>CM046725.1:25284343-26719343 GCA_025584915.1 Monochamus saltuarius | reverse complement strand
GACACCACTGGATTTTTTTATGGGGACATTTAAAGTCTAAAATTTATGCCATTCGGCCGCAGTCTCTAGAAGAATTTAGGCGGCGTATCATTGAAGAATGCCACCTAATTTTTCTTTAGCTCTAGTGCAGTTTTTTAACTAATAGAAAACTTAATTTAATCATAGATACACATTTTCTCGTTTCGGGTATTATGTACCATCAAACAATATTACTAATAATGATTAAGTTATTTACCGACAGGAACAGTGAAACTCCTGAAATAAGTCAAAATTACTATGTAACCGTAGCAGATACGAAGAAAATGTGAGATAGGGTTTCTGTTAGAAATTAAAATACACATTTAAAAATGTCATAAACTTTAACATTATACAGAGCGATACACCTTTTTTGCTAAATTAAAGATACGAACTGCCTATATCTCCGCCACTGGTTGTTCAAAGTGCTTGATATTTTCACATTTTATGACTCCTTAACTAACTACAGTTTGTACCAAGTATGGCTCAAATATTTCCATTATTTTAGTAATTATACCAAAAAATCAATTTTTTTCTTCAAATTTAACACCCTGTATCTTCCTTATAAAGCCTAAAAATTATAACTATTATATAAACAACAATAAACTACCATTATTTTGCTTGTGATTAAAATGCATAGAACATTACACACTGACACTATAATATATATTTATATCTATGCGGTTTACTTGTGTGTGTATAAATATATCTCATTACATAATAATTGCACAATTATTATTAAATACCTATATTTTTACTTAATATGTAGCATTTCGTGAATATTACTAGCGATACAGTTTTTTTTAAAAGAGTTTAACGATAAGGTTAAAAAAATATTATTGCTATTGGATATAAAATTATTAGAGCAGAAAGTCTTTCTACCAACGGAGCTATATTCACACATATTTATTCTATGAAAACGTATTCAAACAAATAATTAGTTCTAGAGGAATATGAAAATTTAACAGGGAGGCAAGTTTGAAAGAACCAATCAAGTTGCTAAGCAATTTGAACAGGAATATTCGATCTGCATGAAATCTTCTGATGCCTAGAATAATAAATTGAATCTTTATTTTGCTGTAATGATAATGATAATACCGGCAAAACATAACTTGCTCTAGATATAAGTACAGTACAATAATTTGTCATTCTCAATGTTTATATGGTTTTATTATTAAAGTGCTCAGCACTATATTACACGTACAAATGTGATCAGTATGAGGACCAAAATTCATGTTAATATAAAACAGATAGTAAAATAGGTTGTAATTTTATTATGAATGGATTATCATTAAATAAATCAAATAAATATTTGACATTACTCATCTGATTATTATATCATCAACGTACTGTTATACTAAAAAAATAATTGTGTCTTTCGTTCAGCACCTGTATTTACTAATATAATATCATCCCCTTCAACGGAATTCCTTCAGGATGTTTTTGAGTTAGATGATGTGAGATTAAATTAAGAGTGGCGGGTCAAGCGAAGTTTGGCAGGAATTTTCCATAATCGATTTTAAGTGTCTTGTGGAGAAGATATATTGTTGTCTCAGACGTTATTTGGTTAATTTATCCTATGTTTCCGGTAGCTTATCGGTTTATTTCCTTTGGAGCTGTTGCGAAGCGTTTAACCCTCCAGGTCGCTAAATTTGAGTCAACATAGTTTCCAAAACTAAATTTAATTTCTATTTAATGGTTATTACGTTACCGTTGATACCCCCTTAACACAGAATATAGAGGAGACTGGTGTCGATTATATAGTGATCAAATTGAGGTTTAAAGTGTATTTTTTTATTGTAGAAAGAGTATAATTTTTAATCCACACTGTTGAAAGTGGTAGGAAATTTCCATGATTTGTTATGCGCTTTTTACATTTTACATATTACATATTACTGAAAAAATGTAATTTATATATTAAGGAATAATCAATGGCATGGGTTTTTACGTAATAAAATTAGGAAATTTCAGAAATGGTGTTGTAATACAATCGAACATTTTACTTTTACTTAATTTATTATAAAATTTTACAGAAGTTTTCATAATATCATTTTTATATCTGTCGCATATGCGCAGAGCCACATAGAAACTGAAATATTTAGATGTGCGCAGATATACGTATATATACATATATTTGCAAATACCAAAGAATATAATATACTGCTGTTTCAAGAATTATGTAATATTTTCAGCGAGAATATTTCACACATTTTCTGATGCGAATGAAATACCTACATTACAATACATTTTTAGATGATGGATGAACAATACACTTTTACAGAAAAGGATGAATAATTTGCATGGATGGATGGATGGACAAATTCCACTAAATAAATCTGTCTAAACAGAAGTTATTTCTACTCCTGGAAAGGCCATCTTAACTATTTAGAAATAAAAAATGTATATGTGTGTATATGATATATTCTAATAATCAAATCTACTGTATTTCTAATAATTTATAAGTAAGAGATATCCTGCATATTATATTGACTTGTTTAAATCTGTACTTTTGTACATTTTAACAAGCAAGACTTTTTCCGTGACTTTAAAAGAAAAAACTTTTCCTCTTTTCAACTTCATCTGTCAGTAGCTACACTCTCCACATACTATTATAAAATGTCATTATAGGCACTGATGTTGAAAATAAATGACGCGATTTACTTTTTAAAACTGGCGCGACAATAGAAAGCAATTAAAAAACTGTAAATCATGGAAATATTTATTTAATTAAATGTACAGTTATAGAAACTACAATTAGAATAGATATTTCCATGGTCAGTTTCATTAGTAGCTGTAATAGTATGAAACTGGTACTAGAGTAGGGTGCAATGTTATACGCCGTAGTTTTGGACGAAATTTTGTCAGCGATGCTCGTCTTGTTTTGTAATGAGAATTCTATATAATTCTCCGCTACAGTACTGGACTTCCATCCATCGTGTCTCTTAATTATAGTAAGATTAGCACCAGGATCTGTTAACAAACTAGCCAAAGATCGTCGGAAGCAGTGTCTGTATAACGTAATTTTAGAAATTCAACAACATTGGCAGGTATCTTACCAAATGTGTTGATAACAATAATTGCAATCGTTGCACATTTATTTGTATTGTATGAAATTTTTTTAATGATTTATGTTTGCTGTACGAAGGACTATGCACTTTTTATATAGTTCAAATATAATGTACCAGTAATAACGAAAGTTTGTTGCACGTTTGTTTTTGTGTCTGGTATGTGCAGAACTAGTGAAGTCCCCACATTATTAATGTTATTGAATGTCAAGTTGCATAATTCTTCGCAACGACAGACTCGAAATACACCGAAAATTACGGCAATCTACTGCATGGGATATGTTTCATCCTGCGAAGTCAATTTGTTTCCTGATCAGTACTTTCGCCTTTTTCGGTCGATATTCTTCACCCTTTTGCTTCAGAAAAGCAACAAGCTTGTAATATTTACTTGTGTCCCGATTCATTATGTTCAACGACTTCATCAACTTGGAGTAATTTGTCCAAAGCGTTGAAAATTTCTATAATTTGGTCTTTTCTTAAAAATATGCCAAACGCATCACTAAACTTGTCACTATTTTTCGGATTCCACCATCTCAAGAACCGATGCGTTGCTTTACTTACTAGGCAATAACTCGAAAGTGGCTTTATTAGCAGCTTATTCGGTTTCCGCTGAGACATTAATTTTCTTGATGACTCTCCATGCCATGAGATTTGAAGTTACTTGTCGGCAAACGATCGAACTTTCATTACCTCATCAACAGTAAACTTGATGGACAATTTGATTTCAAAACGATATTATAAACTTTAGTAACATAAGAAATGCCTTGTTATAATGGTGTCTGTAAAAAATGGTTTTCATTTTGTTCTAAGATATGAAACACGACGTTGAAACTTATAAAAATAAATAGCATTGTTATTTACCTGTTAAACTTCCCCTACAAAGTAGTTTCTGTAGATGTTTCTACATTTTAGTAGTACGGTTGAAGACATATACTTTGTAGTACAATAAATATACTTCAATTTAATATACATACTCATAATAATGCCACCATAAAATTTTTCTTCGCTATTTTTTAAAAAATTAATATACTTCTGTTTGTTCTCACTGCAATGTTCTAATCGTTACATTGGAATAATTGGAACTTTAAATTCAGGAACAATTAATATATGTTTGTCCTTAATCTTACATGTAGGTCACAGCTGAACTTTGTCGCATGTTACTGTCAACGCCAAATTATTAAATCTAACTTGTTGTGATTGTAGCATACCTATTACATAAACATGTGTAATAATAAATAGTTCCGCTATTATCTTATTGTACCATTATATCTTGTTCCAATCAATATCCTGTGTCAGTCGATTTCCCCTACAGCAAATGTTCCATTAGTTAATATATGTTCCTACTTCTGATTAAATCAAAGTTTCTCAGATGTCTTGATATGATAGGGTATGTCAATATTCCTGGTGGTGATTCTACACGACAAATTAATGTCAGAAAGCCATATAATATATTTTATAATACGCAAAATTAGCTGGGTTACAGAGCGTCAAACAATTTTTTTAAGGATTTCTTCTAATTACTTTTTTCTGAGTGCGTTAAATGAAAAGTCGCTCATTCGTACCTATTTTCTAAATAAAAAATGCGCGTATTGTAAACCGCAATGTGGATACAAAAAAAATACTAATGATACGTGTATGATATTAGAAAAAATAGTAGACTCACAAAAAAGTTATTAGAAGAAATTCATTTAAAAAAGCTGTAACCTCGTTAATTTTAAATTTTGGAAAAAATGTTATAGGGCTTTATGGAATTAATTTTTCTTATAGAATCACCCCCGAAATATTAACGCATCATTTTCGGACGCCCTGTATAAATTGTACTAAAGAGCCACAAGTCATGGTTTCGTTGTACATACATTAGAAAATATTTAATAGACAAGTGAGAATTAATTTTAGTATAACTTGTTTGGTTTCCTTCTACTCTCTTCGTTAAATTTTTGTGAAAGTATCTTTGCTTGAATTTATTTTATCACTTTAATTTGGCAGTTTAGAACAGGAAAATATCTACATACATATTTATTTCAGCAACAATGACCAACATAATTGGTAAGTGATAAAAAACTGTATGTAATTCGTGAGGAATATTGTTATTCCTAATTTAACATACCTTTATAGCACATATCCATTTAACATTGTGTCATACCATTTATGTGACTTTGTTGTTATATATCAATTTGTATAATTCAATTGTGAATTGTCATACTAAAAATCTTATTTTAATTAATATACAGGGTGTTAAAAAAAAAGAGTAAAATATTTCAGGAGGTAATAGTATGAACCAACCATGACTGTAGTTGTAATTAAAAAGAGAAACATGAACATTGTACAAAACTTTAATTATAGAATACCTAACATTGGCAAAAACTTTTCATGTTGATAGATTATGATACATTTGTTAAATATATATATATATATATATGGTTAGTTCGTAGGCTTCCGCAGGTGTTATATGTGGTTGTAAAATTTCTCCGGGTTCCTTTCCCCGATGAATCTGCATGGTCTTCAAAAGAACCATTTGTTTGACAACGTTTCGGTAAAATATCATTTACCATCTTCAGGTCTTCTTACTCTCTTGCTGCTTCTCGTTACTACGTTCGGCTTACTGTAAGATATTTGTCCACTTGGTGAGTTATATACTGTGCTTTCGTTCCGGTGTGTGGTTTTCTTCTCATGGTTGCGCGTCACGGGTCTTGCGTTTAACGGTGCTGTGGGTTCTTGTGTTCTGCTTGGTCTACTCTCAGCGTTGCATATCACTGGTTTATTGATCTTCTTGGTTTCTAGGACAGGTTTCCAAGCTGTTGGTAATCTTTGGGTATTGTCACGTGTATTGAGATTTTGAGGATGTTTTTCAATTTCGATGACTTCTCTAATTATTCTTTTTACTTTATGCTCCATTCTTGCTAGTACTTTGGTATTATCGAAATCAATCTGGTGGCCGGTGTCTTTTACATGTTGAGCTAATGACGAAGTTTTTTCATTTTTCTGGACAGCATTCCGATGTTCTTCTTTCCGGGTTTGAATTCTTCTGTTAGTTTGTCCAATTTACGTCTTCTCACAGTCTCCGCAAGGAACTTCATATACTCCTTGGTCTTCTAAAAAAATGTTTGTTTTGGCTGATGGCAGCATATTACCAATCTTCCTGTCCGTGTTGAAGATGGTTTCTATTTTATATTTCTTTAAAACCCTGCTTATTTTGTCGGAAGTTCCCTTGAAATATGACAGGAGAGCTTTGCCTATCGGTTTATCTTCTTCCTTATGTTCTTTTTTTCGTGTAGGTCTTAAAGCCCTCTCGATATTGTTACCGGAGAAACCATTTTGTTGTTAACGTTTTTAATTTCCTCTTCTTTGTGGTCGCCGTCAGAGAGTAGTTCTGACCTTGCCATTAGTGTTTTGATCACTGATTGTAGCTGCGATGGGTGGTGGTGAGATTCTGCGTGTAGGTAACTGTTCGTGTGTGTTGGTTTCCGATATACCGTATAGCCTAGACCTCCATCTTCTTTTTTCTTTATACATACATCGTTCCATATAGCGAACTTGATTTTGGATGTCTGTTGTTCAGATGAATTAAGAATTCTTGTAATTTCTTCTCGCCATGTGTCCATATGACAAAGGTCTCATCGACATATCTCAGCCACATAGATTGTTAATATTCTGCTGTTTCTATTGCTTGTTCTTCTAATTCCTCCATGAATAGGTTGGCTATGACTGGTGACAAAGGCGATCCCATGGGTGCTCCTTCTATTTGCCTATACTTTTGGTTTTTGTAGACAAAGTAGGTGTTCTTTAGGCAATGTTTCGTCAATTCCATTAGATCCTCTCTTACATGGTATTTCCTCTGGATCATGTCGAATGCTTGTTCCACTGGAATGTTTGTAAATAGGGACACTATATCAAAACTTACTAGCAGATGTTGGATCCACTTTTACGTTTCTAATACGCTCGATGAAGTGGCTCGCGTTCTTGACGTTCTTGACCCCATAATAATGAATTAAATAAGAAATCACGATATTAAGAATGGTTCGTCATGCCGCTTGATTATTAATTTTAAGTAAAATATATATGTCTATTATACCATTAATTAATTACAAACAATTAACCCCATCTTTTACAAATTTTTTAGTTTAAAAACTCGCGGCAAAAAGGTATGAGGTTTGACCGAAGACCCGAAGTGAAATAAAAATGCAATACCAAAATTACCGTTTTGTCATATATCATTGTTTCCATTGCCTGTGGCGAGTACACAGCATCTAATTAAGGGTAAGTATCTTACTTCAGCACCTACGTTTTTTTGCTCATTATTAACTGTTTAAAACTTTTACGCAATATAGTCCATTACCACAACAAAGAATATTACATATGAACCTAAAAATAAGTTAATTTAATTTAAATTTTTGCCAAGCATTTCATACACTTTTCTTTGTTTCAAATCTGTACTATTTAGAGATACACGGTCAATAAAACTTTGAAAGGACGCCAATTATAACATAATTTATACGGTACCCGTTGGCTTTTGAAGTTTGTGGGAGCTACCACAAGAAAGTCTGTTCATGGTCAGATCCTATTTCTTTCACCTTTGGTTCTCGCTGCCACGTCGTCGATTTTAGTTTATTGATGTTTTGAGAAGTTATAATTGAGCAAAAGTGAAAAAACCAAAACCAACGCCTGGCAACGAGTCCTGATACTGGCAATTGCTACGCGAATGTGTATACCAATCAAAAATTATTTCTTTGAGATAGAACTTTACATACACGGCTTTACCAGTGACAAAACTCGAGTAAATAATAGTTGTTTTAAGGCTTTCACGGTCCGTGCCGTTATCAAAATTGCTATTGTTTTGCGGATTGCTATGTCGTGGTTTAAGAAACTTGCCCTCACTTGGCACAGACTTGATATGTATTACTTTCGCGAAATCACTACTGAAGATGTCGACAGTGAAAACTAACGAAACGTTTCGCAGCATTGAATGCGATTAATTTACACCGTTGTATGAGCAGTAGCTTCAAATGAAACAGATTTAGTATCATTCATAAGAACCAGAATTAGTACATGTTTGGTAACAAAAGTTCCTAGAGAGCATAGGCTAAGAACAACAAAGGCCAGTGAAAGACTCCTAGCTAAATCTAGGGAAATACTTTGCAGTTGTGTGACTGGAATTGATTAGTCAAGCCCCAGCATGACAACCCAAAACACAATAGAAGTTGAATAACTTTAACAGATTTAAGTTTTGTTTGTATAATATCACTACTGATCTAAGATTATTAAAAATATTACATTTGATTATACTTATAATGTAATGGAAGATATAAATATGTTTTTAATATTTCACTTTTGCTGTTAAAATGTATTTTTTCTTTAATACTCAGTAAAATGTACTTGACAAGAATATCATGAAAAAAATTCAATTTACTTAAGTGCAAAAACAATAATGTAGAAGCTTAAAAACTAGACTCAAGTTCTTCAGTATAGTTACTGACGTCGTCGATTTACTTAAAAAAAAATGATTTGATTTGTTATAACCTAATAAGTGAAAGAGTCATGGAAATGGAACATGATAGTAACAAAAAACGTATTTTTGTGTTGGGTACTTTTAAATAAATACGAACATAACAGTAGTGGGAGAAAATCAAATAAACAATGACTCTAACGAAAATAAATGACCACAGCAAAGAAAACTCTATCCAAGTAAGGCTCCCTTACATTCGGAAAGCGTTAAATAAATCTCACAATCGCCTGATTTAGATTTGAATTACGATTACGTAATAACGGTGGAGGGCTCAGTATTTCGCGTAGGTGTTTTCAAGCAACAATAAAAATGTATCCTTTCTCCCTATGGAATTAAGCTGTGATATATAATTCCTCGTGCTATTTTATCCGTTTCGAGGTTTATTTTTCTGGCTAGGGATATATTCTCTGCTTTGTTTTATTTTCAGTATTCATGAATCCATTACAATTAACATGTAAGCATAAAAATGGGATTTTATTGAGCATCTGCGATTTATTGTGATACAAATTTAATCTGCATTCTAAAAATTATATACTCGTTTTTATAAATCTAGTTTAGTTATTTCAATAGTCGCAAACAATTGAGATTGTGCTGAAAAGGTATCTATAAAAGATCATTACTTTTGTCCTCCTTTTTTCCTTCTTTTCAATTCTCCCTTGCTTCATATGCTATGATTATCTATGTCCATACTATTTCAATTATCTCATTATTATTTTGTTCGTCACTGGTTATTGTTTTAATATGTACCTATGTTATTGCAAGCACGGAATTCTTGGAAACAACTACTCTGCGGACTAATGCCCTAACCAGCATTGAATTACACCTGGAAACAGCAAACAGCTAGAGTCACTCGTCAGTAGCCCACCAGACATATACCGGTTTCGAGGTTATTAGCTCTCATTAGTTTGCCATAGGTGAGGTATCTGACGAATAATCCTAGCTTTTTTAGTCTGTCTGTTCGGTTCGGTGAGAAACGATATTTTAGAACCCGGAATTTCAGAAAACTTTAACTGTATACTATAGGTTTTCCGGGTGTAATTAAATGCCGGTCAGGGCATTAGCCCGGAGAGTAGTTGTTTCCTGGGATTCCGTGTTAGCAAAATATCGTTTCTTGCCGAATGCGATAAAGGTGGACAGCTTTCAATGGAGAACACTGTGACATTTTTAGTCCGGCATGGAGCAGCAAATAATAATAATAATAATAATAATATGTCTTTATTGCTCCAGAAAGAAATTACAAAAAATAATAGTAGGCACTAAAGTGGCGAGATCTAGCATAGCTACTCATCTAATCACTTGTAAAAAAACAACTAGTGAATAAGAGCTAACAGCAAATATAAAAATTAAATTTAGCTACAAAAAAAAGCTAAAAAAAATACAAAATAATTAAGTAATTAACTAAAGCAAAATAATAGACACATGGATATACGAATAATTAGTGACAACAAAACATGGCATCTGAGTTATTACAGTTCCTAATTACCTAGACTACTTCTATAAAATTCTTTTAAACATCGCTTAAAACCAGTGATGGACGAGCAAGCTTTGACACCAGGCGACAAATTATTAAAAACTCTCGGGGCATTATAGCTGAAAGACCTAGAAAATTGAGCAGTTCTGTGCCTTGGAACACCATACAGACCCACGTGCCGCAATGATCTTGCATGTACATCAGACCTCTTAATCAGCTTATTAAAAAGATACACAGGCTCATGAAACTTATCAATTTTGAAAACTAGTATACACAAATGTATAAAGAACCTCTCCTGTAACTTAAACCATCCCACCTGATTATAGAAGGAAGAAACGTCTAAGTCCATAACAGAATCGAATGCAGTTATTTTGTAACTTTTGAAGGCTACCCTTGTTTTCAGATAATAAAGCTGGCCAATATACAACATCACAGTAAGCAATTGCTGACAGGATCAAAGAATCACAAAGTTTTAACTTAATGCGATTAGAAAGAAATTCCTTAAACATAAAGAGTGTACGCAGTTTACCATAACATTTTTGCAAAATATTAGACACATGGGCTCTGAAACGCATATCACTATCAAAAAATAATCCCAAATTTTTACATGATTCGGTAAAGCTTAAAGTTACATTATTAATCCTAATTTGTAAAAGAGCATTATTGCTAATATAGTCTTTAAATTTGCCAAATAAAATTACTTGAGTTTTTGACTCATTCAATTTAAGACCATGGGAAATTGATATTTCATGAATAACATTTAAGTCGCTATTAATAGAATTCGCGGCCAGCTCAATATCAGACAACTCAAAGGAATAATATATTTGCATATCATCGGCATATTGATGAGCATTACAAAAATTTAAGCGACTACTAAAATCTGCAGTATAAAGCGTAAATAATAAGGGGCCCAAAACACTCCCCTGAGGAACACCTCTAACTAGAGTATTAAAGTTAGATGCATCATTAAAAGCAACTACTCTTTGTTGTCTATCTATTAAGTAATTATCCATGAAGTCCAAGGCAGACAAACTAAAACCATAGTATTTCAACTTAGCTAACCACATTCTATGGTCAAGAGTATCAAAAGCCTTACTATAGTTAAGCAGTATGAGACACGTGTTCTTCCCTCTATCACATGCCTGCAGAATGTCATCACTAACATGTAACAGAGCTGTTGACGTACTATGGCGAGTCCGAAACCCGGACTGAGTTGGAGGAATTATGTTATATTTGTCAAAATAGTTCTTAAGTTGTTCATACATAATTTTTTCCATAATTTTAGAGAGCACAGGTAAAATACTGACTGGCCTAAAATGCGATAGCTGCGTAGGGTTATTTACTTTCGCAACAGGAATAACATTGGCCTTTTTCCAATGGGACGGAAATATCTTATGTGCAATACAACTATTCAAAATGAAAGTAATATGAGGGGAAATATGAGGAATGAGAAGCAAAATCATTTTTATATCTAACCCAAATGGTCGCCCAAATGCAAATGGTCGACAGATGTAGTTTGTTCTACAACGCGTATATCTGTTATTATTTAATTTCTTAATCTAATTTCCATTCTGTTTATTTTATTATTGTCCAGTTGAAATGTCCAGTTTTCGATTGCATATAATACCTATGCAAACTTGTATGTATATGTATAACATATATGTATGTATCTTTCATCTTATGGTAGTAAAATACGCTGTTGAAGTTTGTGCATTAAAACCTGTATCTTCTTGTATTTTTCATCAATACTGATGCTTCCCAACTACTCATATGTTTAGTTTGTTTCCATTTTTAATTTATCTATTTGTCCTATCAAAAAGACTTACCTATAAATTTCCGAAGCTGTCTTCAATTCAATATCATCCAAGTAAGCCCAAACTTAAATTTTACTTTATAATACTAGTAGTCATATAGTACTACTTAAATGACTTGAACTGAGACTATCCCCTATATCTATGTAATTCTGATCTTTCTTCTGATATTTAAATTATTTTCTTTACAGTTATGTTAATGTTAATGAAACCCTCATTTCCTCCAGACAATTTCATATCATTGTTCTTTTATTGTGTCTTACCATAAATTCCAGTATAAGTATTTTCTATAATCGTCCTATTAGATATTTCAATATGCATATATTGTAATTTGTATGTGTTTTGCGTCTAAATTCTCTATTATCTGACTTCATATTTTCTTTATTATTCTTGTGTTTGAAGCCGCAATTTTCACAATTCAAACGCTCTAGTTTTATTTTGTGGATTATCACTAAGTTGTTTTATCAATCTCTAGGGATTTTTCGGCTTATTCTTTGTGCTTTTTCCAAGAGAATGTTACTATTGCATCTACTATTTCTTCCTAACTTGTACTTTCTGTCTTTTCTATTGGTATATACTGTATTCACCAGTTTCAACTTCTTTGGAAAATATGAATAATTTAAATATATTTTACTTCAAAGTATATGCGAGTAAGGGATCACAGTTTCTTATTTTTCTTACTTACTTGACTTCAAGTAGTAAAGTAAAGTCAAGTACAAGTGAAGTCAAGTAACAGTAGATATGTTTCAGGAAATGAAAAATCTAATAGTTCTTTTAGATTTCTTTAGTCACTAGTAGTTTATGTTTAGATCGATTAGAAGAAAATAAATATTCGCATATTATGAAAAATAATTTTCGCAATATTAGATACCTATGTTATTCCAAAGTATTGATTTTTATGGTGTGAGAATATATGTTTGCTTTTTTAATTGAAAAACTTTAATCAAACAATCTTTGACTAATCCGTAGAGACGTAGAATTTATTTACTAATTTTATGCATTTAAGTTTGGCCTTGTAAATATTACCCAATTCAAAAAGGAAAATTACTCTATTTACATATATCATCTACATTCTAATTGCTAGTTTTCGTCGAACAAATCAAATCTCGACAAAGTGAAATATTTACACCAAATTATTCCACGCATGTGTATTTGTTGAGATATTTTAATGAATTTTATTATATTATAGACTATTTATTGTAAACATTATTTAAATTAAAATAGAGTGTTTCTGCTATAAAAAATTAACCATTAAACTGTTGACATTTCAGCTGCGAAATTAATTTTATTTATTATAAATATTATATCAAATATAGAGCAATTCAATATAAAATATTAAACTGAAATATAAAAGTTATTTTATATATTCATATGTGATTTTGTACATATTCAGGATGACATCTAAGTATATTATGTAGAACTTCAATATTTATTTTCTTATTTGCACTTTTGTCTTTTGAAGCAAGAAAGAAAGACGCTCTGTTTCTCTATACAAAAAGTTTTTTATATACTAAATTTAGAATAAAATTGATAAAATAATCAAATTTCTTTCATAAACGGTTGTCGGTAGATGTCTAATAAAAGTGTTAGTTGTTAATCTGCGTTTTTTGTTATAGACCATTTAATTAAGAAAATGTACAGTTATCCAAATGCTTCTGAAGATGCTTACTTAAATTAACGAAACTAATAATCTACAGATACATAATCACCAACCAATAACAGAAATACTGGGGTACAATGTCATTTGGATGCATTGTCATTGACAAGCAATTGAGTATTTTGATAATGATTGCATAAATGCATTTAATTTTAACGTATTTCTACTTATTGGAAAAATCAGTAGTTATCAAAATATTTTTTAAATTTAAAGTAATCTGAAACCTATTTGTTATTTACTAGAACCTGTATTTTTAATTATATTTTCATATTTTTTATTCATTTAACAATATTCTTATAATTCTTGTATCAATCATACGCGTTCGATTTACAAAATTTGTAAATAAATTTTACTCGAAAATGGTAATTGTTACGAACAGCTTACAAGGATAATTTTTTAACCCAAATTAAACGGAGAATCCAAAAATAGTGTTTATAAATTTAAATTCAGTGGCCTACTAATATGTTTTACTAAAGCAACAGACAACCCTATTTTCTCCGCCACTGGTAAAGTAAAAAAATAAAATATTCTCCAAAGATCACACGTATAGTGTCAAATAATTTTTAAAAATTTTGCGGGTAAAGCTTCATCATCTACAGAAAAATTCAATAAACATTTTTTTTTTGGGGGGAAACTTCAATGTTCTGTATCTCAAAAAGTAAACATTTGTCGCGTGTAGTTTATTTAGCAAACTAACATTATTTTTTTATGATGTATTGGTTTTTGAAGTTTGATAAAAAAATGGACCATAAATACTTTTAGAATTCTTGAAGAAATTTCCCAGGTTTTTGCGAATGTATCTAGAACCAAATTGAATAGAGACTGGAATGTTCTAGAAAACGTCAAAATAAAGATATTACAATAGTTATCAATTTTAAAGCAAACCGAAACATAATTAACAAACTACAAAGGTATGCGAGCTTTCATACCATTATATTCATTTTATACATTTTTAATTATATTAACTATTTCCACTATAGTCCTGTAACTGAGGTGTGTTGCTATTGGACTATACAGGGTGTCCGGAAAAGACGTGTACAACAGAATACCACAGACTTCTGGGTGCAAAATAAGCCGATTTAGCCCAATTTACTTATTTCCAAAATTGCTTCGTTTAGCCGCTAGAGAGCTCCAAAGTTCGCGAAAAATTTTTGTTTATTCCGAATATCTCGAAAACGACTTGATCGATTTTAGCCATTTTTGGGCTACGCAGTTATAAGTCTAACCGACACTATTTGACATTATTTAAAATATTTTGCAGTCATTAGAAATATAAGAAAAATCATGTATCATGCAAATATAAGCACACATATTTTTTAACCCCCTGTACAATTACTCAGATTTTTTCTATTAGTAGCTGACTTTATTTAAAAACTTTTTTTATACTTTCAGAATTTTGAATAGATGATTAGGCCTTCAATTTATACTCAAGTTCACGATTCAAGTTTTAACCGATCTACGTGCTCTGTATTTAGAAAACCAGTAATATCCTATAGATTCATTCATGTAAACTTTTATTTTTTTCCAGTCTTTATTGTTTTCGAAGACTAAGTTAAATCACAAGTTAAAATTAAATAGTAACACCTACAAATGTTTGTACTAATTATTTTCTTTGCTAAATTTAAATAAGTAGCTAATTTGTAAGTGTACCCGGTAACATTGGATTGCAAAATCGAAATAAATTTGAGTTTAATGAATAAAACCCATTATATAAATGTAAATAACGTTGAATGTGCCTGTGGCAAGATGGATTTCATAAATAAGACAATAGGAAGCAAATACTTTTGTCTTTTACAATTATGGTGAATGCGCCAGTAACACGAAGCGATTAAATTACTTTCAAATCTAATAGCAATGTCAATGTCTAAAATATGAGGGATTGGCAATGTAAATTTTATGATAATGGTGGTCGTCAACAATACTGCATTTTATAACAGTTTACGAATTTATATCTTTTAGAGGAGAATAGAACTATCAAATCTTAGTATACTTCGTTGTAGCTTAATTTATAATTCAGACATTGATAAATAACCTGGATTATACTAAAGTACATTATTATATTTTAATATACGATGTGTTCATAAAGTAACGCATAAATTCATAATTAGCTAAATAAATAATATTAAACATTGCGGAAACAGGTCGATTTTTTATTTTAATTTCTTCTTTTTCAAATAATAATTTAATATACAGGGTCACCTACCTTCAAATAATGACGTCATCACCGATATTCATCAGAAAGATAACCATAGTATTTTCACAATAAACTTTAACACAATCACAGAATCTGCTTATTTATTAATACATCATGGTCAACTTTATCAAAGGCCTTGTAAACATCAGTGTATATCGCATCCATTTGTACTCCCTGCTGAAAACCTCCAAAATGTAATGGGTGAAAGTTACTAAATTAGTAGAAATCGAACGTTTTTTGTAACAAATCCATGCTAACGATACTACTAAAATGATTTTGTCTCAAAGAATGCCTACAGTATTTGTTCAAAAACATAAACAGGAACAGGGAGGACTGCAATAGGTCTATCGTTTTCAATATTTGATTTATCACCTGATTTATGTATTGGTGCTATACAATATGTTGACTTTTTGCTTTTATTAAAATAAAAAAAATATATAATCTTATTGTACGCCATTTTCAATTTCTATCAAGTAAGAAGGCTGCACGTAGTTGTTTCTTTAATTTGTTTTCCTTATGATAGCTTAAGTTCGTTTGTAAAGTAAGGGGAATACTTACTGGAGCTACATCGTATAACAACTTTTTTAAGCACAACATCAAATATATTATTGACAATATTATAATAATTGCTAATCGGAACATCGACATCGTCCTGTCTAACAACTGCCAACCAGTATTGATCTCGAAAAGCCAATGCATGGTCTACGAAATTATAGCGTTTAAAACTATGTTGTTTCACCATATTTACTGATACTTATTCGGGCTTGAAACCTTTATCTTGCGGTAAGTGTACCAAAGTAAAGTTTTATTTTCACAAGGACATCTAGAAATGTAGGGCAACTGTCTTCTTCCAACTCCATAGCGAAGCTATGTTTTCTATTAATGTAATATTCATATGTTGTTATGTCTATATGATGAATATTTTGTCATCGTTTGGAGGAGCAGAATTTCAGAATACAACTACTCTTCATGATAATGCTCCGACCAACATCAAATATCGTTATCGTCGAATACAATACAGGTCGGGGTACCTACAGTATGGCAGGTCGCTTGGCGTGGTGACCATTTAGATCCAGCATGGAGTGGCTAGTGACGACTAGATGTTGGCTCGTACTATGTCAACATATTTGAACCAATACTTTGGGTTTTAGGATTGCTTACTTTTAAACTTAATAACATTTTTAAATACTCTGTGGCATGTGGTCAAGTTATTTTCCAATTTATTGAAATAATTCCAAACCCGAGGTTTTCTTTTAGAACCAGGTGGACTTATTTTACAAAATAATAAATAATAATAATCGCTATACATGTAACTATGCAGTACTGATAATTAGAGTCTAGAGTACCTCACGAGACATGAGTACACGATAGTACTAGTTGCATAATCATACTGAACATATTATTATAATAATCGAATCGGCAAAATTCTATTTTTGATGTGTCTGAAATGTAAGATATACTTTACCGCCAGGTTAATGTGTATTCGTAGTTTTGTATCGTATACTGTTTAGTATTAAAATAGTTTAAAATTTTTAGAATTCTCGCAATATCATCAAAAAGGATTAATGTGATATTTTAATGGCGACCGAAATGGAACATTTATAAATAGCACAGCTATATCTTGGATTCAGTTATTAAAAAAGGGGTAATTAATCTTTTCCCTGGTAAACCGTAGGGGATAAATGTAAATTAAAAATTATTTACATCCCCTAAAGTGGTTCCATTTAATCAGGATTTGTAATACAACACTTGCGTGAAATCGATGTATTAGAGATTCCTGTAGAGAAATTAAAATACATTAATTACATAGGTATATGTAAACAACAAATCAGGGAACGGATATAATTAACGTTAACGTTTTGTCCTATTTATTTTACTGCAAGATATTTTTGTTTCATTAATAATATATAAGCAAGATAAAAGAAAATATTATTACGGCAAAGATCATACGGAAGAATTATTTTGTTCAGTACGAAATATTATACAGGGTGGCCAGATGAAAACGAAACAGAGCCATTTTGGAGATGCGTCAAGATTGTAGCAAAACGCTCAGACCCGTCGCTTTTAGATTAAAGGGGGACATTCTTTGCTGGTATTTGACTCCGCCACTTTCATCCCCAAGCAAGGGTAAGCATCACCCCAAAATATTTAGATGGCATTAGGGATTGAGTTATATTGGGAGAAGGGGCAGCATTGAGTGGCCTCCACGATCACCGGATTATTATTGTTATTATATTATTATAAAACACAACCAGCGCCGCTGCAAGATTTGCGTCAAAGAATCGTCAAAGAATGCCGTGGAATGACTCCGGAAATGCTTCAAAATGTTTCGAACAAAATCTTTATTCTTGTATGGAAGCGGGCGTTCATCAGTTTTAGTATTAATCAACTAAATTTAGGTAAGCAACTAAACATAATTTAAATTTTAAAATGTACTTAGTCATAGTTAACCGTGTATATACAGGATGTCCCGTTAAGTAGTAGGGCAGCCTTAACCCATTCGCAGCCATATTCCAATTTTGGAACATATCCTAGTTTTGCTACTGTACATTAGATGTCGCAACTAAGATCACTTTTGAATAAATATCTTCATTGTACAATGTCAAAATCGTAAACTAATGGTCAAATTTGCAGTTTATCTTTATAATTGAAGCTACTGGTGTGCAAATTATTTTAAATTTTCAAGAAAACAAAGTAGTTTTTGGATGTACTTTGAATGCTTATTGTTGTTAAATATTAAAGTTGTGTTGTTTTAGAAAGAAATATTTAGTCATAAACAACAAGTAAGTAAATACATACAATCCACATAACCCCTTTTTGTTATATATTTTTAACATTTCTTTGATGTTCCAATATTGGAACATGACTCTCATACATGTAATACAGGTTCATAATGGATTGTCAATCATTTTATGGTAACAAAAAGTATACTTGTTCGACCAGTCTCAATAAATTGCTGGACAAGTTAAATGATGTCCGATTTGATTCAGCAAACATATATATAGATCCCCCTGCTGCGGATGCATATGGACACTATGAATCGTCAGATAATGAAATTGATGCTGATTTTTCAAACAAGTTTTTGCAAAAGATATTAGGTGCTCCTGAAGAAGCAACCCTTGTCAACACTTAACTGAAAAGCCGGAAGGAGATATTACCAGTAGCGATGATGATGAACCTCTAATAAAATATGCTAGCACGAATAAAAAACTAAAGTTATCACGAGGTGAAATATGGGAAAAAGAAGACTTACTGAAACAATTTGTCGTAAATCAACAGAATGCTACAAACTGTGACTTCCAAGACACTGAAGAAAATACAGTCGAACCAGTCAAGCTTTTTGAGCCTTTCTGGACTGATACTTTTTTTGAGTATATAAAGGAACCGTCCGTGTTATATGCTACTCATAATAATGCCAATATATCCTTTGATATTTCGATAGCAGAGCTGAAAGCTTTCTTCGCTATTCTCATGGTTTCTGGATATTTTCAAACACCGAGAAAAGATTTTTATTGGAGTATGGATTCAGATCTTCGCAATGAAGCAATTGCTAACGCGATGTCCAGAAATAAATTTAGAGAAATTCTAAAAAATTTACACCCACACTCGAGTTCCCGCAGTTCCAAAAGTGAACTTAGATATTTATAGAGAGTTTTAATTAAACCAGGTTAGTAAATTTAGCTAGATTACTTTTTTGTTTAGATAATTATTGAGTAGAACTTTGTCTGTGGAATTGTTCATTAGCATATGTGATATTTCTAATACTAGATGTTTGGAATCAGAAAGCATACATATGACTTAATTGATAGGAATTATAGGAGATTTGATTTATATTAGCTTAAAATACCTTTCTAATTCAGTAAAAAATGTTACAAAAATCCGTAATATTAATTTCTAATGCTTTTTGCCATTTTTTTTTAATATCAGACTATCAATTTTTCTAGAATTCCCGAATTATTTTAATTTTCACAATGCTTTCCACTGTAATATTCTTTTATGTAATGTAGTTGTTTCGTAACGTTTCACTATGTTTGCGCTAAATGGTCGCAATTTAATAAAACACCTATGGGTTTTCATATATTTTTTTAGTTGATGCTTATAGCTGGTCTGATTCATTGTAATATTCCGTTTCTCGTTTCTAATTCCGATTCTGTCTTCAGCCATATTGTACATTCTCCTTTTGTATTAATTTATAAATTTAAATTATTTTCAAACCCGAATACGTAATTAATGTTATGCAAGTCATCGCAGTAATTAAGCTGGATATTCACTATTTGCAGAACTTATCCAATAATTAGGCAACCGTGCGGGAACGATGGATAGTTAACTGCACTTGCATGAACTAGGTGTAGGTCAGCGCAAACTAAGATCACCAGTACGAAGGTTATGTTGCACAAGGAAAAAGCCAATCGATATTGCGGTAACGTACACTTACTTCACCCTTATTTACCGTTCACGCAAGTGTTTTCCCGGCATTATTATAGAATCAATGTATCTGTAAATAGGGCGCTGTTTGAAGTCAATAGGCGCCTCCAAACTGTTCCAGCGAGAAAGGCTTTCTTGAGAATTCTCAACTTCCGTCTCATGTTTTTAAATTGCTACGCACTGGATTGTATCCGCAGATAAAAAAATATTTTTTTCATTTATAAGTAGAACTGTGATATTTAAAATACTTTAAATTTTTCAAAATAGCAGGTGACTCAAAATTCCATCATTTTATTCGTTAATATTTTGAAATACATTACAAGGAAGTCACAGAAAATGTGTTTTTGTTTCATATCTTCTAAATCACTTGAGATATTCATACGAGTTTTCATTATCAAATATATTAAGTTTAAAATGTATATACTTTGCACTGATTAAGTAGCAACAGATTTGAACTATTCTTAAGCTGCATGGTGGCCTTCAAGTGTTCAACGAAAGAGCAATATTGATTTTCCAAGTATCTTAACATAATAGAGAACTGAAAGGTACTTACCTAAGTGTTAATTTAACCATTCACCAGGAGACACAAGGAAATTAAATTCAAGACAGTTAACAAAATTATTTAGAGATCAGAATGATCAAATTCTTGGTGGATTTGGATGCCACATTAAGCTAGATACTTCATAATGATGACGTTTGCAGACGGTTGTGGGGTCTTTTGAATGCGAAGGTGGCTTTATGGAAAGGTGTGAGCTTCCTCCTGTTGTATGCTGGGTCGACAGATTACAATGAAATAATGTTTAAGAAATATACAGTAAAGATTGTAACCATGAAACAGATAGATGAAGTTAGGCGAAGGTTATGATGGAAGGAACACCAATGTCTTCAAGCCACTAGTAGAAGAAAATAATATTCACTGAGCTGCTAGCGGCGAAATATTCTTTACATAAATTTTGAAAACAAATTTCAATAACAAACTGTAAATTTCCGATACTTATCTCGCTGACCGTTGATACTTACATCTCAAAATTGACGAGTTCAGAACAAAAAAAGATACGATCTTCCAGGTTGAAGTATTCCCTATTCCCGTATAACGTAATTATAAGCAAATCTTAGGAGGAAATGTATGAACCAGCATTATTGATAGGTATTTACACAAATGTGAAACTACTTCCCATGATACTAGAGAGTGAAAGTAATAATTGTATGCAGATAATCTGAAGTTCTGGACTGTGATTGGAAATGTAGCATATGTAACCAGAATTATTATTCGGGCTACTACAATAATATTTAGTTTATTCCTAATTGAACAGAGAACAATCAACGGAAATATAGTCGGATTGATCTGATTGTTGAGTGGTACAAATATGAAAATCAATATATTAAGCAGAAGCGTATTAGCATTGTCACAATACTTTTTACAATCTATGAACATCTCAAAAGCATATAAATAGAATGGGATATAACATCACTCCTAAAGTACAGGTTATGCGAAAATAAAGATTATATGCATATGCTCATCTATTATAATAATATTTCTACCCCTCATTCTAATCCCGAGGATTAGCCCAGAAGTCGAAGACTTATGCGGGAGAGGGAGCGGCATATTATTATTAAGCAGGCCGCATTTGCGCCCAGGAACGACTTACGTTGGTAGGCCCTAACCACCATTCAGTGCGGGAATGAGGGAAACCTGGAAAACCTCATTAATTAGGGGGGTAGTCAAATGTCAACCGGTATCAATCTTTCACATTGACCCAAGCCAACATTCTTCCACCCTACCATACCCGCAGAGAGGGTGCCAATCTCTTCACGAATATAGCTTATATACGGTCTACCGCCTGCGGGGGTCGAACCCACAGCGATCTAGTCACATCGATCGCAGTGACTCAAAAGGCATGTGCAATTTTAATTCTTTATACTTTGGTTGTATAACTGGGTCATTGGGGGAATTTGACAGTATTATTACAGACCTAGTCAATTTAAGCATAATATGTTGAAAGAATTAGATTAATTGACCCAAAAATAAAGAAGATGCTAATGCCCAAAGTTCCCTCCCCGATTAGTACAATGGGAGATGTGACGTCACATAATCCTATCGTTCACATTCCGCCAGCGACCGTTACCTAATAAGCGTCGTTGATGCATTGTATTAATTTGTGTTTATATATAATGGCTTCTGGTTTTGTTAAAATGACTTTTTATGCAATACGCGTTTATATCCATATTTAAAAGTATAGAGAAACATTCAACATTGTTAGAACAACGCTTTACAACTCCCGTTTGACATTCTGTTGATACAAGGTGATAAATATAGGTAGAGATAAATAATTGAAACATCTTTTTTGTGTGTATTGGATTCTCTCTCACAAAAAAAATATTCTTGATATAAATATATTTAACTGATTTACATTGAAATAAAAACATCAACTTTACATAAAAAAAATATTTTTACAATTGCTCCAATGAGAGAGAACTTCTTGTGAACTGAAGTACATAAATTAAAATAAAAAAATATTCCTGCAAAATTCACTTAAATAATAAAAAAATACTAATATTCTTTTTATAACTATTTCGGCACTTAATAAATAATTTTGAATATTAATCCGACTATAACTATTTCAGTTACTGAATCCAAATACTTAAAATCATCCAAATACGATGTACATTCGAATAATGTTGAAGAATAGCAAATTCTCAAACTCTAGAAATCACCCATTTCACATGTATTCTTGAACTGGTTATCAGTTTTGCCTATTTTGCCTCCGTTTCATACCTATGTTTTTACTAGCAGAGACCTTAACTTTTAACTGTTTTTCTATGTATTTGTGCATCTGGTTCTATTAAACTTAAAAATTCCGATTCTTCAACAATCATTTTGTCTGTTGTACCTACGACCGCTAAATTCTTTTGAAACAGAACAAATTATGTCAGGTGTACAGGTGTACGATCAATTAAAAATTTTATGATATTGCAGCCTTTATATTTAGACCAAATGGAAGATTGCAACATGGATATATTGATTTAGGTATTAATAATATTGTGTGAAACTAACTACTCTGTGGACTAAAGCCCCAACCAGCGTTGAATTACACCCACAATATTTACCCATATATTCTTTAATATTAGCTTTTGTAACATTTTTTACTGTATTAGAAAGGTATTTTAAGCTAATATAAATCAAATCTCCTACAATTCCTATCAATGAAGTCATATGTATGCTCTCTGATACCAAACATCTAGGTATGCTAATGAACAATTCCACAGACAAAGCTCTATTCAATAATTATCTAAAGAAATTAATCTATCTAAATTTACTAACCTGGTTTAATAAAAACACTCTATAAATATCTAACTTCACTTTTGACAGTGGGAACTCGAAAATTCAACTACAATAGATGAGATCTGACCTATTTTTGCATTTTTAGGATTGCTTCTTCAGGTGGCCTCCTTTAAGTTGAGTCAAATATCTAACTATAAAAATTATTATATAAATTAAAATTATTTGAAATTAAATATCGACAATGACAAAAGTGACATTATCCTGTTCATGAATTTTAAATTAAATATAACAATAACTACTTAAATAATGTTTACCCTTTATGTAAAAGTTTTTATATATATTTAGGTATTAATAATATTGTGTGAAACTAACTACTCTGTGGACTAAAGCCCCAACCAGCGTTGAATTACACCCATAAGGAGGATGAGGATGTAACATTTCTCTATTCTAATACACGCCATACAAGATTTGGTGATAATTTAAGATTACTTGCTATACGCCGAATACTGATTAAAGAGTTGTCAATAACAGCATGTATTATATCTTCTTCATTTTGTACAATCCCTGAGTATGATGAATGGCATTTTCTAGAGCGGGGTTACGTTCTTCTCAAAGTCTATGAAATGATACACTAATAACTGTGGGCAGATTGATGTCTATTTGGGTATCTTCATCTGTATTCTCGAGCTGCTAGTCTGGCGTTGCCATTAGAATACATATACAACGACAATATCTGCACACTCTTCAGTTGTTAATAAATTATTTTTTATTTACCACTTTAGCGCTAAGCATCAAATGCATAAACAAAATGTAACAAATACTAATTATTGTTGCTACAACCATGATTTATATTTTTTCAGACAACTTTGAAATATGAAATTATATTTTTTTAAATACTTGTAATTTCTAAACAAAAACGAATCGGATCTATGTCTACATAGAAAAAAATGTTTGACATTTACCCAGTTACCATCTGCCACAGTTTGTCATAGAGCTTGTAGAATACTCCATAAAAAATTTTTATGAAATAGTCAATGAATTTTTGGGTTCAAGTTGAGGACTGAAAATTCTAATTTTCTCTACATAGACATTAATAATAAAGAAGTTTAGATTAGTAAAATTAAAAAATCGAAAATGACGCCATTGTAACAGCATATCATATACAGGGTGTCCCTAAAAGGTTCAGACAGCGGTTCGCCTCATAAAGTATAGCTGAAAATATAAGTCGATTTATATAAACTTGCCTTAGTCAAAAAGTTAATAATCACGGAGCCACAGGGTGTTAAAGGTTAAACAATAAATCTGGTTTTCTTTAATAACTTTCGACTTTCAAAAATTCAATTTTATTGTCCATTTCGGTGTATCTTATAGAGTGCGCCACCGGCTACGATTTCTAACCCTTTAAACCATTACAAATATTTTGTTCCACCCTGTATGTTTTTTGGACTAGAAAAATCTCTTCCCCAGTCTTTTATAGTTAAGAAACGTATACCTTATTGAGTGATCTTAATAGTAAAAAAATTAATAAGTAAACGCAAATATAAATAATTAAAGTAAATGCTCGAAATGGCCACCATTTTCTTGTATCCAGAGATTTATTCTTCATACAAAGTTTATTTGGATCTGCGTAGCATGTCTTCATTCGTAGCGATATCTTGAGCAGCGGCACTAATTCGTCCTCTTAGCTCATTTTCTTTATTTATAACGACAGAATAGACCTTGTTTTTAAGTGTTCCCCACAAAAATGATTCACATATGTTCAAGTCCGGTGATCCAGCAGGCCATTTCACCGGTACGTCCACTCCTCGACCAATCCATCGGTTTGGACATTGCACATGAAGGTAGTTTCTAACATTTAATCCAAAGTGGGGTGGAGCACCGTCATGTAGAAACCACATTCTACATCTGACATCCAAGGATACATCATCAAGCACTGGTAATGTTTCTTGAAGAAAGTAGATCTCAGCATTTAAATTTTTTGGTAAATAACACGACTTGGATTGGATTTGATCCTATTATATCGGCCCAAACATTTATGCCCGATTGAGATTTAGTCATTTTATTTGTCAAAGAAGAAACATTAATATTCATTTTCAAAATTAAAACCATTTTACTAACGAAGCGTGTCTCAGAAGAAGAGGCATAACTAACTAACGAACATATCAGGGCTGAAGGATATCTACCCGCTATAAGAAAAAGACAATTTCAACATGAAATTAGAATAAATGTTTGGACCGGTATAATAGAATGAAATCTAATAGGTGCTCTTGTTCTACCAAATAATTTAATTACAGAGAGCTATTTGCACTTTCTTCAAGAAAAATTACTAGTGTTGCTTGAGGACTTGGATAAATTAATAATTCTGAATTTTGTAGATAAATAACAAGTCATCAGCTTTAGATGCGTTTTTCTCGGAAACGGTTGCTCCAACCGACTTCAATAAGGTATACATTTCTGGTCCAAAATAACATACAGGGTGGAACAAAAAAGTTGTAACGGTTTGAAGGGTTCGAAATCATCGCCGGTGTCGCCCTCTAGAAGATACACCAAAATGGACAACAAAATTGAATTTACCATTCCAAGAAACCCCTGGATACAAAATTTCGTGAAATTAACGTGAAAAAGTCGAAAGTTATTAAAGAAAAGGCGATTTATTTTATAACATTTGACGCCCTGTATTTCCGTGATTATCAAATTTTGGACTAAGGCAAGTTTAGTTAAATCGACGTATTATCAACGAAAATGTGGCAAAACGCTGTCCCAACCTTTTAGAGACAATTTATATTAAATTCCAAATCCTAAATCTCACTTATTATTTTAAACAAATCAGAGAAATATTATTTAGCAGTTTGACAACAGTGTAATTAATAAATATAATTTGTCACAAATTAATCAACTCATTTTCGATAATTATATCTTTTTGTTTACTACGCCAAAAAAAAGTATCTTGTTTTGGATAATTAAATTATTCCTTAATCGTAACCAAATCAATAACTTTTCATAAAAAATGTTTGTAAAATTCACTGAAAATATCTTATCACATTTCCTTTTGCAATCTTATATTCTGGAAATATTTGTGGTCATTAGAATCAAAACTTTATTAATGTAGACCAAGTGAAACATTCATCTTCAGACGACATTGTATAGAACCGACGATCTAGAAAGAAAAATATTTTTAATGGCTTAGTATCCTAGGGCAGACAAAGGACGTAAAATACGAGTATTAGGTCAGTGCTTAAATTCCAAGGATAATATGCGGCGTGGATTTCAAAATATTTTCTTCTGGCCATATTACGAGCCTCCACAAAATTATCTTTGTTATGCAATATCTTCCGAAGCTGTTGAATTAGAACTTGTAATTTACCGAGACGTTAAGTAATGAATCATCTTTGTCCTCATTACCTCTGACCCGAAATTTACGTTGAAACTCGGAAACTACATAAACCATTAAGCTTTAATAATGCCAAGTTCTAGTCATTAAATTTTAAGCAAATATTTCCTGCTTAAAGGCTTCCATATAAAAAGTGACCTATTTGTACAACTTCATAATTCTACAATAAATAGCTGTACAGTGTATTCACATAAAATCTCACCCCATTATCTTTTTTGTTTTTTGTTTTGAAAAACAACTTTTATAAAACTACTGTAAAATTATTAATATAGGACAAACAATAAAACCACATTGCACACATTAAAATTACCCCAATCGACCTATCTAACAGACATATTTTATAAAATGCTCTCGATTAAACGACTTTAACTATTATTTCCCTGTGCTGTTACATATGTTGGTAGTTTCCTACTTAAACTTGGACAATTTGAATGAAAATCTTTATATTCTTCTTGGATAAAGAAAACCATTACACTAATTGCTTAATCATTGTAATTTTTTGTTCTTCGGTTTGTTATTAATTAAATTTTACCCACCTTTACTCTTTTAACCAACTTCATTTTATAACCAAAGTAATAATAGCGATTTTAATGTGTGCAGTGTGTTTTGTTGTGTAGTATATAATTGTAACTTGTAGAGCTCTGAAGAAGGCCCAATATAGGCCGAAACGTTCGCAGTATATAAAAAATTGTTTTTCTTTATAAATCTACTGATCTATGACCAGGCAATAGTTTCATCTACATTGAATATTTATGGATAGCCTTAGCATTTAAATAATATAAAGGAAGTCATCTAGAAATGTCATTCGCAAAAGGAATAATACTGTAGGAATGTTAAATAGTATTATAAAAGACTAAGGTCAGTAAAAATAAGATTGCATAGTGACAAGTGGTATAATAATTGACTGTTACTTATGTTTGAGTCATCCATAAAAGATAGAAAGAAAAATTCGTTATATAAAAAGAAAAGTATTAAAAAAGATAGATGGAGGATTTAAGAAGGAATTCAGTAGAAGAGATTAAAAAAATAGAAATATAAACAAATTTGGGAATACTATGAGTCAATATCGCAAAAAAATGTTTAAATCCTTACAGCCGGATTCATGAAACGGGCGTACGCTAGTCCGACTAACGAGTTTACGCCCGTGTAAAGCGCGTTAATTGGCCTAACCAGCTTTGCGTTCATTCACGAAGCATGCGTTGCTAGGTAGACTGTTTATTTACGTCCATATTTGCGCCAAAAGTTAGACCCAGTATTGTACCTGTCTAAAAATCGCGTAACTTCGGCCTCTAGTTCCTTGCGTGTCCCTTTGTATATTTAGTATTTATATTCAAAACTGTACTTTTCAGTACTACGTATTAGATAAAATATCATAAAGTAAGTATTATACATATTAGAGAATAGGAATATGCTTTTTATTTAAATTAGTGCAACAGATGCGTAAATTTTTCGCGTAACCTCCGCTAGTCTGACTAACGTTACGCCTTGTTGATGAATCCGTATGTTATAGTTTCCGAGAAGAAAGTTATTGAAGTTGTAGTATTTTCAACATTTACATCGTTGGGCAGCTACTGTAGTCTCTAGCCAGGCGATTCCAGTTATTGAAATCCAATTACAGTATTAACATTTTTGTGATGTGAGGGTTTATATTGATTCTTTAAGTGTGAACAATGGCTTACGTGTATAGCAACTCGGAGTTGATGGATATCGTTTTAATTTATGGTGAAGTGAAAAGGCTTAGAAGAACAATTTCCCGGTACCAAATGCAGCTACGTTAATCGCGTGAGTGTGTGCAGTGAGTGAAAGTATAGTGCAATGCGGGCGTGTTACGCAAAATTTGCAAACGAATCGTGGAAGAAATGAAGCTCCAAAGCGTCGGCAGTGTATTGGGACAGTATGGCGTATTATACAGCAAGACCGCCACAATCTCCTGACTTTAAATCCTTTGGACTTCTTTTTGTGGGGATATTTAAAAAATGAAGTGTATCACACCGAAGTAGATACTATTGATGATTTACGCAAACGTATCATAGCTGCTGCCAATAACTTACGAGCCCAAAATGGACAAGCAGCAGAAACATTTTCGTTAGTTTGTAGAAACTGGGTAAAACTAAAATTATGTTGTTGTATATACCTAATAACGTTTCTTAATATTTTTATAAAATATCTTGTTGAACCAAAAACTCTCTAAGGTTCATATCATCCAGTGTGAACCACACATAATCGGTTATCATTATCTAATTTATTTGTTTCATTCATTTATCCACAATGAAACTATTTTCATAATAAACTTTAACATAATCTTTTCACACAACTGACTGCAATTCCCTTATTGAAAGATAGATTTTTTAGTAAATTGCATTATTATGAATATATTTTCGATTTGGTTTACTACGCAATTAAAATTAAATACAAATTTCAACAGATTTTAATAAACTAATGTATCTACCTAAAATTTAACTATATCTGAACAAGATTAATACACAAAAATAGTATTAAAAACATATTAAACATAATAATGCATACAAATTGAAATTTTATTGCAAGCAATTAGATTGTTAGAAAATTGGTTCGTTAATTAGTATTTATTTAAATTACTTTTTACGTATTTGATGCTACTAATAATATTCTGGTATTATAATGAATATAATCCCTCGTATGCAACCTAATTTGCCCCAATAGCCAGAAGAATTAGTCAAAGAATTACTTTTAAAAATTCGGCAGAATAATTCCACACTGAGAAAATGTATAACTGTTCGCAATTACAGTACTAACAATTGCTCAAAATATTTCTCTGTGATTCGTTTCCAAAACCCTAACTGACTAAAAACAAAGATCAACGTCTTTATTTCTTTATAAACTTCTTTTCTACAGTTTGGTAAAGGAAATGTATTGTTTTAATACTTTTACATCATTTTTAATGTCATTTGTATGATATGTATAGGTAATATAAGTAACAGTATTGTTAATTGTAGTTTAATTAGTAAATAATTATTAGTAAATATAGTTAGATTTGTGATAAATTTAGTAATGTAAAGCGATGAATGAATTCATAGTAAATTTTCAAATTCCAAAAATAAAAACAGAAATAGTTGAGAATCCGGTGCAGGCAAATGAAGTTCTAAATGTTAACAATAACTTAATTAACTTTAAAATTCTAAATACAAATGTTCGTAGTATATCAAAAAATATAGATAATCTAGAGGTATTCATTTCAAATTTTGACATTCCTTTTGAATGCATAGTTTTAACAGAAACTTGGAAAATTCAAAATATACATTTTTTTAAAATGAAAGGTTATGACATAATATATAATAATGGGCAACTTAATCAAAATGATGGAGTTGTTATTTATATCAAAAATAATTTAAAATATGATTATGAAATACATATGATAAGTAATACATCAATAGTGAACTTAAACATTTATGCTTCTGATTATATGGTTAATATAATATCAGTATATAAATCACCTACTATAAATTCTGCTGAATTCACAGATGGATTGAATCAATACTTAAGCAATTTTAAAAGTAGTGCTGAATATAAACTAATACTAGGTGACTTAAACATTGACATTAAAAAAGATAATGATATTACAAGCGAATTTTTGAATACTCTAAGTGAATATCAGTATGTATCAGTAATAAATGAATTCACCAGAATTGTGGGTGAATCTAAATCATGTCTGGATCATATTTTTCTAAATGCTAAAGATCCTCACGTAGAGCAAAGAATATTGCCAATGATAATAGAGTCTGGCATAAGTGAACATTTTACAGTGCTGCTTCAAATAGTATTAGATAAAAAGAAAATAAGTAACACCAACAAAACTAAATTTAATAATTATATAAATTACAAAACTTTAACTAGTGAATTGTACAATTATAATTGGGAGGACGTAACTACAGGAGAAGATATTCATGCTGAAACAAAAAAAAATTGTTAGTAAATTACAATCACTTATATGTAAACACACTAAAACAATTAAAATAAAAAAAGGCGAAGTTAAGCGTAAAGAATGGATAACGAAAGGTATCTTGACCTCTATAAAGACAAGGGAGGCAATGTATAAGAAAATGAAGGAAAATCCTGGTAATGATGGTATTAAAAAAGAATATAGTTCTTATCGAAATAAATTAAATCAAATGATAAAAAAAGCAAAACAAATTTTTTATAGAAACCTAATTAAACGCGCTAACGGTGATATAAAAAGCATGTGGAACATAGTAAATAATAAAATTAAGAATTCTAACAAACAAGACAATATTATAAAAACTTTAAATGGTGAAAACGGACTTTTAGAAGATAACGTACAAATATCAAATGAATTTAATAGTAGATTTGTAAGTGTAGTAAAGTTATTAGCAGATAAAATAAAAAGAAATCAAAGTTATAAAGAAAACAAGGTACAAAATCCTTACACGTTATTTCTATACCCTTGTGAAAAAAATGAAGTAGAAAATTGCATATACGAATAAATCTTAAAAGCATAGCTAGGAATATTTCTGTACCACTGACTTATTTAATAAATAAATCCTTTTGCCTAGGAATTTGTCCGATGTTTTTAAAATATCAATAATTAAACCTATATACAAAGGGGGCGATAAAAACCTGCCATTAAATTATAGACCAATTTCTTTAATTTCAAATGTAGCAAAAATATTTGAAAAGTTGCTAAAAAATAGAATTCTAAAATTTCTTAACATGCATAATATTCTTTCGTCGCAACAGTTTGGTTTTAGGCAAGGTAAATCAACTGAAAATGCTATTGAATTACTCACCAAATATGTATATGAAGCATTAGATGATTCAAAGTCTTCCCTTTGTATATTTTTAGACCTAGCTAAGGCTTTTGATACAATTAGTCACACATTATTATTAGAAAATTTAGAGGATATTGGAATTAGAGGAACTGCACTTTATTTAATTCGCAGTTATCTAACGAACAGGAAGCAGTGTGTAGAAGTAAATGATGTAAGGAGTAACTTTGAGACTATAGAATATGGAGTACCACAGGGGACAATACTTGGTCCACTTTTATTTTTAATTTATATAAATAACTTTTACGGCATTAAAACAAAAGGTAAAATTATCAGTTTTGCAGACGATACTGCAATATTTTATGAAAGTGATAACTGGGATCATTTAAAAGAAACAGTGCAGAATGATATGGTAAATATTAAAGAATGGCTTGATTACAAGTTACTATCCTTGAATACGGATAAGACAGTATATGTGCCTTTTGCCTCGTACAAATCTACATTGCCATCATTTACGTCTTTAGATATAATAACAAATAATAATACCTTCAAAATAACATCAAAATCTTTTACAAAATATTTAGGGATAATGATAGATTGTCACTTAAGATGGGACCAACATATAAATTATGTAACGCAAAACTCAGAGTACATATTCACCTTTTAATTTTCTGAATAATATTATGGATAGCAAGAGTTTAAACATAATTTATAATGCACTAGTAGAACCGCATATAAGGTATGGTATAATTGGTTGGGGGGGTGTAAGAAACATTTATTTGAATAAATTAGAAATTACTAAAAAAAGAATTATAAAAATTATGTATAATAAAAACTTACCTATCCAACTGATTTGCTATATAAAGAAACATCAATTATGGACTCACGTCAAATATTTTTCTGTGCATTGGCAATTATGCAATATTCTGAAATAAAGAGACGCTTACAACATGAATATAACACTAGGAACAAATCTAAGTTAGTACCTGTCAAAGGAATGCATAAGTGTGTAGGGCAGCGATCTCATATATTTCTAGCTCCAAAAATTTTTAATTTCTTGCCTGAAACAATATCTAATATGAATAATAAAATATCATTCAAGAGGAATGTTAAAATATTTCTACAAAATACTTCTCGAAATGAAATACATAAACTAATAGATTTTAGTTAATATATATTATATAGGGAGATTCTAATTCTATTTTTTATTATATATATATATATTTGTTTTAATATATGTATTTATTATATTGGTGTAGGATATGATAATGTAATTTGTATAAGTTGTATAATTATTGATTTATTTATGTTTGTTTTTTATAATGAGTAAATTTATTTGCTACTTACCTTTTAGCTATGTAGGTCACAACAAGTTTATGTTTAAACTTAAGTTGACGTCACTATGTTTATTGGTTATTGTCTATTGCCGCATGATTTATATATTTTAAAACTAATACCAAATAAACATTATTATTATTATTATTATTATTATTATTATTATTATTATTATTATTATTATTATTATTTTATATTTATTTATTACTAATAAATTTGTGTATCAAAATTCTACAGGTCTATTTTTAAGCAGTTGATCTAGAACTATCTAATTACGGTACCGTATTGGTTTTCCTGTCTGCCTGCTTAAGTCTTCCAACATACTGAAAACATATTAAAAAACTTGTTCAATCCTTGCGTCATTTATGGTTTCAATTAGCATTATATTGGCCTAATTACACACAAAAGTAAATAAAAGGTCGGCGCTGAACTTTGTAAGCTTACGCTTTGACAATTAATATCGGTTTTAATTGGTGCTGAAATAAATATGACGTACAATTTATAAAGGCACACAGAGAATAGAGATACAGTTTACTTCTAAAATCAAATAAAGAAAATAACTCACTACTCCAGTTATTTTTAACATAGTTACTATTATTTTTCTGTTAATTCGTTAAATATTTTCTTAAATTAAATTTTCGCCACTTTTTTATTATATATAAAGCTGTTTACAGGCCTTTTAGGCTCAGAGCTGTGTTATTATCCTCCACTCCATTCTGTCCTTCGCCTTTCTTTTCCAATCCGTTACATTTTTCTCCCTTAGATCTATTGCCACTGCCTCTCTCCTTTTCTCTTTTTTTCTCGTAGTTAGGTTTACTCCCTACTATTTTCTTGACTGCCCTTTCATCCTCCATACGTTCTAGATGCCCTAGCCACTGCACTCTCCTGGCTTTTACAAATTAGTCTATGTTGGTGCCTTGTACATTCCATATATTTCCTCATTATTTCTTCTTACAGCCTTCCTCCGTCTTCTTTCCCCCTAGAAGTCTTCTTCAGATCTTCCTTTCTCTCTTGACTTCTTATTGAGGATCCAGGTTTCACTGTCATACAGCGCTGTCGGTCTCAAAATTGTTTTATACATTCTAAATTTTACTTCTCTGGATATATTTTTTGATTTCAATAAGTGGTTGACTGCTGCCGAACTTCTGTTTGCTTTTATTATTCTCCTATTTATTTCTTGTTCCTCATCACAGTTAGCTGTTATTAGCGCCCCCAAATACACATATTCTTGAACTTCTTCAAACTCCATCTCTCCATGCTCTGTTCTCAATTTAAAATTTGTATCCTTTTTTTGTTCTCCTATTCTCAGCAGCTTACTTTTCTCTTGATTTATCTGCAATCCAACTTTACTTGCTTCCTCCACAAGTTTTCTCGTTACTTCTTCTAATTCCCTACTATCTCTAGCAATAATGGCCACGTCATCTGCATAACTTACTATTTGGTGACTTTTAAACAATATGTGTCCTTTTCTGTTCAACTCACTATCTCTTATGACCTTTTCTAGTACTAAATTAAAAAGAAGCGTTGAGAGTGGGTCTCCTTGTCTCAGTCCTGTATCAATAGTAAAGCCTTCCGAACATTCACCTTTTATTCGTACTTTGGCTTTAGTATTTTCTAAGGTCATTTTCAATAGTCTAATCAGTTTAGTTGGTATCCCAAATTGTTCCAGAATTTTACTTAGTTTATTCCTTTTGATCGAATCATATGCTTTCCTGAAGTCCACAAATAAAACCATTGCTTTGATCCCATACTCATAGCATGTAGTCAGCATTTCCTTCACCATGAAGATTTGGTCCGTTGTTGACCTTCCCTTTCTAAAACCTGCTTGATACTCCCCTATTTGTCGTTCTGCTATAGGTTCTATTCTCTGCTTTATTAACGTTGCCATAATTTTATACCCTATATCTAACAATGATATACCCCTGTAGTTTCTGCAGTCTGTTGCATCTCCCTTTTTAAGATTGGTATAATCATAGCATCTCTCCAATCTTCAGGAATACATTCTCTTCTCCAGATCATTCGTATCATTTCGTATATTCTTTATCCTCTCCTGCGTACTTAATGTTCTCTGCTGTTATTCCGTTTTTCCCTGGACATTTGTTATTCTTTAAAGCTTCTATAATTATATCTATTTCCTTTTTGTAGGTTCTTCTACTTCCCTTCCTCTTCTCTTGTACCTCTTCTTCCCTTACACTCTCTTCATTCAGCATATCTGCAAAGTATTGCCTCCATCTTTCTCTCACTTCTGTTTCCTCTCCAATTAGATTGCCACTTTCATCTCTCACATATATTACTTCCTTCTTTATCTGCTTTTCCTTTTTTATCTCTCTGTAGAAGTTACGTATTTCTTTCCTCTTGTAATGTTGCTCTATTTCCTCTATTTTCTTAACCTGCTCTGCTCTCTTCTTTTGTCTAAACACTTTCTTTGCCTTTTGTCTTTGTTCCCTGTATTTTTCCTTATCTTCCTCTTGTAGTGACTGAAGTGCTTTAATTCTTAGCTTATTTCTCTTCTCCGCCTCTCTTATACACTCCTCATCCCACCATCTTTTCCTCCCTGCACATTTTTTTTTTGGTATTACTTTTTCACTTGCTGTTTGTATGACATTTTCGATCTTTATCTAGTCTTCATTTATATTTGCTTCCAATATCCGTATGTTTTCTTGCAAACCTTTCCTTATCTCTTCTTCATACTTCTTTTGGGTTCTCTCATTTTGTAATGTCGCCATATCTAGTTGTCTTATTATTATTTGTTTTGTTATTTGATGTTTACATGATTTTTTATATTACCTAACATGTTTCCCCTTTATTCTTCTATTAAGCAACTCCTCAATGAAATGGAAATTAATAAATAAGATAAAAGGAAATTGAAAAATTTGATATAGTTGTGGCAAGAATTCAGACGACTTAAATCATACGAACAAATCAATAATTCATCACATTTTTATCAAAATATTTAAAAAACCGCAACTGAGAATAATAAAACTATACAGAATGTCCCGAATATGAGTGCCTTAATTTTGCATATGATAAGTTGTTGAACAAAACATTTTTTTTTCTATGACCAACGGTAACAGAATTATGACAGCAAACAGGTCTTGAATATGTGACAACGTCGCTCACATACTATCTTAGGATTGTTATGTTTTATACATAATTATTACAAATAGGTACACCTAAACATAATGTAATGGTTTTCAGAGCTCTTTTCACAACACAGAATAATAGTTACAAGTGTTTAAAATGACTTCTGTTTCTTGCAAGAAGCGTTTACTGTACAAACGTCTTGTAGCCAGATAGTTTTGCCTAGATTCGCCGTAAATTAACATGCGATGCAGCTGGTTATGGTTACTATAAATTGTTCCATTTTTGTTTATGTACAAACATCAATCAAAATTTAGATAAAAATGAATCGCACTAGCTGTACGCACCAATATGACTAATATTACTTTTAGGCTATCACCAGCAGCCTGACTACGTTGTCGTATGTTACAGTACGTTACAGATTTAACAAATTTCTCGGAAACTTCAATTGTTTACTTTATTAATACTAATCCAAAAATCAAATTACGAACAAATTTTTATTTTTCAAAATGTATTTGTAAACAAACTGTTCGTTTTATACATATTTTTCATAAGACTTTTTTATTGCATTTAGTTAGATATACAGGGTGTCCGGAAAAGACGTGTCCAACGGAAGACCACAGACTCCTGGGTTCAAATTAAGCCGATTTAGCCCAATTTACTTATTTCCAAAATTGCTTCGTTTAGCCGCTAGAGAGCGCCAAAGTTTGAGAAAATTTTTGTTTATTCCGAATATCTCGAAAACGACTTGATCGATTTTAACCATTTTGGGCTACGCAGTTATAAGTCTAACCGACACTTTTTGACGTTATTTAGAATCTTTTGCAGTTATTAGAAATGTAAGAAAAATCATGTATCATGCAAATATAAGCACATATCTTTTTAACCTCCTGAACAATTACTCTCAGTTTTTTTCTGCTAGTAGCTGACTTTATTTAGAAACTTTTTTTATACTTACAGAATTTTGAATAGATGAGTAGTTTAGGCTACATATTTTCATATGTCAACAATATCAGCATTCGTTCTGCAACAAATAACGAAAATTCTAAAACTCTCATTCATATTTTATTTAATAAATACAAGATAATAAAATATAACAAAAAAGAGTTATGATCACTTTACAATAAATGCTCAAAGTGACCACCGTTTTCTCTTATGCAACAAGTAATCCGTTTTACGAAGTTGTAGTGCAGCAAATATTAACTGCGTCTTGGATTCGCCTAAACAATTCCTCTTCATTATTAACTGCAGAGGCATATACTTTAGTTTTTACTGCACCCCACAAAAAAAAATCGCAAGGGGTTAAGTCTGGTGCTCGAGGTGGCCATTTTATAGGAGCATCGTTTCCTCTTCCGATCCACCTGTTAGGATACAGATTATGTAAATATTGACGAAGGGGTATAGTAAAGTGAGGGGTGCACCATCGTGCATAAACCACATGTTACGACGAAGTAATAACGGCAAATCGTCCAACAAATTAGGTAATACTTGATGTAAAAAATTTAAATAGTTGACCCCATTCAATCGATGTGGAAGCACAACCGGGCCAATAATAAAGTTGTCGATAATTCCCGCCCACACGTTTACTCTGAATTCATATTGAAAATGTCTTATTTCAGTACAGTGTGGATTTTCATCAGCATAAACGTGTTTGTTGTGGTTATTAATGATGCCTGACCTAGTGAAACATGCTTCATCTGTAAATAACATGTTTTTGCTAAAATTGATATCATGGGCTCTTTGATTTTGTATAAAATTACAAAATGCTAAACGTTTTTCAGAGTCAATGGGTAGCAATTCATGTACTGATTGAATGTGGTATGGATGTAGTAATTGTTCCTTCAAAACATCATCAACTATGGTTTTGGTATCCCTATTTCATGTCCAATGCGTCTTGCACTAATTTTGGGTTCTCTTCTATCTTATCTAGGATTTGTTCCTCCACCTCTATAGTTTTCGTAGTACGTTGACGCCCTTGAGCCGCATTCATTTGGTGGAAGGAACCAAATTCGCGAAGTCGCCTTTCGATGTTGGCAAAAGTTTGATGATTTGGCACTCGTCAATGAGGGACTCTGTCCATAGACCCTAACACTTTTGCGGCCGTTACCTTGACAAAATCCATAAACCAAAAGCATATCTACTTGTTCGGAATATGTATACGTATCCATGATGAAATAATGAAAAATGAGAAAAATAAACAAACACAACAATAACGACAACAAATAAAGTAAGATCTAAAGTAACTAAGTAATTGAGCAAGAAGAATACACCGAGAGACTAATTTCAGTAGCTGATTAGATTTGACACACAACTGACACTTAAAATAACAGAGCCAACTTCTGGTACTTCATTGTTGCAGAACGAATGCTGATATTGTTGACATACGAAAAATATTTTTTCTGCCTAAACTACTCATCTATTCAAAATTCTGAAAGTATAAAAAAAGTTTCTAAATAAAGTCAGCTACTAACAAAAACTGAGAGTAATTGTACGGAAGGTTAAAAATATGTGCTTATATTTGCATGATACATGATTTTTCTTACATTTCTAATAACTGCAAAAGATTCTAAATAACGTCAAAAAGTGTCGGTTAGACTTATAACTGCGTGGCCTAAAAATGGTTAAAATCGATCAAGTCGTTTTCGAGATATTCGGAATAAACAAAAATTTTTCGCAAACTTTGGCGCTCTCTAGCGGCTAAACGAAGCAATTTTGGAAATAAGTAAATTGGGCTAAATCGGCTTATTTTGAACCCAGGAGTCTGTGGTCTTCCGTTGTACACGTCTTTTCCGGACACCCTGTATAAGGCCTTGTATGCTACACTAAATCTTTGCACTGTATATTATACAAAATTTCAAAAAATTGTTATTTTTAACGCGAAGTAAGTCGTCTGAATTCTTGCCGTAACTATAGCAAGATGTTTTGCCATTAATATAGTAATTACTAGTTTTTTTTCAAACATTAAATGTAGGAATTTTGTAGAAATTTTAAGTAAAGTACATATAATGAGAAGTTCTAAACATAAATATCATTTTATTTTGATAATTTTTTGCCTATAATTATGGGTGAAAGTAAAAAGTTATTTTCAGGTTTATCTTATCTGGAATTTGCATAGGTCGTACTTCAAAATTTCTGCTCACATTTGTGTTATAAGTGTTGTGAAGCTATTTACAAATGGCATTTTTTACAGCAGATTATGCCTAGAGTATGTACATTTGAGCAGATTTTCCAGCTTAGTGACTTTAATAGGGGACGGATTGTTGGGTTGCGCGAAACAGGTTTGTCGTTGAGAGAAATATCTAGAAGAACTAACAGATCCTTACGTATCATAGTATGATGTACCAGGCGAGGAATCGGAAAGCCCTGGATATAGAGCGAGAGGCACCGGCCGTCTTAACATTTAATCATTTTTTACCTTCCCCGAGAGAAGTAAATATGCAAAAAATTATCAAAATAAAATGATATTTAATGTGTTTTTACTTTTCTTTGGCACGTAGTATAATAATTCTATTTTGCACAATTGGGAAATGTCCCCCGTATATTAGACATATTTTTTATGCGCATTCAAATGAGACGCTCTGCAAAAAAACCTACGTTTACCAATACAATTTCAGATTCCATTTCCCAAAAATCGTCTGCGATTTCAAATAGAACATCCAATGCATCATACATATCTGTAAACGGACTTTAAAATCCCTGCCATGAATCGTATTTTTTATAATGGAAAACCAGATTTGCCACCAAGAATAATAATCCTAACCGGTATTTCCCTAGACCGAGCAAAACTGTGTGGTGGCATTTCATTTTACGAAATGTATTTTCCAGAACAATTTTTTGCATCAGGCCATAAATATGTTTTGAAATAAGATTGTATTTTCGATATCCTGTCGTTCTGAATTTATGAAGTCAAATCATTCATTGACGTTTTTAATTATTACCAAAGTAAAAATGTTAATGAAGTATTTAATTTATAATTAAGAAACCACCTACGAAATTTGCTGTAATACACATATTTTATCTTGTAAACAATAAATGGTTCAATATTTAATATCTACATAGTTGGAGATAATTACGGATTAAAACCATAGCAATTAAAAGCAAAGTAATTTTTTGTCATAGTGTTGTTTAATTTTCTACGTAGCGGAGTGTAACACAATCAAAACGTATTGTCGGTTCAACAAAGGGACTAGACTTTTTAGCTATAACTCATAATAAATTTGAAGATGTAAGTAAAGGTTGTCAATTTAATAGGGCAGTTTGTCGCCAACAGGTCATTCAAACGAATAATTTATTGGTTCCGTTTAAATAATTTCAGTTTACAGAGAAACATAACTAAAAGCCTTTCCGGCCATATGGTGCCCTTTTGGCACCATCACAGAAAGATAATATTCTATAAGAGACGTATCAATTGTAGAAAACAAGGTTAGATAGTTTAAATATTTTAGATTTGTATAGAGTCAGGACCAAGACCCTAAAATACAGATATTAGCCAATAACCACTCCTTTTCTCAAGGGTCGAATTGAACCAAATTTGTAGGTACCTCGGAGTAGTCAGTTCCGTTCTCCTATCCAGTAAGTAGAGCGGTAAATAAATTGTAATTGCTGAGAATTATACTAAAGTTATAAATCCGCTTCTTAAGTATTTGTCTACCAATTTTTAACTAAATATTGGAATCTTAATACAACTTACTGCAGAATAATTTGCTGCCCCCTTTTTCACACAAATATTCGAGTTCTGGACTGGAGAGCTTGCAGGTAAATACATTGAAGTTGTAAACTGTAGAGAAAAAATCTAATAGACTAGCTTAAATTGTAAATTTCACGCAGCATAAAGCACAGAAATGATATTTTTTTCTAAAAATGTTTCAGTTTGATTCTGAAAATAAACATTTGTACGTGTATTCCGAATTTTTAACACTGAATTCATAACTTTGGTATTGAGAATCAAATAAATAATTATAAAATGTTTATTATAATAATTATTAGTTGTGGTATTTTATATTTATATGAATTTGAATTGATAGTTATAGTGTTGATGATGATCACAATAGCTCTACAACAAATTAAAGGTAGCACAAAATATGTTCTAATTTCAAATGTTATAATTAAACATATTGTAGTTTCCCCGATGTTATAACAACAGGTTTGTAAATTGCATTTCATGCACAACTGGTTGTTAAGGCATTTAATTGGACATATACTATTTCAGTCATTGTTAATATCGATATCTGTACAATGGGGAAATTGCATGATTTTGCCATATACGTACAGAAAAGAGAATGTATTATTTTAATTGAAATGGCGTGTTCCAGATAATACACGTTCTCACAAAACGGTCGCCGCCACAGTGTGGACCTGTGACGTCTGATGCCAGTCGCACGTGTACAGCAATGTGCTTTCGTTCATATCTGCATACGATTTCCATGCTTTTAGACAACGCAGTACATATGTTTAGAAGAGTTAATTTGTCATTTGTTATATTATTAGGTGTTATGGCGCTAAATAGACATTGGCATTGAATAAAATTGCAAAATTGACTCGTAAAATGGTCACATAAAGTGCATCTCACCGCGCAAATGAAAGAAGTTTTCTATTATGCCATTCTCTACGAATACAGCAGATAGCACCTAATACAAATTTTTCACCGTATCACAAATTGAAAAGAAAAATGTTTTGTACGGCGATGTAGGGCATTGTTTGTTTGTGAAGACCGTTTTAATGTAACTTTAATTGGAAATACAATACAGAAAAAATTTAAATGTAAAGTTGCAAGTAATCGATCAAACTTTTCTATTAAGCTACCAGAATGGATACAGGGTATTTATAAAATCAATGGTAAAGCAAAGTTACATTTTTTCTTAGATATTGTATTTAGCACTTTATTCCGATTCCAAGTAACCTGTTCTGTATCTGCTCTTAAAATGTACGTGATGTATAATGCTATTTGAGGCATTTGAAAATTTTACTATGCGACTTCACTACATTAAATTATCTGCTTAATTCTGAAAATTTAATAAACAAAAGTAATAAATAAAGATTTTTTTTAATATTTAAGTAGAAAGTAAATCAATAGCAAATAGCATTAAAAAATTATTAAAATAATTTTAAAAAATTTATAAAATGTTAAAGATTATTATTCATTACTTTTCCTTATTATTTTTCAAATTAAAACAAGTAGTTCAATGTGAAATTAGATGGCATAATTTTATAAATACCTCAAGTAAACCATCTATCTGGTACTTACCCCACAGCATTACCACCGTAATTGTCACGAGCGGATCTATATTATAAACAATGGAAAAATATATGCTTAGAAATACCGTTAAGTCCACCACATCACCACTAGTAATTATCGCATTACCTACACAGTACTTATACTATGTATCTATGACACATAAATGCCACAGAAACGTAAAAGTACAAGAAATAAACTCCTGTTTACATCACCAACATCGTAACCTACACCTGTATCCACAGAAGCAAACCACATTGAACGGCGTGTAACGTCACACCAATGATATCGCGTGTTCGGGAACGTCGTGTTTACATTTCTATGGCAATATATTAATGTTAATATAGAGCTGTGTAACGAGTACCTCTTTTATTCACAATTGGTCACTGATTAAGGAGAACTTAGTCAATTCACGTAAAAGTAGGATATGCAAGAGTTATGAAGAGAGAATCATAAGGAATAGTAGGCCTAGGCCACCACTAGTATCAGATTAAAACAAACACCATGTAATTTTATGACCTTTAACTGATGTACACATCACCCAAAATTTATCTAAATCTACGAAACGGTTTTAAGTTATTGCGGAAAATTGTTGTTGTTTTTTTTTTCAAAATAACACCTTGTAACTCGCTAGGCGTGCATCAGAGAACTTATTTTCATAAGAATTTTTTTCTTATTTTGCTCTGGTATACCCTCTGGTAAATATTTGTACGCTCACACTGGGACACCCTGAATATATTACATATTAATTATTTTTGTTATATATTGTATCTATACGAGTATATCTCTAGAATATAAACACGTCCTATTATTATTTTTTTATTTTATTTTCGTTTTAAAGAAGGGTATTTTAACTTATTAGTGGTATCTAAGATAAATACGGTCCTGTCTGCAGCTCACTGGCTCACTGGACCTGCAGAACCCTCTGATGTTTTTATGCCAGTTTATAATCCGTACCTCCAATGATCATCAATTGAATCCAGAAATTAAAAACATAATTTTTTATCAGTAATTTTTGCCGTATACTCAAATAAATATTTTTATTTAGCTAGAATTTTAATACCAGAAACAAAAATGTCTGGACTATCGAGGAAAAAATGCATTTTCCAAATGAGACTACAAAAAGCCCTGTAAATTACAGTTCGGTAAAACGCAAATTAACGAAAAAAGTTCGTAAGGGAATATCCCAGTTGATGCAATTACGTTAGGGTACAGCTTTTCTCTCCCAAAAATTAAATTTTCCTCTGAAACAAAGAGAGAACAGGTGTTCGTATTGAACAAAGTCATTAACTACCCGAATCTCAAAGTCCACTTTGTCGGTGCAGGAGCCGGCTCTTTGTTTAAAAGCTTGCCAAACAAATAGGGTCACGTATGTGTAGTTTGAGAGCTCATAATAAACGAATTTGACGAGACAGGGTTTGGCTAACCATTACGGTTTCTAATAGGATATACTACTAGTAGATATGTTAACGATTGAAAATGTGTTCGTATGTGTAGCTTTATAAAATTAAAGTAACTGACTATGATATTTTGCGAGTATATCAGCCATTTTCAAGTGGTGTATTAAACCGAAGCCAACAAATCCCAATGTAATATGGACCAGTCACGAATTTTATTATTTGTGAAATTAACTTCTACTAAAGTTCTTTTAATCTGATTCACTAACAGTTTATTCGCATTAAAGAAGCTATTTTAATATCATATTATAAAACACGTTTGATGTCATGGTCTCTATATTGTTTATACTGTGACGTCATATTATTTGTTTGCAATCAAATTCTATTAAAGTTCTTTGCAGTAGTAGTGTGTAGCGGGCGCTATCGGTCTGGCAATTAGGCCACACGTGGGCCTTTTTTGCCTATCCTATCATCCCATCACCTCTCCACTATCTGCCCTCGGCCTTCCTCGAACTGACTCGACGCCCTGATGAACACCAGGATCTTGGTCCATGGTAGGCATCTCATCTCTTCCCTTTGCAGCTCCTCGGCGACAAAGACCCTATATCTTAGTCTTCCAAGGGCCGCACAATATCCCAGAATATGGATAGGGGTCTCCTCCTCCTCTTTATATTCCGGACATAAGGGATGGGGGCTCTATGCCTATCAAGTTCAAATGCCTTCTGAGTCTACAGTGGTCTGTCAGAACCCCCACCATTTGGTTCAGGGACCTTCAACTAAGGCTCAGCAGCTACATCATCCGAGATTTACTAGGTTCACTGAAGAAGTCGTGGGCCTGTCTACATCCTCCATTCCTTTTCCAATTCCCTCCTAATGTTTGATAGACCCATTTATTAAGAGCACTATTCATATTACCTCGCGTAATTCCAAGAATGGATTCGGGCGCCCCAGATCCGAGACGAGCTAACAAGTCAGCCGTCTCATTACCGTGGATTCCTTCATGGCCAGGAATCCAGACCAACTCCACCTCCCTTTGTCTGGTCAGGGACTTCAGGGTACCTCCACACTCCTGAACAAGATCTCGTCCTTGGAGAACTAAGGGCCCTGAGTGCAGCCTGACTATTAGAGCAAATGAAGATTTTCTCCTCCACACAATTCCTTACTTCTTCCTTCCTGCTACCATCAAAATAGCATAAACCTCCGCCTGGAAAACTGTGGAATATGCGCCCAGCGAAAAGCTCTGCGGGATGTCTTGTTTTCCAGATATATTCCTTTAAGTTCTTTAGTTTGTTCCTATATATTTTCACTTTTGATTTCCGATCCCTTAATTTCAAATGACATGAATATCCAAAAGTATTAAAATTCTATATATTGTTTAGTGGCTGGCAGCAACATTTCTTTAAATGCCAGTAGGATTCAATACAAAAAAATATATTAAGTAATTAAGTAAATATACTATTAAAAATATTATATATACTATTAATGAATCCAAATTATTTTATATTATAACCCAACATACTTTCGGTCAAACCTTCAATGAAGTAGAATGACAGAGTATACGTTTTGGACAGTTTTGCCGTGGTCGATACTTAACTGCAGACAGTTCGCTATACTTAACAGATGGCAAGCATTTTTGGATGATATTAACCAGCAACATAATACGATCAACTTTATCAAGAACATGGAGTAAGAGAAAGACTTACATTTTATCGATATTCTGGTTAAAAGAAAAACCTCTCGCGTCTTCGGATACTGTATCTACAGGAAGAAGACACATACTAATAGATGTATCTATGGAACCAATCATCATCTGGCACAAAAACACTTGGTCATGAAGACTCTTGTTCACCGTACATTAACGTCGGCTGAAGATGACCATCGACAGCAAAAAATAAATTTGCTTCGATCTAGCGTGTTCCTAGCAAACGGATACTCTAAAAATGATATCGAAAGAATCATTAACCCTCGGCATGAGTAAATACCAAAATCCAAGGATAAAGATAACAATCACCACTATACAATACATCCCCAATGTGACAGACAGAATCGCGAAAATTCTACGCAAAAAAGGCGTGCGTACTACTTTCACACCAACATGTAAAATAAATAAGCCACAACTCGAAAGATCAATTGAGTTCGTTACAAATTATGGGAACGTATTAGGTACCATGCAGGGACTGTGAAAAAGTATACGTGGGAATGTCCAAGCGAACTGTAGAAACCAGAAAAAGAGAACGTGAAAGACATATACGGTTATATCAGCCTGATTATTTTTTGACGTTTCTTAAAACCAATGAAATGCTTCTTTATTTGTCACAAGGGTAAGTTTCAACCAATTATGTCATTATTATAGTGGGAATAAATCTCTTGTGATTATTCTCGGGAATAATCACTGTGGCTTTTATTTGCCTAGCAAGTGTCAGATAGTTGTCAAAATAATTACCTAATTGTGTCAACGCGATATATAAAATGGGTGAAAATCATCGGTTTAGTACCTTTTCTGATGCAGAAATAACAAAAAAGATTTTAGAAACTACTTCAAAAATAATCTAATAAGTAATCAGTCTATATGGAGATAATTTAAGACCTTCACCAAAGAAAGAAATTATATTCTGGATCAATCTACTACAAATATTTTTTATTGTAAAAATTTGTGAATCAAAAAATAATCTAGTCAAATATAACTCGCGCGTTCCATAAATTAGAAAATAATTTGACAGATTTTGTTCAAACTTGCTGCCATTTGGCAGTCTGTAAAATTATTTTCAATTTATTCTCACTCTCTTGTTATATTATTACTGAGAAATCCGCCGTTGCTGAACATGCTTGCCAAAAGGAACATATAATTACACTAGCAGACCATGAAGTCCTGGTTCGTACCAATGGGTATTACAACTTAGCTCGAAAGAAGGCTCTGGGTACCTGAACATTATGAACATGAACGAAGGGCTGAGGAGTCATACTTGGAAGCCTCGGAAGCACTTTTTATCTTGGTGTAAAATAAAAATATAATACACAATTGTGCCCTTACTCCTCAAATTTCAGCGTTAAAATAGCCACATAGATTCTATGAGCATCCTCGTTTGGCAAATTATCGCCGGATCCCTTTACAAAACTGCTGTCTTCCATATTGCACTTAATTATCAGTGCTTAACAACTAATTAAATTGTCTTATAAGATATAAATAACAATTAAAACATATATTGCCCGACAGAGAAAAAGAAAACGTGTGCATTATTCTGTTCTGATCTTCAAGGTGACAAGTAGTACAACAAATAAAGTAACGTCATGTCCGAGAACGTCCGCAAGAGCTCGGCAAGTGATCGAAAGTTTAAAATTAATTGCAAACTCTAAATTTCTGTGTAGATATATAAGATTATAGTATAGTTTGGCTCAAAGTCGATAATATGAGCCTACAGTGAGGATACAAAAAATTTTGGACACATGGTGTTAAATGGGGTGAGATAAGCTCCATTTTCAATCGAAAGTATTATCGTTGAAATTTGACAGAAACGGGTAATGACGTCATTACATGTTTTATCCAGAAACATACACAAATTTTTTTCCTGTCATGTTCTTCTTTTTCTAATTAACTTTTATTAGAGAATTTTTTCTGTATTACTGTAAGTAATAGGAGGCCGGTCCTGGCAAGATATCAAAGAGGTGTGTGTAATAAGTGCTCCGAAACTAATCCCAATTTTACGGGAAGTATCGAGTTTATTGTTACACAAAGGAAAGTAATAGGTTGTAAATAATATAGTGCAAGAATAGGAATACAAATAAGCAGGTAGGCGCATTAGAAGTAGATAAACAGAGTTTAATCACGCACTGATAAGAGTTCTAATTTCCGAGGAGTCGATCCGAATTGGACTTTTTGCGCGGTGCAGAGGTAAAAAGACTGATAGCGCTGTAGAGATAAACAGGACCGTACTAAAAACAAAGAGAAAGTAAAATTGAATAAAATGAGTGATACTGAGGAATATTCAACGGAAGACTCAAGTAAAAGAAAAAGAGTAGAAGAGAAAGGAACACAAGTTTTTGGAAAAAGTAGAAAAACACCTAGAACGCCTACAAAAGTGACAGGAAAATCTGAAGATAAATTAGATATAATAATGGAAATGTTAAAGGAGATGAAAGAAGATATAGCGTCTATTAAAGAGGAGAATTGGCATTTCAGGGAAGAATTGAAAACTTTAAAAGAAGAAAATAAATTTTTAAGTAAGCAAAATAAAGAGACCGAACAAGAAGTTCAAGACCTAAAGAAGTGTTTGGTGGAAACGGCAGATAAATTAGAAAGGTTAGAGAAAATGCAGAAGGAAAATAATATTGTGGTGTCGGGACTAACTATAGATTCAACGGATCGAAAAGTTCTGAAAGAGGGAATGGAAATGTTCTTAAAGAATAATTTAGATATAGAGGTAGAAATCGGGAAAGTGGCTAAACTAGGCGATAAAATATGTTTGGTTGAATTAAAAGACGTAGAACATAAGAAAAAATCATGGAAAATAAATCTAAACTGAAGCTCATAAGAAATGAACGAATTTATATTAATGATGATTTAACCAAAAGTGAACGGGAAATGCCGAAGGAAATGAGGAAAATAGCACAAGAGGAAAGAAAGAGCGGACAAATGGTTAAGATAGGTTATAATAAAATGGTGATTAATGGGGAGGGATGGAGATGGAATAGAAACAAAGAATGGTTGGAGAAACTTGTAGCACAAACTGGTACAAAAAACTAAAATATCATTCGACAATCGAGTATGGAAAAAGGACCAGGCAGGGAAATGGTACTTGAGAAAGGACATTACGCAGAATACATCAACACTGAAGAATGTAGGAATAAGAAATAAAAATAGTGGTGGTGGTTTAAAAATAGAAAATTATTTAAAACTGGGAACATGGAATGTACGAGGGACTTTTGAAGAAGGAGAATTAAAGAATCTGATAAATGAAATAAAAATAAATAGTTTTGATATAGTGGCTATCCAAGAAACAAAACAAAAGGAACAAACATTTTAGAAATTGGAGATTATATTTTTTTTAATAGTGGTAGTGATAGTAGAATATTAGGAACAGGGTTTATTATAAATAAAAATTTTAAAAATATTGTTGTAGAATTTAAACCTGTAACAGACAGACTATGCTATATAAGATTGAGAGGAAAATATCAAAAAATAACAATTATTAACATGCATGCACCTACAGAGGAAGCAAACATCGAAGATAAGGAAGATTTCTACAGTAAACTAGATAATATATACGATGAATTGCCAAGATACGACATGAAAATAGTACTAGGAGATGCAAATGCCAAAATTGGAAAAGAAGATATATATAAACCAGTAATAGGAAATTTCAGTAAACATGAAATTACAAATGAAAACGGGAAATTATTAATTGATTTCGCTAAAGAGAAGAACATGGTTGTTAAAAGTACTTTTTTCAAAGAAAAGAAATTCATAAAGGAACTTGGAAATCTCCGGATGGGAGGACATTTAACCAGATTGATCATGTATTAATTGAAAGGGAAGAAGCACAGAATATTATAAACATAAGGAGTTACAGAGGACTAGATGCAAATTCAGACCATTTTATGGTAGGAATTAAAATGAAACAATTAATACCACAAATAAAAACCAAAGACAAAAGAGATATAGTAGAAAGAAACTTTATAGGTTAAATGCTGAAGAAGAGAAACAGAAATATATGGATTACTTAAATGAAAATTTAAAAAATGTACAGGAGACGGAAGACATAGAAACTTTGTGGGACCACTTAAAAGAAAGTATGGAAAGAGCAGTGGAAGTATGTGGAAAAAATGAGAATAAATATAATGAAAAATGGTTTGATATAGAATGTAAACAAGAATTGGAAAAACGAAGAAAGTTACGGTTAAAGATGCTACAGGAGGAAACAAATGAAATAAAAGAAGCATATAACAGACAAAGACGGATAACAAAAAAAATAATGAGAGATAAGAAAAGACAGTATAATGAAAGATTAATAACACGACTAGAAGAAAATTATAAAAATAAAGAAATAAAATATCTTTACAAAGGAGTAAAGAGAGAGAAGAAAGGATATCAGCCAAGGGCAATATTTTACAGAAATGAGGAAGGGGAACTTATAGGAGATGAGGAGGCAATCTTGAAAATGTGGAAAGAGCACTTTGATAAATTACTGAACGAACCTGAAGAAGACGAAGACGAACGAATCAATGACGTAATGGATATAAGTCAAAATACAGATATAGAAGACCCACCTAGTCTAGAAGAAATAAAAGCAATAATACAAATTTTGAAAAATGATAAGAGTCCGGGTGAGGATGGAATTACTGCAGAAATGATCAAGTATGGCGGGGAGCACTTAATTAGAAACATACACAAAGTACTGGAAAAAATATGGAAAGAAGAAAAAATGCCACCAAAATGGAAGGAAGCTATGTTACAACCAATTTTTAAAAAAGGAGATAGGAAGGACTGTCAAAACTATAGAGGTATAGCTCTGCTCAATGTAATATATAAGATTTTGACGTCTCATATTAAGAACAGGCTAGCTGGGAAAATAGAAAATGAAATAGGAGAATACCAATGTGGATTTAGACGGGGAGATCGGTAGTGGACCAAATATTTGCGTTAAGGGAGATACAGGCAGAAAGTTACGAACATCAAAAGGAAACGTATCTACTCTTTATTGATTTTAAACAAGCATATGATAGAGTCAGAAGAAGCCAACTATATAAAGCACTAAGAGAGATGAATGTAAATCCTAAAATAATAAATATAATAAAATTAACGTTAACACAAACAGAAAATAGTGTCAGAGTGAATGGAAAGTTATCGGAAAGATTTGAAGTAGCAGAAGGTCTCAGACAAGGAGATCCATTATCACCACTCTTGTTTAATATAATACTAGAAAGAATATTTAGAGAAGCAAATATAAATAGAGCTGGCTTAATATACCACAAACGGCATCAGTGTTTGGCATTTGCGGATGATATCGTACTTTTAACAAGAAGTAAAAAAGAGTTAGCAGAAACTTACAAGAGATTGGTAACATCAGCAGAAAGAATGGGACTAGTAATTAACCAAACTAAAACGAAATACATGGTATGGTCTGACAGGGAATTTGTACGAAATGAAACACTAAGAATAACAACAGATGAAGGAAAAGTATATACATTTGAAGAAGTTGAAAAATTTACATACTTAGGAACGACGTTTACTAGGAAACCGAGTTTTGAAGAAGAGTTGATGAACAGATTAATGGCAGGAAATCGATGCGTTGGGGCTCTTAATAATATTTTAAGGAATAAAGGTATATCAAGGGGTCTCAATATCAGAATATACAAAACTGTTATAAAGCCCGTACTGATTTTTGGATGTGAAATATGGACATTGACAATGGCAGAACAAAATAGGTTAAGGATATGGGAAAGAAAAATTTTGAGGAAGATATTTGGAGGCAAAAAGGTGGATGATATATGGGAGAGAAGAACAAATAGTGAGTTAGCATCCCTATTTAATGAGCCTAATATTATAGGAGTAATAAAGGCCCAAAGACTTAGATGGATGGGTCATATAATGAGAATGCCGAGACATAGAACTCCATATAAAATTATAGAAAGCGGTATTGGAGGGAGAAAAAGACGTGGAAGACCGAGAATAAGATGGAAAGAGGACGTGGAAAAGGACATAGAAAGAATAAATATCACTCAATGGAAGCAGAGATCTACTAATAAGAAGGAATGGAGAAGAATTGTGAACCAAGCCATGGGCCTACTAGGCCTGCAGAGCTGATGTATATATATATAATATCGTCCTAAAGAGTCTCAAAAAAATACCACCTAAAAATCACACCCCTAACGAAGGACCTAATTGAATGTTCGCTGTTTAAAATGCATAAATGTCATTAAGAATAAATATAAGGATTAAACTCAATAATACTTTACGCCCTCTTACTACATTTTATGTGTCTAATATTTAACTAACTGATTTTCCTTTGTCGTTTTTTCTTAAAATAAAATAAAAAGAAACAGCTACTAAAACACTTTGTTCACAAAACTTATTTTGACAACTAAATAGTATAGTAGAACAAGTTGGGAGTGCATAGAGAACGTCAGATGCGACTGATTTTGTAAAACGCCGTGATCAGCTCAACACAGAACGCGATGCGCCTAGACCACGACCGCATAGTGCGTTCCCTCCTTTATAAATGAAATAGGATTGATCATTACAAATGAAACATGCCAAGAAAAATGTGTCCATTATTCATTTCTAAAAGGAATGAATTATTAATAATGATCATTGAAACTGACTTGGCCTGCTTCAGTTAACATATGGTGTTTCCATTAATACGCATTTGTTGTGATACCTAAATCAAGTCGGCAAATCTAGAAAAAAATTGGCCAAGCTCGCGTGCTAGTAGCTATTTTATTTTTGGGGTGCATAAGCATGTCGGGGGAAATCAATACGAGATTTGAGATAAAACCAAGGCAGAGCTTATGATTGAGTAGGGTTCAGCGATGAAGCGTCCAGTGGGGTATTTTTCTTGCGGTCTGAATTGGCGGGATTGAATTTATTCGGTAGGCTGGAGTGGATTATTTAATCTCAGTCAGTTTTCTTTATGAAAATTTCGTGTAACTTGAGAAAACAAATGTCGGGTAACTGTAAATATAAATTTATAAGAGGGTTCCGCGATCAATTAGGGGAGTGGCAGCAGTGCCAGAAGAAATTTAAAATGCTGATACAGACTGAAACTAATTGGATCCCTAATAGTATAAGGAAGAGTGAGGTGACCATAGTAAGAGTAGATTTTTCTTTAGCTTGATTGGGTTTTTGCCACACTTCTGAAAATAATAAAGGTTAATTAAATAAGCCCTTGCGCCAAACCGATCAGTCAAGGATTATTTTTGAAACTAAGTTTGCCTAACCAAAAAAGCTCACATTGGAAAATGCAGATAAGTAAAAAATAACAAAAATCACATCACTATCGCGCACTTCCGTATTTTTGACGTTATGAAAAACTTTCTGTTTTCGTTCTCAAAATAGCAAATGCATTAAAATTATGTCAAGTTTCACAGTGTAAAATTTGTTTATCTGCTTCCATGAAGATGTTAAATGTTTATTATTTTATTGTTATTTACTTCTTGATACAAATGTAGCCAACAATGATCAATCTGTGCTGAGAAGTTTGACACACACTTATCCCTGTTCAATAAAATATTCGCGGTCTCTTTTAATTTTCTTTTTGTTGGGTAGATTTATTTCCTTCTTCTCGTGCTTAAGACTACACCAACCTTCTTTATATATTTTAGAACTTTTGTTAAATATACTTTATTTTGTCAATTATAAATTGATGGTCTAGTTGGTGGGTAAGATGCAGAATCATACAAATTACAAGTAGCATAGTATTCATTAAAAAATTACCTCACTTTCTAAAGCAGCGTATACACTTGTCATACCTCGTCGCTTAACTTCAATACAACAATGTGGACGGGACTTTATAATCTCGTCGCGTCACATCACATCAGTAATTGACAGCAGTATTACAATAATATGGTTTACTTTAAGCTGATCAGAAAACAATACTTTAATAGAATTCTAAAATTGAGGGTAGATTTCAATAGTGGTCCTCATATATTTTTTTTTATGTAAGCCACCCGGGATAAGTTGCATTTAGTTCCAAATGTTATAGGTACACAGCAATATTTGACATCAAGGAACCATGAAATGTTAGCAAATGCAAAATGCTGGACACGTACTAGATATCAGTGTGTAAATTAGATATTGGAAAGGAAATTATGTGGGTGTAGAATTATTATGAACTTTATTTTTTTACACAAAACTTGAGTAAAGTCCTGAACCTGAGCGACTGAGCTCAGTCGTGGCTAAGCTTTTGGAGAGTCACCACTGAAGATGACGATAGTGAAGAGCGACGAAACGTTTGGAAGCATGGGATGCGACCACTTACAGAGGCGAATACGGGATGTTACGGAAGGACCACCATTATCCGAGGAACAGTTCCGACCGTAGGAGTCGTAATACCAACAACAGAAACCGAAGTCAATATATGAACGAGTTTAGAAATACAGATAGCAGACATGTGCTCACAGAGTCTAGCCACAATTTGCACTTTAATTCTATTACTGGCAGCGATCAGTTACCGAGGTCATGTTCTAACAACCCGAATTCAATCCGCAACATATGTTCTTCGTTTAAACATATGACTTATACAGGGTGTCACCTAACGTATGTTACATGCTTCAAGTTTATAATTTAGAAAATGCCGCAAAAAAAGTTAGAGGGTCTTAAAATTTTCCTTTTTATTTCTTGTTTTTTCATTAACTCAGAACCCAGTTAACCGATTGGAGCAAAATTTGCTGTTGTTTAGTTTCTCTTCATGAAGTATGCAGTGATTATGTGAACATATTAGGTTAAATCATAAATCATATCCCTCGTATATAAATATTTCCCAATTGCAATGAAACTACTTTTTTAAGTCCCTCGTAATTGGCCATTTTTTGAGACACTATTTACGTGGGGCGGTATAGCTTTGATCTCAAAACATCAAAGTGCCGACAGTGAGTGGTATAACTTATATTTATTCAGTAAACTTTGCTAATAGGAATATAATCACTTCATACTTCATGAGGAGAAACTAAGCAACAGCAAATTTTGCTCAAATCGGTTAACTGGGCTCTAAGTTAGGGAGAACACCAGAAATAGAAAAAGGAACTTCAACCCTGTAACTTTATTGCGGTTAAATTGACACCATTAGGGTTCTAGATTTTTACAGTGCTTGAACATTTTTCTCTCCGTGTCAATTATTTTCAATATCATATAAAGAACACGTATACCTATAGACGAATTTGATTTTATGTTATTAATTATTATAAGTATACGTAATGACGTCTTCATGGAATATTACTGATAACTTATCCAATTTAATTACTGAATCAAACAAAAGAGTACTTTAGAACGAGTTCTATCTTAAACCAATATTGATTATATCTTAATAATTCTTAATGCCCAGAGGAAACTTTAAGAAGTCAACCGCTAGGAGTTAAATCAGGAAAACGGCCCTTGTCGCAGCATAATCTTCTTATCTCATCGGTAACTATTCATAACGAAAGCAACCATTGGAGACGACCTAATCATCTTAGTGTTTAGATTGCCTCGAGATATTGTCTTTACACAGAGAGAAAAGTTTGTTTGTTAAAACCAGTTTCATTACACAAAATTTATAAACCTGCGGAGATAGTAGCTTATTCTGCAACCAAAGAACATTAATGTTAAATATACAGGGTGAGTCATAAGTAATAGTGGGTTTTCTAATTTTTTCGCGTAGCTATTGAACATATTTGGTATAGGCACCAAACTTGACACAGGAAGTTTCTTAGGTCAATAAAATCAAATTTGCTTTGACTACCAGTAACTGGTAGAGGGCGCCAGCTGCGCCACTTGTATGATTCTAAAGCATCATAACTCTTTTGTGCCATGTACATTTATTATAAATAGGTAAAAACGATATACCTTCTGAATGTTGATACGAGCACCCGTTTCCAAGATATTTTAAATGTTCTGTTAAATGGAACATTATTTTTTCTTATCCTCATGATGTTGGTTGATCGACTAATTTGTGATAGCAATAACGAAGGTAGATATTTAAAAAAAAACATTCACATTATAATACATTATTTTCTTTCACACATTTTTTATTAGTAGAGATAGATAAACTTATAAACTTCTTAAAAATTCTGTTCATAATGAACCGAAATTAACAAAAATTAGTTGCATTTAGATAAGTCCAAGCAGAATACTAATATCTGAAATAATTTAAATAAGTTATGCAATAATAATTAATAAAAAGCTATATGTCTTCGGCAACAGATGTTTGAAGTGGCCTGCTACATTGGCTTCAATGCATTTGAAACACGTTTATTAATGATCACCTTTACTGACGTTTGCGTACCGTTATGTAATTGGTGTCCTTCTTCCTTGTAGTTTTTTTATTTAAAAAAATACGGAAATATATTAAAGTGGAAGAAGGTCATCAAAAGGTAGGCTCATATAATTTTCCAACTGTGGACGTTACTATAATGTTAGAAATTTTAGCCATGTGCAAAGACTTGAATCATGCAATGTAGTGATGTCAAACCGAATCAGTAAGTATTCTTCTATATAAATAAATACTATACAGAGTGTCCCGAAATTAATGGGACACATAGCAAGAGTAGATTCCTTACATCAAAATAATGCGATTAAGCCAAACTTACTTTGGTCCATTTGTGGTTAATAAAAAAGTTACAGGGCGTTAAAGTTCAAATTTTGAATTCGAAATTTTTCTACTGGATGTCATAAAATAAAATAAAATAAAAGTTTGTAGTTACTTACGTAAAACTGTTATAGTGAGCTTTGGATATTTGAAAACAAATTGTACTATTTATAATTAGCTGATTGACAAGTAACTTATGTTAAATAGTGTATTCCTTTAAGGCCCGGTTTTTCAATATGAGGTTAACTTGTATGTTAAGTAACATGCACCTACAAGTTGACTAATAGTTAATTCCCAAATGCGTTTTTCATTACTTTTTGTTACGTCAGTTAACTATTTGGAGGTTTGCAATTTATTTATTTATGTTGGCGAAATTGCTGGCACATTTTATGCATTTTGCTACGATTGTTATGTAAAATTGGTAAGTTAACTTTTCCAAATATGTTTGTGACAACTGTCAAGTGTGTTCTTAAAAAAATATCGCAGGTTGCACAACTGTCCGAGGTGACAATCTAAATCTATTAAAAAAGTATTTTCTTCGAAGTGGTTTGGTCTAGCTTGTATTATTTTAGGTCTTCTTATATCTTCTTTGTCGCTGCTGTATGCATTAATATCGCATTCCATAATAAATAGTAACAAATTAACTATTTTTTAGGTTTAATTTCTGAATTAACTGTCACATCCTTAGTTAACCCCTACTTCATGGACAGGTTATCTTAACCAAAAGATAACTACTAAATTTTTGGTAACCCATAATTGAAAAACCGGGCCTTAGTGTATGTTTACTATTCATAATATCGCCTCGCCATAATTTATTTTCTAATGAAGAAATGCGAGATATGGTATGTATTTATGCAAAAGAAAATTTTAATGTAATTTGCGACCATTAGTTACTGAAGGCATAAACAAATTAAAATAATATAGTAGATGTTGAAAATAAATAAATTGGAGGAATGACAGGTAGCTTATGGTAAACGGTAATTAATAACGAAAAATATACAGGGTGTTGCAAAATGCTGTTAAGAGAATTCTAGAGCAGAGTCTACATCTAAAAGTACGAACAACGAAAATCCCTATGTACCTAGGTTCCCAAATGCCCCATTTTCAAATTAGAGGTTGTCAAAAAAAATTTAAAAATATATTTTGGATTGCATGCGGATATTCATCTGACCATATGTGTTCATTATGGAAATTTAAAATTCCATACCTGGCGAAATAGGCCTCGTCAGTAAATAACACCGATGAAAGAAAATTATGAGTTTAGTAATTTTCCTGGAGAGCCATTGACAATAATAATTATATAATACTCTTTGAATGTGGTGGATACAATAATTGCTGCACATGATCTATGTTTTCCAGTTGCCGGGCAATACTTCTCGTACTTATCCTAGGATTGTTCTCTACTGTCGCCAAAAGGCTTTCTTCCATACATACGGTTCTGCGGATTCTATTTCTACCACAATCCGCAAAATTGCCTCTTAATTTCCTTGTTTTTCTCAAGGGACGATAAATTGATAAAAATGTTTGTTCACTAAACACAAGATCAGGATACGAAACTTCATACAAACGTCTTGCTTCAGCAGCGTTGGCTCTAACACACGTAAAAACCATGTCATCCATCTCTTCATTTTTTTTTCATTTGCATTCTAAATATTATGACAAATATATTTAGTTCTCTATAGTGACAGCGCATGTTATATTTCAGTTATAATCACTGAATTTTTAGTAGGTAATGATTTCATAGGTTAGCATGTTTTTTTTTAAATTTTCAATAGCTCGAAAGCCGCTTGCTAAATGATAAATAATGTGCAAGGGAGCCGTTTTACTCCAAAATAAATAAGATCCCCAAAAATAAAGTAAAAACTTTAAGAAAAACCAGTGGCGTACGTTTTCTGGTCAAAAGTAAATAGGTACTCCCCCATATCTACGTCCCTGAAGGATCTGAAATGCAACCGATTATAGCAAATTATAACTTACGCATCATGAATGTATTTACTCAAATTTAAATGATTTCCAATGAAAAATGTTAAAACATATTTTTAATACTTTCTAGATTTATAGAATTCATGTTTCGTATTTTTTGATGCAGAATCTGCTCGAGAATTCTCTAAACAACATTTTGCAACGCCCTGTATATTTTTTCAATTACTATTTACTACAAGCTACCTATGATTCCTCCAATTTATTTATTTTCAACATCCTATAAAGTAAAGTTAGTAACAAAAGAATCCGAGCATTTTTTCAGTTATTCATCAAGACGAAGAAATCTGGGTGCAAAGTTCTCGATGGTCCGCACTCTATTGTTAGAAAAAAATGATATGTATACGAATCTGCCAAAATATTAAATGTAGAACAATTATTTTTTTTTACTGTTTAAGAAAGGTATTTTAAGCTAATATGTATCAAATCTCCTACAATTCCTATCAATGAAGTCATATGCATGCTCTCTGATACCAAACATCTAGGTATGCTAATGAACACAATATTTTTAATACCTGAAAATATATGATAGAACAATTATATCTATAATACTTCCAGACAACTTTATTAACTGTAAAGAACGACATTACAATTAATCCAGGTATCGATTAATGAATAGCACATTTAACACTTCATGTACCTACTCAATAATTTATTAATTCTAAATATTTGAAAATGTTTGCTTTTCTAATTATTAGATGTCTACCAATTTTAATGTCATTTAAACAAACACGGTATGTATATTGTTCTTCGCAAGTTTACTCATGATATATTAAACAAGATATCAGTGTTTAAAGCCCTAAGCAAACTTCAGAGAAGCGCTGAAATGGAAAGAGAAGAAAATTTCCAATACTTACACCAAGTTTAGCACCATTAAAAATTAAGGAATTTATCTCTTAAAAGCCTGTGGCTAAGCCGCTTATATCATTATATCGGTCCCGATCCCAAAAAATAACTCCGACTTCCTTACAATTTTGGGCAGGCTGAACGTGTTCTACTGGATTGAATTAATTAAATAGGGATAGTCTTAAGCCTATGTCTTAAGTGTATTTTACTTGCATTCATTATTTATGGCAAAGAGGTATTTTCTGATTGATGAATAGACATTTTTAGATCATTGATTGAAATGATAGTATATTCATAAACTGTTTGCCATTTTTCATTTATATTTACACAAATTCCTCATATTGCAAACATGGAATTTCAAAAAACAACAACTATGTGGGGTAGTGCCCCGACCAGCATTGAATTATACCTGGAAACCTATAGCAAACAGCTAAAGTTACTTGTCAGCAGCTCACCAGACGTATACCAATTTCGAGCTTATTAGCTCTCATCCCATCATTAGCTCTAGTTTCTAGTGCGATGTAGAACGCTTTGTGTTTGTTATTGGTCAGTCCGGCATGGAGTAACAAATGGCCACTAGATGGAGCTTTGCTACTTTGCGAAATTTCTCATAGTTTAAGTTTGTTTTGTTGTGAAATACGTATAATAATGTGTTGTTCAAAGCTTGAATATATTAGATAGGCAATAGTAGACGCAGAGAAGGATGTAATAATTACCCCAGGTGATGGTTATTGAACAGTGTGCAAAGGAGTTACTAAAAAACAAAATTTAAACGATTCTTTCAATGTTTTGGTAATATTAATCCAACCGATATAACCTCAACTTCAGTACCAATCCAAGAGCGCTGTCGAAGCAACAAAGAGATTGATAAGTTAGAATTAAATCATATTTAACCTTGTAAAGAACAAAATCCAGCTTCGGCTTTGCTAGCTGATTTTTTAAGATACTCATAAAACTCTCAGTAAGCTCGCGAAAAGATCATTAAACAAACTAATGCATCAAATTAATTTATTAATTATTAAATTAAATTAATTATTGTCTAGTAGAAGACAGGCTGCTCATGGAAATTAGAAGACCTGGTGACCTATATTGTGTTCAGATGAGAAAAATCATGTTTCAAACACGACTACTAAATTTAAGGAAACACACCTCAACTCTAGCAATTATATTATCCTAGAACCGGCTGTAATGGTGTTGGCAACCACATGGAAATCCTCAATCAGCAATTAAAGAGACTGAAGAACTGTTGTCATTATGCGGTGTAAGACTGAACATCTGGCCAAATCTGGATTATATAACAGAAACCTAGGAGATTGTAACATAAGTTTCTTTACTCTACACGTGTTGCACTCTTTCACTAATAATTTTAATTCAGATCAATATTATAGATAGAATAACGCTTATAATTCCATATGAGTATATTGATTTAAGGTGCCATAGAATGATAAAATGTGTGGTGTTTTATGTATAGAAATTTCGAAAAATAAAAAAACAGTTAACAAAAGCAATATCAAAAATAAAATTAGTGGTGTTTTCTTTATCCACTTTTACTATTTAAATTCTTTTCATTCAAAATAATAACTTTTAAAAAGTGTTTGTAAGACACACATTATTTTGCTATTCTAATCCAACATTTTAACAATTATTTTCACATACTTATAAACAAAAATAAACAATCTTATATGCAGAACTATGTAAGTTTATATTGTAACAATATTTAAATCTAGAGTTAAATTTAAAAAAATACGTATTTTGAAAATTTTCTATACCTAAAAATTTGTTGGTTATACCATTTTCTGACGTTATATATTCGTTTTACTTCGTCACCTTTGAATATTCGCAGGTACCATGAGATATCTGCGATACCTTATTATTTGCTTAGCTCTATCTTATTCAGTTCTTAAATGTCTAAAATTATTTGCATTTGTAGAAAACACTATTTCAAGAATACGGTGCTCTTAAATTTATTCGTTTGTTTGTTTTTGTACCCTCTAATCCAAAGTATAATTAAAGTTTACCTCAAATATAAACTTCCATTTGATGCAAGTTGTTAAAGGCACTGCTTACTGACAGTATTCAGAATGAATTTACATTATTAAGATATCTGCATGTGCACATCTTTATTACTTAAAAGGACTGGAAACAAAATACTGTTAGACATTTCTCCTAACACTGATGTTTGCTTTGTTCCTTTTAAGCCAGTTTCCTCTTATATATTGTACCTACATGGTAGTGATGATAGTTACAATAATGACATTCGTTAAGAATCAAACTAAACTAACACTGAAAATGTTCTATGATTCGAGTAATTTTGCGAAAACATACAATTTTACCAGGAATGTGAGGATACGTTTTAGAATATATGAGAATGTATGAAATTTTAGGGAAGGAAATAAGTAATTCAGATCATGTGGTTCTTTACCCATCACGACATTACACAAACTAGTGCAAGGAATTAGGGTACTGAAGAACCTAATTTATTCTCATATTAACTTTTGAAAATATAGTTCTCTATTCCTAGAAAAATATTATTTTAAATATTCATAACGTATGCTTAATGAAATAAAAACAATAATTGTAGTATATTCAATCCGTTGTGAAACATCCTGTATCGTACAAAAAAAAAACATTAATAATATACAAACAACATCAAACGTAGAAAGCAAACAAAAGCGATTTTGTTACTATTTTGAGGCTGAATATTTTATGGTGGAAATGAAACATTTAATTTTCTGGTTTTATATATTTGCTGAGAAAAATTCAACATAACATTATTTCCTCTCGTCTCTGAATGTAGGCCACGCTACCGCACAAAATATGAGTATTTGTGAATGAAGCCTGCAAATACACAATACACAAACAATAACAATTGTCTGAGCAAATGTAGCAAGCTAACGAACAGAATAGATACACACGTAAATAAATAATAATTCTATAAATATGTACTTTTAATCAGTTAGTTTTTTATGAAAGTTTTGGGAACTCAATCATTCATTAAGATGCGCTCAATTTAATTAAAAATGTGCTTTGTCTTATACAGGCTGCTTAGAAACTGATAGTCAAAAATGAGAGGGCACACAAAGAAAGGCGAAATAATTTCAGTACTTTATATACATTTTTATATTCTTTACGGATACGCAAGGTTTTCAGGAAAAAGGTAAATGTTGAATTTCACTTCATTTCTAAACCGTTACCTTGGCACATTTGAAATTTGAGTTATAATAGTAACTCATGATAATGCAGCTTTCACTATTTGACATGCTTCATTATACAGATACGGTCAAAGTTATATTTTAGAATTTGTACAATTTTGGCGGTGTTGTTAAGTTTGACATTTTGCAATAATAGTTCGATTCCCCTATCAATTTGCTGCAAAAAAGTTATACGTTATTATATTCGGTATCTTCTATCATTTTCGAGATAAATGTATATTACGCATACGTGGGCAGATCACCCGACAAACATTTTAGATTAAATTTTTGGAATTTTATGAAAGGCACAGTTTATGCGACACCAGTATAAACTCGGCAAGAACTATGGGCACGACTTCTGGAAGCGTCAAATTTGGTTACACGAGATGTTGGAGTTTTATTTAGAGCACGGCAATATTTTCTACGACGCACGGCTTTGTGCATGCAAGCAAATGTGGAGAATTCGAGCATCTGCTATAATATTTAATAACTCTTTAATTCATAATTACCATAATTTATGTGTACATATTTTCCCTATTACTGTTGATATTAATGCGTTGTATCTAAAAGTTTAACTAAACAATGTTACTTTTTTAAATAATAGAAAAAGTTGCAATCTATTGTTAGATCCTTTAAATTTATGTTGCTAAATTTTACTGCATCCATAGTAACACAATCTTTCAATCGTAAAACCTGAAGTATACTTGTACCGCTTTACTGAACAAACAATTTTTAACTCGATTTTTCTCGAAAACTATACATCCTATGGAATTTAACTAGTATATCTTATTTTTGTATTATTTTTTGAAGTTTTCAAAACCGATTGAAAATTTAAGAAATTTTTCTTTTACCATATTTTGTTTCTAAATTATAGCCCGCAGACTGTCCGCACGCGCGTCCCTGACTTTTGCAATGAAACAGTTTTTACGTTTTCGTTAACGCACAGTTGATATTTACTCATGCACAAATTTTGAAAATTTTATCTTTAGCCGATTGAAAGATAACTAAGAAAAACCCATATATATTGAAAAATATACCCTCTGTATCTCGGCATAGCGACTTTAAAATGTGTTATATGAACTACCCCCACTATTATTTCAAAGCCAAATCACATCTCAGTTTTTTTTAAGTATAATCGGGACACCCTGTATTTTCTAAAATCGTCAAAATACCTCCGTTGCACACGAAACGATATGATTTGGTAATTTTTATGTTTTTTGCCTGGAAATAGTAATTTCATTATTAATAAATATTTATTACATACATCACAAAATATGCTTGAAATATCTGGTAAATGGTAAAAGATATCGAATAAAACAAGGAATAGCTTTTTTACAGCAGATTGATAGGGACATGGAACTGCGAATGCAAAAATGCAAAAAATCATGTCAAATTCCAATTTAAATAATAAAAGTTGTATTATCATGAGTTACTACTATCTCCCAAATTGCTGGTAATGGTTTAGAAATTATGACTGAAATTCAATATTTAACTTCTTACTAGGACAAAAATGTATATGAAGTACTGACATTATTATATGCCCTCTTATTTTTGAACACTAGTTTCTGGACACCCGAACGGAACTCAATTCAGATTTCAATTCACATGCACTACTGAATTCATCTGAAACGATAACAGTGTTATCATATGAAATCTTATGATTTGTTTATCGATATATTATCATTAACTTGATTTACATAACCCTGCAGTGTTGTCTTTGATTTTGATAGGCAAAATATGAACATAATAACTCTGGAATATTGTGCTGTATTCCGCCTGTAGGACTTTATCTTTTGACTTAACCGTACGACACAAGTTGGTTTTCAGTGCAGATTGCCAAAACGCAAAACAATTTCAACACACTATTGCATGAAGATCTGTTTGAATTTGAATACATACAGAGTGTTAAAAAAAGAGTGTAAAATATTTCAGGAGGTAATAGTATGAACCAAAATAAGCAGAAAAGTCTTAAGGGCGCCGTATTCTTGAAATAGTGTTTTCCACAAGTACAAGTAGTTTTAGACATTTAAGAACTGAATAATATAGAGTTTATCAAATAACAAGAATGTTATCTCATGCCACCTGCGAATATTTAAAGGTACCGAAGTAAAATCGATATATAACGTCAGACAGCGATCTATCCAACAAACCTTTAGGTACTGAAATCTTTTAAAACACATGTTTTTTAAAATTAAGCTATATATGTAAACATTGCTATAACATAAACTTACATAGTTCTGCATATAAGATTGTTTACTTTTGTTTGTAAGAATGTGGGGTTAGAATAGCGAAATAATGTGTGTCATACAAATTCATTTTAAAAGTTATTATATTGTTTGAGGAGAGTTTAAATAGTAAAAGTGGATAAACAAAACATCAATAATTTTATTTTTGATATTACTTTTGCTCTACGTGTTTTATTTTTCGAGATTTCTGTACCTAAAAAACACCACAAATTTGATCATTTTACAGCGAGAAATACGGCGACCTTAATAAACATGGGTCCGCAAAGTAACGGTTGCGGAGATATGGACCACTATTCGTTTTTCAAACATTTTATTTTATTAGGAATAAACCGACAAAGGAAGCTTTTAACAAACAAAAAACAAAGTTACAGAAGATGTTTAAAGTGCCCTCCGTCCATTTCCAAGCAGGCACGACTTTTTCGTCTAAACGATATTCGAACTCTTTCGAAAACACCCTCCTTGGTTTGGATTTCTTGACACTTTTGATTAATCCGTAGCTGCAGCTCTTCCAGGCTATTTACAGGAGTGCCATACACTAATGTCTTCAAATATCCCCAAATAAATCTAGAGGGTTCAGATCAGGCGATGTTGGAGGCCATAAAACAGGTCCGGCTCTTCCTACCCATCTATGTAGAAAAGCTTGGTGTAAATGCTCTCTAACGGCCATGGAAAAATGAGCTGGAGCACGATCTTGCTGGAACCACATTTGTTGCATCTGATTCAAAGGAATGTCTTCCAAAAACTCATACTGAGCTGAGCTGCAGAAAGTTGAGGTAAGCAGCGCCTGTTAATCGGTTTGGTAAAACAACAGGACCTAGAAACCTGTCACCTACAATACCCATACAAATGTGATGAAATGAAAAACGTGCCTGATATCCAGATTCTATTAGAGCATGAGGATTTTCGTCAGCCCAAATATGCCTATTGTGAAAATTAAACACTCCATTTCTTGTAAACCCGGCCTCATCAGTAAAAAGAATGTTTGCAAGAAAACGAGGGTCTTCAGCATCATGACGTAGAAACCAGCGGCAAAAAAACCAAACTTGCTTGATGATCATTTATTGGATTTAAGGCCTGTACTCGTTGCACATGGTATGGATAAAGCAGTTGCTCGTGAAGGATTCTTCAAACAAGAGGAACACTAATTCCTACCTCGGCTGATATTCTGCGCACACTCGTACCTGGATTCTGCTCTACCAGTGCTAGAATTTCTTCTTCTGCTCTAGGAGTGGATACCGACCTTGGTCTTCCGGATAAATGGCACGGTTTGCTCAAGGAACCGGTATCACGTAATCTTTGGTGAATTCTTCCAAACATGCGTTGTGAAGGAATCTGGCGATTTGGATAAGCGTCAACATAAAGACGTCGCGCTTCGGTGGTGTTCCCATTAGCACGGCCATACATGAAATGCATGACTGTTAATTCTGCGTTAGAGTAACCAGCCATAGCGAAAGAAAACTTGTGCACTGAGAACAACTGTCAAATACGTACTGTTTATTTCACTAAACATCAACCAACTATTATAAGAAAATACACAACGTTTTTGCAAAATAAAGATAGGGCTAAAGAACATAAAAATTCCATATCTCCGCAACCGTTACTTTGCGGACCCATGTTTATTCGGACTTTTCTGCTTATTTTGGTTCATACTATTACCTCCTTAAATATTTTACACTCTTTTTTTAACACCCTGTATAACAAGAAGCTTGCTCCCTAAAAGACCTTTTTAAGACACATTTACGTCGTATTATTATTAGAATTAAATTTGTACCATTATATAGGACTTTATTTCTATTAGGTTAATTGAAATGGTTGAATATTCCTTATAAGTTATCAACAAAGTTGAAAATAGATTTATATTGTAGTAAAAGTAGAACTAGAAGGATTTAATAGGAGAAAATAACTAGTTATTACTTTATTTTTAACTACTAGTTGAAGACAAAACAAGTTTTACAATTTCGTTATAAATATTGAAGACAGATTTCTAGGCGAAATTAAGTAAATTATAACTTCATCATACGCGTTATTGGTATGGTAGCATTTAAAAACAGAATAATAAACATTTTGCAATTTCGAAATGTATAAATTGACATATACTTCATTTTACTTGGAAGTCATTATACCTATTACTCTGGGTTTACAAGTTTTTCACAAAAATTTTGATAATACAAGAATTTATGACATTGATGGCTATTTTTATGGCGGAGAGGAGTAAATCTCGATCACTTTAGGTTTATTTTTCTTGTGTAGTAGTCCCCAACTAGCAAAACATTTTTATAAAGGTTGTATAAATTGCTATAATATAAACCTTATAGGAGCTTCAAATTCATATAACGTAGTTAAATGCCTTTATACAATACTTATAGAATCCAAAAGGGCCCACTTTGGTAATGTAACAGTTCTATAAAAAATGTATACAACACTTTTAAAACAATTTATACAGCAACTATAAAAATATTTTGTAGTCTGTGTTTTGGTATTATTTAAAGAAACATTATATTTTTAGTGAAGAATATTAGAACCAAATCATTTTAAGATTGGTGTATAACGCAGATTCATGGCGATCATTTGTGTAAATGGTAGATAGGTTGTATAATACAATATTATCTTGTCAACAATCAGTGTTTCACCAACGAAAATTTTATGGCGCCGCAAATTTTATTGATAAACTATACAGATTTGGAAAGTGAGGATCTTGATGGTGAATTGTGTTTTGCCGCTTGCGTGTATTTGTGTCATGCTACACGCAAAGTTCCACCACAGCGTGCTCCCACTCTTCGCATAAGGCAGTGTTGCCAAGTGGGAAAAATTCAGTGCAAGAGAATAATTTCAAAATAGCATGAGGTTTGGAGAAAAAAGCATGAGATGGCTTAATTTATCAAAAAACACCTCTTGACACAGCTTAATTTTTAATTACTTTTGTAATGTTATTTTTATTTCATTAAAAGGCATTATGTTATGCTATTTTATCATAATATTACATTGTAAGTAGGTACTTATAGGTACTTACTTAAAAGTTATTAACCACGTAACCTTTCTAATCTATTTTATTGTTAGGCCGGGCGAACGTTGAGGCGCAGTTGACGTGAAGCAGGGTGACTCACGGGTCGTAAAATCTGTTGTTTCCAGAAAATGTAGGTACCTTTACGGAATAGAGTTAAGAATCACTGCAATACAGCGTGAATACAGCACACACACCGCATATCCGTCGACTGTCATACCCGTTTATGTATTCATTGCTAATTATTAAGAGAGCAGTCTACAATAAAGGACATTTCAAATACCCAAATATTGTAGATACCTACCTCTATCTATTCAATTTTGCCTCGTTTTTCTCGTTAGGTGTTTGTTTTGGTAGATTTCAAAGAGTAGTTTTAATAATTTTATTATACACAAGGCAAACCTAGTATTTCTTCTCTTGCTCCCTTAGGATACCGCATCTATTATAATCTGCTGGGTACAAGCCAAAGGGTTGAGGACCCATCTAGTATATCTGATTTGGGACCCATGCGTTCAAGATAGCGCTTGCTTGTTGCGTCGTCGATGGTTGAGACCAGTCTGTCTGACGCCGACGCCAACCAGTATGCCCGATAAAGCCTCCTCAGCCCACATTGTCTGAAGTCTCAATGAAAGCAATTTAATTTTTTTAGAAAAATTAAATTCGCAATTTAATTTTTGTAGAATAATATTATTTTGTATAAGAACTATGTATGATAAAATGTGTGTTTGTGTGTAAATATAAAAACTCACTTAAAATGTATGATAGTAATTCATGTCGAACTATAAAAATTATAAAATGTGAATTATTTTCATAAATTATATATGTTATTAGTTCTTTAAACTGTATTTTTACGCAAATACTTTTAAATAAGTTTTTATTATATGCTGACAACAAATACTTTTAAATAAGTTTTTTTTACTATGCTAGACAAAAATAGTTGAATATGAAATTGTTTTTGTAGAAAGCAACTAAACAAGTATCTATTTTGAAAAAAATACGAAAACATATATAATATTACTCTCTTATTCAATAACAAATAAATTATATAGAACAACATATTATTTTTAACACCTTAGAAATAATAAATATTGTATAAAGAAAGCTACTCCTATGTGTAAAGTAGGTACCATAATAAAATTCTTCCTGATATAATGGTTATATAAAACTGATAATATGTATTACTTAACATAATATTTCAATAAATTTGTCATTTCTATAATGTCAAAATACAGTTTAACTTATAATTACTGTTCATATGTAGATACCTTAAATGCTACAAGAGCTAAAGGTACTTCCACAGCAGTATAAAATTATAATTTATTTTTGAGACAATTTTAGTACAATTAAAAATAATTTACTTATTTTTTATATTTCATTGCTGATAAATTTCTATAAAAGTATGTTGTTTATTTTTGGTGGTAGTTGTAGGAAAGCTATTGTATGATAACATGTATGTGTCGAACTAAAAAAAAAACACATTTATAAGTAATTCATGGATGATTAATTCTGTATAAATTATTTATTTTAATGGTTTTTTAATAATTCATTATTTACATTATAGAAAAAATTGAATTAAATTTGGAAAAACACAATCAAAATAAGTATATACTTTAAAAAATATTCTAGATTACAATTTTCACTTAATTATACACTTTAAAATGATCTTTCAGTAGTTATTGTAATTCTTGAATCTATCTATAATGGCTTATTTACTTAGTATTGACATATTAATACTTAAAAAATCTCAAAATCAAATCTACTTGTTTAGATTTTCTAATTTAATTCTAGGTCAGGATATATTTCATCAACTTTGAGAAATAAATGTAAACAACTGTTTTATTGATCATTTTTTAATATTATAATAAAGATGAACCTGAACCTGAAAGCAGTTTATAATTTGAAACTATAAAAACATATAAATTCAGCGACTTTTTAATTTTTCCAGTAGGTAACATAATCAATAAATAATAATTTTTTATGGAATGCATTCCAGAATATATCAGAAAATATGCACAACGGGACACATTCTTATTATCAATCCTAGAGCAATATTTATAGAGCAATTGTTTTCTAGAGAAATAAAGAATTTTATAGTTCGACTGACTTAATTCAAATTATCTACTTCTTAACCACCAAGAATTTATGTATATCTTACAAAACAAGGAATCATTAAAATAATTTATAAATAACTTTACAGGTTAGACAAATGTCCATAATGTAATGTCAATAATCATTTAAGTCATTCGTATAAAACGGGAAGGAAAGGGGTCCAAGTATGTAACCTTGAGAAATACCTGGACAGTAATACATATATCTGGTGATATAAGTATATTTTATTACTACAAGAGCTAAACATGTCTCTATATTTGTATTATTGTAGTAGTAAGACATTAAGCAAAATATTTGGAAAGTGTAGTCAATCAATGCATTTGTGTAACAGCAGTTTTTATTGAGAAACGCATGTAATCTAGAATTGCTACAATTGAGTTATCAAACACTATCTTATTTTTATGTACTATGGAACACTTTCAGTTACTAAAATAATCTGATTCGTAATAGGCATCTCCTTTGTTATATCTATTAATTATTATTCGCTTCTTTTTAATGTTCATCATAAAAGTGTTTCCAATCACTACCGTACAGCTCCACGATATACTAAAGGTCATAAGTTAAGCCCAAATAAAAATAACGAAACTGGTCACATATATTCCTAAAGCCGCAAAAACGAGTTTTAAGTATATTATATGCCTTGGCGAACGTGTTCGGTAAAAATTACGGCTTTTTTCCTATAATGTCGTTAATGAAATTCTCCGGCAAGTCTGAAGGGTATTTTCTCAAGAAAGTAATCGGCAGAACCCTGTTATAAACATCATAAATTACATTTAGGAATATATAGCACTTACAATGTGCTTCAGTTTGGTATTTATTGAAGAAGTAATAAAGCTCTTAAGTATATAAAAAGAAGAACTGAGAATTAATAACTGTATTTTTCCTAAACGCTGCGTATAATAGAGCATTAATTATGAGACTAGTCGTTTAGTAATTTATTATTATTAAATTTCATATATTCTTTCATTTTACAACACTTTTGAGCCAATAGCTCAAATAATTAATTGCTATTGAAAAACCTGTTTTACGAGGTGTGTAATTGAAATCCATATTTAATACATAAATAAAATTCACAATTAATTACCACAGCAATTCAAGTGCCATTGTGTCACCATATGTACACCTGTGGTTGCTGATTGAACATTTTTTCACACCGTTTTGTAGTCGGTTACCTTGTAATGTGTTTTTCAATAGTTCAAAATACTAAAATCAAAAAGTGATCTAGGATCTAGATTGGATACTCTATCAGCCATATATTTTATCTGGCTGATCATTGTCCTGAAGTAGAATTACACCACATGAAAACTTCTCGGGAAATTTTGGTTTATTGCTTGATTAAGTGTGTTAAAACTTTAATTGTACAAATTATGTATGGTGATGCTCATCCACACGTTAATGAGACACATTAATTAAAAAGTCGAAGACAACGCTTTGAAGAAAATTTGCAACAATTTAATATAACGCATTTGGTGAAGCTGGCTTTCACCACTACACCTTAAAAATGGCAAGGACAGTTGTTGTTAGGACTCGGTAGCTTCATCGATAGCCTGTGTGACTCTGGGATCAGTTAACCGTTAGTCAGACAAAAATATATCTGAAGCTCTGGCCTAGGCGCTGGAAGTCGAAGTATCTAGGAGCGGTCACGATAGTAGAAAATAAATTAGACTTCAAATTGGAGAACAACAAAAAGTTGAAAGAAATGATAAAGGATTTGTGAAGATCTTGAGAGGGTTATTGGACAAATTCCAGAAAAAACAGAATCATACTGGTTCCATTGTATATAAAAGCGGTCAAAGTAGTACAAGGCAAATTCGACTTATGGAGAACAACAAGAAGTTGAAAGAAACGTTAAAGGATTTGTGAAGAGTTTACGAGATATATTGGACTGTTCCAGAAAGAGCAGACAAGGACTTATCCAGTGTTGGAATTGTGAAGCGGAAGGTCATCTTAGGATAGAATGCTCTAAAAATAAATAAAGTCAGGACTTGGAAACGCTAACTAGCTTTGGATGGAGAAAGATATCTAGGTGCTACGAAACTCTATAAATAATATAATGAGTTTGATAGTACCAGAGCGGATACATGGACAGGTTTGTGACATGGTCATTGATACCACCTTCAGTCACATAGTAAGATCAAACATGGTTGCTCGAAGCAAAATACAAGAACCAGACAGAAAATACATCTTTGAAATAGCGAATGGAGAAGTCATGAGCGTAAAATGTAACCTTTTAGCTAAAATTACATTAAAGGCAATCACTTTCCAACAAAAGGTGTTGGTGATTTTTAAATGTTATGACTAAACATAATTGTGTATTGGACCTTCCTCGAACATTATTGAAGACGACTAAAGTTGCATAAATTATAATACAACTTTTGAAGCGTCAGCAGACATACAACTTCCATTATTGACAACTACAAATCATTATCTATTCTCTTATTTCGGCAAGACAAGTCCATTAACAAGCTTTCTTGATATCTAGACAAAAATTCCATTGTAAACAATACTTACTGTAACCAATTCTGAGTGCAATACTTTAGATAGATGAATAGACTTACACCAGCATTTACTGATATTGCTAAAATTCAACGATTTTTTTCTCTCTGATGATGCACCTAAAGTCGCAGTCCAGTTTTTTTTTTTCTTAAATTTTCAACGCCATTTATTGACTGTTGGACAATCAATACTTATGTGTGACCGAGTATCAGTGGTCTCTACTACCATAGAGGTAGCAATGGCAAACATTATTATTGTTGCTCATGTTGTATAGTCTGGATGATCATTTATAAATACCAAAAAAAATATTAAGTCCCAAAACTGAACCCTTGGGTACCCCTACATTAATATTGTGTTCATCAGAACTAATAGAAAACAGTTTTACTTTCAGTTTTCGATTTGACATGTACGACTTTACCCATTCGAAAAGCGTTTGGACAACAAATGGAATAGGTACCGAAAGCTCGAATGACATCAAAGAATAAGTCAATATCATAATTATTTCCATTCAAGTTTGTATTTATTTTATTAAAAAAAAAATAGAATAAATATAGCATATAGCATATCTGCATTTAAAGAGACAGTTGATATACCAATATTTAAGAACGGAGATAGGAACATAGTAACCAACTATAGACCAATAACATTAATTACTCATATGTCAAAAATATTTGAAAAAGTACTAAAAGAAAGACTTATCTCATTTATCACTAAATTTAACCTGCTCTCTGTTAATCAATTCGGTTTCAAACAAAAAACTTCAACACAAGATGCACTTATAGCTCTCAATTCAAAATTCTACTCGGCATTAGATGAAAGTAAACCTGCCTTGTGTGTTTTCTGGATCTTTCGAAGGCATTTGACACGGTCAGCCATCGTTTGCTCTTACAATCACTAGAGGACAGTGGAATTAGAAACAATTGTCTTAAGTTATTTGAAAGTTACATATCTAATAGATATCAGTGCGTAAGAGTGAATGATGTGCTGAGTGGTCCAATGTTGGTGGATTACGGAGTTCCACAAAGTACTGTTTTGGGTCCCATACTCTTCTCTTTATATATAAATGACATGTTTTCAATTCGAAGCAAATGAGAGATCATTGGATTTGCAGATGACACTGCCATATTCTATAAATCTGAGTCATGGGACCAGCTGAAAGAAATAGTTGAAACTGATTTGGGTTTTGTAAAGAACTGGTTTGATTACAAACTCTTAACGATTAACTTAGAGAAAACAAACTACTTGCCTTTCAGTTGCACTAAGGTCAAATTACCATCCTTTGATTGTATAAAGATAAATGCCGAAGCTTCATCATTTACCATCTTACCTAAAAAAGAAGTCAAATATTTGGGAGTATATATAGATGCCCATTTAAGATGGGATGTACATATTAACTACATTATAAAAAAACTTCAGTTTATATTATATAAATTTAAATATCTGAAAAATATTCTAAACATTCCACAACTTATCATTTTATACCATGCTCTTGTAGAAAGTCATTTAAGCTATGGGATACTGGGTTGGGGCGGAATAACAAAAAGCTATATAAATCCTTTAAATATTCTACAAAAGATTTTTAAAGGTAATACTTTCCAAAGATAAAACATATCCATCAGACGCTCTATATTTAGAAGCAAAAGTCTTTGATGTTAGGCAGCTATATTTTTATAATTTAAATATTAAATATCACGGAATTAAATCTATAGATAATGTACCAACACATAAATATGACACTAGACGGAAAGATAAATATAATATTCCATTCATGGCAAAGACTGTTGGACAGAGGTCTTTTGCTTTTCTGGCTCCAAAGGTTTATAATACTCTTCCAAAACAAATTCAAAATATAAGGAACTTTCACTCTTTTAAAAGAAAATTAAAAACCTACATATTATTGAATCCCAGAATAACATTCGATGAACTAATTGATTCAAAAATAAACTAATAACTATTAACTAATAAATAATAAAAAATAGAAGATTTAACAAAACTTATTTACTTACCAACAACAAATTATCAAACTCAATATTCTTCAATACTTTCCTGAGACGTCAAAATACCAATAATACTAATTTGCTGTTTCGATAGTTTCCTTTATTAGTTTTGTCGAGATGCTTTATGTTAATCTGTAATACTTAGGTTTGTGCCAATTTTAACTAAATATGTGTTTGTTATTGCAATTAATCATTTTAGTATTAGTATTTTTATAGATATAGGTATACATTCATGAAATTAATATCTGTAATTATATATTGAATTTAATGTGTTAAATGTATATCATGTTCTCGAAACAAGTGTTAATTTACTTCTCGAGTAACTTTTATTTACCTACGATAGTTTTTAATTCTTCTTTTAAGAGTATACACACACTGTTATATGGTTTTACTACATTTGTTTGTATATGTGTACCTTTTATATGTTTGTAAACAAAAGTAGGATAAATAAATTATTATTATTATTATTATTATAGAGAATAGACCAGAATTATCGTGCCATGTAGCATAGCATAGCATAGCAAAAAATTAATAAAAATAGATACATACCTTAATGAGAATACTGGACGTGTTACAGAAGATGTATAGAACCAGTTCAGAAACAAGAACATATGGAATTTAAATTGACTATGTATACATCAGCAATAAAAACCTGTACAAGATATTAAACATACCTCTTATTGAACATCCCAAATGTGATGCGAAAAGTGATTCTTTTATAATCCCTATACGAAATACTCAGGAAGAATAAAATTGATACACGAATATATGGGCTGCAAACATGATATATCCGTAAGCTCATATTTCTAAAAATAATATGGCGATGGAATATTAAAACGTGGTGCAAAGAGGGTTACGAATAATGGGATAAATGCCAGATAAATGATAAGTTCTTTATTGTATTCTATATTGTTATCGATCTGTTCATATGGAAAGCACCGCATTTATTAATTTTATATGTAAAATTTCTATGTTTTTATCTTGCCAGAAATTACTTTATGTGCATTTTTTTATTATCAACAGTTCCACAATATTCGTAAAATAACAGCTTTAAATACATAGTGAATTTTTTTAAATTTATTAGCAATTTTTCTCAACATTGAAATATTTACTTTTAATATATTTTATTTAAAAAATAATCAATTCTTATTGCATATGAATATGTTCATATAAAAATAATGTTGGAAACATTTTTAAGAATACAAAACGTAATTATTGTTCTTAAATAATAATTTACTCAGAAATTCATTAACGAATAAATGATACATATAAGAACTCTAGCTGTTTTAAGTCTGCCTAACACGACATAAGGGACCAAGCTACACCTAGCGACTTTTACTATTTAAATTCTTCTTAGATAATATAATAACTTTTAAAATACATTTGTATACCAAACATTATTTTGCTATTCTAACCCTACATTTTAACAATTATTTTCACATACTTATAAACAAATATGAACAATCTTATATGCAGAACTATGTAAGTTTATGTTATAACAATATTTATATCTACAGCTGAATTTAAAGAAATACGTATTTACTTCTGTACCTAAAAATTTGTTGATTAGACCGCTTTGTCATTATATATTCGTTTTACTTTGATACCTTTGAATATCCGCAGGTGGCATGAAATAACATTCCTGTTATTTACTAAAGTCAATATTATTCAGTTCTTAAATGTCTAAAATTACTTGTATTTGTAGAAAACACTATTTCAACGAATACATATTCTTCTTGAATAACAATAAAACAGGAAACCATTTAGAGAAAAATAGATAGCCTAAATTTGCTAGATCAACCACTAAAAACTGACCTAACAACAGTAGAAAACCTAAGAAAAATATATCTATAGGTTCTATAAAACATGTGTTTTATTTTTAAAACAATAATAATTTAAGCGCGTCTCGTTTTAAGGAAAAAAATAAATGGTCACATTATGTACAGTGCCTTCGAGAAGTAACGAATAAATTCATTATTTTTGAAATTGAGAGGTTTTCGAAAAAATCCACTGGCACGTCGATTTTGTTTTTAAAAAAGGCACTTTTTGACATACGACCTATATTTGTGACGCATGGTTGTTCGAAATATAACGTCATCGACAATTTTTTTAGGTAGCAACTCCCAATTTTGACCATGACATTTGAAAGAGCGTGTCATTCTACATACATACATCATGAACAATTATGGTGTTACATAACAAACATTTCAAGAATATAATTTTTGAAGGTTTTTAAATTTAATTTTTACAATACTGTGCACCTCCCCATTTCAGCACCTGTCCGTGCTTATTTGGATGAGCTGTTCCTGAATCGTTGGATAGGGAGAAGGGGGCCGATTGAGTGGTCAGCCAGATCGCCTGATTTGACACCCGTAGATTATTTCTTGTGGGAATACTTAAAAAGCAAATTATACGTTACTAGACCGGTTATTTTAGAAGATTTAAAAGCAAGAATTGGCTACTGTCAGGCAACCAAGGGTGCACAATTTGAACATTTAATTTAGTCGATTTTTTACATAATTATTATAATTTTCAGTATTGTGAAAATTAAATTTTAAAATCTTCAAACATTATTGTCTTGAAATTTTTTTATGTAATACCATAATTTTTCATGTATGTATGTATGTAGAATGACATGCTCTTTCAAATGGCATGGTCAAAATTGGTGGGTGCTATTTAAAAAAATTGTTGATAACATCACAAATGAGGGTCAAAAATAATGATTTTTCTCATTACTTTTCGAAAGCACTGTATAATATAACTTATAATTACTATACGGTATCCTGTTAGATTCTACATTTTATTCTAACATCTGATATTACACTATTAATTTTTTTACAGGAAAAAAAAATGTTAAAAACAAGAACAATTCTAGCAAATCTGAAAAAAATTATCCGTACAAATGGTTTTGTAAACTACTGATAAAGTTGGCCGTTAGAAGTATTCGAAATTCTCCCTTTCCTACGCTACCAATATATCCATTAGCTCATTGTTTGTGTGTCGATGCCCCATATTTACGTCCCCTCAAACACGCATAACACACATTACATTCCCAAAAAGGAAGCCAAATCCATAATGGTTCTTTACAAAGTTCAACTATTAAAATGTTTGTTCAGTAACAATCCTTCTCGATTACAAACGTAAGCGAATTCCTTGGACACCGCTCTACACCAAGTGTGTTAATTATACGGGTGATACAAAACTTATATAAAAAATGCAAATACAAATTTATAAAATAGAAATCAAAAAAGGCAGTTCGAAAATAATTAAAAATACAATTCCTCACGGCACTGGAAACTGGTCCACTGTAAAACCTGTTGAAGCAAAGCATGCAATCGGCGACCGGACAAAAAATTTAAAGAAAATCCCAAGGAATTAAATAAATAACTTTTTGTAACACCTGTTTTATACAGCAAATTTAACTACTTTTGCTGTTATTGCTATTAATTAGGTATCAATAGAATTAATTTGTGGTTTCAATTAATAAAATTTTGACATACCTGGTATAACAAAATTTTAGGCTCGTCTTACCCAGTTTCTACAAACTAACACAAATGTTTCTGCTTCTTTTCCATTTTCAACTCGTAAGTTATTAGCAGCAAGTATAATACGTTTACTTAAACTATCAATAGTGTCCACTTCGGTGCGATACACTTAATTTTTTAAATATCCCCACAAAAAAGTATTCCAAAGGATTTCAACTCAGAAGATCGCGGTATGGTTCCGGTCCTCCTCATGCAATCCCTTGGAATTAATGCTTGGATATGCTGTATATGGTATAGATATAATTGAGCTCGTGTACGATAACGTCAGGCTGCTGCAATAAACCGTGGACGCCCTGGACCTCCATCTCTTGCAGGATTTGGTTACAAATTTCCCGTGTCATACCTGCGTTGCACTACACTGCACACTGCCGTAAAAGTAGCTGCATTTGGCACACCTTTACCAAGAAATCGTTCTACTAAAGCATTTTCAATTTACCATAAATTAAGATTTTGCTAGACATGCCAAAATTTAGAACAGTTTCTGTTAGAGCTTAGGACAGTTAATTTGTTGTTTTCAAACGTTTTGGAATTATTTTGGAATATTTGAGATTATAACAATTATCTGAAACATAATTAATATTTTCCAGAGAAAAATATTCACTTTTTTTGTTCAAGTAGAATTAAACATTTCTGTTTGATTTTAGTAGCACCATAATTTTAATGCGAGTGACCAAAAATAATTACGTTCAGAAAGTTTTGGTAACGCCAAGATTCAAAAATGTCAAATTTTCATAAACTTTTTTCGAAGCCGTTTAACACGGAACCAATTGCTAAACATGTTAGCCTGATTATTGAAAATAAACAAAAAATAAAATAGCCAACGTCGCAATCATCATAAAGTTCTATTAAAATCAACAAGCAGTCCTATTTACCATTTCAAATAATTAAAAATACGCTGTACAAACACATTAAATAAAATTTACTCTTGTGTGTCAGGATATGTAGGTAATGATGAAATATTACCTATCTGAAATCTATATTTGAATAAACCTTTACCTGTTACCACTTTAGTGTAGTTCTCACATTGGTATGTCATTATTTCTGTTTAATTGATGCAAGGCAGATAAACCCAGAAATTTAATATAAATTTTAGAAACTTTCAACGAAATAGTTGAGGCGTGATAGAATTCCTAAACATTATTAAATCAGTTAGTTGGTATCTAGTAGCAGACAAAACCTAATAAAAACTTGTATTAAAGGCAAATATTTAAAATTTTTATTATTAATAATATATACAGGGTGGTCGCGATGTAATGGGCCAAAATTTATGACTAGATTGCTGACGTGAAAATATTGCGATTTAGACAAACTCACCTTAGTTCAAAAGTTGATACTTACAGAGATACAGGGTGTTTTAGGCAAAATATTATTTTAGTTTTTTCTTATTTATTTCATAATAAATGCTCATATCAAGATGAAATTTTGGTGTTAGGGGTTTTCTGGGGCGAGAGATTGAAATATATCCATGGTTTGCTTGTAGCTCATAGAGAGCGCCACCTGCGCTAGGTCGAATGCGTTGAAAACGACAGAACTTTTTTATCTTTCAAAAATCTAATTCTCAGGTAGCAAATTCTGGTTTTATTGATAGTCGCTATCTTGCACCGTTCTCGTAAAATTTGCCATTGAAAATTCCAATGTATTTGCATTCAATTACAAATCGGCAAAAATTTTCAAGTAGGCTTATGTTAAAATCCAATTTTGACATTTTCCACTTATCTTAGTGCTGTCATTAATATTATTCGTGCCTTATTAAAAGTATTCTTGACTTTGATCTAAATCGTAGTGCGAGATAACTTGCCACGCCATAATTTATTTTCAAATGGAGAAATGCGCGATATGGTTTGCGTTTATGCGCAATCAGATTATGTTGGACGTCGAGCGCTTCGTCGGTATTCAGACTTGTATCCGAATAGAAGGCAACCAAATCGGAAACTATTTCAAGAACTTTTTAATAGGCTTGGAGAAACTGGTAGTTTTCGTCCTAAAAGAGACAACGCAGTGCGTACTGTTACAGTTCACCAAGAAGAAGAAATTTTAGTAATAGTGGCCACCAGAAGTTAGCAGCAGGCAGGTAGCTAGAGAAACCGGTGTTAAGAAAACAACAGTTTTCAAAATCTTTCACAAGGAAAATTTATATCCATACCATTTTACACCCGTGCAAAATCTTTTAGCAACAGACTTACCAGCTAGATTACAATTTGCTCATTTTATGCGCAATCAGCAAAACCTTGACCAGAAATTTTTGGATAATGTACTATAATGTACACTGATGAAACGACCTTTACTCGTCGAGGAATTTTCAATTTTAGAAACAAGCACATGTGGGATAATGAAAATCCTCACGTAGTCAGTGAGCGTCACTTCCAACATGAATTTAAGATAAATGTTTGATGCGGAATCATAGGAAATCACCTTTTGGGTCCACATGACCGCTTCCTCCAAATCTAAATGGTGACTTGTATTTAGATTTTCTGCAGCACCATTTAGTTGACTACCTCGACGATTTACCACTGAATACACGGCAAAATCTATTTTTCATGCAAGATGGAGCTCCCCCTCATTATTCTGTTAGAGTACGGAACTATTTTGACCACATTTTTCCGGATCGTTAGATCGGTCGTGGGAGTCGAATATTATGGCCTCCTCGTAGTCCTGACTTTAATCCTATGGATTTTTGTTTCTGAGGCTACAGTTGTCTATAGAGAAACTATAAACACCCGCGAAGAGGTATGGCAGAAAATTGTAAATGCCGCCGAATCATTTCGTAACAAGAATCTCTATTTTAAAATACGGCAGTCTTTGAACAAACGCGTTAATAAATGTATTGAAGTTGTAGGCGGACATGTTGAATATTTATTGTAATATTCGATATTCGTTTGTTCATCACAATTTATAATTTGAAATAAACTCTTGTTCTTTTTGATATTCGTACCTTATTTTGATCACTCGAATTATCAAAGCTAAATATCTTGAGAACGGTGCAAGATAGCGACTATCAAAAAGTATAGCTTTTTTGTGTAAAAGAAGTTGTAAAATCAGAATTTGCTACCTGAGAATTAGATTTTTGAAAGATAAAAAAGTTCTGTCATTTTCAACGCATTCGACCTGGCGCAGGTATCTCTCGCCTCGGAAAACCCCTAACACCAAAATTTCATCTCGATATGAGCACTTATTATGAAATAAATAAGAAAAAACTAAAATAATATTTTGCATTAAACACCCTGTATCTCTGTAAGTATAAACTTTTGGACTAAGATGAGTTTGTCTAAATCGCAATATTTTCACGTCAGGAATCTAGTCATGAATTTTGGCCCATTACATCGCGACCACCCTGTATATATTTATCAGACTAAGTATAATGTAAAATAGTTAGATCCAGCGATTTTTTTAATAACTACAGCAAAAATATTACCTAAATTACTGGATTAGTCGGTGATCGAGCAATTTAAAGCGTCAGTACTTGAATCGTGTTTGTCAGTCGCCGTAGGTTCGATTCCTACAGTTATACTTGTGGATCGGCACCCACTCTGCGGATATGGCAGGGTGAAAGAACATTCACTTCGATCAATGTGAGATATTGATACCAGTTGGCGTTTGACACAGAATGAAGTCCAAATGATTTGAAGTCAGGAGATCGTAGTGTCCATAGTACCGGTCGTCTTCGTCTAATCCGTTGGTATTAATACCTGGAGATGCTGTACATGGTACGGATATAATTGAGCCTGCATGATTCGCCACACTGCTATAATACGCTGAGGACGCGCTGGACCTCCATTTCTTCCACAATTCGGTTTCAAATTTTCTTCGAGTTGCACCACACTGGTACTCATTGCACACTACCGTAAAAGTAGCTGCATTTGGCCCATGTTTACCGGGAAATTGGTCTACTAAAACATTTTCACTTTGCCATAAATTAGAACGATATCCATCAACTTCGAGTTGCTACTATACACGTAAGCCATTTTTGACACTTGATAAAATATTGTAAAGACTGGACAAGTTTGAAAATACTACAATTTCAATAATTTGTTATTCGGAAACTATAAGAATTTTACAAAAATTTATTTTACGATATTGACTTTATTTTTCATGACACATCTATTCCCAATTTTTTAAATAAGTTCTGAATCACCCTGTATAGTTAAAATTACTGTAATATCTATAATAAAAGCAGTTTTTCTTGTATCATTTTCAATCTATAATACTTTATATTTGGAAATGAATGACAAATTCACTGATCATTATTATAAATCGATAGTCTTTTATACCAAAATATATTGTTATTATTATCTGCAAATGTTTTATATATACGATGACCATTATAATACCATTATAGTACAAAATTACAGGTAACCATAAAATATTGGTTTTCTTGGTAATTGAATTAATAATTAACAGATATTGATCACTGTGTTACTAGTTATTGTTATTTTACAGCTTTGAGAATGATTTTGTGATGTAAACAATATATAGTTGTAAATTTGTATTAAAAATGTTAAAGATTATATTCAGAATATACATGTTTAAACAAAATTAAATTTAGCGTAGGTTAGCGTGTTTAAGTATCATTTTATTACCTTCATATTGGCTAAAAATAATATACACCTTGTAATTTGATGTAATCTCTATTAAAAAACCTTGTAGAAATTCAATATCTTCAATGTCTAGTTAGTTATAAGTACAACGATTCCGATAACATTTAGAAAAGGTCAATTCGGTATGAAATAACCACTTCAAATAAAAAATTAAAGTTATATATAGGTAAAATATCTAAAAGGGTGTTGTTTGAATAAGTGGCCCTCTGGGTTTATGGATTTTTTTATTCTAATAAAAAAAGATGGAAAGATTTAACATATTATGCCAAAACAAGTTCGAGTATTTGTGTCTAATGTGTTAATTAAGCAGTTGTTTTAATTTTTGTTTACTTATGTAAATGTGTACCCTATTTTTTTTATTATACATGTATTATTTAGAATAATTTTTCTTCTTTTTTGAAATAATAATAATATAATAAATAAATAATATAAAAACAAACTTAACCATTATTTGCAAAATAGTATGTTAAGAACAAATTCTCATGCAATTTTTTTTTCATTTTAGTAAACAAAATATATGAACTAATCTCAAAGATATTAATACATCATTGTCTACCAATAATGATGTAGCAATTTTCATTTTCTTGTCTTCAGCCCTTGATTCTGGTTCTAAATAAAATGTTCTCTATTTGCTCCTATCATTTATGAGATGTATAATTTTATTTGAGGCATTAATAAAATTTTGCTATTTGACTTCACTACATTAAATTACATGTTCTATTCTGAAAACCTAATAAACAAAGGTAATAAATAAGGATTTTTAAATAATAATAATATAATATCTCTACCCCTCATTCTAATCACGAGGATTAGCCCAGAAGTCGAAGACTTGTGCGGGAGAGGGGGCGGCATATTATTATTAAGCAGGCCGCATTTGCGCCCAGGAACGACTTACGTTGGTAGGCCCTAACCACCATTCAGTGCAGGAATGAGGGAAACCTAGAAAACCTCATTAATTAGGGGGGTAGTCAAATATCAACCGGTGTCAATCTCTCACATTGACCCAAGCCAACATTCTTCCACCCTACCATACCAGCAGAGAGGGTGGCAATCTCTCCACGAATATAGCTTATATACGGTCTACCGTCTGCGGGGGTCGAACCCACAGCGATCCAGTCACCTCGATTCAAGTACTGACGCCTTAAACCGCGCGACCACTGACTGATCCAATGTTTAATGAGAAATAAAATCAGTAGCAAATAGCATTTATAGAATTAACAAATAAATTAAAAAAATAAATAAATGTTAAATATCATTATTCATTACTTTTACTTATTATTTCTTAATTTAAAGCAAGTAGTTTTTTTATAAATACATCAAGTAACACGCTCTATCTGGAGTATAACCAACTGCATTGTCGCTGTAATTTTTTGGAGCAAATCTATATTGTAAACAAAGAAATGTTACGTTTAATAACACCGTAAGTTTACCACATCACTACTAATAATTATTGTAATGTTAAATACGGAAATATATAATACTGATGCAATTGAGAATTGCACCAATGAAGTTCATATGTATAAAATTAAATGAATACACTCGTGGCAACATAATAATAGTCTGATTATACACAAAACCCGTGGAATTTGCACAACGTTGCATACACAGTATCTATGACCCAAAAATACCACAAAAACTTAAGAAAGAAACACCGTAACACTGCACCTGTATCTAAGGAAATATTAACGGCACTGAACGTCGTATGACGCGTCTTCAGCCACGTAGGTTTTTTTACATTTCATGACAATTCTTTTATTATCAATATTTTAATTACTATGTGATTATTGCCGCCAGACCATATTCTGACTTTTCAATATGTTTGAAAGATTCCCTTGTAATACATTTCAAATTAATCTAAAATTCATGCAACTTCTCCATTTCGGGCACTCTCTAGTAGCCTTGTTAACAAAAATTATATTTTGAATCGCCTTGTGTTCATTTTTAAATGTTTCTCACTTTTGCATTGGTATTGATTTTATCCATCTTCCTTTTAAGCTACCCTTAAAAGTACAGCTATAAGATAAGCCTGGCTATTCCCTGAAGTAGTTTGACCTTTTTCGGTTCCAACAAAATGACACTATTCTTTACTCATTGGCTTGCATTCAGTTTGAAAGGTTTATCGATAATCCCATCTAAGAGAGTATTTCGCTCTACATCTGGGACCTAGGCCCTTACACATGCCATTTTACATTCATGTAAAAAAAACGTGAGACCTGAAAAGTTGAGATTTATTTTTTAAGCTCGCTAAAATTCGGTGTAGGCCGAAAAGGATTCGCACGTCTTATGGTTTACTTCCTTGGTTTTGTATTGGTGTGAGAGAAACTACAACACTATCCCTTTTGAGCTGGGGAATAAAAATAAAGTATACCTACAGAAGATTTATATTTTGTTACTTTATATAAACGGTTTTTCAATAAAAGTGTCCACTTCTCAATCGAGATGACTCAAGAAGTCTAAATGATATTGCTGCATTTCTTTTTTGAAATGTAGGTACAATTGATGTTATCATGTATGAAGAAAGATGTCAGGCAACTGGCAATCACGGCTTTTACTTATAGCACAAAGCTGAGATGTCTAGTTTTTGATAACACTTATATAAATCCAGTACAATTTTCTCTATATTTTTTCTAATATTAAGTAACGCGAAGAAGCAAAGCTACATCTAGCGGCCCTTCGGTAGAAGTAGATACTATTAAACGCTATAGCAAACAGTTAAAGTCACTCGTCAACAACCCACCAGACATATGCCGGTTTCAGGCTTATTAGCCCTCATCAGTATGCCATAAGTGAGGTAACCGACTAATAACATTAGCTGTTTTAAATCTGTATAATCCGACAGGGACCAAGAGTAACGTGAAGTAGCAAAGCTACATCTAACGACCATTCGCTACTCCATGTCGGACTAACAAGCCATAGACACAAAATGTTTTACGTTGCAGTAGAAACCATTGAAAGCTATTCGGCAATAAAAATATGTTGCAAACACGAAGCTAAGTTTATTCGTCGGTTATATCACCTTCGGCTTAATCCCAATGGAAACGCAATTCCAAGCAAAAACTGGCATCCAAATATGTAAACTTACGAGTATGTGTTGTGGACGACTTCTGCGTAATACAACTATCACAACTGAAGTTTATTTCCAACAACTGCCTCGTTTTCAAGTGATAAATAGAGAAAAATAGCCCATACTACTATAACATCACAAAGACTATTCTATTCAGGAACTTGGTTGGGAGATTATTCCACATCAGTCTAATTCTCCTGATCTTTATTTATCAGATTTCCATCTATTCTTCCATTCTCTTCATAAAATTTGTTTCAATGAAGACAGCGATAAATCGTGGAGAGATACTAATAGAGAATAATAATATGTTCTTGATTAGTTCATATATAGAGGATTCAGTCATAATGCCATTAATTTTAAGGAAACGGAAAAATAAGAATAATACAGAAAAATTTTTAATGAATATTTCAATCCCTTTTCACTGTTATTGACCGCTGACAGTCTCGATTCATTCACAGCTCTCAAATCAACGCGGTGTCGGCCTGCGTATGCTCGAACGTACCAGGAGCGCCGTATTACCGGGAGTTATGGTTGGTGAGGCCTATCAAGTACATGATTGAAACTAATTACATCATGGCTGAATTGTTTATTAAAAGTAAAAAAAAATAGATTTCAATAAAAACAATACGCTCCAATACATCAATCTTTCCCTTTCAATTTAAATTTGTTCCGACGCGACTGCTGTCAAATCTATGGTAATCATTCATTTTTTAAATGTTTTTAAATTTGTTTTAGAACATTTTTAATAATGTTAAGGAATGTTTAACACCGTATTTAGGGTAAAATGTAGTAAAGGTGTAAAATAATTTGCATTTTCTTAAAGTTGGAGTTGGAACTAACATTTTAAATTTATCTAATCCAGTGTTCAGTTTCCGTCAAAGTCATTTTATAGTCTGGGTATATTCAGAGAAACATAATTTCTTACTGACTGCTGTTGTCATCCACTGAAGCAATCTATTTTTTAAAACTTTATGCAATCAGATTTATCTGGTCCTTCAACTTCCCATACTGAATGTGTGACGTCTAACTCACATATATTCTTCCGCTGCACTAATGCTATTTGAAAAGTATAATGTAATACTCAGCGCTCACTTGACAGGTGAGATTTCGTAGATGGGATTTTTATTCGCGGAACTACTCTACGTTAGCTATTTTATTTCATTGTTACTGACTTGACTCAATTTGAAATTAAACCCAGGTTACATAAGGTCAAGGCATAACAACAACCCAGAATAGCATAGTGAACCAAATAACAGCACAGGCCGTGAAAATGTAGTTTTAGATAGAAGTTTTAAATGTAGTGATTTATATTTCCTTTATACAGAAAATTATTGACTATTAAAATATAAGTACCTGCATAAAATCATTGATTATTATTTCTTACCTGTAACTAGAAAAACTATTAGTCATTTCTCACAGTACTAAACATATACAGGGTAGCCAAATGTAAGAGCTTTCAAAATAAATATTACTCAACCCCCAATGCCATTTAAATTATTTGGGGTAATCCTTAACCTTGCTTGGGGGTGAAACTGGCGGAGTCAAAAATAACAGCAAATAATGCCCCCCTTTAAACTAAAATCGACGGGTCTGAATGTTTTTCTACAACACAGTTTAGTCAAGTTTAGTCAACAACCTATCACATATTTAGAACTCTAAAATGTCATATTTATAACTTAAAAACGTTTTCCGTCAGTCAAAAAAATTCTTTTATTATTTTGAGAATCATTCGATACAATGTTGGATTCAAAATGAACACATAAGTGTAGAAATATATTATACTTTGAAGCAGGTCAGCGAAGCAAAACTGTCGTTTTTCTACGTATGAAAATTTCATTTATTTCTTTCTTTGCGGTTAAAATTTGTTGTTTCTTTTTAATTTGTTAACTAAAAAATCTAAAACAACCGTGATCAGATAATGACATTTAGCAAGAAAATAAAGGCGTAACTGATTAAATTTGTATTTCTTCAAGCTTTTAACAGCTTTTCCTCTGTGTGGGTCTCACCACGAGAAAACCGGGCCGATAAGCAGCGCGAACGGAAAACCTACTTCCACTGTGTTTCTACCTTAATATTTGACAATTTGCTTTGCTACATGGTGAGGCGACCATTATACCCAACAGTACCCAGCCAACCCAACCCAACATTCGGAACCACATGTACAACCTAATAACCATAGTTTTAGCGGCTGTAAAATATATCTCGGATGCGAATCATTATTCCAGCCATTTATCTAATTTTATTTACAACGCTACAACAAGAGTGATGTTCAATATCGCGAGTTTTCAGGCTTAGGTTCTCCTCCCTTATTTAAGATACGTTGCAGCTTTTCTTGTCCACGGCCGGCATAGATTGGATTCACCCTAGCTCTGTCTTTGCATTGTTGTATGTTGCTTAAAAAAGCTGTTTAGTTTCACGTTGTCTATCACCCTTTTGAAGGAATGCTATTTCAGAAACACTGTATCGTCGCATCGTAATCAAAAGCTGTTACTGTGCCTACAGTGTGTTCTGTTTTTCAGATTAACACCTCCGGAAATGTGAGAAGGCTGTACAAAATTGTAATGAAATATAAATTTCAAGTGGTTAAATAAAAATTGTCAAAACATTAATTAATTAACTAAAAATAAAATTAAAAATACTTTACATAATATACATTGTTTAACAACTTAATCATAATAATCATAATTCATTAAATTGCTTGTTCTTCAATTATTTTTACTGCGACATTTAAAATTGTTACAGATTAGTATCTGTGTTTTCGTTTATCCAATTGGTATTTGTTTTCACTTTGATGGCAGTTTTTGACCCGCTTATTATAATTTTTAGAAGTACCCCATAAAAAATGCTCAATAGACATTTGCCGATCAAATTTAGTGTATATATTACGTTTTTGATAATAAAATACCTAATACCATTTTCTGAAAAACTGGACACACTGTACATCTAAATTATACAAGATTAACTATGACTGAAGAATTCACGGAATCATCTATCAAAAAATTTCCAAACTTATTTATAAAGCAAAAAAATTTTTATTCAAAACTATATTAAATCCTTATTTATCGCAGTTACTGATCTTCTGTCAGCCGCGAAGTTAGGTATATTCCGCCAAAGTGAAAGTTGTCAAAGGTAGTGACAGATCACCGCGTTGACACGTGTATCAGTTTACGCCGCTTTGAAAAAAAAAATGTATTTACAAAATGTAGATTATTAGTTAATAATTTAATGAGCCACACTTTAGCACCAAAGCATTACAACAGTTGTTCAATGTGGTTTAAAGCGGATTCAGCATATTTTGTCTACTCAGAAAACGTCTTTGGTATTACGCTGTCACTCGATAATATGCACTTGTCACAATCCTACCTTATCCGTCATCTAGGCATTTGAATACCACAAGTTTGTAAATACACAAAAAATACGCGGAAACTTAAATTTGCGAAAAACAAGTAGGACTGAAAAATTATTTGAAACTAATCAGAGTATCGTATGCAATATTTTTGACATCATCCCAAGATGTTTACAGTGTTCTGTAAAAATGTTCTTAAACCCTTAGATATAGCTAACCTTACCACGTTCTTTCAGATTTAGAGCTGAATTCACAGACCCCACTAAATCGTTACTAATATCCTACTCATATTTCATTCATCCTCCACTCAATTTAGGGTGCACTCATCTTTATCTCAGTTTTCATATTCACAAATGTAGAGAAACGAGGTTCTAACTTGAGTGTGCAAATAACCGCATAGGATAGTTATTGAGCCATATAGTACAGGTTGGCAATATAAAATTCACCAAAAAATGAAAATGGTAGTTCTGAATAGTACTAAATGCTACTGTCAACTGTCATTCCGTTGGGTTTTGGCATAACAGATACAGACTGGTTAAGTAGTAAAATTAGTGAAAAGAGAACTTTTATGTCAGGTGAGGAGAAATTGTTCTTAAAAGAACTGGTCTCACGAAAATTGGAAATCATCGAATCCAAAAAGACTGACGCGATTTCCGTACATTTAAATAAGGTTTATCACAGTGACGGCTCATCGTATGAAGCAACTGAGGCCGGGCCTCACTGTAAAATTTGGCTTTCACTGTATATTTTAATACCCCATCATTTCCAATCCGATTGCTTACTACATTTATCAAAAATCAATGTAACGAAATAAAATAATTGCTTCAACTTTAGCCTCGTATGTTATAACGTGCCTCTGGTTTACATTTCAATATCCCGCCGTTTGCCAATTTCGTAAATTGAGGTTAGAGTAACCAGACTTTATTAAAATATCTACAAAATTATTATATTTCAATTTTAATGACACTATTTTTCATTTGTAAGCACATAACTAGATTTAAATAATGAAAAATGTTGCAGATTACCACCAAGTCACAATTTTAGAAACTAATGACACATTACATCGCCCTAAATTCTCACTAATTTGTACCTAATTGTTCCTTCACATTTGAGAGTTGTTTGAGTGACTGATTGTCAAAAAATTATTTATGAATACGGTTAGGACGGAATTAGCATGAAATATGAAAGAGTGTAACTTAAGTGTGGTTTCTGAATTCGGGCCTTAGACTTTGAGAGTATGCAACTAGCAATGCAGTGCTGTAGGTTATGTTATTTTAGAATAGTTAGTGACTAATTTTAAACTTTTTAAAGTAATTAAATAATAGTTATTTATGCAACAAGTGCAAAAAGTAAGCGTTTATTGCACGCGACGTGAAGGACAACACATCGAGTGCAATAAGCACATTTTGTACGAGTTGCATACAATATTTTTTCTACGTTCATGCAAAAACCAAAAAATATTATTTAGATGACACTAAGTCTAGAAAAATGTGACGTCGATTTGAAGGTTTATGTTTACCATGATGACAAAACGCTGCAGTAGAATGACAGATGAGTTGATGAATGTTTATTGCTCTAGAGCAATAACGAACCACTTTTTCCACTAAATATAGTTCAATAAAGTATTGGTTTTTGCATGGACGTAGAAAAAATATTTTATATGGGGTATGTTAGTGGATAATTATGACGAATCTGCGAAGAAGCGAAAATGTAGTTTTGGTAGTTTGCAACGAAGAACAAATACAAAATACTACGGGTAACCGGATTAACTGTCATCTATCGTTTCTATACTTGACAACCTTACAAAAAACAACCGCACGGTAGTTGACATATCTAGCCATCTCGGACGATGATTGATTGTCATAGGGGCCGATTTTATGAGGGGAGATTTTGCCCCATTTTTTAAAGATTGAGCTAGAATTCCAAAATAAATTTTGTATTGTCCTTTAGACCTCCCTGAGCACGTGGTTAAAATTGGTGTGCTTAGTCATAGTTAACCGTGTATTATCGACTCGATTTGTCTTTATAACTGTTAGAAGACTTGTTATAATCCGCAAACCCATATCGCGTTTTCAATGCTATAATTCAGAAATAAAATATGTTGTACCTCATTTGATCAAAACTGACGTAATTCGTATAAAATAAGCAATTATTTTTGGTACACAATAACACAATAGGAAACGACCACAAAACGAATTCGATAAACCTCATATACCTATACATATATTATTTAGTGGAGTGAATGAATACTAAAAACAAAGGATACCCATTAAACCGTCCGACGTTAAAATATAAATTTCTCTCCATTTCTCTGGCAAAGGTACTTAACATGCGTATCAAAGAGAACTTTCCCAGTTTATGAGTGTTTTCGATTATGTCGGGGTATTTTACAATACAATCGCCCACGGCGCGATTTTTGCCAAGAAGGATATTACGGCGGTATACGCGGATATAAGGGGAAAGATACCGAGAGTCCTATCGACACCGCGGCGGCCAGGAGATTCAACACTGGTCGAACCCCCTTTATGGCCGGGGGATATTGCGTTCAGAGAAGGTTGTCCTGGAAGTCAACTGATACCGTAAATTACTGTGCAGTATTTGTTACCTCGGATAATTGATGATTTGACGTAAATGAACTCTCCAGGGTTAACGCTTCCATGAATTTTTTATTTTATATTACAAATTTTATGCTTAGGGTTTCTTCACTGGGAATGAACATAAGTTTTCATAATAAATTTCATTTAATTGTTGTATAGTAAGGTAATTATTAGTCACTCATATGAATATTATTAATTGTATTTTTTTATATTTGGTATAAATTAATTATAGTATATTACATAAAGTGGAGTGTTTCATTCTTGTTGAGAGAAAAGGATGAACCATTTCTCGAGACGAGAGTTGGCATTTTGATAACGGTTACTATGGTACTAAAATAGTCAAACATACAAACTTAAATTAGTTGATAAGGAAACTTTGTTTATGGTTGAAGTTTTGATAAATTGTCATCAAAGAAGTATTTTCGAAGACAGTGAGCGATTCAGAAAAAAAAATATTTGAACGCCTTCTCTACTAAGAGAAGCCGCTAAAAGTGTTGAAAAAGATTAGTTACGTAAGAAGAGTTATGCAAGGTACGATAAAGATTATGATGTTTTCAAGAGTTGGTGCACGCAAAAAGTTGTACAGAAAGTTGTTTGTGAAACAATTGGACTAGTATATTTTAGCAAAACAATTTGCTCAATGTTATGTAGGTACCTACTACTTCAAATATGGATTAAAGATAAAGTGGATATCGCCAAGTTATTGGAACTATTGAAACATCAAAATCTAGAATATGTATCCAAAGAGTCAAGCATTTTCGCCAGTGAGAACATTGCGGCATTTTTGAAGAATGCACCTAAAATGTTGCACTCATAATTGGTGTATCATGTGCATGTCAAATTGACAAACTGTATAAAATGAAATTGACTGATGTTAATATCGTGAAAAATAAGGTTTACACTGAAATTCCAACATAAAAAAGGAACCACCTCACGCGTTCAAAGTCCTGTGTGTTCGAAGCGCTATGTGACCAAAAGCCCATCAGCTCGAATACCTGCATGTTCGAATAGAGATGTGCGCGATCCCGGCTGACTGGCGGAGAGAGAATACCACGATGCAATTCACCTGGATGATTCGATTTCGCAGTAAGAAGATAACGCAACGGTTTTCACAGTGATCTATCACTTTCCACTAAATTTGAGAAACATTATTAATTAATTACTATAATGCAGCATTTTGTTAAAATGTTTCCACACGTTTAATTATTATATGATGGGTGTGAAAGTAACCATTGAAATTAATCCACGGTTTTCAAATTAAATTTATATGCATAATCGTTGATTCCAATACATCTGTCACAATTTCTATAAAACTACAATTGCTGAAATAACTTCTGTATAAATAGGTACATCAATTCTTCAATCGAATTATATCTACATGTATTTTACAGTTAAAACATACAAAAAATAGCACTTTTACAGCTGACTACTGAATCCATACCAAGTAAATACGTAGATGGTATTTAGCACATAAAATAAAATCAAATATAATAATAATTAAACGTGTGGAAACATCTTAACAAAAGGCTCATTATGGTAATTAATTAATAATGTTTCTAAAATTCTGTGTAGTGATACATCAGAGAGAGAAGAAATCATCCAGGCGAATTGCATCGTGGTCTTCTCTCTCCGCCAGTCAGCCGGGAGCGCGCCCATTTCTATTCGAGTAGGCAGATCACAAACCTAGAAAAAATGTAGACAGCGTCGGTTCATGATATAGGTCACGTGACAGGTCCCGCGTTGCCTAGGTTCTTAGGCCGGCCGTACACGAGCGACATTTTGCAGTCATCCCGACCACAATATTGCGGTCGCGTCGCGGCAAACTGCAGCTCATCATAAGAATTACCGAATATGCCATACACGGGAGTCGTGCTGCAGTCGAGGTGAGCATTTGCAGTCCATTTGCGGTCGATACCTACGGGTGGTCGCATCGACTTTTGAGCCGATGCAGCGTACACGGACCACATTCTGGTTCTTGTATTCAACTGCAACACGCTTCTTCCTCGAACGTCATTTTAAAACTATTGTAGGTGTCGGCTACGATTGCACTGTAGTGGTTAAACCGACCGCATGATGCAGCTGATGGGACTGCAAACCAACGTCAAAGATGTGGTCAAGATGTGGTCGAATCAACTGCAAATTTAAATCGACTTGGCCGAAGATTGTGGTTGCTTCAACTGCAGATATGTGGTTCATGTACTTCGGCCCTTAGGGTCCAGAAAATGGATATTTTATTTGCTTTATGTTGGCGGTTGTGCAAATATGATGGCTGCATTGCAATATGAAATTAACTAACTTGCCGTCATTTTAAATGTCATTAAAGAATGTGACCAATCACAGTAAACAAATGAGCTTCACGTTACAATACAACCAACCATGAATTAGCGGTCCCCGGCAGTATGACACTGGCGCAGTCTATATTTTTTCTAGGTTTGTGAGGCAGGTATTCGAGCTTTCGATCACATAGCGCCGAACGCGTGAAATGCACCCACAAAAATCCTGCCAGTCAAGAGTATTTATAGCGAGTAATGAAGATTGGGTAACGTTAATTAAAACATATGTTGCACTTCATTTGGATATTTTAAATGAAAACCTCTTTTTACAATTAGGATTCGGTAAAATCACTCTCCATCCATTTGGCTGCAATTCGATAAGTAAATTTTCCAAAACATTGCAGTTCCTAAAGCTGCCGAATTGTGAAACATACGCGGGACATTGTACATTATTGGTAAATAACGGTGGTGACATTCTCCAGTTAATCCATCCCCTTAAGAGATTAGTGTTACTTAATTTTTGAAAGTTGTTCATCATTCATTTTGGTAAAGTTTTCAGAGTTGTAAGTTAAAGAAGAACAGGGTAATTAAACCTAACCATATTGCGTAATATTTGAAAACTTCCTACTTGGTTAACCGCAAAAACATTATTTTTCAATAAAATTCCATTCTAATTGAACCTTGCAGCGATGAAAGTGAGATTGGAAATTTAGAATAGATAGATTCCAATTTAGTCTAATTTTTTTTAGTAATGTTTGAACTAGGAGTTATGATGTCATCGTCCTCATAAACGTCTACAACAACAAATATATTGCATTTTCTTAGACAATTTGTGATTTTAAAATAAACAATATGTATTAACAATGACATTTATTGCTTTCAATACATTTTTCTAGCCATTGCTTATATTTTTTCGTTTCTCGTATCCTAAAATTTGAGACTAAAATAAATATTATAACAAAGATATTAATATAACGATTACGAAGAAATACATAACCAATGCTTAATGAAAAACCACTTCAACTTTGAAGGATGGCATTGACAGTCAAATCAATCTATCACGTCCCATTAGAGAGCGGAAATGGGATATACGGTTATGAAAAATTCATAAATCTCGCATTGTATATATTTGTCGTAAAAGCTTTTTTATGGAAATATTTATGTATTTCACTACTTCCGTTTTTTAATAGCCATCACACAAGATTAACAGGAAACGACGTCGCTTGTTATTTATTAGTTTTCAATTTAAAGTGACGAAATATGATACCAGCATAAAATACTAAAAAATATTTTATTTACAAGTAGTTAAATAAATTTCGTCAATATGTGGAATTCAAGTTAAAAATGTATACGTACAGGGTGTATCGAGCTCATCGATAGTATGGGCCTACTGTGAAGATACAAAAAATTTAAATAAAATTTGGGACATGTTTAATAAAATGGGATGAAGTATTATCTATGGGATTTGACAAAAACGACTAATGATGTCATCAATTATATTTTTTCGAGAAATATATCCAATCTATTGTTCTAAAGAATCTCAAAAGAAATACGACCTAAAAATCACATCAGAGGTGGAAGGATCAAGTGGTCGTTGGAAAATAATTGAAAGCTCGTTGTTTGTCGTGTACAAATGTCTCAAAATACTTGCCATTACTCAACACGAATTCCAAACGTATAACTTTTGTGCTTACAAAATGTTTTGTCATTCGGAAAAGGTCGGGCAAGTCACAAAAAAATTCAAGAAGAAAAATATCTAGAGCATCTCAGTCCTGGTCATAGAACCTTTACAAGATTGAATGCGACCTTGCGACGAAATGAAGATAAATTTTCTGTTCGCAAGAATCAAATAATTGACCGAAGAGTAAGGAACAACATTAATAATACAGCTAGACTGTTAAAGTATTTCGAACAAAATCCACGAAATTCTATACGGCAGACTAACCGAGTTGAATTTGAATAAATCAACCATTTAACGAATTTTGAAGGCCAGTGGGTATCAATACTACAAAATTCACAATTTGGAGTATTTGCCTGAGCGTCACATTGCAAACAGACTTAATGTTATAGTTAAAATTGTAGTAAATGTAGAAATTGTTGATCAGAGCCTTTTTCAACACGTTCTTTGGATGGATGAAAGTCGGTTTGTCAATAATGGTTTGCCAAATAGAAGAAACAAACACTATTCGTTCATTACAAATCTCCTTATTGTAAATCCAGTCCCAAACCAAGGCAGATTTAGAGTAAATATATGGTGCTGCATCATCGGTGGTGATTTAAATTGGGCCTTATTTTTATGAACATGGAGCAGCGTGAGTTCCCACAAGAAGAACTTCCTACACTTCTGGAAAATGTGTCTTTGCAGCTAAGGAGAAGTCTATAGTTTCAGCACGACGGAGTTCCACCCCATCGTGCAGCAATAGTTAGATACATTTTATTTATAAAAGGAGGGGGGGGTGTTAAATAATAAAATTTACAAAACATCTTCGCGGGATATGAGATAAACGGCGAAATATTAATAAACGCAGCCCACTAAAAGTCAGGCGATATGTCTTGAATTAAAAGGAGGTCATATTGAGAATAGATTGTAATATGTATATAGTATGAGAGCGTTTGCCTCATTTTTAAATTTTTAGTTATTTTTATCATCACCTTTTGTTTTGACGGTATTAAAGAATTATCAAACGAACAACGAACATTCAATTTCTTTCCAATGACTATTTGATCCTTCTACCGCTAATGTGATTTTTCGGTGGTATTCCTTTCCAAACTCTTTAGAACGATATTGCTCTGTTTGGAGTTACCTCATCCCATTTAACACCACGTGTCCCAAAATGTATTTAACCTTTTTGTATCCTCGTAGTAGGCACATACTATCAAGTTTGAGGCACCATGTACATACTTACATTGTCGCAAATGAAAGACAAGCTAAAGCTAAGCTAAAGTATATAGGATTAAGAAAGCCAAAAAGGATACACAGCAACTCTATATAAATATTGATTTCACTGGTTATTGAAAATAATTAGAAAAATTAGAAATTTTATGAAAGAGGTAAGCATTGAGGTGTTTGCATACTAAAATGTGTTTATAAACGAACAATTTGTTCTTTTGTATTTCTTTCACTATTCATGTACTGTTAAATATCAGTACCTATCAGTGGCAGCAGAATGTATTTGATTGTAGAATCACCTGTTCGATAATTTAATCCAAACTAAAAGTAAATATTTATTCAACCCAACTGAGAAAGAACTGGTTACTATTAATACATTGATCGGTCTTGAATTACCTTCTTTAATAATGTATGCACCTTAACAATAGATGTAAAATGAGGTTATCGATTTCTTGTTTGAAGAAGATATACTGATACTGTCTGTAAATAACCCTGGCAAATGAACAAGGTTACTCTGTCGTATAACTCCTGAATTAAAAGAAATAAAAAAATCATATTTTAAAGACATTAAGAATGCCATAAAATAAGTGCAATTTCTTAATAATTAGGTAGATATGTTTAAAGTAATTTTGGTAATTTTGATTCAGTTTAGTTTATACTATTTTTACCTATGCTCTTATGCTAAAAATGTACGTAACTTGATGATGATGATTTTGTAACTTTTAACAGTGTCAGATACATTTTTTGACTCATAAACTGCTTTAGACACTTTCTAGTCTTGACACTACTGGTTAATTTTTGACAAGATTTGTTTAATTACTAGAATTACTTTATATTAAATTTGAAGGAAAACTCGTTTTCATGTATCTAGACTTTTCATACACAGGATGATTCAGAAGTTGTATAAAGAAGAAATTGAATGTACAGGGGACTTACAAATACAGTTTTGTAAAAAGAACAATACGAAAATACACTTTACTGGAAACTTGTGCGCTGTAAAATCTGACCTTGTAAAGCATGCAGTTGGTAACCAGCATAGCGGCAAAGTGTAATAAAATATGAACGGTCAAAACATTGAAAGAATTTCCCAAGGAAAGAAATAAATAAAATTATATAATACCCATTTTATATCAGCAGATCTACTGCCTTTGCCGCTGTTGTTATTATTATTATTTAATAAAGTAATTTAACATACCTGATGTTATAACAACCAACGTGTAAACACATTTGGGCTCGTCTTATTCAGTTTCTACAAACTAACACAAATATATTTGGTTCCTTTGAACTCGTAAGTTATCAACATAACTGAGCCTCGTATATGATACGCCATACTGTTGATTGGGATATTCCTTGTACTTGTTAAGCGATTTACCTGGTACATATTCTGCGATTCTCTTCAACAAAATCTAAAATATGTCACTTCTTCCCGTCTCATGGCCCCGTTGCACTACCGCGTTAAAAGTAGTCCCATTTCTACTTTATTATCTTAAAAACATAGCTATTGAGACACTAAAATTCAAAATTAATAAGGATTATAAACCTTTTAATTGCCTCTACAATCCGCGTGCCTATCTCAGCTGAAGCCACATAAAAAAATAAAGTAGATTTAGGTATACCTAGATCTAAATTATCCGATAAATTTTTGTAGACCTCTAATATTTTTGAAACTGTCACAATTCTGATTAGGTGAAACATTATCACAACAAGATTTTAGAAATATTTATTATGTAAAGCGCTTTTTTCATTGATGAAATCTTAATTAAAATTAACTGTAACAACAAAGAGACATGACCAAACTGGCGTGCTGTGTGTTCACACGGAAGTACTCATTTAATAGTGATTTTCCGGGTTATTGTGCCGTAACTTCGGTAACTGGTAGCTGCCAGAAACAGTTCAGCAGCATCTTCAGTGGTGACTCTGCAAAAGCTTCGCCGTGGTTGAGTCAGTCGCCGACAGTGAAGAGCGGCGAAACGTTTGGAAGCATGGGATGCGATCAGTTACAGCGACGGCTACGGAACGTCTCGGAGGACTACCATTATCCGAGGAACGGTTCCGACCGTAGCAGTCGTAATATCAACAATATGAACCGATATCAATATATGGACGGGCCCAGAGACACCGATAGCGGGTCTGTCCGCACATAGCCTAGCACGAGAACAACCAGGGCAGGTAAAAGAATGTCGGCTAATGCTAGGGATATGTACCGAGGTCACGGCACAACAACCCGGAAAATCACTATGTATCAAACGATAGCACTGGCCGTGAAAGCCTAAAAACCACTATGGAAGTACTCACAGATTATTGGTAAATATTATACAAATTCATTAAATTTAATTGTATTACTTGTAATTTTAACACACTTTATTAAATACTAGAATATATCTGCACAACTATTTTTGCAGTGTATATTAAAATTCTTCTGAAAATTTTAGGGCAGTGGCTAATTAATATTCCAAGTATTAAACATGCTTCTAACTCATTGACCCATTTAATATATTCTACCCGCCCTTCATATAGATATACACAACTTTCTCAAATTTATTTACTTAACTTTATGTTTGTTACAGATCATTTCATACATTTTTATATTAACAGAAGTAAACATATACAAATTATCGGCATAAGTCCTTCTAGCAAACAAATATAATTTTATTGGCCTGAAATTGTAAATAAAAAAACAGCGATACCGGTTATCATAATACATATAGAAGGTAGCAGCTAACACTGGTTGAAAGAGTATAGCAGGATTTACTTAAAATTGTCTGTAGAAGTCATCAAAAATGTAAGATTAAATTTCTCAGAAGGTGGTCTTGTACATATTTTCCTTTGTTGAGATTTTATGAAAAATTAAAAATATTATTTTTGTCTAGCGCTAGTTGTCCGAGTTTAATTTGGATTTTGGAATTGTTTTTATATGATATACTGCATATACTATCACCACTTTATACCACAAGAGTTTTTGACTTATCTAATATAAGGTGCCCAATTGTCAAATTAATTAAAAGAGTATTTCATAGTTTAAAACTCAGTTAAGCTCAGTTGTCAATTTGAGAAGAAATAATACATGAATAAATATTAGTTGTCATTACTATAACATTCCTTTTTCCTCTTACAGGGCGTTCAACTTTAAAAAATATAAGTTATTGTTTACCTATCTATTAAAAAAATAAATATTTATCCTTCAAATTTGGTATGCAGAAATCATAACAAAATATTAATATTTTAACTTGAATAACTTCTGTGAACTAAAGTCATTGGCGTAGGTCTTCTTCCCCTTTAACTCCCTAATCTTCAACGCCAAAGGTGAAGAGTATTTTTTACGTGTAAAAATTAAAATTCTATTTTCAGAAAAAGAGTGCTCTTAAGGAAAATGTGTACAATACAAAAAATGTATCACCTACATCGTAATGAAGATGTTGTGGTGAAATTAATGTACGTAATAATAATAATAATAATATCTCTACCCCTCATTCTAATCACGGGGATTAGCCCAGAAGTCGAAGACTTGTGCGGGAGAGGGGGCGGCATATTATTATTAAGCAGGCCGCATTTCCGCCCAGGAACGACTTACGTTGGTAGGCCCTAACCACCATTCAGTGCAGGAATGCGGGAAACCTGGAAAACCTCATTAATTAGGGGGGTAGTCAAATGTCAACCGGTATCAATCTCTCACATTGACCCAAGCCAACATTCTTCCACCCTACCATACCCGCAGAGAGGGTGCCAATCTTTCCACGAATATAGCTTATATACAGTCTACCGGCTGCGGGGGTCGAACCCACAGCGATCCAGTCACCTGGATTCAAGTATTGACGCCTTAAACCGCGCGACCACTGACAGATCCAATGAAATGTAATGTTATATAACGTAATGTAATGCAATGCAATGCAATGTAATGTAATGTAATGCAATATAATATAATACAATGGAATGTAATGTAATATAAATAATGACATGCTAATTCGAACAAACCTTTTCTAAGAAATCGATGCTATCGTTGCATTGGCGAAAATGGATTTGAGCACCATTTAAATCGAATTGTTTACAAACCGTAGTTTTTATTTGTTTAATAAATGGTTGCAATGTTCAAAATTGAGTAGGATGACTCTTATTAGAAAAAGATAAAATATATCAAAGACAAAGTTACTTAGTGGATTTTCTCAAAACACTTTTTCAGAAAATATAATAAAATTTTAATATTTGTACTGAATAAATACTTTTCATGATTGGAGTAGAAGTTTAGGTGATTCAAAGGCGAAAAATACCCCATTCACCACTGGCTTTAGTTCAAACTGGTTCTTCACGTTAAAGTATTAAACTTTTATTATGATTACTGCGTACCAAGTTTGAAGGAAAAATATTTATTTGTTTAGTAGATAAAAAATAAAATAATATTATTTTTTTTGAACGCCCTGTACCAGAAAAACGAAGTGTCAGAGAAAAATGTTGCAGAAAAGGCAACTAATATTTATTCATTTTCTATATTTTCCCAAAGTTAAGTTGTGTTTTAAACCATGAAAATAAATATCCTTTCTACAGTTTGAGAATTATACCCTATACTAGATAAATCAAACATTTTTGTAGTAGATCATGGTGATATTATCTGCAGTATGTATATTCCACAAAAAAAAAATCCAAAATTTTTTTTACGTCTCTTAAAAAAGCCATTTTTTACAGTGTTGCTCATCAAATTCCATGACATATTTTTTGAGCATCAAAATCAGACAAGCCGTTCTATTCTAGAAGAAAAACATATTTTTAATTATTCATAGCACCCTCATAACTCCCACAACAAACTTTTTTAAGACATAACCTCCTGGGAAACGTAAGCTTACATTAGTATAGAGGGCAGCACCTACATATACCTACTTATCCTACTATGTCCTTATGTCTTTTTTTGAAGATAATCCGAGTAGAATAAAAAAGCAGATGCATCTCAGATACTCATTTACAACAAAAGGAAGTCGTCCAGTAAATAGTAATTAGGTTAATTGACTCCAAGGGAGTTATAGGTTAAATACGCTCATCATGCCCGGACTAGAGTGGAATAGTATAAACGGCAATTTAAATCTGCATTAACGACACCACTCCCATTTCCATCGCAGTGTCCTCTTTATCGCCCTCTTTTCCATAAAACAAAGTACATTTTTAATACAGAAGAGCCATTCAGATTATTAAATTATTTCTATTATATATACAAGAAGTTGAAAGAGAGATAATTAGCGAGGCGAGTAGAAATTATATTACTCATCGACAGATCTCTTAAAGAATTATAAAGTTTCTTTTGTTGCTAATTTAATAATTGGTTTAGACACGTGAATCTAATTGCATTAATTTGTAAAGTGTTTCTCATCGAACGGATACTTTTGCGCGTGTACTTTCATATTTGTTAAGATAGTTCTAATAAAAGTTTTTCTGTAAGACTGTAAAAGTGCACTGGTATTAATAATCCGATTAAGGTCTATGATATTTAACCTCATGTTTGACGACATTAAGAAATGTTTGTAGGGTAGTTGTAATGCATGCATATCCAGATAACTAATTTTAGGACGACCATCTGAATGTTTATTAAAATATCCCAATTACCAAACCTAATTATAAAAATGAGGGAACTTTGAAAGTGTTTTTTCCGAATTTTCAAACTAATCCATCGTGATTATTTATGGAGGAAATAAACGTAGCAGAATAATAAAGATACAGAAATGCGTAACTACTTCCCATAATTTATATCCTCTTCAATAACAGAAGTATTTGAAAGAAAATTCAATTAATCAATTCATAGTCCGCTAACATGTCTTTCTAATAACACTCAAATGGCGTTGATATTAACATAATATTTACTCAATATGTTAATACTTTTAACATCTTATGAGAGAATACCTATATATTCACTAGTTTGTCAGGCCAACTCTGAACACTACCACAGCGTAAAGGAAAAACAAGTGGATTTCCCTGGACCCCTGACATATAACACCAACCTCAAAGACAACCCAGTACAAGGCATTACTGCTGTTGTCTGTCTGTCGAGACCACTAACTAACTCGACTTTTTAACCACGTCGAGCAGATCCGAGACAAGTAGCATTCTTCGGATAATTTACAATTTAAGTAATTTTCATTGTCCATTGCACGAGTACTAAGTTAGCTTATTTTAACAGTATTTTATTAATATATTTAAGCAGGATAGGAAGCTATAAATTATAGTGATACTCCCAGATTCAAATTGTAGGTGCTGCTAGCCGAGTTCATTTTAAGTAGGTGTAAGTCCAATAATTCACAGTATCATAAACTGTATGCTTTATATGTACATTATTTATAATATTTGGTTATTTTATCTTACTTCCAAGCATATAGGCAACCCCAACACCTCTTCCGTAGTAGTGAGTCGTATTAAATTTAAAATTGTTTTATTAATATTTTGTTCGTTTGTTCTGATGCCAACAATATAGGATTAGAAACCAGAGATATTCGGTTCGTGATCGAGCTGTTTGAGACGTCAGTTCTTGATCGATACATGTTTCGTTCCCTGTCTTTAGAAAAACCGTAAATTAGCTACAAAGAGAATTAGGTATCCTCTCTGCAGATTTAATAGGATGGAAGAACGTTGGTTTGGGTGAATGAGATCCCGGTTAGCATATGACCATATTCAAAATTATTGAGAAGTACTGGGTTTACTCACTCCTGAACTGAATGGTGGTTAACGAATGATGCTGTTGTTAGAAGCGTCGCAGATTACCCGCAGAACTCAGGTCTGAAGACTCATTGTGCATATCGCTGACTGAGTTCAAAATAGGCCCGTCTTGCGCGCAAAAGTTAGCTACAGCCTTTTCTTCTGGAATCTCTCTAATACTTTGAGAAGAAACCTGTGATACTTGTATCTCTTTACTTTACTAAATAATCATATGATGTCCCCGTTTCCCCACAAACGCCCCACCTTGAGCTAAGCCTTATGGTTAACATGAAATGTAGAGACAATATTATTATTTGAACCAATGAAATAAATCAGTTGCTTAATTCATCCTTAACATTCAGATGACGAAAGAGTAAACTGTTAATTAGTAAAGTCAACATAATCTTTTTTACGGTGAGCAAGAATATTTCTATTTTCAATCGCCATGTCATATTAGAGTTCGATATATTTTGATTTTTATGTGACACTTATGGCCAATAAAAAATTGCATCATTCACCAATTGTGGTTGGTTCATTGTTTTATTTATTTTTTTTTTTCAGAATGAGGTTTCCAGAAGCAGCTATATCAATTCCAATTCATAAATAGTTTAATTTTTTCAAGAATCATATAAAATGCTGTAATTATAATCACACTTTGTCACATTTGGAACTATGGTAAAGTGTAAGCGGCTGCAAAATGGCAGCTATTTTAAATTTTGTTAAGTTTAAGCTTAGTTCTTCACTTTCAGTTCAATTATTTTATTTCGTTCTTACCCCTTTCTTAGTTCCAATACCAAGATCTTGCGTTCTAACTAAATCATCAGCCAGGGATTAAGGTGTACTGAAGCTTAACATATTGTAACCTCGAAATTAGGTTATCGTTGAAACACGTCACGTAGACAACCAATCTTTATTATCACTCTTGATAATACAAGAAATATTCTTCGACAATTTCGCAACTGTCAACGCTTTACTTTGACGTTTGTCACTTGCGTTTGGCTGCTGAATACAAACTGACCCCAGCGGCCGAAAATGATCTGCTTATATAGGTTTCTACAGTTCTCGAAGTTTCTGAGACTTCGAGAACGTGTCGAAAAAAATAGAATATAGTCTGGAATATTCCGGAAAACGTCAAAATAAAGTCATCACAAAAATTATAAATTCTAACATGAACAGAAACGTAATTTACAAACTAACGAGGTAGGTGAGCTTCAATTATAAATTCTAACGAAAACAGGAACATAATTAACTAACTAAAAAGGTAGGTGAACTTTCGTAACATTGCCCCCCTCTTAGAACTGATCGTCCCGATCAGGTTACTCCATTGTCCGCATGGCCTTCTTGATAAGGTGTTAAACGATCGATGTGGACAATCTTGATCCTGTAAACTACGTCATTCAATCGTGACACGACGGTATAAGGGCCTTCCCACGATTTCTGCAGCTTCGGAGATTTACCCTTGCTTCTTTTGGGTTATAGAGCCACACTTTCTCAAGCTCTTGAAACCCGCTGCTGTTGGCACGCAAGTCGTATCTGGTCTTCATTCTGTCGCTTTCTATTTTTATCTTCTCTCGTACTTCTTCATGTACCATCTTTATTCGATCTTTCAGATGGCTGAGATAATCATCTAAGTTTTCCTCGTGTTGCGGTCGATTCATAAATAGATCTATGGGTAGCCGCAATTCTGTGCCGAAAATCACGTTGGCTGGTGTTTTACCCGTGGTCTCATGAATTGCTGCTCGGTATGCCAGTAAAAATGGAGGAAGGCAGGTATCCCAGTTGGTCTGTTTCTCGTTGACGGCCGTTCTCAGGAAGTTTTCGATGGTGCGATTGAATCTTTCCACCATTCCATCTGATTGCGGGTGAAGAGGTGTAGTTCTGGTTTTGTGAATGCCTAGCAGCTCACAAACCTTCTGAAATACTTCCGACTCGAAATTTCGTCCTTGGTCGGAATGAATCTCTCTGGGCACCCCATAACGACATATCCAGTTTTCGAATAAAGCTTCGGCTACGGTAACAGCTTCTTGATTAGGTAAGGGATATATTTCTGGCCATTTACTGAAGTAGTCCATCACTACTAAAATATAACGATTCCCACTGCTGCTACGAGGAAATGGTCCAGCTATGTCAATAGCTATTCTCTCGAATGGAGCTCCAACATTGTACTGCTTCATCTGTCCTCGGCTTCGAGTCCTGGGTCCCTTACTAGAGGCGCAGGTATCACAACGTCGGCACCATTCTTCCACATCGGACCGACTGCCAAGCCAGTAGAATCGTTCTCTCACTTTATTCAGAGTTTTGTTTATTCCAAAATGCCCACCACCGACTCCACTGTGCAGTGCTTGAAGAACTTCTGGAATTCTTTTCTGGGGCAGTATTGTTTGATAAATCTTTTCTTTGCCGTCTGGGCTCTCCCAGACTATTTTAAATAGGCCGTTCTCGATGGCTAAAGAATTCCATAACGCCCAGTAACTTTTTAGAGATGGTGACTTATCAGCAATGTCCTGCCAGGTGGGTCTGTCCATGTTGTTTATCTTCCATTGGAAAATTGGTCCAAAATCCGGGTCTTCACTTTGTTCTTTAGCAATGGTTTTAATTTCCCAATCCTCTGGAGACTGGATGGTAGTTCTTCTGCAAAGAAATTCATCTTCTTCCCTCACTTCTTGTCGCACACAATGTTTACAATTTGAAGGACATGGTCTTCTGGATAGAGCATCAGCATTACGATGGTTAGATCCTTTACGGTGTTCAATTTTGAAGTCATACTCCTGCAACCGTTGAAGCCATCTTGCCACTTGGCCTTCCGGATTCCTGAACTGCAGTAGCCATTTCAAAGAAGCATGATCGGTCCTCAAGACGAACGGCTGACCATAGAGATACTTATGAAAATGCTCCACAGTTTTAACTATGGCAAGCAACTCTCTTCTGGTTACGCAGTAGTTCATTTCTTGCTTAGAGAGGACCTTGCTAAAGTAGGAAATCACTTTTTCTTGCCCATTTTCAATTTGTGATAATATTCCTCCAATTCCAATATTACTAGCATCCGTGTCAACGATGAATGTCTTTCCAGGCTTGGGATATGACAGAATCGGAGAAGAACACAAAGCTTCTTTTAATCTCTGAAAAGCTTGTTGACATTGTTCCGTCCAGATAAATGGCTGATTGTTTTCTGTGAGTCGATGTAAGGGTTTTGCAATCTCGGCGAAATTTTTCACAAACTTGCGATAGTAAGTGCAAAGTCAAGGAAACTCCTTAATTCATGTTTGTCTTTCGGTACTGGCCATTTCCAGACGGTTTCTGTTTTCTCTGGGTCAGTCTTCACTCCGTCAGAGGAAATAATGTGTCCTAAATACTTGACTTCCTTTTGAAAGAGCATGCACTTCTTGGGACTTAGCTTGAGCCGGGCTTCCCTCAACTTTTGGAAAACTTCTTGAACATTCTTCAAATGATCTTCAAAGTCTTTGCCAAGTATTATTATGTCATCAAGATAAACGAGACAAGTTTTCCAGGTCATTCCTCGTAGAATGGTTTCCATAAGTCTTTCAAAGGTGGCTGGTGCGTTGCAGAGGCCAAAGGGCATGACGTTGAAGTGCCACAACCCTGTTCCAATGGAAAACGCTGTCTTCTCTTTATCATCTGGGTGAAGTTGCACTTGCCAATAGCCACTTTTCAGGTCTAATGTGGAAAACCATTGGGATCCAGACAGGGTATCCAGGGTATCGTCTATTCTTGGCAACGGATAACTGTCCTTTTTAGTGACATCGTTTAGTCTTCTATAATCCACACAAAATCTGGTAGAGCCATCCTTCTTCTTTACCAGAACAACCGGCGAAGTCCATGGACTCTGGGATGGTTCAATGACTCCCTGTTGCTGCATGTCTCTAAGCATCGTCGATACCTCTTCTTGCTTCGCTAAAGGGATACGTCGTGGAGCTTGTTTAATTGGAGTGGTGTTGCCGGTATTTATGCGGTGCTGCACAAGATTAGTCCTTCCGACGTCATCCTCTGTTAACGAGAATACATCCTGGTAGCGCCTCAACAAATCTTCCAATTTTGGACTTCATCAGCTCGTAATGGGGACTTGAATCGGTTAACAAGGGTCTGCAGGACTTCGGGTAGTTTTTGAATATTTTGAGATGCTGTTGATGATTCCATATTGCTGAACACCGATGCAACTGTTTGACAAATTCCCAAAGGTTCGCCTTTCTTGATCTGTTGTGGGTAGTCCTTTAGATTAAGCATTCTCACCAATACCAAATTGTTTTTCCTTTCTGTTAATGTCTTTCCGGTTAATATGCCCTTCCTATAGAGGCTGCTCTCTGGTTCTGGTTCTACGATTACAGTTTCTTCAACTGCCGAAGGACTGCTACAAATAGCTTCAATTACTAGTTCTGAACCTGCTGGAAGTTCTATGTCTGCTGACGCTTTCACAGTTCTAATAGGAAGGTTTCTGATTTCAGGAAACTGCATGATGATTTCTTCATCTTTGGTCTTCAATAGTCTTCGTGGAAGGTCCAATACAAAATTATGTTGAGTCATTACATCAAGTCCAAGAATGACATCATCGGTTATATCTGCTACTAGGATGTTGTGTTGGAATGTGGTTGCCCCCAGGGTTATTCTAGCTAGATGGATGCCCTTCACTGATATGACTTCTCCATTTGCTGTCTCCAAGATGTAATTCCGGTCTGGCTTTTGTATTCTGCAGTGAGCAACGATGTTCGGTCTTACTATAGTGTGACTAGAGCCTGTATCAAGGACCATTTCACAATCCCGTCCGCATATACGCCCTGGTAATACCAAACTCGTTCCATTATTTTTCAGACGGGTTACCTTGATCTTAATAATTGGTGGGGCTTGGTAGCACCTAGCCAGCTTTCGCCCCTCAAAGCTGACTAGTTGGCGTTTTCCTGGTCCTCACTAGATGTATTCTTAGGGCATCGATTCCTAAGATGCCCTTCAACTCCACAATTCCAACACTTGATGGATCTTCTCCTGCTATATACAGTAGAGTCGGTACGGACTTTTTCTTTGTGATAATTGTCTAGAAATTGTCTTAAGCTCTTCATTAATCCTTCGTCATCCTCTTCGGCTTCACGCTGTTCTTCTCTCCTAAATCTTAGTTGCCTTATTCTGCCTTGACTACTTCGGGAAGCTTGTCGTGCGGCTTCAATTTCTAGCGCCTGGGCCAAAGCTTCAGATATATTTTTATGCCTGGCCAACCTTAACGCTTGACCGATCTCAGAATCTCGCAGGCCATCAATGAAGCTACTTATTGCTAACTGTTCTTGAAATTCTGTCGGTGCGGTGGGGTAGGCTAGCTTCACCATACGTGCTATATCTGCTTCAAATTGTTGCAGATTTTCTTCGAAGCGTTGTCTTCGGCCTTTTAGTTGTGCTTGATAAACGTGTTGTAGATGAGCATCGCCATACCTCATTTCTAAAGCACTCTTCAGCATTTGATAGTCTTTTTGTTGATCCTCGGCTAGCGTTCGTAATATCTCCATGGCTTCACCTCGTAGGGCAACTATTAGTGATGTAGCCTTTTCTTCTTCTGACCAATTATTTGCCAAGGCAGCTGCTTCAAATTGTTTAAGGTAAGTGCTCCATGACACTTTTCCATCAAATGTTGGTGCCTTCACTCTTGACGACGGAAAAACGATGCTCTCAGTCTTAATGGGCTCTTTTGTAGACAACTGAGATTTCAGATTTGAGACTTCACTTTGTAACTTAGTCATATTGTCTTCTACGACCTGGACCTTATCTTGTACCTCATTTCTTAATTGATTAATTTCCTCTTCCACAGTTTCCTCAAATTCGTCGAGTTTAACTTTAATTGCTTCTTCTAACTTCTTATTGTTTTCTTGTAGACTGGTTTTCATTTCGTTTCTTAACTCTTCCTGATTATTTTTCATTTCTTCTAAACTATTTTTTACTTCCTCTTGACTAGTTTTCATTTCATCTTGGTTGTTTTTCATTTCCTTTAAATTTTCTCCCATTTCGTCTTGACTCTTCTTTATTTCTTCCTTCATATCTTTCATCATTCCCATTAACTGTCTCAATGTTTCCTCCATTTCAGTCGCTCTTGATCTCGTTACTGGCATTCACTTGTCTACTCCAAACGTCTTCTTTGCGGAACGTCACACTTCTGACACCAATGTAACCTCGAAATTAGGTTATCGTTGAAACACGTCACGTAGACAACCAATCTTTATTATCACTCTTGATAATACAAGAAATATTCTTCGACAATTTCGCAACTGTCAACGCTTTACTTTGACGTTTGTCACTTGCGTTTGGCTGCTGAATACAAACTGACCCCAGGCCGAAAATGATCTGCTTATATAGGTTTCTACAGTTCTCGAAGTTTCTGAGACTTCGAGAACGTGTCGAGAAACAAATAGAATATAGTCTGGAATATTCCGGAAAACGTCAAAATAAAGGCATCACAAAAATTATAAATTCTAACATGAACAGAAACGTAATTTACAAACTAACGAGGTAGGTGAGCTTCAATTATAAATTCTAACGAAAACAGGAACATAATTAACTAACTAAAAAGGTAGGTGAACTTTCGTAACAATATTGACCACTGAACAAGTCACAGACAAAAATTTATCAGTGAATTGATATATGAATCTGTCTATTAGTGGTAGAGAATGGAGGCAAAAGAAAAAGTTAAATATTTTCCAATTTATTTGACTAAATATATTAATCTGAAATAAATTCAACATTTTAATAGGCGCAGTTAGAACCTCGATAGATTAAAACTTTGGATTTTAAGTGAAGCCCACGCACTTCAAAATATGACAGAACTTGAAAAAAAAAACTTGTATAAGGAAGGCAGATATTTAATTCCATCTGTTTAGATGTAAAGATTGTGAGATACTCCAAACAAAACATGAAGATGGATATGTTGAATGAAGGAACCGATAGCTACGGTGAATTTGCGTGTATCAGTTATATTAGTTGAAGAATAAGGTGTGATTTCATAAAGCTACTTTATATTGTCATGCTAAATTAGTTTTTCTCTGCGGCGCTTATTTCAACAATAAATTAAAAACTATCGGAATGTAGAGCTACATATAAATTACACTATTTCGTATTCCTAAACAACAAATGCATGAAAATTTGCTACTATTCATATTCCCTAAAATCTAAGATTATTATTTGAGAACAAAATAAAACAATTACTGTGATTTCCTTAACTGGCAATCGATCTGTCAATTATCTAAATAGTAAATATTTATATTTGTGTAACAAAAGCTAACATATATTGTCAGTTTGAGGTCGTTATTCCGAGAAAGAGAAGCAACAAATAAGGATTACGCGTAATTAAGATTTTAAGTAAAATTATCAATTTAGGAGGCACATTTTGTCGCTAACAACAATTCAAACGAGAAATTTATTGCTCCCCTCGAACACAGCCGTTGGCAATAGAGCAATGTCCTTTCAAACCATGTGACCAAAAATTATCGGTATGATAATACTCGAGCAAACGACGCGACGGGAAGAGACGTAGGGATTCTAGTAGTGTCTAGTGTTTTAGATTAATATGAAGTTAAATACAACCCGCTGAAATACAGAGAATTGCCAAGAATTAATAGAAATTAAGCGAATTAGGAGTAAAACCACTTCCTTTGCTAGAGGGTGAAAGCCGACGATTTCTGCAGGTACCTCGGAGACAAGCGGTTCCCCTTTGGGATCCAGACGGTTCGGTACTTCAGCGTCTCGGTAAAATTGTAATTGTTCAGTATTAGAGATAAATTTATAAATGTAAATGCAAATTATATGTTTATAAAGTAATTAATTACATATTTGTAAATCACAGTTGTTTTTCTTATTTTATTCACGACCACTACATTAAGAATGTATTAATATGTCTGTTTTCAGTGGATTAAAGGTCTTTTATGACACTAGTGGATTAGAATTCATAATACCACTTTTCGATTTTATTTAGAATTATTGATATTATTAATATTAGCATGAACGATCTTGTCATTTTGACTGGGAGTATTTAAATTCACTCGATAAGGAGCTTTTGAAGGACTTGAGTCATGAGTGGCCCACATCTTGCTGAACAGTGAATCTTCAATATAACTATCCGTAGTCGCGTCAAATTAGTTCACTTGCAACTTTTTGCGGAGAGGTCCGATTGAGATGCGGTTTTCTGTAAAATGTTCAGGGAATTGTTTATAACAAAAGGTACATCTAACCTCTGTACGCTCGCAAATTTTTAATTGTTTATTTAACAAATGACCCATTTTTGTTGAACATATGGCAAATGTCACACACGATTCAACGGAAATGTCTGGAAAATGTTCTCTCGGGGTTTTCGAGGTCCCTCTTTATCACTTTGGTGTTAGCTTTATTATTTATTGCTAAATTGTTGTAACTGGGCTAATTAACAAATCCATCCCCGAAATCAGCAGAGAACTGGAATTTTTCCAGGATTTCTGGCTTATTAAGGCAAACCATCGGCACAAGATTTTTGCAAATATAATTGTTTATTGTTTGATTGCTGCAACCTCGCTAATTAACAAATTAATAACTCTTCTCCCGGAATCGTTAGAAAATCGGATTTTTTGCAATAATTCTGGGGTCATGGGGAGAACCATCGGCACAAGGTTGTTGCACGAAATTGTTTATTTTTCTATTTTTGCAACCTGGCTAATTAACAAATTAATAACTCTACTCCCGGAATCACTAGAGACCCGAAATTTTTTCCGGGATTTCTGTCTTTTTAAGGCGAACCATCGGCACAAGATTTTTGCAAATATAATTGTTTATTGTTCAATTGATCCCAGAATTGTCGCAAAAAAATCCGATTTTCTAATTCCGGGAGAAGAGTTATTAATTTGTTAATTAGCGAGGTTGCAACAATCGAACAATAAACAATTATATTTGCAATTACTTTGTGGCAATGCTTCTCCTCATCATCCTAGAGTTATTGCAAAAAAAAACTGTTTTTCTAGTGATTTCGGGTGTTAACTTATTAATTTGTTAATTAGCCAGGTCGCAACAATTGGAAAATAAACAATTACGTGCAACAACCTTGTGCCGATGGTTCTCCCCATGATCCCAGAGTTATTGCAAAAAAGAAACTGGGTTTCCAACGGTTGCAGGAGTAGAGTTATTAATTTGTTAATTAGCGAGGTTGCAACAATCGAACAATAAACAATTATATTTGCAAAAATCTTGTGCCGATGGTTTGCTTTAATAAGCCAGAAATCCTGGAAAAAATGCCGGTTCTCTAGTGATTTCGGGGGTGGAGTTTTTAATTTGTTAATTAGCCCAGTTACAACAATTTTGCAATAAATAATAAAGGTAGCACCAAAGTGATAAAGAGGGACCTCGAAAACCCCCGAGAGAACATTTTCCAGACACTTTTGTTGAATCGTGTGTGACATTTGCCATATGTTCAACAAAAATGGGTCATTTGTTAAATAAACAATTAAAAATTTGCGAGCGTACAGAGGTTAGATGTACCTTTTGTTATAAACAATTCCCTGAACATTTTGCAGAAAACCGCATCTCAATCGGATCTCTCCGCAAAAAGTTGTCCATTTTCACTTTTTTCATACTAATTTGACGCGACTACCGTAGTCGATATCCAACCACCAGGACGCTTCACAGTGGTAATATATGTCATCCCCAGCATTGGCTAGTAATGTTGCCGAAGAACACCTCATTTCATGTCCGACAAAACTTTTTGCATCAAGGAGCCCAAGAAATGCAGCCACTTTTGCAAACGTTTTTGAAATTGTGTTGATACCTACATATTGTGTAGTACATTTTCCAGCCACATATATCAAGAAAAATCTCCCACCGGCATTTTTAGGTCGCAGATTGATGTATTTTCGACAGATTTCTGACAGCAGTGACTAAAAAAGCTTATTCCATGATCGTGAAACTTCTTGAAATATTTGTTATTGTATCCGGAATGAGCACGTATAGGTAACTGCCTTTGTCTTGCACATGGGTGATATCCAAAAAGGTTAACTCATTTCATCGACAAGCACCTGCGATTCCTATGATTGTTACAACCTGTAAAGAGTTCAAAATAAAACGCTCAATGTATAAATTAACATATTGAAATCGTGTATTTTGTACCTTAAATTGCAAATATTTCTCATCCGGTGCTTTTTTCAAAATATCTTCGGTTTGGTTTCTCTCCAGTATCTCTGCCTTCTTTGGTTTATAATTTCTTGATTCTACTTTCAAATATGAAGTAAGTTTACCATACCTCAAAATATCAATATCTTTGTGCACTTTGAAGATTGATTTTAGCATGGAATATTTTGTGAACATCGAAGAGGCAGCAAACCGTTTCTCCACATTGATAAAGTAGAATAGTAGCACCTCTTCTGTAATTGTTCCTTGTATTATTCGACAGTTATCTAATTCCAGCAATTCCTTTTCGTACACAGTTTTGCTTTCTGTTGGTAAAGGACCTAATATTGCTTCTTGGGCTTCTTGCTGGATTTCAGCCGGAATGAAGAAATTCTCAGGATTCTCACTGATTTTTTGTTTCGAGTTTGAAAATTTCTTCAGTCTTGTTGACAGATAAACGATTCCAAAACTTTCTAGTTTTCATCTGTGTTATACTCTATTTTTAAACTAGGAGGAGCGAATGCCAAAGACAAATTTACACTGCAAAATTTACTAAAAACTACCCTAGCTAGCATCAGACTATCAAATATACACTCACTGCAAGTGTTTAACCTCAATTTGAGTACAATAAGCTTTCATTACTTTCAAATGGGGTTATTAAGTACCTATTCAAAATAATGTGCAATGAATAAATATCTAATTCTAGGTTTATTTAAATTTTTTATATATTTTTTTAAAGTAGGTAGGTACTTCCTACATAACACTGAATATGAATGAAATAATTTACTACAAACCAAACATCTATAAATGATTGATTCCAGTTTTCACTTTTAAATTTTTTTTATTGATTCACATTTTTACAATTAGCATTGGAGTAATCATATAATGGTGTTTTTGTTACTTTGAATTGTTGCACTTCTACGAACTACGTTTATTAAGTTACCGGATAATTGCTAAAAATAACTGAACTTCGTTCGTAATATATCATCTGCAGGTGTTCAAAGTAACAACATAAGTTTTTATAATTTATAAAATTATTGGTAAAAATAAGGAACAAATCATGTCTTTAACAATTATCTGAATTATTTGACGAGTCAGTATCCATATCACTCTCGCTATTATTAATTGATATGATTAAGGGCTCAATGAGATCGTCCATAATTCCGTCAAGTGTTCTCATTTTTTCTTCCTCCTTAATCACATGTTCTACACACTTTTTCCAGTTCATATTTGTAACATTATTAAGAGCCTCTATTAATAGTTCCTTTACGTCTTTCAATTTATATGTTTTATTTTTGCTTGCCACTTCATTCTTCACCTGTGCCCAAATCAATTCTATAGGGTTTAATTCACAATGATATGGCGGTAATCGTAAGACAACTTTATTTTCTTTTTTTGCCATTTTGTTAGTTATATACAAATTATATTTATCTTTATTTTGGCGAATTAAATATAATAATTGCAATCTCACCATACCTTCTTCAAATTCGATATTTTTTGATTGTAGCCATGCCTTCATATCAATTTTTCTTGATGATGTTGTCGGAATAGCTTCTACTTTTCGACTATGGTATGAGGCATTGTCCATTACAATAACAGAATTATCTGGTACTTTCTTCAAAAATTCAGAAAACCACTTTTCAAATACATTTGCATTCATTTCCTCGTGATAAACTCTTCTTGCCTTCGAAAACAATTAACGAATCTTCAACAAATCCTTCCTCTGAGCCAGCGTGTAAGACGATAAGACGCTTTCCTTTACCAGACGGATTTTTTAATCCCATAGACAGCCCTTCATTGAACGCCTCACGTTTACTTTTGATATTAGTATCAACCCATACCCTTTCATTTGTATGACCTTCATTTAACCATGTTTCATCTAAATAATAAATAGGTCTACCTTCAGATCTAAACTTTTTAATTGATATTAAGTAGTCAAGTCTCCATCTCACTATATCATCACGTTCTATCAACACACTTTTACGACTTCGTTTTAAGTATCTGAAAAAAAAAAATGTTTTTATTGTAATTGTACTTGCTTGAGATATGTATTAAAACTTAATTTAAGTTAATTTTTTTAATAAATTTGTATAATTATTAAAGGGACATATGTGGCAAATAATGACGACTTTTTACTGCAGTTAATATTTTGTCCAAAGTGGGGATCTCATTTTTAAAGAAAAAGCTGTGTACTATACGCCTTATGGAATTCTTCATTACTTCATCCAAAGATGTAACAATCCCAGGTCGTCCACCACAGTGTTTGGAAGTAGACACCCTTCCAGTAGATTTATACTGTTTTATGGCTCGATATACTGTTAATTTTGCAACACCTAAAAACTATAATGTGTAATATAGTTCAACAGTAGATAAGGTTAATATAAATTTACCTAATGTCATCGCTATTTTGGATACAAGTTGGACAGTTTTAAGAGTAGGTTCATCATCTAGGCTTTTCTTGTACAAATTCAATATTGTTTGTTTTTCTGCCAGAGATAAATGCCCCAAACTGAGTTGTTTTCGTTTCCTTTGGGGATGTAATTCCCGCGCCTGCCTTACTTGTGGTCAGCACACTATCATCCATATCCAATAGAAAATTGGAAAAAACGAATGGCAAACAATATAATAAGTTGTTTAGTTCTGATAAGAACTGATTTATATGTAACTGAGATAATAAATAGATAGAAAAACAGGTAAAAACACAATGACAACGAACTGATGACAACTAAGGGGCAAAATGACAACAAATGACAAAATGTAAAATTTATTAGCAGTGTAAAGTAGGCTCGAAATTAACCAATAAGAAACCAACATTTTGGCGCGCAATATTCAAAACGCTCCTCCTAGTTTAAAAATGGAGTATAGTTACTATACATTAATATTGGCAACATCTTTCTTCTTAGATCTGTAATCAACTTCACTTTGTTTATATTATTCATATTGCAGTTGTTTATATATATATGTATGAAAAATAGATTTGGTGTTTAATAATAAAAACCATAAACAGAAAAATAGCTTTATTTAAAAAGGAATGATTATATTAACATGGTAGCAGAGCGTGGTTGGAAAGAGTAAGAAGTGAAAAGTCATATGATAATTTAAGTAAAAATTAATACGTCAAAATGGCAACTAAAAGTAGTGACATAAATATTCCAATTTTTGATGGATCTGATTATAGCAACTGGAAAATAAGAATGTTAAAGTTTTTACAATTTAAAAAGTGCAGAGATGTAGTAACAAGAGTGAAAATTGAAACTGACGAAGACAAATGGGACGAACGGGATGTCCAGGCAACAAATTACATTTACAGTGCAATAACGAACAAACAGCTAGAATATATAAGTGAGTTCGATACAGCTTACGAGATTATCCAAAAGTTTGATGAGATGTACCTGAAGAAGTCAACAGCTTTACAAATAGTGTGCCGACATAGTCTCGAAACTATCAAATTAAAAAATTATTCAGAAGTAACCTTATTCTTTGATGACTTTGAGAAAGCTATAAACGAGCTAAAACAATCAGGTGCAGCAGTGTCAGAACAAGAAAAACTGAATTATATGTTAAAAGCGTTACCAGAAAATTACAGTTATATTGGTGATTTAATAGATGTTTTGCCCGAAGGTGAAAGAACTGTTGATTATCTGAAAAGTAAAATAAAATTAAAAGGGGCAAAGAATGTGAGTGACACGTCAAATGATACTTCAAATGTTTTTCGAGCAGAAGCCAGGTCGTCATATCAGAATAATTTAAATTGTTTTGGCTGTGGACAGCCAGGACACATTCAAAGAGATTGTCGTCTCGGAAATGTAAATCGTGGTCGAGGACGTGGATTTTCAAGTCGTCGAGGACGTGGATTTTCTAGTCGTCGAGGACGTGGATCATCTTATGCAAGAAATTTTCTTAGAGGACGCGGAAATTATCATCATACTAGTCATGAGAGTCAAAGTAGTAGTTTCCATACTACAATTGCAAATAATACTTACACAACAAGTGAAAATCACAAGCCAAGGAAAGGCCAAATAGAATGGTTACTCGATAGTGGATGTACGGACCATATTATTAACACTGATGAGTACTTTGATACCTGCGAAACATTAAAAACACCTGTAAAAGTAAAAATTGGTGATGGAACAATATTAGAAGCTACAAAAGTTGGTAATATTACAACTTGTTTTCTGGTTTATGGACAAAAATCTGAAGTGACATTGATAAAAGTCTTTTATGTCAAAGAAATGAAGGCAAACTTGTTGAGTTATTCAAAAATTACAGAAAAACATTCAATTGTTTCAAGAGGGAGATTGTCAAAAATTTACAATACAAATGGAAAGATTATAGCAGTTTCAATTAAGGACGAGAGACTATATAAGATGAAAAGTTACATGAATCAAGAAACATTGCAAGCGAACATGAGTAAAAGTAATATGACTATAAAAGAAAAACTACACCGTACTTTGGGACACATAAATTTTAATAACTTGGAATTAATGTGCAAAAATGAGTCATTAGAGGGATTACCTAAAGAGATTGAAACTGAGTATTTAAAGTGCGAAACATGTATCATAAACAAAATGCATAACTTACCATTTCATAGTAATCGAAGAAGAGCAGAAGATATATTAGAGATCGTACATACAGATTTAAATGGGCCACATCAAACTAAAGGAAATCATGGAGAAAAATATTTTTTGAGTTTCATAGACGACTACAGCAAATTAGTTAAAGTTTACTGTATTAGGACAAAAGATGAAGTATATGATTACTTAGTACAATATGTAAATGAGGTACAAAACTTGACAGGAAAAATGATAAAGGAACTGCGATGTGACAATGGGAAGGAGTACTTAAATGCAAGAGTTTTTCAGTTTGCAAGAGAAAAGGGTATAGTAATAAAACCTTGCCCAGCATATGTTCATGAATTAAATGGAACCGCAGAGAGATACAATCGATCGCTAATGGACATGGGCAGATGTCTTTTATCAGAAGCAAAGGTTGAGAGAAAACTTTGGCCAGAGGTAATTAAAACTGCTGCGTATCTTAAAAATAGGACATTGACTAATACTATTGAAAGAAAGACACCATATGAAATATTTTTTGAAAGGAAGCCATCAGTTAAAAATTTGAAAATGTATGGAAGTAAAGTGTTTGTAAGAATTCCAGAAGAAAGACGAAAATCTAAATGGGACAAGAAAGCAGAAGTTGGGATTTTACTTGGATATACTGAAACTGGATACAGAGTATTGATCAATAACAGAGTAATTATTGCTAGACACTGTGATATCGTAGAGGAAGATGTAATCTTGTGTGGATTTGAAAAGGAGGATGAAAATAAGCTTGAAGACACAATAAGAATAAACGAAAGAGAAGATTCAATCAATACAAATCAAGAAAATAAGAACATGACAAATCACTTAGACAATGATAATACACATATTAGTGATGATGAAATAAAAAATGATGAGCAAGAGATGAGAGGAGAAAGATCAAGAAGACAAGTTAAACCTCCACTTCGTTTTGATGAGGAATTTGGTTATTACAGCATATATAGTAATTTTTGTGATGCTATGGTTCCAGACAATTTTCAGGAGGCGATTACATGTGATGAGTCAATGAAATGGAAAGAAGCAATGAATCGTGAAGTGAACAGTCTTATGAAAAATAATACATGGACACTTGTAAACAAACCTCCAAAGGACAAAAGAATAATTGATGTGAAATGGGTATACAAAAAGAAAAGTGAAAGTGAATATAAAGCCAGGTTAGTGGTGAGAGGTTTCCAACAAACTGAAAGTATTGATGATACTTATTCTCCTGTTGCTAAAATGCCGACTCTTAAACTGCTATTGTCTTATTGTTGTCAAAATTCTTTGGATATCCATCAAATGGATGTAGAAACAGCATTCCTAAATGGCAAGGTTTTGTCTGAAGTATATGTTAAACAGCCAGTTGGTTATGAAGATGGTACTGACAGAGTTTATAAGTTAATTAAATCATTATACGGTTTAAAAGAAAGTCCCCGAGCATGGTATGAATGTTTCAATGATTTTTTAACAACTCTTGATTTTTACAGAAGTAAATATGACTATTGTTTGTATGTTAAAAAGGAAACTGATTGGACTGTTTACATTTTATTATTTGTTGATGATTTATTAATTTGCTGTAAGAATGAAAAAATTATTGCTGACATAAAAGACAAACTATCTAAAAAGTTCAAAATGAAAGACATAGGTAGAGTAAAAAACTATATTGGTATTAATATTGAATATGATTATGATCAAGATAATAGCTTAACTTTGAGTCAAACATCTTATATTGAGTCTTTAGCTAAACGTTATAATATTGAAAATGCAAAATTATTTAAAACTCCTATGGAAATAAACTTAAAACTGGAGCAATCTGATATAAATGAGGATATAAAGTACAGAAATTTGATTGGTGCTCTTTTGTATATCAGCTCGGTACTAGACCAGATATATCTTTCAGTGTAAATTATCTTAGTAGATTCCAAAATTGTTATAATGAGACACATTATAAATATGCCCTGCGTATCCTAAAATATTTATACTTGACGAAAGATCTTAAATTAAAATATCGTAAGAATAATAACGTTGATATTGTGGATTGTTTTGTGGACGCTGATTGGGCAGGAGACACCGTAGATAGAAAGTCTACGACAGGATTTGTTATTAGATTTTTTGGAAATGCCATTTTTTGGAAATCAAAGAAACAGAATAGTGGAACGAAGTCTTCTACATTTGCAGAGTACATTGCCTTATCAGAAGCTGTAACAGAGATAAATTTTCTTATTTCTTTAATAAGTGAAATGTTTACTAGAATTTGTAAACCAGTTAGGATATATGAAGATAACTCAGGGGCAGTAGCTATTTCTAAATATGGAAATTTTACAAAGAATTCTAAACACATTAAGGTTCACTATCATTTTATACATGAAAATGTTAAACAAGGAAATATTGAAGTAGTAAAGATAGAGTCAGAAAATAATATCGCAGATATATTTACAAAAGCATTAGGAAATGTAAAATTTATTAAATTCAGAGAAATGTTAACTGTAGTTAAATGAATGTAATAGTATTGTAGCTGATTTTATGTGTTATGTTGCAATATTAATGTAAGGAGGCGTGTTAGTTACTATACATTAATATTGGCAACACCTTTCTTCTTAAATCTGTAATCAACTTCACTTTGTTTATATTATTCATATTGCAGTTGTTTATATATATGTATGAAAAATAGATTTGGTGTTTAATAATAAAAACCATAAACAGAAAAATAGCTTTATTTAAAAAGGAATGATTATATTAACAATCTAAAAATCAATATCCTTGATTAAAATAAATTTGTCAAATATGACGTTTTTCAGAACCATAATTTTTCACCTGCTCTCACACAGATTTTACTCTTCTAATTGACCGGTTTTGGTCGTGGTTGTGTACAAAACGTTGATTTACATTCGGGATATTATCTAACCTTTAATCCTCTCGAGAAAATGTAACTCGTAAGCCGTCTATCAGAAAATTAAGTATTTGCGACTCTACCTAAAGAGATGATTCAAGTCTTTTGTTTATTTACTATTTCAAAATTGCCAGATATAGGTACTGAATATTTGACAAGGAACACAAACTTATGATCCTCACATATGCTAAGTTAGCAGAATATTGAAAATTCGTCCTCGTACAACGCAATATGGAGACAGGTAGTATTAACAATGTGTATGCGTCTTTTTAAGGTATAATTTACATGTAGGCTATACGCAGCATGATTTTGTAAACTAATTAGAACCAGGCCAGTTCACACTACTGAATAATTCACACTACTGGATGGGTACGGGGTAATAAAATTATCTTTTTATGGCAATTTCCTCGTTCCTGTCGTTTTTGCGTTATAGTAAACTTATTACAACATTTTTTATCATCAAATCAGAAAGTTATAAAATATACACGGTAAGCTACGTCTTACACCTGATGACACATAAATTACCTTTGTATATTGATTTATTCTCGTAAATATTATGCAGTTAATTGGTAAATTCGATTTATTTGCCAACACCATTAAAATCTAACTAGAACGGTAACCAGTTTAACATTTCGACATTTTCATCAAAGCGTTAGTTAATCCAGAACTTAATGGTATGCTAATAGATAGATCCACAAATTATTGGTTCAATAGCATCAAAACCACCAGCATGGTTTATACCTCTATTTGTTCCATCAGCATAATACTGTAATATTGCTCAAAACTTTATATTGTATATTAAATCAATATAAATGTTTTATTTTAAGTGATTTATAAAATGACAATTATCCAAGCTATTATTTTAACTTCGTATCAAAAATATGATAGCTATTCATAAATTATATTATAATTACGGACTATTTTCCACTTACTTGTAATATATTAAAATTGATGAGAATAACCAAATTTTGTAAAGTTCTCTTTCGACAAATGGCGTTCTTCAGATGAATGTTTTTTTAGTCTTAACAGTGCATTGTATGAGCCTTCTTTCTTAGGTTATTTCCTCCAGCAATGTATACATAATATAATAACAATAATAATAATAATAATAATAATAATAATAATAATAATAATAATAATAATAATAATAATAATAATAATAATAATAATAATAATAATAATAATAATAATAATAATAATAATAATAATAATAATAATAATAATAATAATAATAATAATAATAATAATAATAATAATAATAATAATAATAATAATAATAATAATAATAATAATAATAATAATAATAATAATAATAATAATAATAATAATAATAATAATAATAATAATAATAATAATAATAATAATAATAATAATAATAATAATAATAATAATAATAATAATAATAATAATAATAATAATAATAATAATAATAATAATAATAATAATAATAATAATAATAATAATAATAATAATAATAATAATAATAATAATAATAATAATAATAATAATAATAATAATAATAATAATAATAATAATAATAATAATAATAATAATAATAATAATAATAATAATAATAATAATAATAATAATAATAATAATAATAATAATAATAATAATAATAATAATAATAATAATAATAATAATAATAATAATAATAATAATAATAATAATAATAATAATAATAATAATAATAATAATAATAATAATAATAATAATAATAATAATAATAATAATAATAATAATAATAATAATAATAATAATAATAATAATAATAATAATAATAATAATAATAATAATAATAATAATAATAATAATAATAATAATAATAATAATAATAATAATAATAATAATAATAATAATAATAATAATAATAATAATAATAATAATAATAATAATAATAATAATAATAATAATAATAATAATGTGGCAGCGAGAAGAGCAGCCGATGAACTTGGTCTCGTGTTCGATACTGAGCGGGAAAATCCAGACTCTGTCACCGAGTCGGATCCTGCTCAGTTAAAAGCCCTAATTAAAGCTGCAGAAACGCGTCATCTTCTGCAGCTACATAAGGATAAGCCAATGCATGGTCTCTTCTACCGTCATCTAGAGGGGCTTGGCTTATCTGAAAGGCTGACCTTTGCTTTTGAGGTCAGCGGGGCTGAACTCTGAGACCGAGGGATTCATAATGGCTTGCCAAGATGGTGTAATTAACACACTCGTCTATCGTAGTCGTGTCTTGGGTATCGAGGTTCCTGATACCAGCTGCAGGGCCTGCCGCCAGGCGCCGGAGACGCTTATGCATCTCCTGTCGGCCTGTCCGGTATATGCGGCCACAGCGTATATCCAAAGACACGATTCAGCCTTACGGGTGTTGTATTATCATTTACGACACTCGTATGAGATAGACGAGACGCCAGTGCTGCCTTATGCTCCGGGGGATATAGAATCCGTAGTGGGGAATGAGAAGTGCCGAATTTATTGGAACTATTCATTCCCACCCTCAGGCAAATCCAAGCCAATAAGCCTGATGTAGTCCTCCTCGACCACCAGCTTAGGACGATGTTTGTGATTGAGTTCTCGGCACCCGCAGAGAACAACATCGTTCTAAAAGAGGAGGAAAAACGGAGGAAGTATCGAGATCTTCTCTCCGAGCTCCGCAGGCTGTATCGAGACCACTCTGTTAAGATTGTGGTGCTAATTATAGGCGTCCTGGGTGGAATGAGACATACGTTGCTTTCTGACTTAAAGATCATACCGGCTTGTCGAAATTCGGCAGAGATCTTAGCCGGCAGAATGCAGAAGGCAATCGTCCTTGGTTCGCTACGTCTGCTCAGAACACACGATTTACGGGCGCAATGATTAATGAATCCACGGATAGGAGAGTGGTCATTGCTTGACTCTCCAGAACATCTCCGAGTGTGTCGGAGCCTCGGAAGGTGTTTACTGAAAAAAAAAAAAAAAATAATAATAATAATAATAATAATAATAATAATAATAATAATAATAATAATAATAATAATAATAATAATAATAATAATAATAATAATTATTATTATTATAATAATAAATTTTTCTCTAACGTTGTTTATAAAATTAATTGTAGTGTTTGCAATGGAACATATATTGAACAAACTAAACAATACTTAAATAAACGTATCTATAATCACAAATATAACATATCAACCCATAATATCAACATAATTTTAATTGTGATAAAGCTGAAATCTTCAATAACGAATGTAACTTACAAAAACGTTCCATTCTTGAAATAATCCAAATTAAGAGAAACATTAATTCTATTAACAATAATACTGATATTGACGGTATTTCCAAAGTATACTTTGACTTAGTTAATAATTAGTTTCCATAATTTTGTTGCAGATTCGACATTCCTTGAGCGCGTCGTTTAGCATTAAACATTTTCAAATATCAATAGGTAATTTAATTCCCTTTAGAGCCATGAAAACTATTACAATAAATAATTCTCAAAAGAAATTTTATTCCTAAAAGAATTAAGCGCTGTTAATAATTAGTTTCCTCTTTAACAATTAGAACTGGTTCTTCATCATATTTTTATTCAGAATATTTTTTGGAAAAGAAGGAAATTTCTTGTTGAAAAGTATTTTTATTCATTTGGTATGTATTTATTTTTTCAGTTTTGTTTTAAAATTTTTGTTGTTATTATTTTTTATAGCGTTTCTGAAGATAGGTATTATAAAAATAAACCCAAAACGTACGTAATCAGATTTTTTGGAAATTCGTTTTTTGTATTTTTATTGCTTTGATCTATTATCCCAGGGGGCGTATTTTTTGAAAGATAATAATATATGTCTAGAAAATATAAAGGGTTATCCAAGTGCACCTTGAGAAAATAAACACGTGACAATTGAGAGTGGTCAAGGATACGCATTGTCAAAACGGGTTGTTGCTTAGTTGACAGGTTGCCATTGTAGAATATGGATCGTTTTACGACAGCACAACGTGTAAAAATTGTTAAAATGTTCTACAAAATGGTGATTCTGCCGTGGCCACATATCGTGCTTTACAACCAGACTATGGTCGGCATAATCGTCCTTCCCAGCAAACGATATTAAATGTAGTGAATAAATTTGAACAGAATGGTTTGGTGACAGATATTCGAAGGTCAGTGCACCGTCGGAATGCACGCTCTCTCGAAAATATCGCTGCTGTTAGTGCAAGTGTGACTGCAGACCCAAATTTGTCAATTCCACGGCGCGCGCAGCAATTGGGTTTATCTTACGGCTCGGCATGGCGTATTTTGCATTGGGATTTGCATCTCCATCCGTACAAAATCCAAGTCACACAAGAACTGAATCCTGCAGACCATGGACAGCGTCGAACATATGCCAATTGGGTGCTGGAACAACAAGCTTTAAATGAGGATTTTTCAAACACATTTTCTTCAGCGATGAGGCCCATTTCTCGCTCGGTGGTTATGTTAATAAACAAAACTGTCGTATCTGGGGCTCCGAAAATCCACATTCAATTGTTGAAGTGCCGTTACATCCGCAAAAAGTGACGGTCTGGTGTGCACTATGGTCTGGTGGTGTCATTGGCCCTTATTTTTTTGAGAACGATCAAGGAGCATCCGTTACCATCAACTCCGAACGATATGGCCGTATGTTAACTGACTTTTTTTGGCATGAAATTGAAGGTATGGATCTGGCCGATAAATGGCTCCAACAAGACGGAGCCACAAGTCACACAACACGAGCTAATCGGGCTTTGTTACAAGAAAAGTTTCCAGAACAAGTAATTTCGAGATTGGCTGATGTGCATCGGCCACCAAGGTCCTGTGACCTGACACCGTTGGACTTCTTCTTGTGGGGCTATGCAAAAGATCGCGTTTATGCCAACAATCCTCTAACGATTGACGCATTGAAAGACAATATTCGTCAAGTTATGGCCGAAATATTGCCTGAAATGTGCCAAAAAGTGATACAAAATTACCTCAAGAGGATTGAGTCCTGCAGAGGGTCCCGTGGACGACATTTAAATGATATTATCTTTCACACATAATGGCATTACCCACACTTTAAAATGAAATAAAACTTTTATCGCAATCTCAATTTTAAGTGTTTTTTTTTTAAATTTTTTTTCTCAAGGTGGACTTGGATAACCCTATATTTTTAATGAATTTGCGGAACTTACTAAGTATAGTGATATGACTATAATTTACAACTACAACTTTATCGTCATGTACTATATGTATATTGTATACGTATATGATTGAACTTACCCTTAGGAATGGACTACTTATTTAAAACACTTTCCCTTTTATTAGAAACGACGCCCCTCATTCATTATCCAGCTGTCAGATTCAAGTATATTAATAAATGTATTTCATCCGGTCAAGCTTACTTTCTCGTGATCACTTGTCAAAAAAATTTGCTTTGTATATACCTACATTTGTACATAAAAAAGAATCAGCTTATAGATATATTTCTACACACACAAAAGGAAATATCTGTTCTGGCGTTTCCTTTCTGTTGGTGTTATATTTTTTGTGGCCTTTATAGTAGCTGAGTTATCTTATATATCCAATACACCTAAGCAATTTCTTACAACTGTTTTGAAATTTACTTGACGTTAGAAATACGTTTTATATAATTTCGAACCATATGTTGAACAAGGCAAAAAAAATACAATACAATAAATTTATACAATCCGACATACAACTGATTGCTTATCCTCTACAAAAAAGTTTTATCAAATAAACCTTATTACACTTTATATTTTTCTTAAAAATATGAGAAAATTAATTGTATTCAAGAAAATTAAGTTTGAATTAAATCGGGCAGTTTTTAAAAGTCAATTACCCAATACGTTTTAGAAATAATAATATTCGCTCAAATTTCGTCCTTTTACGTAGGTACGTACATTCATTATTGGCATATTGTGACGCGACCGTCAAAGTTCTGTTGAGGAAAATGAGCACATGTAGGTAACAACTTTTCGCAATCAAGTGTGCTATTGTAAAACTTACCTTCCTTAGGCGTGAATTCAATCGATATATATGATTTTATTTATTCGTAAGATTTTAGTTTGTCTTCGTCTATATGTTTATGGGTATAAACCGTAAACAAATTACATGTTATTAGCAGGAAAAATTTAAAGTAGAATGTGCCTAATTATGTATTTACTTTATAATTAAAAAATTTTATAACATTTTATAACGCGCAATATGATTATAATAGTACTGTAATGCTGCATCCGCAAAGCGAAAGCGATACTCATAGTGCTGCATCCACACTCCCGTGCTCGCTCGGTCTCAGACTGTCTCACCGAGTGTGGATGCGGCATTACGCTTTAACATTGTTTTATTGCCAGAGCACAAACAAGTTATCGACAGTGTAAAAGTATTTAAAATATAAACTATAGATTTCAATACCTCATGCCAGAAAATTCCAATATGCCAATTTTTTTTAATTGATTAATTAATAATAATATAAATTTCATCGGTGTTGGTAGGGATTTCGAAATAATCTGGATTATGAAACTTCTCCAACGTCAGAAAAGCTATAAAACAAGCTATTAAAAACGAATATCGCTATTTCGGTCTTTTGTTGCAAATAAGAGGCAAACATAAGAAATCACTCAATACAATGTTATTCAATGGGGATGTATTTTCTGATGATGCTAATATCTCCAATACAATACTTTCATAGTGTTTATGAACCCTTTATTCAATTATTTAATGTTACAATGTCAATGCTACATAATATTTCGTGCACAACTGATTATATAAATCAGAATATAAATGCATTTACTAATAAGTTTAGCTCAGTTTACAAAACTTTTGATGCTATTTTTTGTGAAATTTTTAATGTTAACGTTATTACAATATCAGACATTCAACTTGCTGCTAAGGAACTTGATAACAGAATGACTTCGGATCCTGATCTTATACCATCCCTTATAGTTAAACAGTATATTGGTGTACTATCGTTGCCATTATTAATTTTGTTTAACACATATTTTAAAACATCTACATTCCCATAAAAATGAAAACTAGCCAAAGCAATGCCAATTTTTAAATCAGGAAATACATTAAATATAACAAACTATAGACAAATTTCATTGCTATGTAATTTTGTTCGACATTATTTTATATAATAAAATTTATGATAATATAAATTTATTGCAATCATCAAATCAACATGGGTTTAGGGCCAATAAATCAACTATTACTAATTTGGCTATATTTACTCAACAAGTGTAATCAGAGACAAATGGATACTTCTTATACTGATTTTACTAAAGCCTTTGATAGATCATAGCTTCTTATTACTGAAATTATCTTTGGCTTTAGCAATACCATGTTACAATTTTTCAGATCATATTTTTTAACAAATAGACAGCAGTTTGTATCGTACAATAGTCATAGGCCAGTAGCATAATATACAGCACCATCGGAAGTTCTGCAGGAATCCAATCTCGGACCCTTATTGTTTCTATTATTTATAAATGATTTGTGCAGCGCACTTAAATGTCAATGGCTTGTATTTGTTGATGACCTATACATCTATAAATCAATACTTACGGCAAATGACTGCATGCAACTTGAAAATGAGCTTAGGAAGATTGTAGATTAGTGTGTTTTAAATAAAGTAGTAATTAATTGGCAAGTGTAAAATAGTATTTTTTTACAAGAAAGAACCAATACATTACTTACAATTACAACATTAACAATACTGCGTTGGAGAGAATATTTACAACGAAAAGTTTGGGCGTTCTTTTCGATATGGAGTAAAAACCTGCCGAACATATGCAATTGAAATCTAAAGAAGCAATGAAGATGTTAGGCTTTATTAAAAAAAACTGTAAAAATTTTACTAATAAATCGTGCTTGATCTCTATTATATTAAGCAATCTAAAATTTAATATAGATCTATAATTTGATCTTCTTTTTAAGCTGTTTATAAACGAACAGTTGAACAAATCCAAAGGAAACTTTTGAAATTTTTGTCATATAGAACGACAGGTATATATGCAGAAACGGGAATTCAAAGTAATCTTTTGTCGAGTAAATATAATTTTGATAGTTTAGAGTTTCAAAGGATTTGTTCATTTCTTATATGTTCGTATAAATTATAGCAATATAAAATTAATTTTCCGTAATTACTTGCTCAACTAAATTTATATGCTCCAAGGATTCACACGTGACAAAACCTACCATTTTACTGTAAACACCCTAATACCAATGTACTGTTGAAATTGCCTATATATTGTATTATATTGTATCTATTTAAATGAGTTGAATTCGTCTTTTGATATCAATTGCTATGAGTTATTGCACTATTCTAGGTATAGGTAGTGTATGTAGTTAGATTGTTTTTGTACGTTATGGATTGTTTGTAATATTGTGTACATTTGTAGGAATTTTTTTGTACGCACTTTTATCATTTGTATCTGCTTTCTTAATTTTATCCTTAGTATAGGTAAAATTATATTTTATACCAGTTTATTGTATTTTTGTTGGTCATGCAATTGGGTTTACGCCTGTTGGATTAATAAAGTGTATTATTATTGTATAAGTACATCTGCAATTAAGGACGATAGTAACAGTCTGAAGATGTGTTTCCTAGCATCTGGAAGGAGGCTCATGTTGTAGCGTGAATAAAGGAAGATGTAAAAGTAATGTAACTAATTACCTCTCAATTTCATTGTTATTAATATTTGAGGCTATTATTACCGATTAACTTATTTTTCAATATAACAATCTCAATATAGCGAAGCAACATGTTTTTTTCCAAGGTCTATTCTTCTATTACAAATAACCTTGTGTCATATGTACAAAAAATAACTGAAAATACAAAATCCAAAACCAAGCAGTGTATATCGATTTTTCTAAGGTCTAAGATAAAGTATCATTCCATATTGTTTGTAAAGTTGAAAACTATTGGTATAAATTGAAATCTATTAAGATGGGTAAAATTATATTTAACTTAAATGTCATTATGTATCTGTCAAATAACTCTATGTCGAACTTTATTGACATTGCATCAGGTAGGGCTCTCATTTGAGACTCTTTTCTCCATTTATTAATGACATTGGTTCCTGTTTTTGCTACTCTTAGTATGCACTTTATGCTGTAGATCTAAAAATATTCTCAAGAATTTCATCTCCTGCCGACTGAATATTCAATCTGATCTCAACCGTTTGGCTAATTGCAAGTTATTATTGAATATTAATAGATGTCAATTCATTAAATTCATCCGTCTAAAAATTAATAGTATTGATTTTAATTATACGATAAATAGCATTCTGCTACAAAAATGGAACTTCATTAGTAGCAGTTTGATTCTAATAATTTTATAAATCACAATGCGAAAAAATGGCATTGTATGTTATTTTTTACTTTCTGTTATTTAATTATCTTTTATTTTACTTTCAGTTGTTCAACCTTGTTTTAAACACCTTGGGTTATATTATATCAACAATTTAGTTGTGCCACCTGCAAAACCGAAAATAGCAATAGCCATACAGAATTATTTCATCTTCACGCTGTTTATAAGAAGCGTATGATTTTCAAGAATTCTAGGCTTATTGAAATAATATAAAATAATACTAATATATATTTTTTTAATAAAAACATTAAAGATTGTTAACGTCTTATCATTATTTATTTCTCAAATAATTTCTATTTGAATTTGCTTTTTATCTTCCCACATTTTAAATGTAGTTTAAAGTATCTATAAACGATTTTATTAATCAGTTTAATGAAGATTTACGTAATTTCAGTTTAGACTTAAAATTGTGGTATTACAGAAATAAGATATAAGTATACGTCTTACAAAATAAGTCGATCTTTCAAAAATGTCTTTATGAAGACTTACATCTTTTGAACTAAATGAAGGGAGTAAATTAAATGTCATTTTAAAAACAAGGGCGAGAATATTAGACAGCACAATCAATATCTGTCTTCTCGACCCCCAGTCTACTTGACATACCCTGCAAGGTTAAGAAAGAAGCACTTGACAAATAAAGAAACAAATAAAGTAATTCAATTAAAAATTCAAACTAAAATTTGTTAGTAACATGACGGTAGTGGGTGATACTATAAGAATCAGTTAAAATGAACTTCCTAGCTTACTTTTTGTATAGTTATTATTATAGTTATTGATTGTATAAGTATTTTAAATAACATTTTATCCACGCAACAATGTTTAACTATTATATTAATAAACGAATAAAAGACAATTAAAACACCAATGCAATACGTTTCATAAGTGTTTCATCCATAATCACAACGCAATAATATTTGTGGATAATTATGTGAATTTAATAAAACAATATTTGCAAGACTTGATATTTCTTAGTACTCAATGCAGCGTGGTAGGTTTTGTTACACCTACCGGTTGCTCTGGTGCCTTGTTTATTATCAATTATTTAATAAACAGGTATCTGAATTTGGTAAAAACGCAAGAAAGTAATTGTGTTCCTTTGACTGTTTTCGATGAAGCTCAAGAAACAATTTTCCATTTCTTACCAGCGAAATCCAGGGAACATTACGAAAAATGTTCGCCGAATTTAATGAAGGAAGGAAAATGAAGCATAATGAGAATAAATGAAGAAGCCATGCTATAGTATTTTTCAAATTTGAAGAAAAAATATGCAGTTTCATATATGTGGTTGATGTTAAAGGCTACTAGGTATAAAGGTCTGCAAAAATATAGATATTGGAAAACATAACAAGCTTACTGCTTATTTTAAAAGAGAATCGAGAGGATACAAAGCAAAAAAAAGCTGCAGTATTGGAAACAGCATCAATTGACGAATTTTTTACTAAGGCTTCCGATAAATAATATTTAATGATTAAGGTAACATCTCTTTACCTTTTAAATGCTGTTAGGTATATAGTGAACTTTGAATTATTTTAGCTTGCATTAATAGTGAGGGTTTCTTGTGCCTATCGATGCTGATAATTGAAATACTTGAAAACTTCTGACTTACATCATTGGCACCGAACTACTTATTTCAATATCTGATACCAAGACGGACATTTCAAGAAAATTTACAATAATTATAGAAGAAGGATGTTACGTGAATGCTGTAGAAATATGCAGAAAATATATTTCTCTGCGCCCAATTCGTTTAGCAGATAACATCAATCAAAAATGTAATTCTCTTGGAATTAACACAACCCTCAATAATTGCTTCATTCCTGAGTATCGCAAATGCAGAAGAATATACTGGCCATTGTATGAGGCGCACTTCAACAACTGTATTGGCTGGGTCCTGATCTTACTACCATTAAACGTCATGGTGGATGGATGGTTTCTCTGTAGAAGAAAGTTGTGTTGAGAAGTCCATGTCTTACAAATTTGATATTCCAAGGAAATAATAGCTGTTCCTTACAAGAAGAGACATCCGTAACTGTGCAAATTTTTCAAAAACTTTGGCAGTTATGGCTTCTGAAAATGATGGCAACAATGCTACAAGGGCTGCTATTAACGGAAATGAAATTAAATGTGATAAATGTTTATATTAATAGGTAAATAAATTAAATTTGATTTATTATAGGTTTATTACTTTAAATTATTTTATTCCACTAGTAGATAAAATATATCTTTAGACATATGTGTGGATAAAAGTCCGATTATAAGATATAAGGTATAAGTATAAGGAATACAATATTTTTAAACCAAAATTACACTAGATTTAATTAAATACAATACATGATCGCATTGGGGAAAGTTATTTATTTAGTGTTCTTTTTTGCATAAAGTAGAGGGCGCTAATTGCAACCTCTTCCGCTGATACTTTGTGAGTTAGCTTCTTCTCATTCTAGGTCACGTCAAATTCATTGTACACAAAAAAATATATAAATTTTAATGTTAGAAGGGAAAGAAAAATAATACCCTAGAAATTCAGAAGAATATAGTCATACAAAATTGTATGCGCTATTGTAAATTAAGAGCAAATCGTAAAAATTATACGTAACATGGGTAGTGATTCACTTTTATCTGTACTACATCTAAGAACGATGCATTTCTGAAATAAAGCTAACTTTTCGTATAAACATTTTTCTTGAAGTATTCGTTTTGGAAATACAGAGTGGCAATGTTTTTTTAAAAAAGCAGTAAAGTACAAGATTTAACGCTGCGGATGGTATTTAATAGATGAGTGGCTGCGCCTCTATCATGTGATATCATCTAAAACTTTTTTCAATAAGGAGCTCATCTGGAATTCTTGAATTGAGAAGAAAGGCTATTGCACTTAGGCCCCATTGGGCCCCTTGTACCTCCTCTTAGTAAATTTGGTAATATGGCTCCGATGTCGGGAAACTGACGATGTTAAACAAAAAAATATTCCGGCCTCCTTGAAAAACAAGATATTAGGATTTAGTAAGATTTCTTTACAGACAAATCCGACATATTCTAGCATGTGGAGAATACTAAAATAACAATTGCATACATACCATTACAAAAGGGTACAAGATTATTAGATACGGAATAGCAGTTAACTGCTGCAGTACTCCTAAAATATTTCCTTAAAGTCAACAATATGTATGTGTATTCATTACTTATATAAGTTTACATTAATATCATGTAATAGCGCGTAACAAACAATAAAATCTTAACAAGGTCACAATATTCATTAAAAGTACAAATGCTAATCAAACTAGAGAATAAGCGACATAAAAGATGTTCTAATTGCATTAAAAATAGTATAAAAATAAGTTGACCACTGAACCTGATGAAATTTCTACCTTTTTGTAAAGATATTTTGCGCACATTTATAAAAATTAAAAAATCTATCTCTTTTTTAAGAAATGAGATATAAACACTATTGAAGATAATAGACCAATAACTATTCTATCCAATTTTAGTAAACTATTTGACCCCGTGTTGTATATCCTTTTCTTCAATTTAAAAACAGGTATATCCTATTGTCAACATGGATCTCAGGACGGTCCACGTCAATAAATTTCGCAATGTAATATGTACAGATTTGTCGAAAGCTTTTGATATACTCGATTATGGGTTATTATTTCATAAATTGTCTTGTTTTGGTTTAACAATTGACTCTACCATTTTTCATGACCTATTAAATTTATCAAATCGCATGCTTAGTGTTTGTTATTGTGATTATAATTCTACTGAAATTGTTGCGACATCGGGAATTCCGCAAGTATCGATTCTTGGACTCTTATTTGTTTTTTCTGTCTATGATGTTTACAAGGAAATTTAGTTTAAAACATTATATACTAATGACCTAAAATTGTGTGGTTTTATTAAATCTTTAGAAGCCTGCGGTTTGCTTCAACAAGATCATTTTAAGATCAGTTTATGGATGGAAGAATCAGGAGTTTGACACATACATACTTGATAAATAATTACATTTACAGAGACCAGGCCTGGCGAACAGAAATTTATTAATTAATCCATCCTATTTCCTAACTTTTATCCGAAGATAAAGAAGCCCGTTTAACAATATTTTCCTCACATGTAAACTTCTCCTTTAAGTGTACTGTATACCCACATTTGCCAGAGCAGATATATTTAAAACAATTGCAAACAATTTTCCTACTTCCGCAGCTTGAAAACACAACTTTTATTTCTTTTACGGTATTTTCATCTGCTACGAGTATATCGTATACGGTACTTACACTAATGACTTTCCATTCGTTAAAGATAACTATGAAATTAAAAATAATGTTGAAGGTAGATTCTCCATTTTACTTCGGATAATGATCTGTGTTTCGAGTAACGTTATGCAAGAATGTGAATTTAGTTGCAGTTGGTTGTAGCTTTGAATTATAAAATGAATATCTCTGATGTTCGTTAACAAACGGTCGATAAATAAAAAACGAGGATGGCTAGTTCTCATGCATAACACTCTGTTGGTATCAAAAAGGTAGGTATAAAATAAATACAAGTTTGCATATTATACAGGCTGTTTTACCGTAACGGCCTATTAGAATATTTCAGAGACTACTTTGATTTCAATTTTAAACATTTAGGTTTAGGAATTTTTGGGAGTGCTTTCTTTAAATAAAATAGTGCCATTCTTGTGGCACCTCCGGTTATGCCGGAAGTCGCCGGTATAACCGGTATTTTAATTAAAATACATTATGTATTCTTGCATATCGCATATGCATATCGGTCAGTGGTCGCGCGGTTTAAGGCGTTAGTACTTGAATCGAGGTGACTAGACGGAGTTGGTTCGAGCCCAGCTGCCGGTAGACCGTATATAAGCTATATTCGTGGAGAGGATTGGCACCCTCTCTGTGGGTATGGTAGGGTGGAACAATGTTAGCTTGGGTCAATGTGAGAGATTGATGCCGGTTGATATTTGACTACCCCCCTAATTAATGAGGTTTTCCAGGTTTTCCTCATTCCTGCACTGAATAGTGGTTAGGGCCTACCAACGTAAGTCGTTCCTGGGCGCAAATGCGGCCTGCTTAATAATAATATGCCGCCCCTCTCCCGCACAAGTCTCCGACTTCTGGGCTAATCCCTGTGATTAGAATGAGGGGTAGAGATATTATATTATTATATTTGGAATCTACAAGTAAATTTATACTTTATACCTTTATCAAGCTTTCTTATATCTATCTCTAATGATTTCCGAGATATTTATTGTCGAATTCGCTTAACTTCGTCTGAGTTGACAGAAGGAAACAAAACAAATCTCGAATTTTCCTAAAGTTCTTATTAAATGTCATAATACTGTAACCTCGAAATTAGGTTATCGTAGAAACACTTCACGTAGACAAACAACTTTATTGTCACTCTCGATATTACAAGAAATATCCTTCAAACCAATTTCACAACTGTCAACGCTTTACTTTGATGTTTGTCACTCGCGTTTGGCTACTCACGGCGGAATTGATCCGCTTATATACTCCCGGTTTTTAGAGTTCTGGAAGTTTCTGCGATCTCGAGAATGTCTCGAGAAACAAATAGAATATAGCCTGGAATATTCCGGAAAACGTCAAAATAAAGGTATTACAAAAATTATAAATTCTAATGCAAACAGGAACATAATTAACAAGCTAAAAGGTAGGTGAGCTTCCGTAACATTGCCCCCCTCTTAGAACTGATCGTCCCGATCAGGTTACTTCACTGTAGAACCTTCTTTGCTTAAGGTGCAAATACTATAATGTCGACACCATTCTTCTACATCGGTACGACTTCCAAGCCAATAAAATTGTTCTCTGACTGTATTCAAAGTTTTATTTCTTCCTAAATCACGCCACCTATACCACTGTGAAGAACTGTCAAGAACTTCTGGCACTCTTTTTCGGGGTAATACAGTTTGGTAAATCCTGTCTTTACCATTAGGGCTTTCCAGTACTCTTTTCAATACGCCATTCTGTATTACTAAAAAATCCCATAGGGTCCAGTAATTTTTCAAAGACGAAGATCGGTTGAAAATGTCATTCCAGTTAGGTCTATCCAGGTTTTTAATCTTCCACTGGTATATATCTTCTAAGTCTGAATCTTCGCTCTGTTCTTTAGCTAGGGTTTTATAATCCCATTCATTCAGGCTCTGCAACTTAGTTCTTTGGCACAAAAGTTTGTCCTTTTCTTTCGCTCCATTCAGTTCAGTGGTTAAAGTTACTACGCTACTTTGTACTTCTTCTTCCACTGATGGTTTTGCCCTTTCTATTTGTTTCAACTGAGTTTTTAACTTGCTTTTATTGGTATTTAACTTTCGCAACAACTGATCTTTATGTATTAATTTTTTCGACAGTTTCTCCTTTTCTTTAATCCACTGGGCTTCTTTTCGTTTCATTTGATCCTGAATTAATTTTAGCTGCTTGAATATTTCGACATTAGTAGCTTCCAAAGTTTTATTCAGGTTGTTCAGATTAGTTACGATTTTCTTCTTCTTCTCCAAGTCCTGTCTCAATTTACATAATTGACTCGTCTGTGTCTCAAAATTTTAACTCAGTTCTGGCTGGATTCTTTTGTTGCTTATTCCCCAGTTGTCAGACTCTTCTCGATTTCGACTGGAAATATTCCTAGAGCATTGATTCCTGAGATGTATCTTCGCTCCACAGTTAAAACACAGGATGTGTCTTCGCATACTGTATACCATAGAATCGGTACGACCTTGTCCCTTCTGGTAATTGTCCAATAAATTTCACAAATTATTTATCAATTCTTCGTAATCCTTCTCGCCTTCATGTCGTCGTTCCGTCCTGAATCTTAGTGGTCTTGTTCTGTCTTAACTCATCTTCTTCCTTCATATCTTCTTGGCTCCTAATCTTGTCACTGGCATTCACTTGTGTACTCCAAACGTCTTCTTTGTGGAACCTCACACTTCTGACACCAATGTAACCTCGAAATTAGGTTATCGTAGAAACACGTCACGTAGACAAACAACTTTATTGTCACTCTTGATAATACAAGAAATATCCTTCAAACCAATTTCACAACTATCAACGCTTTACTTTGACGTTTATCATTCGCGTTTGGCTGCTCAATATAAACTGACTGTGATGGCTTATATAGGTTTTTAGAGTTCTGGAAGTTCCTGCGATCTCGAGAACGTGTCGAGAAACAAATAAAATATAGCCTGGAATATTCCGGAAAACGTCAAAATAAAGGTATTACAAAAATTATAAATTCTAATGCAAACAGGAACGTAATTAACAAGCTAAAAGGTAGGTGAGCTTCCGTAACAATACTTATAGGGTTTTATCACTTTTTCAAAAATGGTATAGATTGGTTCTAGAACTAAGTTATGATAACGCTATATATATTTTTAATTATTTTTTGTATTTTGGAAGTAATTTCATCGCTAAGTTAAAGCCGTAAAATTTGCCGCGAAAACATATTTGCGTGGTGTATTTTGTGTTGCCTAATTCGATGACGTAGGAAAGTAGTTGTGACAGTTGTCATTATAAGATAAAAATGTCAGATGCACGCGCGAGTCTTAAGATGGCTGCAACAAATAAATTTTATAAGTGGTGTTTCGTACCATCTTGTCCAAATACTTCTGTGAACAGTCCAAACAAAAATTTTATAACTGTACCAACCGAATATTATAGAAAGTTGAAGTGGTTTAAAGCAGTTAGAAGAGATATGCCCAAATCACGAAGTAGTTTCTTATGTTGTGAAGATCACTTTAAGGTAAGTAGTAATTTCATGCTAATATTTACATGATGCTTAAAACTATTGTTATATTTTAGTTAGAAGAAGACATGGAAAACTATGTGCGTTTTAAATTAATAGGTGGAAAAATCAAACTAGATCAACACATAGCAAGATGTGGTTCCACATATTTTGAGGATCAACAATACATAACGAGAGCTACAAGTACCCCTTAAGATTATGCATTTATAAAACGGCAAAGACAAGATATAGTGAAATAAATTTTAGAGTAGAAATTTTTAATACCCACTTAAGTTTATGAAGCTGAACCAAGTACCAGCAATGTAAATAAATAATTTATTACATTTCAAGCAGACTCTGTAAAGAGTAAACCTATTAGGCAATCTGACGAGTCAGCAGTTTTAAAATACCCAGATCAGACAACATAATTAAATTTGTCTTCTACAAATGTTAGGCATAAAAGTATAGGAATACAGGCAAGGCCATACTATCGTAGCAAACATACTCTATACAATGCTAAAAGAATATTACACACACAGCTTCTTCACCAATTAAAATCACAACATTCAAAGATCAAACTACATCTCCGTTGAAAAAATCCACTACATGTAGTAGTAGTGAAACAGTTTCATATGTACCAACAACATCCGATTGTGAATTTGATGAAGAAACATTACATTTAAATAAAAAAGAACAGCAGCATAGATCCTTATTAGTGACACGTCATTTAATACAAATTAAACCAAAAAATTATGTAGGTGTACCAGATTCCTGGTTTTCAACTGTGCTACAATTGTTAAGTTGCGAAACTAAAATTAACCAAGACAATATTATGCTAACATTAGGTAATGAAAATAAAATTAAATGATTCTTTTTCACGGTTAGGAGATGTGTTTGGTATATCTACATCAAATGCTTCGAAAGTGTTTCAGAAGACTTTGTTATAAATAGAACCCCATTTAAGTACACTTGTCTATTGGCCGCCAGAAGATAAAATCAAATATAATTTACCTATTCCTTTTCGGGCTAATTACAATAAAGTACAAAGTATAATTGACTGTTTCGAGATACAAATTGAAAAGCCTTCTAAACCAGTTAAACAATCTCTTACTTGGTCGGAATACAAAAAATGTAATACCTTCAAATATCGGTCAGTGGTCGCGCGGTTTAAGGCGTTAGTACTTGAATCGAGGTGACTAGACGGAGTTGGTTCGAGCCCAGCTGCCGGTAGACCGTATATAAGCTATATTCATGGAGAGGATTGGCACCCTCTCTGTGGGTATGGTAGGGTGGAATAATGTTAGCTTGGGTCAATGTGAGAGATTGATACAGGTTTCTCTCATTTCTGCACTGAATGGTGGTTAGGGCCTACCAAAGTAAGTCGTTCCTGGGCACAAATGCGGCGTGCTAAATAATAATATGCCGCCCCCTCTCCCGCACAAGTCTCTGACTTCTGAGCTAATCCTCGTGACTATAATGAAGGGTAGAGATTATATTACTATTATTATTAATATTATTATTTAATATCATCAACACCTGATGGTTTTATTAAATTTTATATCAAGTGGTTATGGGGGACAAATAAGTGATTCATTGTTAGTTCAAGAAAGTGGATATTTAAACTTAATACCAAATGGATGCAGTGTAATGGCCGATAGAGGCTTTAAAGACATCGGTCGGTTGTTACATGAAAAAAATTGCGTATTAATTCGGCCTCCGAGTGTCTCAAGTACAACGAAACCAACAAAAGCTGACATAATGGAAACAAAAAAAATAGCTAGTTCGCGTATACATATAGAAAGAGTAATACGTAGAATAAGAGAATTTTCTTATTTAAAGCCACATGCAGTTATTCAACATGATTTAATAGCTGAAACAGACCGTGTCATAAAAGTAGCATGTGCTTTAATTAATTTGCAAACTTCCCTTATTAAATAATTTTATTTTTAAAACTTTCTTAAAATTTTTTATACAAGTACCTATTTTAAATATATAGTACAAATTTTGTTTATAGAATGTTTATAGAATAATGTGTGATTTATTAATGAACTGAAAAAAAAACCAAAATAATAGTCGCACCTAATATGTACAGGGTTCCCTCTCACCTGGAAAACCTTGAACATCTGGAAAAGTCAGGGAATTCGTTTTAAGCGCAAGAAAGTCAGGGAATTATCAGGAATTTAAAAATATGCCGTAAAAGTCAGGAAATTTTTTAATATATTTACAACAATCAGGGAATTTTAAAATTAATTGAAATTGACAAATATTTTTTTAATTTACTTCGGATTTATATCGATTTTACAATATATACGAAATCCAAATACTATGTATTCATGCCAAAGAATAGTTATTTTGTTACAAAATAAATATTTTAAAACTGTTTTTGCTAAGCTATTTACTTTCATCGACTTGGAATTTGATGAGCTTTGGTCAGGGAAAACCTGGAAAGTCAGGGAATTTAACATGAATTTAAAGAGGGAACCCTGATGTAGTTAACTGCTATGTACTATCTATTTGTATAATTATAAATTGTGTGCTGTTATGTAAAATAAGTAAATAAAAGACTTGTTTATGAAACTGAATTTATAATTTTGGAAAAACAAAGTTTTTCCAATTGTCCAATGCCTTTTCTAACAACACATTTATATATTTTTCATCCTATTTTACATTAAGGATGGTGACTTTTTTGTTGTTTCAAAATTCGGATCAGCGACACAACTCGTTTTCCTGTGCAGACCATCTATTTCTAATTTCATCTCCCTGTATGTAGTGTTCTATTTGTTTGTCACTGCTTGGGCATTTTACTTCAATGACATATTTGGATGAAATTGCATCAGGTGAAGCACCAAAAATAGGGAACATTGGTACTAAAAAACACACAATCTATAAATTTGCAGTGCAATTTTGTTTCTACACATTGCAATACTTTTTTTTCCAGTGCTCGACCACGTTGCATATATTTTGTATCCCGAATCTGTAACAAATAAACCATATTTTAAGAGTGATATGTTAAACTTTGAAAGTAAATGCTGTACTTATCAAATTTTAAAATCAACAAACTTAACTGTAAATAGTTCAATAGTATCAACTAAAGTCAAATATTGAAATTGAAAATTTATACCTTATAAGCACCAATAATAGAATTCACCAATGTGCCGTGCCGTCTGACTGCTTGCAATGTGCGAATTCGTGTAGTTTTGAAGCTGTCACTCTTCCAAATCTAATTTCGTGCCATAATGGTGATTCTGACTGGCATTGTGTTAACGCTTCAGCTTCTACACATATTTGTTCCGAAACTTCGCTTTTAGCAAATGATAAAAAATCATCACATTCAACGCCACCTAAGGCATGAAAACGGCACATCGACTTATACAATGACAACGCTTCAAATTTGTCTTCCACTTCTGTGCCATATTTCAGAATCTGACCTTCTAATCTATTTTGGACTCCAGAACTAATAAGTGCTTCCTTAAAGTTGGATGTCCCAGGTGCAATTTCAGCATTTGTTTTTGCAAAGTCAGATGCTGAAATAAATTTAAGGGATGTGCCTATTGCTGACAAGACTGGTCGAACCCAGTACGAAGTTACATAGGTTGGTGAAGAATCTTCACTTGTACGGTGCGCCCACATTAAGAACGCTAATGAATGCTTGCAGCCACCTGTTACATAGAAATAGATTTCAATTTTTCTTCTACATAAAAATTATAATAAACTTCAAAACAAGATGTGACTACAATATACATACATACCTAAAGATGCAGTGCAGTCTTTGCATTCCAGACTTTCTACCTTTTCTTGTTCTTCATTTATGGTTAATGAAACTGAGTATTTTTTGAACGGACTTGGTGCTCCGGACATATTTTACACTGTAAAGTACACCTTGGACCTTCTCTCTTTAGTTCAACGTAACCTATTGCACTATCTCCATATTGTTGTCGTGATACTCTGTAAAATAAAAATCTACATTGAGCTTGATTGAAAATGAATTCTGTCTAGTATTTTTTTTATGTCTATATATGTACATGCATAATAACTAAAAATATCGAGTTCTACTTACGTCGTCTCTTTTACTCCTCTAACCTCAGGTGCATTAAAACGATCATCACTTTTAATGAATTCCATTACCATAAAAATGTCTATTTTTGGTAAATTATTTGAAGAAGTTTTCACAAATCCTTCTGTAGCCATTGTAATCGTAGATAAATAAATAATAATTGTAATTTGTATGACTTCACTTTCACAGTACAAGTAAAACGTGTAAAACACAACCTCACTTATGACAGATTGATTGTCAAGTCAAGTCAAACTCCAAATTACCGCAACCAACATAACTGAGCCCTTTCTAGTACTACTTTCCTACGTCATCACCAATAAGAACGCGTTTCGAATCAGCTTTTAAATTTTTGAATTTTAGACCATTTTAAATGACATATAATTTAGTAAAACAGTATATACAATACTAATTAATATGATATCTATGTTTTATATACTATTTACTTTATAAAAATTCTTATTTGAACCAAATTCTGAATTATGGAAACAACCCTATATGCTTCAAAGGCAAGTAATTTATCAAAAATTGTCTAAAACAAATATAACAAATCGAATTACTGAGTACTAATGAAATACTATTTACGTAGATTGAAATAATAAAATCTCAATTAGGTTAATTCATTAATCAAAGCAAATCGATAGAACAAGACATAATAGTAAGAAGTCTTATAATTTTTTAAAGAAAAGTTGCACCTACAAATGTTTTAACGCTACTATTAAATGCACAAACATTTAATCAGTGCATTTCATTAAAAAGCGGGCAATAAAGTGTAACACTGTTGACCTATATTGTCGGGTAATGTAAAAATAAAGGAATTGTTGATGAAAAGTTTTATTCTGCCAAATGGAAATGAGTACAATTTCCAGCGATAAAATTGAATGAATTCACTTTGACCGTTTCGCATAAAAAAGTTACGATGTTTTTCAAACTAAGCCTGTAGAATGACTAAGCTTAACTTTTATGAAATGGGAATACAAACTCAGGGTTGTGTTTAAATAATTAAAATAACGCGAGCTAATTTCGTTAACACAGTTTTGCATTTTATTGCCATTGTATTTTTATTTTTGAAATGTATTTGTAGAAAAACTATTGGTTTTAGACGTTGTTTGTTGTTTTGGTCGGATATAAAAGGCCTTTTTAGTAAAGACACTCTGTATACAAAAATTCACATGCGATTGACCGAATTACCACAGGAAAATTTCATAAATAATTTCTTTCAAATAAGGAAATATCTGTCTGTTTCTCTAACATTTGTTTCTAACAAATTAGTTTTGACGAACGAATAGATTTTTTAATTAGAACTGAATTTGATATCAGTATATTCAATTTATATTTTGAAACAGGCAGGCTTTGGTAATAAAACAATTAAAATTAATTTTTGTATGTAAATGATAAATTTTCACTTTCTTAAAAATCGTTTAAGAAAGTTTTTATATGTATTTCAAACGATATATAAACAGGGTAATTCGCATAACTAACAATGTTTTGCATATTATTTTAATGTTGGTTAAACGACATGATATTGAATTTAAAATGTCTTGAAATATATTAAGTTGATAAGAAATAAATATATTTTTATATTAACCGCTCTTCAAACTTTCTAAAATCGAATAATTTATAGAAATGTATATACAGGGCATAAGGGAATTAATTGCGATTATTTTAACGAGTAATAAATCAGACCCCAAATAAAAAAAGTTAAAAAGCATTATAAAACATAGATCCCAATGTGAGTATTTTTTTAGGAAAAAGGTTAAACAAATGTCGTACTTATACCTTTATAAATAATGACAATGAATTTAATGAAAAATAACTTTCTTCACGAATAGAATATATTTGACAACAATGTGTTAGTATCGTCGACAATCAACTGGGTGACAGTTGTAGCTGGGAAAGTAAGTTGAATGTATTCTGCTTTTTAGCTTTAATTGCTATGCTTCTGTCTTTTTAATTTTGTGTCACATTGATATCCAACTAATTCGTCGATATGCTGCATATTTTGATATGCTATTAATTCACTGAGGGAGCTGTAAGAATTCGCAGTCATGCATTTATGGTGTTTCTTAGGGACATATCCTAACCAGAACACTGGCAGTGTTCATTCTTTATAATTGAGGCTTACAATAACAGGATTCGGTAAATAATGAAAGAATTAATAGAATATGAATTCAAAGGAACTTTAAGGGCGCCATATATCTCGCTGTAAAATGATTAAATTTGTGGTGTTTTTTAGGCACTGAAATCTCGAAAAATAAAACACGCAGAGAAAAAGTAATATCAAAACTAAAATTACTAATGTTTTGTTTATCCACTTTTACTATTTAACTCTCCTGAAATAATATAATAACTTTTAAAATGCATGTGTATGACACACATTATTTCGCTATTCTAACCCCACAATTTGACAATTATTATACAGAACTATGTAAGTTTATGTTATAACAATGTTTACATCTATAGTTGAATTTAAAAAAATACGTATTTTGAAAGATTTCAGTACCTAAAAATTGACTGGATAGATCGCTTTCTGACATTACATATTGATTTTACTTCGCTATCTTTGAATATTTGCAGGTGGCATGAGATAACATTCTTGTTATTTGCTAAAGTCTATATTATTCAGTTCTTAAATATCTAAAATTATTTGTATTTGTACAAAACACTATTTCAAGAATGCGGTGCCCTTACAGTGAAAATACCAACTGGGAACGTCTGGCTAGCTAATCCTGAAGCTAAGGTATGGAAAAGGCTCGTTTGGTTCAATATTGGTCGAAGACGGCCAGGTCTCAGGGAAGATACATTCACTTATGTCAGGGTTATATCCCTTCTAGGACGATAATATCGTGTAGAGCTGACGAGAAGTATCTATATGTGGTTTAGACAAAAATCAAGTAGTCATTTTGTGGGGACCAGTAACGGGGCGACCATTATCAACAATGATCTAGTGAATATGAAGGGTAACAAACCTGACTTCTCATAAAGATCTAATGACAATGCAAACATTAAAATTAATATGTTTTGCAAAGCAACATCACGATAGTCTAGCTAGCAACCTACGAATCAACATCTGCATATAGGATTAAATTGAGCCCTAATACACCTTATGTGACAGTGTCTGTTTAATGGCGAAGCGACATTAATACCTTGGTGTTGCATTTCTTTTTTTTTCAAGACATTAAGAGACTCCAGCAGAGCTTGTGTTAGTCCTTGTAGATAGCAGGAGCCTTATCTTAACTCTCGCAGCGGTAGGTCTAATAGATCCTAGATTTGAGTGTTGCAGGTAACGTCACTTCCAACAATAATAACCATAACACCTTAATTGTAGAGTCGCAACTCCAAATTCCTTGCTAGATGAAACACGGAGGAAACCTGACTTAAATCCCGTGATTATTATTTTAGTGTATCATAAGAAAATTGAGTGAATTTAGGTTTTTTTCTAGAAATTATGCAACGTAGTCAATTGTGTAGTAAATGTAGATAATTTCCAATAGCGGAATTTCAATGCATCCCAAAAAATATGGGCAATTCTAGATACTCACATTTAGAAAAGTTTAGAATATAACGGCAGTCAAATTCATTACGTTCTGATTGATAGGAATTTTACATCATATCTTACTGAAATAATTTAATTAAGTGTAAAGCACATACAAAATATTCTGGTTATTAATTAAAACGGTGAATTAAATGAAAGTTTTGTGCAGATTAATCTTAGCAGACTTTCGTAAGAAGTGTTTATAGGAGAATTTCTATGTGAAGGGTACAAACGTCACTCAACTAATATTCTCTTATAATTAGTCCGCCATAAAGGTCTTGAATTCAGACAAGGTGAGTTTAGAACTCGTTACAGATTGTCTACAAGTACTAATTGAGCTGGCATATACAGACACGGTCAGGTTGAAACGGGTGGCAGAACATAAAGACGCAGAAGCAACTCAAGGTGTATTAACTTCCTAGAGAGAGTGTCTGGAATTTTATATGGCACATGGATCTTGTTAAACTACGACACAAAGTTATTATTAAGTGAATTTGTAATTTGTAAATCACAAAGTGTAGTGCGAATATAAATGTAGCAAAGGCTTTTTCTTCGAAATTCAAGCTAAAGGTTTCATTGTTTAAGCTAAAGCTATCAATTTTCCTTTATACATTTTAGCAAGTTGTATGAATAAAAGTTAATGTTTGAGACAAAGCTTTTGTTTAACGTTAATTCACACTATCCAATATGTTACGATGTAGTCGTAAGTAAACCTTATAAGACCCAAATGTTTAAAGTAAGTCAATGTTCAGGAATTCTACTGAAATTGGTTATTGCAATGCATAGCACGGTACCTACTCTTCTCCACCTGGGAGATAGTTTTTGGTTAAAACATTCTCTTGGCAGTGGATTGAAGATGAGGTTTTATTGAGCGTTACACAAGATTTCTTGATTTGTCACCGTTTAATATTCTTCACGTGGAGTTTAACCTTTAACTGCTTATATTGAGTATGTGGAGCTCTGTTTAGTATATTATCTTATGTGTTTCCCATCTCAAATTGCGTAAGGACTCAGCGCACTTAATATCTTTTTGAATATTATACTTTGCTGTGACAAATGATTAGTGTCGCATTGTTTTCCATTTTTGAAATATAGACATCGCGGGGCCTCTTATACTCCGCGTCAATTGTGCATACGCCCACGTCTTAAATACAACTTTGTAACTGCGACTGATGTACAACTGCTAAAAGCGAAAAACCAAACATATACAATCGATGTTTTTTTATTTCAATCGAAGAAGCATGGTTTCCGACGCCATGGAAACAAAGAACATTTGTAATTTCTCTTTGCTTTATCATAATGAGAGAGCCTGAAACTCTTCCATCAGACGTGGAAGAAGTTGCAACAAACCTAGTTTTATCACTTACCAGAAAAATCAGGAATTAAGTATAAACAACCCTATGCACGTTTGTGAGAATGATGTGATAGGAAGATAATTAAGAACGACGCGAATGAAAAGGTACTGTTAGCTTATTTCGATAATTTGGCCAAGTGCTGTAAGCCTTCAAGTCTTTGGGAGCATTATTCGATGATACGAGCTACTATACAGGGTGATTTGAAATAAAGTAGCAAAAATGAGACCACGGATTCCTTAGGTTAACGAAAATTGATTTAATCAAACATACCTATATCCCAAGACGCATAATAACGAAGATACAGGGTGTCAAAATTAAAATTTTATTTTCGATATTTGTAGATAACTTCTTTAAAAATCCAAATACTTGCATAAAATTTGTAAATAGAGGGTTTCTGCGGGCGAGAAATTCAAATTTGTTTATAATTTTGACGTTACTAGTAGAAGGCGCCCCTTGTGGCACACCATGTTTCTTTTAAATGGCAGACCTCTTTTGCAGCTTAGTGTATCCATCTCACTATCGAAACAATCGATTATCTTATCTGTTTCATTTGAAAAAGATATACCTTGCTGAAGTCGATAGGAGTAACAATTTTTGAAATAATCCTATTTGAAATGCTCAGTGCACCGAGTAAAAACTGTTTTGGGGCCAGGTATAGTGCCTTTTCTGCTGAAAATATAGCAAAATGTTACTTGCAAAACTTCAAGAAGATAGGCAAGGTTTGATGAAACCATTTTCCAACAAAGTAGGTACAAAGATTTTATCAAAGCAGGGCGACTTTTTTGAAATTTTGCACGTTCCCATAATTTACCGTTCTGAACAACTTTTTCAAGTAATATTTTGCTGTATTTTCAGTACAAAAGGCACTTTACCTGAAACGGTAACAGTTTTCAATCGGTGCACTGAATATTTTAAATAGGATTATTCTATTCTATTTCTATACTCCTAACAACTTCAACCTACCTAACTTTTTCAGGCATAACACGTAGGAGAATCAACTGTTTCAATAATCAGATGGATACACTAAGCAGCAAAAAAGTTCTGCCATTCAATAGAAACATGATGTGCCATCAGCGGCGCCCTCTAGTAGTGACGTCAAAATTAGAAACAAATTTGAATTTCTCGCCCTCAAAAACCCCTGATTTACAAATTTTATGTAAATATTTGCATTTTTTGAAAAGTTATCTACAAATATCGAAAATAAAATTTTAATTTTGACACCCCGTATCTTTGTTATAATGCGTCATGGGATATAGGTATGTTTAGTTAAATTGATTTACTTTCACCTAAGGATTCTGTGGTCTCATTTTTGCAAGTTTATTTAAAATCACCCTGTATATATGGAGAAAAACGTAGGCATCAGTAAATACATTCAGCTCGTGGCATTTCTCAAGAGAAAGTCTGATGAATACTTAAAAATCTAATATTTTTACTAAACAAAGTATAACGAAGTTTTTACAGAATGCCAAAGATGAAACATGGTTACTAACAAATGTTCCCATTCAGATTTTGACAAGATTTGCATTCAATTGTACAAGGAAGCAAACATGGATCTAAACAATATTGCATATAACGAATACCATTCATATCCTAACCGAGGATTATATGACGGATTTTCAATCTTGATACGCATGTATCAAATCCAAAAAACACATTTTATTTGCAGTATCCAAAATAATGCTGCATCAGTGATAATTTCGATGATCGATTTGTAAAAATTTTGTAACAATATTATTAAATAAGTAAGTGTGTCTATAACTTCTGAGATATAAATTTTATATCAACAAAATTGTAGTATACAGATATTGATGAAAGCTTTATAAATTATATTATTAACGCATTATCTATCTGCTGCAGGTTATTAAATTATATAATGTCCGTTAACCATATTATTAAACTAAATTTTGTCTTTACTCTTACTAATCAAAAAAACATGTGCTGTAAAATTTACTACCTGTACAAGTATATACGAGTAATCCGTAAAGACATTACTGAGAAGACTTATTACAGATTCCTTTGCGTTGTGCTTACGTTTAATATGCGTTCCACAAAACTGCTTTAAATTAATTAATTTTGCTCCTAAAATTAATTACTTTGCTTTCTTCGCAGCACTGGGAGTCTTAAGATTGGTTATAAAACGAACTGGAGAAAACAGGCGACGATGTTATATCACTACGTCTTAGTAGTTCTAAATTCTACGACAATTACGATACTTAACATCCTCCATGGGTAACTAGAAATATACAGGATGTTGCATTTGGAAATGCACATAGGTTAACAGTGACTATAATATTTTATCTATAATTTTGGAAAAGATAGTACATGAACAATTTAATCAATTTTTAACTAAAAGTAATTTTGTATGTAGCAATCAATCTGGATTTCGTCGCCATCACAGTACAACAACTGCTTTACTCAATGTAACGGATGATATTCTACAGTCATGCGATGTAAATATGGATACGTGTTTCTGATGGATTATAGTAAGGCTTTCCATACTATTGACCGCAAAATTTTAATTGTTAAACTTAGATATGGTGTAGGCGAAGTTAAACTTACTTTTTTTAATAACTATTTATTACAGAGACGATAAACTATATATAATGTTTTTTCTAAATTTCTCCTTATAAATAAGGGTGTTTCCTAAAGTAGTTTCTTGGGCCACTTGCTTTTTTCTTTTTATACTTGGGATTTATCGCGGTTTCTAAAATTTTGTTGTTTACATCAATATGCGGATGACACCCAGATATATTATCATTTTTTATATAATGATCTAGATGTCAATGTCAATGTTGATCTCAATATTGTTAGTGAGTTTTCTGCAGCACATAACCTCGTTCTCAATGAGAAAAACTAAGGTGTTTTGTTCTCACAGACAGTTAATTATTACTAATCACGTATTTCAAATTGGTATAAACAATTGTTTACTTGAATCAGTCAACACATTTACAAATTTGGGACTGTTGCTTGATACTGATCTCAAATTTGGTTCACATGTTAATAGTTTATTTAAAAAGTGTTTCGGTAAGCTGAAGGTGTATACATGTACAAGATATATTAAGACGTTAAACCTAAACTTACAGATAACTTGACTTTATCTATTTTAACTTATTGTGATATTGTTTTTGGTCCGCATGATTGGCACACGACAAGTATAGTATGCAGAAGTTTCAAAATGCCTGTATCAGATTTTGTTATAATTTAAGAAAGTTTAAGGCTTTTAAAGATTCTGGGTGGCTCATATTGAATGAACGTTTTCAGATTCACATGGCTTGTCTAGTTTTTAAAGTCTTAAAATTAGAAATGCCTGTATTTCTATACAACAAATTAATTAAAGGTTCCACAATTCATGATGGGCCTACTCGCCATCGTGATTTACTATCCATGCCAACACATCATTCTGCTATGTGTCAATGCAGCTTCAGCTATAATTCTGTTATAAGTTTGTATTTGGTGCCTGGGGATATTAGGGGTACCATCAGTCTTACGTGTTTTAAGAGAGAGGTCAAAGCATTTATAGTAAAAACTCGCGATCGTGTTAATTAATGTTTTCTAGCCATCAATTCCTTCTTATTTTTGTTTTGTTTTTATTCTTATAAAGTGTGTGTACCATTTTTCTTATTTCCTTTGTAATATTAGTTGATCAATATTGTTTTCGGTATATGTGCAACTTAGGTCGATATCGCCACCCGTGATTAATATTTCTTATTATAATATTATATAAATTGGTAAATAAAGACATATTATTATTGTTATTATAGGGTATCTTGTTAGATGTCTTATTGAAGGGTCTAACTATTATCATTACCAAGATCCAGGAGTTTTAACCGATTTTAGCTATTTCTGTAATTTGCCATAATAGGAGAACTACTCTGTATAAGTATATCCTTCTTTATTCACTCAATCTACTAATGTCATAAACGAAACAGTAATGCAAGTCTGATAAAAAAATTTTCATTTGTTCATTTGTAGGATTTTAAACCTGTGGGGCATTTAAAATCGAAGGAAATTACACATATCTCTAATCGATAGCAGCACATAGAAACATTAAAAATGAGCACCTATCTTACTCAGACATGAGAGAAATTTATTTCTAATTGGTGCTAAATTGTTCTTGAATTTCATATTGAAACATATCTAGTGAAAATGAAACAATAGCTAATAATGTCAATGAGATAGTAATAGAGGACAAGAAAATTCGAATAAGACCTAAAGTAAGACCAAAAGATGTGATAAGAGGAAGGAGGGGTAGGTAGAATAAAGAGAAGAAAAGAATCGGATATAAGTACCACTTCAGAGCTAAACTATGTCAAATCAAAAAGTTACAGATTTACAGAACCAAATGTTTCAGAAATTCTGCTGCTCTGAAATTATTCCTAATAAATATCATATTGAAACTTTGTTGCCTAGTTATAAAAACGCTCTAAAAGACGATACCTAAATATAATAAAATTTCATACCGGATGCTTCAAGATATGAGACATTAATATAAAATTTTGTAGGTTGGTACCATGACTGATCATTTCGGAATAAATATTATTTCTTTACTTTTTTATCTACGATGTCACTATCCAAATGTAAAACACTTTGGAACTTTGACAAAAAAGACCGATTTAATTTGTAAGGAAACCGTGCTACAAAACCCCGAGAAAAGTTAAACCACCTAACTTCTGGGTGATTCTCCTTTCCATCCGGTTTTTTCAGGCGGCTATTTTTATTGTGTGCGACAACTTCGGTATTTATACAGGGTGATCAGTTATAACGTCATTAATTTTAACGACGTATTTGAAAGACCTAATAAAAACAGAATATAGCAAAAAATACTCGGCCTACGCTACAAATTTACTGTTGATGCGGCCGAGCATTGAAGCGGAACGGCGTTGTCCAGTCAGGACCACAACACAATAGCGTATTATTCAAATATTCCATTGATTCCAGCAAATTTGAAATTGCAATTTTGCCAGTGGTTTCAAAATCAAAGTGCAGATAATCCCAGATGGAATGTCGTTTTATACGTGCTGCATTTTAAACAGGTAGATTCCAAATTACTTTTTGAAAAGCAATAAGTTTCTAAGTATGGTAAACATAGCTACAAACTGGATAATTATTTGAATATAATACTAAAAATTTGTGTTCAGTTAGTTCAGCGCTTGCGCGGATCAAAAAAGTTAGAGCATTCCAACTTTTCCATGCGTTAGTCTTCGACTCATCAGTTTGTGCAAAGAAAGTTTGCAAATGTAAACCTATTCATGCACGCCAGCGACCGGATTCCGTTTCTCGATTCGATACATGTCGTTTCGAATGACGCGACTCTGTAATCCTTATTGTAAATGTAAATAAGGGTCACTAGTCTGTCAAAATAATTCGATAGTGTCGAATTGAGAAAACGGAATCCGGTCGCAGTATTTACGTACAAGTTTACCAAACCAAGTTTTGTTTAGTCTTTGATTTTACGTTTGTTTATAATATTATTCGAAATGAGTCAGAAGAGGAATGCGGAATTTTTAGAGTATTACGGACAATGTTCTTATTTGTGGAACCCAATTCGTATAAAAATAAAAATGTAAGAGAATATATTCATAAGAACAGATCACGAGAAACGTGAATAGTGATTACTTTAATTTTTCTGAGGTTAAAGCTAAAATATGTTCTATAAGGAATGCATATACCTTACAATTAAAAAAAAAATAGAGAGCAAGAAGGTTTCTTGGTTTGCAGTGGCTAACAGATTTTTACATTCTGTATACAAATTGCTATGGCTAGCAATCAATAAATGAAACTGGCGCAATATAATCATAATGTATGTGTAAACCTTTATTGGCAGGAAAGTTCAACGCAAATCATTGCATATGTAAACTCGTCTTTAATAAATAGTTCAACCACACCAATATCGCAGGTACCAACTATACTCTATCTACTTTATCCGTATAAAATGCGCTTTTTCGCCGACAATAAAAATTCTCGCGAAATAAATATACTCGTATATACAGTACAAGTATACTAAATGCAGTATAACGCATTAGGTTTGTTTTAGCAGCGTTGAAAACGGTTTGGAAACTTTGCAAACACGGAATAGCCGATAGATGTAGTTAGTTCTACACCGCGTACTCGTGGTTTGGAAACTATCAGAAATGTCAGTCCAACTATTTATTGCGTCAAATTCAATGGTAACGCGTTCTCAACTTAACTGGTCGAATATTTCTGACAGTTTCCAAACCGTTTTCAACTGCTGCTAAAACAAGCCTATTATAATACTTTTATAAAAATGTTGAAGAACTGAATCTTATTTGCTGTGTAAAACACTTTGTAAAAACTATTATAAATCAATTTTACACATTTATTTTCATCAGGAATAAAATTTCCTCTATAACAACGCTATTCGATAGTTATAAAATAATTCGCTTCTTTTAAAGTTTCATTTTGCTAGTTGGGGCAGTCGACCCAACAAATTTTCATTTTTCTCGAGTTTCCATCGAGTTACAAACATTCTGTTTTACATTTTGAAAGTAACAATCACTTACTTTTAAGTCGCTGTTAATAGCAGAGGCTTCAATTGGAAAAAACCTAATTTCTTAACAGCATAACATCAATTCTACAAATAATGCGTATTTGAAGTACCCACAGGCAATTTACTTTATTCGCCGTTAATACACTTTTCCAACTTAACATTTTTTCAATACTTTCATCGGCGCGACGACTTCGTTTTTCTTTTGTGGAATCTGGGAATAAGTACGATACATTTTGATATAAACCCGCTTTCATTTAAGTTACAATAGAGGACTGCACAAAGCGAGACAGTTTCTTTGGCTTCCTTTTCCATTATTTACTTTCTTAGATTCTTTAGGCGTATACGCTGGCAGCTAATTATATACATCATTGGAAATACTCTGCTATTCATTGATGTGACAAACTCATGAGTGCGTATTTTAATACTGGAGCTTCGAGAAATTAGAAATTATTTATTTGATATCTAAGAATTTTGAATAACCAACAAAGAAATAAATAATAGTTATTTATGCAACAAGTACAAAAAGTAAGTGTTTGTCCTACTCGGCCTGACGGCCTCGTTGGACAATTTCACGTCGCGTGCAATAAGCACTTTTTGTACGAGTTGCATACAATATTTTTTCAACGTTCATGCAAAAGCTAAAAAATGATATTTAGATAACACTCTAGGACAATGTGACATTGATTTGAACGTTTATGTTTGTCATGATGACAAAACGCTGTAGTAGAATGACAGATGAATGCAATAAACATTTTATTGCACTAGTGCAATAAAGAACCACTGTTTCCACTAAATATAGTTCAATAAAGTTTTGTTTTTTTCATGAACGTAGAAAAATAGTTATTTATGCAACAAGTACAAAAAGTAAGTGTTTATTGCGAATTTTCCAACCAGGCCGTCAGGCCGAGTAGGACAACACGTCGAGTGCAATATGCACTTTTTGTACGAGTTGCATACAATATTTTTTCCACGTTCATGCAAAAACCAAAAAATGTTTTATTTAGATGACACTAAGTGTAGGAAAATGACGTCGATTTGAACGTTTATGTTTGTCGTGATGACAAAACGCTGTAGTAGAATGACAGATAAATGCAATAAACATTTTATTGCACTAGTGCAATAAAGAACCACTTTTTCCACTAAATATAGTTCAATAAAGTTTTGTTTTTTAGATGAAAGTAGAAAAATAAATAATAGTAATTTTAACAAATGGCAACTCTTCACAGATTTATTTGTCACTTTTTGGTTTGTTAAGGTTCAGTTCTGGGTTCTACACTGATAAAATTTTTTATGTAATTTCAAATAAGTTTATGTTAGCAATTTGTAATCAGCGTAAAATTATTTAAAACTACATAATAATTTTGTAAATGAAATAAGTACATTGTTATATTACAGAAACAAACATAGATAAAATTCGATATTATATTATGCAGGATGTTCCTTAAGTAGAGCTCAAAAATCTAGGGGCGGATTCTGTGGCCAAAAATAATCTTTTTTTTATTATATAGATGTGGGGTCTTAAGATAGCCAATACAGCCACTGCCCAGCTACGCCGTGTCAAACATTAAGAAAAAAACATTTTTTAATTTCTAAACTGCTTGAAATAATTTAACCAAATTTGGTGTGCATATTTAGTATGACAGTATACATAAAACAAAAAATGACCAGCTTTAGAAGCTTACCAGTGGTGGAGGTGTGGGTATCACGGGGTATCATTATTTGCCAAAAAAAAATTATATAACACCCTATATAAATATTTCAAATAAAATAGGTCACCTTATGCGTATTATCTTCACTTTTTGTTTTTTACACTTTTTTGTATTTCAAACCTATTTAATTGATTTATTTGATCAAGTGCATTTTTACACAGATACTGAAATTACTTAAACATACCTTAGGGAGGCCATGCAAAAAAATAATAATAAGAAGCCATTAACTTGTGTATTGTCAAATTAAGCTTATTTTTTTAAAAAATATTAAGTTTCAATAATAGTATATTCATATTTAAGTGCTCTAATGCAGTAATTATTTACATGTTTGACCTTGCAGATGGAAATGGTACCGAGACTAGGCGAATTTATATGGAAAAATTTCCAAATCATCCAACTCCAAATCCAAGAATATTCTGAAATGTTTTTCAACGTTTTTCGCAGTCAAACTCATTCCAGAAAGGTCCAATTCCTGGAAGAACCTGGAATGGGGAGAAGCTATTCTACACGAAATTGAAGAAGACCCAAATACTAATACTAAGAACATCGTGACAAATCTTAATGTAATTCATAAATCAGTTTGGTCCATTCTAAAGCATTAACAATTATACCCATATTACATACAAAGGGTTCTAGCCTTACTGCCGCAAGACTATTCTGCTCGTCTACAATTTTGCCGCGCCTTTTGCAAATAAATTACCAAAATGTCGACTTCACTGCGCCATAGGGTTTTTATCGACAAAGCTAATTTCTCCAGAGATGCTATGATAAACTTCCACAATAAACATGGTCTGATGAAAACCCTAATGCCATAATGGAATCTCGATTTCAACATCAGCATTCTTTGATTGGAAATTTAATTGTTGGACCTTACTTTTTCCACGAAGTTTAACCGGTACCATCCAATCACCCAATTTGAACCCTATTGATTTTTCTGTTTGGGGACATTTCGAGATATTAGGTTCACATCCCGAACCAGAAGACACTCCTATAATTGTTGCACGTGTTCGAGCTGTAATTTCAAGAAGATCTGAAGCATGTATTTTGGCCATTTCTAACATTTCTTATACTCGTAATAAATTGTAGTAAAGTAAATCCAATGTTAATTAATTATTTTGTTATTGTTTTGAGTAATGTAATCAATATCATAAAAATGCATTTGATCAAATAAATCAATTTTGTTGTTAATCGGTTTGGAATACAAAAACCTATTTTATTTGTAATATTATACTTACAGGGTTACACATATATTTTTTCGATCGATGATAATAATTTTTTGTTTCATCTCTACTGTCATACTAAATATACACATCGAATTTGGTTAAATTACCTCCAGCGGTTTAGAATTTAAAAATTTAAAACTGTTTTTCTTTTTTATTTTTGACACGCGTAGTTGGACAATCTCTAAGACCCCACAATTATACAGGGTTAACTATGACTTAGTACAAATATTTTAGGAGGGGATAGGGAAAAATAAGAATTAACGGAATAACCGTTCAAAAAAATTCCAAACTTATTTATAAAGCCAAAACAAATTTTTTTCGATATTATTTTAAACCCTCATTTAACGCCGCCAATGTTAACTGGCTTGTTGGTTGCATACTCTACAAGCATGCAACAGTCGCTCATCAGTCAGTATGTGGTCAGTATCGCTGTCATGTCATAATTGAATTCCTGTGTTTACGTTGTAATTTTGTGTTCTTCTTCAGTTTTTAGTGCCTTATTTTAATTTTTAAACGTTTTATAGTTATTAAATAAAGACATTTGTGTTGGGTGCAGATACTTTCCCACAATATAGTTTGCCGGTTTGGTTTTCTAGGTTATGGGACAAGACTGCCGCGTGCCGCGATTACATTAAAACGTCTTCTACTCCTTTCATTGATTTTGTTATAATAAATGCCTATTTTATCTAATTGTACCTACGGGAAGTATTTTTTTTCGGTAGTGAGTGGCTGTAATGAGCGAATATGTAGTTCTACCAGTTTATAACGAAATAATCGAAAACAAATGCAAAATACTGGAGCTAAGTGGATTAACTGTTACCTATCTATCAGGTATTATTACTAATAAGAATGTTAATTTTCGTTTCTACATTTAGAAATGCTGCAAAAAAACGACGATGGTAGTAGATATTGTTGACAGATGTAAGTTTTATCTATGGATCTAAGCCATCTCAGTCGGTTCTTATCATAGGCGCCGACTTTCCGTAGGAAAAATTTTTAAATATCGAGCTAAAATTCTGAAATAATTTTTTTATTGTCTTTTAGGCTTCCCTGAGCACGTGGTTAATTTTTTTGTACTTAGTCATAGTTAACCCTGTATAATAAAAAACTCTTCAAAGAGAAAAAAGTGGACTATCTTTTATAAATCAAATTATCTTCATTATTTTAATTAAATATGTAAAAATACGCAGAGCAAACTCTTTATCTAATTATTATTGTTATATTATTACACTTTGATATTTGTTACTAGTAAAGTTGTAAATCAGAAACATGTGCCTTCAAACTATGAACATTATAAATCTAAAACTCTAAATATGTCCTAGGTAAGGGGGTACATGTTTCTGATTTATAACTTTACTGAGTAATATCAAAGTGTAGAGTTTGTTTTGCGTATTTTTACATATTTAATTAAAATAATGAAGGTATTTTGTTTTATAAAATGTGGTCCACCTTTTGTCTCCATCTTACACAACTATCATCAAAATCACAAATTATTAAATTTAATTAAACCTGAATAAATTCTGCTACAAGGTACAGAATTAAAATACGGATTTTACTTTAGGAAGGCGAGGGCGTTCTCAACGGGACATTCAGTAGGCATATCTAACCTTTTCAGGTTGTAATACTAATACATATATATTCAGATAAGTTACTGGAATATACCAGAGTTAATAACATAAGGTCGCAGTGATTTTAATCAACGTCTCTCCAAGCAAGAATCTTTATTTCAGACGTTCTGCAAACGAGCCAACTTCCATATGCCGGGATATTAAACTTGAGGGCGTGTTTGTAACATACCGGAGTAATAACTCAATTCTGATTTGAATCGCTTGTCATTAATAAGGTTCTAATCTCCAGTTCTCTACTTTAAAGCGTCACAAATGTCCTAAGTTTTATAAGCTCCCTTAAGCATCGAGGACTTGAGCGTTATTAAGATCGCCTGCTTAATATTTCACATTACTTGTCAGATCCAGAACAGGGGGCTCTCTTGAGTTATGCCACTCTACATGCGAATCGGAAGAAAACGAAGCAGATGGAATCAATAAATAAAATGTTTTATACGGATAGTTTGAATTTAATAGGAAAAAGGATAACGTATTTTAGACACTTATTTCTTAAATTATTACAAATACTCCTTTATTACACAATATCTATAAGTAGTTCTTTATTACGACCCACAAGATAACAATGCATGATTCAAGGATTGTATACAGGGTGATTATTAATATATACGTACAAATTTAACCAGTTGGAGGTCAGAACCTCCCCCATAGGTTGGGTTGTCTCACTACAAACCTGCAATCACTCTATTCGCCAAGATTTAGCAACGCGGTCAGTGAACTAGATATCCTACGAAAACCTTACATTAGATTAGGGTTCACCTGCAACTAAGTTCTAATTTTATTTTTGTCATTTTTGTGACAAATATTGTTCGTACCTGTTTATTATTGCTTATATGTCTATTCACTGTACAATGCTAAATGAAGACAATCCTCTTAAATCAATTCTATACTGAATACGGTGAAATCATATGATTTTTTCTGACAATTCGAAATTTTTTAGTACCATTTTTCAGCCAATTCCTGGCCCTCAAGTGATAATTGGGATGTGCGAGGTTCTATCCAACAACTGATTCATGTTTGGACCCTTCAATGGCACGGAGATAAAGCTTTGCGCTTATTTCCAGGTAATGGCCAAATTTTGGTAATTTTTTTGACCGTAGCACAAATATGGAACATCTGGGCTATACCGACTCCGGGATCGGTTTCGAGAGCTAAATATACATGGGGAACCATAGGTCGGAGCTCGGGCACAGAACTTTTTTTTTGTGTGCCTGTGTAATTAATAATTTAATATATATTTGTTTTTAGAATAAATCAACCTAAGAAAATAATAAGCCAGTACTATTATTTTACCTGCCTCAACTGGAAACACCACTTAACAAATGCACTGTTAGACAATTAATAAAAATTGAAATGATTGAGTAAAATAAACGTATAACTAATGTATTGTATAAAAAATATAAGTATAAATTGCCAACTTCTTAAGTATATGTCTTTTTTGATGTTTATTCAGTGCCAGGATATGGGTTTTTCCAGAAGAGCACTGACTAGAACTAGTAACCAGTTTACGAATATTTCGTAAAACATTTCATTAAACAGAATTAAAGATACCTATAATAGCTTCATATAATTTTGCGGAAAAATGCTAAAAGTAAATAATAGTAAGTAAGTAAGTAAACATTTATTTCCTTCGTTATACCAAAATTCATTTTTTACAATAATAGTTTTACAGTAAGTAAAAACAAGTAACTTATAAATAACAGAAAACCTAATTAAAGGTGTAAGGAAAGTGTTGTTGTTGACAATTTTTATATAATTACATATTATTATCCATTTACACTATAGACATTTACGTATTGGCCCCAAGAATCAGTAATACATATAATATACACATATAAAAGAGATAAACAAAAACAATATTTATAAACATGAAAAAAATAGACTATAACTGAGCAATATACTATGAAGGTAACAATCATGAACATAGACGGCGAACACATAAATATATATTTTGCATTTTGGACGTAATAATAAAAGTCACTATTTAGACATGTAACTTATTATTACCCTCTATAAAATTCTATTATATAGGGATACAAATCGTTACTAAAAGCCTGCCAACGTATTGCATGTCTCTAAACTTAGATACAATGCACCTCAATTTTAAAAAATATCAGATACGTTCTATTGCAAGTAATCGATTCACGTGATAAAACCTAACTTTACGTATTCTAGTTACAGCATTTTGAACAAAATGCGATTACTTACTTAACTCAATAATGTTATATCCGTCAAATTCCGTTAATATTTATAATTCTACTGGCAAATGCACTTATGAGACAAAAATCTATTTTTACGTTTTCCCTGTTTTCCTGTGGTAGAATAGTATAGATAAACTATAAAAATTATTTACGGTTACCCTAGGATTAAAAATAATTAATGATATTAAAATACATAGTGATGAAAGATGGATATTGATTTGATAATATTTTTTTGTCTATCGCTGATGCAAACGGTAGTGTATCAAAAACAACTTTTTAGTGTACAGGATCATCCATTATATTTTGAACGTAATATTATTTATCTTCATTATTACTTCATTAAGAAAAATATGTCTTATACAAAGGTGGTAGAAATTTTTTTAAATTATTTAATGACATTAAAAAACAATTGTTTTTAAGTTATTTTTTGTTGAAATTTACTAGTACTTTTGAATAAAACAATGAATTAGAAGTATTTTTTTGCACTTACTGATCTAACAGTGACTTCAAAATGGTGGTAATGAAGCGCTGAATACAATGTTTCCTTTTTCCACGTTTCATCGCCCTTCGCCACATTTTTCTTATCCATTTTAACCCTCCGTTAGGCGCGCGGGTATTGGTTACATGGATAGTCGCGTTGCACCTCACAGATACATTAAAACAATTTAATGTTTTTAGTGAAAATATAAATTTGGAGGATCGTAAAATCATTAAAATATTGTTTATCATTTACAGTAAAACACGTATTTAGTATACCTAAATTATAACAATTTTATTAAAAAAAATACGCTGAAGCGACTAATGGTAAATATACTCGTAAATCTAATACAAATTTCTGACTTGAGCTGGAACTTTTTATAGCAATTGAAAAATCAAATTTCAAATTTATTTTTTTATTTACACAACATAAACAAACATACGTTTAAATTATACAAAATTATTCAGAAGAAGAATCATATTCCTCTACCTCTGGATTCAGACACTTGTCGCATATTGTTCTTGAGTATAATTTTAAACATAAATGCACATCGCACTTTTGACATTTATATCCCGAAAGTGAATTCTTTTTTTCTAGGTAGCATGGCTGACATCTTTTTCTTTTTGTGGCTCCTGATATGCCAGCTACCGCTGAAGTTTCTTTTTCATCGTGTAGTGTTTCAGGCTGCTTGTATTTCTGCAACATACATTTGAGCTCTTCTATGTAGCTGTTGATTCAATAATGTTAGACCCATTTTTTTAAATAGTATCGCCGTCTTTAAAATTTGTTTTTATTGTCCAAAAAAATCAATACTACGAGGTAACTGCCGCCGATCGACTGTAACAAGAATGGGCGCATAGGATCTAGCAGGTACATATCCCAAGGCATGCCCAGTTTTACCTAATTAATAAAATTTCCAGGAAAGGTCTGAGTTTTATAATACTATAAAACTATTTAAAATATGTTACCTGAAGATTATTGCCAGTTATAGAACTCTAGAATTAGTAGTTTTTGAGAAATTCTCATAAATATTAACAATGTATCTGTCAGATACATACGCGACTAACGTTTAAATGGTATTTAAACAGTTAATGAAGAAATTTTGAACTGGAATGAAGGAACTAAAGAACTAGAGAAGTACATCAAGGATCGACATAAACCAAATCAAAGGTCTCCGAAAAACTGATAATGGAAATGAGTAACGGACACGAAATGGAAGAAACGAATGAAACACAGAATATGGTAATGAAGAAGGCAATTAAAGTTAATGGAATAAATAAAGGTAAACGATTAGATAACGATTAAATATGCCACAGATAAAAGTAAGGAAATATGGACAATTGGGACACGGAACATTAGAAGTTACAAGAGTAGTAGAAAGTAGACAGAAGCGATAATTCATTATGTATTAGTAATGGATACAAAAGTATAAAATCAAGGACCAGAATTAGGTAGCGATCATTATATAGTAGTAACAAAAATTAGACGAAAGTACAAAAATATGAATAAAACAAAACCAAAAAAATACCAGAGTTTGAATATATAAGATTATATAAATTATTCAATTAAGATATTGCAAACGAATATGAGATGGCATTAACAAGGAATTTCAAAAACATGATGGATATAAGAAATGGTACCATAGAAGTATTATGGCAATTTTTCAAAATTTTAGTCCTAGAAACAGCGAGAGAAATATGCGGGAGTAAAAAAGAGAGCAGTAATAAAAGACAAACCACTAGGCAGGTGGTCAGATGAAATAAAAAAAAAACAAAGAAAAAGAGATGAAAAGTATATCTAAATACAGAACAAAAAATAATTACGTAATTACGAAGAAAGGAAAAGAGTAAAAGAACTCGTAATATCAGTAAAGAAAAGAAAGTGGATAGAATTTGGAGAAAAAATGGAAAGTAACAGTAAACCAAACCAAAAGTAGTTCTACAAAACAGTAAAGGCGTTAAGAACAGTTAAGCCATTAAGACACAAACCGAATAAAAAACAAAAATGGAGACATAATCACAGAAGATAAGGAAATAATGAACAGATGGAAGGAGTATTTTCAAGAAGGAAACGATGGAGAACCATAGGGTGAAGACTCACGACGTGACAGAATAGAAGAATATGAAACATGAGGAAGTATAATTCTAAATGAACTAAAGATGTAACACAAGAACTTACAAACTGGAGGGTGCCAGGTTATGATAAATTAACAACTAAAATGCTTAAAAATATGGGGAAAGAAGGACTGGAAATACTTTTGGAGATATATAACAGGGTATGGATCGAAGAACAGATTCCTAATGACTGGATAGGCAATTTACAAAAAAGTAGACGTGGTGACGAGATTGCAATAACTACAGAGGCATAACTTTGTTAAGTACAGCCATACAAATTTACGAAAAAATTATTGACAGAAAAATAAAACCAATAGTAGAAAATACATTAGAAGAATCACAGAAAAGGCAAGACTATATATTTACAATAAAACAAACCTATAGTTCAATGTACCCATGTTTTAATTAATTACTTTCAGGACATTTCGTATAACATGTCACTTTCTATCCAGCAAAAAAACGCTAAAATCTGTTTATACTGCTGCCGTAGAAAAAGCCAATTAATATTCATATGCCGCTGACGTTCATTTGGGGCAAACCAAAGCCTGTTTAAAATAGATATTTTATTTATGATCACAAATAACTGTCCAGCTCTCCCAGCGGTGTAAGAAACGTCTTGCATTAATGGCTCTCTGGGGATATGTCTGTTTATCTGCTTGTTTTCAAATAAGAATTGCGACATGGCCCAGGCGTACAATTACACAAAAACATTTTTATTTACGAACTCCAGACACTATCTTCTGGGGTTTCATTGCGTTGAGTTTTATTAAAGTGTCATTCGACCTTTTCACTTTTTACGGTACAAAAACAGTGGTGCAAGGAATCTCAGGATTCTATAGTGCTCCTTCCAAAATTTGTATTCCCCAAAAAAATATATATATATTTAAATAGACGTGTTTAATTATTAAGACTGTTGGTACTGTGAACATTGGTAGTGCAACGCTACTTTCAAATTGTAATATTGTTTTTTTATTGCTATTTATAGTAGATTTTTATATTTATAGTTATATGCACCACAGATAATTGTATTTTTTTTTGCTGTTTTTTTTTATTCCTGTAATTAGGTTTTTCTAGTTGGAGTAATAAATATTATTATTATTATTAAAAAAAGCTGATGTAGCTTGGTACATAGTTGGCCATGTATTTTTACATAGATATACAAATTTGGTTCATGAATTAATTCACGTGTAGCGTTATGTATAATAATTTCCACACAGCTCCTTATTAATATTTGTTATTAATTTTTATTTAGAAAAATATAATATTTAGTGATGTTTTTATTTTTTTCATCTTTCTCTGTGGGTTGTTGGAAAAATATTTTATACAACTCGCTGGAAAGAGCATTAACACACTCGTGAGATTTACAGAATGTGTGAAATGTCACACTCGTATGTTATACGCTACTTTCCACGCTCGTTATGTAATATAATATTATTGACTCATCTTTACCAACAGAAAATGACGAATAAGATAATTATGTTTTTTCTATGTAACTGAAATGCTTCTAATGGTCTTATTTTGTGAATTAATACATTGAAATATACTGTATATTTTTTTATTTTAGACATCCTTGTTGATTTCTCTTGAGGTATATTTGTTAACGTATATAAAATATATGTCTAAAAGGAATATGCGTAACAATTTTTCGGTAACTCAGATACTCCTTATGTATTCTTAGAAATGCGACCCATTATTTTGCTTTAGAGAACCTCAGGGGTATTAAACGCCAAGATTAAAAGTAATAAATTCCGCAGTTTTCCCGGCGTCAAGGGACTAAGGTCATTATTGTTCCCTTCGTATTTAGACATTTCGGGATTAAATCAAGAACGAAATATTGTTGAAAGGAAAAATACGGCTTTCGTCCATCTTTACGATAAGTTATAGCGTGTTTCTAATAACTAATTAAAACAATTAAACTTCCCTTTCCTATACATTTTTGTATTTTCCGAGATCGAAATATACAGGGTGAGTCATTAATAATGGCACGTAGCTTCAGGGCAGATTGTTAACGTCAAAATAAAGCGATTGAGCCTAACGTGCCTTATTTAATTGTTGCTTCTTTTCATGGTGTTAAAATTGAAGAAAAAAAATGTTTTCTATTTTTTGTTACATTTTAAGAACGTAGGGACCGATTGTTTTTAAAAATTTTAGTCTTATGTTTTCTGAAGTGGCAGTTACGAATATGCAAACAGTGTTGAGGATACTACTAGGGGGCATTAGTTATACTCTACTGTCGATGTAAAAATATGCCTAACTTTTTGTATTTTACACTTTTGAATTTCCCAACAATAACTATTCCTTCAATTAAAAATACGGGTAAATGTGGTAAATAATATTTTATTATAAAATGTTGGGTCATCATTTTGTTGTTGGCGAAGAAAGTGTGCAAACCGCAACCTAGCTAGAGGGTGTTGTGGCATTGAATGTTGAATTGGAGTACAACAATAAAGATACATTCTGGATTCTGGACTTGTGAGGGGGTAGCTTTAAAAAGCCACAGCACTTAGGCCCCATTGGGCCCCTTGTGCTTCCTCCCAGTAAGAGACCAATCCACCTGAACCACTAAACAACCTAATAAAGAGAAAAAGGTGGTCAATGTTGCTCAGGGAGATCCCTCTAATGTAAGCCATAGAAGGCCATCACCCCCAACACGGATTCTCTTGTTGATGAGACTGCTATGCACTCACAGAGTGCATGAAGCACGGGTCGTCTTCCTGTTCTCAAGTCCTACAAAGAGGTATTTCACACTTCCTCATGTAATTCAGATGCTTATGATAGGGATACAATTTCTTTTACTCAATTCTGGAGTATTCTGCTAACGGAAGACTGACTGGTGCCAGTAGCTGTCGATATTTGACGTGTGCTTGCTCGTGCATTTTCAGAGTAGTAGACGTGGAATTCTCACTAAGATATCATCTTCTTGGTCCGCTGTTAATATTTTCAGCCTTCCAACCAGCCTTTTTTCGAGCTATATGAGTGAGAGAGATGTTTCAACTAATCTATCGTACAATCTCTTAAATAGTCTATGATCGGGATGTCTGTTATCTCGATATAATTCCTAGTACTTCGCTGCTGCACGGTGACCAGAAAAATTTTCTTGGACATATACACATATCATGTTTCTCATTTCAATGTTCGAAAAATTATTATGACGGGGCATTTTAAATATAAAAAGTAACAATAAAAGACACTAGGTACTGCATAATCTATGAATTGAGTGGCAACAGAAACAATATGATATTGTAGTGACAGCTGTCTACTTATTATTTCCACGTCTACTACTTTGGAAAAAATAATTTTCTAATTTAATTCCCGCCAAATCTCAAACACTTATATCGTCTGTTTCTCGAAAATAATTAAGTTAATCGATTTTTAACATGTATACCTCTTCTATCTAGAATTGAATGCAGTTCAATAGTTTCTTATTAAAAAATTCGGAAGTGTAAAATATAGAAAGGGATATTTTTACATCGACAGTACAGTATAACCAGCACCCCCTAGTCGTGACCTTAGCATTGTTTGCATATTCGTAATTGCCACCTCAAAGAACATAAGACTACAAATTTTATTTTATAATATTGTTTGTTCACATAATTACATTTTATTTGTAAAAACTGGTAAATCGCATTTCTCAAATTACTATAATTAATAAATAGTAATCTTAAATTACTATAAGTAGTCCAATTGTACCGATTTTTTAAGTAACTAGAAATAAGATAGTAAGATATGTGTCGAATCAGATGTAGGAAATATATTTATAAGAATGAGTTCGTAAACCCCTTTCAGCAGAGGGCAAATTTTCACGAAAGGAAATTCTCGAGAAAATTTAGCCTTTCTATAAAAAGATTAAAACTTTGTTTCCCAAGAGAAGATACTCGGTTTATTATCGAAAAAGAAGCTCTAAATAAAAAAAAGCTGAAGTGTAGTCTCGTGCAAAAAGACTAAAGGCATTCATTTTTCCTAGTAATAGTTTTATGGAATGAACATTATAAGGCAAAAGGTATAAGGTGTTAAGATTGAAATACACGAGTATACAATGTAATACCTTTATCTTAAAATGCAAAAATTAAGTTTGTTAATTTATTTTACATTAAGGGCGCCATCACCGCGTATTAGCAGAGTAGTCTACAAGACAGTAATATTTTAAACCCTTGACAGATACTCCGATCTAGTAATAACTCAACTATTTAAGTTTACCTTTCTCTTCTACAAGAAAGTTAATACTTTTTTGACTACAGCAAAATATACATAAGGATAAACTTAGGAAATGTTTGTGTTCATTTTTCTTACTTTGGCCTTTAAATGTGAAAAATTAATTGTTGAAAATTATCTGAAAATTCCAATAAAAGAGCCACTTTTAATTAATATTTTAACTATAAAATCGTCACATTTTGATAATGTAAATACTAACATCCCAAGCAGCACAGATTGGTCGGGTTGACGTCGAGCCGACGTCGGTAGTCTAACCTGAAGTCGGTAGCCGACGTCCGCGCCACGGCGTACCGACCAATTTTTATACGAAAATGGTCACACAAACTCCGGTCGACTCGACGTCACCCTGTCGACTAATAAAGTCGCTCTTAGGTGTAAATGTTTGTACCTACTTCCACGTCACATTAGATACGACAAATATTACCTAACATAACATTTTCTATAATTTACGTATAAATTTTTCTATATAAATCAGACAAGTAGGTACTATATTTTTGTTCTGTTTATACTAATTTTGTAGCTAATACTGCAACTCATTTTAATAGATGGTATGCATCTACTCCTATACGATTCAGTATATTAATGAAATATAATTTTAAGGATATAAGTTTCGAGACCTTCAGACACTGAAATTATAAACGCATGCAATTTTATTGATTATATTGGACAAAATAGACCATTAAAATTAAAGCGCCATTAAGTGAACACTATTTTATCAATACATATTTTTATTTTGTATTTTTAGAAAATCTTTTTTGTATTAGTAATGTCAAGAATAAGAAGATCAAGTTTAAGAACTAACTTCTCATGCAGCATATAATCTTAAAATCGTAAAATCACTCTTCAAATATTAAAAATAAAAATCATTGTGTATTGATCCCAACTCTTCCAAAATGGCTTCCTACTATTTTTTAAAAGATGTCGTCGTCGGCAATACCGATATGTTATATACGTATGATTTAAAGTTATTATTGGTATAAACGAACATAATTACTCCAGGCACCGGGTCATATTAAGTTTATTTATTTACCTTAATTATATACCAGTTCTCACAATTGGTATAATATACTCCCATTTCTATATACTAACTGTCAAAGTAGTCAAAATTACTTCACCAAGTTGTACTAATTGTGTACTTTAAAAAACAAGATATAATAATGGTAAACAAAAGTACACTTCCAGCATACTGTACAGTAGGTATAAATGTACGTATCTAATTCAACTTAGTCGTATTGGAAAAGTTCATTTATACTTGTTACATGTCGATCTACAAAAGAGGTACGAGAAACATACAACTCTTACGACTAACCTAACTTTCATTGTTTTCAGGCGTGTTCATGGAGTTAAAATTAAGATTGTGTTAGTGCAGTTATAGTTTGTTGATACCCATTTTCGGATGCAGAATTTTGTGAATATATTTGATTATGTTTATAGATATATGTATACCTGTGTAACATTATTAGCTGTTTTCCCACCCAGTAATTAGTTACTGACTGTCAGGTGGTGTACTATAAATAAATAAATAATTTCGTATTATTGACAATAAATGATGTATTTAAAATATTTGATACATAGCGATTTTCCGGTAACTGTGATCTCTGTAACTATTCGCTGCCAGAAAAAGAATTAAAGTGATCATCCCTAGCATTTGCCGGAATTCTTTAACCTACCCTAGTTATTCTTAGGCTAGGCTATGTTGGAACAGACTCTCTATCGTTATCTCTGGGCCCACTCATATATTGCTTTCGGCTCCTATTGTTAATATTACGACTGCTACGGTCACAACCGTCCTCAGATAGTGGTCTCGACTTACTTGAATTATTCATTATCAGATTTCTTAATACTTGACAGTTTTCATTACTTCACTAACAATATAGGTAACATTATGTCAAGCGTCAAAATGTTTCAAATACGTGTGGTTGGTGTATAGGTCAAAATATGGCATAAACACCGACGTCGGCTATACCTACCTAATCCGACATTACAATTAGTATAAAATAATTTGGAGTAGCGACGTCGGTGTGGATGACATTAACTGACGTATAGCATTGGTTAGAGACAGTAAAAACACCGACGTCGGCCTATCCGACCTGTTTTATTATTAATTTATTGTTATTTAAAGCATGGAACAGGTCGAAATACCGACGTTGATATTGCCGACGTCGTTGTGACGTCGGAAATAGTAATGTAAGCGGTTCCTACCAAAATTACTTCAAATTCGACCATAGACGTAATGCTATACCAATTTTGTAGTCATAATTTGTATGATTTTGGTATAAAACTGGTCGTTAGTTAAATTAGGTGTGGTTTGTGCTGCTTGGGATTACCTAAGTTGAACTTTCTAGTATCCAATAATGTATAATTTTTTTTGGTATATAACTTTAACAGGGTTTAAAATTCCTAACTTTAAAATTACATCGACATTCCACTATTTTGGACCACAAATATAGCCACCTTAACTATTTATTATTAGGATTGTTGAAAACATTACTGTTAATTAAAAACTAAAACATTTTTTGTACAAAATGACAGAATTCCCTTGAATTTTAAAATATCAGCGGAATAATGTCCAATCTATATAGTGCATCGTTGCGAAGTCTTTTTAGAAAAGTATAAAATATTTTGTAGACTGGATAAATAGGTAATGTGTAACGTGCAGAGTGTAACAGAACCGAAGTTAGCTTACATTTTACAAAACATATGTCACAGCAAAGTTACCTACATATTATTAAATAGTATCTCTACACATAAAAGTTTTCCAGAGTGAATGTTAGAAGTCTTTTAATAATAACGTATGGTCAGTATCGAAATTTATAGATATATGAATAAAATTTGATGATCGAGCGGTTGAAGTCTTCAGTATTTGAATCGATATTAGTCAGTCGAGGGTGCGGGTTCGATTCTCTCAGCCGAAAGGCCGTATATCGACTGCATTGCCATCATATCTGTGAGTATGGTAGGATGGTAGAACGTTGTGAGAGTTTAATACTGGTATATGTTTGACCATCCTCTGTCTCGTACCGTATCTTCAAATTACAGATTTTATTTAAATTTCATATCTCCAGACATGTATCAGTAACCTTACTTTTTCTTAAGTTTTCCAAAATGCAGTTTCACCATAGCTACAAACTAGATGTATACAGGGTGATTAAAAACCTTTCAGACCCTATGCCCATTACAATGGACGCCATTTTCAAATTTGTTTAACAAGTATATAATCAGTATTTTCTATAGTTGTGACTATTTGTACATTGTAATGGACATATTTCTCATCAGATATTCAACTGACAGAGCCATCTAGCGAAAATTGGATGAACTAGTTCTGTCATATATTGAGTGATCATGGCCGCGTCGAAACGGTGTGGTAAACGTAAGTAAATATTTACAATTTGTTTAATTATTCAGTTCTCTTTTTTTACAATCTCGCTTAGAACATTCAGGTAAAAGTGTATATATATGTTTGCCACTAAAAACATACCAATAATTATAAAAATCTCATGTTGAAAATTATTTTTATTTAGTTGTCCACTGTAATGGACATTAGGACTAACGACTAACTTTTTTAGGATTTTATAATCCTGATGATCCAAGTGATGCTGAAATTCTTTTATCATTTTTGGACGATGATTCGCTACAAATGGAGTGCGATAAGCTGTTAAAGCCGGTTAGAAGAAAATTCTGATATTGAAAATGAAGAGAGTGATGAAGAGGAATTAATATTAGAAAACACTTGCATCTCGAGAACAACACATGCAGAACCACAACTATTTGAAGATAGAAATGGAATACAAGAAAAAGATTTAGGTCAGACAGAATTGAATACTCCAGAAGAGTCGAATCAGGTAGAAACATTAGAAGAGGAGTTAGAGTACACAATTAGAAGAAAATCTGATATAAGGTGGAGAAAAGGTATTTTTCAGAAAATGAATTTTGGTTATAAGCCTTCCCAGGAAAATATATGCTCTGAAGAAATAAAAACTCCTATAGACTTTTTTTATATGTATTTACCTGAAGAATTATTTCAATCCATGGCAGAAATGACAAACCTTTATGCCATGCAACAAGGAAAGACTTTCAAATCTTGCGACAAAGAAGAAATAAAAAATTTAATTGCGCTTCACATTATGATGTCTTGTCTAAGATTTCCTAGAGTGAGAATGTATTGGGACAAATCTTTAGGTATAAATTTATTTATAAATACCATGAGCCGTGACCGATTTTTTCAGTTACGAAGCAACTTACACGTTGTTAATAACTTAGACAAACCGGATGATAATATAGATAAATTTTATAAAGTTAGGCCACTTTATGATAGCTTACGAAATCGATGCCAGGGACTCCATATGGAACAAGACTTATGCGTGGATGAGCAAATGGTTCCATTTACAGGTCACCTCTCAATTTTGCAGTACGTAAAAGGCAAGCCATGTCCTTGGGGAATTAAGATTTTTGTGCTTTGCGGAAGAAGTGGCTTGGCTTATGACTTCCTTCTTTATCAAGGGTCTAGTACAGAAGTAGACAAATATATTTTATCCAAGTATGGTTTGGGAGCAACTGTTGTTCTAAAGCTGAGTGAAAATATTCCAAAAGGTCATTATCTCTATTTTGACAACTACTTTTCAACTTACAATTTATTTGAAGTTCTGCAACAGAAAAGGATACATGCTGCCGGGACTATCAGAGTAAACAGGTTTAAAAATCCGCAATTAATTAGTGATAAAGAAGCCATGAAAAAACAGAGAGGGTACAGTGAGGAAGTCATTAGTGATGATGCTATTGTTCTATGTAAATGGGTTGACAATCGTACTGTGGTACTGGGTTCCAATTTTGTTGGAACAGGTGAAATTGATACAGTGAAGAGATGGGATAAAGTTAAAAAAGAGTATATTGAAATAGAGCGCCCGGAAGTGGTCAAATTATATAATGAGTGTATGGGAGGGGTGGATAAGTTGGACCAAATGGTTAGCCACTACAGAATTTTCATAAAATCTCAAAAGTGGACTCTTCGTATGATATTCCATGCTGTAGATCTAGCTTGTACTAACAGCTGGTTAGAATATAAACATGAAGCTATATCTATGGAGTTTCCAAAAAATAAAATAATGGACTCTTTACACTTTAAAATGAGGCTAGCTGAAACTCTTATTAGAGTGGGAAAACCTGTAACATTGAAGAGAAAGGTTGGGCGCCCCAGTGGAGAAAATATCCCACCCTGTACAAGTACCCCATCTTCAAGCAAAAAAACAAAGCGAAACGAATTTGAAGTAAAACCATTCAAAGAAATTCAAACTGATTTAGTTGACCATTTTCCTGAATATGACAATAAAAAGGAAGCCACAAGGTGTAAAAATATAATGTGCCAGGGGAAAACGCATGTTTACTGTATAAAGTGCAATGTACATCTTTGCTTTGTTAAAAATAGAAATTGTTTTAAAACATTTCATACAAAATATTAAGTTGAAAATTCATTATGTTCCTCCAAATGTCCATTAGAGTGGACATTGGATATTTTTTTTAATATACAAAAATATGTGCAAGTAACGGTTTTGTTTCATTCATAGTTACCCATAAAATGAGAAAATGTACAAAAAAAATTTTTTCCTTCAAATTACGAAATCCGGGTCTGAAAGGGTTAAGAACTTATCTAAACAAATTTGGGAATAGATGCGTCATGAAAAATATCAATATCGTCAAAATTTTTTTTGTAAAATCCTTATAGTTTCTGTGTAAAAAATTATTGAAATTCAAGTATTTTCAACCTTTGCATCGCTGGGCTACTGCAGTCTCTAGCCAGGCGATTTCAAATATCTGATTACTTATGCAAAAACTATTTGCGAGGCGGGTATTTACATTAGTTTTTTTTACAAAATTGTATTTGCAGAAGTCCCCTGTACATCCAAACATTTTTTTGTTCTGAATCACCCTGAATACGGTTTTACATGGTCCAATACATGAAAGTATATTAAGCGGTAGTATGTTCTAAGATATATTTGAAATACTATGACCATCGAGTAGGCTTTAATCATTCACTATGTTCAGAGATGTGTGGCGCTATTATTACATCTATGTCGTCAAAATGTTGAGCATAATATGCTACAGCTTTCAATTCCATTTAGTTACAATTATTAGCGTTGGGAGCTGTACAATGATGCGTGCTCGTTCCTCGATGTGTCTATGTAACTCTTACGGTTACTATCAAGCTACTATTGATATAACATTTAATTAGATTGGAATTTTAACTTGCTTATGTCTGTTACTCTTAAGATTGTAACTTCTAAATTGCCTTAGCGTGGAAACACGTCACGTAGACAGACACACTTTATTGTCACTCTTACACAAGAAATATCCTTCAACAAATTCACAACTGTCAAATGATTTACTTTGACGTTTTGCTCAATATAAACCGACTCCAGCGGCAAAAATGATTCGCTTATATAGGCTTTTAGAGTTCTGGAAGTTTCTGCGATTTTGAGAACGTATCAAGAAACGAATAGAATAGGTATAGCCTGGAATATTAATTATTACGTCAAAATAAAGGTATTACAAAAATTATAAATTCTAATGCAAACAAGAACATAATTAACAAACTAAAAGGTAGGTGAGCTTCCGTAACAATATTAACATTGCATATTATGTAAATATTCATATTTATAGCTTTTGTATAGGTGCATATCGCCTTTTAGTGTCTTTTGACGCTGTTTGTGACTAACCATGGCTGGTTGTTATAGAATTTTCAGGTGTATTTCGATGCTAATCGGGGCTTTAGCCCGCAGAATAGTTGTTTTCTGAAATTCCGCTTTTACAAATATTGTAATCGTAGACGTCAATGCAGGTCGGGTAGTCATAATACCAACAATATACTGGATCGCTTTCTATTTATGGCCATATTTAGGTCCAGTTAGCCCAGAAGTCGAAGACTAGTGCAAGAGAGGGGGCGGCATATTATTATTAAGCAGGCCGAATTTGCGCCCAGGAACGACTTACGTTGGTAGGCCCTAACCACCATTCAGTACAGGAATGAGGAAAACCTGGAAAACTTCATTAATTAGGGGGTATCAATCTCTCACATTGACCCAAGTCAACATTCTTCCACCCTACCATACCCGCAGAGAGGGTGCCAATCTCTCCACGAATATAGCTTATATACGGTCTACCGGCTGCAGGGGTCGAACCCACAGCGATCCAGTCACCTCGATTCAAGTGCTGACGCCTTAAACCGCGCGACCACTGACCAATCCAATAATGTTCTAACTAATGATATTAGCAGCCTTATTTTTGATCAATTTGTTGTCGATAGTAGTTGTTTGTTACATTTCTCGTTCATTCACCTTATTTTGTTATTTTATTATTCATTATATAAAAGCATTATGTTTATATAATTTAAATACTTTTACCTTTCAATTTGTGGCACGTAATAATTGTTAGTGTGTGTGTAATTGTGTTTTCTTTTTTCATGTTTATATAGATACCTATTGTTGTATTCATTTTATTGTATTGTTTTAAACACACTTTTTTAATACTTTAATGTTAAGCTTTTTTATAAATTGTGATGTAATTTTGAATTTATTATTTTTTTTAGTATTCTGGGTATGTCACGATAAGTGACGAAACGTCGACAATTGAGAAAATTTATTTGTACTATTATTCTGGGTGACATTTTTTTGGCAAATAATGATCGATGATACCCACATCCCCCCACTGGTAAGATTCTAAAGCTGGTATTTTTTTTTCATACCTACTGTCATACTAAATATGCACACCGAATTTGGTTAAATTATCTCAACAGGTTTATAAATTAAAAACTGATTTTTATTTTATTTTTGACACACTGCAGCTGCACAATGGCTGTTCTAAGACCCCACATTTATATAATAAAAAACCTTATTTTTGGTCACAGACTACTTAAGAAACACATTGTATAAATTTGCTCTTTGTTCAGTTATGAATTACAGACAACACTTAAGCAAAATGAGTGTAACAAAATTCTGAATTGCCAATTTACAGTTCTCAAATCATTTAAAGCGCTTTTTGATATATATTGGTCGATTTGCTAAATGCCATAACCATTCCCTTGGGATATTTAGAGCTCGAACGCTACGAAGCGACCCAAAAAATGAACGCCCCAATGTAGGAGTTTACTCTACGGTTATGGCTGCTGTTTGTTCAGCTACTACACAGCAGCTTCCCTTACATTAGACGAGGCCACTGCTTTCCATTTCTTACATGTTGGCTGGAACGTTTAGGGTGTGATGTATATGTGAGACTCTATCTAAATCATCTAATATTAAATTAGTTCCTCGTCAGACCTGGAAGTGTCAACCCTTGTTAAATGGCGCAAGTATTCTGTGGTCCATGTAAGCGGTGAATTAGCGAATTTTTGTAACTCGACTGTTTTGTACAAGATTAGTCTGATAAACTTAATAGTAAGCTTAATTATTTTAGAGTTTCATCAACTTGCAGTCAGGAAACAGATGGAAGTAGATCTATTAAGCCATGGTATAATCTAATATCTAATGACGTAAATAGTGCCCATGATATAACTGCATTTATATTTTTTTATACAGGGTGTTTACTAAAGAATGGGTCAAATTTTAAGGTTAGCTTCCATGGAGAAAATAAAGTAATTTAAATCAACTTATCTTAGTACCATCTTGCTACCATAAAAAGTTATAGGCTCTAGAAAATAGTTTTTTATTATATTTTTTACGCTAATTTATTTATTTTTGGCAAATGTCTGATTGATTTTTGTATTTTTTTCAGATACTTTCTCGAGTCTATAACTTTTTACGGAAACCACGGTCCTACTATAATAAGTTAAATCACCTTATTTTCCTTCAAAGAAGCTATCCTTAGAGTATGGTCCACTGTTTAATAAATACCTGAGATTGTAGAATAATTCATACATTTACAACTAAAACTTTAAATGCGGTTTCCTCTAAAATGTTGCATTTTAGCGACATTGAATTTAGTGGGTATATTGTTAGATTTTATCTATCTACTTTCAAAGATGTTCACAGATATTATGTGACAAAGAAAATGCATCACCCTGTTAAGGTAATTATTTTAAAACTCAAATGCAAGGAAATGTAACAATTATTCGTCGTTGGAGTAGTTGGTCGGTAGATAATATGAAGCATTGCAGGAGATACTCTGAGCGACTTAGAGGAACGTCAGATCTAGAACACAGGAGATTGAGACTGGTTACTCTTAGAGGTCGGCACAGTACCTCCAGAACCATAGGAAACATTTTTTTTTTAAGAAATAGGCCATAGAATCACAATGCATTCCGTAAATCGCCATATTCGTTCCTACAGTCTAGTTTCGTATCGACCGAGATTAATACTCCCTCTAACCAATCATCATTGTGGCCTCAGATTTGAGAGGCGTTAGGCACGGACAAATTGGGATGGAGAATGGAATAGTGTCATGTTTACTGACGAATTTAGATTTTGCTTATGGGCCCATGACGGTCGTAGACGAGCCAGACGTTGAAGGGGAGAAAGGCGCTTCTTGGAGTTTGCCGTGACGTGAAACACAACTAACCAGAGGATTTATGGTATGGGGTGGAATCAAGATAGGTAACAGAACTCCTCTAGTATTTCTCCAAAGCCAGTTGAATGCCCAAATATACATTCATGGAGTTCTGGAACCGTTTGTCATGTCACACATTCGTGAAATAAAGTCGCGTTCTAACAAGATAATACTCGTCCTCATATTGCAGCGGTTACAGTACAGTTTTTGGAAGAGGCCAACATCAATATTCTCCGACCGCCCGCACGTTTGCCTGACCTTTCACCCATCGAATATGTCTGAGATATGATGAGTCAAAAGTTGAGAATGCTTTCAAATTCTCCAATGAGCTCAATGCTACTACAAAATTAAATACACAGAGGAAACTACAGAAAGTATTTAACCCTACATTCTAATAATATCGTACATTGCAGATTATTCATATTATACAGGGTGTCCGGAAAGTCCGTCAGGAAACTCCGTGGCGTGATTCTACGGGTTAAAATAATAGCAGTTTGTAAGGATTTTTTTTTCGAATTCCCAATTGTTTGCAAGTTACAGTTTGTCAAAGTTCAATTTTTTAAATTTTTCTTTCTAAATAACTTAGTTAATTCAAATTCGATTAATCTCTCCTTTGGTACACCCACTAAGTACATCAAGCTCTATTGGAACATTGAGAGAAGACTTTCATTATACGCCGCTATTGGGCACTTTACCTAGAACTCAAAATTTGTATTGTTCATAACTTTTTTTTCTTGCTAGATATCACAAGCATTTAAACATTTCTGGAAAGAGAAACAATTTTATTAAAAAATTATGTACTATTGATAATTCTTTCTTTAATTAATCAAGATGCTTTGCGTCAAATAAATGTCACTAGTAATTTTATTGTTTGACATTATCACGAAAATTGTTTAAAGCAGGTATAAGTCTGATTTTTCACCATAAAAATCTGAGAAATGGCCCAGCAATACTCAAATATTGAATACCGTGACATGGTATTTTGTTACGGACAAGCAAATGGTATTGCAGAACAAGCGCGCCGGAATTACATAGACGCATTTCCTGATAGAAGAGTACCACATGCCCAAACATTCGTCAACATTTATAGACGTCTGGCAAGGTTCTTTAAAAATTATAATTATGACACAGGAAGACCAAGAACCACGAGAACTGCAGAAAAGGAAGAAAGAGTGCTGGATGCAGTAGAGATAAATTCAGCTATAAGCACAAGAAAAATTGCTGCTCAGGAGGGTATACCTCGTTCTTCAGTTTGGGAGGTTCTGCATGAGCAACTTCTTCATTCATTCCACGTGCAAAAGGTACAAGCTCTTTATGATGAAGATCCAATGCGTCGTCTACGGCTCTGTAATAGCATTGTAGAAAGATATGATGAGAATAATGCATTTATTAATAAGATTTTATTTACCGACGAAGCTGGTTTTACAAGAGATGGTGTTACAAATTATCATAATACTCATCGGTGGTCCGATGAGAATCCCCATGCATACCAGGAAGCAAGACATCAACGGAGATATTCTCTTAATGTATGGGCCGGAATCATAGGAGATCAACTACTGGGTCCTCACTTCTTTAATGGAACATTAAATGGTGACAGTTACTTGGAATTTCTTCGAACCGATCTTCCAAATTTGCTTGACGATGTTCCTTTAAGAACAAGAGCGAATATGTGGCTATTACAAGATGGCGCACCTCCGCATTTTAGTTTGCCTGTTCGTGCGTATTTAAATGAGGTATATCATAATCGTTGGATCGGTAGAGGTGGACCGGTATCTTAGGCACCTCGATCACCCGACCTCAATCCTATGGATTTTTTTCTTTGGGGGCCCTTGAAGTCGATAGTTTATGAAACACCTGTAAATGACGTCAACGATCTTCGTCAAAGGATTATTGGTGGATGTGAAGTGATTCGAAACAATATCGGTGTCATTACGAACATTTATTATGATAAAATAGGACTGAAAATCTGTCAAAAATTTGATTTTTAATAAAACTTTAATAGCGATTTTCTGCTAAACGGTTACATTTATCGACTTGAATAAAGAGTACATAATTTTTTATAAAATTGTTTCTCTTTCCAGAAATGTTTAAATGTTTGTGATATCTAGCAAGAAAAAAGTTATGAATAATACAAATTTTGAGTTCTAGGTAAAGTGCCCCTAGCGGCGTATAATGAAACTCTTCTCTCAATGTTCCAATAGAGCTTGATGTACTTAGTGGGTGTACCAAAGGAGAGATTAATCGAATTTGAATTAATTAAGTTATTTAGAAAGAAAAATTAAAAAAATTGAACTTTGACAAACTGTAACTTGCAAACAATTGAGAATTCGAAAAAAAATCCTTACAAACTGCTATTATTTTAACCCGTAGAATCACGCCACGGAGTTTCCTGACGGACTTTCAGGACACCCTGTATAAATAACATTAATGTATAATTCAACCTATTGGAATGCATTCGATAGGAAATGTTTCTTCGCAAAATTGCTACATATCTAAAATTACCCCAACCAACCGAATTTACCGGTCACTGTTGCCGCAGGATTCAGCTACGTTACTGACGGATAGAGGTGGAAATTTCACAAGTTGAAACGTCACTGGGGATGGAATTCTTCTACCGTAACAGAAAGTTAAATCGAACATTCTGTTCAGAATAAAGTAAATACATCAAATAAAATTCTTAATGTAGAAAATAAACGAACCTTACCTAAAAGATCGAAATATCTATCAACCCAGTATTAACTACACAAATATAGTGTAACTCCATTTTCACATATACAGTATAAAACTAAGTACCTACACATATTTTAAGAAACTATATAATAAAATAAGAATTATCGGAATCACCCTTCAAACTATTTCCAAAATTATTTATAAAGCAGAAACGTCTCAGGTTCATGTCAAACTGAGGACAGCTAACAAGCTCAATTGTGGTACATATATGTCTGGTGTGTCGCTAATGAATGACTTTGACAGTTTGCTAAAAGTCTTTCTTTTTTATATAATTAATTACATACTACAGAGTGAGTAGTATTTAATTATTTATATAAGGTGTATAGAGTACTAACTCCTCTATAAAAGAATATAATGGAACAAGAATACTGAAATACTAATTATGTACATCAATTTTATTTTTTCTTACTGCAATGCTATTACTTACTTTATTCAAAACTATTTAATAGTATTTCAAATATTTGCAGTAATTCTTTTAAGTCACTTAAAATTGCGAATAAAGAAAACATAACTTCATTTTGAGAACAGTTATGGACTCAAGTAATAATTCATATTATCTAAATAATACAAAACATTTTTTTAGCGAACATAACTTTTTATATCATATTAAGTATTATAGGTAGCAGTTTTATTGATTTCAAGTAATTGTTGTTATTAAATGAAGAATATATAATTGTATGATTTAAGAATGAACTAATCTTTCAATAAATTATTACAATATTAAAGGAATAATGAAACTAAACCAGCGTTGAAATAAGTGTATTAATCTTGATATTAGCATAGCCTTCTTTCAGTGTGTATCAACTTACCCACATTTAAAGAACAACTTTTATTTACAAAATATAAATGATTATTTATTATTTGATAAACATGTAAAACATGGTTAATAAGACACTTATGCAAAAATATGTTAGTTTTTAATTTTGATCATGTACAAGTATAATTTAAATAACAATTATCTAGTAGCTCGGTGTTAGTTTAAATTTTCTTGTCATTTGGCTTGACATATAATAGACGCTGCTCTATTCTGTGACGCTGATTGTTACTATTACCATTTATTAGGAAACATGTGTCACTTGTATTCAGATTCCGACGATATACCGAGCGATATCGAAGAAGCGGCAAGAAATACTGTATGTTCACTGATTCCTTAAAAATCCAAAGCGGTATATGACTTGTCTTAGAAAAAAATTGAAATTGGTGTGAACAAAAGAAAGTAAAACGTCAATGAGAAAGTACTATTGGCATATTTTGCAGGCAAGAAGAATTTGAAGGCTTCTACGCTATGGACACAGTACTCCATGTTGAGCACTGAGCTGTCTTTAAATGAAGGAGGGACATTAAGATAAACAATAGTTTGATAGTATGTTTTAAAAGGCATTCCGATGGATACCACTCTAAGAAATCGAACGTTTTTTCAAAAGTCATCACAATCTAGAGTAATTCGTGGATTTGTAATCACCAAGGAAGATATAGAAGGACTAAACTTGACATTATCAGGATAGAAAACTACTCCTGGAAAGTATTAAACACAATAGATTTTTTGTTAGATATAGATATGGTAAATATGATGTAGGAATTAATACTATTGATGAGTTACCAAAGGTGATTGCTCAAATGATTGGTTTGCTGAATTGTGCATTATTCACGGGCCACTGTTTTAGAAGGTCTTCGGCCACTTTACTTGCAGATTCTGGGGCCAATATTTTAAAAATAAAACAACAAGACGGCTGGAAGTCAAATTCTGTTGTAGAAGGTTATGTTGAAAATTCTATAGAAAAAAACCCAATTTCTGATGATATTCTTGGAGAATCGAGTAATACCAATAACATATCACGGAATATTACTGCAAGTTTAACAAATAAGATTTCTTCTGGAATTAGTTTCACTAACTGTACCAACTGCGCTGTGAATATTTATATTAAATAACAATAATAATAAATAATTAATAAAGTGTTACGAGTATGTATAAAATTACTGCCTTAAATAAAAGTCACTTTATTATTTTTATGTTGCATTTTTGTTTAATTTTTTTTTTTGCAATTAGTGACAGGAACCTTTCGTAACCAGTTGCATAATGGTTTTCATTATGTAACTAGTTACATAAAGTAGAACCTTTTGACACATCTTTCGATACCAAGAGATGTTACTTTATATGTCAAAATTAGAAAAACCCAATTTATTATTGATTGCACAAGTGCCTATTATGGTTCTTAAATTTACACGAACATCAAAACTACTAATTATTGTACTTTGCATAATACAAAAACAATGAAGACATGAAACTTATCTTAATATATCTCACGCAATTAAAGAATTTTTATATATCTTGAAACTACTACTAGGTCACACTACTTTGGACACAAATTACAAAACTATAGTTAGCTATCAAGTCGCATATTGAATAAAAATTACTATTTAGTGATATATTTAGAATTAATATTTCATAATTAACATTTCAGTTAGCAATAACTATTGTCAATGTAGGTATTTAATTTTTTACGGACACGACAATAACTGTACAGCTGGGTCACTTCCCTAACAATAGCTAGATGGTCCGTATTAATGATGAGAAACCTAAGCGATTATATCAGAATAATTTGCATACACAAATGGACGAACACAGTGGGTAGTTTTTGTTTGGACTCGAATTTAAACAAAGGCATTTATTGATCCTCTTCACCTCCTGAACGTTCAGAGAAGACAAAACGCTAGACTGGGCCGAGTTTATCTGCATTTAATTTTTCACTACGTCGGCAAACGTGTAATGTAGTCTCTGTGATGTTTTTGCGATCGTTATTTTTGATATTCAAGTCGCGATACCTTTCGTAACTCGATAAAAACTCGTCCTTCTCAGAGCTTTTCTTATTTATTAACGATATTGTAGCTTAAATTTTTAAACCTACCATTAATATTAAAGCAACTTAATATTTTATAAAGAAACATTTCTGCAGCTATTTACTAATTAATATTGTTTGTGAAATATAACGTTAAGTAAAATTATTTACAATGTTCATAGTGTATCAAAAGCATTAAAAGAAGTAGCATAGCAAATAACTAGATAAGAAGTACACAAGGCAAAAATGATGTGTTAAAATCTAATAAAAATGAGGTGGCTACATATTTGATCTATAGTGATTTTCCAGGTTGTCATGCTGTGATGTGTAACTGGTCGTTGTCAATAACATAACTAAAGTGTACATCCCTACCCTGAGTTGGAATTTTTTGACCTGTCCTTGCTGTTCAGGTGCTAGGCCCTATCAGGGTGTATTCGCTGTGAGTTCACATACTGAATTCGGTTCCTGTTGTTCATATTTTGACTAGGATGGTCGGTACCGGTCCTCGAGTAACGATGATCTTCCAAGACGTTCTGTAATCATCATTGCAATTGGTCGCGAGGTGACGCTCATAACATAATAACCTTGAAAACCACAATGGATCAAATAATATCTGTAAATGTCTCAAAATCACTGATTGCATGTGATCACGTTTATGTTTTAAAACGGAGCTGTTCAACTTGAAGTAGCCCAAGAGCCATCCATGTAAATAAAATTGGCGGTTGTGTGGCCCTTTCGCAGGAATTTTATGACATTTTATGTAGAAAATTACAGAGCGTTTCCTAAATTAACTGAACTTTTGCACATCAAGCATAATATTTTGATATTTTCTTTCGAAAAAGGTTGGCATTAGAACCCATATTATATTGTATTTTTTAGTTTATTGTTAAAATTATGGCGGTCAAGCATCTAAAACTCTGTATATGTCCGTAATATTCGTATAAAAGGTGAAAGATTTATTAAAATTACGGTCCAGATCGAACATCGGACTTACCAGATTAATTTCAGAAGTTTTGATTGTAATGTACGTAAAGTTTTAAATTTTGAAAATTATTCTGTCTTTAAAATCCTCTTTGTTTACAATATTGTAATCAGCACCTTTTCACTTTTTCCAAATATAACCCGACATTTGGAAAAAGCAGATAAAAAATACATTTTAGAATACAATTCCTGTTATACACATAAAAGCATGTATGTTGTCTCTTACGCGATAGTATTTGATTTAACTGATTACGTTACAATATTTTTGAGAAGCACTATCTGCCAAACTTGCCTGCCAAACTCCTACTACTGATTGTTTGCACAGAATGTTAACTAAAATTTAAAAAAATAACAAAAAATGTGGTGGTACAATAGAAGAAAATAGTAATAAAGTAAATAAGGCATAATTGTGTATGAGAAAGAAAAACGACGTTGATAAAGATAATGCTGAGTAGCAAAGCTACATCTAGCAGTCATTCGCTACTAATTGGACAGAGATGTTTTTATTAGTAATTTTCTTATTTTGTGTAAAATAATAGCAAAACTTGAAAGCGATTCAGAGGACATCTTATTGCCGTTGATTATTCTGAATAGCTGTGTAAAGTTGTATTCAATTCGCTGATTTGTAGTAAAGTAAAATGTGCATTTGGCAATACACTTTTATCAGCCTGTAACACTATTTAAACAACCACGCTTATAGGGTACGTTTTGTATTCTATAAGTTTTTCCTTCCCTTTTCAGTTTCCAATTATGCCTTCAAAATATCCTGTTTCATGTTATGAGAGCTATCCTATATAGAGAAAAGAATCAGTTCCCTTTTCACACAATAAGTTTTGACCAAAACTTACATAAAACAGTTCACTACTTCTATAAGAGTTCGTTCTACTTCCTTTGCATTTATTCCAAACTAGTAGCTTCTTTTTAAAAAACATCTGGCTTTTAGAATATAATGTTATGGAAGTTACTTTAACGCATCTTTCGAAAAGTCTGTACTTCTTAAGACCGCCGTTCGAAGATCTCTCGACACAAACGACCGCATGAGGGTCTAGTGTCAGAGTAGTTAATGTAGATTTTTCTACAGCTCAGAAATACTGACTTGTTCGGAAATAGTTCTACTTACAGGTAGGTGGTAGCGCTGCTACACATATTGTCATTTAAATGAACCGGGTGGCCCAAATATAGTAAAAGCATTGTTGTTTAAATAAAACTTGGATTACGATGTATGTTTGTGCTATTATAATAATTGCATTAAATAATTAATACATAGCAATGTACTATTATGAACAAATATTTATCACAATTATGTAAAACACAGACTAGAGGTAATGACAATTTAAATTGTTCTAGATATGTGTTTAGTTATTACCAATAACATAATACTAAAACACCTGCAATTGCATAAAATTGCAGATCAATTTAGAGCTTTGATAAATCGTAAATCATTATGTCTTAAGTTCTACATAGTCAAGTGTTCTACCAACGTTGAGGGAATATATTCCGTATAAACTTTGCTTCTATCGAACACCCTGTTCAATCAAGGGGGTTTCATTACATTACCACAACGTTTTTTTTTATTTTTAAATAAATAGCTTATTTTGATGTACAAATTTTTGGCTGAGGTATACGAGTACGTATACATTACTTCAAGGCCGTTAAAATCATGTGACATTTGTTTTGATATAGCATCAGGGGAAGCGATAGCTAACTCATATTAAAAGTTTTTCTTGACGAATTTTACGGCCTTTATATTTTTGCAGTCTCAAATAGTTTTCTTATAGTTGCGATAACCATTCAGGGACTTGTCATGGCTGACGTTATACAATAATTGTTAAGAGCGCCGTATTCCTGAAAAGTGTTTTCTACAAATATAAATAATTTTAGACATTTAAGAACTGAATAATATAGAGTTTAGCAAATAACAAGGATGTTATTTCATGCCACCTGCAAATATTCAAAGGTACCAAGTAAAATCAATATTTCACATCAGAAAGCGATCTATCCAATGAATTTTTAGGTACTGAAATCTTTCAAAATACGTATTTTTTAAATTCAACTATAGATGTAAACATTGTTATAACATAAACTTACATAGTTCTGCATATAAGATTGTTCACTTTTGTTTATAAGTATGTGAAAATAATTGTTAAAATGTGGGGTTAGAATAGCGAAATTATGATTGTCATATAAATGCATTTTAAAAGTTATTCCATTATTTGAGGAAAGTTTAAATAGTAAAAGTGGATAAACAAAACATCAATAATTCTATTTTGATATTACTTTTACTCTACGAGTTTTATTTTTCGAAATTTCAGTACCTAAAAAACACCACAAATTTGATTATTTTACGGCGAGAGATACGGGCACCTTAAGGGCGCCGTATTCTTGAAATAGTGTTTTCTACAAATATAAATAATTTTAGACATTTAAGAACTGAATAATATAGAGTTTAGCAAATAACAAGAATGTTATTTCATGCCACCTGCAAATATTCAAAGGTACCGAAGTAAAATCAACATATAACATCAGAAAGCGATTTATCCAATGAATTTTTAGGTACTGAAATCTTTCAAAATACGTATTTTTTTAAATTCAACTATAGATGCAAACATTGTTATAACATAAACTTACATAGTTCTGCATATAAGATTGTTCACTTTTGTTTATAAGTATGTGAAAATAATTGTTAAAATGTGGGGTTAGAATAGCGAAATTATGTGTGTCATATAAATGCATTTTTAAAGTTTTACATTATTTGAGGAAAGTTTAAATAGTAAAGTGGATAAACAAAACATCAATAATTCCATTTTTAATATTACTTTTGCTCTACGTGTTTTATTTTCGAGATTTCAGTACCTAAAAACATCACAAATTTGATCATTTTACGGCGAGGGATACGGGCACCTTAATACTGTCAATACTGTATTTCTCGCCCTAAAATGATCAAGATTGTGTTTTTAGGTACTAAAATCTCGAAAATAAAACACGTAGAGCAAAAGTAATATCAAAAATAAAATTACTGATGTTTTGTTTATCTACTTTTACTATTAAAACTCTCCTCAAATAATATAATAACTTTTAATTTTAAAATGCATTTGTATGACGCACATTATTTCGCTATTCTAACCCCACATTTTAACAATTATTTTCACATACTTATAAACAAAAGTGAACAATCTTATATGCAGAACTATGTAAGTTTATGTTATGACAGTGTTTACATTTATAGTTGAATTTAAAAAAATACGTATTTTTAAAGATTTCATACATTTTCATAATTGATTGTAAGTTCTACTTTGGATTATTACAAAAATATATTTTAGTTTCATATTATGAGGCAACAACAAGAAATACCTACCGGAATCCCAAAAAATACCTATATTATTTTACTTCTTGAGATGCAAGGCAGTCAAGTCTAACTTTTTTAACCTGATATCAGAAAGTTTGGAGTAATATTTACAAGGTTAGGTAAATAATTTCAGTTATATTAAGTATTGTACCACATATTTATGTATGTTGTATTTTCATAAATTTAGAAAAATCTCTTTGTTATTTCACACCGTTAATTGGTAATAATAAATAACGAAATAAGTATCAATTCGCTGTTTTTATTTCTCTTCTTTTCTGGTTAAAATAATTTAGTGACAAAAACCGAAAAAAAAATTGCGGCAACTCTATTCATGCGAAAAGTTATGTACATATTATTAGATATCTCTCCGTAAAAATTAATTGCAGTTAGAGTCGGACTTGAGACTATGAGATAGTACTTTTAAAAATAAGTAGGTGATTTGTTATAAATATTCTTCCAAAAAAGCTCACTCACTCTCTTTGAAATACAGAGACCGAAATTAAAAAAAAAACAATTTTTATGTGTACAACCGTTTACAACAATAATGGCACTCTTTAAAATGAATTTTGCGATTTCTTTAGAACTTCTGATGTATTTGTAATAAAATCTACTTCAAATTTTTAATATTAGTTATTAGTTGTTTCACTCATCGATAAAGATTTAATGAAATTTCTACTCGGAACTTCCAAGTTCAAAAACTCGTTTAATAGAGTGTCATTATTATTGCAAACGATAGTACGTGTCTGCTCCCGGTTGCCCCACAATTTGACCTACATCAAAAATACGCTGGTCATAAAAACATCGTAGGTAAAAAATCAAATTAGCTGTATCGAGGTATTCGTATGCCTCCGCTGCAGCTGGCGGAACATACCTACCTACGTAGCTAGACAGTCACCATCACTTTAGCTCGCACCGTTTACGGTTTCTTATATCAACGTGACGCATGACGCCAGAAAACAACATAAAAGTGATTGTATAATATACATGAACTAGTAATTTTTGTAGACAGGATAATTGTTTTGACAATTGACAGGGCAATAAGTAGAAACCATAAAGGTAATACCTACCTATCTAGTAAAACTAAATTATAATGAATATAGGTATTTCTACAACGAACTAATTATGTACCTTGCTTCCTTAATTTTATTTAAATGGAAATAATGTAAAATTACAATACGTATACGTATGTATGAAATATAGTTTAAATATTTTCATTAATTTGGGAAATAAACATGTCACGTTTTCATGAAAAGGGTTCGACGTTTCTCTGACTTGCCCTGTATTAGCAAATATAAATAATAAAAATGATTCAATAATGTGTGACAAACACACACAGACACACTTACAGGTTTTCAGGACTTTGTGGGGACGCCAGCTATAGACCGATTTCTGGGGACTTCGTCCCCACAATCTGGTAGTGTCTATGTATTGTAGGGACCTTCACACACACCTTTTATTTACGCTGTTGCCAAATCTTCAAGTCCCCACAAGACGGGTGTGTGATACCCACTGTGTATTTTAATAATTTTAATTTTGATATTACGTTTTCGGCCTGTTACAGAAAATTAATGATGGAGTTAATTGATTAAAGAAAATTTTATGAGAAACATTTACATTTTTTATTTGCACTGGAAACTTAAGCAGAGTTATTATAAATTAATAATAAAGACCATGACAACAACAAAAATTAAACTATGTTCATAAACTCCACCTAAATTGTGAGGACTTGTGTAAGTCCACATAATACTGTCAGTCCCCACAAGTATAGCAACGACAATGCTCAGGTGTGTGTGTGTGTGTGTGCTCATATCCCCACAGAATGGGAAAATTTACTAGTTTATGTACTTGTGTGATAAATTGGGGACAGTCCTCACAATTTGATAATGTTTATGTATTGTGGGGACCTTCACTCACACCTCTGATAAACCGTCACAGTCTATGTACAATTATTAAGGGGACATTTCAGAAAATTTTATAGAAAATTAAATTTTATGGATTTGTGTAAGTCCACATAATCTTATCAGTCCCCACAAGTATAGCATCAACAATTCTCATGTCCCTACAATGGGCGGAAAACCTACGTCAATTCACTGGTTTATGTATCTGTGTGAAATATTGTGGGGACAATCCATTGCCTTTGCTTCTGTAATATGACATTTTTTTGTAAAAGCCTACTATAAATGTAGGTAGGCCGTTATTTTAATATTGTGTTTGCATTTAAAACTCAGGAAATATTCATTCCAATAAGGCATCGCTATCAGTTTAAAATATATTTCAATAATTTATTATTAAACCAATACTTTTAGATAAACACTAAACAATTCTTGAGTAATTTCAATTTTAAAAATAATATTTTGTAAGTTGAGTTATTTAAATTTATTAGCTATATGCAAATTGTCACATTTTGTATTTTAAATTGAAAAGATTATTGTGTGAGATTTTGGTATTCTTCATGACTGTTATGTTATTTAGAGTAAAAAATTTAAATTTTTGCTGGGGCTTAATTGATTACATAATGGACATGGAAATTAGATAAATATGGAAAACTGCAAAACTCGTCATCTGAATAACTATGTCTCTAAATTGAAATTTAAATTTATTCCGGTTGATTTATCTACTAGAACTAGGACTCGAAAGAAATTGTGAAAATAAAAATATTATTACATGGGTATTGCTAGTAAGATTTGATAAGTAGTTTTGAACATAATTTGTTAATTTGTATTAAAAAATGTATCTGTATTTATTTATTTTTAGATTTTGGTGTTCAATTTCAATCCTATACTAGGCATCTAACTGCCGGTTTCATAAAGCACTGACTAATTGAATAGTATCAAAGTAAAAATTATAGAGTCCTGACTTTGAAATCTCATAACTCTATAAACACCCAATAAATTTCAATCACACTAATACAGTCTATAGAAAAATTATTTTTATACATTTCCATATAATTTGATAATTTACCAACTACCTTTATTTTATTACCTTAAGTTTATGTTTGGCCCCTCTCTCATCAGTTTTAGAAATATAAGCTTTCAGAATCAGGGCTCTATACTTTTTACTTTGATAATAATTTAGAAAAGCTTTAGCTTTAGCTTAAGAAAAATTTAAGGGCAAATATTTCGAAAATAATTACTCGTAGGGACACTTTTGTAAGATATGTCTGATTGCGTAAAACAGATAAGGAGACAAAAAAATATCGAACAGACGGATATACCGAAACAAAAATTACGACGCGCTAATGACATCGAAGATGCAGTAGTATGCGACAAGTAATAGAAAAACTTTGCTAAAATTTGAATTGGTCATATAACCCACATTCTCCAAATTTTGTATATAACATCACGTTTATAACATAAATTTTAAATTTAACACGCCATCATTGATAAGAACTTTCACACTAATGCAAGTTCGGCTATATAGTATTATTTTTATTTAAAGAATCTACACTTTCTTTGCGCCCCATTAATTTCGAGACATCCTACAAACATTTTATTTACTTTTATAAATTATGTAAATATTTCGGACTAATGGTCTTCATCGGGATAGTAATACTGTTATACGTAATCTGCAAATATAGTTGTATTATTATTAATTCTGTGGTAACTAAAATGAAACCTATAATATAACAGATAACTTATTTTTATCACTCCTCTCCGGCGTACTTGTATTTAAAATTGGTTTTATCTAACTTTTCTGCATCTCTTAATACCTACTGTTTTCTGAAAGCCAGTACTATATAATGAAACATCCCGTATAGGTATATCTATTTAAAATATCATAAGACCCCACAATAAGAAACTGTAACGTTACACACACAAGCTCCAAATACAGAAGATATTCTATAATCGTATTTTAAAAATTAAATCTCAGCAAGTAGTATGTGGCAACGCCGCATTTTATAGTTCATGGACTCGCGCAGTGTCGAAGAGGGCGCTGCTGTACAAGACACTCGGAGGTCCACATAAGTTGAGTAAGACTACTACACAAATTCTGCATATAGCAAAATTATGATTGAGGGGACATTTTTAGAAGTTGTTATTTTTATATAAAAGGGACCTCGTAGATCACGTTTAGATAGGTTTTAAATTGTGGGGACCTGTGTAAGTCCACACAATCCTGTCAGTCCCCACAAGTATAGCATCATTAATGCTAAAGTCCCCAGAATGGGCGGAAAACCTACGCAGACATACCTACATAAACATAATAAATAGGTAGTTACGTACAAGTATTTTAATTAGCACCAGATATATTTTTTCAGTTGTATGTAAATCATTTGTTTAAAATAGACCATATATGTATAGAAATATCTTATAATAAATGTTACTATTAAAAACTGAAGTCACAGTATAATTGTGCTGAAATATTAAAATCATGTAAATTAAAACCTTTTTCAGGCCACTATGTAGAAAATAGTATTTACCATTTTACAGTTATCTGTAACTAAAACTTTTAAAGAGTACATTAAGCAGCGGCGGCGCCATCTTTGAGGTACATGACAATCTTAATTTTTCTACGATTTGGTAATAAACATCGCTAGAAATATTCGAAACCGGCAGACATGTTGATATAATTGTCAAATAAAAATTTTGCGCTTAATTTTTACACATATGGCTTGATTTAAAGCAACAATATTTTCAGAACTTGTTTCTTGTCCCGTAACTTAGGTAATGAGAACTTTTCATCGCGATCTGTGACAAAAAATCTGGCAATGTTTACCGTATAGAAATACTTGTATTTTATTTTCTAAAGAATAATTTGATTTGAAATTTCTTCATTACCTATTCTGATCTTTTATCTAATAGCACAAGTCAGTTTTATGACTGTAAAAGTTATCCGAACGACGAAAATTATGCTTGAAATTAGGTTTACACTGTCCGACACTTTGAACGCCCCTCTTAACCATTCCATAATAAGACTTGAATTCTTCAAATACTTTTGTCTAATATTAATGTAGTATACAATCTGTATTCTTCGTGAAACTAAATCAATTTCGGAAGAAGGTCATAGCGCCATATTCTTCAAATAGATGTTTCCTACATCAATCCTTCTATTATATGCAAATAAAAGATTAGACTGGCCCTTCCGTATTTATTAAATCGTGCAATCTAGTTAACCCTTAACTAATTAAGGAAGGACGAACAGTCAAGGATAACCCTAGGCATAATTAGGAGGATAATTGGACAAACAGAATGTAAATAAAACCGCCATGAATTAATTAAAGAGCGCATATTGGCTTCCGGGTTTAATTGATGTGCGCCTTGACCGGTCAAACAAGACATATTTGTTGGAACATTAGTATTAGCACTTATCATTCAACTGGGTTCGGTCGTGTAGGAAACTATTTTCAGCTTAGTAAAAATTTATTTAATTAATTCAATTACATATAGTCAATGAGTGTGTAATTCATGCATATAGGAGTTTTAGTGTAATTAATGTCATCGTTAAAAAAATTATAAAGTACCTACACTGTAACTGGTAAGCAATACAGCACTTCAAAAAAAAATGGTATGCGCTGCGGACTAGACTACACTAATAAAAATATCTTTTAGCCATTATTAGATAGTGATCATTCCCAGCAAAATATCAGCATTAAATAGGCTCCAGAAAAGTTATGTTACTGTTATAATAAAAATAATTTTGCTAAAGGATCCAACTAGCGATTTAAAAGTTTCTTTTTAACTCTTGATTCATTGCTGTTACTTCACGAGTTTATTATAGTGGCTTTTGTAATTTTTCACCTCAGCAAAAATTTATATTGGGGTTTGTTAGGAGTTAATCCTAGAATGACTAGTTATATAGCTATACCACCAAATATTTCCTTCTATTTCAAATAAGTGACGTTATAGCTACTATTATATGATTTTCTTGTCATTACTATGTGTATTTAGATTGGTTCAATTATCAACTTTGTCCTTAATATTTATTAAGTAGGTACCTATAGAAATGACCAACACTCGCTATTCACTTTTAACTCACAAATAAGACGGCCTCAACTAAAGTCAGTTACCTTTAGTAGAAGAAGTGATATCGATGGAGAAAATATGAACCTATTGAGCGTAAGAAGCAAGGCGACGACTTATGATAGTAAATTAAACTAAGTACTGGGCACAATACGATATATAGAGTGTAATATCGTATTGTGTCCAATAATTTGGGCCATTTTTTACCATCTGATACCAAATTTCAGTAGACTAAAAAAAACAAGCATCGCCTAACCTTAATTTAGAAATAATAACATTCTGTTATGTTAATAAAATCTGTCCACAGAAATGAACCTAATTGTTAAAAAATAACTATCAATTCTATTCTTGAACAAGTAAACTGTTGGCAAATCCACTATGTTCTGAGGTAATGAGTTCCATGTATCGAAGACTCTGTTACACAGAAAATGTTATCTGGTAAGCGTTTTGAAGTTCTCCTTCTTAAGTTTTAAAGAATATCCACGAAGGCGAGGGTCTGTGTTGAGTGGAAAAGTAGTGCCTCAGTTGACAAAATTGAACTTTAAAATACGGTAAGTTAATAATCACTACGAACACGTCGTTGATGAAATGTCGTGAAGAATGCAGATACCAATCTATCGCGGTAGGACGGCCAAACAATACCAAAGGATAATCTAGTAGCTCGACGTTGAATATTTTCCAACATATCTTGGTCCCTGATGAGATCAGGACACCACACTGGACCCGCGTATTCAAATATGGGACGCACATAGCTTTTGTAGAGTATGCAGCACGTATCAAATAATAAATTTAAAAAAGTTTTTTGAAATAAAAATAGTTTAGTGTTCGCACGTATACACACAGTGGCGATATGATCACTCCACGTAATACTAATATTTATTATTACACCGAGGTCGTTATGTGATGACACACTTTTTAATAGCCGTCCATTAATAAAGTACGGAAAATTTGGACTGTTTCTACCAACATGCAGTAGAACGCACTTAGCTCCAGATGATGAGCAATATATAATCAGCAAAAATAAGAGTCCAGGACAAACGTTACTTTTGCAAAATATGAAATTTAGGCACGGACCTGTTTTTAATTCTTCACTTTGGTGTAGTGGAATACACCAATGTACTTTTATTGGTATGTTTAACGAATTCTGATATAAAACAGCACACCAAACTGCTGAATTTAAAAACAGCTTCCATAGCGAGTATTCACGCCAATCAAACAGATTTTCAAATTCGTGGTACACTTGCTATTCTGGGGCAAATTCTTCAAGTTCTGTAATGAGTTTTCATTTAAATACTGTTCTGTGAGGTGGTGTGTATGAAAGGTGCAAAATGGAAACAAATATTTTACAAGGAAAGAGAAAGGCAGTCATTCGCATCAAACCGACAAAAACAAAACATATGAAAATCAAGTATAATTCAGTATTTCTTTGACCCACAGTTGCTGCTTAAATGTTAAGAATTATTTTATAACATTTCTAAAATATAAACTTTTTTATAAAAATAATTATTACACATTCACCATAGACTATGTAAAAAATCACATATCCATTGTTTAAAAACAATAATTTTAATTTTTAAAATAGAATCAATGTTTCGTTAGATTAAAAATATTTCATACTATTATTTTTAATGGTTAAAATTAAGCAAAACGTGTTATAATTAATAGTAAATTGTATTTCTTTTAATTTCCTCATATAGTCTGAAATTTATTATATCTACCAACAATTTAATTTACTTTTTGTTATTTAAATGATGTTTATATAATAATAAATATTTTCCCAACATTGAACATATTTGAGAGCAATTGATTGATTGTTAATCCATTACTAATTATAACGCCTGTTTAGCTACTGCTGTCTAGTAAATGACTAACTTCCCTCATGTTTACACAGTTCATTAGCTGGAATCTAATATTTATTAATATAGAACGAGATTTCCACTTAGCTCTATCTATAAATGGTATCAGTTTAATTACGTATATATCTGTTATTTGCCAATGCATATCATTTTAAACTTTTATTACAGATTTTTTTCTGTATTACTTCCCGGTTAAAAGTTATAAGCAATATTGTCCCAAAGAGTCTGTAATTTCATTGGAATGCAGGCAATTCCTAATACTGAAATCCAATTTTAGTATTAACGTTTTTGCGATAGTGTTTCCAACTCGGAGTTGATTTAATTTATGCTAAAGTAAGACAAAATGCTTTAGCAGCTTTTCGCCTATACGCAGAATGATTTGTCTGTAGGCATGTGCCAAATGCAACTACTTTTACCGCGGTAGTACAGCGCGGACGTGACACGGAAAATTGGTAACCGAATCGTAGAAAAGTAGGACTTCCACGGCGTATTGCATCAGCTGAGCAACACATTTTAGAGATGGTTGAAGAGAATCCCCTAATAAGTACCAGACAAATTGCTCAACAATTACCAAGGAATGACCCAATCAACAGTGGCGTATCAAACACGGGGCTCAATTATACCAATAACTTATGAGGTCAAAACGGTCAAGAACCAGAAACATTTGTCTTAGTTCGTAGAAACTGCTCAAATATGTTTAAGTGTTAACACGTCGATAGACAAAATTTTTAAAAGTTTTTGTAACATTAGATATGTCAAAACGGTTAAAGATAGGTATTCATTAAAAAAGTCCAAGTTAATAATAATACTTAACAAATTTTTGCTCTATTGTTAAGTAAAAAATTGAATGTTTTACATCAGATATACATTATGGCGTCGGTTATAAGATACCTGAAAATGAAATCAAATGTGGACATGTTTATATACATATACTGCCAGCCACGTACAAAGGATTGCTTGTCTAAGCATAACAGGAGCTAGACGCACAACACTTATCAGCATAGTAATGCTATGTCTGTCACCTTTAGATATTCATTACTGTGACAACCATACTTCGTCTCAAAAACACTGGTATTATACCAGATGTAGGATGTGGAGAAGGTAGGAGTCGTCAGGAAGATGCCCCTTCTACAGGCAGATACTGACAGTATTGTCCCCAAGTTTGCATTTGACTGACCCTACACGGTAGTTATCAGGAATGAGGAAGCCGCTAGTGAGAATGTAATCAACACACGGCTCAGAAAGAAATTAAGGTGCAGGATGTGGAATCTATTCCAGATCCCTACACATCCAATATAAGTGGACGATAGATAGGCACGCTACTGTAGTACAAATAAAATTAACAGATATAACCACAGCCGCCAAATAAATTGTTCGTAGACATATAACGGGAAAAACCATCAGAATATACACAGATAGCAGACAATCACTACTGATCTTACGTAATCATAAGATCATGGGAATGCCATCTCGTAGTAGCCTCAACCAACAATAGTATGTCTGTATGCTGGGTGAGGAGACACGGGCGATGCAATGACAATAAAGGATGTGCTCCTTACATCGGGTCTCAATATTTTTGGACCTGGTGCCTCCAGTATGCTTCCATTGTCAGTTTTTGTTGAAATTATCAAGGAAGAGACCGACAGAGAATTTAGAAATCGGTGGTATGACACAAATAGCAGTCAATTTGTTTGGTGTTCTTATGCCCGCTACAGACTATGCATGAATTTGCGATTCGCGATGCGCAGTGCGTGGTTTGTAAGGAATTCGTGCATCATGTGTAGGGTTTTTATGAATGGATTTTTAACGAACAAGATCCTACAGACTATTCGCGAACTCCTCGCATATCACGAATACACGCATAGTCTGTAGCGGGAAAAAGTACCTGGCCATGTCTAGGATGAATCTTCGCCTGATGACAGGCATTAAAACTGGACACTGTTAGTTAAGGAAGCATCTTTATATGAGAAAGTGTGAAACACCTATTTGTAGGGGTTGCGAACAGGAAGACGAGATAGTACTCCATGCACTCTGTGAATGCACTGCCATTTCGTCAATAAGAGAATCCGTATTGGGAGAACCAAGATCTTCTAGGGCATACATTAGAACTACGTCACCACCTTCTTCTCTTTACTAGGCTGGTTAGCGGCTTTGGTGGATTGATCTTCTAATGGGAGGAAGTTCCCAATGACGCTTAAGTGCTGTAGCTTCTTAAGCTACCCTCCACACAATTCCAGATTCTGTTATAACATAGCTCAAAAGCGATATGATATTTAAATTTGGCACGCCTAAAACCTTTTGGCACCAAATTAGTTATTAGAAATTTTTATAGAAAAAGTTTTAGTTCAACATCTTTGCTAATATTAATATTAGCCCCCTCACATACACATGCAAAAATTTATTTTTAATATCTTAAATCAGGTGGTCTGCTACATGTTATGAAACACCATGTATACACATAGTTTTACATATTCTTGCTACTAAGCATCAGAATTTATCTTTATCTTTATTTAATTAATGTAATAATATAAGATGATGTGCTCATTTACTTTAAAACTATTTTATACGCAGTTACATATAGCATATACGCAGTTACTCATATTCAAATTTTGACATACAAGGCCATGTTTATGTTTAAAGACTTCATCCCATTTATTCTTCATCTTCATATCTCATAAAATTTGATTTTTTTTACATTTATCTACCTCCTTGTAAAGATTTTAACAAGGAATCATTATCCTTCCTTTGCACAGGTGGCTCTGATATGATCATAATATCCTTAAGAATCATTTTACGGGGAGATATATAGCAGCACTTTTTCTTATTTATATGCTTATAATTCCCGTTTAGTATTTAAAATTAATAAAATATGGCATAACATTTTGTAGGACATATTATAATCAAATATTGTAGATTAAAGGTATTAAAAAAATAGAGAGTTTAAGGCGAACATGTAAAAATGTGTTAGCTTTTGAATATGCTTAGTTCTTAAAAGTCAAAATATAACTGCATTTTGCCTAGAACTGTTGATATTTGTCGGCCAAGATCAAAGAAGCATTGCTATTAACGTTCTCATTAATATTGGTACACAACTTAAGGGCAGATTGTTAACGTCAAAATAAAGCAATTGAGCCCAACATGTCTTATTCAATTGTTTTGCTTTTCAGTCTAAGTAAGTTGAATAAATGTTTTCGATTCTTTGCTATATTTCAAGAACGTATGGACCGATTATTTTGAAAATTTGTATTCTTATGTTTTTTGAGGTGGCAAATACGAATATTCAAACACTGTTGAGGTCATGACTATGGGCGCTAGTAATATTATACTGTCGATGTAAAAATATGTCTAACTTTTTGTATTTTACACCTTTGAATTTTTCAATAAGAAACTACCTTTAATTCTAAATAGAAAAGTTATACCTGTTACAAATCTATAAACCCAGCCGTTTTCGAGTAACAGACGATTTATGTTTTTGAGAATCGGCTGGAATTAAATTAGAAAATAATTTTTTAAATATATTGAGTTAACAGACAACCCGATCAGAGACTATTCACGAGATTGTATGACCAAAAAGAGACGTTTCAAGGCCGAAAATATTAATAGCGGACCAAGAAGATGATATGATGTATTAGTTCGAATTGATGACATACAAGCACACGTCAAATTTCGGCACCTACTGGCATGTCTTCCGTTAGCAGAATATTCCATAAAGAAAAGTTATATCCTAATTATTTTACTCTAGTTCAACATTTAACGCCACAAAACCATCTAGCTGGGTTTTCATAGTTTCTTCGCTAACAACAACAGTTTATAATAAATTCTTATTTACGGACGAAGCCACATTTATCCGATGAGGTACTTTAAACTGGAGAAATAGTCATTCTTGGGAACTAGAAAATCCTCAACTGGCAAAAGAAGTACACTTCAGCAATAGTTCTCTCAATATTTGGTGTGGAATTCTCTCCGATAATGTTGTGGGGTCGGTCCTACTAAGTCCACTTAACGGAGAAAATTATTTAAATTTTCTTATTAATGACATGCCACTGCTTCTGGAATATATTTCCTTAAATTTACGGCAGAACATCTGGTTTTTGCACGATGGTGTACTTGCACATTACCCCCAATAAGTAAGAGAATATCTTAAGGCTTACGGTGAGCGCTCGATCCAAAGGGATATAGTTTTCGCTCAGTAACTCCTCAACGAAAAATGATAAAAATATGCGGTTTTTTAATAGACTACAAATACTATTTTACATCGGGGCTGTGTTTTGAAATTTTGAAAATATGCAAAATTTTAAAATGTAAAATAATATCTGAAGTCTATTAAAAAAAAACCGCATATTTTTATCATTATCCGTTAAGGAGTTAATGAGCGAAAACTATGGGTTTGTTCCAACACAGCAAGAATCGATTCCGAACCGTCCAGAATTAGTCAGTCAGTTTAGTTGTTAATGTGCTCTCGGCGAATGCGACGTAAGACGGTGTTGGTCAAACATTTCTCACGGTACTGAACAGTTCTCGACGGTTGTTGGAACAGATGTTATATATCGTTTGATAGAGCGCTCACCGTAAGCCTTAAAAGAAATTTTACGCACCGTTGGATTGGACGCGCCAGCGAACTTCATTGCACGTAACCCTGATTTAAATCCGCTGGATTTTTACTTTTGCGGCTATATTAAATCTTTAGTTTACAAATCCATTATCAAAAGTCAAGAACAACTGTGGGAAAAGATCTAAGAGTCTGTTAATATTATTAAGCAACATAAAACTTTATTCAGACAAAATTTCAATAAGAGGTTAAGAGTGTGCATTGAAGTCACTGTTTGCATGATCGTAACTGCCATCTCAATAAAGATAAGGCTACAAATGTTCAAAATAATCGGTCCCTACGTTCTTAAAATATGGCAAAAAATCGAATTTTTTTTTCAAATTTAACGCCCTGTAAAATGAAAAGGAGCAACAATTGAATAGGACATGTTGGACCCAATTGCTTTATTTTGACGTTAACAATTTGCCCTTAAGCTATTATTAATGAGTCACCCTGTATAAAAACCATTCGATTTATGCAAATATTTTGCTCATAAAAGCTGAAATATCAGAAAAAATAGTAAGATGTATTCATTCCATTTGACATTAAAAAATCATTTACGTTGCGATAGCTCTATATATACATGTGACGAGAATATAGTTGGAAATATGAATAAAAGGACAATACATTCACACAAATAGAAAATGTCAGAATCAGGTGTGCGAAACATGGTCGGGTAGATTGCATCGTATTCAGCGTTAGGATAAAATTGAACCACAGCATAGAACCACAAAATAGTACGATTTATTTATTGTGACATTGTGCTTGCTAACGTATAAATTTAAAAACCTTGTTATGGTGTAGGTATTTAATCATACGTTTTTTCAAGAATAACCCTATGATATTAAATAACTATATTGTAAAAATTAAAACGTTTGTCTAATTGTTTATATTGCACCTCTCCCCCACCCTAATGTTTTTAGACCGTTAGGAAGATCACAATCTATAGTGCATTTCAACGAAGAATTTTTATTATATACTTCTTTTCATTATATTCATTAGTTTGGGTTTTACAGCGCTGTGAAGTGAACACTAATTTTCCCTACTGATAAGTATAAATTTATATCAATGATATGGCATAGTTTTTAATTATTTTTATAATAATGTTTTTTATTATAGACATTTCAATATTGTTATTTAATAGTTATTGACTCTTTTCCCCACCACATACGAGGTAGAGTCTGGAGGCGCGTTTTTTTTTGCGTGGTATCCCCAGTAGGCATGATGAAAACCACTCTACAAAAATGCACTGTCATTTTTTTCCAAAAATTTGGATGGTTTTTCTTTAATATCTTTGTTATTTTTGATTTTACAACAAAAAGTTATTGAACTAAAATTGTAGAGGATTCAATTTGCAATAAAAAATGTTTTTAAAAAAATTTTGTGTGACCAATAGTTTACCTGATAAATGCTAAACATTTTTTTCCACGATGACGGCCGAAGCTGGAGGGTTGTGACCCCACAATCTTCAAGTTTAGTGGTACGGTTGTATTTTAATCAGATTTACTAAAATATTGTTAAAAATATATAACGATGAGCGATGATGTATGCAGTAGTGATCTTATAAAAAGAGTGAGTGCATTTGAAATTGTTACTAAAGAATCTCTTGAAACTATTAAATGTCAAATTAACCAATTGAAAGATGCATATAATAAAGCTGCTAAGGATATGGATGCACTTTTGCAAAAACAAAATGTTAATAAGATCGTGTGTTATGGTCATTCCCAAGATGAATCGGAAGATATAATTGCTGATATTTGTCAATTGTTATCTGAAAAACTAAAAATAAATATGAACAAAACTGATATTTTTAACTGTTATCGCTTAGGTACAACAAAAAACCTTAATACGGCGACAAAGAAATTCAGACAAGAAATGAAATATTTAATAAAAAGTCTGCTCTAAAAGGAAGTAAAATAATATTATCGGAATTGCTGACATATACAAGGTATAAAATACTACAGGATGCAAAGAAAGTTTATGGAAAGCAATGCTGGGTTCGAAATGGAGGTGTAATAATTAATGCAAATGGCAAGAAGCATTACATAACTGAAAGGTCGCAATTTGATGAACTGTTGGAACATTGATAATTTTTTTTTAATCTGGAATGCCGAATTCTTGGTATTGTCATTATTTTCCTTTAATTTGTAATTCATTTTTTTTGTATATTAAATTAATTTAATTAGTAACTTTGCTATTTTCAATTTTATTTGTAACTAGGATACTGTAATTCAATTGGTAATAATTTGTAATTTCAATTTGTTGCAGTGATTGCATGTGTAATTGCTATTAAGTATCTATTTTGTTGAATAATGAAAGGATTTATTTCTTTTGCACATATAAATGTTCGTTCATTAATATGTAATTTTTTAGGATTTAAGGAACTTATGAACACTGATAAGTATGATATTGTAGCGGTCTCTGAAACTTGGATGTCGGACAACATAGACATTAATGTAGTTGCGATAGATAATTACAAATTTTACTCAGTAAATCGTGATGGTAGAGGTGGTGGTGTTGCCATCTATGTTAGAAGTAAGTATAGGACATCTAAATTGCATGTAGGAGTAAATTGTGGCAATGAAATGGAGCAGCTTTGGATAGAGTTAATACATAATAAAACTAAATTTGCAATAGGAGCTGTTTACAAAGCTCCTAAATTTTCTGTTACGGAATTTTTAAGTCAATTTGAGGATTCACTAAATGAGTTAACGCCTAAATATGACAACATTATTTGTGGGGGTGATTTGAATATTGATTTATTAAAACTTGATAACAATGACACTAAATTATTAAATAATATTCTTGTAAGTCATAATTTGCAACAAATTATTAATGAACCTACACGTATCTCAAAAACTAGTTCAACACTTGTTGATCACATTATCTGTTCTGTTAATTTGGGTATTAGTAAAATTTCTGTTAATCATAGTTGTTGTATATCTGATCATTCTCCAGTATCCTGTTGTTTTGGTGAAGATAGCTCTCGAATTAAACCATTTGCACATAAGTATAGGGATTTTAAAAATTTTGACAGTGACTTATTCATTTCACATTTTTCTGAATTAGATTGGAATAATTTTTTTCGTTGTAATAACATTGATACTAAAATTGATATATTGAATAATGCTTTGAATAATATTTATGATCTGTTTGCTCCAATTAAAACTGTTTTAATTAGTAAACCAAGAGCACCTTGGCTCACTAACAATATTAAGTTTATGATTAAATTAAGAGATAAGGCTTTAGTTAAATTTAAGAAAACAAAAAATATTGGTCATTGGGAATATTACAAATCCCTACGCAATGAAACTAATAGAGCCATTAAACAAGAAAAAAAATCGTATTTAGAATATCAAATTCGTGTGAAAGGTAAGAATTCTATGTGGAATGAGCTAAAAAATCTAAATATACATAGCAAAAGTAAAACAACAGTTCTTCCAGATAGTATTGCTGATGTAAATAAGATTAATGATTATTTTATTGATTCTTGTAAGTCTGATTTTGCAGTAGATTTAGCGTCTATAAATTTGTATTCGAGTTTAGTTAAACATGGTGTAGGTGAATTTAAATTTCAGCTCATTTCGGAAAATGAAATATATTTAAACCTCCTTTCAATTAAATCAAATGCTGCAGGTTCGGATGGAATTAGTTTACGAATGTTATTAAGACTTTGCCTATTATATTACCAATGCTTACTCATATAATAAATTTTTGTTTTGATAAGAGTGTTTTTCCTAGCCAATGGAAAATTGCTAATATTTTACCTTTACCGAAAGTAAGTGACATTTCTGATTTCACAGATCTTAGACCGATAAGTATCTTACCTACATTATCAAAATTATTTGAGAAATCCGCTTGTAAACAAATTAGATCTCATTTAGATGAATATAAAATTTTACCAACATGTCAATCAGGCTTTCGTCCGAATTACAGCTGTGCTACAGCACTTTTGCAAGTAACAGATGATATAGTAAGAGCTACTGATAATAATAAATTAACGGCCTTAATCCTATTAGACTATAGTAAAGCTTTTGATAGAATTAATCATTCACTGCTTCTTGCTATGTTACATTACATTGGCTTTAATAACGAATCCGTGTCTTTAATTGAGAATTACCTAACTCAGAGGAAGCAGTGTGTTCTGTATAACAATGAATATTCTCGTCAACAAGTAATTAACTGCGGAGTGCCACAAGGTTCTGTTTACACTTCCCAATTTGAAAAAGTTTTATCTCATTGTAAATCACATTTTTATGCTGATGACACACAACTTTATTATTCTTTTGAAGAAAATGCAATACACCTGGCAAATCAGAAGATAACAGATGATCTAAATAATCTTTTAAACATTTCAAATAAATTTTGTCTTTCTATCAATCCATCAAAATCTAAAATAATGCTGTTTGGGAGACAGGTTGCTAGAAATCGGTGTAAAGATATTATTGACATTAAATTATCTAATGAACAATTACAACCTACCGATGTTGCAAAAAATTTAGGCTTAACCATTGATTCCTCCTTGAAATTTGTTGAACAAGTTAATGTGATTATTAAAAGATCTATAAGTTCTCTTAAATTGATATATGCAAATAGAGAATCACTTAATAAAGAGAATAGAATTATATTATGCGAAGCTCTGGTGTTGTCACATTTAAATTACTGTGATGTAGTTTATTTTCCTTTCTTAAAAAAATATGATCAAGCCCGTTTGCAAAAAATTCAGAATACTTGTGCTAGATTTATATGTAATGTTAACAAGCGTCAACACATTTCACCTCAAATTGAAGAAATTGGCTGGTTAAAAATTTTCAAAGACAAATTCTTCACAGCTGCTGCCTGTTTCATAAAATTATACTTTTAAAACACCACCTTACCTACATGAGAAAATACGTTATAGAACTGATATTCACAATATAAATGTTAGGTTCAAAATATATTATCTATGCCATCTTATAAAACATCCTTATTTCGTTGTTGTTTTACTTATCTAATAACTAAATATTATAACAAAGTCCCAGATAATATTAAAACATATAATTTGCCATCATTTAAGACTCATATTAAAAGATCTATGTTGTCCGATAAACATTTTTTAACTTCTTAATCTTAATACATTGTCATAATTTTCTAAATAATTTGTATTCAAATAGTTCAAAGTTTTTTTTTTGCTGTAATGTGTTACATATAAGTACATATATTTTGCTTTTACATGTCTGTAGATGTTGCTTGTTAGACATACCTTAACTTAATTTTTGTTCTAATAATATGTAGCGGTTGAGTGGAAGAGCAGGTTTACGCCTGAACTCTGCCTTTGCAATGGTTTTGACTTTACTTTATTTGATTGTGTTGAAATATGATTGTATTATTTTATATGGGTTAAAATATTGCAAATAAAATCATTTATTATTATTATTATTATTATTATTATATCATGTAAAATCACACATTGATATAAGTTTACTCATAGTCTTCCTATGAAAACTTTTTTCCGAAAGTTTGTAAAATAAATAAATGTATTTGAGTAGTCTTCAAAATACTTGAGTCAATTAGTAGCGATTGAAAAATGAGCTATATTTATCATCATTTCAAAAGTATGCTCCAAATACTATATGTTGTGCAATTTACAACTCAAGTTTCAAAGTGTCTATAATTGTCAGTAGCCTTCTAAATACATCTTACAAAATAGGGAACAATTAGAAATCAATTTGCCATATGTATATGCAGTCAACAGTGTGTACTACGTTAAATGCCTTTCTTATCTATAATATAATAATAGGTACTAATAATTTATTGGCCCAACAGAAGTAATCCACTTAGAGAGCTAAATTACAATGGCACAACTGATAAAAATAATGATAAATTTCACAACAATAAAAATAATAAAACAAATGAATACTAAAAAAGTACAGTAAAGTGCATGAATTAATAGAAAAAACTAACCTAAGATACATAACTTAAAACGAGAAAAACCTAGAGACAGGAAGCAGCGTACATCGACTGTGGACATGGTTTCCTATATTCATGCATAACGTTTTGACAGAACAATAATTTATATTTGCGATATAATACGAATTGAATTAAATGTTTTGCACATAAAATAAACTAGAGATTTTAGCAATAAATTTGTGTTAGCCCTTGGTAAATAAAAAGTGGCATGAATTTAAATCTCATTGCGCGGTACTAAGAAACCTACTTACTGCAACAAATCTGGACAATCAATTTTATTGTGAACTATATTGTACAGAAATTTCACCGATTGACATCGTATGCGGGTTTCTAAAGCTTGGAAATTGAACATATTTAATAATGCATTGTGATCGAAACCTTGTACCGGATTCCAAATCAACGAGTAATATTCAAGTTTCGATCTAACGAACGCATAGTACAGAACTTCCAAAGCTTTAATATTAGTAAATGAATGACAGTTACGAACAATAAACCCGAACATTTTCCTGGCATGAGATTGGATGTGTTTGATGTGATCGACAAAAGTTAAACTACAATCAAACAAAACTCCTAAATTCTTAATTGGTACCACATACTGCGAATTCTGATTATTAATTTAATAAATATATTTTTCATAATTTAATTTTGTCGTATACGTAACCACTTTCGACTTAAAAACATTAAGCTTTAAATGGTTTACCCTACAGCATGCTTGAATATTAGTCAATCATTTTGCAAACCCAAGACGTCTGACATACTATCAATTTTCCTATACATTTTTATATTATCGGCAAAAAGATTTTCATATTTTAAGATAGAGCAAACATCATTTATAAAAACTAAGAACAGTAAATGGCCTAAATTGGATCCTTGGGGGACGCCTGATGTGCAACCAGCAGCTGTGATTTGAACCCATTAAACGCAACGAAGTAGGCTCTATTATCAATATAAGACGAAAATAGATCCAACGAAGCAGGGCTAAAACCAAACCCTTCCAGCTCTTTCAACAGAATGCAGTGATATATTTTCAAACGCCTTAGATATATCTGTGTAAATTACATCTACTCTGCCGTGAGAGTCCAAAATATATGATAAATATTGAGTAAAAACTAGACAACAACGCTATAGGAAAATAATTATTAACCAGTGATATATTACTATTTTTAAGTATAGGACGGACCCTAACAATTTTTAAAAATCAGGAAATAATAATAATAATAATAATAAATGCCGAATTTATTGAACTATTCATTCCCCACCCTCAGGCAAATTCAAGCCAATAAGCCTGATGTAGTCCTCCTCGACCACCAGCTTAGGACGATGTTTGTGATTGAATTCTCTGCTCCTCAGAGAACAATATCGTCCTAAAAGAGAAGGAGAAACTTAGGAAGTATCGAGATCTTCTCTCGTAGCACAGCAGGCTGTACCCAGACCACTCTGAAAAGATTGTGGTGCTAATTATACGCGTCCACGGTGGAATGAGACAAACGGTGCTTTCTGACGGCAGAGATCTTAGCCGGCAGAATGCAGAAGGCAATCGTCCTTGGTTCGCTACGTCTACTCAGAACACACGATTTACGGGCGCAATGATTACTGAGTCCACGGAGTGGAGAGTAGTCATTGCTTGACTCTTCAGAACATCTCCGAATGTGTCGGAGCTTCGGAAGGTGTTACTGAAATACAAAAAAAAAATAAATGCATTTATTGCCCAACAGTTACCCATTTACAGAGCAATTACACAAAATAACTTAAGACTTTCAGTTAAGTGATTATATACAAAGTGTACCAAATACACCTATGACCGATACATATTAAGTTCAACAGAATTGGAAAGATAATTATAGGTATGCTTTACATTTATGTTTTAACTCAACAATACTGCAACAGAATATATCGCAAACAGAAGCAATTATATTTACATTAACACACATTACAGTTACTGGTGCTTTTAACAATAAATTTGATTGAGCTCTTTTACAATATAATATATTATTTTGTCTAGTTTTAAGTGTTTTAACTAATATATCAATCTGTGATAATAAAGCAGGACAGTCAATTTTACCCAGTAATAATTTACATAAAAATAAAACAGATGCTAGTTTTCTCCTTCTCCAAGGACATACATTTGAAACTACTCAATAGATCACTATAATCACACCCTCTTTGGGCATAGACCCCAGTAGTTCTAAAACTTAAATATTTTAAAAGGATTTTTGGATTCTTTCAATAGCAGAAGAATACTGCAGATATATAGGATCCCATATTAAAGAGGCATACTCCAATTTAGTTCTAATTAAACTAAAATTATGACATTTTTTACTATTATGTATAACAAAACCTTGTGTATCATACGCTGACTTTATGATATTACTTATATGTTGATTGAATGTTAATTGATGATCAAAGTACTCCTAAGTATCTTATATTATTGGTTCTTTCTAAAGTAACATTATTGATTCTGTAACGATATTGAAAAACATCTGATTTGCGACAAAACGATATTATTTTACATTTAGAAGTATTTAGGAAGTGATTTTTGATGAACCAATTCTCCAATAGAGCAATTTGTTCTTGCAACCTAGTACAGTCATCTACATTAACAATAGAACTATATACTTTCAGATCGTCGGCAAACATCAATTTGTTACAATCTATTACGTTGCATAAATCGTTGACGAAAATCAAAACAAGTAAAGGTCCTAAATTGGATCATTGAGGGACACTACTTGTTGCAATATAGATATCAGATCAAAACCATTGTAACAAATACATTCCTTGCGATTACTCAAATAAGATTTCAAAAGAATCAAATATTTGCTATGGAAGCCGATGTTTTTATATTCTTCTCTAGATTTTATCTTTTATTGTTTTTCAAAATTTTCTAAACAGTTTCTTCATTGTTAACGGTTATCTTCATAGGACGGAGTTTGGAATCAGTATCTAACACATTGGACAATAGTACTCGGTAATTCAGGAGAAATAATATTTAGCATGTCAGAAATCATACGTTTATCAGTTTCGGCTTGTTCAGTAATCGATTTACGTTGATCCGGCTCAGGTACATTAAATAACATGACATTATTCTTACGCTTATTTCTTTCTTCAATATTAATTCCAGATGATCCACTTGCCTGAGAATTCGCAGCTTTTAATTCTTTGATATCGTTTTGAAGTTTTATTAAAAGAGCTTTCAAGTCTTTCAAATCCTGCCAACTACTCTGCAGTCAATACATGTCCAATCGTAACCTTTGTTGCTGTTTAATATAAGCACTTCATTGGCCGTAATTTCTACACAGGAATGCTTGAACTTCTCTTGCAAACGCTGCATGTAACTATGAGGTGTCCTCACATAGCTGGTTACAACACTTAGGTACATGCCACATTCGGTGCCATTATTTTACTTACTTAGGTAATTGAAACTATTCAATCGAAAATATGTGGACTTAATTATACCTGCTCAGTACAATTGGTATCACTCCCAAAGATAGCAACAAGAAACAGTTGGTGTATGGTTTTTACAGTCTTTAAATATAACCCTAATCTACACTTTAACTTGTTACTCATTCACATGCACATACAATGACATACATTGATGATTTAATATGCCGCTTATGAGTAGTATTTATGGCTAAATTAAAATAATTTACAGAGGCAACGAATATACATAAATACCGTCCCTAATTAAAAGCTGGAATCTGGTCTGGGCCAGAAGTAAATCTTGGTTTAAGTTTCCGGATAGCCGTTTCAATTTCGTGAATTTCAAAGGATGATAAAGAAATTGTTTCGTTATTGTTAAAACTCAGTGTGAAGTTATCAAAGTTATGATCATGTGGTAAATAAACATCATTAAAAAATTGCAAAAGCATTTACAATATCCTCAGGTTGCGTATAAAATTGATCATTATATTTGATGTCACCGGAATTCTAGTTGACTTTCTCTTAGCTGATAAATATGACCAGAAGAGTTTAGCATCTTGTGGTAAATCATTTTGGATATCCATTATATACGAGTAGTTGTCATAAGTTACTTTAATCTGCCTTTTAATGAGTAATGAATTAGTCTTTTGTATTTAGCAAAAATTGTCTTTTAACTTGATATATTGCTTTATTTTACTTGTGTACCACTTTGGAAATTCACTAGGCTTAACATTTGTATATAGCGGTACATAAGTGTTCAGAATAGAGTAAATGGTAGCATAAAATTCAGGTACTGCTTCATTTACATCATCATAATGTAAAAGACAAGTACAATCAACATGAGACAAGGCATAGTATAACTCAACATAGTTGGCCGTAACAAAGTTGTAACTTCTCTGGTTGTTATTTTGAGGAAATCATTTTAATTTATCACTAAGTCTACATATAAATAAATAAGGAAGGGTGATAAGTATGTTCAAAAACTAAAACAGCGTTGTTACGGGACACAAAACAGTCGAAATCAAAATCAAGTAATCGATAAATCGAGTTATATATTGCATTACATTGATTAAGATTAAATAACACTTATTTTCTAATGACACTTATCTATATCTATCTATTATCTATATTTACGACTTTAATGAACTCATTTTATTCGCAAATGAGGGCGTATCATCGACATACACCAACGAGCTTATTAAGAATTTTACAGCCAAAAGCGTCTTGTGCTTGTCGACTTTTTCTGGCAGATTGGTTTTGCATATTCACGGTATCATTACTCATTTTAACTGTGTAGCGTAGATTGAGGTTGATTGTTTTGCAATGTTTTTATAATATCAAATTCTGAATATACTTCTACGACTTTAAATGTATATTTACTTTTAAAATACTTTTAAATGTATTCACTTTTGGACATATTATGCAAACAAGCAAACAACAATGGATGAGACCTGATCTATTTATGTATTTCTAGAATTGTTTCTTCAGGTTACCTCTTTATTTTAAATTGAACTAAATATCTAACTATAAAATATTAAGATATATGTTAAAATCATATGAAACATTTAACTTTGAACCGACACGTATTCACCTACTTTATCCAATCGTTTTTTAAAGCCGCTTTTCAAGTAGCAAGTCTTTTGCAATCCGGGGAAAAAATATTAAAACATGAAAATGACAATGATCTGAAAATTTTTATTAATGTCTATTGATGAGTATTGGTTACTACAGAATAATGTAAATATTATAGTTGACTGGTGTGCCTATAATAATTTGCATCTTAATGTTGACAAATGTATCATCGTTTGCTATCACAAAAAACATCCCTATTCTTTTCAATTACAATATTAATCGTATCACTTTGACCAGGCTTGATGAGATTAGGGACCTGGGAATATTATTCGACCATACATTTTCATTTGTGTCCCATGTTGAGCAAATGACTTCCTCTGCTTTTAAGATTCTCGATTTTATTATCCGTAATAGCAATTTCCCTAACGTGAAAATGATAAATTGGATTATGATGCATTGATTTGGTATAACTGACATATAAGTTGACTTGAGTCTCTACAGCGTCGGTTTCTTAAATTTCTAACCTTTAAGGAAAATCATCAACACCTGACTAGAGAATATATGGAGTTGCTGCTGTTTAGGTTTGAGGAGATATCAATGAATAATGCGCGGATAATAAATACAATACAATTTTTATATAATTTTATACATAATAATATAGACCGCCAGCTTTTGCTTCAAATGATTAACTGGTTCTTTGCTCCTTATGAATCTAGATAATCTGTAACATAATCATGGCATCAACACGAATATAATATTCTGTAGTCCTATATATAAGATGTGTCGGAACTTTTAAAAATTTATAGCGTACTTTTGATATAAACAGTGATTCTCTCACTACAATTTTAAATATTGCTGGGTCTAGAGTCTTTCTCATAGCATTTTATTTATTCTTTTAATCTACATGTATCTGGGCGAGAGGGAGAGGTCTGCGGTTAAGTACCTACGACAATGTAGGTCGCTTCCTGCAAGTCGAGCCACTTAGGCCGAGCAGGAAGTAGCAGACCAGTTACATCTCACCTGCACTCGATTTATATGTGAACCGACATATGAAGGAGCAGCCAGTTCAATTGTCGGTCATCTCACCTATTGCATACTGATGAGGGCTAACAAGCCCGAAACCGGTCTATGTCTGGTGGAGTGGCCGACAAGGGTTCTTGACTGTTCACACAGATACTGCAGGTGTTATTCAATGCCGGTCTGGGCATTAGCCCGCGGAGTAGTTGTTTTCTGCTGTATCATTTATAGATTTACATGTATCCGAGTTATTTTTTGTCATTTTTATATTGGTTTTGATATTATTATATATTTATGTTAATCATTGTAATTTAATACTGCATATACATTTTATTACTTTTGTGTTTCCTATAACTGGGTGTAACCTGTTGAAAATAAATTCTATTATTACTCTTATTATAAGTATTGTTAAATAAAATCAAGAAAAATGTTAAATGGTATTGCTAGGCAATACTCAATAGGTATTGTTCCATTTCCCGGCCGCAAATGACTCCGAGAAATAGCCATTTATAGTATATTATTACAGTCCATTACCGCAAGTTGAATACTATACTTTATCTACGACTATAACATCTTTTTAGGACTATTATTAGAAATTGATTTGAAAACGTCAAAATTATTTTGTTAAAATATCAAATGACATTAGTCCCTTCAATGATAATAATTGACAGTTCTGCCTACTGACAGGCGTTGGCAATTTAATAATTTTAAAATCTTTTACTTATTCATTCCCTTCCACTTGTTAACAATTCTTTCCATTTTACACTAATGGAACGTATTTATCGGCTTAAAATTTCCAAGAATTTACTGCGTACATACCGAATTATCATTGTAGAAGCCCAGCGTGAGTTATAATAACTCACTATAAAACTCTATTTTTTATAGATAGTATTAATTGCTCAAAAGCAGTTGAATAATTAATATATAAATTAATAGCAGTAGATAAACGTACATTATGAAATAAACGCCTTCTTCGGCATCACTGAGTACACTTGCCTAGTTCAATAGTGTGACATGACACACCATAATGTAATGGAAAATTACTATTTCTGAATATGTATATAGAAAATATAATTTAAGTTATATATTTATAGAGGAAATCATGTAATTTTACATGAAATAAATAAATGTACGGTATTCACATGGCGACTGATTTAATACAATATGGATTTGGTATTTTTTACATTATTATATATAGTGAACAACGTTTAAATTCACAATAATTTTTTTCAGTGTATGTATAAAATAATATAATTGTATAACCAGCTAATATAAGTGTACTTCAATAATTATTTATTTACAGTGCCGAATGAATAACAATATTATCAGTCTCATGTGTTTAAATGTTACTAATAAATACATTTTTAGTTTGTTTGTGACAATTTACTGTCCAAACAAATGAGAATTAAAACAATTAACTCCGCTCTCCCCTATTGCGATTAGACGAGTTCAAACTCGAATAATTTCCCGGTTATTATATGTAAATGAGATATTAGGAAAAACAGAACAAGCGGTAATGAAACGGAACATCTTGGCAAAATATTTGGCTTTCAGTCAGTTTTTGTAATGATGGCATGACATGGTTTCTTGTCAGTTAATAATTGCGGAATATTAAGTGTATTCAAAATCGTTCAAAAAATTATATAAACTTGCCCTCTGAATGTCAAAGATCATACTTAGACAGAAGCGTGCATGTTAAATTTGAAAATATTTACATAATAATGGCTGGAAACGTTTTGTTTTAATAATGTTCTAATAGCTTTAATTCATTAATTCACACTCACGAACTGTAGACAAAATATCTGCATTATTTTATTCTATTATTCACAATAAAACAAACCAAACGAGAAATTTTTATTTTGTATTAGTGTAGATAAACACTAAATAAATAATAAAATTAAAGCAATTCCGAATTAATGGAAGTTTTGGAACTAGATAATAATCACTCGGGTATCCTTATGTTACCTACAGACTTGATAAAAACTGTTTGAAATCAAGAATAATTTGTATGTTGAATCTTTTAAATGAAACTATCTCGAAAATGGTTACAATTAGGGAGTTTTCACATAGTAGATATGACATTCTTCACTGAAAAAATTCAAATTATTGTATTTGTATTTAAAATGTTTGAATGTGCAAGGGACTCTTACAAATATAATTTTGTAAAAATTAAATCAAAAAGAGCAGTTCAGAAATGATTTAAAAATACACATCCGCACGGCGCTGGAAAATCTGATAAAGATCTATTTACACACATCAGTGCCGTGGTAGTTCAGTATCAGTATCGGTGAAAAATAAAAAATCGTCGCTTAGATTTTAAATTGGCGTGTTTATACTCATCCGTCACAGTGCCGTATCAGTGCTGTCAGAGTTGCTAGTAATTCTACTGACGAACGGACCAGATTTTTCTATTACTTAGAATGGACGAAAAGCTTATCGATCTAGTACAAAATTTTTATCAACTGCATGATAAATATATCCACATCAATATGTCTGATCGTCTACTAACTCCTTTTTACGGACTACAGACGGATATGTGTAAAATGGCATCAGTGATCGACCACAAATAACACCGTTTCTGAACTGACACTGAACTATAATACGTCACTGGTGTGTGTAAATGGACCTTAAGGCGTATAATCGGCGACCAGACAAAAAATTGAAAGAAATTCCCAAGGAAAAAAATAAGTTACATTTTACAACACCTATTTTTATACAGCAAATTCAACTGCTTTTGCCGCTGCTTGAAACTGTATAGATTTTACATTTTGTTTACGATATCGACTCCATTTTTAATAACGGAGATATTCCCAATTATACCCTGTATATCCGGGGATAAAAATAATAAAAACCAACTTTGGCATCATAAATTAACGTTTCAAATCAGAACTGATGACAATTATGGAAACATAAATAACAAATGAAGATCGTAAAATTTTTTTATAAATTAGGGAAATTTTGATTGACTTTCTTGAATGAGCTATACTTGTTTATGATATATTTAAAAAAAATACGTCATTGAATTGCTACATTAACAAAAGTTACTAATTCTGCTTGTTACTATTTTCATGTCGTTGAATTTCTATATTTAATTACCTTTCATTTAAAATCATCTTAAAACAAAAAATTATGTATCTAGTTTAGAAGATTTACGTATCCGCGAGGTAAATGTTAAAAAAAATCATAATGGACTTGGAAGTACATAGAGATGCTAATTTGTCTTTTAAACGCCTTCTTTATTAAGTTTAAAACTGATGATCTAGGGGAAAGTATTTAAATTGTATATCAGAATAAAGAGAGTTTTGTTTGAGTGTAAGGATTATGTAAATCTAGCGGCTTGTTGTATCAAAATATTTACACTCTGACTCGGCTTATAAGTGTTTCAGTTATTTTAATTGTGAGGATACCCTGTAATTGTTTACTATAATTAAAGTAAGCAAGTAGGTGGCCAAGACATAGAAAAACACAGAACGGTTAAGATTTAATCTAATGAAAGCATTATCTCTAATAAATGTTTATCATCTTGGAGAAAAATATGTTTGTGTGTGTTTGCTTTAAAAAATTGTATAGTTTAAAACCAATTTTTTATTTATCATTTAAAAACGCCTTCAGATACAAACTACTGCAAATTTATAATAGAAATTACATACCTTATTCTATATCCAATATTTTAAACTGCATTAAGACGTCAAATAAAAAATTTACTCTTGATGATCATTGTAGAAAAAAATATTTCAATGGAAATTTTTTGACATTTGAAATTAAACGAATTCAATTTTGTATTGGTGGCGAAATATTTCTCAGACAAGGCGCTCACTGAAGTGGTTAGCAAGTGACGTGGCAGTGACGTGGTGACCAAGTGGAATCATTAAAGCCTATGTAAACATATGAAGATGCGGGTATCAAAATGGAGTAGCGCTGGAGTGGTATTTTGCAAATGATGTGATGCCAGTCTGGTACCACTAATCACGAACAACTTTAATTTTCGAGTGGCAAGCGGCCGGTGACCACGTGGCATTGCAACTGCATTTTTCATGTAAATTTTAAAACTAAAATATGCGAGACGACCACGAATTTAACATAAATTCCTGAAGTTCTTCTCTTGAAGCATAGATCGTAGTTTTGTCAGTAACTTGCAAATTGTCACTTTCTTTATTAGAAAAGTTTAAATTTTTGGTCAGCCAAGTTCAAATCCTTTTTATAAACGTTAAAAATTCCAAATTTTTTATTTTTTTTCCAGAAAGGATAAACCCAAGTGTTTTTTCTTCTTCTTCTGATTTTTAGCATTTAGGTTAGCTAGTTGTACAAATAAGAAGGCATCTTCATCCTCTGAGGACGAGATTTTAACTGACAAATCAGTAACAACATACGTTGTTTGCCACTGCAGTGCGCTTAAAATCACTTTCATACCACTTCGCCGCTATTCCATTGCCCCGCCAAATGTTCACCATCCCCATACCACACACCATTCCAACACCTCACCACTACCACACTACTTCAGTGCGCGCGTTGCCATATGCTTAACTTTGTACCTCTACATTACTAAAACTATGCTCTAGTTTTAGTTTTTATAATTTAGGAATTCTTTTTCATATTAAATGCACAATGATCCATAACATTTGACAGTCAAGGAATTGGTCCGTCTTGTATGCCTTTCATTGTAAAATTTAATAAACTATATCATATACATACCTCAGCTAATTTATAATTTTGCTTTCAATGACCCAATTTCATGTTTGATTTTCATTTTATATTAACTTCGGTGTGATTTTTTTTAGCAAATATTGGATGAGGCTTTATTAGCAGATATTGGAATTTATCTCGATGATTAAAATAATATTTAGTGCGGCTGAGTGGCACACAGAGCATGTTTCTATGCGCGGCGAAGCACCAGTTAATTTCAGTATCAGTCACTGGATATTTGATTTTTTTAATCGATGGACGGATAAAATGGACCCCTATCATCAGCCTGCTCAATATCCTAACTTAAATTCGCTTGATTTCTTTGTATGTCATCTCAAATTCACTGTTTATAAAAGAGCCGTAGAAATTAAGCGGATTTAATTTAACGAATCATAAATGAATGTGAGGAAATTTTAAAAATATACGACAGTTGTTGACACGAAGGCCCGTCGAATGTATACAGGGTGTTTTTAAAGGAAGCAAATATGAGACCACAGATTCCTTAGGTGAAAATAAATCGATTTAACCTAACATACCTATATCCCATGTCGCATAATATAAGAGACACACGGTGTCAAAGTTAAAATTTTATTTTAGATATTTGTAGATAACTTCTTAAAAAATTCAAATATTTACGTAAAACTTTTTTGCTGATTGCTTTTTTGATGACTATTGAAACTATCGATTCTCCTACATGTTATATCTGAAAAATGTATATTTTGTTGAAGTCGTTAGGAGTAACAGTGTTCGAAATAATCCTATTTGAAATATTCAGTGCACAGATTGAAAACGGTTATCGTTCCAGGTAAAGTGCATTTTCAACTGAAAACACAACAAAATATTACTTGAAAAAGTTCAGAACGGTAAATTATGGAGACGTGCAAAATTTCAAAAAATGTGCTTTGTTGAAAAATGGTTGCCGATCGCTGATTTTCTTGAAATTTTGTACATCTTCATAATTTACCATTATGAATAAATTTTTCAAGTAATTTTGCTGTATTTTCAGCAGAAAAGGTAATGTACCTGAAACCAAAACAGTTTTTACTCGGTGCACTGAGCCTTTCAAATAGAATTATTTCAAAAATGGTTGATCATACCGACTTCAGCAAGGTATACCTTTTTCGAATAAAATAGGTAGGAGAATCGATTATTTCAATAGTCAGATGGATATACTAAGTTGAAAAAGTTCAGCCATTTAAAAGAAACATGGTGTGCTCTACTAGCGTCGTAAAAATTAGAACCAAATTTGAATTTCTCGCCCGCAAAAACCTACGATTTACAAATTGTATGTAAATATTTGGATTATTTAAATTATTTACAAATATCGAAAATAAAATTTTAACTTTGACACCATGTATCTTTTTTATTAAGCGACTTGGGATATAGATATGTTAGGTTAAATCGATTTATTTTCACCTAAGGGATATGTGGTGTCATTTCTGCTACTTCATTTAAAAACGCCCTGTAATGTCAGTGAAGAACATTTTCAGCACATTTTATAAACATATTGTTGTGTAATTTTTGTGATACCTAATTGAGATGTACTTGTACTGTTAATTATTTTTTGAATAATTTAGTAAGTTCATTTTAAATTTAATTTGATATAAAAAATAAACAATAATTTAGAAACACTACACCTTAGAAAGAAATTGTAAGAAACCATTTGTACTAGAAGTATGACAGTGACAACGTGTCCATTATTTTTCAGAAAATCTAATGCCGTAGTTTTTACATAAATTGAAAAGGTTCTCAGAATCTCTACCACTGGTTGACAGAGTTACTTAGAAATATTTTAAATTATTATATTTAATTAGTTAAATCATTTGTTCAAATTTTGTCAGTCTACGTCATAGACTTAAAATGCACCCTGGATATTCCTCAAATATAAAAGTAGATTAGGTATAATCTTATTTCTATATGAAGAAGTCTTAATACAAAAAACTCGATTACATTTGAGGATATTTTAAAATAAAATTAAAAGGAACAGAATGAAAATTTGCGGGAAAGCCTTTTGATCAAATAGAATGTACCTATTTTCGTTTATTTAGGTCTGCTCTATAATGCACGTTTAATTGCATTCATTGCTAACCGCAAAATTACAAACAGACAAAAGCCACATGCATGAAATTCTATCTGAAATTTTCCTTTAGAAGAGAAAATTAACCTTTGCTTTAAAGCAAACGTACTTGTTTAAACGTAGGATTTGAAACAAGTCATTATATGTTCTACTACTAAAGTGTTATAATCGTAGTTAAATAAACCAATAACAAAATATGTCATTCCTAAATGCTGTATATACTTTTTAGGTTTATTTGTAAATGCATAACAACTATACCTAATTAGGTACACTACTACAGAAACTGCTATATTCTGAAAAGCACTTCGTTCACAGATCTCAGCTCCGGACTTGGCGACGACCTTAATATTTTAATATACTTTATTGATATTAAAACAAATTTAATCTTATTCATGCCAGCTAATCGACAGAAACGTCCCATTTATTTATCTGCAGGGGCTCGATTCTCGTGTTTAGTGGAACACATTTCCTCAGAGAGTGACGTAAGTTCTCATCAGAAAATGCAAATCTGTTTTCCTATAAAAAATTGGGGAATTGTTTGACATGGTTTTTGCTAAAGGAATGGAAAGCTTAAAAAAATGTAAATATACACATAGATAATAATATAGGTACTTAGGAATTTTTTAAGTGTGCAGCATGTTGGAGGTTTGTAGAAAAGATTTTGGAGAAAATTCGGTAAACCGTAAACTCAGAATTACTCCTGTTTAACGGGACTCTTGAATCTAATAATTGGTGGAATGCCTCCCCATCATCATGAAGGAGTGCGTATACCCAGCCATGTATAAGAAACTATTTGAACCGTCTTCTGATTTAACCTCACTTGACTTTTTCTTATGGGGATCATGACAGACCGGATAAAGTTGAAGACCTGAAGCAACGCATTCATCTAGAGATCAGGCAAGTATAAGCTGAAACAATCAGGAATGTGCAAAGTGAGTTTGTCTACAGTCTGGGTTTTTGCCAACCTGCATTAATTTGAACCTTTGATCCATTTTAAATCAAATAGAAAGAGCTATTTCAACAAAAATTGATTTTGTCCAGGTGCCTAGACTCAGCTATTCCTTTGAAAAAGAGAAATTCGGTGTTTACAGTGTTTTCGATATTTCTCCAAAATATATTGGACATTAAATTAACCTAAGCTTTCACACGGCGCAATAAAAAAAGAAGTTGCCATTAAAAAGACAACCTTATCCCCTTCTGATACAAAATGTTACATTTTTGAACTTTATCTAAGGCCATGCCTAAAAAAAACGAAGTTGACGTGTTGGTGCGATTTTTCTAAAAATTGCTAGTTTCCGAAATGCGCATGACTTTTGGGCCACACTATATAAAATAATTACTTTGCAGAAACATTGTTAATGAAGTAAATCGATATTATACAAAAGTTAAACTGGGTTAGTCGTACTCATGTAACATTATACCCACAAATTACCTAATTAATTTTTGGAGTATATTGTTTCTTAAATTCCTGTAATAAAATTGGAAATAACTAAAAATGAGTACGCACCCGCACATTGTTGGAAAGTTTCATGCCTTGAAAATTATTTCGCTTAAATTAAATCTAAATAAGATAATTCAATTTACTTCGGACCTTTTGTTGAGCGAGGCGGGAAAGGGATGAAAGTGACATGAAAGCTTAAATAGCGACAAAAAATATGAGCCTAATTGGCTTTATATTAATTTTCCTTCGATTGCTAGGGCTAATAATTGTGTTACTCTTCGCTAGTCTGTTTAGTTGTAACCTAAACCCGGAAATCAGGACACAAAATTGACGTTATAAACATAGGCGGCCAACGGAAATTTTGTATGCACTTATACAGGGTGTCCGGAAATAAATGCAACATAAAACAAGGGTAGATTCCTGACGACAAAATAATGCGATGTTGCCAAACTTGTCTTAGTAAAAAATTGATGGTTAAAAAGATACAGGGTGTCAAAGTTAAAATTTCAGTATTGCCAGATATAAATATGTTCTTCTCATTAAAGAATTTTGACCTAAAACTTGACCCATAGCAGAAAAGATTTTCTGATTTATTTAGTTTTCTATACATTGTTTATTCGATTTATAGATAGTCAGACATCGCGCTTTTGTTCGAATGTAGTGTGTCATAGAAATATGTTATTAAAACTATTTATGCCGGTTTTTAATAAACCTTTCAATTGTTGTTGTTTCCCTTCCATTGAGGTTTTTGTTATGTGAAGAAATGTTCAAATTGTCAAATCAAATTCTGTGACAAAGACCGGTGTATTACATTATTGGATTTATGGATTTGTATTGTGTTGCGATTGTTGTGCTGTTTGGAATTAATATAATACCGTCACCGTGAATCCTCCCTAAATATCCAAAGTGCTTGTTTAATTCATTCTAAATCCGTTCGACTAAGTATATCTTCAACCACTCATTAAGATTCCGGTCCATAAATAATAGTTTTCTTGTTTATAATTTAATCATCGGTCAGTGGTCGCGCGGTTTAAGGCGTCAGTACTTGAATCGAGGTGACTAGATCGCTATGTGGTTCGACCTCCGCAGCCGGTAGACCGTATATAAGCTATATTCGTGGAGAGATCGGCAACCTCTCTGCGGGTATGGTAGGGTGGAATAATGTTGGCTAGGGTCAATGTGAGAGATTGATATCGGTTGACATTTGACTACCCCCCTAATTAATGAGGTTTTCCAGATTTCCCTCATTTCTGCACTGAATGGTGGTTAGGGCCTACCAACGTAAGTCGTTCCTGAGCGCAAATGCGGCCTGTTTAATAATAATATGCCGCCCCCTCCCCCGGTCTTCGACATCTGGGCTAATCCTCGTGATTAAAATGAGGGGTAGATATATTATTATTATTATTCTTATTATCATATACCATGCAATAATTTAAGTTTTGAAATCACTCATAGCATAATCCACTACGACCAATTGAATTGCATATCTATGAACGTAGAGTTTATACAATAAGAGACAGGTTTGGACTAACAAATTAAATTAAGGTCAGGGACACATTGTTCTTATGCCATGCTAGGCCACGCTATGTGATGGAACGTCGGAAGGATCTGGGATCGTGTATTCTTATGTATTTTTATTTATCGCGTGCACACCGACGCTACACTACGCTATACTATGCCTTACAATCCAACGTGTTACTCACCCCCTGTTATGAGATTTGCAGTACGTGTAGTGGTGTAATTTGATGTCACGTAGTAGGTAACAGTGTACATGAGAACGTTATGTCACACGCATAAAAGGACTGAAAAAAATTGAGAAAATTTTGATTTGTCAAACAAAGGCTTCGCGAACCTGAAAGTAGTAAGTAGTATACAAAGTAAACGCTTCATAGAGAACCGAATATGAGAGGAAAGAAAAAGCTTTTTAGTGAATGGAACCCTTGACCAAAGAACTCTTTGCCTTGACTATAAGGATGGAACGTAGCAGCCACGACACTGGAAACTTTAAAGTGTACTGCCAAAGCCACTACCACATGCTAGAAATAGTTCTCTTACATGGTGGTGATTAAAATGGGGAAAACGATGTTTTTGCACCTTATACGTTTAAGCCACGTACGCTAAATATTCGTATGTGTCTCTTTCCTACATAATATTATTTCTGCTACTGTTAGATTTAGAAAATTAATGGTTATTATAAAAGTATAACAGATACACATGTAATATAGAATTAGAATAATTCTAAAGTATAACATTAGAACGATTGAAAACAACAAGCACCTCTAAAAAATTTGATATTTAAAGCAATAAAGTGTTTGCTTTTGAAAATAGAAATTTGAAGTGATACACTTATAATATATACTTAAAGAGGCAGAAATTAAAAATACCTAATTCTTTAGTTACTTTCATCATATAAGTGGTCAACGAAATATTGAAACATTGTTTTACTAATTTATCTTAATGTGCCATAACCTCGAAATTACAATATATGTAGTTCATGTCAACATCTCACATAACGAGCATTTTTATGACTACTATATATGTACAATGAGTTTTAAAATAATGTCTACAAAAGAGAAAAAAGGTATTTGTTTATGACGGACCATTATTCTGACCAGAACAGCATTTTAATATTCTCAGAATTAGGAAATTTTAATGTGCTCTTCAACTGGAAATGCAACAATGTTTAAGAGTTGTAACATTTTCTGTTGTTTTGTTCTGTTGTTTTAGTTTTTTATAAAACGTAGCCGAATACCAAAAAGTTTTTTTTTGCAAGTTTTTTCGTTGCTACCCATCTTACACGCATACACAGGATAGAGCTAGTAATAAACTAATATATCTTCTCTAACGTTAGAAGGAAGTATGCCACTATTGGGTAAAGATTACTCCATAGTGGATTTTGAAGGTAGTAACAACTTTGTAATAATTTTGATCCCATGTAAAATGTGGAAATCACTTATGGAAGAAGCAATAACGTGGCGACAACAGCCACAAACGTATAATCAATTACCACCACATTAAAGTCTGTTAAATGTTCCCAATACGTCGCCAAAACTACAAAAGTTACTGTCACTTCTAAGTAATATCTAAGAATATGGTTGTCGTTACCTCTAATATCCACTTTTAAGTTTGAACAACTTTAAGGTGCTTCTGGTTAGTTTTCATAACGTTCTGGACATCAAACCGCTCCACCAACGATTACAAAACCATGAAGTCATTTTCAATTCTGAAGATTACGGACTTAAAACTATGTTAACATAAACTGGAGTTATTTTTGTTATGTAATGATAGATTTACTGATTACCTACTACGTAATGGTCATTTAGATGAAGTTGCATTGCCAGAACATGGATTCTAACGATTCTGGCTAAGGCGATTAGGGTACTTAAATGTATTCTTTCTCGACTCACAATTTGAGTTTGAGCCACTTCGGATATGAAATATTCATTAAATTGGTGAAATTATCAAACGTAACGTGGTATTCGCACGGTCACAATAACCATATCGCATGGCGCAGCATGGAGCATGCCATGCCTTAGTGATTTCTTTTTTTTTTTTCTTTTTTAAATCTGTAAATTTTTCATAAATATAGAATGGTACAAAATTAAAAGAGTTTCAATTCTATTGATATCCATCCGTACCTAAATTATGAACAAAGTTGTAGTGCATGCATTAATTAAACTCATCAGTCTAATTTTCAGTAACTCTTCAGTACTTCATTAAAAAATGCTGACTCAATTACAAAAATGCAATTAGTTTGCCTGTGCAAAGCAAACGCGTCGACTGAAATAAATCTCCGAACTTTTCTTTATGGAACAAACAAGATATAAGTTAACCCCTAGAAAAGTTAAAAAATGCTAATCCAATGTAAATATGTAAATACAGGCAAAGCAAGTGAAAAGTTTGCCCTCGGAACATTTCATAAGCATTGTGGCATTATGAATTGCAAATGCGGTTTTCTGTGTTTCACATTGAACTTCACTTACCAATTCTAAAGCCGCTTTTCCTTTAACACCGTTAATTACAAAGTTTGATACTGGTCTAACCGCAAATTCTCTACTTTCATTCAACAAGCCAACTCGATGGAAGTACGTTTGCAGATACTTTGCAAGAAAGGGATTTTTGTCACGTTAAAACGAGAAAGGCATTAAGTAAGTATGACCAACAAAGTTTTCCATTAAATAATGGAATGAACAAAATTAAAGTTTACACTAGATGACTCTTATAAATGTCATAAGAGGTAACCAAACATTTATTTCAGTTATTAACTTTGTTTTACTATCTCTTAGATTCTTAGATATACGAGGTGTGACAATTAAGTTCCGGGAATTTAGTTATAACTTGGAATCTAGCAACACTGCATCGTTGGTCAACGCTTTTCTAGAGTGGCGGGACTCTCCTTTTAGTTTCAGTCGTGGAAGTCGACAGCACGTTTGGTTTGTATTTTATGTGTATTTTTTGGAAGTAATTTCTTTAGTGGCGTCGGGAAAATGAATGCCTCAAATTACAAGCAACATGTTGAAATTCAATTTTTAATGAAATCTGGCAAAAAACCCTCCGAAATCCTTTGAAAATTACAGGTAGTGTATGGAGACAAGTACATGTCGAAAACACGCGTGTTTGACAGGGCAAACCGGTTCAAGGAGGGGTGTGAATCGGTAGAAGACGATCCACGTGAAGGAGTTCCCGTCACCTCTCGTACTGAGAATTCGTACGTTGTCTGACGAGTAAAACGTCAACAAAGAAACTGTTCACAAGATGTTACACGAAAATTTGAATATGCAAAAGATTTGCGCAAAGGTGGTGCCAAAAGTTCTCACCCGTGAAAAGAAAGACATGCGAAAATCGATCTGCGAGGATTTGTTGTCCCGCATTCGGGGTGACCGTAGAGACTGGATGAGTCGGGTAGTCACTGGAGATGAGACCTGGATATTTGAGTATGACCCCGAGACCCGTAAACAAAGTCAGCAGTAGGTGGAAAAAGGTGGGAAACGGCCAAGAAAAGCGAGGATGTCCAAGTTACGACTGAAGGCAATGTTGATCTTTTTTTTCGATATCCACGACATCAGCCAACGGGAATATGTTCCTGTCGGCCAGACAGTGACTGGACAGTTCTATATTGGTGTCCTGGAACGGCAGCGGTACCGTGATTTTGGTGTGCGACACGAACTTGCCGAGAACGGCTGGATCTTGCCCTACGACAACGCGCCAAGCCAATCCTCTTCATTGTGCAAGGGGTTTTGTTAATAAAGGCATTCCAACGTTACCGTACCCACCCTATAGCCCCGATATTGACCCCTGCGATTATTTTATTCCCCAAGATGAAGCCCTACCTTAAGGGAACTCATCTTGGCGGCGTACAGGAGGTCAAAGAAGCTATAACTGTGGTGCTGAACGGGTTAACTGTGGAGGATTACTAAGGGTGCTTCCAATCGTGGGAGCAACGTTGGAATCATTGTGTAGAGTTAGAGGGAGACTATTGTGAAGGTCGATATTAAAATTTTGGCAAAATTAAATTTATTTGTTTTTTCATTGACAAATTCCCGGAACTTAATTGCCACACATCGTATAACATATCTAGAACTTCAACGGTACAGTGTTCTTAGAAAATCTCAACTCAAGTCGATGAGTTAAGATAAATTTAGATATTTAAATGTTAAAAAAACTAACACGGACTAAAGAACATATTGCAAGCACTCTGTCTTCAAAATTTGTTGGCTTTTTTTCTTAAAAGGTAAAAGTTTTGCACAAATTACTTGTTAAAAGTAAAATTACGTTGATAAATAATTGAGCAAAAAGTTGGTCATTGCTTTATTAACAATTCCTTTGACATATCTTTGGTATTTAGACTTTGACTTCTTGAGTACACTAAAAATATCAGTGCAATTACACGCTATAATATCTGAAATTATTACAGTAAAAATTTTTACTTGATGCTCAAATATTCAAAAATGTTATCACTTTTGATAAATTATTTTGATTTTAATTAACGCATGTAATCTATTATATACCAAATGCATAAACTATATAACTTTTGCGAAACAAAAATTGGTAGGACGGAGAAGTTAAAATATACAATGCTCAGCAACAATCTAATGAATTTAGTTAAATTAGCCTTAATCGAGACTCTTACTTCTCTTTATTACTAATAATCTGAAAGGCACGCCATCTATACATTATTAATAGATACTTATCGGAAGCTGAAACCATTTTTGCCCGCATTTATGTTAACTAAATCAGTACAATTTAAAATTTAGCTTCAAAACTAACACAGATATAGAGGTATGGACATTATTTAGATCGTACGCCTTGTCAAAAGTGTATGTAAATCGTAAATAATTGTACGTCATATATTACCTGTAACTGTTTAAAGATCCTCGAAATCTCTATGCAACTTCATACAGATTTGGAAAGTGAGGATCTTGATGATGAATTGGATTTTTCCGCTTGCGTGTATTTGTGTCATGCTACACGCATACTTCGATCACAGCGTGTTTGCATCAAGCAGTGTTGCCAGGTGGGAAAATTTCAGTGCACGAGAATAATTTCAAAGAAGCATGAGGTTTGGAGAAAAAGCATGAGATGGTTTATCAAAAACACCTCTTGACACAGCTTAATTTTTAATTACTTTTGTAATGCCATCTTTATTTCATTAAAAAGCATTATGTTCTGCTATTTTATCATAATATTACATTGTAAGTAGGTAGTTACAGGTACTTACTTAAAAGTTATTAACCACGTAACCTTTCTAATTTATTTTATTGTTAGGCCGGGCGAACGTTGAGACGCAGTTGACGTGACGCAGGGTGACTCACGGGTCGTAAAATCTGTTGTTTCCAGAAAATGTAGGTACCCTTACGGACTAGAGTTAAGAATCACTGCAATACAGCGTGAATACAGCACACACACCGCATTTCCGTAGACTGTCATACCCGTTTATGTATTCATTGCAAATTATTAAGAGAGCAGTCGAGCAGTCTACACTAAATGACATTTCAAGTACCCAAATATTGTAGATACCTACCTCTATCTATTCAATTTTGCCCTCGATTTTGTCTTTATTTCTCGTTAGGTCTTTGTTTTGGTAGATTTCAAAGAGTAATTTTAATAATTTTATTATTTCTTTTTGTGTCTATTAAAAATCATGAGATTTTGTAATCAAAATATGAGAGCATGAGATTTCCTCGGAATGCATGAGATCTGACAACACTGGCATCAGTTGACCGGACAGTTAGATTTGCAATGGCGAATTGGCGTTGGCGATACGGAACCGATTACCGTAGTAGTGGGGAATCCTAGACCAATGCACGTCGCCGCCCCTCTTAAAGTTCGTACCTTCCCTGGAATGAAGCGGCAATTTCTACTTTCTGTAAAGATCTGCAATTTCCGAATCTGCATATCCAGCAGTCAAAATATTAGTAACATCGGATCAACATGAGTTCATTGAGAGACAATCCTAGTTCTAATTTTATATATGCCAATGAAGTTGGTGATCAAGGCAGATCGATTTTACAAAGGCTTTTGATCGCATTGACAATTCATTTCTTCCACATAAATTTTGGATAGGTATATTTAAACTATGTACATTTATTTCATACTATCAGCTAAATGATAATCTCTCGGAAAAATTTGATGGTAAATCGAACATTACATTGTGCCTAACAACACTATCAAGTTATTGCAATTATTAGAAATACTTTTCCCCGCGGCCGGTAGGCCGTAGATCAGCTTTACTTATGGAGAGGATTGGTAGCCTCTCTGTAGATATGGTAGGATGGGATAACGTTGGCTTGGATCAATGTCAGAGATTGATACCGGTCGTAGTTTGACCATCCCTCTAATGAATGAGGTTTTCGTTCGGTTCGGGCCTGCTTAGTAATATGCTGACCCCTCTCTCGCACAAATCTCTGACTTCTGGGTTAATTCTCGTGATTATAATGAGGGGGAGAGATATTATTATTATTTGTAGGTATGTAGGTACCTCTGCTTGTAAGACGATTTTTTCTGGATTAATTTTTCCATTACTTTCGCATATTTATTTAAAATGTTTTTCAAAGTCTCCATAATACAGCACAATGCAAAAAGGATGCTGTTATATTTTTAATTTTAGTAATTATAACATAGGTCATATTACAGTACTCGTTTATATTCCGAACTCACCACCTAAGTCGCCTGGTAAAAGAACTTGTAAATACTGTAATAAGTGACCTATTGGACTTAAAAGGTAAATTACTATGTTATGATAGAATTATTATATATTATGTACTTTGGTCATCGATCAATTATCTACAAGTAACTGTTAAATAGTAACTGAGAACATATAATCATAAAGTCATGATTATGTTTTGAATGAAGTAACACTAGGCCACTGCCATAGCTTTATCATTATCCTTTGAGGTCTAAATTTGAATACTGCTTGTTTGCTTAATATCCACTTTATGCCAATCATACATAGACAATTGAAAGTGCATAGCAAAAGTTTCTCAAATATATTTGTTTGTAAAGTAATAGCTCTTATCCAGAGAAAAAATGATTATTCTATAGACATTGTTTAACACAATCGTGTTAGTAATAGTTTAAAAGTCTCTTTCAATTTATTTCGCAACAAGTAAGTTGAAACACACTTTCCTTCAAAGTTGCAGTTGCGCCCTTACATGCATGTGGCGTTTTTTCTCATACTAAACTTACCAACTTTCTTTTAGCAAAACGACCCATCATAAAATATACCTTTCACCTAGGGGGATATCATATAACTTGACGATAGAAGTGAAATCTCTAAGGGAGATGGAAACTCTGCCTTCCTTTGTCATATTTACATATATGCAACCTTGGCGACAAGAGACGAAAACTTTTAACGCTGAATCCTTATTATTACAACCGAAGTACAAGATAAGCTTTCTACTCTTAATTTCTTGTTCTGTTATGAAAACAGAGTTTAACAATGGACAAAATGTAAAGTTCTTCAGTCCCGGTGCTAATGAAGGTGGAATATATGGAAAGTTTGTATACAGAGAGAAGCAACGTTAACTCCTTCTTCAACTAAATTACTTAACTATTCATGATAAACTTTACAACTAGTGCTTTTTTAGATAGAAACAATATTTTTTGTTACTAAAATATTCTATATTATTTGATACATTAGTAGTATTTTATCAAACCTAGCAGTACATCACATTTAACAGTTCCAGCTTTAACATCTGTCATTGGAGGAGTTCTACAAGGCCCTGATCTTGGTCCACTTTTATTCTTTACCACTATAAATAAACTCGCCTAGCTTCAGAAGTTCATAAGGGTCGACTGTTTACAAAATAATGTGAAGACATTAGTATACTGATTAGTTAAATGCCAAATTACTTTTATGTATTTCTAAAGACAAAACCACTACATTCTTCTATACAACTAAAATACGATACTGTGTACTTTCCGAATTAATTATGGAGTTTAATTTATGTATCATGCTAAAATCATTGTTTCTTCTAGGATGGTTCATGAGTTCAATGACGACAAAGTCAATACTCCTATCAAGTTGTATCGGTTGTGTTCAAAGTAGAATATTGTCACTAGTGTCACTAGTGATTGATATCGTCCAAAATATTTTTTGAAATTTCTTTTATTTCACTTAAATGAAAACCCGCATGGAACATAACCGTAGTGCAAATATAACGTCGAGAAAAGTTTAGTAGCATATATTTATTATACATGTATTGTAAATTGCAAAAGAAAACATATATCTACTTCTCATTTTTTAATTTTTGGTGTCAATTTTTTTTTCATCAGTTATCAACTAGCGTTACCATTTTATATCAATGTTTTGTATGCAGTTGTAATTGGAAATATTCTTCCTGTTGGATAGGTGAAAAACTGTTTCTATATATTATCATTTTTTCTTACTTTCAACTTCTCGCAAATATCAAACGAATATCACGTACTTGTCTATTCATATATATGTAAATTACAATGCTCAGTTTGTTCTTTATGAACTTTACCATCGACGTATTTGGACAACAAATTTTTTTACTAATGATATAATTTCATTGCATGCATCCAATTTGTTTTATAAAAATACCTACTCGCAATTTAGTTTACTTTTACTGCGTACATATATAGGACATACAAAATAGGGAGAATATAGCATTAGTCTGATGTCAATTACATTAAGGCCTATTTTGGTCACGTATCACTAAACTTAATATATCAGTGAGGACTGGTGTAGAATAATGTTTATTATGTTATTTTGCATGCAAAATGAGAGGAAGCAACTTTAATAAATCATATTTTACAATTTCAGAGAACATATGAGTACAAGTTTTCTCACTTTATAATTTTTCTACAATATTTACAAGTATCTATGGTAACTTGATATCTGATTGAAGGCAACTAGTACGGTCGTGTATTGCATAAAAATAACTGAAATTAATATAGTACTTAGTAAATATAATACATTACGTGACAAAGAAAGATAAGCACCTATTACATTGCATTTCTAATACACCGCCTGTGCTCGGGTCTAATAAGGCCGTCGATAAGTTCTTGGGGTGTCTCATTCCAAGCTATCTGAATTTCATGGGTAAGGGCTGCTAAGGTTTGTGGGGGTGTTAATGCAGCAGTCTGCGGCCAATCATGTCCAAAACACATTCGGTAGGGACACATTCGGCAATCTTGATGACCAGCGCAGAAATAGCGTTTTGAATAGTGTGAAGATATGGAATGACATATGGTTTCATCATTTTCTGAATGTAGCGTTGGGCTGTCGTGTTGCATCTAATGAGAACTAGTGGTGATCTGCTACCATAGGCGATAACACTCCATACCGTAATGCCTAATGGACATGATGCTCTCTGTCAAATTGTGTATTGCTTATTACACCATGTCGTGTCCTCACCTTTGCACTATCATTGTGCATCCCCAGATAGAGACGAGATTCGTCACCCGATTCCATTCTTGGTCCCATTGAATCCTCTTTCTACAACGGTGTATGTGGTTAGCTCAATGTTGACAAGTGAGAGGCAGTACCCAATGTGGACGATAAGACAAAAGACTTCATACATACGCATACCGACCATTACCACATGTTCTTCAAACCATTGATTTGCAATAGTCTGGCTACTGCTAAATCGGTATCTGAGAAGTAAAAGTCTCAATCAACGATCTTCATGCTCTGTGATTCCTCTACGACTGCCGATGCCTCTCGCTCTGTATCCACGGCCTTCCTAAGTTCCCGCCTGGTACTACCATGCTATGGATCTGTTAGTCCTTCTAGAAATTTCTCTTCATCAATAAGCCCGTTTTGTACAATCCAACTATCCACCCTCTCTCAAAGTTACTAAGCTGAGATATCTGCCCAACCACCCAAATCTACGTATTCTAGGCATAATCAGCTGTAAAAAATGTTGCTTGCAACAAACTTCATCATACTTGCAAAACAATGTGAGCAATTTTTTTTAAAACAGAATGCTACGTTACCAAACGACCTAAGCAAACTCCAAAAAAACTTGGCAGATAAACCTGAAAATTATTTGAGGCAGCAATTCTAAAACCATAATGGTAGTGGTATTTATATATTTACGACACATTTATCTTTGTGAGGTACCATTGAAAAGCAATTTTGTTATTTAATATTGTGTAATTGGAGTGGCAGTGGGTGAGAAGGTAAGTTGGAACGGGTTAGTTAGTTGCGTTCTGTCTCCATATGGCGGAAATTGTTTCGAAGGATTTTTGATATCTTATTTTGTTCCTCCGATATAACGACTGTAAATAAAAGACTGTATAGCATTTAGTTTGATATTACTTACTTCATGCTTCAAATCGTAATTAGTTTTGGTCAAGATTTAGGGATTAATTAGAGATACCACATCTTAATTTAATAGCAAATTCCTTCTTAGACAAAGAAACTTAAGTATCAAACTGTAATTGTAAGTATTCATTTTGTGTAGAACCTATTAACTATTTGTTAGCTGTAACATACTTCGTTGTAATGGCTATAATATGATTACACGATGTCCAAATTCTATTTATTCCAATTTTAGATATGAATCTGAAACAAATTACATAAATCAAGAAAATACGAAGTTCATTGCAGTGAACTTAAATAATCATTAAGTTAAGAAAATTCAACTAGTTTTTACGACTACTATTTATCTACCTCCTGAGAATCTTCCTATCCTATTTAAATAGCCTCCCGTCGTTCTATCGGTAATCGACTTTTGTAGATAAATTCTCTCACTGGATTCATTAATTTAATTGCATTACAACAGCGGACTGGGATCTATTCCAGCTAGAAAGATAAAAAGCAAATCGGCTACATCTGTTAGCTGATCCTTGAACTTCTATGGATAACAATCATTAAAAGTTATACTTTCCACTGAATTTTAAAATGTCGAATAAAAGATGCAACATTGTTAAAGACTTTAAGTTTTTTCTACGCTAAAGTATTTTGTGGTTTATTTACCCCTGGAAGTAAAATGGTCTGGTGTGTAGTAAAATAATGCTTCAGGAAAATTGGTGTACTTTATTCAACATTTTGGATTACGAACGATCTGAAAAAGAACACTATTGAATTACACTTGTACGGTATAAAATACAATTTCAGTTGAACTGAATATTAGTGCTTGCATATGATGGAACCATTGTTACATTACGTTAAATCTTTTGGGCGACTTCTATAATTCTTTAAAGGATTATTTCTGTTATTTACGTCATAAATAAGATATGTTAAAGACAATTTTTCGCAGAAATGTTACAAGTAATGTTCACAAAAAAGGGAAATACTTTTCCCAACTGTCAATACTCAACGCACAGGAATTTCGAAACAGAAGAAGGAACATTATTTTTGGTAAACTGTATGTAGCTAATGAAAATAACAGTTTTAAAAAAAAATAGTCATTGACGTAGAAGTTCTGTTTAAGAAAGGAGTTGAGCACCTTCTCCACTCCGCCAATGTGCAAGTTTTTGATTTCCTTATAAGTTATAATGAAAATTCGAGAATAAAAAATTATATTCAACACTTTGTATTTCGGAAACAACGCCTTCTACGACATATGTTTATAGGAACTTTTCTTTTTAAAAACATGCCTTCTATTAAAGTTTGTCTACAACATTGAGACTACTGAATAATACTTATTTCGCATTATACAAAATATTACGTTTGAGCTCATCATGCTCAATACAATTGTCGCTGGTTTAAGAAATACAGGTTATTCAAGGTTTAAATTGTCTCCTGACAGAAAGTACTGAGGTTGAGAATAAAAGTAGTAAGAAGGATATTGGAAAAACAATGAAACAATGAACATGAAATTATTCAAGCTTCAACGATAATTTGCAGTGGTTAGGATAAGAGAAAAAATGGCAAATATTTCATTATACAGAATGTTAGGGTCAATACTATTCAGGCTTGTTTATCTGACCAAAAACAACAGAAAACTTTTGAAAAAAATATGTCTAAAACGAATAGCTTTTGTACATAGGTATACATTTTAACAATAAAGATAATAACAGCAATGAAATGTAAACTAAGGTAGGTCTTAACCTCCTAAAAGCTCCTGTAACGTAATTTGTTTTTATTACTACTACATAAAGAAGTAAGCAATAGATTGTTGCATTCATTACCTGCTGCTGTTAACCTCAAATTATTATTATTATTAATAATAGTAGTAGTGCGGATAATAGATTTTGTTTTTCTGTACCTAGTGTTTGCTTGATATTTGGAAGAATGGCATTTTAATTTATGGCGAATCTGGGCGGGAGAAAAAGTTAAGTAAAATAGGTTTTGTTTGATATAATGGAGAAGTTGCATGAATTTTAGATTGCTTTACCAATGATTTTCTAAACTTCCTGTAAACATTCTGGCAGCTTAATATAAAAGCTTAATGCTTTTCGATAAACTTAGACCTACCTGTCTTTCTAATTAAACTTACATTAAAATACTCTTCACATACAATGTTGCAAGGCTTCCTTTCGTCGCGCTTCACCGCTCTATGCCACATTTTTCTTTTAATTTTTTGCACGGTGAAATATTTTTTATTAGGCTGTGTATTCGTAGATTGCATAACGCAAAATATTTTACGAGTCTAGTTTGTATGTTCAACGCCAATGTCTATTTAATACAATAACACTTAATAATATCACAAATGACAAATTACCTGTTCTAGACGTATGTACTATGTTTTCCGAAAATGGAAATCGTATACAGATATAAACTAAAGCACACTGCTGTATTTAGGTAAACACGTGCGAACGCTTGAGATAACAGGTCTCTAGAACAAACGCCATTTCGATTAAAATAATACGTATTTCCTTCTACACGTATTTGGAAAAATCATGCAATTTCCTCATTTATACTATAATATAAGGCACTCATATTCCGGACACCTTGTAATTTTCCTGTATATAAATTTTGCTGGAAGCAAAGATTTATTAATTTCAAACTTATCAATGTTTACCAATCGTTTGCAGCTGTATTCAGTAGGCCATCATTTTCCGGTGTCCACTTGTCATGGACCAGTAGTTTAGTTTTAGTTTCATCCTAGATTCATGACAATCTACCAAAGACAAATGCTTTTGTGGGGAGTATTGGTCATAATTTATCGCGGATATTGTTGACTACACCGCAACTGAATGAACTTTCTGTACCCTTCCGGCAACATTAAAACTTTATTGCGTTAGACAATATAATTTCCTATTTCAGGAGAGAAAACAGCGTCTCACCGTTAAAAATAAAACAAGTGAAGTAAACTCAAACGTACAGATGGATCCGAAAAGCTTAGGAAAGTTGGAACCTCTCGTTCGCAGTTTTAACATTTTAAGGCAATTAGCAGACGTATTATTTTTCGTTCTTGAAGAGAAATACAACAGAACTGAGTTCTGGTGGATCGTTTCTATGCTATAAAACAAAAACTTATTTACCATTTCGTTAAATTATAACTTAAAACGAACATAAAGAAGACAAATTTACTTTAAAACTTATGTACAGAGGCACATTAAAGTCTTAAGTTCGGAGGTGGTAAAATGAGAAATAAATTTAAATGTAGAAATAAGAATCATGAAAATAAAATTGTATTTATTAGAGAACAAAGACTACGCAATGGTTACAAAGAAATAATACAATTAGATAATTAGTGCCCGCAACATAGTAGATGATTTTAATGGCAGAATAAGGATGTAGACGGGAAAGATATTACACGTCAGTAATTGGACCATAGGATAAAAAAACTAGAAACAATAATGGATTAATATTATTAGAATGTTGCCAATTAAATAATTTAGTAGTATTTATAAACGTAAGGATATACATAAATTTCCACGAGAACAACCAAGCAAGAATGAGAAGATAGACTACATCGTAGTCACAAAAGAAAATATCAATGTGATACAAGACGTAAGAGGAAAAAGAAGTGCAGAAATATAATAGTGATCATAATCAAGTAGCAAAAATAAAATTAAGGTAATAATAATTTAGGAGATGTGAAAACGCATGCGAACAACAATAGTAATAAAACATGAGATAGACAGATGTGGTTTTTACAACAATGGTTTACTTTTTAAAAGAAATTCCCAAGGAAAGGAATAAATTACATATTACAATATCTATTTTATTAGTTATTGGCAACAGCTATGATATATTTACGTAATTTGTCAAGTGTCCACTTTGGTGCAATTTACTTCAATTATATATCCCCACAAAAATAAGTTCAAATAATTTAAAGTCAGATCGTGGCGGCCATGGTAGCGATCCTCCTCGTCCCATATCCTGGTATTAATGCTTGGACATGCTCTACGGATGGTACGGATATAATTAAGCCTCGTGTGATACGCCATACTGCTGCAATACGCTATGGACGGCCTAGACATCTCTTTCATGATTCGGTTATAGATTTCTCGCATCACGTCTCCGTTTGCACAACACTTGCACTTACTGCACACCGTTGTAAAAGTAGCTGCATTGTTGTGCTAAAGCATTTTCACTTCACCATGAATTAAAACGACACCCCTCAACTGCGAGTTGCTATATCTGAGCCATATTTGATATTTGAAGAACTAATGTAAATACTTCACACGTCACAAAAAAGTTAATACGCTAAGTAATAGGTTATTTGAAATCGCCTGGCTAGACTCAATAGCCCAGCGATGTAACGGTTGAAACTACTGGAACTTCAATAATTTTTTTGTCGGAACATATAATGATTTTATAAATATTTGTTTTACGATATTGACTCCATCTTTCATAACGCATCTATTCCCAAATTTTTTTAAATAAGTTTGAGTTTGAAACAATTGTTCATGTCCTTTTTTCGGCTGCCCTATATATTTCTGTTTGAGAAACTGTGATTCGGTCTGCTTGCAAAACAGATCTTAATTACATCATTAGATAATTTAACTCGTGATTATGTTAGGCAGATTGCTAGTTACATTTGGAATATTTTGAAGTACCGTTCATTTATAATAAACGAATAATATTTATATATCTGTAGCCATCCACTATTTTTTATTTTTTTATTTGCTCATTTAGCACTCTTTTTAGTTTTTCATTTTTTCTTCGTTCTCTTTTTTTTTTGTAACGAAAACCTAGATATAAGATTTACAATTTTTAGTGTAAAGCAGGACTCTTGCTATATGAAGAAATGTATTTTTCTTATTTTGCAATAAAGGAATTGAATTGAATTGAATGACTTTGTATAATTATAATAAAATCAGTTCATGAATATATTAATTTAATAATTAAAAAAATTTAAACAAAATATTTTAACAAGATAGTTGTATTAGTCAATTAAGTAATTTATAAATATCTTTAATTGAATAACATTGGAAATTTTGATAGCAAATTTCTTTTCACCTTTATCTAACTAGTAAAAGGAAGTTACTCTTCCATTAACATATTTTAATAAATCACGGTACTAAATATATTTCATTCAAAGTAAAATTGCCAACTTTAAAGAGATAAAATAACGTTTTCGTTGTTCCCTTTCGTATTTTAACACTTTTTTATCTTTTTATATTCCATTCCCCAAAGCAGTATTCCTTCTATATATCTCTTGTAAACAGCCGAGGAAACATCTTACCGCGAAACTTTTTCTTTGTTTGTTTCGCAGTATCTGCGAGCTACTTGATAAGATTCTCGTGACTTGTATTTGCTTAAAATGAATCGGGCATGCAAAGAGTTTAGAAATTGAAATGCATTGTTTGTTATTTGTGGCTAAAAGAAGTGCTCCTGAATAATTTTGTTCGAACTTTATCTGTAGAATAAACTTAAGAAGAAATACACAACAGAATATGTCGTAGGTAAATAAAGCTTATACAGGGTGATTTCACTTTAAATTTGGAAAATACAAGAATATATTCCCTACCAAAAATAAGTGTAGTCTGCCCTATAAAATTTGTTTGTCAAAACCTTTGTTTTGGAGATACAGGACGTTGAAGTTTAAAAAAATCAAATTTTTTTGACACATCTCGACTATCCACGAATAGATTTGATTTAAATTTGGTACATATTATGCGTATTAGAAGGCCTCATAATTGACACAGGTGTAGGTCTACTACATTAGCCAGTGGCGTGCAAAGAGGGATGTGTGGCTCCTTGTTCTAAAAAATAGTACGCCACTGAGTTTTCGAAGAACGTAAAGCAAATTTAATTAATATCACACAAAAACAATCGGAAAGGTCTTTTGGTACTTTTCGATAATACGCAGAGTTCATGAAATTCTTGGACTATTAAGATTTCAATGCACGATAACATGGCATGGTAGGTCTGATTGAAAAAAGAGATATTTTTCTTTAAATTCAAATGTTGGATTAAAATTTTTAGCAAAATTTTTGTTTCGCAGCAAGTCAAGAATTTGAAATGTTCTAAATGTTTTCAATACTTTCTGGTGGATCGAAATTGCCTTAAAAATAAAATAAATTTTACTAAATTTACAGGATCTGCTCAATATGTAGTCCCTCAGCTTCGATACAAGTATGACATAGCTTAATTAAACTATTAATGGAAGAACTTGCTATTACATGATTTGACTGAAGATTATTGCAATGTTCTATTATTCTCTGCCTTGGTTCATCTCGCGTTTGCACTGGTGCTATGTACACTTTATCTTTTAGATTTCCCCAAGCAAAATAGTCTAAAGGGTTTAGGTCAGGAGAACGGCGTGGCCATCTTATTGGTCCTAGACAAGGAACTCTTCGTTCATTATATCTTGGTGGCAACGGTCCTATTCAAAGCTGTTATAGTTTTGTTGCAACCACTGCGAAATATACCGACCATAATGAGGAGGAGCTGCTTCTAACTGTATCCAACTATTTTGTTGTAAATTTAGTGGCACGTCATCAAAAGCAATGTGTGGTAAGTTTCGAAAATCATTTTCAAGAAATTCATGAAAAAGATTAGCGTTTAATCTTGCAGGCTTGTTGTCATGTGACCATAAATGAAGATTATGGTAGTTAACAGTTCCACGTATTGTAAATGTTGCTTCATCGGTCCATAAGATTTTATGAAGAAAATCATTGTCCTCTTCATAAAATTCTAAAATCCATCTGCAAAAATTTATTCTTTTTCCTGATCCCGGCAGTAAATTTTGTACTGGCTTATAGTGAAAAGCTTTACGGTGTCACCTTTTAGGGTTTTAAATACCTTGGTTTGAGAAATTTGAAACTGAACAGCAGTTTTTCTTGTACTCAAATTATTATTATTATCAAACAACTCGGAGTATTCGATTACCATCGTTTGGATGTTAGTTAATTTCTCTATCATTTCGTTTACCAAGTCTGAAAATCGTCTGTGAATGGTAATAAAAACTGGGACACTTGAAGTCTTCGATTTGGGAATCTCCATTGGTATTCTCTTACAGCGGCATCAGCATTACCATCACAAAAGTCATATGCAAAGTAAACATCTGCATATTGAGTTGACAAGAACTTGACGGTTACTAATGCGAATTTGAGATTAAGAGGAAATTTAGGCACAGCCATCTATCACATTCAGCACTTCTGTGCCATATGCATGCATTGAAACCTATATAGTCCAAGAATCTCATGAACGCTGCGTATTATCAAAAAGTACCAAGATACATTTGAGATTACTTTTGTATATTAGTCTCGAAATATTCAGTGGCGTACTTTTTTAGAAATGGTGTCACGCACGCCACTGGCTAATGCAATAGGACTAATATTCTGTCAATTATGAAACCCCTAATACGCATAATATGTATCAAGTTTAAATGAAATCTATTCGTGGATAGCCCAAATGTGTCAAAAATGTTTTTTTTAAATTCAACGTTCTGTATCTCCAAAACATAGACTTTGAGAACAAAATTTTATAGGTCAAACTACACTTATTTTTTGATAGGGAATATATTCCTTCATTTTCCAAATTTAAAGTGAAATCACCATATATAAGGGTATTAGGAAGATAATATTGCTCACGGTACAATAATACAGTAAGATGTACATCGATCGGCAAAATATTGGGATACCTACATAATTCAGCTGTGGTGGAAGTTATCTGTGATTAGATTTTTGAAAAAAAAATTTTGGTTTTGCTGTCGTTCTCTCAAAAATATACATATTTAAAACCCCAGTCATTAAAAGAAAATCTATCATTCAAAAAGGAATGTTAAAAATTATGTTCATCTGAAACCTTCTCTATCTAAAGCAATCTATAGTGTACAGGGTTAACTATGACTAAGTATAAATATTTTACGAGAGGATAGAAAAAAATATGAATCGTCCTTCAAAAAAATTCCAAAATTGTTTGTAAAGCCAAAACATTTTCTTCCTATCATATTAAACCCTAATTTATCGACGTTAATAGTCGCTCACCAGACATAAATTAAAGCTATACAATCATCAATATAATAAGTTCATATCTATGTCTTGCCAGCTGGAGAAATAAAATATTTTTAATTTATAATATTTCATGACAAAAATATTATAATGTCAGAACCTAATATCAGTTTTAGATAGGTACTATTTTTCCCTCACGATGTTAAACTATTTGATCCAAGTGATATTTTCTGTAGTATGTACCCATATTTATTTTTATTACAGGTTTACTTCAATAAATGAACCATTGTAGCCACAATTTGAAATTTATAAATTTGAAATAGCTGCTTGAATTGAATTGTTAGTGGAAAGTTCCAACGGACCTGTAATGAGTAAACATGTTTGACATAACAGTTTGCAATGACAGAACTAAGAACGCATATTAAATTCTGTTTCTTTCAGGTATTATTATTATTAACAATGTTTATTTTCAGACCTAAAAGACAATAAAGAAATTATTTCAGAATTTTAGCTCGATATTTTAAAAATGGGGCAAAACCCTTTTTTCCTGCGGAAAGTTGGCGCCTATGATAAGAATCGACTGAGATGGCTTAGATTCATAGATAAAGCTTACATCTGCCAGCAATGTCAACTACCATGCGGTCGTCTTTTTGTAGCGTTTCTAAATGTAGAAACGACAAAAATAAATTAACATTCTTATTAGTAATAATACCTGATAGGTAGGTAACAGTTAATCCAGTTAGCTCCAGTACTTTGCATTCGTATTTCATTATTTCGTTATAAACTGGTAAAACTACATATTTGCTCATTACAGCCACTCACTACCGATAAAAGACACTTCCCGTGGGTACAATTAGATAAAATGCCTATTTATTATAACAAAATCGAACGATAGGAATAGATAAGAGACAAGTTTTAATGTAACCGCGGCAGTTTTGTCCCATAACATAGAAAACCAAACCTGCGTACTATATTGTGGGAAAGTAACTGCACCCAACACAAATGTCTTTATTTAATAAGTATAAAACGTTTAAAAATTAAAAAAGGCACTAAAAACTGATGAAGAACACAAAATTACAACGTAAACACAGGAATTGAATTATGACATGGCAGCGATACCGACTGAGCGACTGTTGCATGCTTGTAGAGTAGGCAACCAACAAGCAAGTTAACATTGGCGGCGTTAAGTAAGAATTTAAAATAATATCGAAAAAATGTTTTGGGTTTATAAATAAGTTTGGAATTTTTTTGAAGGGTGATTCCGTTAATTCTTATTTTTCCCTATCCCCTCTTAAAATATTTGTACTCATAGTTAACCCTGTATAAGTTTCAGGTAATAGCTATTTTATTCTGTATATAGAAAGGGATAGCTGATACATTATAGCAGTATCATTTAAATGTTGCATTAATTAACTTTCAAAAGTTAGAACTGCTAAAGTAGCTTTCATTAATAAATCCTTTATGTACACAAGTTGGAGTGTCTCGATATTGTGTTTAGTAAGCACTACATTTCCATCTATTATACGAGATGGATCGTTTACGAATTATTTCTATGTAATCATTTTATTCACATTAAAAGTAAGGAAAATTTGCTACAGGGTATCCCAATATTGGCCTGCAATATTTTATATGTATAAGTTTAACTATAGGTCAGGAGTCGATAGTTATGTTCGAATGGTTAAATTGCTAAATTTTAGTAAGAAAAGTCAGACTGATCATTTTTTCAATCAAATAGTGGAAACAAAATATAACCACCACTTTTCAGTCCATAACATCACTGACTAACAATTTAGAATTATTTTCCATAAATTCAAAACGTAATAATACCGAAATGAACCCATGTACGACGTTTATTCTCAGTAAACACACACACACACGTATTATCAACGTATGTTTGATATACCTTGTACGTTAGAAAATTAACGATTAATTTTTTGTTTAATAAAACAGCGTTATATTATAACGACATAAATTCGTGCTTTTTAGATTTAAAATATTACTAGCAGTATTCTTATGTTAAATTAATGTTATTCTAGGCCATACTTTTTTTTTATTGTTAACGTTAGTACAAATTTTTTAATGTGTTAAAAAGTAAAGTAAAATAAATATTTTTTTTACGTTCATTTGAAAATATATTTACATGAATAACAGTTTGATTGACTAAAAACGAATCAAGTGATGCTCACTATGTTATAGAAAATACATAATTTATACTTCGACCCTTAGTTCGTGTAACAGGAGCAAGACGAAGCTTCTATTTGTTTTTGTGTTATTTCTGATAAAATTGGACGTTGAGGAAATATCTTCGGCTTCCAAGGAAATATTCTCCATAGCCGTTCTTTTCTTGTTTTCAGTAGAAGTTTCGATGCAGCCTTCAGCGACAGAATTAGTCTTCCAACCATCATGCTTCTTTATACTCAAAACGTTTGCCCAAAAATCGACTAAAAGGGAGGTTGAAGATCGCCGAAAACAGTGTCCAGTATACGCATTTGGATTAGGCAGTTTAAGAAATCGTATAGGTCGTATTAGGTTTGGCACATTGTTACTAGTATTTATACCAATAGACTTGGTGCTTTAGCTTTACATCGAAGAAAGGAGCAAACATGACCACTGTTTTCAGTTTTAAATTTGACGTATTTTGTTACCAGTTCTACTAAATTCAAACCGTTAATATTTACATTACGTTTAAATTACAGAAAACTCTCTAGACACTTTTGTTTTGGTATTGGGTATTTGGTATATTTGTAATAAGTATAGCATTCTTCATGAGCAGAAATTCACGATTGTCCGCATTCATGAAAAATATAGACATTTGCTTCATTGCTGATACCTTACAATTTTTAGACTTGTATCATTCGGATTTTTGCTTCAGGAATATGTCAAATTCAAGCATTTTTAACATTAACATTTCTTATGTGAAATCTCTGTTCTTGTCATTGAGTAATGGTACCAAAGAGATGTGTTTTGCTTAGTTCGTTGAAATATGTAGTTGTATGTTAAAAATATTTTTTCTCTACATTATCATTCATACTGACCAAATGCTGGTTTGTATTTCATCCGTGATTCTCGAACACGAGATTCGAAACAACACTGGAAGCTTAATTCTCAATATCTGATGGTAAATCATCATTTGAAGTCATATTTACACTTTCACAATAATTACGAGAAATAATTCAATGACAGATATGTTTGTGTGTGTGATATGTCTAATGCCAATTATTATTAATAATAACTTCGACAGTTCTAGATAACACAGTGTACGTAATACGTGCGATACTACATTATTACCGCACATATGCGTTTATACAAAATTCACATGCATAATAATGTCTATATTTCACTTATTTTATAATTAGCTATAACAAATTTATCACGACAGATATACGGTGGTTTGTATAAGTAACCACGTGCATGATCATCAGATCAGCTACAGAATACGCCATATTGTTTGGTAGCCGTCGGTTTTATTAAATATTATGTATTTAAACACTTTATAAATGTAGTCAATACATATTTAACGTGTAATGTTTGTGTTCATTTACCAAAATTTAGCAAGTGTACATAAGTTTCCCGCAACGTGTTATTCAGCTACATTTAAAAGTTGATTCTACTTTATGAAATTTTAAATGATTTTAGGCGATAATAAATTTTAGTGTTCGTATTCATACGCATGTTTGTTGAGTTGTGACTTATCACATTTTTACTGTAAATATACTGTTCTATAGCTTTTACGCAGACTTTTATTTTTTGCAGGCCAAAATGGAGCGGAATCATCTTGCAAACTCTATAAATTCTAGAGCAGAAGATACGAAGAAAGGATAAACTAAAGTGACGCGCCATAGATAAATCACCACACAATGATAGCGTATGCTATGGCTTCGTTTTCAGCAACAACTACATCTGTAAACTTACACGTTAGCATGCTGCAAAATGCCACGCTCCAGAACAAAACGAACGTCACAACAATCGAGAATCCCCATCCGGATTGGGCCGACCTCTTGCTCCTCATAGTGAAAGGTTTCATCTTCTCAACGATCATAATCAGCGCAATTCTCGGAAACGCCCTGGTGATCATCAGCGTCCACCGTCACAGGAAGCTGCGAGTAATCACGAATTATTACGTAGTTAGCCTTGCTATGGCCGATATGTTGGTAGCACTGTGCGCGATGACATTCAACGCTAGTGTGGCCCTCAGCGGGAAGTGGTTGTTCGGTTACTTTATGTGCGACGTTTGGAACAGTTTGGACGTGTATTTCTCCACTGCCAGCATACTACATCTCTGTTGTATCAGCGTGGATCGCTACTATGCCATAGTACGGCCGCTTGAGTATCCCATTACCATGACTCACAAAACCGTTTCTTTCATGCTAGCCAACGTGTGGATACTGCCCGCTCTGATAAGTTTCACTCCGATATTTCTCGGCTGGTATACCACGGAGCAGCACACGATCGACAGGTTAAGCAATCCTGACATGTGCGAATTTGTTGTCAACAAATATTACGCCATAATAAGTAGTTCGATAAGCTTTTGGATCCCGGGGATCGTCATGATCACTATGTACTGTAGGATATACAAGGAGGCTGTTAGGCAGAGGAAAGCTTTGACACGGACGTCGTCGAATATCATATTGAATTCGATACATCAGCACCGTACTTCCTACAGGGATAGGTATTGTGAGCATTATTTGCAGCCAGCGGATGGAGAACTGACAACGGTAGGGCAGATCAATGGAAGGAGAAGCACTAGTTCTGGGTCTGCTGTGTCTTACGGGACAACAACTACTGAGTTCAACACTGCTATGAATACAAGAGACAACAGCAAAGCCGCCACTGAGTTAAATGTTAATGGTAAGTTTTCTGTTCAGTGAAGTAGTAGTAATGCATGGACAAATCAAAATATATTGCAAAATTATACATGTACCTAAGTAATTTAAGGGAACATATTACATGATTCAAGAGGATTCAGAAAATACCAGGTAGGCACTTCGAAATAAGGTGGTTATATATTTTGTTCCAAATGAAAGATGCAAATGTACATGCGCACAATACATATAGTTACAATTAACACTAATAAAATATAATAGTTAAAAAAATATACTGCTACAACACCATCATATGAACATATCTGCAAAGTATTACGTACCTACCTTCCTCAGATTAGTTAAATTTCATTGTCTAAAGTGACAGTTTAATTTCAGATATATTAATAACCGAATAACTATCATCATACTCGCATCAAGATAACTTTTTTCCTTTCTATTCTTAAAGTTCGAAAGTAAACATTCACCTTTTTCCACCTCAATGGCTATACGTACGTTTATATAACGTTTCTAAAACGTTATAATGCCAAAATATACTCTAAAATTATGTGTGGGCCTAAGTACTGTAAGGGAACACATTACAAGATTCAAGAGGATTCAGAATATAACCAAGTACTTCGAAATAAAGTGGTGATCTATTTGTTCCAAATAAAAAATGCAAATGTGCATACGCACAATGCATATAGTTACAATTAACACTAATAAAATGTAGTAGTTACAAAAGTATACTGCTACAACACCATTATATGGACATATCTGCAGAGTTTCACGTACCTACCTCCCCAGATTAGTTAAATTTCATTGACTAAAGTGACACAGGTAAATTTCAAATATATTAATAACCGAATAACTATCATCATACCTGCATCAAGATAACTTTCTTTCTTCTATTAAGTAATATCACTCTTAAAGTTCTAAAGTAAATATTCACCTTTTCCACCTCAATGGCTATACGTACGTTTATATAACGTTTCTAAAACGTTATAATGGTTGATTAAAAACTTAACGTTTATTTGTAGTTAAAAACTTAATCGTGTTATATGTCGCTTGAAAGAAGCGTGGAAGAGCGAGTTTCCATTCTTTGAATGGATAACCGAACTTCGCCCTTTCATCACTTCATAATTAATTATTTGATTTGAAATTTATATTTTTATAGATGATGAATAAAGTCATTTATTATTATTATTAAATACGTTCACAATATTTGTATTTCATCCATAGGTTGAAGGGTGCACCAGAAAAAATTACGTTTATTTTATAACGATTTTGCAATATACGTCCAAATCGGCAAAATATAAACTAATAACCACTAGATGTAGACATTTACGTTTTGCGCACTCAAGTTCTTCGATACTTCTATCCTACTATCGGCTAGATATAGAATCAAATAGTCACGTTTAGGTATATGTCTGGTACCACCTTTTATAGGTTTTTGTGGGTGTAAATTGACTGCTTGTTGGAACATTAGATCTCAGAGTAGTTCTGTCTCGAAATGTATTACCATAATTTTTTTAAAATTCAGCTTTATATTTTGTTTTAGTGTTAAACAGTACGTTCTATAAAATGTGACGTGAAAGGTTTTATAAGGTTAATAAAAATTCTAAGGTAAGTTTTCTGTATGTACTAGTAATAACTAATTCATGGAAACATCAAAATATATTCCAAAATTATATGTGTACTCTGAAATGAAGTAGTGACTTATTTATTCCAAATGAAAGATGCACATGCACAATACATATAGTAGTACATGCACTGCACACAATACATATAGTTACAATTGAAGCTCATAAAATTTAATGGTTACAAAAGTGTACTGCAAAGTTTTGTGTACCTAAAGTGAAAAAGTTAAATATAAAAAATATTAATAACCGAATAACTATCCTCATGTCCGCATCAAGATAACTTTCTTTCTTCTATTTACTAATAGAACTCTTAAAGTTCGAAAGTAAACATTAACCTTCTTCCACCTTAATGGCTATACGTACGTTTATGTAAAGTTTTTTAAACATTGTAATACATTCATAATATTTACATTTCATACATAGGTTGAGCTGAGCATTAGAAAAAGCTACGTTTATTTTATAACGATTGTGTAATATGCATCCAAATCGACAGAATATAAACTAATAACCACTAGATGCAGACATTTACATTTTGCGCACTCATGGTCTTCGATACTTCTATTCTACTATCGGCTAGATATAGAATCAAGTAGTTACATTTAAAGTAGGCCTACCGAGCTAACAAGCTTGAAACCGCTAGGTGTATGTCTGGTACCACCTGGACTCTGGACTGGCTGACTGCTATAAGTTTTTTGGATATAAATTCAATGCTTGTTGTGACAATAGCCCTCAGAGTAGCTGTTTCTCGAAATTTATTACCTACCATAATTTGAAAACAAAATTGCATCATAATATATTTTTTATATTGAAACGTTATCAAAACGTAAGGTAAAGGTTTTATCAACGGTAATAAAAATTCTTAATAAAATGTTTTCCATGTGTTTAATTTCTGTGTTATTTATTAAATGTATTTTAATAATGTTTAATAAAAGTTTGGTTTTCAACCATTTTCAATGCTCTTTAAACATATGCGTACCCATTGGGACTGACTACATTAAAATAACATCACAGCTTATTTCTGTTGAAGTGATTAAATATATTTTACAGTAACGTCAATTGAAATGATATGGTCATCAATTTGATATATCAATAAGATTCTTAAAGCATTTTAAATATTTAAAGAGAACTCTGCAAAACTTAAAATAGATATTTTTCTGTACAACTTAAAATTCAAAGCAATTCCGTAAATAGATCAATATTTTAAACTACATTTTAATTGTAGTTTGAAGTTTTTATAAGTGTTCAAAATTAATGAACACTGTTTTCTAAAAATGGGTAAAGATATAATTGATATATTATTAATGTTAACATTCATTTCATAGACAAGCGATGTCCGTAGATCAAATGATTAACTGAGTAGCCTATATTTGATTTTTTAATTAATTTTTTTAAATTAACTTATCACTGTGTGTGCCTGTGTACATAACTTTAAAAAACGGACCTATTATAACTAAATATGACAAACTTATTTTCAGCGCTGTGTTGAACACGTTTCAAAAGCCTCTTTAAATAATCCCATTTCATCCCTATATTTATTTAATGTAGCACTTTTTAAAGTGGCTAACTGAATGGAATCATCAACGAACATAAATCCAGTAAAAAAATATAGAAAATAAAGTGGTCCACGTTTCCCTTTATATTTTATTTACACTTGCTGGGATGTGCGCCATTTAATTTCATATTGCTTCGTTAACTATTGTTTCGAACACTAATAATCAGTGATAATAAGTGGTCTGCTTACTTCCTGCTCGGCTTCAGCAGCTCGACTTACAGTAAGCGACCTACATTGCAGCAGTTTATATGTGATCATACATATGAAGGAACTGCCAGTTCAATTAATTGCAGGTCATCTTACCTATAGCATACTGAAGAGGGCTAACAAGCCCGAAACCGGTTCTTGTCTGGTGGTGGTCCGGGAAGGGTTTTTGGCTGTTCACACTGTAACATTCCTTTTATTATAAAATAAAGAATGTCACAATTTCAATATGAAACGTCTAGTAACTAGGTATTTTTGCACATCCTGTATAAGTTGTAGTTTAAGTAAGTGTGAACCATATCCAGTGTACCATGTAACTTTAGATTTCTTCAAGTAAGCCAAAATGTAAACACTTTGTACGATAAATATTTTATTAATTATTTACTTACCATTGCTGTGAACCAGTTACGTCGATGTATATCGTAATGTTATGTTTTCTAATCTGTATAACATCCTGGAGTAATTTGTTAACAGTTTATTATTTAATTATTATCATTTGTTGTATTAAGCTTTGTTTTGGCAAAAAGCAAGGTTAAGGTAACTGTCATAATAATCCAATTAGATTCGAACTATTGGAACAATGTGCTAAGATCTCGAACGAACATTTGACGGAAGTTTCATAGAAACCGAACCGATCTGATTGCAGAGTTTTTAGATCTTTGTAGGGTATAAAACCTACAGGAACCTAAATTCTAGCCCTTTTCGTTCTGATTTTGGTCGACTGAAGTATTTCCATATTACAGATTTAGTTATAGTGCGAAGCCACATTTTGAAAATAAATCTGAATTTATTGAAGTCATCAATATACATGGAGGTAATATATTTGATTAATTAAGATTATTATCGATAGTAGATTTCATTTTAAACTATATTGTATGTTAATTTTTGAAACTAAGAATATAAAAATACCTAACCTGATCTTGATCTTTGCTAAAGCACATGCTAATTATTTTTATTTTTTCTTTGTCATTTTCTCAACTTTAGAGGCCAATTAAATGAATAATTGATTGAATAAATTAACGATTAAATAAATTAACAATTATATGAACATTTAAAATAATAATTTAATTAACAGTTAAATAAACTAACAATTAATTATATGAACATTTAAATGAATAATTATATGAACATTTAAATGAACAATTAGAAGAATCAAAATTGAAATAAGAAGGCCATTCTAAAGCTTTGAAATCTAGATTGTAAGCGGCACTATCCAGGTACTACAGGAAAGCTGCTGTTCTCGAAGCACTGCTTTGAAAATCCAGATTGTAGCGGCCCTAGTCCAGGTACGACAGGAAAGCTGCCCGTCTCGGAGTCATCTCCAACGTTAACAACGGATGAACTTGTCAACTGCTTCAATTCCACTTCTGTATGTCAACTTCAATTCCACATCTGTGTATCAACTGGTGGGCAAGTTAATAAACTGTGTTTATTTTTTATGTATGTATTTTATTTCACTTTTTGACTTCAGCAAAATTTATCATCCTCCTACAGGGGTAAAAAGGCAAACCGAACAGAACATTCTGTAGGTGGCGCCCAATTATAACATCATTTTAAACAGTTTGCTAGTCAAGAACCCACGACTTTAAAAAAGTGCCCCGACTAAAAGAGCAGCCGTCCGCAACATTGTACATTTATCGTTGTAACAAACGATAGGTAACAACACAGACACTGCAGGAGTAATTCAATGCCGGTCGGGGCATTAATCCGCGGAGTAGTTGTTTCCTGCAGTATCATTTACAGACTAATAATCAATATTTGCTACATAGTCATATTTACTTCAAAATGTTTAACGTGTCAGTGAAGTTGACTACTAGCAGCCTAAATTCAAAAAAAGACCAAAATATTTAGTAGCAAACTTTCCTGTTTCGTTGTTCGACTCTGATAAATGTACAATCTTTTCCTCTAATCTATTTTTAGCGAGATAATTTAAGAACGGTAATGAACATGCAGCAAATAAGATGTTCCGAAAAATTCGCTGTATATAACATCGTCGAACAAAAGTGTATTGTACCCTAATTTAAAGGTTATAAATAAACTTTTACTTGATGAAAATGTTGTACAAATAAGGGCTAAAATAAAAAAAAAACTGTAAGAAAATTGCTTTCCTTCCTAAGATTTTAATCACACCATTGTTAATAATAATGTTTTATGAAAGAATTCTCTTTACAATTGTATTTGTAGAAAATATTTTAATGTGTCGTGACTAAGACGTGATATACAATATATATTAATTTCCAAACAACTTTGGACAGCAGTCTTTCTTCATTAAGCAAATGGATAGCATTTTACGCTCATTTAAATAATTATTCTATTCTGTCCTCTCTGAAAAAGTGATGTGAGTTTAATCCTAAGAATATTAACCAGGGGTTGTTGAACCTATAACTTTTTTTATGTGATTAAAATAGAGTTCAGTGCACTTTTATCAGATACTGTAGGATAGGGAGGGCTGAAAATGTAATACATTTTTTATTTATACTGAGTAATCAAGTAGAAATTTTTCAAGGCTTAATGCGAACCTCATCGTCTCCTCCTCCAGGATATTGTAATCGGATCTAACTAAAGCCTTTCTTGCACAGAGGATGTATCATTTTGAAGTCATTTCAATAGAATTACCCTTTTCGTTGGATTAATGACTTTTTTATTTTATTTTCTTCATTGTCTATTTAAAAATAAGTGCACAAATATTAAGTGCGCAAAATCAATGTTTTTTAATGGTGTGTGAGTAAATCATTTGAAAATGCCATAAAACATTGATTTCGCGACCAACATATAAACAATATGTTTTGCCCCGCTGTCCAAAGTATTTGCCACTGTATGTTTAATATTTTTTCAATACTTTTTTATCTGAAGTTACTGTCAATGTCAAAAGTGATCATGAAAAAAGTACTCAAACTATTAACCTTGTCCAATTGTCAATACAGACGACTTTTTTATCGCTGTAGATACGCAAAATTAGCAAATCTTTTAACGGTGACAAACAAAAGCATGCAATCGTGAAAAAATGGAAAAAATACGCTATTGAGACAAAAGTGTTTTTCTACGTTCATGCAAAAAACAAACCTTTATTGCACTATATTTAGTGGAAGAAGTGGTTTTTATTGCACTAGTGCAATACAATGTTTATTGCATTCATCTGTTATTCTACTACAGCGTTTTGTCATCCTGACAAACATAAACGTTCAAATCGACGTCATATTTTCCTAGACTTAGTGTCATCTAAATAAAACATTTTTTGGTGTTTGCATGAACGTAGAAAAAATATTGTATGCTACTCGTACAAAAAGTGTTTATTGCACTCACTTTTTTGTACTTACTTGTTGCATAAATAACTATTTTTTCCACAGTTCGAGTACTTTTTTCACGATCATGTCACTTTTGACATTGACACTAACTTGAAATAAAAACGTATTGAAAAATAATAAACCTACAGTGGCAAATGCTTTGGACAAAAAATATTGCAGTGTTTTATGGCGCTTTCGAATGATTTTTTGTCTCGACCTACAGTCTCAGCCAAAAATTCACATTCTCACTCGCCATTAAAAAAAAACTGATTTTGCGCACTTAGTATAAAAATAACAGAACTATTTTTCACGATCGCGTTTTTTTGTTTAAATTTTTTCACTATAGCCTGCTTTTGTTTAGAGTGTCTCAAACTCGATAGTACGGGCCTACTCTGAGCATACAAAATTTAAATTCAATTTAGGATACGTTATGTCAAATGAGATGAGGTAAGTTCCATATTCATACGAAAGTATCGTTGGGATTTGACAAAAACGACTAATGACGTCATCAATTATATTTTTCCAAAAACATATCCAATTATTTTTTCTGTTAGAAAGCTCTTTTTTCGATAAACTTTTCTAAATTTCTTCCCGTTTAAAAGTTGTAAGCAATATCGTCCTAAAGAGTCTCAAAAAAATACCACCTAAAAACACATTAGCGGTGGAAGAATTAAGTAGTCGTTGGAAAATAATTGAATGTTCGTTGTTTAAAGTGCATAAATGTAACAAAATACTACCTTGCGATGAAATGAAGATGCATTTTATGTTCGGAAGAATCAAATAATTGACCGAAGGTTAAGAAGCAGTGTTGAATTTGGACAAATCAACCGTTCAATGAATTTTAAAAACCGATGGGTATCATGAATACAAAATTCACAACTTAGAGTATTTGCCTGAGCACCACTTTAAAAACAGATGTCAGAATGTAGAAATTGTGGATCAGAACCTTTTTAGGCACGTTCTTTGGACGGACGAAAGTGATTTGTCAGTAATGGATTGCAAAACAGGCGCAAAAACACGACTGGTCAATTGAAAATACCCAAATTGTAATTCCAAAACCAAGGCCATTTTGGAGTAAATGTATGGTGCGACATTTTCGGTAGGCATTTAATTGGGCCTTATTATTTATTGCGATTAAAAAAAGTCGTATTTTTGACAGTTGGACAAAAAATATTATTTAGAATAATAAAAGGCAAAGGAGCTAAGTGTCCGTTAGTGTTAGCCTGTAAATGTTATATTTTTGCCCAGATATATTCGATAACGTTTGAAATTCATTAACGAAGCATAGAAAAGGAGGCTAAGGTTCTCTAATAATGAGTCTCTGAAAGTAATGTATATATGTTCAGAAATACGATCTATTTTTCTATTCAATTTTTTTATGACGCTCGTTATGGAGTAAATAAACTGATAGATCATTGGCAGAAAATATATCCTTGATAAGTTCACCTACATTGATTGAAAAAATGTTGAAACTGTTCTTGTTTTATAAAATATAAGAAATCAATATTAGTGAATAAATTTGGGGACAAACAATACGACATGAATAGTATCCAGTTTAAAAAACCTTTTCCTCTCTTCATTAACTTTGATGTCCTACATTCTCCCCTACCTCATTAGACTTCATCAAAGCTCAAGTCTGTGTCCCAGTATGTGCGCTTAACGTAGTAAAAACAGCTAGTGTTCCATGGCCTCGTACCACGTACCGTATTAGCAAGAGGCGATGAACTCATAAATTCATTTTATGCATTTAATATAAAGCTCAGTGCACTTTTATCAGACGTTGGAAGAATAAGGGCGGAAGCACAACGCATTTTTTATCTTTATTGGGCGATCGCGCAGTGGTTTCTTTGAATATTGCAGACATTAAACTCTAACCTGGTGAGTTGTAAACGCCAGGGGAAATAAAATGCAGCACAATATTGCCAGATAAAATTATGATGACTGCCATAAATTATGAAGTCGTTCGTGCTAATAACAGCAGCATCGGATTAGCAGAGTTTAATTAAAATAAATTGCCGAGAAGAAACATAAACTCCAGCTACATACAAAGTTATATTGTACCAGAAGATCAACTTTGATTAACGCTGCAGCAGCGATGAGTTATAATCCAGTGCTTTTACTAGGCGTAATAAAAACTGGATATTCAGATGTAGGTCATGGAGAGGATTTAGGTAGACTTAAAACTGAATAAATCTTTACAAATGCAGGTTGTAGTAGTTTGGAATTTGTGCAAACTTTTATTTTCCTAAAATGAATACAGTTGTATCATCAAAAGTTTGTATATTCAAGAAGACATGTTCTTCAACGGTTATTTCATAACAATTGCTTGATTCTTGGCGACCCTTTGGACCTTGGAAATTGCCAGTTAGTCAAGATAATAGTGAGACTACTAACTAGGCAACTCAAAATTTAGAAATACAAAAACAGATATGCATCTCATAGAAGATATCGAAGGCAGGAGCTGCCAAGAGGATGTTGGGTATTGAATGAGTGTAAAGACTAAGAAAAATGTGTTTGTTTGCGTTCTAAAAATTAAAACTGAAAGTTATAGTTTATAAGAGACAGTCATTGCAAAAGCTCTTATTGTAGCAGTGCGTGTATTGGGGTATACTTTATTCAAAATTACGTGTTGGCAGCAATGTGGAGAAACGAAATGACGCATTATGCCCAATAACCAGGATATAGCTTCTTACGATGATCAATAGAAATATGTAGGTAGTTTTTGAAAAATAGTTTAACAATACTTGACATCCCTGTTATCTGCCACAAACTTTTTTTAAAGCTTTATGCTATCTAATGGGAGTTGGAATGTTAGAACTTGATAGTTACTCAATAAGTAACAATACATGCTATTGACATTTAATAAGAGTACCTTTTGTGTGTAATAAACATAATATATAGCCTTTATATTTTCCTATTTGATATAGGTATAGTGATTTTCCGGGATGTTAGGTCGTGACCTCTGTAACTAGTCTCTGCCAGTAACATAATTAAAGTGCACATCCCCAGCTATATCTGAGATTCTTTGACCAGCCCATGTTGTTCTCGGAGTAGGCTTTGTGGGGGAGCAGATCCGCTATCGGTATCTTTGGGTCCGTTCATATATTGATTTTAGCTCCTGTTGTTGGTATTACGACTGTCACGGTCGGAACCGTTCCTCGGATAATGATGGTCTTCCGAGACGTTTTGTAGCCGTCTCTATAACTAGTCGCATCCCATGCTTTCAAATTCACACACAATTTTGATATATTTTCTATCGCATATTTGTAATCATAAAAAATTCAGTAACTGACCAAAAATTTATGATCTAATATCACATCGTTTTAAGTTGTTATCGGAGTAAAAAGTCCAGACCCCTGGGTTTGAAAGCCGATATTGCCAAAACGTAGAAGCGAAAAAAATTGAAATTTGGACCATAGGTAGCCTCACTATTATTGTTATGCACAATCGAATCGAAATTTGTTTTTGAATATTCGCTTTTCAGTTATTAGAAATAATGTACCAAAAAAACACGATTTTTGGGCGGCGAAACGTAATCCTGTCACTTCAACTCGTGATAACTTTTTTATTTATAGGCTTTAAAATGTGCAATTTTAACTGGTAATACATTAAACTATGCTGCAATAAACTTGTTGATATCCTCCCTTGAAAAAGTATTGGCTTTCCTTATATCCAGCAGATTTCCTTTTAATGTCGATTTTGTCTCTAATTGGGAGTGTTGTAGATCGCAACATGCTGTATTTGCTCCACAATGTTGAAGGCTTCAAATCAGTGCATTTTTTGGAAAAGTAAAATAGGACCACTTCTTCACATATTGTTCTTATTTACCTAGTCTCCATCCAACATTTAAATAGCTGGTACTTGTTTCCATTTTTCCACGAGACTAACGGTAATAGATTTAACAAAGACAAGAAAGAACAAGAAGCAACCTTGGTAACGTTCCATGTACTTTGATTTTTAACAATATTTACTTGTCTAAATACCTATTATGTCATTTTGACATATTTGGTTGTCTGATTGTCATGCATAAATATAACGAAATATATGTAAAACCAATGTAAAACACTGTGAATGGTCGTAGAAAAAATCATATGTATTACATAGGAGCTAAGTGCCATTTTCCTCTCATGGATATTGTTCAAACTATCCGCGAGAGGAAATTATGCACTTTGCTCCCTTGTTATACAAATAGCTATTATCATGGCCAAATAGGAGCGCACAAAAATTGTAGGTATTTGACAAACTCGAGCGGAGCTGTTAAAAAAATTACGTGACCGATCTTCCATTAAACGTCACTAGAATAATAGAAAGAATACAAACACTTTTACATTTTCTGTTATTTACTGGGATTACCGTTGGACAGCCGCTAATTAATCCTTTTCAATCGTCCACTTTAAAAGGGCCACGTTAAATAAATATGGGGATGGGATGAGATTATTTTTACACGCTTTGGGACGTCCCCTTCGTTCGGAATAATGTGTCGGAAAAGTTTTTGTTAATTAATTACTTTGTAGCCTGCCCTTAAAATGGAGCACTTATATTTGTTTACCAACTTACAGCCATAAATTTAGATTTTTCCCCAATATAGTTACTTAGTTAACCAACTATAAACATTTTTAGTTGGAGTTAGTCGAGTTTACGAAACAATAAACTTGCCATACTTTTATTTTCGTTTAAGAACATTGAGACAAACCATTACCATTCTATTTTATATATTATTTAAAAATACACCTGGGATAATAGATCAAAACACTAAAAACACAAAAAATAAACTTCCAAAAAATCTATTTACATTCGTTTCGGGTTTATTTTTATAACAGCCATCTTCAGATACAATATACAAAAATAACAACAATAATAATTGTAGAAATTTGAGAAAATAAATACATACCAAATGAATAAAAGAAATTACTTTTCAAAAAGAAATTTCCTTTTTTTCCAAAAAATATTCTGAATAAAAATATGATGAACCAATTCTAATTGTTAATTAAGGTCGCCGTATTTCTTGCAGTAAAATGATCAAATTGCGTTAATCATCAAAGATTGTTATCCAAGTTACTTATCTACGGTATCAGTAGTTTAGCTTTAAACTGGATAGATACAAATCTTACAAATAAGACCCAGTGTCACTGAGGGTAGTTGTTGTGTAGCATAGTACTTCGTACGGATGAGTGTACCACAAGGCTCCATACTAGGCCCGATGCTTTTCTTAGTGTATATAAATAATTTTGATTCCCTAACATCTAGTGCGTGGATATCTCCTTATCTATTTGAAGTGCCAGTGATATTGAACTAGAAACAAACTGTAACGTATTACTATAAAATCTAACAACGTGGCTTTCAGAAAATAGTTTATAAACACTGCAAGACTAGCATTTTGAAATGTCACACCCAACTAGCAAAATGGAACTTTAAAAGAAGCGAATTATTTTATAACTATCGAATTGCGTTGTTTAATGGACAGTTTGGTTTTATAGAGCAAATAATTGCCATAATTTTGTTCCTGAAGAAAGTAATTGTATAAAATTGTTTTATAATAGTTTTTACAACGTGTTTTATAGAACAAATAATTTTCAGTTCTTTAAAATTGTTATAAAAGTATTATAATACGTTATACAACATTTAAAAAATATATATATAAGGATTGTAAACATATTGTGAAAAAGTTGTATACTTAGGCAAATGACTTTTAATTATAATCTTATAAAATAGTTGTATAAACGTGTTTTATTAAGGATATATAAGGAAATTAATAAAATTATTTTTTATCCCCGAAATGTGTTTATTTATAAAATAGTTTTATAGTTGTGTTTTTATAAATCTGTTATAGAACAAAATTGTGACTTGAGAAAACATAGTTATTGTATATACCGCGTAATAAAATTCCAAACCTAACCTTAATTTTTGAACTCCTAAGGTATAGTGTATTACCAAGCACTAATCAAGAAAGAATACTGTCACGGAATTTGCCCCACTCATACCCAAACCGACGACTGCGGTATCGCGAAATGCTAAGATTGCCCCGATCGTCCCTACACGATTCTGTTAAATAAACAGAATGCCGCGGATCGAGATGGGACTAGAAAAATCGGGAATAGACGAGAAGCATTCGAGTCATACTGGAAAATGAATCTAGAGATACTGGGATATACCTGGAATCGTTGGGTCTATAAAAGAAGAATAGACGGCCGGGTTAGTTAGTCTTGTATTACAGTGTTGAAGTGAAGTGTTTAGTTAGAGAGATCAAAGCGATTTAGATAGCGATTAATTAAATAAGTGTTTAGTGACCTGTAATTAGTAGTCAGTAGTGTACTGAGCAGTTAATAAAGAAGTGATTAATTAACGGATTGTTTTTCTGGAAGTAAGAAAAAGTCGGATTGGGAAATCCGTGACAATACAAACAAATTCTTGAAAGTAACGTTTCCAGTCAAACGTGCCGACGTTCAATTTTACTTATAGGTTTTATTATATAAATAATGATGGTGTCCATGTTCGAGAACTCATTAAAAACGCTTCATGGCTGCGAAAAAATACGAAAGACCAGTACGAGAAAGTAACTTTGATTTAATTTTTTGGTAATTCAATAATTAGGTTAGTTTTAAATTAAATACCTATTATTATAATTAACTAAAAATAGGTACTTAGCTAATACCTAACAATATTAATATAGGTAATGGTAGTATTATAATATTTTAAATTTCAAATTTTTTTATAAAACTTGGCAACTTTTTGCGATGCAAACATTATCTACTTGCGCACACACATTTTTAAATATAACTATACTATTTTATCGTATAAAGTTCTAATTAGTTGAAAGCCTTATTAAAATTATATCTAAAACGTAATTTTGCTATTTTTCGAAGACTACTTTATAACAAGATCGTTAAACATAATTACCCAACGATATTATAAATTAAAGGAAGCATAATTTTAATATTTTTTAAATTTATTTTTTATAATTTTAAAGCAAATGTGGTCTAAACTAAAGCGCATAATTTTTTTGTCACAAACATATATATAGTTTATCAATAAAATTTGCGACGCAATAAAATTTTCGTTGTTGCAACACTGATTGTTGACATGATAATATTATAAGTATTATACCTATCTACCATTAACACAAATGATCGCCATTGAGTGACCCCGTTTTTAAATATAAGTACAAATAATTATGAATCTGCATTATACACCAATCTTAAAATGATTTGGTTCTAATATTCTTCACTAGAAAATATAATGTTTCTTTAAATACTACCAAAATACACCCTACAAAACGTTTTTATAATTGCTGTATAAAATTGTTTTAAAAGTGTTGTATACATTTTTTATAGAACTGTTACATTACCAAAGTGTTTTATAAAAGTGGGCCCTTTTCGATTCTATAAGTATCGTATAAAGGCATTTAACTACGTTATATGAATTTGAAGCTCCTATAAGATTTATATTATAGCAATTTATACAACCTTTATAAAATTTATTTTGCTAGTTGGGACACTTCCCAAAAAATTGTTGTACATTAAATTTTACCGTATGTGACAACGTTTTATCTTCCGATAGAGAAGTAGTGGAATTTTTAGGCCTACATATAGGTAAAAATTTGAATTGGCAAATGCATTGAGAAATTTTATTCTCTCTTATTTATTTCGTAATTTAAGGCTATTTTTGAGTATTGAGCAAATTTTCTATGTATACCATGCACAAGCTGAATCTCTTCTCAGGTATGGCCTCTGTTTCTAGGGAAACTCTATATTTTCTTCACGCGTTTTTATTAGAAGGGTGTATGTTGGATGTTCCTAGATGACATTCAAGTAAAGATCTGTTTAAAACTTTACGAATTTTATCTTTACCGTGTATTTAGTTTATGAAATGCTTCTGTATGTCTATTAAAACAAGTGTAAATTTATTGTGAATAATTCACTTTATAAGTATAATACAAGACAAAATATATGTTCCATACGCCAGAATAACCTCAAAACTCTCCAAATTATTTGGGGCCCAGAATGTTTAAGAAATTGCCTGATGAACTGAAACTTATAAAAAGTGATTAAAAATGCTGTAATGCAGTTTTCAATGGAAAAGTGTTATTATTCTCTATTTGAATATTTACTAACTTTGTCTTAGTTTGTAAGATTGTAGTTTTCAAGTTTTATTGACTATTTCATTCATTTTTTGCTGACCTCTCCAGAAAATTTAAAGTAAAATTTGTGCCCTTTGCCTATTACCTACATTTACGTGAGAAAAATTGATAGTAAAGAGTACAAATCCTAATCAACTAACAAACAAGTTCCGTGGACAAAAGGAAGTTGACAGCCCAATTTAGAGATCAATCAAACTTTAAGTTGCGACACTGAATCAAAACCTAACTACTCTTTTGTGAAAGTTCGCCGCCTACGGAATGGCCACTAATTTTCCTGTAATTAGCCGAGACTAATTGAGTTCCACTACAGGGCTTAAATAACGTTTCGAAGAGCAGTGCCAATTTATTTCCAAGATGTTACAATTACCAATATAATTTATATATTCTGATTATATATCATGTCCCCTTTATCCGAGAAAGAGAACATTAATTTACTTATCGTCCCGAAATTTCATCAGAACTCGTAGCTTCGTATAATTCGATTAATATTAAATTATTCTAATATTTTAATGTTTAGGTTCCTCCTGGGAAAAATAATGTTAGCTTTATGTATAGGTCTGATATTCGATGAGCTGGCCTACCAATTTCTTTATCCTTAATGTATTTTTAATAAAATCAACGCCTACTTTACAAATCAGCGATTGAAAAGGAATGCACAAGGTGATCGATGGGTCATTCCATTTGAAATCGTCTAATTGGCAAAGCCAACCCATTTTAGATTTTGGTGTAACTTTGAAAATCTCTTCTCTAGGGTCCCAAACAACAAAATTTACACGAGCTTGATTTTTACAAGCGCTTGTTTCCGCCTATTTAAATAAAGACTCTTAAAAATTGCTATTTTTTAGCTTTATTAATTTTTACTGTCAAATTTTTCTGTTTGAAGATATTTGAATGATCAAGACGGAATTTAGACTGGAAAAGATAGTAGTTTCAGTGTAAATGGCTGAACATGAAAATAACAAAACAAGTGATATAGTCATTTAAAGTTGAAGGTAAGAACAGTAGATTCTGTGAGTATCAGATTTTTATCTCGCAGTCAACACGCTCATTTCATAGCATGAATATTGGGATTTTTAAAAATGTCAAAACTTCAAGCAAAGTTTTCTTCTATAAAGAGTGGGTTACTCAGATCAACTTGTGGCTGAATTTTGTCTATGATATGTATACTTAATTCCCGCGGAGCATGAATTTTTAACTCTCAACAGTTAGGACGCTAGAGTCGATTGAAATTCACGAAAAATTACTAAAAAACACTCATTTTCAGCACGCTGCTATTATTCAAAGGGATCGTCCGAGCCAATTATCTTCATTTACACTGAAACTACTATCTTTTCCACTCTGAATTCCGTCTTGATCATTCAAATATCTTAGCAATTTTTAAGAGTCTTTATTTAAATAGGCGTAAACAAGCGCTTGTAAAAATCAAACTCGTGTAAATTTTGTTGTTTGGGACCCTAGAGTAGAGTTTTTCAAAGTTACACCAAAATCTAAAATGGGTCGGCAACAATTTTTATTATTTTCAGACGATTTCAAATGGATGGACCCCGATATTCAACATTTCCTTATTGCAGTTTACTTTTTTTGTTAACATTTTCCAACATTCAGATAAATACAAAGCACCATGTATTGTATTTTACACAAAATTATATCGAATGCATTAGAAATTTTAGTTATCATTCACTTATTTCTGATTCACTTTTTACATTTTATTGCCAAAAAATTAGAATTGTAGATTTCTGTACTGACACCTGATGACGTAATAGAATTTCAACGTCACAGAAATGTGATATATAAAATAATATTTTTTACGTTATATCATAAAATTTAAAATGTACATTATTTTTTCCTCGTTGTGTATAAGATACTTTAATATTTAACATTTTATTAAAATTTGATCCGTCTGGAAAATACCTACTTAGATTGAAGTTAACACAAAAATACTGTTGTATATGAGACAAAATGATTCGATCAATTCTAACCAGCAAAATAAAAAAGATATAAGGTTAAGAAAACGTAGATCTAGTTTTAAAATTTCAAATAATGTTATTTGCACATATGAATGACAATATTCAAAAGGTTTCTATATCAGTCGAAAAGCAACAAAAAACTTATAAAAAAATGTCTAAGACGAATAGCTTTTTAACTAATTAATTTCAAAGATAAAAATAAGTACAACTGCTCTGTACGTAATACAAAATTGTGTTAGGAAATTACAAATTAAAGTACAATTGCGCAAACACCTTTTTAACGTTAATATGTTCATGATTACGTTTCGCAATTTACCGTAAGCGGACTCAGTTAAGAAAAATCAATGTTATTAAAATATTCTTTCTAAAGTTTTTTAGGAGAATATAAGGTAGAAATCTGAAAATAGTTAGAGGAGTTTAAGCTTGAGTAAAACAAGTTAGTTTAACAAGTCAGTGGTTGTTTTAGTCTAAAGGAGAGTTTACTTGTAATATTTCTGACATTTTATCCATCATCTTTAAAATTTAGAAAATATACAAATTAGATGTGGCTTACTTAATTTGGATATTGATTTAAGTTAAACTCAACTGATCTGAATAAAAGTTCTTAGTGCTAAACTAAAATTACAAGTGTATTCCACGAAAGTCAAATATACGACTTCTTCAACATTAACACATCAAAGAATAACCAAATTAAAGATCGCGCACATAATGCCTCTATGGACCAACACAGCATGGACTTGCAAACCTGTTCATGAAGGTATCCATGTTATTTAATGGGGGAACGCACACTAGCCTGCACCAGCACTTACCGTCACATGCAGCAACCGTCGATAATCATGTCAGTGACCTGCAATTTCTATGCCTGGCTGCGCTAGTCCTACAAAATTCAGGGATTGGTTTCAAGCTATTGGAAATATTCAACCAGTTTGTTACGTGTCGCTGAAATGTCGAGAACCCTCCCTTATCAACAACCTCTGTTTACTTACCTGAAACAAACTGCAAGTCTTGCGTCAGATGGCACTGCTCCGTGAAAAAATTTCGTTACAATCTGTCTAGCTCAAGAAGTAAAGGATGATTTCCTCATACAGTTGTATCTTTTTATCGATAGTGTGAACCCAAAACTTTATCATTTTCCTGGATTCCTGCTCCTCCCTCTCTTCATACAACATCGCTAGAATAAAAATGTCTTCTTCCGAGGTAGACAGACTTGACTACTATTTAAACATTCTCGTCACACACAGAATTTAAAAAGCTGCTGCTTTGTGTTGCATAATGTGCTCGATTCTTTAAGGAGACAACGCCATATGAGGTCACGGTCTAGATGCATCGCGGACTGTTCTGTGCTGAGCTGACTTTTACAAAATCAATCGCATATGTCTTTCTCTATGCGCTTCCGATTTGTTCTGTACTATTTAGATATCAAAGTATGTTTTGTGAAAGATGTATTTTTATTTACCCTTTTAATTAACGCAACTGGCCGAAATTCTCCATTTGCTCCACACTTAATAGTCAGTACACAACCATGTACATTTAAAATCATTAGAAGATTCTTCACTAGACGAGAACGAGACTAACATGGTACGTGGTGCGCCTAGATCGCGACTGCTTAGTGTGCTCCTTTATTGTCAGAGTGAGAGTCAAAGTACATAAAACATTCATTTTACGGATATACAGAATTAATTATAGAAATGGAGAAAATTTTATATTTTGTATAAATATAAATCAGTCATTCGTTGAAATTATCTCTAACTGCAACATTTATAAAGTTTTTATTGAATACAATATTATAAAGCCACGTCTACCTCTCAGTCAGCTAAAAATAATTTTAACTTTCAGTTCAGTTATTAGCGGTTACTTGTTATAACTACCCTCTGATATCTAGTTAAATAAGTTTCTGATTTAATTATATTTTCCTTTCAATGGAACAGAAATGTTTTGAAGTATCTGAAACTAAGTGAAGAGGCTTCCTTTCGTAGCATTTAGCTGGTCGTTAATTGCAATAGTGTGGAGTGGAATAAAACCAATGGTAACTAACGAAGAGCGTTTTCTACCAATTAGTGAAAATAATCATGTTGTTTATCTCTGTAATTTGAATGAGCAGAGATTGTTATATAAATAACTTTAAATTCAAGTAAGACAGAAACATAATGTTATTTTACAAAGTACATTTATCAAAATGCTCTTATGTTACAGTGTGAATTTTGTGTGTTACTAAACAGCGATTCTCATACTGTGGTATATAGAGGTTCTGAAGATGTTAAAGCAAAGTAAATACACGCACGAAGAGGGTCAAATTTGGTCACTATATGCGTAAAACGTTTTTCTCTCCGAACATAACTATGTTGGGTTGCAAATAATAATTTGATGTTGCCATGTTGTATGTAGTCTAATCAACTGGATACACAATGCATAACCGCAGTCCATAACCATATCATCCTTTGATGTGATGCAGAAATATCCACAAGTGACGAACCTTAATACAAACACCCATGTTTGCTGTAATGTGACGTAACACAGTTACAGGGTCCACCGTGTTGAAGTTAACGACGAGGTTTTGTTACAAGTGTGTACATGTTTATATCGAACATTCATATTCAACTTCTCCGACGCAGGAACAAGGACAGAGTGGTCGGTGACTTTCACAAAGTAAAAACTAATAATTTATGATTACGTCCCTCTGTAGAAAATAAACAAAAGTCAAGTGAAGCGTCCAAATTGTCTAAAATTTTAATTAATATAATAATAATTAATGTGTTTTTTTTTGTCAAAGTTATGGTATTTTGAGTAACCGATCGTGACTTATCCTCGCTTGGTTCACGCATTCAACACCATCCTTCTAATTTTAATCATATCTAAGTTAAGCATATTATAACATTGTTTATTATACAAATAAATAAAGGACACTATTAAAAATGATTATAATTTTGTTACTGTTTTGTTGTTCTCAAGCGTGATTATTCTAATAAAATATTTAATAGTTTAATTGAATAATCTACAGTTGCTGGGCTGTTTTGCCGTGGTCGATACTTAATTCCAGACGTTTCATCATGCTTAATAAATAGCATCTTCAGTGCTTCTCGTGTCTTGAGTAACGACTGAATGGTTACCCCGGTGTCTAAGCCGAGCATTTATAATAGTCGGTGCTTCAGGGTAGGTTAGTTCAATGTTTAGGTTGACTGGTTCAGGCATGTTACGGATGGCTTGTTCAGGTACGCGCCTGTTCACTTGTTTGTTCTTAAGTAAAGGCATCCAAGTGTGACTAGTCTTCAATCCTTTGTTCTGTTCATATTGTTCGGGTATTGTAGAATCTCTAGAGCGTTCGTTCGAGCTATCTTGTAATGCCCATTGGTACGAACCAGCACTCAGTATCTCTAGTTAGATCCTGTGTCCCTCTTTTCAGGCATATTCAGCAACGGCGGATTTTTTAGGCTATTTTAAGCATATATGCCTTTCGTGTTATATTTTCCTGGTTTCTACAGTTGCTTTAAACATTCACACGCATACTTTGTCACAGTCACTGCATGGGACCAAGTACACTCCCGAAGTTTGTAGCGGACTCAATTGATCTTTCGGGTTGCTGATTTATTTTACATATTTGTGTGAAAGTAGCCTTCACGCCGTGATGTATGGTAAAGTAGGGGTTGTAGCTACGTCATCCTTGGGTTTTGCTGTTTGCTCGCGCCGAGGTCTAATGGCTCTATCGATGTATTTTTTAGAGTATCCATTTGCTAGGAACACAGATTGGGAATCTATTTCTTCTTGTCGACCATGGTCATCATCAGCCAACGTTAATGCGCGGTGAATGGAGATATCTATTAGTATGTGTCTTTTTCCTGTAGATACCGTGTCCCAGGACGAGTTCTTCCTTTTTATCAGGATGTCTGGAAAGGGTAATGCTTTCTCTTGCTCCACTTCTATGGTACAGTTGGTCTTGTTGTGTTGTTGGTTAATATGATCCAAAAATTGTTGAAGGGGTTCTATTCCATGCTGCCAAACGATGAAAGTATAATCCACGTCTAAGCCAGCACTATGGTTTGTTAACCACTTCACCTCTGATAACATCTGAGGTAAAGTGGTTGTTCAACAGTTGCAGACCGTTCTGGATCGTTAAAGTGAATAATTTAGTCGCTAAGTCTATATTATTCAACGCTAAACTAATATTTAGTGAGTGTTAGTGGTAGTTACACAAATACATACTCGATGTAATATCAAAAAACAATAACACGCAGTTAAATTAAATATTTACACTGAAATAAATACTACTGAAACAGTTACTATAAATTTTTGCTTACAATTTTGTCGTTTATTACAAATGTAGTAAACCAAATAAGTTCGCTGTTATCGTAAATGTAAAAGTATTGTATTAACACAACACTTTTAGGCATCATTACCAAAACTACAGAGACTCAATTATAGTATTATTTATCACAAACTGTATTAAAATAGTTTTTGTGAGACCGCTAAGTCCAGCATCTCGCGCATTCGTGACCTTTCGTCAGATATGACAAAGTTAACAACCAGCCAGGCTATACATGTTACATAACGTATACTCAGGTTTCACTTCTGTTGCGTGTGACAGACATGAACAGCTAGAGATCCACAGAGAAATCTTCTGCCTGACCTTAAGGCATATCAGTAAGAGTCAACAATCGAATGCGGTATATCGGATGTGCCACAGACGAATGACTTTGGCTGTTGGCTATAGATCTTTCAGGTGATAATGCTGATTGGGGCAGCAGAGCAGTAGTGGTTTTGTTTACTGAAATTCCTCATCTGAGATCTGACCTAGTTAGTTTCACACAATATTGTTAATACCTGAAAATATGTGAAAAAACTATACATAAAAGGTAAATTTTTTTATTTATTTTAGTAGGTCGTTATGATATTCATTGACAGTTAATCAGTTTGCCATTGCCGACATTTAATTTCATTTTGACACTGTCGACATTTAATTTCAAATAATTTTAATTTATTGGTATAATAATTTTTATAGTTAGATATTTGACTCAAGTTAAAGGAGGCCACCTGATGAAGCAATCCTAAAAATGCAGAAATAGGTCAGATCTCATCTATTGTGGTTGAATTTCGAGTTCCCACTCCAGAGGTTAATATATACAGAGTATATCAGGTTAGTAAATAGATTAAATTCTTTAGATAATTATTGAATAGAGTTTTTTTGTGGATGTTCATTAGCATACCTAGATGTTTGGTATCAGAGAACATACATAATATGACTTCATTGATAAGAGATTGTAGGAGATTTGATATATATTAGCTTAAAATACCTTTCTTAAACAGTATAAAAATGTTACAAAAGCTAATAATAAGGAATATATGGGTAGATATTGTGGGTGTAATTCAACGCAGGTTGGGGTTTTGTCCACTGAGTAGTTAGTTTCACACAATATTGTTAATACCTGAAAATATGTGAAAAAACTATTAATGTTTTATAAAACCTTGTAGTGGGGGTTATAAAAATGCTTGTAAACTATTACAGTTTTTGTGTCAATGAACAAAACTTTTAGTAAATGGTACAGCAATGCATGTAACATTTCTTTTGTAGTAAAGGTGTTCGGAGATTATCACTACAAAGTTGTAAGCATAATAGTATGTGAAATAATACTACAAATTGTGTCTGAAGCTATAATCACAACAAATTGTGATAGCTCTACAATTATTGTATAAGCGTTTATTATTCTTTTTTTCAGTGTCAGTTAAAGCACTATCTTAACTAAAATTGAAAACAAATAAAGGTATGTATCCAATTAACAGGACGCAAATTGTTCAAATTCAAAATTTTTATTTTATTCTCAGACAAATCAAAAATATGATCAAAATCGCTCATATTTATCAGAAACGGATATGTACTACAACGTACAATATTGTAAAGAATTTAAGTATACACATACTTTACGATCTTGCAATTCATACTGTTCAGTGAATAAAGAAATCTTATTGACAGCCCTTTCAGTTTAGAAAACCGACAAGAAATGAAAACACTATAGAAAGTAGAAGGTTTTAATACAAGAAAAACTCACTGGGAGTATATACATGGGCTGTTGTTATTTCTACGAATTTGGCCAGTAAAGCATAAACCGACTGCTTCTGCTCTCCTTCGATGTATGATTCAACCAAAAAAAAAAAAAAGAAAATTGCTAATTATGCTTCTACTGTATGGAATACAATTCTTATATTAGTATATTTGGTTAATGTAAAAAATATATATTTATATATACCTATTTAATAATTAATAGAGCTGTAAAGTGTTCAGTAAAGAATAATAAATAATAAAGCTACCCTTAAGCTTCCTCGAACGAAGTTAATGTGATTTAAATAAACCTTAGTACAATTTTGTTCTCTTTTACTTTTTTATATCATTTTTTTTTACGATAATTTTGTTCTTTGTTGGGTAAATGTACTCAGATTTTGAAAATAAGGTTTTTTTATGAGATAGAAATGAATATCTAATTGATTTTAAAGGGTGTTCTGAGGGTTTGTGCCATTATAATATTCCTTTTAGAGTTTTTTAAAACCCATATAGTTATTCTACTCACATTCTCAAATTCATGATTAAATGCTCATATCAATTACAGGCTCTACATTTTGTTTGCGAATTTTTCAGTTGCATCTGTCAATAATCGCCCTACAGTTTTAGCAACTTTGTCTGGAAAATTAAACTTAAAATAAAACAAAATAAAGAGTAATTTTTTGTGTAGAATGAAACACTGCTTGGAATAAAATGGTAAAAAATTTAAAAAAATGGAAAGTTTTTCAAAAAAGGATGAGTGGCATTACGCATAACTAGCGTCCTTTGTGGTACTTGACAAAACTATTTTCTTAATAATGCTCAGAGAACACAAGTCTACAATCCCATATCAACTTCCATTAAAATCGGCTTGGGGGTTCTGAATATACTTGCAAAAAAAATTAGGCTCAATTTCCAGAGATCGTAGGGCTCCCAAAAATGAGAAATTGTAAGGACAATAATAATACGGGTAAATAATTTCTCACGTAGATTCTGTACTTCATTTCTTTCTCAGTATTTCTGAGTGATCCTGTATATTATGCCTTATAAATAGCAAGAAAACGGTGAAGATAAATAAGCTGAATCTATGCTTGTTGTGGTCTTTCTAAGGCTTTAGTACTTTGATTTATAATATGTATATAGGAAACTAGCACAGTTTTGTCTGATAAATTGTTTGAAAACTTGAGTATTTCTATTTTATTAAATGCATTGTGAAACACAAAAACGATATTGGCTTAATCTCTTTTCCTCTATCTGGCAGTAAAATTTTCCGTGATAGTAGAATACTATGAGTTAATATTGTGCCAGATTTAAAATAAATTCAGTCTCTGATGCGTTTAATTCAGTCGTTATATTTTATCTCCAAATTATCTGCTGTCACTTGTTTTTCATTTAAATACTGTCTATACTGTACTGTCATAGTTACACAATTTTGTAAAATAGTTGCGCTAATCTCTTTCGTATTTACTAAGTTAACTAGGTTTTTGCATGAGTTCAACTAACGTACATCTTTCTTAAGCACATCAAAGAAAAAATATTTCATTCATCCGCACGGAGCAGTTTCCGCATTACTGATGCACAAAAAGTAATCAAATAACTTCTATCTGAGCTGCTGAATGAGAAATACTTTAATTAAGCAATTCTTTGTGAGTGGAGATCACATTTAATCGCGGGATGTGCGTCTGGGAATTCAAATATTCCACCGATTACACTTTTTCTATTAAAAATACGGCGTTGGATGTGGTAGAATTTCTTGGAGATATTGATTTATGGCAAGAACTCTGCTCCCAGTCAATCAGCTGGTATTACAGGAAATTGGTTCCTTTTACACCAGAGCACTGAGAAAACATCAAGAATATATTACAAAATGTTTAAAGTTTCCAACGATATTAGATTGCACTTTGATTATAGGTAGATACCTATTTTAGATGACCCATGTACGTAGTATTTATTTACTGTATAAGTGTGTTTTAAGTAGCAATCTATCCAGTGAAGAATATTTAAACGGGAGAACGTAGTTCGAGCGTGGATAAAAGGCACTTAATACACGAATGCAATACAACGTTTTATCCATAATCACATCACAACCATGTTTGTGGAGAATTATTGGAATTTAATAAAAAAATATTCGCACGTATTGATATTTCTCAGTACTCAATGAAACGTGGTAGATTTTGTAAACCTACTAGTTGCTAGGCTACGTAGTTTATTATCAATTATTCAAATTCAAATCTAGGGAAAAATACGAAAAAGTGTTCGCCAAATTTAACGAATCAAAAATAAAATGGAGAGTAGTGGCATTAAAAAAAGATATCATGCTCTCGTATTTTTTAAATTTGAAAAAAATATATGCAATCTCATCTATGTGGTCGAAGTATTCGTTGTTGGACTCTAAATGTCTACAAAAATATAGATATTGGAAAATATAACAAGCTTAATGCTTATTTGAAGATTGAATCGAGAGGATAGAACAAACCGTTCATAGTGAACTTATATGAAGTGAATTATACTAATAACACGGGTGTTTCTGATGTCTGTGGATGCTGCGAACTGACAAATTTGAAAATTCCTGACGTGGAGGACGTTGCCGTCCAATTCGCTTAACACAAAACATATTATTTTTAAGATACAACAATCAAATATGTTCTTATCAGCCTGTTATCAATACATTGGCGAAGGTATCCTCAATAGTTGCTTCATTCCTGAATATCGCAAATCCAGAAGCATATACTGGCTTTTGTATCAGGCGCGCTTCAACCATTTTATTGGCCAATAAAGATGCTGATCTTACAACCATTAAAATCCAAGGAATATATTCCTTATAATAAGAGACATCCGTAACTTGTGCAATTTCTTTACAAACTTCGGCAGCTGTTAGTATTCCGAAAATGATGGCAACAATGCTACAAGGGTTGTTACCAACGGAAAGGAAGTCAAATGTGATAAAACGACAAACAAAATGTCTATTACTATAAGCGTTAATCTTAATAAGTAAATAAATTAAATTTGATTTACTATAGATTTATTACTATTTTTATTATTCAACTAGTGAAATAAAGTTCATATACGTATATGGATAAAAGTCCGATTATAAGGTGATTGCGGATAAAAATATTATACTACGCGTTATGTTCCTGAAGCAAATCCCTTTAGATGATCTTATAAACTCTGAAGGTCAACAATATTAGTCCTTTTAGATCTACATATTGCCGCAGACACACTGGAGAGCTTTGAAAACCGACCGTAAATCAGTTTCTGTTAGCTTTGCTTTAATCATTTCTACAAAATTATCCGTAGTTAGTTTCGCTCTTGACAAACATCGCTGCAGGGTGCTTACTAAAATCATTTATGAAAAATTTGCTTTTTTATTTTACGGTTTAACAATATTAAAACATATTTATATAATTATATTTCCCATGAAATGTCGTTCACTGAAATATTGTGCTGTTCAATATCCACTTAAATAAGAGAATTCATCGCACATAACCTCACTTTAAAAAAGTAAGAAAGTTAAAGCTATGTAAAGAAATTAAATGGAAGAATACGTCTAATATACAATTCGTGAAATGAAACATATAAAGTAGTAGAGTATTATCTCCAATTGCAGTACCGCTTTGAATTCTAGTAAGAAGCATTCGCATTAGATATACCAGATGTGTAAGATGAGTAAATATTCAAAATGTCATTGCCTGTAGCACAAGTCAAAAGATGGCGAAAACATTAGCATATCTTTTTTCATATTAAAATACGGCCTAATGTTGTATGGACGACGCAAATAATAGTTTCTAGTGGTCCTCATGTGCAATATATTTGGAGAAGTTTTCTTATTTATTCTATGGTAGGAATGACTTCCATAGTAGAAACAAAAATTGTTTAAATAACTGAAAAAAACACAATAAAGGTGTCGAAACCTCGGCAATTTTTGGAAATAAAAATTGAAGGAAGGTATATGTTATTTGTCCCTAACCTGCTAACTTCTCTCCAGAATTATTGTCAGGAGTGCAACATTCATAACAAGAAAATATTTATTTTCGGGAACTGAGAATAATGAAACTATATAGGTACTGTACTAAATGTTTGTACTACATATTGCACTAAATTGCAAAAAATTATTGTTTTTAAAGCGACCAAATATCAAAAATTATGTTGACATAGAAACAATTGGGTAACGTCAGCCGTGACAGTTGCAAATGACAAATCTCCCTTTTTAATAGAATAATGTCAGCAACATTCTGTTCGTTTCATTTCTTTCCCGAAGAACACGATGTCCATTTCTACAAATTCCCTTGCTTCGTGTTGTAACCTCTATACGTTGAATAATTAACCTTCAAATAATTCACCACTCGTTGCGTCTTTTGCATTCGCTTTCTCAATATAAACTGACTGATCCGCTTATATCTATTTTTGGGTTTTCCAAGTTTCCACTCCTTTCGAGAACGCATCTAGAACAAAATCAAATACAAAAATAATGGTATTTATAAATTTACACATAATCAATTACATATTTAAGTAATAACTAGATAGATAAATTTCCGCAACAGTATTTTTGAGATAATATTGCAAAGTATCATAATGAGCACTTGTCATACAGTAATAACGTATACAATTATTTAAAATTACGTAATAATTATTGCTAAATTGCCATTAAGCATAGAGCATTATATATATTAGATGTTGATGTGAGGGTGATAATGGCAGTTTTAAATCAAGACAAAGTATGTCCCGTAATACTTACATTTTTAATTGTTTCAAACATACATTACATCAAAAAATTATCTCTATCACTATTCATTGTTACCTTTACATATGTTTTTTATTATATATGCCCTGAGTTAAATAGTATAACTATCTTCTAAAAATACACCAGCCAAGACGAGGGTTATTCATCTCCTCTAGAAGCTTTTAATGAGATATTTCAGACTGCGGTAAAACACTGGAAAGGAGTCGTTAAAGGGGAGATTATCGATTTTGACTGCTTATTCGAAATGCATTTAATAGAGAAAAAGAAGACCATGTTTATTTTTTTCTTCTACATTTCTAGTGCTTGGTTACATTTTTTTTACTCCAACATTTATATGTTGTAAGCTCTATGTTGGGTTAGCATAGAAACAGGTCACGTAGATAAACAAACTTTATTGTCACTCTTTATTACACAAGAAATATTCTTCAAACAAATGTTCAGTGTCAATGCTTTACTTTGACGTTTCTGTCACTCGTGTTTGACTGCTCAATATAAACTGACTGTGACGGCAAAACCGATGCTCTTATATAGCTTTTTAGAGCTCTCGAAGTTTCTGGGATCTCGAGAACGTGTCGAGAAACAAATAGAATATAGCATGGTATATTCCGGAAAACGTCAAAATAAAGGTATTACAAAAATAATAAATTCTAACGGAAACAGGAATATCATTAACAAACTAAAAAGATACTTGAGCTTCCGTAACAACATCTTTGTGTAACTTTAACTGTTTCGAAAATAATCATACCATATCAAAGTGGCCATCTTTGATTTATTAGTATAATTTTCTACAATTCTCCCAGTAAGCACGGAATATCTGTTCTATTCATTCTTAGTGCGTTTTAAGTCTGTTTTGGTAAATAGTTTTAGATTCTAATTTCTATCTGTTTAGCTTCAATAACTTTACAAACTGAATTTATCATAGTTATGAATCTGTAAATATTCTCACATTTCTTAGTTTTTACTTACACTTCCTAAAAATTCGTAAGTTGTATATGTATATAAATGTACGCACTCTATCTTATTATGCCTTAGGACAAGTGTAATTAGTCATTAAACATTGTTTAACGGTGGAATATTGGGTATTTTCAAATTTACAATCTTTCACATATAGTTATTATTTAATTTTTTCAAAGATTCAACATTGTGTCAAAGAAAATGAAATGCCAAGTAGAAAAAAAAATAGTTTCGACATATCCTTCCGTTTTAATTCAATAGAGGAGTTACAACACTGAATGAACTCGTAGTTATAAAACCATTTGTATCTTTTACAGAAAAGATGCTGCTGGAGAAAGTATAGAGTCAAAAATTGATTCTTCGTTTCAAAAAAGACCATTTTGACAGCACAGCAAATTTGGACTTTCCGCTCTCTAATTATAATTTAATCATTACGTTTATTATATTAGAGATTTTAGAAAACTTTATAATTTCCTTTTATTTTCACTTAATGGCTTGGAATTTTAGATGACGATGTAAATCGTGCGTTACAGCAAGTCGAGAGAAAAACTAATTTAATTAAGTTAGGATTTGTTGGGGATAAAATAGAAAACGTCTAGACGTCACCTTGAGGGATCAAATTGCATAATAGAAAAGCTGAGTACGAAGCATGTCTGAACCTCACACAAATTACTAGTATCAAGTTAGTTTAATGAAAGTTATCTTCTGTTAAACAATATCCATGTCATGCTGTTTATCATTAATTGAATTTACTAACTACTTATCAATGAGTATTAATTAGCAAAAATAGAAGACTTTGCAGAATTCACCACCAAATAAACTTATGATGCAATGGAAATGAACATATCTACTTGTAGTGTGGATAAAATAAAATACATCATGGATGTATTTATGCATTTATATAACCACTAAAATATGACTACTAACTTATCTTACAACTTGTAACTAGATGGAAAGCACAAGACAATAAAATAATAGATATATAAGATCTTCGTAACATCATTATCAATTGAAGGAAGATGATGAATATTGAATAGTTTTATGATATCCGCTGCAAAGTCTTCACTATATATTCCACCTAGATATTAAGACAGTTACCACTCCGGATAATCTTGAAACCACACACTTCTAAACGTTTGTGTAACGTGTGAATAAAAATTGGTTGGATTGGTTGTCGTTATTTGACTACTTCATAACAAGTAGATATTTCAAAAAAGTGCTTGTAGAATAGTTGAATCATGGTAGTGTAAACAGTTAATTTTGCTAAAAATCAAGAATCTCCTAAAGATTAAACAAGATACTACTTACTCCAAAATCACAAAATAACTCTCAAGACCGTCGAAAATGTTACAAGTCATTATTATAACGAATTGTTGCTTTTTTGCCATTCAAAGTCATAAATTACCACCGTTTCACATAAATTCGCACCTATTCTCTGTGCCATGGAACACTTTATTTTTACACTAAATTCATTTAAAGTGCGTTTAGATATTGGTTGATTGATTGATTGATTTAGTGTTACCGATTTTTCAAATGGTTTCAATGTTAACAATAATAATATAAACATAAAAACGGCTATACCCTTTCAAACAGAAAATGCAAAATTAATGAAAATTTGTTTTTTAAAGTTTTTCCTACTTTTAATAACTAGTGATATATTCATGAAAAATTAGTAGGCATTGTATATACAAGTCATCAGTCCAATATTACATGTATGATGTTTTAAAATGCGTTAAAATTTATTTATTTATATTTATAATGTGGCCAGCACATTTTAAATGATGGAATCAACATTTAATTTCATTTATGGCTGTAGATTATTCAGTAGGTTGCAAGTTAAAATTTATAATACGTGGAAAATACACTTCAACATTTTGTTTACATAATATGTAATACTATAGGTCTGTTCCGACAGCCGTCGAGAACTGATTCAGAACTATCAGAAATGTTTGACCAACACCATCTTACGTCGCATTCGCCCACAACTGAACTGACTGACTACTTCTGGATGGTTCAGAATCGATTCTTACTGTTGTTGGAACAAACCCTATATCTGTGATGTGAATAAACATTTTAGGAATTGAAACACAAAAATATTTAAAGCGTGATGCTTACTGCTTTGACTGATGCTTATTACAAACAAAAGAAAATTCAAATGTTCACACATTTTATGTAGTTTGTCTTAGAATATGTATACAGGGTGTTAAAAAAAGTGTAAAATATTTCAGGAGGTAATAGTATGAACCAAAATAAGCAGAAAAATCTTAATAAACATGGGTCCGCAAAGTAACGGTTGCGGATATATGGACCACTATTCGTTTTTCAAACATTTTATTTTATTAGGAATACACCGACAAAGGAAGCTTTTAGCAAACAAAAAACAAAGTTACAGAAGATGTTCAAAGTGCCCTCCGTCCATTTCCAAGCAGGCACGACATCTTTGTCTCAACGATATTCGAACTCTTTCGAAAACACCCTCCTTGGTTTGGATTTCTTGCCACTTTTGATTAATCCGTAGCTGCAGCTCTTCCAGGCTATTTATAGGAGTACCATACACTAATGTCTTCAAATATCCCCAAACAAAGAAATCTAGAGGGTTCAGATCAGGCCGGACCTGTTTTTTAATAGCTTCCTTTGTCGGTTTATTCCTAATAAAATAAAATGTTTGAAAAACGACTAGTGGTCCATATCTCCGCAACCGTTACTTTGCGGACCCATGTTTATTAAGATTTTTCTTGGTTCATACTGTTACCTCCTGAAATATTTTACACTCTTTTTTTAACACCATGTATAAATGTTCTACCATTATACAGGGTGATTCATAACTTATCTAAAAAAAATTTTGAGTGCATAGGGGACTCTTATAAATACAATTGTGTGAAAAAAATCAAAAAGGGCAGTTCGAAAATGATTTCAAAATACACTTCTGCACGGCACTGGAAACTGGTACACTCTAAAACCTGATAAGGCAATCTGCGACCGGACAAAACATGGAATGAAGTGCTCAAGAAAAAAAGTAAATAACATTTTATAACGCCGATTTTATACACCAAATTACTTTTGCCGCTATTGTTATTAATTATTAATATAATTAATTTGTGGTTTTAACTAATAAAATAGTTTGACATATCTGATATTGCAGCAACATTTTGGACCCGTCTTACCCAGTTTCTACAAACTAACACAAATGTCCTTTCTTTTCCGTTTTGATAAATTGAAAAAAGCAGATAAAACATTAATTAGTAAACTTCTATCATCATTAGAAAAAATATCAACATTACCTATACCTATCTATTCTTTATTTTATGAAGACACATTGTAGATTTGACAATGAGGCGGGTCATATCGATTGATGTGAGAGACTGACGCCATTTTCAATAGTTTGATTATTAATAAATCGGCCCAGATCCTGTTATTCAGATAAACCTGTTTTCTCAGAAGCCTCATCAGGATATTGTTCAGACGGAATGTACATACAAATTAGAACTGTATTCGCTAGCTGCGTGTGGAAATTAGGCAAGATATAGTGTCGAGTGGGTCATGAATGAGCCTCAAGTGGAAATTAGAGCAGGGTAAATGAATGAAGCATAATGCGTGGGCCTTGGAATGTAACAGAAACACGTGATAAACGTGCGTCCAAGGCAACCTTAACGAAAAGGAGGGTGAATTAACAGAGAATGCTAGACTACCATGCGGTTCTGTTCTATGTATTACATTAAAATGTTTCATAACTCCTGCCTTCCCTCCCAACTTATAAATAAGATTACGGAAAAGGCGAAAAGTTTCAGTAACATTACCGCAAGCGATAAAAAGTCACGAAAGTGGTTCTAAAAGAGAAAAATACTTATGAATAAAATATTTCAGTAATGATTTATCTCCGAAAGTTAATATCTGTAGGATCAACTGGACACATGACTTTACCATATTTTCCTGTTCTGTTTAATTTCCTTTAAATATATATATTTCTGTGCTAATTTCTTATATAACAAAAAACATAATTGCGCAAGCAAATTTAAAATTACAATCACAAATTGGAAATAGATGTCAGTTCAAATATTATAAGTCGGTCACATTGTTAGCGATAGATGTCTAATATTGTGAGAATCGTTGCATAGTAATGACATTGAGATTATCATTTCAGTATCGAAATGACAGTCTTTTAGGCACATGTGCTTAAAAGAAGAAGTAAAATAATATAACTGAATTTTAAATTATTTAAACATAATAACACAATCTTTCAAATCGCATAATTGGACATTAGGTTAACATATATTATTTTCTTCGCTTCGTATTAATAACTTCAATATTGGAAGAACCTGCTGGTGCACTGAGTTTTTGGAATAACAGTGGTATTTCCCTTCTCCCCGAGAATTTTTCTTGCTATCGCCTGCTTATTTTGTGAGGAATTTTCTACGTATTCCTCTGCCACAGAAGTCGAACGCCAACCTCCATGTCTCTTGAGTATCGATATATTGGCTCCTGCATCTGCAAGGAAGGTTGCAGATCATCATCTAAAGCAGTGCCCAATATACTCAGTAACATTGGGTAATCTAAGAAATTCGTCAATATTTTTAGGAATCCAATCTATGTTATTTTTTTGTTTTTGAATTCCTGTACGTGATAAAAAATCGATTGCGATCAATGGTGGATGGACTTCGACTTGCATCTTTGCGGAATATTTCCTTCTATTTCGCCCTCTGGTTTTGCAAATACTATAAGAATATTAGTTTTGGTATTAGGAATAGTCACTTTAATGAACTGAAATCTTTCAACCTATTTCTCGGAAAATATTCTGGACCTATAAACACTTGATTTCCTTATGAGGAAAGCAATAACATTGATGTATTTACTAATAGTACGCTAGAATATGGTAGGATATGGTAGGCTGGAATAATGTTAACTTGGGTCAATGTGAAAGATTAATACTAGTTGATATTTGACTACCCCCCTAATTAATGAGGTTTTCCAGATTTTCTTCATTCTGCAGTTAATAGTGGTTAGGGCCTACCAACGTAAGTCGTTCTTGGGCGGAAATGCGGCCTGCTTAATGATAATATGCCGCCCCCTCTCTCGCAGCAGTCTCCGACTTCTGGGCTAATCCCTGTGATTGGAATGAGGGGTAGAGATATTATTATTATTATTATTATTATTATTATTATTATTATTATTATTATTATTATTATTATTATTATTATTATTATTATTATTATTATTATTATTATTATTATTATTATTTTATTTTTTTTTTCCAGTAAACACCTTCCGAGGCTCCGACACATTCGGAGATGTTCTGGAGAGTCAAGCAATGACTACTCTCCACTCCGTGGAGTCAGTAATCATTGCGCCCGTAAATCGTGTGTTCTGAGCAGACGTAGCGAACCAAGGACGATTGCCTTCTGCATTCTGCCGACTAAGATCTCTGCCGAATTTCGACAAGCCGGTATGATCTTTAAGTCAGAAGGCAACGTATGTCTCATTCCACCCAGGACGCCTATAATTAGCACCACAATCTTAACAGAGTGGTCTGGATACAGCCTGCGGAGCTCGGAGAGAAGATCTCGATACTTCCTCCGTTTTTCCTCCTCTTTTAGGATGATGTTGTTCTCTGCGGGAGCCGAGAACTCAATCACAAACATCGTCCTAAGCTGGTGGTCGAGGAGGACTACATCAGGCTTATTGGCTTGGATTTGCCTGAGGGTGGGGAATGAATAGTTCCAATAAATTCGGCACTTCCCATTCCCCACTACGGATTCTATATCCCCCGGAGCATAAGGCAGCACTGGCGTCTCGTCTATCTCATACGAGTATCGTAAATGATAATACAACACCCGTAAGGCTGAATCGTGTCTTTGGATATACGCTGTAATATCGGACAGGCAGACAGGAGATGCATAAGCGTCTCCGGCGCTTGGCGGCAGGCCCTGCAGCTGGTATCAGGAACCTCGATACCCAAGACACGACTACGATAGACGAGTGTGTTAATTACACCATCTTGGCAAGCCATTATGAATCCCTCCGTCTCAGAGTTCAGCCCCGCTGACCTCAAAAAAGCAAAGGTCAGCCTTTCAGATAAGCTAAGCCCCTCTAGATGTCGGTAGAAGAGACCATGCATTGGCTTATCCTTATGTAGCTGTAGAAGATGATGCGTTTCTGCAGATTTATTTAGGGCTTTTAACTGAGCAGGATCCGACTCGGTGACAGAGTCTGGATTTTCCCGCTCAGTATCGAACACGAGACCAAGTTCATCGGCTGCTCTTCTCGCTGCCTTATACACAAACGCTCCTATCCCTGCTGCTTCATGGTCTTGGACCATGCAGAGAAGGGGATCCGAGCTCCTGATGACTTTGCAGGCTTCCTCCAAAACCACTCTGCCCTGGAGACACTCCAAACTCAAGAGTCCACGGCCTCCCCGATTTCTCGGGAAGTATAGCCGCGGAACGGACGATCTTGGATGCAAACTCCGATGGAGATGCATCATTTTACGGGTCCCTACATCGAGCTGCCTCAGCTCTTCTTGTGTCCATTTCACTACTCCAAAGGAGCAGAGAAGGATCGGAACGGCAAGCATATTTGTGGCACTCACCTTGTTCTTACCCGACAGCTCCGAAGACCAGATCTGTCGGAAGCGGTGCCGATACCTGCCGCGGAGAGCGTTTTTCACCGTTGCCACCTCATGAGTGCCCCACTGTGGGACACCCAAATAGGTGTACGACTCTCCGGCATCTAGATAGTGAAAGATGCTTCCGTCTATGAGCTAGGCGTCCTCTCCGTATGGACCGCATCGTCCTCTCTTGAGATGAACCAGTGCACATTTGTCCAGCCCGAACTCCATCCCAACCGCCTGCGTGTACTCATGTACCACTCTGAGGGACTGATTTAAATCCCTCTCTCCGGAGGCGTAGTGTTTAAGGTCATCCATATAGAACAAATGGGTGACCTTGTGGCTCCGGTTTCCTGGGGTACGACGAAGTGCAACGGATAATGGCAGCAGTGAGATGCAAAACAAGAGGGGACTCAGGTAATCTCCCTGGAACACTCCCCTCCTGAACAAAACCGGCGTAAAGCGGGTCCTCCAGAGCGGCATGAGTTGTTCAATACATCTCACTATGGGGTCGGCCACCGCAAGACATTGGAGCAAGTGGACTATTAGCTCATGCGATGTCATATCAAATGCCTTGCGGTAATCTATCCAGGCCATTGAGAGGTTTCGCTTGTACTGCACGGAGCCCTGCGTAATACATCTGTCGATGAGCAGGTTCTCCTTACAGCCAGCTACACCCCTCTTGGACCTTCGCTGCTCGTATATCCGTTGATAAACGGGGTTCACTGCGTGGAGCACACGCGCGTTATTATTATTATTATTATTATTATTATTATTATTATCTAAGATGAACTTACTATGTTTCATTTTTAGATGGTTGTTCAATATTATCTAATATCTTTTTTTAATAATATATTATACTTACTGTAATTTTTCTTAATAAACACTATAATAATAAAAAAACATTTATCGAATAAAACCAGAAAAGTATACATAAGTAAGACTGTTACAATATAAAGAGGAACTCTAAAAAACATAGTTCAAATTACCATATTTTCAATTAAAAAATCTTCATTGCCATTATGTAAATTCTCATCAACACGATATTCTGTTACAATGCAATGCATTTAACTGATCTGATCTAAATAGAAATAGGACACGTGCTTGAAAGCATCCAATTTAGAAATAAAATTCAGATATACATTCCTCGCACACGCATAAGAGGCACAAAAGCGCTATCGAAAACTTCAGGAACGACTTTCAGAAACTTAAAGGTTTCCAGTAAACAGCTGCAATTCAGGGGGGGATTAGGTTTACTGTAACTCGCTTCACCTTTCCATTACTTTGTCACTTAAAGGGAAAGCGCCTGTACGACGAAACACAGAAACGCGCCAAATCCGATATAACGTAACTGATTCCTGTTCGACCGCTTTAGCTCGATTGGTATTGGAAGGGGTACCAAAGATAAAAAAGGAATAAGAAGTCTAGTTTATTTTATGTATAAGCATAACTTAACCAAGTCATTATTTTTTTATGGAGTTAGTTTTATATTCCAATCTATCAGATGAATTTTATTATTATTTCTGTACGATTACAGTGGTTTATCCAAGCAATACGCGATATACTAGCAAGAAAGTGGCATTTTGTACCTAAATGTGCTATAGGCGGCCAAATTAAAACGAAACAGATCCATTTAATAACTTTTTTTCTGAGTCACAGTATGGTTTTCGGAAAGGATATAGTACCTCCACTGCTTTGACCTGTGTTACTAATGACATAATTTCATCCATTGATAAAGGTTTGGTTAGTACATTGGTGTTATTAGATTTTTCGAAGGCGTTCGATACTGTGAATCATAGACTTCTATGTGCTAAATTAAAATATTACGGGTTTAGTAATTCTGCCGTTTCATTGGTAGCGTCATATTTAGAAGATAGGTATCAATTTATTAGGGTTAATAATGAAACATCTAATAACTTGAAAATTTATTCAGGGGTACCCCAGGGTTCCATTTTGGGTCCCCTATTTTTTATAATTTATACTGCGGCGATTTTAAATTCTACTCATAATTGTCAGATACGGGCTTATGCTGATGATACACAAGTTTATTTTAGTTTTTCGGCTCATGATTTTGCTATGGCCAATGAAACTATTAACAGTGAGCTTAACAGTATCAGAAATTTGGCTTTTGAACACAATCTTAAATTAAATTCTCAAAAATCTTCTGTGTTATTTTTTGGAAAGAGTAGCCAGGTAAATTATTTAAAAAATTGTTTAAGCATTCATATTGATAATGAACCGTTACCTATTGTCGATTCTGTAAAAAAATCTAGGTGTCATTATTGACACTGATTTAAGATTTAGAAATCATGTTAAAAAACTAATTCAGAAATCTTTCAGTGCTTTGAAGTTATTGTTTCCAAACCGACACATTTTGAATTATAATTTGAAAGTCAATTTATGTGATTCCCTTGTACTCTCGCAATTTAATTATTGCGATTTCATTTATGGACCTTGTCTTTTGGCTGTAGATAAAAAAAGAATACAACAAGTTCAGAATTCATGCTGCAGGTTTATTTATGGTCTTAGAAAGTATAATCATATTTCAGATAAAACTAATAATATAGGTTGGTTAAAAATGGAAAATCGTAGAATGTCTCATTTGGGTAATTTTATTCATTCAATTGTAAACCAACCAAATGCTTCATCTTTATTAAAAAAGTTATTTATTCCCCGCTTTAATGTGCATAGTAGAAATTTAAGATGTATTAACAAATTCACTCTACCTCATCATCGTTTGGCTTTGTTTCAGAGATCATTCATTTACAATTCAGTTAAACTCTACAACTCATTACCTAACGAATATAATAATTATAGTGCCAGTAAATTTAAATATAAGTATAAATCCTTTTTGTTAGACAGACAAATGACTTAATTATTTGTATGTATAGCATCTCCTTGTAGATTACCTGTTTTTACATTTCTTTAGATAGTATTAGTATAAGATATATTTCACGTATGGATTTATTTAGGTTAAGTTTGAGTAGCATTTTTGCTAGACTTCGCCTAATAAATCCATCACATTCAGTAATTTCTCAATTTGTATTATTTTTATTGCATTCATTTTGTACATTACTTAATAAAGGCGATTTATTATTATTATTATTATTATTATTATTATTATTATTATTATTATTATTATTATTATTATTATTATTATTATTATTATTATTATTATTATTATTATTATTATTATTATTATTATTATTATTATTTTCAGGAACTGCGTCAAGATTGTAGAAAAGCGCTTAGAACTGTCGAATTTAGATTAAAGGAGGACATTATTTGCTGGTATTTTTGACTCCGCCACTTTCAGCCCCAAGCAAGAGTAGGTAAGCATTGCCCCAAAATATTTAAATGGCATTGGGGGTTGAGTGATATTCATTTTGAAAGCTCTTACAATTCTCCTTACAACGGACTTTTACACACTTACATTTTATAATTCCGCCCACTACTTTGAAAAAAATTTATATTTTAAAATTTAAATTATGTTTAGATGCTTACTTACTACTTAGTTGATTAAATACTCAAACTGATGACCGCCCGCTTGATACAAAAATAAAGATTTTGTTCGAAACGTTCGCGCACGTTATGAAGCATTTGCGGAGTGATTCGACGGCATTCGTCGATGATTCTTTGACGCACCATCTTGCAGCGACGCTGGCTGTGTTTTATAGATTTTACTTTTTAGGTATTCCCACAAAAAAAATCAAGGTGCGATAAATCCAGTAAAAATTATTATTAAGTATTTGGCGGAATTATAAAATTTAAAGTCTATTGTAAAGAGAATTTTTAGCGCTTTCAAAATAAATATTACTCAACCCACAATGCCATTTAAATATTTTGGGCGATGCTTACCCTTGCTTGGGGGTGAAAGTGGCGAAGTAAAAAATACCAGCAAAGAATGTCCTCCTTTAATCTAAAATCGACGGGTCTGGGCGTTTTTCTACAATCTCGACGCAATTCCTGAAAATGGCTCTGTTTCGCTTTCATATAGCCACCCTGTATATATAGATGAAATAGGTATACTGTTTATTATTATATATATAAAAACAAGAACGTTTGGTTTATATTTAATATTTAAAAATGTGAGTAAATATGAGTACATTTCTTACATAACACGAATATACTTATTTAAATAACACATAAACTTAGATATGCACTAAATAAATGTTTACAACTACTACCTATATAATTTCGGAAATATGTAAATTTTCAACTTTACTTTAGATGTTCTGTAAATTCAACATAGTAGTAGTAGTAATCCAAAATCAGGATGGACCACAAAAAATATACTCCATATTTGTATCTAAAAAAAGTTTAACAAAGAAACTGTTGATGTCATACCGAAGTTCAAACCACAATTAATTTTCACTTTGAGTGTGGTGTAGATAATATGAAATTTCAATATTTTTTGTAGTGTCTGCACAAAAGCAGTTTGGTTGTATAATCACACCACTTGGTAACTAGTAGTTATGTTTTAAAAACGGGGAAATGTATTTGTTCTTTTTTCTCATGCAAACTACTTACTTCTTCTAAAAAACTGGTAGTGGCGGATAAGCCAATAGAACATTTTTTAAAAATCAAGAAATTCGGCTTTTATAAATTAATGGAACCAACTTGCACAAAATAGGTTGCCGAATCTTCATAATCCTCCCTCTCGATCTGTAAATAGATGTTAATGACCATGACTTATTGTGACAAATGTTATCAAATTGCGGCTTTTTTACATCACCCGTTTCAAGTGACACTTCTCAATTATACCTATCTATAGGTGTATCTTCGGGCCTACTTATATAGTTTCTGGTCATCTGCACTTAACTTTTATGTTGTAATACTTTTTCTTATACTTCTAATAATTATTACAATAATTAATGTTGATCTACTCTTTGAGATTTAAGATGTGATACTTCGTAAACACATTTTGACAAACTTTACATGTGAAGCATAACTATTTTAAAAACCATTCAGTTGACTATTTTTTTTATTTGAGAATGGTTATAATTTCATCATTGAAGATATGTTTAAGTTATTTTGAGCTAATAATAAAGTTCCTTAACTTTTCTACTATCGGGGCACAATGTCACACATTCACTTTCGCTACTAACCAGCCTGTACATACGAGAAATATCGTTTACATGAACAATCAAAAGTTTTCCTTCCTTTGTAACAATTCTGGAATTTTTGGCCTTGTAACCATCTGGTATTATTTCATGGGTGTAATTCTCTTTCCTTGAGAAATATGTTTCCAAATTGGATTTAATGCTACTACCACACAGGACAATGTCTAAATTTAACACATTACAAATTAACCAAAATGATAAGTGTCCTACCAATTTGATAATACATTTGCTTTGTGCAAATTTACAGTACGGAACCTGTTTCTAAATGCAGCAGTTTGATGTGGTCGATTCCATCTAACCAATCGGAACAAACAAACCAATATGAGTGCATTGGTGGATTCCACCACATCAAACAGCTTAATTTTAAAGCAGGCGATGCCAGGATATTATATTTTTGCAAAAATAGCATATTATGTCCAGGACTTGATAAATTTTTGCTTATTATCAGCTATAATATCCCCAGGACATTGATAATGTACAAGATCATTTTATGGCAATCGAAAGGTCGTTGGTGTAACAGTTACGCATAGTATTTACAATCTTATTGCGGTATTTTTGGTCGATGTTTAAATACGGTTTTATATAATTTGGATTGCTATGACCAGTAATTTTCAGACGTTGTTTTCCTTGCATACCATTTTATGCCAATTCGCTAGCAGCAGTTGACCTGCTTGAATAATTTGTTATTTTTTGTTCTGTATATTCAGACTAATAGCCTCAGGATACGATTTAGTCCATCCATTAATGGTATTGTTTCCAATAGGGACATTGTCGTATCAATTATAGGTTTCCGTTATCCAGTGTAGATTAGGTTTTAAGAACAGCCGTTATTAAGTAATATGTTCGCCTAGTTTTAATATCACTTTATGAAAAAGGCGTATAGCTTTTTGAATCGTCTTGGCAAGGTTTACTGAACACGGATTATAGTCAATGCAAGTTATTGGAGAGCCAGCGTTCTTTTTTTCGATTTGAAAAAAGGCAACTGCCTCACCTCCTCTCCACGCTAATTCTACAGCAGCAATATGGTAGAATTTACGCATACGAACAATATTATTCGGTTTACTTTTGACAAACTTAATAAAACTGAACTGGTGTTACGTTTACATGGATTTCTTTGCAGTTTCTTCTTGGTTGCACCGCGGGCATAGTACTTTTCGTGTAAAAGTTTGCACGAAACGTTCGACATAGTCTTTACTGTTGGTTCTTTGAATTATGTCCCATCTTTCTTCTTCATATTGACCGGCCAATCTTTTAGTACATTGCCAGTTCTTCTACGTTTCTATGCTCATTTAACTCGTATTTTCGTTCACAGTAAAACATCCCCACGTGTATTTGTCACTGTTTGTGGTAGTTTTTGAAATGTTTTCTTTAATTAGCGATAATAAAATTTATTTTTACAATAATCTTATTTTATGTAAATAAATATGGACATGTGTCATTTCTGCTTATACCAAACTATTTATCAAAGCTTTAGAAATAACTAATAGTAAAGCTTAACATGCTGTAACCAATTACAACTATTTTACCAATGTTAATAGAGTTGAATGTTTTGTTGAAATTATTTGGAGTATAAACTATGTGTCTGAATCCTTTCCGATAAATAAAGAAATAAAATAAAAATTCTTTGAATAGTTCTGTTATGAAAATATTGCAGTAGACTTTATTTTTGCATTTTCACATTCACATCAATTTTTTACAGCTATGCAGCTTTCATCGAGATACACCCTATACTGAAACAAATTTGAAAACGGTGATTATTGACTTCTAATGTAGAACTTCTCTTTATTTATATTACATCAAACTTTGCTCATCTCAAAATTTACGGTACGTTATTTGTGACGATTTGCGCTTAAAATTAATTTCATTGCACACCCCTGGAGTTGAGTTTGTCTGAATCGGTATACTTTGTATAATACACCAGCAAATACGAGCTTTCGGTGCCCGATGCTGGGACAGAGTGCCGACTTTTCCTGAATTATTGCCTTAATTTATGGCAAAGTTACTGCTTCTGGGGGGCTCTTACCCACCATATTTTATACGGAACCAGAGTAAACAGGATATGCTAAAAATTATGCACATTAATAATTATTAATGCTTCAAAAGTTCCTCTGTAAACAGGTTTACCGCGAACACGTAAATAGATTAATTTATGTGCATACATTCGTTCTTAAATCAGTCCTTTTTTCTGAAAGAAATACTACTGAAACATTGAAAATCTGGACATAATGCTAAATAACAATACAGGGTGATTTTAAAAGTGGGGTATTAATTTTAACTTATAACATTACACTCAAAATCAACACAAATGGTTGTCCACACACGATTGTGTTAAAATAATAAATAAAATTCACTGAGTAATGTTCACTCAGTTACTTGTTAGCTAAGTAAATCTTTAAAGGGTAACATTGAACAGTTTTTGAGTTAGCTTTCCAAACTATGTGTTATTCCAAACACAAAATTGAGTTATATTATAAATCTATTTGGTTATTTTTTCACAATATGTATAGAATTTAAATCAGTAACAAGTTACTTTATACAGGGTTGACTATGACAGTACAAAAATTTTAACCACGTGCTTAGGGAGATCTATATAAGAACCGTTTTACACACACAAGAATTATAGCAAAAATATTTCTCATAATTTTGCTAGAAATTTTTGTAAAACTTTTTAGCTGTTTTATACATACGAGAATTATATCAATCATTTAATGGAAATTTTTATTTGTAAAAATATAGAACATGTTCTATATTTTTATCTTGAATAATAATTATTCGCAAAAATTTGCCCATAGTTTTCCTTATAATTTTCGGAAGAAATCTCTTGTGTGTAAAACGGGTCTAAGACAATAAAAAAATTATTTCAGAATTCTAGCTCGATGTTTACAAAATGGGGCAAAACCCTCTTTTCCTACGGAAAGTCGGAGCCTATAATAATGAATCATCGTCCGAGATTGCTATATATATGTCAACTACCGTGTGGTCGCTTTTTGCAGCGTTGTTAAGTGTAGAAACGATGAAAATAAACAATTTTGTTAATAATAATAATGTCTAAGTACCTGATAGATCACAGTTAATCCGGTTAGCTGCAGTATTTTGTATTCGTTCTACGTTCTTTCGTTGCACACTGCCAAAACTACATTTCCACTCTTTGCAGATTCATCATAATTATCCACTAATATATCCGACATAAAATACTTTATTCAATTACTATAACACGTTTAAAATAATTAGTCACTTAACTGTTTTAAAATAACATAACCTAGAATACTACATTGCTAGTTGCATATTCTCCAAACCTTACAGAACATGCCAAGTCAGTTATATTCTAAGAAACATTTTTATAGAACACTGTAAACATCGTCGGTTACTGTTAATATTGTTGATATTATTAGCATTAACAGAATTTAATTCCCCAACAACATAATAAGAAGTTTAAAAATTTATCACCGTGAATGCACTTTGCATTAGTGGCCTACACATGACGTCTGCATCAGATCAAATGTCAAAAAACATTACATACGCGCCGGTACTCTGATTAGTTTGAAATTATTTTTCAGTATATTTACAAACATGTCGTATTCGAATACCTGGATGACGAAAAAGGTGGTGATTTATGGGAGTGTGACAGGTGCATATTATCGTGTGGCAGCGTAATACTAAATACGTTTTCTGAGTACACAAAATATTATGCCTATAACTGTTATAATACCTTGGCGGTAAACGTGTGGCAGTGTTTTTATGTATTTGTATATATTTGCGTGTATTTTTTTTGTTATCCTTTGTGTTTTTCCCGACGTAAGTAATCGACCTGGTCATGACCGACGAACCAAGTAGGTACCTCGCTTTAAACAAAAAGGACGGTCGAGGGAAGGAGAGGTCCCCAGCAAGTACAAAAATCTTTGCAATGGCAGGTTTTAATTTAAACAAGTAAGAAAATAACAACTTTCTTAAAATCTCTCCAAATGTCAGTTCAGGAAATAAATATTCTTAAGGTTCGTGTTGCTTCCCTGTGCTACCTATCACTACGTATGACACCTTTGACTTTGGCAGAATATACCTAACCTCGCGGCTGACAAAAGACCAGTGACGGCCTCTGTATAATTTTGGTGTTGTAAAAAACTAACAAATTTTTCATTATACTGTGTAGATTCTCACACAGCTTTTATGAAAATTAAACCTATTTGTATACCTATTAAACGTGTTTAATTTAATACGGATTGTAAATTATTACTATTGTCACGGAATTTGCCCCACTCACTCCCAAACCGACGACTGTGGCACCGCGAATTGCCTAAGATTGCCACGATCGCCCATACACGATTCTGTTAAACAAACAACATGCCGCTGATCGAGATCGGCCTGGAAAAATCGGGAATCGACGAGAAGCATTCGAGTCGTACGAGAAAATGGATCTAGAGATACTGGAATATATCTGGAATATTCGTTGGGTCTATAAAAGAAGAATAAACGGCCGAGTTAGTTAGTCTTGTATTAGTCTTGTATTACAGTCTGAATTGAAGTGTTTAGTTAGAGAGATCAAAGTGATTTAGATAGCGATTAATTGAATAGGTGTTTCCTGTAATTAGTAGTCAGTAGTGTACTGAGCAGTTAATAAAGAAGTGATTAATTAACGGATTGTTTTTCTGGAAGTAAGAGAAAAGACGGATTGGGAAATCCGTGACAATTTGGTGTCGGAAGTGGATTTAACTGGAAGTTTGAGAAGCTTTCTGGAACCCTGTCCACAAAGTGGGATTTGAGTGGAAGTTTGAAGAACTTTCTGGAACTCTGTGCGTGGGTGGATCAAAGACACAAGTGTGACATATCACCGGACTCGTCGTGACTTAAGGAAGTGAACAGTGCTATTTGCGAAGGACATTCTCGAACATTCTAGAACTTTGTACGGGAGTGAAACAAAGACCTAAGTGTGACATATTACCGCACTCGTCGTGACTTAAGGAAGTGAACGGTGATATTCGCGAAGGACAATCTCGAACATTCTAGAACTTTGTACGGGAGTGAGACAAAGACCCAAGTGTGACACATCATCGCACTCGTCGTGACTTAAGGAAGTGAACGGTGGTATTCGCGAAGGACAATCTCGAACATTCTAGAACTTTGTACGGGAGTGAGACAAAGACCCAAGTGTGACACATCATCGCACTCGTCGTGACTTAAGGAAGTGAACGGTGATATTCGCGAAGGACAATCTCGAACATTCTAGAACTTTATACGGGAGTGAAACAAAGACCTAAGTGTGACATATTACCGCACTCGTCGTGACTCAAGGAAGTGAACGGTGGTATTTGAAAAGGACATTCTCGAACATTCTAGAACTTTATACCGAAGTGAGACAAAGACCCAAGTGTGGCATATCACTGCACTCGTTTCATTGTAAGGAAGTCAACTGTGACATTTACAAACACATTCCTGGACATTCTAGAAGATTCCAAAGAGAGTGAATGCCTGTAACTAGAAGTCAAGTCAATATGGATGTACAAATGGCAAAACTGTTAGAAATGATGCAGACAATGCAACAGGAAATGAGAGACCAGACGAAGACAATGCAAGAGAAATTAGAAGAACAGGGACAAACAATGCAAAAGAAATTTGAAGAACAAGGGCACCAGACGAAGGCAACACAAGAAAAATTAGAAGAACAGGGACAAACAATAGAAAAGAAATTAGAAGAACAAGGGTGCAAAATGAAAGATCAAATACAGATGATACAACAGGAAATGAGAGATCAGACGAAAGAAATGCAGACAAAGTTAGAAAAATTGGAGAACACACTAGAAGAAAAACTAGAGGAGCAGTCACAAGTGGAAAAACAAGTAAAAGAGAAACTGGTAGAACAAAGAAAAGAAATCAACGAAGAACTGTTAGCACAAAAACAAAGGAGGAAATACACGAAGAAATAAACCAGGTTAGACAAGAGCTTCGACATAAATTGGACAAGATAACAAAGAAGGGCGTAATCAAATCAGAAGGACCGGTTATCCGAACTTAGAAGACAAGACCCCTTGAATTCGACGGCAAGGTTTCCTGGAATGTATATCTGCGTCAGTTTGAAGCTGCAGCATCAGCAAACGAATGGTCAGATTATGAGAAAGCTACTGCTCTGATAGTTGCTCTACGAGGGGAAGCTCTTGACGTCTTACAAGGAGTTCCTGCTGGACAGCAGAATAACTACGATATTCTAAAACAGTACCAGGCACAATTGAAAAATCGTCACCAACAAAGTGGAGAGAATTTACAACATTTTGAGACCGATGTTGCCAGACTGGTTCGATTGGCTTATCCAACAGCCCCGTCCGAATTTGTAGACCAGCTCTCCATCCAAGTGTTTATCGACGGCCTAAGAGATTGCGAAACACAGCAGGCACTACGGCTCGCTAGACCTAAAACGTTGAATGACGCTCTTTCGCATGCACTGGAATTTGAGGCAGCAAAGATGGCATCCGGTAGACATGTTAAAGTTCGAGCCATCAGTGATAACAGCGATAATATGGGAAATGGAGACATAATCAAAACGTTGAAGGAGGTCATTGAGAAACTCAGCCCAACTACCAATCCGAAGAAAGAACAATCTGATAGTCGAAGGGATCGCCTTGTTCAATGCTGGAACTGTGGGCAGATGGGACATCTGAAGAGACAGTGTAGGGCCCCAGTCGCAGATCAGCAAAGGCGCGACTCCCAAGCGGCAGCCTCCAAGGAATATGTTAAAGTGCGGACCATCCGTGATAATAGCAATAGGATGGCAAATAGAGTAATAATCAAAACACTGAAGGAGACCATTGATAAATTCAGCCTAACTACCGGACCAAAGAGAGGACAACCCGATAGACGAAGAGAACGCCCACTTCAATGTTGGAACTGTGGGCGGGCGGGTCATTTAAAGGGGCAGTGTAGGGCGCCAGTCGCGGATCGGCAATGGCGCGACTCCCAGGCAGGCAAGGAACATGGAAACTCAGACGCCCTGTCTAGACCTTGTCCTACCAACAACAACAAACACTGTAGTAGTCTCGAAAGAAAAGAGGACATATCAGTTGTTCCTTGCAAGATAGTAGTAGCCCAAACTGAAGACGGATGGAGTTCAGCGGCGATTCAGGAAGACCAGCCAGCTGACTGTGACATCAAACCTTTACTGGACTGGAAAGAAGCCAACAAGCGACCGTCTTGGGCTGAAGTCAGTAGTAAAAGCCCAGCATTAAAGAGTTATTGGGCTCAATGGAATTCTCTGGTGTTGGAAGACGGTGTCCTAAAAAGAGCATGGGAGAACAATGACGGAACGGAGGTCAAGAAACAAGTACTACTCCCGAGGTCCCGGGTCAAGGAAGTGCTGCAGGAAGTACATGGAGGTACTGGGGTGGACATTTCGGTATCAATAGGACTCTACAGAAGATTAGGAGCGTTTCTACTGGTTGAGCTGTAGGACGGGTGTAGAAGATTGGTGCCGAAAATGTGACATATGTGCAGCCAGCAAGGGACCGAAGACCCGTTCCAGAGGCAAAATGCGCCAGTACATCGTAGGAGCACCGTTCGAGAGGATTGCCATTGATATCGCTGGCCCCTTTCCGAAAACCCAAAGTGGGAATCGATATCTGCTAGTAGCCATGGATTACTTCAGCAAATGGCCGGAAGTATACCCCCTTCCCAATCAAGAGACCACAACCGTAGCAGAAGCGCTAGTCAACAACTCGTTCTGCAGATTTGGTGTACCTATGGAACTACATTCAGATCAGGGCAGAAATTTCGAATCAGGTGTGGTCCGAAAGTCTGCGAGTTAATGGGAATCCGGAAAACCAGGACCACCACACTGCATCCCCAGTCAGATGGTATGGTGGAACGCTTTAACGCCATACTAGAAACCAATCTGAGGATGTTTGTGAACGAGAACCAGACAGACTGGGACAAGCTCATTCCACTCTTCCTGTTAGCTTACCGCTCAGCTGTCCATGAAACGACTGGGAAGTCTCCAGCAAGGATCATCTTTGGAATAGAGCTTCGCCTTCCAGCTGATTTGATATTTGGTCGTCCTGCGGAACAGCCCACCGAGCCAGACACTTATACCCATGAGCTAGAACGAAGACTAGCAGTCGTACAATCAAGTCAGATCTCGAATGCGACTAGAGAGCGATCGCATGAAGACTCGATACGACGTCCGGGCCAATACAGTCGGATTCCAACAAGGTGACCTGGTGTGTGAGTACAAACACCCGCGGAAGAAAGGAAAGTCGCCTAAACTACAGAACCGTTGGGCGCGCCCATCCACAGTCATTAAAAAAAGCAATGACGGCGTCTACCGGATACAGAGGCCTCCCAGGAGTAAGCTGAAGGTCGTCCATCTGGAGCGTCTGTCCCCGTATAGAGGTGTAGCCGATCGGGATGATCGGTCCTAAGGAGGGCAGTGTCACGGAATTTGCCCCACTCACTCCCAAACCGACGACTGTGGCACCGCGAATTGCCTAAGATTGCCCCGATCGCCCCTACGCGATTCTGGTAAACAAACAACATGCCGCTGATCGAGATCGGCCTGGAAAAATCTGGAATCGACGAGAAGCATTCGAGTTGTACGAGAAAATGGATCTAGAGATACTGGAATATATCTGGAATGGGTCGTTGGGTCTATAAAGAAGAATAAACGGCCGAGTTAGTTAGTCTTGTATTAGTCTTGTATTACAGTCTGAATTGAAGTGTTTAGTTGGAGATATCAAAGCGATTTAGATAGCGATTAATTAAATAAGTGTTTAGTTGACCTGTAATTAGTAGTCAGTAGTGTACTGAGCAGTTAATAAAGAAGTGATTAATTGACGGATTGTTTTTCTGGAAGTAAGAAAAAGACGGATTGAAATCCGTGACACTATAAATATTTATAATAATTTTTATTAATAACATTATGACTATTACAAATAATTATGTCATAAAAATTACAGTCTATAAAAAGAAAACCTGTTCAGTTAGTACACAATATAGGTTTAATGAAATTATGGAAGCAACCATAACAACAATAACAATAAAAATAATAATTATCGGTATTATTATATTATAATATTTATTACTACTACTAACTACACACTATTTGAAACAAAAGTTTGCTATAACAAGTTGAATAAAATAAAGGCTGAGATTATATTTGTAGATAATAACATGACGCAGTATGTAAAGATGTTTTATTTTATTATATTATTAAACAATACATTCTTTCTAAATTTAACAAAATATGTACTTTGGTGGCACTAAATAATCTGTGGTGTTGTATGACTTATGAAGTTCAAATGGCTCTTTATTGAATAAACTGTTTATTAATTCAATAATATCCAGGTTTTATCTATTTTCTAAAATTTTGCTAAATAGTTGAGTATCAAATAAAATGGTAATCATGTAATGATACAGACAAGATAGGTTTTTTAAAATAATAAGCAAATCAACAATTTTTTTGTTTCGGATGAAGACGCCCATTGTTACTTACATATTTCTACCACTTCATAACACAAATTCTCACTTTCCAGTTTACACCATACCTTTTTATGCAAATTGTAATTTGAAAACGTATTCACAATCGCGGTCTATGGTCTATGATCGGGTTAGAACAATACACTTATGATTATCGTTCACAAGCAGTAATGACTTGTATCATACACAGCAAAACTACATCTGTGCGTCGGTACCTGCTCGCACCCAACTTTGTTTTCCCCCTTCCACTTACTAAACAACGTCTAATTTTTACGTTTGGTGTTATTTTTACACAATATGTTCTCACTCACACATATTTTGGTTTCTCTAACCAAATATTGTATACATAAGCGCATTTGTTTGTTTAAAAATTAAATTTACTCAAAATTCAGCACAAAATTAATTCACTCATAAATGAGTTTGAACTTACTCACTGCTATTTCATACTGTGTAGGCATTAAAATAAATCACAAAATATTGCCCAAATTAATGTTTTTTACTAACCGAGATAAATAAGTTTAAAGTTATTGCAAATTTTGAAGCCGACTGTGCAACTCTAACCTATCCCAGTAAGTCAAGGAACTCTATTTCATGATACGTCATTGATAAACGACATGTGATAAGTTACGTACAGTCTTTGTTCAATGTTCTTCATTTATAACCTTAACCTTAAAGCTACATTAGATAATAACGTAACACGTACGTAAGCAAATAGTTATTATTTTTAGTATTTTGTAGTGTGCGCGTAGCATCATTTTATGTTAAACGCAATTTTCAGACACAATGATGGAAGAAGTGTATTGATAATAATGACCTGTGCATATGCTATTAGAGTGCGAGAGAGTGTGTGAATAGAGAGAGTAATAAAAATCGACTGGTGCTGCTCGACGAAATGCACAGGAAATGCATATAGATTTCATATGCGAGGATTTGTTTAATTTTTTTTTAATTTACAACGAACCCAGGTTACAAAATTTAAAAATGCGAAAATAGATTAGCAATTTATGATTTTTTATATTAACATTTTATTGGGCTATTTCTTGCATATTAGTTCTTCCAATACTAGAATTACTACCCGACTTTCAAAGTTATCCCGTATTTATAGATTGTATATTACAGACACAATTATAGTATCATTTACTACAAATTGTATTAAAGTAGTGTGTACATAGTCGTGTGCAAATTACAAAAAAAGTCTCACAGAACTTAACCGAACAGTCTGAATACTTCAGTCAGCTCCCGAACAATGAGGTGAGAATTGGTGCAATGGAAACGGTTTGAAACTGTCAGAAATTTACGTACAACTATATGTGTTCGATGCCCTGTTAACTCGTTCTCAACTTAGCTGGTTGAATATTTCTAACAGAGATAATATCTGTTAATAATAGACCATTAGGCAATATGTTGAGCAATTCGCTCCACATAGGTTCTAGTTTTAAAATACAGTACGACGATAAAGTCTTATCACATATTTCGAGTACATACTACATACAATGCAATTTTTCAGGAGAAGAGAAAAACCATTTTACGACCAACTGAGTATATATGATTCTAAATTCAAAAGTTTTGCATGTCTGACAGGAAAATATGATTTGCTGTGAAAAGAAATACACGAAACAAGTTGTACTTATGAAGTGAGCAAATTATTTCAAGAACCAAAATGTTTTTCAGTTATAGTTATTTATTCGCTTTATTTTACAGTTTGATTAAAGTAACAAAATGTTTCATACAGTTAACAAACTAATCTAAGACCTCAGGTGATGCTGATCAGAGGTGTCATCTGACAGATATGGCTTTAACTTCGCGATGTTCTAGTGTCTGCAACCTAAGCATATAAGTCACGTAGAACAGAAACCCTGTAAATGCAGTACTTGTGGAATTTCTGCATTGTACGGGGTATTACATACATTTTATACATAAGTAGGCGAGCAGAAACCGTGGTTCTGCATTACATGGATAGATATCATCGTGCACTACACAAAAACATCATCACAGTTTCCGTTAAAATGTTACTTACGAATTTTCCCAAATATGTGATTCAATATCAGGATGTTCAATAACACGGAAGATGTGATGCAGTTAGCAGGAATTGAAAGGATTACATCTTATATTTTTTAAAACATATGTACAGACTGTCTACTTTTATTTGTGTACAAATCCGTGAAATCTGTATTCTTCAGGATAATCAACATTTTTTTTAAATTTTAAATGACATCGAAAACCGCTTCCTCTGACCCTACCACGCCATTTAAGATGGCGATCCAAGATCTGCTATGATTTTTTTATACACCCGATATTCAATATAAACGTTTAGCTATTTTTTTAATTTAAAATCTAGAAAACATCTTATCTATGTAAATATTTAGAACAATTTATATATATACAGCGACTATCAAAAAGTATAGCTTTTTTGTGTAAAAGAAGTTGTAATATCAGAATTTGCTACCTGAGAATTAGATTTTTGAAAGATAAAAAAGTTCTGTCGTTTTCAACGCATTCGACCTAGCGCAGGTGGCGCTTTCTATGAGCTACAAGCAAACCATGGATATATTTCAATCTCTCGCCCCAGAAACCCCCTAACACCAAAATTTCATGTCGATATGAGCATTTATTATGAAATAAATAAGAAAAAACTAAAATAATATTTTGCATTAAACACCCTGTATCTCTGTAAGTATCAACTTTTGGACTAAGGTGAGTTTGACTAAATCGCAATAATTTCACGTCAGGAATCTAGTCATGAATTCTGGCCCATTACATCGCGACCACCCTGTATATATAAATTGTTCTAAATATTTACATAGTTAAGATGTTTTCCTACATAACGACAATGTTTTCCTAAACATTTTTGACACAGTGGAACAAGCTTTTACCAAGCCTACGTGTAAAACTCCACCGCCTGAAGTCCAGTCTTGCACTGTTTTTCAACAGTTTTCTTAAATGGTTGATTCAGAAATATATATCATGCTACTAACAAGTATTTGGAACATGACTATGAAGAAAGGTGCATTTACATTTTTACCACATATATTATTAATTTAATTAGAACGACAGAGGCAAAGCTTATAACGTCCGAAATATAGTAATACATAGCAATAATAATTTAAAAATACATAAAAACACATAGTAGACAGCAAATAAATATACAAAAAAAAAAAAAAAAATAAAAAAGGAAGATAGACAAGAATTTCCTTACAATAAACATTTATTTCACTAAATTAATGAAGCAGTCTGTTACCCGCACTTGTTAAAGAACTGTATATCGCGCACTTACTCCAACTCCCGTGATATCTACTAATCCAGTCGATTCTAAACACATTTATGGAATTTTTGGGTATTAATAATATTGTGTGAAACTAACTACTCTGTGGACAAAAGCCCCAACCAGCGTTGAATTACACCCAAAATATATATTCCTTATTATTAGTTTTTGTAACATTTTTTACTGTATTAGAAAGGTATTTTAAGCTAATATAAATCAAATCTCCTACAATTCCTATCAAGGAAGTCATATGTATGTTCTCTGATAATACCTAAAAATATATAAAAACTTTTACATAAAGGGTGAACATTATTCAACTAGGTATTGTCATATTTAATTCATTGACAGGCTGTCACTTTTGTGATCGTCGATATTTAACAAATAATTTTTATTTCTATAATAATTTTTATAGTTAGATATTTGATTCAACTTAAAGGAGGACACCTGAAGAAGCAATCCTAAAAATGCAGAAATAGGTCAGATCTCATCTATTGTGGTTGAATTGTCGTGTTCCCACTGCCAAAAGTGAAGTTAGATATTTATAGAGTATTTTCATTAAAGCAGGTTAGTAAATTTAGATAGATTAATGTATTTAGATAATTATTGAATATAGCTTTGTCTGTGGAATTGTTCATTAGCATACCTAGGTGTTTGGTATCAGAGAACATAAAATACATATGTCTTCATTGATAGGAATTGTGGGAGATTTGATTTATATTAGCTTAAAATACCTTTCTAACACAGTAAAAAACATTTATGGAAGATCCTAATACAACTGATGATGCTAGGTTGTTCCAGTGAGTAAACAATCTATTTGGAATGTTGTCGTACAGAAGTTTTCAAATTGCCTTTGTATAGTTGAAATTCATGACCCCGTAGATACAGATCTGCATTTAAATGGAACAAATTAGGAAAATCTCTACTATAAGTAGGTACTACCACATATCGTATCCGATAAGCCTGAATAAGGTATCGAAGTCGTCTGTTGTTTAAACCAAAATTGTCAAGTTCATGAAGACGGTCGTGACAGGATAAGTTATTAAGGACAGGTATCCATTTCCTTCTTCTTCACCAAAATAAAGTTTTCAAATTGCCTTTGTATAGTTGAAACTCATGACCCCGTAGACACATATCTGCATTTAAATGGAACAAGTTAGGAAAATCTCTACTATAAGTACTACCACATAGTATCCGATAAGCCTGAATAAGGTATCGAAGTCGTCTGTTTAAACCAGAATTGTCAAGTTCATGAAGACGGTCGTGACAGGATAAGTTATTAAGGACAGGTATCCATTTCCTTCTTCTTCACCAAAATCTTTAGATTTTTTTCCAAACTTACTAGAATAGAAGCTTTTTAAATTTACATTATTTAGAATACCATATCTTCATAATGCGACCAACCGTAGGTTCATTGTATTCTATAAGATCAAAGATCTTCACCTAACACACTTCTGTCAGACCTTCACAATCACACGTCACGTGAGCTTCAGTTTTTTCTTCTTGGCATAGCTTACATGGATCATATTCTACTCAGATGTTTCCTGGATTTGCAATGCACTGCTAGCAGTCCCATTATTATCCTTATGAATTGCAACGAGTGCGACAACCTGTATATGGATCAAAATTGTATAAGTAATCTCTATTATATTTATCTAACAAAAAAAAATTGACTTTATGAGGTCTTTGCCCTTCTTAGAACAATTACCAACTAAAAGCTAACAAAAGCGTCGCAGATCCTTTCCGAAAACAATGTTGTAAAAGCTTATCATCGAGCAGGTACACAACGTTAAAACGAGAACTTAATAGCTTATTTATTAGCAGACCGTTTATTCAGCCAGGCAATTTTATTTTTCGGCATGAATATTCATACTCCGTTTAGGAGTTAATTTAACTACCAGTATTTTATACCGAATTCCAGCAAGCTGACTGGCTAACAGCAATGAAACTAAAGCGTTCCAAAGAGTTTCTCCGACAAATATTACGGTGAAGCCGTAATTAAGTTTTTGTATAATATGTAACGCAATAATTTTCAAGCTGTCTGTGCCCGATAACCAGATAGGCATTTATAAGGAGACATATTTCCTTAGTATGAACGCTATTTCAAGTTTAAGGGAACAAGCCTAAAATATCGCTGAAATAAATTATAAGGGGTGTTACCAAGTAACGTCTAACGTTCAAGGGAAATTCCAAATTTCATTAGGAGCGTTCTTAATAATGGTTTAAGCATAATACACCGGCACAAAAAGGAATTTGTTACGATTGAACGAAAAGAAATTGAAATGTGAATAAAAAATTATTTCAAATCCAGTTTCACGTTTCTATACAATACATGAAAATAATAATTTTTTTGGTTAATTAGGTATTCCTGCCACTAAAATATGAAAATATTAATAAATAATTCTTTGCGCTTGATGGATCAGTCAAGAGATTTTACAAATTAAGTTTTACAAAAAAAAAAACATCACATTATGTTACGCTTTTTCAAATTGTAAATACACCTTGTAATAAAACAAATCTAGCAGCACATATGTATAGAAAAAGAAGAAGCATATAGAAGTAGTTTTGTAGCGTAATGTGCGTAACAAAATTGCAGACAAATAGCTGAGCCTAAAGGGAGTAAGTTCAAGCTTACTCGCAAAGGATAACTGACGTTGAAAAACTAATTAAAATATAATTTTTTTCTGATTTCAACAGGGAAAATTTATTTTAAAGTAGAAATATATGAATAGATAGACATTTGTAAATAAGCATGTTGTTGGTTACCTTAAATATCGCAATAGTTCTTTGAATTCTTGAAATTTGAATTTTTTTGGGGATACCTTTCATGATTACGTAAGGCGTACAATCAGATATTGTAATTATATTGATACATCAGCATTAAATTTAAAGATATAACAATAATAATTTAAAAAATAAATAAGTATGTAACCTATTATTAACAATTAATTTACTATTATAATAAACCTCTATAATATATAATAATAATATGTTTACTCCTCATTCTAATCACAGTGATTAGCTCAGAAGTCGGAGACTTGCGTGGGAGAGGGGGCGGCATATTATTATTAACCAAGCCGCAGGAACGACTTACGTTGGTAGGTCCTAACCACTATTCAGTGCAGGAATAAGGGAAACCTGAAATACCTTAATAATTAGGGGAGTAGTCAAATATCAACCGGTATCAATCTCTCACATTGACCCAAGCTAACATTCTTCCACCCTATATACTATACCCACAGAGGGGGTGCCAATCCTGTCCACAAATATAGCTTATATACGGTCTACCAGCAGCGGGGCGCAAACCCACACCGATCTAGTCACCTCGATTCAAGTAGTGACGCCTTAAACCCTCTATATTTTGACAATTTATAACAAAGAACTTACACCATATCTTGATATAGACGCGATGGCCTAACTGATTTAATTTTCATTTGCTCACGTAGAAAATTAGATTTTCATTTTTGCATTGAAATAAACTAACGCGGTGTAAAATTTGGTGAAAAAAGAAGAAAATCTGACTTTTATTTTAAATTATATATGGGTAAAGTTGCCTATATTGAACCAATTTTTGAAAAAATCACTGTAACATGAGAAAAATTGATGAACGGTTCATGCGACCCAGGCAAAATATGTGTTTGACATTTGGAAGCACATTTCCGGTATTTTGCAGCCTCTACAGAACTTCTCGTCCAAAGAGCGATTTTTTTTTTGGGAGTATGTAAATGGTTCAATTTGGGAAACCAGTTGCTCAAATTGAACCTGCGGTATCCTAAATTGAACCCATGCTTTATGACGGGTAAAAATGTAGTTTTGAAATGAGAAAACTGTTATTACACTATTTTTAATAAAACGTATAAAATTTATAAAAAAAAAACAATAAAATTCTGTGAATAACTAAAACAAAATCTGAATATGACCACAAAAGTAAAAAGACTACACAATAACCTACTCAATACAAGATGCACAAATAAATTTCTTTTGGAGTGCACCTACATGCACACACTTGCAGTGCCTCCACACCTTACACCGCAGGTATTGATCATGGCACTTTGTTCTTCCACGCCGCATTCTTTACAGTACCAACTATTTGTTTCTGGATTGGTGGCGATGGTAGTGGATTTTTCTTTTCCTCCACATTTCGATTTTTGATTCATAACAATAACGGTAGATTTTTCTTTCTCCGAACCTTTTGATTCAGAATTAGTGGCGATGGTGCCTAAATTGAACCCCAGTTCAATTTTGGCAACTTTTAGGGGTTCAATTTGGGCAACTGACAGTAAGTTCATATAACCTCTCAACTAAAAATCTAGAAACTTATAAAGTATTGCTCCTAGCGTAATAAATAGTACAAACATTGTACTTTTTAACGTCAACATCAAACTTATCATACCTTGTTTAATAGCTGTGGAATTCCTTAGCTAAACACACACAAATATTATAGTCGAATAGGTCTGCCAAAACTGTGCACGGCAAACAGAATTTGGGAATCGGCATGGTGCATTGTACTACCGAATTTAGGTTCACTAAAAGGGTTCTTTTAAAACCTGGTATGAAGATGGCGCTAATTTTTTTGCAACAGCTCAATCTAGTGAAGGTTCAATTTGGGAGCTGGTTCAACATGAGATACTGAAATAAGCATAAATAATGGCAATAAAAAATTGGTTATCTTACAATAATCCTGGAAAGGCAATTGCTTCGTTCTTAGTCGGACCCAATTATAATTTTGCACTTCAGTCTTCGAGGAATCAATCCACCATTCAAAATGAGGAACAACAAACAAGTCAAACGAAATACGGAAAGGGAAAAACAGTCAGTATAGGAGGCAGAAAATTTATGACTGAACGAATACCAATCGTACAAAAGTACGAAGGTAAGTACTAAGTACTAATTACGAGTACAAATCGAAGCCCTAAAAATACATGAATAAGTGTCTTTTTTATGTAGCAAAGTAAAATGAAAGGTAACTTACTCAAGGATAGAGAAGTCGGCTTCAATTGTAGCCCAAGTAGGGGAAATTATTAAAAAATATACACAGGCATTATGTTGCGTCTGTTCGTTAGAACTATCCTTTCGGTTATAATATGAGCACCCTGTAGATTAAGGAAATAATTGTTAAAATAAAGAACCATGTGGGCCAGAAAAATAATTACTTTCAAGTAGAAGTCGTTGTAGATTCCGACACAAGTCGTAATTTGTGATTATGATCATATCAATGAATCACAAAAAAATTAATAGCCAATTTCGATAAAACTCCCAAATATTTGGAATGCACAAATTAATACATAAACTACGAAATTCGTCTAACAACCGCTTGACTTCGTACTAAATAGAAGCGTCTCCGAACCTCGACGAAAAAGTTTTTTGTCTATCCAAAGAAACAAGGTATTTAAAACGGGAGAATTGTAGGCAGAAATAGAAACATACAGAACTAAAGAACTAAAAATTTTATAATCTTAACAGGGTCATTTATAGAGGGTATTAACAACTCAATTCTGGCCATTTCATTTACGCTTAATTCATATTTTACGTTTAGCAGACTAAATTACTTAAAAATGCTATTATTATAAATATATGTTTTTTAGTTTAATTAGATTAAGAGAACAAGAACAAAAATTTAACGTAACAACTAAGAAAGTAGATATTTCACTTAACACTAAATACATTAATTAATGTTTTGAAAATCTCTGTTTTCGTTGTCAAAATTAGTAAAATTCAAATATGACGTTTTAATAATTTATTATCAAAATTTAAAGAACAATTTGAAACACAATTGTCTGTAATAAAATAAACGCGGATTCATTGAATTTCCACTTTTACTGAATTACTATCTTTTTCTAAAATGTTTGTGTTATCCACTGAATAATATGGATAACGTTTTTCCACGAGTGTTCACTAATTTTTATCTTTTCAAATTATCCCTTTCTATTGCAATCCTTATGTTCTCTAATTCTGACATTTAAAGGTTTAGAAGTTTCTCCAATACAATTTTTAATGCATTCACGTGGTATGCACGCCTCTACGCGATTCTGGCAAACAAGCAAAATAATGGCGTGTATCCAGGCGCGACTGGAAATTTGCGAATCTATAAGAATCGTTCGAAAAATGGATCTAGAGCTGCTAGAAAATACGTGGAATATTCGTTTGGTTTATAAAAGAAGAATAAACTCCGAGTCGGTCAATCTTGAATTAGAGTGTTTAGTTGAACATTTCCTGGAGTTTCAAAGTGAAATAGTGTTTAGTTGAGTTGTAATTAGTATTCAGTAGTGTACAGAGTTTAATAAATATCAGTGAACTGTTAGTTTTTCTGGAAATAGAAAAAGTCGGGTTGGGAAACCCGTGGCAATATTTATACTGTATGTATAATATTTTGTTGTTGCTGTTGTTATTTTCTTGGTATAATATTGCTTTTAATTTCAAAAACTCAAACAAATCATTCTGGATATTAATTATTTAATAATATGTTTTTGACAAGATCTATTTCGCCTTTGAATATTTGATTATTAGAAGAAATTAATTTTGCTCTATCATATAAACATTTTACTACACTTTTCTTTATATGATGATTTGAATTGAAATTAAAATATCTATTGGTATTTGTTGGTTTTCTGTTAACACTTGTTTTATATCTATCATTGTTCTTTTTAATTAAAACACCTAAAAATGTCAATGTACCATTCTCTTTTTAAAAAATTTATTCATCATAATTATAAAACTAAATTGCAAAATTATCACAAAATGATAGTTTTGTTTTTGTTTACAATATTAATATAGTTGTTTTCATAACATTTCATAAATATACAGGGTGATTCATGAAAAATGAAGTCAATATCGTAAAAAAAAATTTTGTAAAATCCTAATAGTTTCCGAGTAACTTTTACAGTGGCCCAGTTTCCAGTGACGTGCAGAAGTGCATTTTCAAATCATTTTTGAACTGCTTTTTTTCATTTTTTCTTTACAAAATTGAATTTGTAAGAGTCCCTTGTAGATTCTATTTTTTTAGATACGTTCTGAATCATCCTGTACATATATACATCCAGGTGACTTGTCTTCTTGATACTCAAACAATCTGTGCACGTTGGTATTAAGTGTACCTACCATCAAAAGAAACGTTATTTGATACTTTCTTAGAAGTATTCCATTGAATATTGGTAGTTCACTTTTAACTTGTCCCATTCACTCTACTTTGTGTGTGAGATGAAAAATATTCTATTGAATTGATACGGTTGAATGTACCTTTAAGCTATGTAGTTTATCAAGTTTTCACGCACAGAAAATCGTTCAAGTTATAGAGTCTGTCATTTCGGATCTTCCTGTAGCTATAAAGATTGTCATAGAAACATCAATTATTATATACAGGGTGTTTTAAATGAAGTAGCAGAAACGAGACCACAGATTCCTTAGGTAAAAATAAATCGATTTAACCTAATGTAATATCCCAAGTCGCATAATAAAAAAGATACAGGGTGTCAAAGTTAAAATTTTATTTTCGATATTCGTAGATAACTTCTTAAAAATCCAAATATTTACATAAAATTTGTAAACCAGGAGTTTTGCGGACGAGAAATTCAAACTTGTTTCTAATTTTGCCATCACTAGTAGAGGGCGCCACTTATGGCACCTCATGTTTCCTTTAAATGGCAGAACTTTTTTGCTGCTTAGTGTATCCATATGACTATTGAAACAATCGATTGTCCTACCTGTTATATCTGAAAAAACTATACCTTGTTGAAGTCGTTGAAGTAACAGTTTTCGAAATAATCGTATTTGAAATATTCAGTGCACCGATTGAAAACTGTTATCGTTTTGGGTAAAGTACATTTTCTGCTGAAAATACAGCAAAGTGTTACTTGAAAAAGTTACCCAGAACGGTAAATTATGGAGATGTGCAAAATTTCATAAAGATCGGCCTGCTTTGATAAAATCTTTGTGCTTTGTTGAAAAATTGTTTCATCAAACCTCGCCGATCTTCTTAAAATCACGTCTCCATAATTTACCACTGAACAAATTTTTAAAGTAACTATTTGCTGTATTTTCAGTAAAAGGGCACTTTACCTGAAACCAAAACAGTTTTTACTCGGTGCACTGAGCATTTCAAACAGGATTATTTCAAAAATGGTTACACATACCGACTTCAGCAAGGTATACCTTTTTCAAATAAAACGGGTAGAAGAATCGATTGTTTCTATAGTCAGATGGAGACAGTAAGCAACAAAAAAGTTTTGCCATTTAAAAGAAACATGGTGTGCCGCAAGTGGCGCCCTCTACTAGTAATGTCAAAATTAGAAATAGAATTTGAAGCCCTCGCCTGCAAAAAACCCCGATTTACAAATTTATGTAAATATTTGGATTTCTTAACAAGTTATTTACAAATATCGGAAATAAAATTTAAACTTTGACACCCTGTATCTTTTTTTATTATGCGACTTGGAATATAGGTATGTTAGGTTAAATCGATTTAATTTCATCTAAGGAGTCTGTAGTCTCATTGTTGTTACTTCCTTTAAAAACACCCTGTATAGTTCAGTCTTTAAGTGTTAACAGATCAGTCTTTATAAATAAAATTAATTCTCATATTTATGTTGTTACACTATCCTGAAATGGCTCTGAGCTGGAGATTACTAGAGTAAAAGTTCATGTAAACACAATTAATCAATAAGGTAAGGTAAATAACCATTATTTTCAATTGAATTTTTCAGCAATTGATGTCGAATATTATATTGTCTTTGTTTCCTGTGTGACACATAGTAGGTACTCTTTTTATTTTCCTTGTTTTAATATTGGAAATGTTTTAAGAAATGACGGTTTGACGCTGAATATAAAGGAGAAGGGAGTATAAATATTCCAAGTGATATTGAGTAGGATAGAAGTGATTTGGATATTCCACGATTTTTTGTGTTACAATGGGGAGGAAAATGGCAAATCTCTACAGTTTGTCTATTTTTATAAGATTATGTTGGCGATTAAATGTTTTTTATGTGAGCTTAGCTTGAAAACTAATTTTTCAAGGCACAAATCAAGTTTTTACAATTTTTTTTGAAGTAAATGGTCTGTACATGAAATTAAAATACTATATGGTAAAATGTATGTAATATGTAAAATTATTTTTGTAATGTAATTATGCATTGATTATAAACTTCCTTTGCAATTTAATTTTGCAAATATTTGTAAAAATTACGTTTTACCAATGCTAACTGTATTGTAGGATAAGAAAGAAATGTTAGAGACGAGAAATCTCACTAGAAAATAATTTCACGCTGAAACTTTACACTTTATCTATATAATCACATTTGATACGACAACTACATTACAATATCTTTTTATTGTAAATTATAGCATTATTTTAACTAGTATTATTTTTAATATTAAACTTTTTCATATCCCGGTAGCAATTACTAGAATACTTAATTTTCAATTAGGTTGCTACTTCCCTAAAGTATGACAATGATATCAGTATATCAATTATATTAATACCCGTATACTTCCTGAAATATGTACCTACTTCCTCAACTACAATTAGTGTTTTTTTCTTTGTAGTGAAGTATGTGCTCCTTAAGTAAAATATATAAGTACGTATTTTTTAACCTTTTATGAACGCCAAGTTAAATGTCCATTGTTTGACATGCTTTTGTGCCTACTTTCCAGCAAACCCTATTAACTCATATATAAAATTCAGGGCACTCAACTCCACAGGAAACTTCGTATTTTAAAATTATTCCCACTCTCAAGAACCTATTCCCAAAGGGAAGGAGTAATGTCATATTATTGTAAATGAGCCGGGGCACATTTTAATTAAATAAAAATAAGCGTGGGATGGCTTTCTGAAAAAAATCCTCTTCAAAATATTTCCATGCTTAATCAGAAGGGTAGAACATTTTTTTGTCCGACCCTCAAATATACATTTATTCCTAATTAATTACCAAGTGTTATGTAGTTACCAATAACAAAGTTGTAGGGAACTATATTTAATTTAATTTTTCTACGTTCCTGCAAAAAACAAAACTTTATTGAACTATATTTAGTGGAAAAAGTGGCTGTTTATTGCCCTAGTGCAATAAAATGTTTATTGCATTCGTCTGTCATTCGTCAAACATTTTATTGCACTAGTGCAATACAATGTTTATTGCATTCGTCTGTCATTCTACTACAGTGTTTTGTCAACATGACAAACATAAACGTTCAAATCGACGTCATATTTTCCTACACTTAGTGTCATTTAAATAAAACATTACTTACTTTTTGTACTTGTTGCATAAATAACTATTTATCGAATTATCATTATTATTTATTTCATTAGAATTTAATGTAGTGTTTGACTTGTTATTTATTTGTTTTCGAATAAAATTTCTTTCGACATCAAACTATGCATTTTAAAAAATAAATCACGTTTTTGTTGATCAGTTTATTGGCGGATTACAAAGCAGCGATAGCTTGGGAATGCAACTGGATGATTGTTTGGAACTATTCTAGGATCAAATTGCATCATGACAGTGACTTCATGATTGTAGATGAGTAGCGTCTATACGCGATTTCCAAAATGGTAGAAAGTGAGTTATTTGCAGCATTTATATGAGTACGCGAGGTACGGGTTGCAGGGGTCAAGATTCCTTCGGTGTACCACTTGAGAAGGGTTAGGAGAACACAAAATTATTAAAAATAAATTGACATTGAGTGAATCAAGCACTTCAATAATTTACTTTAAAAAGTTTATACTTACCCGTAGAATCCCGTCCCTTTAGACAGCGATGGCCTATCACCACCCACTGATGCGCATTCTGCGGATATCACACTTTAATATTTATCATAATAAACTGCACTACACGTACACACTATACACTACGGGTTACTAGCACTATCATTATAACGGTCACACATAATCACTTGTCGTCGGTTATTATCTATTACAATCTCAGGACTTGGTTCCACATGTGTCAATACAGTGCCACACTTTTGTCGCCGTATGATCTTCATTTATCAATGTTTCGTCAGTGTAATATACTCATCAATTCAGATTTCGACCTTCTAATATATGTTTAAAATATTTTTTCGCCATATCACTATATCGTCGCAAAAATGTGCAAAAGCACCCTTCTTGATATTGTTGGTTGGGTCATATAGGTAGGCTGACCATATGTACTTTTTTATAAGAACAGTACTTTCTTTTCAAACACTGACCTGTTGATTTGATAGATATATGAAATACGTCTAAATGTACTTTTTTTTAAAGAAAGACAGAATTATGTAATTTTTTTTGTTTAAATAATGAAATCAAATAGGTGCTTCACGAAACTTTTTGATCGCTTGAACGATTATTTTAGTTGTTTTTAATATGAATACATTAGGCTGTGTTCTCATCAAACTCGACCGTCTAGCATTAGAATTAGTATCTGCATTACTCGCTTTTGGTGAGCACACCAATTTAGACTTCCGAAAAATCGCAGATGAAGTCCATCCTGCAAATCTACATAAACTTGCAGAGAAATGTTACAATCTCTGAAGAGTCAAAAACAAATTTGAAAGCAATCCTTAGTTTCTATAAAGTACGACTGTTACCAAATGATTTAGAGAGACAAGCTAGCACCACAGATAAATTTATCTGTGCCAGCACATCGAATAAAACTTAACTTTTGAATTTGTACATGTTAGTATTTATTATCAAGTATAAAAAATAACAATATATTTTTTTATTGTAGATACAACAGCTGAGAAACAAAAAGTATTTTCAAAATTAGCTTTAAAACTAAAACATTAACTGATATAAATTCAATAAAACTAGGCCAACATTTTAGGTGGTTTTCGTATTTTGGTCCCGTTTTATTCAATTTATTCACCACACTGTATATTTTATAAAATTACTTGTTGTTTCTTTGATGTTATATCTGCATATAACAAAATATATATCTGTTATTTTGTTTAATTAAAACCGGCAATATTTGGACAAAAACGATCGCTCAAATTATGAGGGGTGATTTCCCTTAAATATTCTAGATGTACTTTTTTTATCAAAAATTATGGTCACCCTACATATAGGTAATGTCTCACTACAACCCTGCAATCACTCTATTCGCCAAGATTTAGCAACTCGGTCAGTGAACTAGATCTCCTACGGCAACCTTATACATTAGGGTTCACCTGCAACTAAGTTCTAATTTTAGTTTTGTCATTTTTGAAACAAATATTGTTCGTACCTGTTTATTATTTACATGTTTATGATGAGATTGTTTTTTATTTACTTTTTATTGTTTCAATTTATTAAATATTTTTTTTATTAAAAAAATCTAGTTTGAAATACTTTGTTCACTGAACCCCCCCATGTCAAATTTCTGGCTACGCCACTGGCTGTGTGCTATGCTGTGCGAGATATGCGAGGCATACAATTCAAATTAGTTTTATAGAAAAATATACGTACAGCATGTCCCTTTCTATTGACTGCTATACATTGTGAGCGGGTTTATAACATGAATCACTCTGTATTATTTTGGAACCCGACTATAGTATGTTTTCCCATTTATTTCGATTAATTCTTATTTTCTTCCGCTTATCATTGACTTTCTGCCACAATAATATCTGTACAACTACTCGTCACATTCAGCAACGTTTGATCTTATATCTTATGAAGTTACCGCGATGCCTGTCGTAATTCGCAAGAGGTAGGTACAGCGTGTTTATTAACAGTTATTTTTAGCAACAATAGTGTTCATCTGTGTTCTTAATAATGAGAGTCCGATGCCGGTAAATATTGAGGACCTAACCAAGCCACTTTATATGTAGTGCGACAACTCTAGGTGTCTCACTGGTGGGTAGACAGACCCCTGACTTTCAATTTTATCTAAAAACTTTAGTTTTTAAAACTGAAAGTGAAACCTCCGCTGCGAATTTGAATGCTTCAAAACAAATATGCGCATTTTCCAACAATTATACAACGTAGCCAAGTTGTGTAGATTATACAGGGTTCTGAATTATACTAGTAGATTATTTTAAATGAATATTTTTTTCTGTTTTTACTTTACCTATCTACAATTATTTTGTTTATAATTTCATTTTCTTTATTTACATTATATAATTGTAATATTAGTTTATTTGATAATTTCTTCTCAGTGTGTATGGTTAATTAGATATAAGATTTGTTGTTTTTTTCCGTCTGTAATAGAACTATTCCTCCAAAATAGCACAAGATATTTAGAAGGAGTTAATGAATAATAATAGATACTTGTAGTATATAAAAATTATTTAGCTTGAGACTTACCCATTATTTTATTAAACTTTTTTACTTCCTTGACTCCAATCTATTAAAATAATATCCAATCGAGCTTCTTTGAAAAAACTTTATTTTCTATTATGTTTTTCTTGCTATGTGTATTCTATTATATATTATTCTCGTGATGAAACAAAACATAAAATAAAACATATAACAGACTACATAATCTGTTTGAATTCAGGGAACTGATATCGAAATATTTTATGATATTCTCAAATAAAACAAAGTTAAAACAGAAGTTAATTAAAGAGAGCCCTGTATTTAAAATGTTGTAGTAATCGTTCCACTCCTGAAAATAAGACCCTTAGGAACTTTTATTTTTACGAGCTAAGAGGCGCAAACCATCAATCGAAATAACTCATGTCAATAAAAGTATCTAATAAAACCAATTAGATAGGGTTCTAATTCGACACGAAATATAGGGTATCGGGTCAAGCTTGCCTACACGAGTCATTCTTAGCGCGTGGCACCTATGTGGATACTTCAGTAATTAAATTTAGGGAACCAATTTTTGTGATGCCTCGACAACCACTTTGGAAATCGAAGGTCTGTATTGACATCGATGAATACAGGATGGAGTGCTTATAGTAGAGAAAAATTTAAGAGCAGTTTACTTAAAATATTAGGCCAGGAAAGTTACAGATTGGTATGGCTCTAACGTGACGTGATAACTATTGGAATCGCTCGGGAATGGTATACCTATTGAAAATATCGAGGTGCGCCAGCTTGAAAAGGTATGCATAAACAACGAAAAACGACGAAAGCCACATTTTTCCCGGAAACAATCGCATATAACTCGGTAAATATGCATTTTAGAGAAAAATTTATACTCATAAATTTGTTTGTTATAAAATTTTCTACAAGATAGAGTTAGTCCGATATCCGTAGATTTGAAATGTTCGCTGCAAAATGCTCGAAAGTGCAAAACAAGTCTGTCTTCTGCATTGTAAATGATAATTGCTTCCAAATGACCTTATCCCTTAATTTATTATCTTAGCTATTAACGATGCATCAAAACGCAAGCTTAAAGTAAATTAAACGGTGTCTCCAGGTGTCTAGACGGACCCTCATTAAGCTTTCCTCTCCCCCCTCCCGAATTAGCCTTAGCCTGACACGAACTGACAGTGGTACACAGACCTATGAAAATTGAAATCCTCACATTTTTCTACCCCAATTTAAAAAAAAATCGTCAAAATCGGTGCAGCAGAAGCCGAGATATATCATCCTGAAGCGAGCGCCTCGATTTTAAGACCGCCGTTCGAAGATCTCTCGACACAAACGACCGCATGAGGGTCTAGTGTCAGAGTAGTTAATGTAGATTTTTCTACAGCTCAGAAATACTGACTTGTTCGGAAATAGTTCTACTTACAGGTAGGTGGCGGTAGCGTTGCTACACATATTGTCATTTAAATGAACCGGGTGGCCCAAATATAGTAAAAGCATTGTTGTTTAAATAAAACCTGGATTACGATGTATGTTTGTGCTATTATAATAATTGCATTAAATAATTAATACATAGCAATGTACTATTATGAACAAATATTTATCACAATTATATAAAACACAGACTAGAGGTAATAACAATTTAAATTGTTCTAGATATTTGTTTAGTTATTACCAATAACATAACTATATTTACTAAAACACCTGCAATTGCATAAAATTGCAGATCAATTTAGAGCTTTGATAAATCGTAAATCATTATCTTAAGTTCTACATAGTCAAGTGTTCTACCAACGTTGAGGGAATATATTCCGTATAAACTTTGCTTCTATCGAACACCCTGTTCAATCAAGGGGGTTTCATTACACTACCACAACGTTTTTTTTTATTTTTAAATAAATAGCTTATTTTGATGTACAAATTTTTGGCTGAGGTATACGAGTACGTATACACTACTTCAAGGCCGTTAAAATCATGTGACATTTGTTTTGATATAGCATCAGGGAAACGATAGCTAACTCATATTAAAAGTTTTTTCTTGACGAATTTTACGGCCTTGATATTTTTGCAGTCTCAAATAGTTTTTCTTATAGTTGCGATAACCATTCAGGGACTTGTCATGGCTGACGTTATACAATAATTGTTAATACTGTCAATACTGTATTTCTCGGTTTCTCGCCCTAAAATGATCAAGATTGTGGTGTTTTAGGTACTAAAATCTCGAAAAATAAAACACGTAGAGCAAAAGTAATATCAAAAATAAAATTATTGATGTTTTGTTTATCTACTTTTACTATTAAAACTCTTCTCAAATAATATTAATAATTAATTTTAAAATGCATTTGTATGACGCACATTATTTCGCTATTCTAACCCCACATTTTAACAATTATTTTCACATACTTATAAACAAAAGTGAACAATCTTATATGCAGAACTATGTAAGTTTATGTTATGACAGTGTTTACATTTATAGTTGAATTTAAAAATACGTATTTTTAAAGATTTCATACATTTTCATAATTGATTGTAAGTTCTACTTTGGATTATTACAAAATATATTTTAGTTTCATATTATGAGGCAACAACATAAAACAACAAAACTATGTAGATACTAACAAGAAATACCTACCGGAATCCCAAAAAATACCTATATTATTTTACTTCTTGAGATGCAAGGCAGTCAAGTCTAACTTTTTTAACCTGATATCAGAAAGTTTGGAGTAATATTTACAAGGTTAGGTAAATAATTTCAGTTATATTAAGTATTGTACCACATATTTATGTATGTTGTATTTTCATAAATTTAGAAAAATCTCTTTGTTATTTCACACCGTTAATTGGTAATAATAAATAACGAAATAAGTATCAATTCGCTAAGTGTTTTTATTTCTCTTCTTTTCTGGTTAAAATAATTTATTGACAAAACCGAAAAAAATTGCGGCAACTCTATTCATGCGAAAAGTTATGTACATATTATTAGATATCTCTCCGTAAAAATTAATTGCAGTTAGAGTCGGACTTGAGACTATGAGATAGTACTTTAAAAATAAGTAGGTTTTTTGTTATAAATATTCTTCCAAAAGCTCACTCACTCTCTTTGAAATACAGAGACCGAAATTTAAAAAAAAAACAATTTTTATGTGTACAACCGTTTACAACAATAATGGCACTCTTTAAAATGAATTTTGCGATTTCTTTAGAACTTCTGATGATTTGTAATAAAATCTACTTCAAATTTTTAATGTTAGTTATTAGTTGTTTCACTCATCGATAAAGATTTAATGAAATTTCTACTCGGAACTTCCAAGTTCAAAAACTCGTTTAATAGAGTGTCATTATTATTGCAAACGATAGTACGTGTCTGCTCCCGGTTGCCCCACAATTTGACCTACATCAAAAATACGCTGGTCATAAAAACATCGTAGGTAAAAAATCAAATATAAAAACCTAGCTGTATCGAGGTATGCGTATGCCTCCGCTGCAGCTGGCGGAACATACCTACCTACGTAGCTAGACAGTCATACACATTATTATCACCATCACTTTAGCTCGCACCGTTTACGGTTTCTTATATCAACGTGACGCATGACGCCAGAAAACAACATAAAAGTGATTGTATAATATACATGATACATGAACTAGTAATTTTTGTAGACAGGATAATTGTTTTGACAATTGACAGGGCAATAAGTAGAAACCATAAAGGTAATACCTACCGATCTAGTAAAACTAAATTATAATGAATATAGGTATTTCTACAACGAACTAATTATGTACCTTGCTTCCTTAATTTTTTTTTATGGAAATAATGTAAAATTACAATACGTATACGTATGTATGAAATATAGTTTAAATATTTTCATTAATTTGGGAAATAAACATGTCACGTTTTCATGAAAAGGGTTCGACGTTTCTCTGACTTGCCCTGTATTAGCAAATATAAATAATAAAATGATTCAATAATGTGTGACAAACACACACAGACACACATACCTACATAAACATAATAAATAGGTAGTTACGTACAAGTATTTTAATTAGCACCAGATATATTTTTTTCAGTTGTATGTAAATCATTTGTTTAAAATAGACCATATATGTATAGAAATATCTTATAATAAATGTTACTATTAAAAACTGAAGTCACAGTATAATTGTGCTGAAATATTAGAATCATGTAAAAAAACCTTTTTCAGGCCACTATGTATAAAATAGTATTTACCATTTTACAGTTATCTGTAACTAAAACTTTTAAAGAGTACATTAAGCAGCGGCGGCGCCATCTTTGAGGTACATGCCAAACTTCAGTTTTCTACGATTTGGTAATAAACATCGCTAGAAATATTCGAAACCGGCAGACATGTTGATATAATTGTCAAATAAAAATTTTGCGCTTAATTTTTACACATATGGCTTGATTTAAAGCAACAATATTTTCAGAACTTGTTTCTTGTCCCGTAACTTAGGTAATGAGAACTTTTCATCGCGATCTGTGACAAAAATCTGGCAATGTTTACCGTATAGAAATACTTGTATTTTATTTTCTAAAGAATAATTTGATTTGAAATTTCTTCATTACCTATTCTGATCTTTTATCTAATAGCACAAGTCAGTTTTATGACTGTAAAAGTTATCCGAACGACGAAAATTATGCTTGAAATTAGGTCTACACTGTCCGACACTTTGAACGCCCTCTTAAAGCGCAGGCGCCGATTTCAAGTTTCGCAGCCTATCCCCACCCCTCCGAATTTCGGCTAAGAGCGCGCACTACACAATGCAAATTTTTGTGAGTCATGCACACATGTAATGTAATTTTTGAAAGCTGATACGAAAACGTCTTGGAAGAACCTATCGATTGGTATATAATTTATTGTTACATCATTAACCGTTACGCCGCATACCCTTCCCAACTTTGGAAGTTAATATCTCAACATCTACTGGACCGAATTGGATGATTTTTTTTTTCAAGAAGCGTCTTTCCGAGTACTATTTTTCTATCTTTATAATTTTTTCCCACTCGCAAATCCCGCTTCACAGGCTTATTTATTTAAAAGCCAAAATTTTCAAACTTTTTAAAACCGCTCAAAAAATTGAAAAATGGTTAAGATAGTAATTGTATAAGATAATTTAAGGATCCAAGAAGGTGTAAAAGCGCGGTTGCAAAAAAATATTCATAACTGTGAGCCTGGCACAAAATAAAAGTCTTTTTTTCCAGGTAGGTTACTTAACAATTGCATTATGCAAAAACTGTCAGTCCGATCTTAATCGGCCTTGCGGCTCTCGTTTTGTATTGCAGTCAAGTACTTTTCTCTAAATGTATGGCGTGATTGGGTTATTTTTTCATTGTTATATAAATAATTTAAAATTACCTTGTTTTTTTACCTACTCTTTGCACTTTCGAGCATTTTGCAGCAAACATTTCAAATCTACGGATATCGGATTAACTATTTCTCGTAGAAAATTTCATAATGAACAAATTTATAACCATAATTTTTTTTTAAAATGCATACTTACCAAGTTATATGCAATTGTTTTCGGAAAAAACGCGATTTTCGCATTTTTTTTTCACCTTTTCGTTGTTTATGCAAATAGCACACCTTTTCAAGCTGACGCACCTCGATATTTTCAATAGATGTACCATTCTCGAGTGATTCCAATAGTTATCTAAGTTACGTCTCGTTAAAGCCATATTTGAAAGATTTCGTTGTATTCTCCTGTTTGTTTTTCGCACATTCTAACTCTGTTTGAATTAAAGAATTTCATAAGTCACTGTCAAACAGGGGCTTAAATTTAAGTATCTGTTTTCATACTTAAGAAGATCTTAATGTATGGTGCAATAGGAAAAGCATACTTTTTTATATGGTTTTTATATAGTACACGTTACTAGATAGGTAGATATATAAGAGGTTAAAATTAATTGGTGTTAGTCTCATAAACGGTGCCCCTGCTTGTGACGTCACTATACGCAACTCTAAACTAGGAGATCTGCCGGTAACACGCTAATACCGGATCATATTAAAATGTGCTATATTGTTTCGTAGCTGTGTAGTATATACTTCAATTGAAGTTGAATTTAGTAAGCTGACAGCTGGATTGTTTTCCGTGCATGCTGAGTATAAGAAGCAACGATTTGGTTCGTCGCCTTCTGGTTTATAAAAATTAAATACTATATATACATGGTGTTATTTAAATTCAGTCATTTCGTAAATAAACTGATGCAAATGACTTAAGGGCGCCGTCGCCGTATATTAGCAGAGTAAGTCTACAAGACAGTAAAATTTTAAACCCTTGACATTTATTGCGATCTAGTAATAACTAAACTATTTAAGGCTTAAAAATTACCGATAATTGTATATTACGCGATCTTCCTATCTTTAAATATGGCCATAATTAAACAACGTGCAAATCGACATAGATAATTTTAAGTTTACCTTTCTCTTTTACACATAAAGGATAAACTTAGGAAAGGTTTGTGTTCATTTTTCTTACTTTAGTTTTTAAATGAGAAAAATTATTTGTTGAAGTTTATGTAAAAATCCAATAAAAATAGACATTTTCAATAAATATTTTAAGGGTAAAATATCTACATTTTGTTAATATAAATACTAACACTACCTAAGATAGCTTTCTAGTATCCAACAATGTATAATTCTTTTTGGTAACTTTAACAGGTTTTAAAATTTCTAACTTACATTCCACCATTTTGGGCCACAAATATGATCACTTTAAGGATGAAGTTTAATTGAGTTTTAAATTCTCTGCATCCAATAATTCTTTCAATTAGGTGAGATCTTTTATAAATTTAGTTGTCAGGGATCTAGGGTTTTATTATTTATTTATAAATAAATGGCACCTTAAGTTGCTTAGACTAGTCGAGATCTGGCCCTAGTACCAGATATCATCAACTTCAACAAGTAAAACACAATGTTAATATCATCTATAAACTTGTAGTAGACTTTCCACTATCAGTTGCAAGAACGATATACTCCAAGTCCACCAAAAAAAATTGATTGTTTACTAACCAATTCTGTAATAGCTTTTTATCTCTCCAATTTTTTGTAGATTATATTGATGTTCAAAAGTCTAGAAACCAGAATATTCCCGAAAACATTGTTAACAACAAAATAATGTAAATATATTGTTTACAATATTTATAATAAGTATAATTTAAAGTGCATACATCCAATAGTTGTCATCATTATTATACCATCTCATGACAGAAACACAAGGCACAAAACTGAAAACTAATAATGTTTTAGCAAAATTTATAATAACATATTTTCTTCAACATCAGATAACTTTTTGGTAGTTGGAAACTTCTTAAATTTCTCAGAACAGCAGCTATAAAAGTTGAAGAGTATGTATTTTCAATTGTTCAAGTTAATCACAAGCTGCTTATGTGGTCAGATCCCCAGACGTCAAGCGTAACTGAAATCTTTATCATCTTCAGTAACTCGTTTTTATTTGCAATCAAATGAATTCAACATTAAAATTGATCCAATAATAATATACTCAACATTGAACATTCTAAAGATATATTAATTTCGTAACTGTATTCAGGCTAGACGTACAAAGAAAGAGCAACTCCAAACACGATCGTACTGCAGCGTTAGATGACATAAAGTGCCGGAGACAACGAAGATGGTGATAAGCTTGTTAGCAAAGGATTGGGAGAGTTTTCATAGGGCCAGAGCTGATTTGTAGCAGCCTTTAGGTTGTTTTCGCAGACACCGATAAAACTTGTCGGTGTCGCTGTCAGCATTGAATATTTGTAAATAGAAGTCAGATCGGATTATGCGTGAACACCAACTTTACTTGTTTACTCTGCTCTTACATTAAAACTAACAAGTCCGAAAGCTATGCTGTAACTCTATGATTATCTATATTGAGAACATAGTATTGCAACCTCGAAATAGGGTTAGCGTGGGAACAAGTCACGTAGACAAACAAACTTTATTGTCACTCTTGATTACACAAGAAATATTCTTCAACAAATTCACAATAGTCAAATATTTTACTTTGACGTTTCGTTCATTCGCGTCTGACTGCTCAATATAAACTGACTCTAGCGGTGAAAATAATCCGCTTATATAGGTTCTTTAGGGTTCTAGAAGTTTTCGACGGTCTCGAGAATCAAATAGAATGTGGCTGAGAATGTTCCAGAAAACGTCGAAATAAAGGCATCACAAAAATTATAAATTCTAACATAAACAGAAACGTAATTTACAAACTAACCAGATAGGTGAGCTTCAATTATAAATTCTAATGTAAACAGGAACACAATTAACAAACCAAAAAGGTAGGCGAGCCTCCGTAACAGTATATATAGTACACATATACTTTGTACACGTTGCTTCCATTATGATATGAAAATAACTACATGAAAATTGAATATACAGTATGTGCGGAACATGAGTTCCTTTATTTTGCTGTGATGACGATAAATTGTACCAAACAAAACTTAGCAGGTTTTTCTGTCTGACCAATGGTACCTAACAGAATTATGACGGCAAACAGGTCTTGATTATGTGATGTCGCTCGTACATGTCAGGATTATCAGGCGTCGAATGATTTTCTTAGAGTTCGTTTCACAACACAGAATGAAATGTGAAATATTTACAAATGTTCAAAATGTTTACCGTACAAACGTCTCATAGCCACAGAATTTTATCCAGATTATCTATACATTACTCGTATCATGTCATGCACCTGGTTATGATTACTTTAAATTCTTCCATTTTTGTTTATGATGTACACTAACAAAGATCACAGAAAAATGAAATGCACTAGCCACAATACTACTGGTACTAATACGAGTACTACTTTTAGGTTAACAAGAGCAGGTGATAGGTTGCAATGTTGTCGTACGTTGCAGTTTTAAGGATTATCTGGGAAACTTCAATTATTTACTTCATTAATACTTACTGCTACAAAAAAAAAATAAAATCAAATTTTGTTACAGGAACTTTTTACTTAACAATAGTTATACTTTCGTAACAAAGTTTTATTGCAGTTGTAAGTATTTTTATTTTAGAAATGGAAAAATTATTCGTTTTAGACATTTTGTTGCTTTTGGTCAGATATTACTTGTAGTTCGAACACCCTGTATATTTCTCAACTTTAAATTTTTGGTAATATTTCAATCTTAAGATAGGAAGCAGATACTTATTAGAAAACTTTGGTGTAGGTCAAAGGTCTCGTTAATTTTCTTTGTGTTTGTTAAGCATAAATTTGCTTTTCCTTTCTTAGTAAAAACAGTGAGCAACATAGCTACGTTAAAATTCAATTTTAAAATTAAGGTGTAGATTTTTAAAAGTTATGATGTTCAATGACGATAAGCTCAAAACCAAAATAGCATAATTAAATGCTATTGCTGATAAATATTACAATATTTCAACTAATTTTAAGAAACTTTTCTATATTATATCAATTTATCTTTGCCTAACTCTAGATAAATCAATTTTGTTCTATATATTCATCCATTCAACTAATTTATTACATACTAAAGAATTTGTTGCTTGATAGAGTTGGATTTCAATTATACCCTTGTAAAGTTTTGGGTCGTCTATAATGTTGTCTAAAGCGTTTTACCTGTTGGTGTTTTAGTATAATGCTTCATTTTACTAGTATTTAAGCGATTTCTTGGATATACTAGGAGAGAGAAAGACTGTTTAATTTGACACGTTTGCGTTATTTATATAGTTTGATCCATTATATTTTAGTTTTTTCCAAAATAAAAACGGTTGAATTTCGGTTAAAATAATATAGTACCGCATATAATGCAAAAACATCAAATTTCAGTATTTGCCTAATTTGTATGCAGTATTTGTGATGTATGGTTAAGCCAGAAAATAGAAGTCGATCTAATGCCTATAACTCCTCGGTACTCTTATTTCAGTGTAAATTTAGAAAGCTAACTACTTTCTAAAATTCACAACATGCTTTTTAATATTATCCTCTAATCTACCGATGCTAGATTTAACTTTGATGAACTATTAATAAAAGTCACCAATTTGTAAGTACTGAAATAAGAGGTGCATCCAATGGTTGGTTCTAAAACGAAATGATTTTTTTTACAAAACTCTCAGTGACTTGATGCTTAGCCTCTGGGAGGTTTGTCAAAATATGTGATATCAACTTGACGCTGCTCCTCCGCATTATGACCAAAATGTTCAGAACCATTCAAATGTAATCGGTGTATGTCAAATGACAATCACGTTCCCTCGAACTCAACCCGTTGGACTAGTTTCTGGGGTTTTATGAAATATCTCGTTTATATAGTTTTCATACTAACTGGACAACAGCTAAGGGAATGAATTATACAAGGTAGAGAGTACTTTAGGCTGAAACTACATATTTTCCAGAATATCCGTTAATCTCTAATTAAAATAGCCCCAAGTGGGTTACTGATTGCTCAGTTTTGCCTTTCGTTTGTTTCAATTTATTGAATAAAATGGAAACAACCATATAATACTAGCTATATTTACTTTGTGCCACATCTAGAATATGGAAAAAACTTGTATCTCGTAAACCGAGTCTGAAATAAAAATCTGATAAGAGTAAAAAAAATTATACAAAAACCATGGGCGTAAAAAAATTAGGTGGTCTGTGTGTTGACATTTTAAGCTAAAATTCCACAGAAAGTGTGCCGATTGAAGATAAAAGTATGTGCCTTTCATAGAAATATCTGTAAAATATAATTCTTAAAATTTTATTTTAACATCTTATATTTTGAAAATGGAGTTCCAAAATGAAAAGTGGCATAAGAAATGTCCCATTAATTTGGTCCAACGGATATGTGAATTACATAGGGTGTGTAAAAAAACCTCCAAATTCTATTTGACTTGAAATATTTAACATTTTATTTGAAAATATAAACAATCTCTGAAAACCTGTGTATATCCCGACACCTGGAAGATTTTCAAGATTTGTCCTATTCATAAAAAGGTAAATCAAATATAGTTGATAATTATAGACCGATAGCGATAATTTTTTATTTCTCAAAAGCGCTTTAAATAATACTTCACAACACAATTTACTATAATATCTACCACAGAAAATCGGCTTTGCACAACATGGTTTGATGAAAACTCGGTCTACTATAACTAACCGTTCATGTGTCACTCAATATCTTGGCAAAGCTCTGGACGCAGGTCTTCAGGTAGACGTTGTGTATACGGACTTCAGTAAAGCGTTTGATAGACTAGATCACGCAATCTTGATGAATAAATTATGCACTATGGGGTTTCCAGATAACTTGCTTAGGTTACTTAAATTTTATATTTCATTGGGCACGTAGTTTGCCGAAATTCGCAGCCTCAGATCTCCAAAGTTTTTATCATCGTCAGGGGTTCACCAAGAATCCTGTTTAGGACCCTTCTTCTTTATAATTTTCGTCAACGATATATTTCAATCGCATGATGTTAACTGTCTTATATACGCTGATGATATGAAGATATTCACTAAAATTGATTCATATTGCGGTGTATAGATAACCATCTGCCTCTTAATATTGCTGGTTCCCCTTTAACTAGAGTTACTGAGATCAGAGATCTGGGTGTGCTTTTTACTTCGAGTCTGAGCTTTACAGAACACATTACCAAATTAACAGCTGAATGTTCCAAAAGTATGAGATTTGTTAATAGAAATTCACGTTCTTTTACCGAGTGTCGTGTGTTACTTAGGTTATATCGCGCTTTTGTTCTTTCTAAACTAGAATACGCTAGCACAGTTTGGAGTCCACATTATTCAAATGCTATTAATAAGCTGGAGAATATCCAGAGGAAGTTTCTGAAGTACATGTTTTTTAAAGTTGATGGCTTTTACCTGAAAATTGGCATTGATCACATATGTTACTAAGGCAACATGGCGTACATAGTGTTGAAAATAGTACTTCCAAATCTTTCTTTTTAAGTTCATTAATAATTTAATTGATTGTCCTACTGCGCGAGGAACGATGCACTGTTTTACCTTAAGACACCAAGGACCAACTTACTCTCAAATTTCTTAACGTGTGTCATGTGTAACACATATAATACTTTAAAAAAATTGAAAATACTTAAAAACAAAATTGACCTATTTACCTCTTCGGTGGCTAATATTAGATCAGTATGTGCGCAATTTCTGCAGCTAACTTGAATTAACTTACTTTTAATTTTTTATGCTAATATTGTTTTTATTGTTTTAGTGTATGTTTATAGTAGATATAAAATGTGACTATATCTTTTGTCCCGCCTGTAATTGGTATAGTGTACTGTAGGTTGGAGGTGGTGTTGGGTGCTGTAATAAAAATAAAATCAAATAAAATAAATTGTTCTCCTAGTAACAACTTCCAAATTTTATAAGATAAATAATGTAAGAATATGTCCGAACTAAAATGAACACTTAAACCTTAAGTTGCAAACGAGACTTATATAGAATAATAATGGTATGCTGTCCCCTGGTCGACTTTTGGGCATAAATATTAATGTAGGGGAGACCCGACTGAGATGGTACATCCGCTGAGATGGCACTCTTCTTGATTAACACAGTTCAAATGTCTTTATTGCGTTTACCGTTCTCTATAATAGACTACAACTCTAGCATATACAGGGTGTTCCTAAATAAGTGTCGCAACGTAAAACTGTAAATTCTTCTTGAAAAATGAATTTTTTTTTTCCTCTTTCATTTTTCTCTGGGCTTTCGTTTTCAAGATACACGGTGTAAAAACATTATTTTTTTTCAGTTTGTTTCCAATATCTTAGGAACCGTTTCAACTACAGGACAGAGCTTTTGTAAACACATTACCGCTATTAATAGCTACTTTTTCGCACCCACCAGGAATAAAATTAAATAAAAGACGTACCTATTCTCCAAAGCAAAAACCGAATAACAACTTGAAATCTATAATATTATCTATAATAAGAAATCTTTGCCCTCTAATGACTAACAGGAGAAGAGAATTCTGGGAAAATTCAAATGAGGATGATGTACTTACCGAACCTTACAGACTCGTACTTTGAATAACTAAATAGAAAGTAATGTTTAAATATTTTGTAATATAATATATATTAATATTATTATAATAAATATTATAAAGTTATTTGTTCTTTTTCTTTCTCTAATTCTATTGTAAACTCAATTAGGTTACGCTTAAAATAGAAAGAAAATAAATAAAAACTGGCGCATTTATCATTTAAAAATAATATACCATGTTACTATTTAAACGTTCAAGATTTGTACATGTACGTATATTGATATAACATTATATTTCCTTAGTTTTCTAAATTTTCCTAAATTGCGGTTTTATTCTAATGGACCGTCCTGCATCCTCATAATTTTTTAAACACCTTTTTCTAATTTCTTACAGCGATATATACATAATATCATAGATTTGCTTGACAATTTGCATAATATTTTAGTTTATTTACTGGCACAGCACAATAGATTAAGTTAAAATTACCACGAAACTAATGAATATTTATGCAACATTGCATTATTTTCTTATGCATTTTTTTGACATCGCAAGAAAATTTCCTAATTCTTTGTTCATCAGAACTTTATTTAGATATGAGGACGAAAAAGATAACGATGTAGAATGCTATGTAAATAACCCTGTATAAAATAAATGGTTCTATGATAATGACGAATTTATTATACAATTCAACTGATATTTTAACTTACTTACGCTTCCCTTTAACGTTTTTTTTAGTACTTCAAGTACTACTCTAAACTAAATTCTAAATTATTTTATAGTCAGTCATTATACAAGCGTCTATTATTATTAGTACTGAATAACGGCAAACTCAAACGCTAAGTAGTGAAAAAGCGGCAAGTGCAGAAAATACGTTAGTTACCGCCTTTTTATTTCGTGCAGACGTTTCTCTAAACAATAAAACATGAAGCGTAAAAGCAATAACTGACATATTTTTTTTGTAAGAAAACAAATTTACATTTAATTATACTGATAAGTATTTTGAATAGCAATCTGTTATATCTATAACAAAATTTAATAGAAACATATTTAAAATCTATACAGTCTAAGTCGCTAAAGTTTTGGGCATTTTACTCAGTAACTGCATTTTGTCAGTTGCCGCCTTTTTACTAAGTGCGGCAGATCTGTCCTCGTATAGTGGTGTATCCGATCGGGGCGATCGGTCCTAAGGAGGGGGCAGTGTCACAGAATTTGCCCCGCTTGCACCCAATTCGACTATTGTGGTATCGCAAAACGCTAGATTGCCCCGATCGTCCCTACGCAATTCTGGTAAATAAATAAATAATGCCGTCTATCGAGGTGCGACTGGAAAAATTGAGAATCGACGAGAAGCGTTTGAGAGTTGTTCGGAAAATGGAGTATTCGCTTCGTCTATATAAGAAGAATAAACGGCCGAGTCAGGCAGTCTTAAATTAGAGAGTTGTTATTTGGAAATTTCCTAGAGATTCAGAGCGATTTAGGTAGTGATTAATGAAATAGTGTTTAGTTGTGTTGTAATTAGTATCGGTAGTGTACAGTGTGTAAATATCAGTAAAAGTTAACTGTCTGTTTTTCTGGTAAAAGAAAAAGTCGGGGTAGGAAACCCGCGACACTGTTATAAGAACGCTGTGATGTAAGGAATATGCAAATATTCAGATCAAATATACTTTATTACTGAATTAATACAAGTACACTTGAATGAGAAATTTTTTTAGTATATTTTTATATTTAAATTAGATTTTTCCGTGCGTATTCTGATGGTGTCAGTATTTCAGCATTTTGTGCGATTAAATTTAAGCAGCAGCGCAGTATTGAGCAGATATTCGCAAGAACATATTGATTAATGCTTCGAATCAGGATACAGGCGACCTGTAAAACTGGAGCAAGCTATCGCGATGTATTACATGTTAGAAAAAATCTGTAGCAAAGATCAAGTTCATAGCCGTGGCAAAGCTCGTTACAAGTGCCGTACTCGTCGCGTGCTAAACTCACGTTTCATTTACAATTCAGCTTAAAATAGACTGACTGAGATTTAATTATTACGTGGTTGACTGATTTATAAATTTGGGTATTTCGCGTTTTTACCTAATTAGTTTCAAACGTGCCGTGTGTCATGGCAATTTTATATTGATCCGAATTACGCTTGTCGACCCTTGGGATACCGAGGCGTAGAATGTAATTGTTAATTTCTTTTCCAACAATTCTTTAAGAAAGAACGCATAACAGTTAACCACAGTAGGTGTAAAAATAGTTGTTAACACACATGTATGTTAATTTCCTAACACACAGGTGCATTAGGAAAATAAAGCACGGCTGTCACTGTCACATCTTTGTTGTACTGTACCATAAACTTAGATTTCTGCAATTACACTAAAAAAGAAAAATAAAAATTATAACTATCATAAGAATTAATCTAACATAACATAATTAAATTGTTCATTGTTCTCAATTAGTTCAAGCAAATATCAAAATCAATAATGATTTAAGTAATTTGCCATCTACATCTAAAAACCACGCTTTAAATGTAAATCCAAATAAATCTGTTGCCTTACTATCCTGTAACAATAATGGTATGCAATTCCCTTATTCTATCTAATTGTAATATATATTCGAAACGTTTACAAAAACTGCAAAATTTATGTCTCAGATTTAAATTTGGAATCAGGCGTAGAGAGATAGAGAGAGTTACCTACAAATTAAATTAATTGCCTTGGCTCAATATGAGTAATCGCAGATATTTGCCTTTAACATGTTTTTGCTACAAGATTTTAAAATTCAGGTCAGCTCCGTATTTACACTACATTGGAAAATCACATACCGAACAGACTTTCATAATTTTAATGTCCGTAGAAAACATATACTTTATGTGTCCCGTCATCGCAAAGAAATTTTTAAACGATAACATAGCCTCATTAATGGTCAAAATATTACTGATTTATCTTTGTCCTACGTGTTATTTAAACAACAGCTACATGCAACACTCATATCTGCACAATGATCCCATATCGTTTTTTTGTCGTTTTTAATATATTAAAATTTTATTACTTATATCATGTCTCTTTCCTTTATGTTCCTTTGTTTTATTCGCTTCATGTCTATTAAACTATTTATCTTCCTTCTCACTTTCCTGTATTGTACTCGGTATAAAATTAGCATTTCTCTGCATATTACTATTTAGTTATTGTTAATGCATTAAAGAGATGTCTGTATTGTGTGAGTAAATGTTAAGCAGCTCCTGATTTGCCAAAATCAGTAAGCTGAAAAAAAACCTTTTATTTTCCATTTGTTATCAAATGTGTAAGCTTGTATTGTATTAAGGTATATATGTAATGGGAAATAATTAAATATTTATTATTATTATTATTTTCAGTCACACCTTCCGAGGTTCCGACACTTTCGGAGATGTTCTGAAGAGTGAAGCAATGACCACTCTCCGCTTCGTGGAGTCAGTAATCATCGTGTGTTCTGAGCAGACGTAGCGAGCCAAGGACGATTGCCTTCTGCATTCTGCCGGCTAAGATCTCTGCCGAATTTCGGTAAACCGGTATTATCTTTAATTCAGAAAGCAGAATATGTCTCATTCCACCCAGGACGCCTATAATTAGCATCACAACCTTAACAGAGTGGTCTGGATACAGCTTGCGAAGCTCGGAGAGAAGATCTCGATACTTCTTCCGTTTCTCCTCCTCTTTTAGGACGATGTTGTTCTCGCGGGAGCCGAGAACTCAATCACAAACATCGTCCTAAGCTGGTGGTCGAGGAGGACTACATCAGGCTTATTGGCTTGAATTTGCCTAAGGGTGGGGAATGAATAGTTCCAATACTTCTAATTCCCCATAACAGATTCTATATCCCCTGGAGGCAGCACTGGCGTCTCGTCTATCTCATACGAGTGTCGTAAATGATAATACAATACCCGTAAGGCTGAATCGTGTCTTTGGACGCTGTGGCCGCATATACCGGACAGGCCGACAGGAGATGCATAAGCGTCTCTGGCGCTTGGCGGCAAGCCCTGCAGCTGGTATCAGGAACCTCAATACCCAAGACACGACTACGATAGACGAGAGTGTTAATTACACCATCTTGGCAAGCCATTATGAACCCCTCGGTCTCAGAGTTCAGCCCCGCTGACCTCAAAAAAGCGAAGGTCAGCTTTTCAGATAAGCCAAGCCCCTCTAGATGACGGTAGAAGAGACCATGCATTGGCTTATCCTTATGTGGCTGCAGAAGATGACACGCTTCTGCAGCTTTAATTTGGGCATTTAACTGAGTAGGATCCAACTCGGTGACAGAGTCTACGTTTTCCCGCTCAGTATCGAACACGAAGTTCATCGGCTGCTCTTCTCGCTGCCTTATACACAAATGCTCCTATCCCTGCTGCTTCATGGTCTTGGACCATGCAGAGAAGGGGATCCGAGCTCCTGATGACTTTATAGGCTTCCTCCAAAACCATTCTGCCCTGGCGACACTCCAAACGCAATAGTCCACGGCTTCCCCGATTTCTTAGGAAATATAAGCGCGGAACGGACGATCCTGAATGCAAACTCCGATATAGATGCATCAGTTTGCACGTCCCTACATCGAGTTGCCTCAGCTCTTCTTGTGTCCATTTCACTACTCCAAATGAGTAGAGAAGGATCGGAACGGCAAGCATATTTGCGGCAGTCACATTGTTCTTTCCAGACAGCTCCTAAGACCAGATCTGTCTGAGGCGGTGCCGATATCTGCCGCGGAGAGCGTTTTTCACAGGATCCACCTCATGAGTGCCCCGCTGTGGGACACCTAAACAGGCATCTAGATGATGAAAGATGCTTCCGTCTATGAGCTGGGCGTCCTCTCCGTATGGACCGCATCGCCCTCTCTTGAGATGAACCAGTGCACATTTGTCCAGCCCTAACTCCATTTCAACTGCCTGCGTGTACTCCTGTACGACTCTGAGGGACTGATTTAAATCCCTCTCTCTGGAGGCATAGAGTTTAAGGTCATCCATATATAACAAATGGGTGACCTTATGCCTTTGGTCTTCTGGAGTACCGCAGTTGTAACCCCGGGTACGATGAAGTGCAACGGATAATAGAAGCAGTGAGATGCAAAATAAGAGGGAACTCAGGGAATCTCACTGGAACACTCGCCTCCTGAAAACCGGCTCTGTTTGGGCCTTTGCGGGTAAAGCGGGTCCTCCTGAGCGACATGAGTTGTTCAATACATCTCAGTATTATTATTTTTTTTTTCAGTCACACCTTCCGAAGCTCCGACACATTCGGAGAGTGAAACAATGACCACTCTCCACTCCGTGGAGTCAGTAATCATTGCGCCCGTAAATCGTGTGTTCTGAGTAGACGTAGCGAACCAAGGACGATTGCCTTCTGCATTCTGCTGGCTAAGATCTCTGCCGAATTTCGGCAAGCTGGTATGATCTTTAATTCAGAAAGCAGCGTATGTCTCATTCCACCCAGGACGCCTATAATTAGCACCACAACCTTAACAGAGTGGTCTGGATACAGCCTGCGGAGCTCGGAGAGAAGATCTCGATATTTCCTTTATTATTTTCAAATTATGGTAATTATTCAGTGATATACAGTATTAAACAAGTTTTATATTAGTTATTATAAAATTCTGCATTTTTAGAATTGATTCTATAGAATACTATAAACTTCTGCTACATATCGGTGAAAAAAAATCAATTTGGGTTGAAAAACAAAAATCGTGTATTATGCTTTGTTTAGTTTGTTGGTAAAATCTGCAATCAGCAGTAAACCCCAAATATGCCCTAAAGAGGTTTACGTTAAGTTTTTTTGGAGTTTGCAGAGGTCGTATTATGATAATACGTAGCATTACGTTTTAAACATCTTTGCTTACATTTGTGTTGCAAGTGTTGTGAAGCCTATTACAAACCACTTTTTTTTGCAGCTGATTATTCCTAGAATACATAGATTTGGGCAGATGTCCCAGCCTAGTGCCTTTGAAAAGGGACAGATTGTTGGGTTGCGCGAAGCAGGTTTGTCGGTGAGAGAAATTTCTATACCATAGTAGGAGGTACCGGCACCGGCCATCGTGTAGTAACCATGGAGCGCTAAAAACATATGGAATAACATTATGGCTTCATCACTTCTTGGATGTAGCTTGGATTGGCTTTCATATTGCCATTATAGAAAACTAGTGGTGATCTACCATACGCGATGGCCATTCCATAACGCCTACTGTGTGATGGGCACGGATTCGTCACTACAGGTCAACCTGATTCCACCACCTTGGTCCCACTAAATCCTCTCTCTACACCATTGTAAGCGGTTAGCTCGATGTTAACGAGTGAAAGGCAACACCCAATGTGAACGATAAGACAAGAGACCAAAACTTCGTATTCGGTGACGGTGATATCAGTCTCTGAGATATAAACGTGGCAATCAACGATCTTACTATGATACGTAAGAATCTGTTAGTATTCTAGAAATTTTTCTCACCGACAAACCTGCTTCACGCAACCCAACAATCGTTATTCGGGTATTACTCTCAAGGTCTAAGTTGGAAAATCTGCTCAAATCTACAGATTCTAGGCACAACCAGGTGTAAAAAATGTAGTTTGCTTCACATCACTTGTAACACAAATGTGAGCAGAAATGTTTAATACAATATGCAAACATCAAACAAACTTAACAGATAAACCTGAAAGTTTAATCATTTTTTACTTTTACCGAGAGAAGTAAACATGCAAAAATTATCAAAATAAAATGATATTTAATGGGTGCTTACCGTTCTTTGTCACGTAGTATATCTAAAATCTTAACGTAATGGCAATACTTAGTAGTAAACTCACGCATAAAAGTTAATTTAGTAACTAGTACCTAGCATTACAACAGATTTGTCAGAAAGTAATGCTCCCTTAAATACTATGGTTTTCAGAGTTTTTGTAATATGTCCTAGTAGCTACCAATCACAAAATACACTTGAAGAAACCTTAACGCATTTGGAAGTCATTTTAATGATATTAGATGCTGTTCATAACAGGTCGTTTTGACGGTTCTTTATAAAGGCAGCTCTGTTCACAATACTGGCGAATTCGTCCCTTGTAACCAACTTTTCATTCATGTAAATACAAGAAACGGATTGATGGCTTGTTGAATAGTGTTGTCCTCACAAAGGAATGAAAAACGATTTCAGTTGAATGACATCATTAAAAGAGTGCACGTGGTGGAGCTGTCAAATACAGGGTGTTTCCTAACTCGACAGCCAAAATGAAATGTCATATGTAGAATCGAATTTTAAACATAAAACAAAGAGTAACTTTTTTTTCAAATTGGGCTTCGTTTAGGAGATATTTAAAAAAATGTAAAACAAGGCAGCTATGAAAATAAAAGTTTGTTTATTATTTGACAGCTTGTCTTCAAGTAATAATTTTTGTATCACTTTGAGTGTCGTTTATGACTTTTATGTTAGTGTTTCTTTTAAAATGCTGTTTAGTAACGAAGAACTTGCTGACATTATTTACGTTTATGTTACTGTGATGGTAACACTAGAGCTGCGTGTCGGGAATATAGTATAAGTTATCCAAATAGATGGGAATCTTACCCTACAGTTTTTTCGAATGCTTTTCGAAGGCTTCGTGAGTTTGGAATTAATGAACGGCGTAGTGGAGGTCCACATCAGCAGCACACTGCTGTAGAAGAAATTTCCATTATTGATGCAGTACTTGATGATCCAACGACCAGTACTAGAAGCATTTCCACACAGTTACAATTGCCGCACAAGTTTGTTTGGAAAACTCTTAATCGAGAAATGTTATATCCATATCACTATCAAAAAGTCCATCACTTGCATCCAGGCGACGAGGTACAGCGGTTAGCATTTTGTCATTGGCTACTTGAACAGAATGAACAAAATCCCAACTTTATTAGAGAAACACTTTGGAAAGATGAATCAATGTTTACGAGGAATGGAAGTAACAATACTCATAACGAGCATACGCGGTCTTTACAAAATCCACACGCAGTTAGAATTAGAGGTTTCCAACAAAGATTTTCTATAAACACCTGGTGTGGTATTTTCAATGGACAATTACCACCTATTAAAATTTTGCCTAATCGGTTAACTGGTGACGCATACATGGCACTTTTAGAAAATGAGTTGAAAGATTTATTAGATGATATTCCTATTGGTCTTCAAAACAGAATGTGGTATCAGCATGACGGGGCACCGCCACATGCTGGAAGAAATGTGGTGGAGTGGCTCAATAATAATTTCAGTGGGAGATGGATCGGAAGTAGCGGTCCCGTTCATTGGCCTGCAAGGTCACCGGACCTTAATCCCCTTGACTTGAAGCAGTTGTTTTGCGTTGCTAGGCATGTGTCAATGTAAATGTTGGCATTTTTGAACATCTATTGTAGTTCTTAACTTTGCAATAATGTTTGTTGTTTGTTTTATTATTTAATAAAATATTTTTATAACTCGTAGTCAAAAATATTCACATTTAAATAAAGGATTGTCGAAAATTAAGACTTTGCTTTAAAAAATTCTAACAATGAATCCACATTTATCAATAACTCAATTATTTTTATAACTGAATATCTCCTAAACGAAGCCCGATATGAAAGTTACTCTTTATTTTATGTTTAAAATTTGATTTTACATATGACATTTCATGTTGGCTGTCCAGTTAGGAAACACCCTGAAGTTGTTTAAACAAAGAAAAAGTTAGCCAATTATAAGTACTATTGACTGATGTCTTTAGCTTTCTTGAAATTACATTGATTCATGTGAATATTCTTAAGTGAATCACTATGTATTTAGACAGATTATTTTGTGTTCCTCTTTTGGATATTTAATGATCAACTTGTCTATGGAACTATTTCTTTAACATAACTAAACATTTGTGAGCAGAGCTTCAATAATTTTTAGAATTACAGAATGAAAATATCGAGTTGTTATTACATTATGTATAGTTAATAATTTCAAAATCATAACGATTGAGAAAAGGCAAAAAATATCTATGAAAAATGTCAGGTAAAAAATTGAAGCGATTGTTTTGAATTATTTTCATTTTATAACATACGAATAAATATCTACACCGCTTAGTCCATATTCTTGCCCTTGTCTAATACGGTACCATTTTTCGAATGAGTTGGGGTTTCACACACGTACGCAGGGCTTCGTAACTTTCCCCATAAATACAGAAAGTTTATAGATCTACGTAGGCGTAATGTGTTTGGGAACATGATGCAATAAATATTGATCAACAATCAGAAGCATGGAGTCAATATACGGCAGCGATAAATCAAAAAGCTGACGCCCAGCTGATGAAATAAACTGTCGGCACAATTTCACTGACACAGGTGAAAATTGATGAGTAACAGGCATTCCATATTTTACACATTGATCTGCAGACAAGTGCGATGAATAAAATGAATGAAAATTGTTGGGTTTTTGTGACAGTTTACCATAAATGTAATATTATTTTTTATTCAGGCAGGAGCAATATACACTATTATTTTACAAGCGTATTACATTTTGTGTACAAATATTCCAGGTTAATTTGTTAAATTAAAAAATTGATATATTGGTTATATACCTTTAATTTAACCCAAAATAATCAATCTTTTCGAAACACATGGCTATTATTCGGGAATAAATTCTTTCCCTAGAATGGAAAATATGGTGAATGGTATATTGGTATAAAATACAAGGAAAATAGCTTCATTAAGAGATCAATTGGAAACAGGAATAAGTAATTACATGACGCAGTCGAACAAAATGTAATAAAAGAAAAAGAAAATATTTGTTGCTTCTGACGAATTAACTAGGAAGGCAAATTCGTATTTGTTCCGGAATTTACTCTTGTATTATTTAAAACCACAGTGACCAATATAAGACATAACAAGACATAAGGGAACAATTTACCCAGGCAGACTGATAAAATTTCCATTAAATGATCATCAAGAAAGAAAATCAAAGAACTAATATTGTCAGGTAGAAGCGCAAATTAATAGACCGTCTCATAAAACATTGTAGTCTTAGAGGGCACTTAAAGAGAATTGGGTTGTATGACGTTGACCTAGTTTATCAGGTCTTAATCTAATGTGAAAGATTAGGTCTCAGAAGATATTGGATGCGGAAGAACATATCAACTTATGGCATAAACTAGTAAAATATGATGCTGCAATGGGTGCTAAATAGAAAATGGGAGATTCAGGCTATAAATTATTATGGTTTACTTATCTTTTGTAGCATACATTTGACATGGTTATATGTATGAAAAATAAATACACATTTGTTGCAAATATGATCTTACAAAATTATTTCACCAGCTATCATGACTTGCTCTATATTTTATTTTAAAAATAACATTTGTGTAATGCAATTATGCGTCATACAGATCACAAATAACAAAAGTTTATGTAATTCTGGGATTCAGTAAATTAGATACAGAAATACTTCTTTTTTCTATTCTTACATCATAATTGTATGAAATAAAAAAACCTACAAATACTTTAAAGTAGTTTAAAATAAATTAATCAAAACAAAAGTATTGCATTATTTAATAGTTATTTGTGATATAAGTGCAAAAAGTGGAATTTTATAATAAAGCCACTTGTAGCACATTTATATCACACACTATTTTATCTACAAACACCCCTAAAAGTACAAATCAACGCACAGTGCTATTGCATTAGACCTAAACAAATTATGAATCTTGATAAAGAAATTTTAAATGCCGTCGAGGAGCAGCCTGGCATACGAACTAGGAAAGTTGTAGCGCAATTTGAGATATCACAAATCACAGTTTGGCGAACGCTAAGGTACGCCTTACTCTACCCATTTTACATGCAGCAGGTAGAAGCCTTATTTTCAAGGAATCTTCTTCGAGTGAACTTTTGAGACTGTTTGTTACATCAGCTACAATATCAAATCAAACATATCGTCCTGATTTGTTTACTTATTCTTCGTAAAAATTTCACCATACATTTTTGTAAAATAATCTATATAAACTAAAAATGTTTTACTAAATTTTTTTTATTATTCGGCATTATGTCCTCAGCTATAATTTCCCGTGTTTATACGTAGGCATAGATTAAGAATCACTTTGTATATAGACCACACTGCTATTAAACAAACGTCTATATTTATGTAACTGATGATTCTACCAAAAACCCCATGTGTACTGTATGTTTACTACTCCAACCAAATAAGTTGTGACAGTTATAGCGTAACAAACATGAGAAAAGCAATTTAAACTGATTATTTCCCAAGAAAAATAAGCACAGAAACACTGTGCTGCACTCAAATCCCATTTAATGTCATAGCCCAGTAATTTCTTCAGTCAGTTTCCCTTATTCCCCATTTTTTTCAGGAAATTCTTTAGGTTGCTTGTATTACTCAATTACTAATATCTAAAAAAAATTGAACTGTGTACTATCAACACTATATTGACTGCTCACAGCAGTGCGATCCTGAAACTTTCTAAAAATCTAATTATATATTTCGAGTGCAGCTCCATTTAAACTTCGATGTTCAAAAGTTTCTGAAAAGTTTAGAATATTTGCTTCTGGAAGTTTACGATAAGAACGGTCTGTTTCAGTGCATTCAAGCAATAATAGCGAGAAGTTTTATATTTCTTTGGTTATACAAGGTATCAAATGAAAATTGTAAGTACATAGGGATGAAATTTATTGTAATCATTACTGTAAAATGATACTATGCGAAACGCACCACGTAACTTTAACACGAACGCGACCATTTAGCATTTATTTTATTGCATTTTCTTGATGATTTTGTAATTTTTGTGTAGTGTGAATATCTTAAATAGAATTATTTACACACCTGTATAATCGGTAACCAAACCTTAGATCAACTTAAATTTGAAAAAAGGTGGCTAATAGGTACCTGTATAATAAATGTTTTGTTTTGTTTTAGGTACCTACATAAAACTCTTTTTTAGAATCCAAGACCATTTTATTATTAATTTCGTAGCATAATAAATACATATTTTTAGTTACGTAAGTCCTTATTTACATTATTTGAATCATTGTATTTTTACACCTCTCATTTCACAAATTGGTGATTTGTATTAAAATGGTCCATAGTCATAATTAAATCTAGCATCCATAGATTAGATAAATATACTTAAATAATGCATTGTGAACTTTAAAAGTAACTTTGGCAATTCTACATTAACTTAACACAGAAAGACCTTTGCCTGAGTTCGAGGAGGACGAGTATAGATAACTTGTAGGAGGCAATGATGTGACGGCTTCTACTACCTAACAAAATTATTTTGTAGTTGAACTTTACCTGGAGTTTATCTTATAAAATAATTTTTTTAATAAAATGTTTTCAACCGTGACTTCAAGTAGTAGATGAATTCGCAAGTTGATTAAGAGATTTGACTAAAAAGGCAGAATAATGAATCCGTTATCGTTGTAGTTATGAACTGTACAAGAAAATGCAAGAAAGAAAGACAAAGAACAGAAAATCTAGGTATTGGCACCCTATATTCAAGCAATTTTAGTATATATGAAAAAAGCTTCCATATGAATCAGTGCCTAATCATTAGATTTCATGACGGAAGTGATAGTCATCGTTTGGACTTTTGTTTAATGATTGTAGGGGAAATGATTGGAAATAGGTTCTTTCATCAAAATTTATATTATTTACTATTGAATCAACACTTTACTATTGAATTTTCACTTTCAATTTTTGACTGATAACTGTACAAAAAAAGTTACAGAATATGTTCAAAATGTCCTCCGTCCATTTCCAAGCAGGCACGACATCTTCGTCTTAACGATATTCGAAAACACCCTCCTTGGTTTGAATTTCAAAAGTGTCAAACTTTTGATTAATCCGTAGCTGCAGCTCTTCCAGGCTATTTATAGGAGTACCACACTAATGTCTTCAAATATCCCCAAACAAAGAAATCTAAAGGGTTCAGATCAGGCGATCTTGGAGGCCATAAAACAGGTCCGGCCCTTCCTACCCATGTATGTGGAAAAGTTTGATGTAAATGCTCCCTAACGATTAACAGGCGCTGCTTACCTCAACTTTCTACGGAACACACTGTATGAGTTTTTGAAAGACATTCCTTTGAATCAGAGGCAACAAATGTGGTTCCAGCATGATGGTGCTCCAGCTCATTTTTCCATGGCCGTTAGAGAGCATTTACACCAAATTTCTCTACTCTAGTTGACATATTAGCAGATACATTAATTACATATTTTTGACAAATGAATGAAGTTAAAACCCAGTTAGAAATAGATCTATAGAATCAATGCTGCAGCTCAGCATAACTCAAAACGCTATATGTCAGGAAGACTATTTATTAACGGTTGGCAGTTGACGAGATATATTACTCCCCCTAAAAAGTGAAGACGTCTGTAACGAACGCCCTTAAGTCTTGCGGAGCATATCTAAACTACACATCAACACACAAATGTGTTAGGAAACCACGTACCCCCAAGCATTAAGAGCGGTGATCCCTCCGTGTGACAGTCTGTCACGCGCTAGTGACATTGATGTTGCCGCGAATATTATCCTTGCTTGCATTACTACACGTCTGGTAATGCACCCTTCTCTATATCCCTGTTAGTTTATCTCAAGGATGCGACTTGCCAAGAATTACCAGCTGCACATACGAATGAATTTTATTTTATTTGGAAAGGGTTGATTTGAGATCTTAAATTAATTTGTGACACCAACATTCCTGTAACGCGAAGAATTTAATTATATAGAACGGAGATGCTGCGAAGAAAAAACTTTGGGCGAAGGAATTGTTAAAAAATTCTTGAATTATTTAGTATCGTAATTAAGTGGATGTTTACCTGACATTTCATGAAAAATAAATACCTTCTGTACAGTATCATTCACGACGATACAATTTGTTTCGTGTTACATTTAGGCATCGAATTGTATTCAAACCGTTCTAGTGACAATTTTTCGATACGTAATGGAAATTTAATTTACATGATAAAGAAACACAAAGCTCGAACTTACCACTCTGTCAGAAAGCTGTAGTTTAATCTTTATACATTATACTCGCTGTAATATATGCATTAGTAAAGCAATGCGTATTGGTATAATAATAATATTTTTCTACGTTCATGCAAAAAAAAACTTTATTAAACTATATTTAGTGGAAAAAGTGCTTCTTTATTGCACTAGTGCAATAAAATGTTTATTGCATTCATCTGTCATTATACTACAGCGTTCATCATGACAAACATAAACATTCAAATCGACGTCATATTTTCCTAGACTTGTGTCATCTAAATAACATCTTTTGGTTTTTGCATGAACGTAGAAAAAATATTAAGTAGGTTGTTTTTACATTCAGAAATAGCTTACGTTGGTAGGCTCTAACAACTGTTTAATGCAGGAATAAGGAAAACCTAGATAACCTCATTAACTAGATCAACGTTTTTTCATCTTATTTTACCCGCAGCCTAATTTCCTTCTCCAAGTATAGTTGATGAAACAAGTTTAGCTATAGCGCACTAAAAACCGATTAAAAACATTACTTGGGTTATTGCTATAATTCAAAATTTACTTTAATTTGGCATTCATATAAAAAAGTAGATATATGATAATCATATTAGAGGAATAAACGAAACATAGTAACTAATTAAAGTTACTAAATAGTTCGGCAAATTGTAGTTGTTTTTACTTAAATACTTATGCTCAGTGCAGCTTGCTAGTAGCAAAACGATGCCTTTATAATGCTAATAGCTGAGGTAATCACAAAATATTAGCAAAATTATATGCATATGGTATAGAGGTTGGAGCACTGGACTGGATTTCCCCATTTTTAAAACAGAGGAAACAATATGTTAGTTTCACTCATTATAGTGATGACCATGGTAATTTAAATACAAATTTAGCTCGATGAGTAATGACGTTGAAATGAATGTCATCCAAGGTTGTGTGTTGGGTCCCATGCTCCCCCATTTGTATATAAAGGAACACGATACTATGACATCTAATATGTTTATCACTATGTATGTTGACGATCAATCCATTATTTCAGAAACAACCGATAAAACTACAAAAGTTAACTGTAACAATGTGCTAAATATTTTAAATAACTAGTATGCGTTTTGCAGCCAACACTGTAATGCAGAAAAACCTATAACCATCTGAAAATATGCAATTCCATAAATATAACAATCCAAGAACACAATCTGACTAAAAATACAGCAATACAATTTCTAGGAATAGTTATGGAGAAATGCCTACAATGGAAATTACATTGTGATCAATTAATCAATAAATTGAATTCTGTGTTATATTTACTCCGTAATGTAAAATTGGACTAAAGAACAGCTTCTTAACATACCATGGCTTAGTGGAGTCTAGGATGAGATATGGTTTGTGCCTGTGGAGCCCTTCAGCTTCAATTTTGGATATTTTATTTATAAAAAAAATAAGGTATATGGCTGTAAGATTTATCGTGTAGGAATATTTTTAACGAGTATAAAATTTTTATTTTAATTGTGTTATCTCTTGACATTAAATTTCGGTATATGCTTATAACAATAAAAATAAATTTCAGAAGATTAGTGATATTTATTACATTAACACCCGAGAAAATTATAAATTTATAAATATATAGCTCGTAACTAAGATTTAAATATATTCTTTAAAAAAACGCTAAATCCTAGTTAAAATAAACTAGAACAGAAAATGAGTTTTATCGGAATTTAATACTTCAAACATTTGTCGATCATAAAATATTACTATTAAAATTGTCGTCGGTATTCGTGGTTCTAGATTGGGTTAGGTCTTTTATATTTAACAGAGAGCAATTTGTTGAAGCATTATAAATATGGAATTACAGAATAAATTCGGAATGTGCTTTTCTTAATTTGAGGGTCCCACAAGGTTCCATTTTGGGCCCCATATTGTTTTCGCTTTACGTTAATGATTTTGCTATAATTGTTGATGATGCCTTTTTAACTTTTTTTTATGCTGACTATACATCTTTATTAATCTCTCATGTAATAGATCAGTCGTTACAAGTCAAATGTAATAATATACTTAATGACGTTGCAAATTGATACTCAACAAATTCTCCTTATTTTAACGTCAACAAAACTCGCTTTATAGGATTTCATAATCGGCAGAAGCAATGTGTAGGGCTAAATTTGAATATTAGTGCGCTATTACTAACTGTAAAAGAGCTAAATTTCTAAGTTTGCAATTGGATGATTACCTAAGGTGGAACGAACAATGCAACAATTTAATTTCTAAAATACATTCATTGTTATCTTTTTAGAAATTTGAAGTGTATACTACCGAGAGAAACAGTCAGAGCCTGTATCATGCACAAGTCAGTTCCAGGCTGAGATATGGCATCATATTTTGGGGAAGTTCTGTGACTGCTAAAAATGTATTCATGGCACAAAAACGTATTCTTAGGTATATAGCAGATGTAACAAGCAGACAATCTCGTAAAAAATATTTTAAAGAATCAAATATTAAAAAACCTTTGGTGGTGATCTGTATTGAAAAATAAAATAAACATGCCTGCTTTTTTACTCAAAGAATATTTGCCTCGTTGCTGACAATATTCGACTCGAACTTGATACCCTAATAATATCCGTGGCTTCCTTAGGCGAACGCCTGTTTTCGTGTGATAACAAAATAAATGTCGCAGAAAAGATTCTCCTTTTCCACATACTTTTATATATTTTGAACTTATATTGTCATGCACATTGGGGATTTAAAATGATGTCGACAATATTTTTGTTCACATAAAAGTGAAACAATTTATTTGGCTTGATGTGAAATTTGCAGTTGAATATAATTAATGTTTAATATTTATGCATTATTTATATATTTACATTTTTATTGATTAAAAATTTCTACTTTTTTATAAACAAAATATGTGAAGTAATAAGCAAATAGTATGAACTCTGTCAAAGAAAGATCTAACAGTTTTTAAATTTTACGTCCTAAAGATTTATGTTGTCATGCATATTGGGCATTTAAAATGATTTCGATAATATTTTATATCACATAAGTGTCGCTCCAAGCGACTTCAATCAACCTTTCTTGACTATATAAGTGGAACAATTTTATTTGGCTTGGTGTGAAATTCGCAGTTGAATATAATTAATGTTTAACGTTTTCGCATTATTTATATATTTACATTTTATATATTGACATTTTTATTGATTACAAATATGTACCTTTTTTATAAACAAAATATGTGAATGAATAAGCAAATAGTATGAACTAATCAAATATGTCAATTATCTGACGGTTTTTAAATTTTACATCCTAAGAAATTGGGCAGTTCACTAAGCCAATTTTGAAGCGCAATGCCGTTAGTAAAAAAAACGGTCATAATGTTGTACAAATTTCAGTCGATTACAGATGCTTCAAAATAAAGTTATGCATGCTCTATTAAATTGTAATAGGTTTACCAGATGTTAGATACGCTACGTTAAGTCCAAAAGTTGATAATTACAGAGCTACAGGGTGTCAAATGTTAAAAAATAAATCGGATTTTCTTTAATAAATTTCGACTGTTATACGTTAATTTCACGAAATTTTGTACCCAGGGGTTTCCTGGGATGGCAAATTCAATGTTATTGTCCATTTTGATATATCTTCTAGAGGGCGCTACGACTTCGAACCATTTAAACCGTTACAACTTTTTTGTTCCATCCTGTATATAATTTTGGAGTAGAAAAATCTGTTCCCCTTATATAGTCAAGAAAGGTTGATTGAAGTCGCTTGGAGCAACGGTTTCCGAGAAAAACACATCTAAATCTATTGTTTGCTGTGATCTAATACTAAAAAAATAATAATAAGTAAACGCAAACATAAATAATTAAAGCAAATGCTCGGAATTGCCACCATTTTCTTGTATACAGAGATTTATTCTTCGTACAAAGTTTATTTGTACTCTGCATAGCATGTCTTCATTCGTAGCGATATCTTGAGCAGCGGCACGAATTCGTCCTCTTAGCTCATTTTCGTTATTTATAACGACAGAATAGACCTTGTTCTTAAGTGTTCTCCACAAAAATGTATAATAGAATCAAATCTTATAGGTCCTATTGTTTAATTACAGAAAGCTATTTGCAGTTTCTTCAAGAAAAATTACCAGTGTTGCTTGAGGATAAATGAATAATTTTGAATTTTGTACCTAGATAAATAATAAGTCATCAGCTTTAGATATGTTTTTCTAGGAAACCGTTGCTCCAAGCAACTTCAATAAGGTAACCTTTCTTAACTATAAAAGATTTGGGAAGAGATTTTTCTAGTCCAAAATAATACAGGATGGAACCAAAAAGTTGTAACGGTTTAAATGGTTCGAAATCGTCGCCGGCGGCGCAATCTAGAAGATATACCAAAGTGGACAATAAAATTGAAATTGCCATCACAATAAATCCCTGTATACAAAATTTCGTGAAATTAACGTGAAACAGTCGAAATTTATTAAAGAAAACCCGATTTATTTTTTAACATTTGACACCCTGTAGCTCCGTGATTACAACTTTTGGACTAAGGCAAGTTTAGTTAAATCGACTTATTTTCCGCTATATTTTATGTAACGAAACGCTGTCCCAACCTTTTAGGGACACCCTGTATACAGGATACTTAATAATATGTTGCCGTTATATCTCTCTCAACAGCTGATGCATATTAGAAATATTCACTCATGTAATACAAGAACGGCTAATACCCTTCGTTATTATGTTAAAAAAAAACATAAAAAATTCTGCAATAAAAATGTTTCACAAGGGGGTTGTACAGTTCAATTTTCTGCCTAGCGAAATTAGGTCAAGTAAAACTGTAAATCAGTTTAAACACAAATTAAGTAATTATTTAAACAATATTTGAACAATAAATGAATAGTTTACATTTGCTTGAATATTGCATTGTTATTTCTTTTTGTCTTTGTCGTTGACTATATTAATTAGGTCTTTTTTATTGTAGATGAGTATGTTGTATTTGTGTTATGTATGTTGTTAGTATATCTATAGGTATATAATATTAATGTGTATAAGGTATATGTGTCTTATTTTTTGTATTTATAATATCTGTTGGATATTTAAACTTGTACTTACTTACTTACCTACTTACTTACAATTAAATGGAAGAAACTTGATCCGCCAAGATCAAGAGAAAATAGCGGAAGTGCAGTAACGTTCCAATACAACTAACAGCAGGCGGACGTTATACCGTGTTGGCAAACCATTCGCTGATGTTTGTTCTATTTAAAGACGAAAGAAAACATTATTAGTAATAATTATTTTTAACATTGATGGTTATATTCCTCAGAACCTGGTCTTTCTGAACGTAAAAAATTGGCGATTTAAAATGAATTTGTCAAGCTCATTATTATTAGCTCGTTATTATTGTTCATTAATTTTATATGCATTTAGTGATATATTTTGAGTATCAGTGAAAAATATATTTTGCGCTTATTACATTTATGAGTCTTACAAACAATATTTACCATTGTATTTCTGTAACTAGAATAGGGTCTATATTTATAGAAATGTTTACATGTATTTAGGGTGTTCGGATACGTACCTAAAATATTGATATTTCCTTCTGAATCATTGTGTATAAAAGTAACAAGTGTGTATTAGACTAGTTATTAAAACAAGATGTGTATAAGTAAATCATTTAGAAAACCTAATTTTTTATACGAAATATTTATCAAAACTTAAAACTAAATTGTCTCTGCTATCAACTTTACTAGATAAAATAACTGAAAATTCTTCAAGAATATACCTACTAGAGTTTTACGATTTTTCAAAGATTGAATGTTTTTAATAAACAAGAGCTATGATGTAAACTTAGAAGAGTATAATTCGCTATTGGAAGCCATATAAAAGTAATATCTGAACAACTAACTACTTACAAGCATCTAACACCAACACGGTGAGACCCTGCAAGTCAAATACCTTCTTTTGATAGTTGAAAAACATCAAACCAACACCACTAGTTAAATCTTGTTTATATGTGGGTGCTATGATGCATCTAAGCTGTAGCAAGTTTGAGGTCTATATATTCAATGAATCTTGAGTAATTGATTTAAATCTGTAGTTTAATGTCGAGTTTTTTTAAAATTGTAGAGCAATCGTAGAGGGATGTTTTTGCTGACAAATATTTTAGAACCATAAATGTCAGATTTCATACTTTTTCCATACCTTAATTATCTTTATAATTTATTGACCGATTACAGATAGGTATTACATTACAAATTGTGTCGCCTTAACGATTTTAAAGGAAATAAGGTATAAGATTGCATGTATTCGTGTGGTCATAGTTCATTGATTTTTCTCATTCCTCCAGCTTCTGCTATATCCATGTAAACATCATTGATTTTTCTCATTATTCCTTCTCTGCTCATGTTGCTATCTCATTTAACTACTGTCTTATTCATTTTGTTTTGATAAGATAATTTGTATAACTGTAGGCAAACTAAACATAGAATTAAAAGCTACAATTCCTATAAAATAAAGCATTTTAGTTCCTCTTATACTTTTGAAAAGTTATTGAGTAAATCTAACTAATATCTGTAGAAACGTAGTGAAACTTCGGTTGCTAAATAAATGAAGAGAACATTTCGAGTATTAAATCGAAATGAAAGACAAAAAAAACAAGTCATATTACTTTTTGCTACAGAAATGGGATTATTTAAATCTTTTTCATCTTCATAAGATACATTATTATAAAAGTCTCCATACTTTTCGTATTTAACAACTGAAATATTTAGTTCAGAAAGTTTTTACTACCTCGTTAACTACTGAAGTCAAAGATTCTCTCACAGTTTTAGCCGAATTTAAGGTCATGATCCTATATTATAATAAGAAATTTGAGAAGCTGATAGAGGGAGAAATATAGGAATACTTTGATTTTTTATTAGTTGGTATGGATTGGTAATCTCCAAGGATTTTTAAGAACTCTAGAAAGTTTAACCTGACAATTTGGGTTAGTCATTTTTAGCTCTTGTGGAATATGCATCTTTCATGAACACAAATACCGGGTTAGCTGTAAATACAAAATATAAATTTACTTAGTCTGATGTATGTAGGTTGCTATTAAAGTTTTTAATTCATATTTTGGCAGACATGTGTTACATATTGAGGTTTCGTTTTTTTTAATTACTTTGATTTTTCATTTTATACAATTTATTACTAATATTGTTTACTCTATACTCTTGTTTACTGTATGCTGATTTGAATTTTTATGAAGTCGAATATAATTACAAAATAATTTGAACAAAGCTCATGACTGATGTATAAAGTACCTAGAGTTAAATACTTCAAAATAGCAAAGAGTATTTTATTCTTATATAATTTTAAATTAAGCAATAAAGTACTGTCAGAGTAGAGACCCCGTATAGTAAAGTATATGATGTATTTCTAGTGAGATATAAGACATCAACACTTCATACTAATTCCATATATTTCTATGCCACTAGTACAGGTAATTGTAGATAAACTTTGGATTTTACTTACTAGGGCTAGTTGATGAAGATGAAATACTTCATCAAACATATTCGGCGATATTTAAATAAATGTTTTATATTTTAGAAGAATATGCTGAAAAGTATTTCTTTCATTCGTTCTTCTTAACGCCAATTTGAGAGTAGAAATTCGCTTTTAAACGGGCTAAATTTACCTTGTTCTGAATTCACTGAGACGTAGAATTCGCATGATAATTTGCGATTGTCTGGGATAGAGCCAGCTCAGCTCGGCGTTGAAATTCAAACAGCTTAAAAGTCCTCAGTAAATATTTAGGCCGCAGCCACAATAGATTCATAGCAATTATAATAAAATTAACGAAATTAATTGGAAGCCAATAAAATTAGGGGATCTAAAGGCTGGAAATCCGCCTACGAATATTTAATTATTTAATTTATTGGCACTACTAATTATTGTTTTGTTTAAACGCTCATTAGACAACCTCCCTTATTTTATTCGGCTTGTTGGGTTTCAACGTTCTTGTCTTCCCTCTGGGAGAATGGATGTTGTTCCTTTGAGATATTTAAATTTAAACTCAAACTTAAAGTAGACAAGATCTCTGAAAGAAATAGGATTATGCTGCGTTATGTTTAATGTCGAGATTTCTTTAGGCTGGAGGGATGGGTATTTAAATGACGGACGACATAATGTACGTTGTAACATATGGTTTTATGTATATGAAATAGAAATATAGACGAGGATTGTTGGATTAAACGCACACTTGTACAGATGGATTTCCAAGCTACTTGATTTAAAACGTTCGTCAAGATCATCAGTGTTGTTGAAATTATGATATGACACGGAATATGAATGATTGGATTATTATCTAAATAAGATACGGGATGATTCCTTCATAAATCAGTTAAGTACTCACGGATATACGAATATAAATAGGTATAAAACTTTATTGTACAGGGTGTATCAAAACTAGATAGTATGGGCAGGCTGTGAGGATACAAAAAAATTTAATATAATTTATAATAAAATTCTCATTAGCTATGGAAGGATCCAGTAGTCCTTGAAAAATAATTGCATGTTCGTTGTTTAAAATGCATGAATGTCACAAAATACTTGTCATTACTCAATACGAACGTCAAACGTATAACTTTTGTGCTTACAAAATGTTTTCTCATTCAGAAAAAAAGTGATATGTTGCTAATTTATGGACAGTCACAAAAAAATTCAGGAAGAGCTGTAGAGTAATATCGAGAACCTTACAAGATCAGAGGCGCCTTTGCAACAACATACTCCACGGTTTTCCAGGCGGAGGTTTTTGCTATTTTGATGGTAGCAGGCAAGGAAGAAGTAAGGAATTGTGCTTCATCTGCTCGGACAGCCAGGCTGCACTCAGGGCTCTTAGCTCTCCGGTGACTAGATCTAGTCTTGTCCAGGAGTGTGGAGATGCCCTGGAGTCCCTGGCCAGACAAAGGGAGGTGGAGTTGGTCTGGATTCCTGGCCATAAGGGAATCCCCGGTAATGAGACGGCTGACTTGCTAGCATAGAGGATAGTCCCTTATGTCCGGAATGCGGAGAGGAGGAGAACCCCTATCCATTTTCTAGGATACTGTGCGGCTCTTGGAAGACTAAGATATAGAATCTTTGGCACCAAGGAGCTGCAAAGGGAAGAGATGAGGGGCCTACCATGGACCAGGATCCTGGCGTTCATTAGGGCGTCGGGTAGGTTCGAGGAAGGCCGAGGGCGAATAGTGGAGGGGTGATGGGATGCCAGGGTAGGCAAAAAGGGCCCACGCGTGGCCTACTTGCCAGGCTAAGGCCGCCCACACTTTACTACTACCACTACTACTTGCAACGACATGAAGATGCATTTTCTGTTCGGAAGAACGTTCATAAAAAAATCAAAAAATGATATTTAGATGACACTAAGTCTAGGAAAATGTAACGTCGATTTGAACATTTATGTTTGTCATGATGAGAAAACGCTGTAGTAGAATGACAGATGAATGCAATAAATATTTTATTGCACTAGTGCAATAAAGAACCACTTTTTCCACTAAATATAGTTCAATAAAGTTTTATTTTTTGCATGAACGTAGAAAAAAATATTGTATGCAACTCGTACAAAAAATGCTTAATAAACACTTACTTTTTGTACTTGTTGCATAAATAACTATTAAGACGTTTTTATCTTTATATAAAAAATATATTAATAAAGCTTCTGTTAATATTATTTGTTTTGTACTAACATAATTCCGGAAACTAGCGTTTTGAAAACTATTAAAAAAACCAACTGCAACCCTTTAAAAATAAATTATGTGGGGTTGTTCCGTATACATATAGACAGAAACAGAGAAAATGTAAACATTATTTCACGCGATGAAATCCAACCGCTCTCAACTGATTTAATTGGTATTCACTTTTTTATTAAACAATAGAAAGGGATATTTAAATACCACGTTATTTTTAAACAGTTCTGGTTTTATTCCAATCGTGATTAAAATGTAATATTTGCACATTTTAACCAATTATGCATTGCAGCTCCAGGTTGAAACACATTCCATATAAATGTTATAAAATGGGTTACCTCTTTAGATGATACTACTGAAATAGGTATTAAAACAATAATTATCTATAATACCAAAGCGAGTTATAACTAATTAAAAGCGACTTGTCTCTTTAATCAACCTACCATGATTTTATTTATGGTTAATTCATCATTTACACGTGTTCAGTTTATAATTTTTCCGTTGCTATCGAATCAGTCTAAATCAATGGGCTGTGACTTCTCTTTTGATCATCAAATATTCAATCAGACTTTAAAATCAGAATTTTAAGCAGAATGCTTTTCCACAAATTAATAGATTTTACGCAAATCTGATAAGACGAGTGACCGTTTCCATTTGTCGTTTGACTGAAAGAATGCCTTTTAAAAGCTTTTAATTTCATGTAACACAAAGGTGCCATTTAAAATTTTCGAGTGAGGCTGGCTGAATAATGACTACTAGGTCTTTACCCCCTCAGCGTAAAGAACAATGACATTTAATTTATTTCGTTGGATTACAGTGGATGATTGAACAATAGAAATAAGTAATGTAGCAAAAGATAATAAATCCAATAATGAAATAATCATTTCAAATTACTTCAATACTAATTAAAACAAAATAAATGAAAATATTTAAATAATGGTATCCCAACTAGCACAAAATGATTTATAGAAGCTGCAAGAACGTTTTTGAACCAAGAAGAAATTAAGCTTTATTGTTTTTCTCCACAATACTCTTATAACAAGTGTCCTATAAAATATAAAGAACACCAGATTATTAAACAAAAATTTACACTTTATAGATCACGCACCGTAATAAATTCATTGTATAAGTCTAACAAAACTAAAATTACCAAAACCAAAATAGCCATAGAAATAATAAAACGTAGGTACGCAATTATATTTCTGTGAACTAACTATTGACTGACTATTTTAAAGTAGAACTTAGTTTGTGTAAAAGTATGGTATTTATTGGAAAAATTTTCACGCGCCTCCAATATCTTTTAGCTTTAGAGTACACTGATAAAAATGATTTTATATTAAAAGTACAGAAACCAGAAAGAATTCAAAAAGGTTAAATACAGTATGCGCCAAAAGTATGGAATAAATTGAATAAAAACGAAACAACTATTTTTTGGGAAAAATCCTCGAACAGGTCGATTTGTAATTTAAAAAATACATATTTTAACGTAAAATGCGATTTTCAAATGTCATTTGTTTTCGGGTAATGACGTCATCGTTTTTTTTTTAAATGGCAACACCATATTTTTTTTCCTGGATTCTGAAAGATCGTTTAATTTTCTATCAGACAGTACTAAAATTTTGCCCTCTTACATAGGAAAGTTTTCAAGTAAATGACGATTGAATGTTAGAAAACGTAAATTTTATCCATAAAAAAGTAACAATTCTGAGGTATGTAAAATAAAATACAATTGATTAAATTTTATACTTAAATTAAATGTTCGAATTGCCATCCACCAACCAACCACGTAATTTAGAAGAACTTCAAAATCGCATTCGGGACGAAATACGCAGAGTTACCCCAGAAATCATTCATAATGTGCAAGAAGAATTTCTTCACAGACTTGTGCATTGTCAAGAAGTTGGTGTATATATATTTAATTTCCAAATATAACAAAAATGACACAAACTAACGGACAATTTGTCCGATACTTTCCTACTGCTATGACTACTTTATTGATAATATTGCTACTCCAAATATCAACTTTGATGATATCATTAACTTCTACACAACCAACACGTTTAGTAATAGCCCTTTCAGCTTTAAACCGGTATCAGAACTTGAAGTTTTAAACAACATAAACTCTATAAAAACCGAAGCCGTGGGATGTGATGAAATATCAGCCTTCATTTTAATATAGTGTATGCCACTTTTATTACCATTTATAACTCATATAATCAATTTTTGTTTATTAAATTTAATGTTTCCGGAACAGTGGAAGAAAGCTCACGTTTTAGCACGCCCAAAATAAACTCGCCAACATAACTTTCTGATTTTAAGCCTATTAGTATCTCGCCATGTCTATCGAAGTTTATTGCGAAGATCATGGAGACACAGCTTCGGAATACCTTAATATTCATAATATTTACCTGTAACTCAATCAGGTTTCCGACCTGGTTATAGTTGCAATACTGCGCTACTTGATGTAACTGATAACATTATAAAATCAACTGACTGAACTGACCATGGTAAAGTCATAGTTCTAATTCTCCTGTACTTCTCAAAAGCATTGGACACTCTTAATCATTCTGTACTTATTTCCATTCTAAAATACATTGGGTTAAGTCACGATGCAATTGTTTTAATAAAATGCTTTCTAACTGATAGGTCACAAGCTGTTGTTGTTAGCACAAACATTTCACAGTACAGAATTATTAACAGGGGTGTAGCACAGGGCAGTATTCTCAGGCCATTTCACACTGCATACTTTTCAACTCTCTAATTGAATTTATAATCATTTTCAGTCAGATAAAGTAGCTACTGCATGCATATGCGTATGACCGCATATATCATTAATACAACAAACTGTAAAAATAACATTAAGAAATGACTTATTAAACTTAAACTAAGACTATTATATCCACATAGGCATATATTTAACAAAAACGTTAAGTCGATGTTATGCGATTCTACTACTGTACTATTAAATCTTAACTATTGTGACTCCTTTTATGGGCCTCGTATAGACAATGTCGATATTAGCAGAATTCAGAAAGTGCAAAATTGCTGCTTACGTTTCATTTTTGGTATTAGGAAGTACGAGAAAAGATATAAACTTACTGAGCTGGGATGGCTGAATATGGCAAATAGACGTAGACTACATGCAGCTTGTCTATACCACAAAATCATTATACATAAAGCACCCAATTACCTGTAAAATAAAATCTCTTTCAGGACTGACGTTCACAACTTAAATATTAGATACAAACGCCACCCATACATAATACTGAATTTTTTAAACGTTCTTTTAGTTACCAAATATCAGATGTATACACTAATATACCAGTCTCAATAAAGCAAGCAAAGCTATTAAAATTTAAAACTGCATATATAAACCAACTTATGACCGAACAATCTTCATAAGCAAATAAGTATTATGTGTATATGTGTATATTATTATTATTATTTTGCTTCCTGTTTTCCTATATTTATGATTCTAGTGTACAATGATGTATCTGGGGTTAAGTGGAAGAGCAGAAACTTTATTATTATTATTAAATTAGTGTCAACTGAATCCACTTGAGATTGACGTTCAAAAGTATTAAATATAAAAAGTGTTCATAAAGCAATAAATTTGTTGTGGTACTTTTTTTGAACACAAAACCATGCTGCTGAGAGTTTATAATGATAGATAGATAGATAGATAGATAGATTTTATTTCCAACAGGTAAAACCCAATAACAGGAAATGTTATGTTACAATATAAACAATAATATTCAGTTCACTAAAAGAAAATAATAAAATACTAAAATTCTAAAATACCAAATATTTAACAAAATAATAAAATACAAACAACGCTCTACGCAGTGATAATAGTATAGGTTATGGTAGAACATCAATCAAGTACCACTAATGTGTTCCAATATCTTTTCATAAATTTCTCTTAAAGAACTAATATGGATATCACAGGATGAGCAGTAATTATTAAAATTATTGCAAGCACTAAGAACCGGTGACTTTTGCAGAATATTTGTTCTTGCCAAATCTGTATGAAACAGTAAAGAATTTCTTAAACCCAATCTAGGAACCCAAAACCTCACATTCTCATGTAAACGTGGACAGATTACTTAGTTATTTGACAGGTTATACAGGAATGATACAGATAAAAGTATTCGTCTAGTATGCAAGGAATTGAATTGAAATTCATTTAACAAAATTAAGTACTCTATACCCCTCTCTGGGTATACACCTTTAAACCTAACAAATTTTAACAATTTTATCTGAACACGTTCAATGAGACATATGTGATAGGACGCCAAATTAAAGCACCATATTCCAAAACTGAGCGCACAAAAGTAATAAAAAATGTTGAAAGTACATCAAAAACTCTTTCATTCCTCATAATAAATCCGATCATTCTATTGGCAGAGGCAACAGTTTTGTCAATGTGAGTAACAAATGAAAGTTCCGAATCAAATACCACACCTTGACCTTTTATTTCATTACATTTGGTCAACTCAAAAGTATCTATTCTATAAGAACTTCTGATGACATTATAATTTTTGAAAATGATAAGGCAAAACACTTCTCCACATTTAATTTCAAACAATTTTCTGAACACCACTCTGAAATTCTCTCAAGGTCTTCCTGAAGTAGGGATGAATCATCTAAACTATCAATAATACGATATATCTTCAAGTCATCCGCGTAAAGCAGTTTAGAGCTACGAACTACATGTGTTACATCATTAACAAAAGAACAAACAATAGCGGACCCAGGTTAGAACCTTGAGGTACTCCAGAAGTGGGGAAAAGTAGTTAGATCTAAAACCCTCATGCTCTACATATTGCTTACGATTAAAAGGTAAGACTTAAATAGTGACAACAATTTTACAGAAAAGCCATAATCATCCAATTTCCTTAAAAGAACGTATAAATCGATCTGATCAAAAGCCTTCTGGAAGTCTGTATATATAACGTCAACTTGCTTTCTCCTATCCATAGCTCCAGCTATATCTTGCGTAAAACAAGCAAGATTAGTAATACACGATTTTCTTGATAAATCCATGCTGATCGTCAGATATAACATTTATTAAAGAGTTATATATTTAAATCATGCAAAATAAGTTCGAAAATCTTAGCAAAATTACATAAAACAGATACGGGCCTATAATTTTTATAAGAGATGGATCGCCTTTTTCAATATGTATGAAGAATCCCATGACATTTTTGAAACCACCAAGCAATGCAGAAGTTTAGGTATCTCGATTATTATATTTGATAAAAACACAACAGAATTACAGTAAAAATAATAATTGAAAATCGAATCAGTTTTTAAGTTATTCGATAACAGAAAATAAAAATTAATATCTGTTAATTCTGCATTGCAATGTATATTCCATTAATAAATGAATAAATGAATCAGTGAATATATTAATAGTTTCAGAAACAAATAGTAACATTTTAAATATTTTTTGTATTTTATCTTATTTTTCAGAATTTTTGTACATCTAATTGAATTAATAAAATGAAATTTACAGTACAGATATATTTTAAAACCGGAGGTAATATCCTTTCTATTTGAAAAAAAATGCTTGCAATGTAAAGTCCCAGTCATTTTGCGCGCTTACACCAATGTTTCAGAAATGACACTCAAGAGAGAATAAAACTGTACAATTAAGCCCAGCAAACTGTGAGCGAAAATGCACAAAATATCCCACGCAAAACTGCAATTAAACATTTAAATCTCACGGGAGAGCACATCTGTGTATGGTAGGCAATTGTTATATAAATTAATAGATACAGGTTAATTTGGCACCAACGTCAATAATAATGTTTATCCACAAGCTATTTAATTCTGCAATGGCGTACCTAAATATTCTGTGTACCTGGTTGTATATAAATTATGTTTTTACAAAAGATTAGCATAAGATTATAGAACATGAATATCCATTATAGCAGATTTACACATGCATGGATTTAGTGGCACCAGTTGTTACTGGCGCACCAGTAAAATAAAATTGCATATGTAAATCTCTACTGGCGTGCCATTATGATCAGTGCTCGCACGAATAAAAAAGTTAGAGAATTTCAAGTTTTCTATGCGCCAGTAATGACTCATCAGCTTGTGCAAAGAAAGTTTTCATTCGTGCGTGTACTGATAAAACTGGCATGCCAGTAGAGGTTTGCATATGCAATTTTATTTTACTGGCGCGTCAGTAACAACTCGCGCCACAAAATTCATGCATGTGTAATCCCGCTATTACTGGCATGAAAGTTCAACTAGCGTAGATACTGGTGGCAGCAAATCATTGCATATTTAAACGCGCCTTTAGTTTATAATCATATTAAGAAAAACGCAGACGATACAAGATCTTCCTACTTGAAATTAAGGATATTAGTTAACGGGGATAAATTAGTTCATCATTTACTAGGACTAGGTCGACGGTGTTTTGTTTAATTTACCAGTTGGGAAGTTACCTTTGCATGCGTATTAAACGATCTACTAGTTTATCCTACAGTTTAGATTAATTTGGGAATCATTCAATTAATTAGGATTATCCGGTTATTTGATATATCCTACTAAGGCATCAATTCCTTACAAAGTCTCGCAGACTTACCGGATAATCACAGTACCACAAAACAAGATTATCTATGGAATGCTTAACTCGGATATAAAATACCGAATTATATTTAAATGTCTAAATATTTTCAGTGTTGGATCATACACATATTATATTTTAATCAGTAGCAACGCAGAATTTTCTTCAAAACTTAACAATATTTTTTTAAGCAATAATATATATAAGATTTTGAATAAAAACAACAAAAATAAATAATAAACGTGAAGGTTTGTTTACTTTATCTTATCTTTTTAGTCCCTCTTCATACACTAAATTACGAAGATTGTGTGGTATTCTAGATGCTCGATCCTGTACACGTTTAATTATGTTTATATTCTTTGCAAAGTACGGATACCAAACATTGGCTACACATTTTAGAATTGGACGAATGTAAGTAGAAAACAATTTATTCATTATGGACGGTGAAGAAAAGTGAAATGATTTGCTAATCAAATATAACATTTTATAAGCATTTTTAAATACAGAATGTGGAATTTCTTACTTTAAAACTTCAGATATAATAACACCTAGGTCGTACTAGGTAGATACGGACTTTAATGTTTTTCTAGGATTGTTTCTGCCAAGATGAATAAGGCAGAATTTATCTATATTCAGTTTAAGAACCCTAGTACCAATTTTACAGAGTATTTAGATTTTGTTTAGTGAAGTAAACGGATTTCCATATAGTTTAGTTTTATCCGCAAAGAAGGAGACTTTGAAGCATGAATGACGATCACAGATATATAAGAGAAATAGTAGAGGGCCTAATATGGATCCTTGCGGCACTTCATTGGTAACAGGAGCTGAGACAGAGATGGAGCTACTCATTCTGACAGAAAATTCTATTATCGACATAAGCTTTAAGCAGGTAAATTTTCTCTAATTCGAACATACCCCAACTTTTGTAGACCAGTCTACAACTAAAAATTTGGTCGAATCTGTTCATCCTGCCCTTTGTTTACTACTTTAGATGATATTCTGTACAAATTAAACAACAATTCATAACCCTGTGTTCACTATATCTGTACACTAATAATAACAATTTTGTCACTGAAACTGAGTCACTTTTAGGAGTCAATCGAATGATTCACAAGGATAGTAAAGTTATTATCTAATTTTTTATTCCTTAAAATTAAAAAAATAAAAATTAATAAAATTTAACTATTGCATTATTTATCGCAATTCTTTAAATAAATCCACTAGGTGAATATAAAGTTAGTTAATGAGAAACACATTTTTGCATTTCAGTCTTATCGTAAACAAGCTGCAACATTCGATTCACAAACAAAAGGCATTCAATACTGTGAATGCACGCCTATATTGCTTCTTTTATGAAAGTGGGTTTGTATTGAAGATTCGGATGCTTTTATATTACATACTTAGTATCAAAGCTGGGATAAATTTGCAATATCTCATTCATGCACGCATTCATGGTTTTCACTGAGTCAACAGCTATAGTTCAACATTATTATCTGCCTACCTGTACAGTGTAAGGAGCATAGAGGTTCATAATTTGTCTGAAATCCAGATGTCAAATGGGAGCAAACATATACTAGTTCCGAAATCTTAAGTCCACCGTGCTGTTAATTATTATGCATATTCAGTCAGGAACAATAATGTGCCACTGGATTAAATACAAAATACATACATACATACATGAAAAGATTATTTAAATCCGGATGAACTTTTAATGATGATACATGTGCGTCTATAAAAGCCACCTGAGCTGTTTTTTGCGCTGAGACGTGTTCAAATCGGTTCAAAATATTATATTTTTGCGCTAAAATAGTGACGTCACACAGGTCGCTTTTAAACAGTGTTTAAAATGTTCACTGAATCCGGTTTGAACTCTTTAGATGCTTTGCCTCTGGTCTATGCAGCAGTTACCTAAAAGTGGAGATTTTAAAATTGGTGTGATTTAAATTTTTAGATTAATGTTTAAAATGGTTGATTTTTTTATACTCCTGTTTATTTAAAAAGGAGCTGGCTGTGGATTATTGTATGTATACTCGCGTCAAGAATTTAGAAGTGTTACATCACGGCTGACGTTACACATTTGTTTTTATTGTCAACGTAATTTTCGGTATTTGGTCGCGATAAAAACAATATTTTTTCAATTTAGTGCAAAATATAATGCAAGTTTTAGTGTAGTATATAGTTTTATTACTATCAGTTGCAGTGTTTCAAATATTTTTATGAAAATATAATGACTTATTTATTTGTTCGTATGACTTAAGTCGTCTGAATTCTTGTCGCGAGTATACCTCTGCAATTGTAAACGTATTACAGAAGCATCTACCCAAATTTCTTTAAACCTGTCACTTATTCAAACATGTAGGTAGATATTTGTTTTTGATTTGCGGCTGCTAAAATAAATTCCATGTTTTTGTTGCAGATTCCACACATTTTCAAAATATATGTACAAAAATATGTAGAACTATATTGTTAATAATTTATACCGCTAATAATCGTTCTGTTTAACCCAAATCAAGTGTAGCTCTTTTATAACTAAATTGTATAAACAATAATCAAAACGTTTAATTGTGATGTTAAAGAGAAACAAATATTTGGTGACGTCACCATTGAATACATTTTGAAACAATCGATAAATACGGTTCGTCGCAAAAAACAGCTCTAGTATTTCCCTTTCACTCGCTCAAAATGAAGTTTCTATTCTTCTTCTTAGCGGACGGGTACATTATCGTATACAGGGCGTTAAAAAAGAGTGTAAATATTTCAGGAGGTAATAGTATGAACCAAAATAAGCAGAAAAGTCTTAATAAACATGGGTCCGCAAAGTATCGGTTGCGGAGATATGGACCACTATTCGTTTTTCAAACATTTTATTTTATATAAGAATAAACCGACGAAGGAAGCTTTTAACAAACAAAAAACAAAGTTACAGAAGATGTTCAAAGTGCCCTCCGTCCATTTCCAAGCAGGCACGACATCTTCGTCTCAACAATACTCTAACTCTTTCGAAAACACCCTCCTTGGTTTGGATTTCATGACACTTTTGTGACACTGATTAATCCGTAGTTGCAGCTCGTTCAGGCTATTTACAGGAGAACCATACATTAAAGTCTTCAAATATCCCCAAACAAAGAAATCTAGAGGGTTCAGATCAGGCGATCTTCGAGGCCATAAAACAGGTCCTATTTTATTTCTTTAAACAACACAACAGAATTGATTTATTTGATTAAGTGCATTTTTAAACAGTTACTTAAAATTACTTAAATATATCTTAAAGAGGCTTTGCAAAACATTAGAATAAGTAGCAGTCATTTTATTTAAAATCGTGTATGGTCAAATTAAGCTTATTTTTTAAAAATAATAAATTTTAATAATGGCTTATGCATATTATGCAAGTGCTGAAATGGCCAATATGGTTTACATTTATGATCTTGTAGTTGGGAATGATACTGAGGATAGGCCAATTCATCTGGAAAGCTTTCCAAATCATCCAACGCCTAATCCAAGAATTTTCAGAAATGCTTTTTAACGTCTTTCAGAGTCAGGCTTATTTCAGAAAGGTCTAATTTCTGAATGTCTGAGTGTTAGAACGTCTGAGTTGGAAGAAGCTATACAAAATTGAAGAAACCTCAAATACTAGTAGTAGGAAGATCCGTACAAATCTTAATGTAAGTCATAAATTAGTTTGGTCCGTTCTGAAGTATCAACAGTTATACCCGCATCACATACAAAGAGTTCAAGCCTTACTGCTGCAAAACTATCCTGTTCGCCTCCAATTTTGCCACTGAATTTTGCATAAAATTGAACATAATGTTGACTTTACCGCTGGCATATTATTTACCAATTAAACTCGTTTTTACAGAGATGCTATAATGAACTTCCACAATAAACACGTTTGGTCTGATGCCATAATGGAATTTAAATTTCAGCATCAGTTTTCTTTGAATGTATGGGTATTATTAGAAATTTTCTTGTTGGGCCTCACTTTGGAATCCAAAAAAGTGTAAAGAAACAAAAAGTGGCCCATTTCATTTGTATAATTAATACAGGGTGATATAGAGATATATTGTTTTGCCAAATAATGATTGATGATACCCACACCTCCGCCACTGCCAAATTTCTAAACTTTTTAATTTTTGATTTCATACGTACTGTAATCATTAATATGCACACCAAATATGGTTAAAATATCTACAGCGGTTTAGAAATGTTTGTAATGATTTTCTTAAATTTTTTACACGCTGTAGTGGGACAATGGCTGTCCTAGGACCCCACGTTTATATAACAAAAAACCCATATTCTTAGCCACAGAATACGTCCATGTATTTCTGACCTCTACTTAAGAAACATCCTGTATATAGAATAGAAAAATATTCTCTTCCCATAAACTGTATAGAGATCGTCGATTAGATTGGCCCTACAAGTCAATATCTGTGACACGTTAAATTATGTACAGGACGAAGATTGATGTACCAATACGTTATCTATCGACTTTTACTTTACTCGTACCATTATTTTATTGACTTGGAAACATTATTAATTGCCATGGCGTTTCTGTATTCCATATTGAGAAGTATGTAATCTTATTTAGTTAGGTATGGCATGTCTGTTAGGGTACCAGTTATAAATATTTCTTTAAAATTTTTGATAGCCATGATTGATTGCCGCAATAATTACTAAATAAAATTTGCAATTTTATGGAAGATTGAGTGTACAACATACTTTTAAATGTGAAACTAAATAATCCTGATATATATTAAGATAAATAGAGCGTGCCTTTTAAATGAAAGATAGGATATTGAAAATATCCAAATTATATACAATTTAAAACAAAGCTATGCATTCTTACTATATTTACATATATTCTATATACTTTTACATATCTTTCAAATTATAATATTCATTTTGTTGATTTAAGGACAACGCGTATTTTTATATTTAAGCTCTATAAAGGCTGCTCAGTAAAGAATCCATTAAAGGCTTGCTTCATTGGACAGAAATAATGTAATTTAAATGAAAAAGTACTTTCTTTATTTAATTTTTTACGATATTACTATTTGTTGGGTAATTGTATTCAAATTTTGGAAAAAGGATATTTTGTAAGATAAACACGAATATCTGATTGAATTTTGCGTTAAGCGAAAGCGTTCTGAGCGCCTTTGCCACTATATATCAGATTTGTATTAAGGATATAGTTTTTGGGAAATTTTAGTTATGTTCTCAATGTTCTCAAATTATTTTTAAGATTATAAATTTCTTTAGGTATCACAAAATGTACAAGATCACGAAATGCTAAATAACCCCATTGGGTTCACTCTTGTTTCCAGCCTAGATAAACATCTTTCTGGAAAGTCTTTGAAATTATTCTTCAAGTCTTGTAGTCAGCGACTTTAAAATCAAAGTGTTGGTTCAGATATGTTGACAATAAATTCATCACATGACTTCATAAATATAACAACATACAAGGATTTTAAACCACAATAATAGAATGCAACCAGACTTCACCTTCACTATAAAATTGGAAGAAAACGATATCTTTCCTTTCCTAGATGTCCTTGTTAAAAAAAATCATTAGCACGGTGTTTATAGAAAGTCTACTTATACAGAGCACAGGTACTTGAATGATGAGCCAAATTAGTACCCGGCCTAGAGACAAGGTAGCGTCAACATCTTAATGCATCAAGCATAAACCATTTGTGAATAGGAACATTTGGAAGAAGAACTGTATCATCTAAGATCTGCTCCCAGAGAAAATAAACATACAAACGAAAACATTGTACAAGTCACCAAGAGGATCTCTAATCCCTAATTTAAGGGATATATCTGGCAACAATATGTCTACTGCAGTTTGAAAATTCATCCCTAAGCAGTGACTGGAGTATGTGCATATAGAAATACCGACCAGAAGACTTAAGATCGTCGCCTATTTAGCAGCACAGCATATAGACGACATGCATAATGTCATCACCAGTTCAACCATCTTTGAATTTCTTGTACCATTCTCACAACACCGTCATTCAGGAAGTTTTCTCTCTACTCGATTCAATCTGCGACAAATTTCTGCTGCATTATTACCTTTTTACCGCCTTTTACTATCACTTCACAGTGGAATCGGAGGTGGAATAAAATAGCCCTCATAAAATTATAAATAAAACCCACACTTCGTTCGTAGATGACGTCATTATCAGCGGAGTAGTTAGGACGAACTTAATGTTTGTAGAAACCGAAGATCAAACATATACAAAAAGTTAAGTTTATTAGTTTACAAAACACTACATAATGATTCGCTTGTAGTAGTGGAATAAAACTGAATAACCAGCAACTGATATAAATGTTTAGGTGTTACATTGTGGCGTTTGTCGCTAATAATCGTTTTCGGTTTCGAGAACGTGTGTTTAACGTCCACAGAGGTCGCTTGGGCATTTTAAAGCATATAATATATTTTTTTATGGATGGCACATTTGAGGTGAGTTCAGAAAAATCTACTTCTTTGTCATCAAAACGAGATCTTCTATACAATATAAAATCAAGAAAGCCCAGATTGTTCTGCAAAACGGTATCAATTTTTTCTTCGTACGTTCAGCATTAGGTCTTTATAACTGAGAAATAAACTGTCGCAAATAAAAACATTTACTGCGTTATTTATTGAATATTCTGATGCTGCCACAGTTGCTTTAAGACGGCAAGTAACTGAAAGTATCCGTAAATAATGAAAATGTATGTATGCTAAACCTTTGCGAATTCTACTCGTAGTATCATCATCATCCGTTGAGCATATAAAATAGAGATAGCATCACTTGAGTGTAGTCGCTGTAGAATACTTTTTGCGTTCACGTTGCTTCTAACTACGTATCCCAATGTACGGTTCCATTGAAACTGCTTTGTTTTATGAGTAGTAAGTAACTTGCTGTCAGTCTAAACATGTCTAAATAAAAACAACACCCATGGGTCTCAATTCTCGATAAGAGTGAAATAAATTCGAGTGGGATTTCATTCCATTTAAAAAAAAACTTAGTATACAGGGTGAGTCAGAAAGAATGCACTAAAATATTATGTTTAAGCTCATCATGTCTTATACGAATGTCGTTGGTTTAAGAAATACAGGGAGTTCAAGGTTTAAATTTAAATATTTATTGACACTAAAATTTGACACAAACCTACTAAGAAAAGAAATAGCAATACCAGCGCACAAAAGAAAGTTACAACATAATACATTGAAACTTTTAAATGCAAATAATTCAGAAACCAATAGAGTTAGGCGACCTAAACAAGAGTACAATTTTTATATAAAATTGAATGTTAGACAGATAAAAAATATATATTGATATAGCAACGTCAAAATAAGCTTCAAATTCATAATTTTCACACGAAAAAACCCAACACTACCAATTTTCAGAGTTATGCTATCAAAACTTTCTCCATTATTGAGAAAATTTAGAATAAAATTGGAACCTTGAACACCCTGTATTTCTTAAACTAGCGACATTCGTATAAGACATAATGAGCTCAAACATATGTAGTGTCTAATGTTGACTCATTCTTTCTGTCTCACTGTGTGTATATTTACAGTTCTTGAAGCTTCAGCAAAAACCGAGGCAAAAACCATGTGAAATAAATACAATGAGATTGGTCAAGAGTACAGATTTGTATTTTCTCGTGAGAATTTACATTACTTTCTGTGGGAATGTGTTCCACTAAACTCAAGAATTGCAGGTAAATAAATGAGATGTTTATGTCCATTGGCTGGCATGAATAAGATTAAATATGTTTCAATATAAATAAAGTATATTTAAATATTAAGGTCGTCGCCAAGTTCGGAACTGAAGTCTGCGGATGAAGTGCGGGTTTTAATTATAAATATCACGCAAATCCAATTAAAAACGTCCTTCTAAAGAAAAAAGCGGATTTGTTGTCCGAAACGTCTAAACCTCAGCGAGACAACCAGCTTAGAAGTATTTAAATCTTGCCTGTTTGCTAATAACTTTATGCAAAATTTGGGAAAGTACACTGACATTTTGTTTTGTAATATTGCTTTACATCTGCCACAAATGTAAGTAAGCATAATTAATCATAGACCCTAACGTTAAATTTAAAAACAAGGGCCTATACCACAACTTCCATTAGAAATATGAAATTGATGTTGTGGTGTACACTGAGGCTGCTCCAGCGCGGACATAATAACCGAGATGGCTTTTGTTTGAAATCGTAATATTAGATTTCACCCAATTAGGAGCGAACCATAATTCATTTCTCTCTTGTGGCTGTCTAGCCATGTACCTAATTAGCCACTCGTAATAATCTAAAACACAGTTCCAAAAACAAAGAGAACGTAGGACATTATAACTTCTCACTCGTGGGAAATGCATTTCATACAGGATAAACACTGCTGCAATCATACATATTGCCAACAGTAACGTTAACAATAATAATATTCAGTTCAATGTATTCGATTTTAGTCATAATAACATTTACGTTATTTCAAGGTTAAATGTCAGCTTTCATCATCTTTAATTTTTGCAGTATGTATCCCCCTGTAATTGTTAAGAAATAACAACGATGTTATGTAGAATTTTAACAGAGTTTCATAAAGACAAGAACTTCGGTGTCGCTATAGTTAGCATATGTGTTATTTGAATTATGAAAATGGACGGCGTATTTGTATTAAATTTACATTTAATTCCCGGTTTTATAAATGCACATCGAAAATAAGTTAACTGTAAAATTAAAACATCCAACGAAGAAGGATACAAATTTAAAAAATCCATGTGACTTGCCTAACGAAAGATTTAAAAAATATATTTAGATTTAGTAAACGTTCAATACGGCAATATATTGAGGAACACAGTTGTGATTTTTTATTTTAACAACATATAAATATGACAATTAATTGAATTATGATAAAACTAAAGCTGTTTAAACTAAAACTTTCTTGATACAACTTACTCAGATTTCATGTGATTCCTTGTTTGCTGAGTTTGTGGAAAGATCATATATCTTTCTATTAAATGTTCGGTAACAGCCTGCATTGGTTACCTGTGTAATACAATTACTAACTGATTTTTGACAGTCCTAAATAAAAATTATCACCAATACACGTCTGGTAACCACCTTATGTTAAAAATAATAATGTTGCAAATACCAGAATAAATTATAAAATTTCTAATTTTATAAATATAAAATTATAAAATTAGAAAGTAGTAATTTTTGCCTTTAACACCACCGGAATACTTGTTGTCTATGAGGAACTGCCAAAAATGGTCTTAATTCATTAATAAATTGTTGTATTGTTTTGACTAAATCTAAATAATTGTTTTAGTTTTTTATCAGGTAAATTAAATGGATTACTTAAATAGTTTACCCTTCTTCCTTGGATTTAAATATTACAACTTACTAACTGTAAATTTAATAAGCCAGCCATTTTCACAATTCAAGTAACACATAACAATACGAGATGTGGTAATTAAGTTTCGAGAATTCGTCATTAAAAAAACAAGCAAATTAAATTTCGCAAAAATTTTATTATCGACCTTCACAATAGTCTCCCTCTAACTCTACATAACGATTCCAACGCTGCTCCCACGATTGGAGGCACCCTTGGTAATCCTCCGCAGTTAATCCGTTCAGCACCACGGTTACAGCTTCTTTGACCTCCTGTACGCCGCCATGATGAGTCCCTTTCGGGTACGACTTCCTCTTGGGGAATGAAAAAATTGCAGGGGGCAATGTTAGAGCTATAGGGTGGGTGCGACAACGTTGGAATGCTTTTTTTTGTCAAAAACTCTTGCACAATGAACGAGGAATGGGCTGGCGCGTTGTCATGGTGCAAGATCCAGCCGTTCTCGGCGAGTTCGGGTCGCACATGGAAAACGCGGGCCCGCAACCGTTCCAGGACGCCAACGTAGAACTGTCCAGCCACTGTCTGGCCGGCAGAAACATATTCACGATGAATTATGCCATAGATATTGTAAAAAAACGATCAACATTGCCTTCAGTCGTGACTTAAACATCCTCGCTTTTGTTGGCCGCTCTCCACCCTTTTCCACCCCCTGATAAGTTTGTTTATGGGTCTCGGGGTCATACTCAAATATCCAGGTCTTATCTCCAGTGACTACCCGACTCATCCAGTCTCTACCGTCGCTCCGAATGCGGAACAACAAATCCTCGCAGATCGATTTTCGCATGTCTTTCTATTCACGGGTGAGAACTTTTGGCATCATCTTTGCGCAAATCTTTCGCATATTCAAATTTTCGTGTAACATCTTGAAAACGGTTTCTTTGTTGACGTTTAACTCTTCAGACAACGTACGAACCGATTTCCGCCCCTCCTTGAACCGTTTTACCTATTTAAACACGCGTGTTTCCGATATGCTTTCTTATCCACCACCTGCAATTTTCGAAGAATTTCCTAGGGTTTTTCGCCAGATTGCACTAAAAATTGAATCACAACACGTTGCTTGTAATTTAAGTCACTCATTTTCACAACGCCACTAAAAAGATCTGTTTCAAAAAATACACATAAAACACAATCCAAACGTGCTATCAACCTCAACCTTGTACTGAAACTAAATGGAAAGTCCCCCCTCTCTATAAAATCGTTGACGAACGATGCATGTTGCCAGTTTCCGAGTTATAACTTAATTCCCAGAACTTAATTGCCATACCTCGTATGTTAGACTACAGCGATACTTAATTCCTTAAACGTTGTTAAAATTCTACATAACGCATAAGAAATAACATCGCCGTTAGTTATTAACAGTTACTGGAGGATATATACTACAAAAATTTAAGGTAATGATACATAACATTTAACCTTGAGCTAACGTAAATGTTAGTATCATGGAAATAGGATACATACTTCAGCTGAATAACTGCATCTTGACTGAACGTTAAAATATTTATGTACTGGGTAACACAAAAGGAATATGGAACATGGAACAAAACAAAAAAATTTGGAGCATTAATTATTGACTACAATATATTTGAAATTTGAAAATTGTATACCATTTGTTGCTTAAAGTGCTTGTTCTTAAACTGTAAACTAATTTATTTTGTACTGGATTTATATTGTAACACCCAGTTGGAGGATTTGTTGTAAGAAGTAAAAGAAATATTTATACAAAGTTTTTAGCGCTTTCGCAATAATACATGGTATTACGAAATTAATGCAATATAGGGTTTGTTCCTATAACAGCCAGAATCGATTCCGAACCGTCCAGAACTAGTCAGTCAGTTTAGTTGTTAATGTACTCTCGGCGAATGCGACGTAAGACGGAGTTGGTCAAACATTTCTGATAGTTCTGAACCAGTTCTCAACGGCTGTTGGAACAGACCTATAGAGCAAGAGTAGGTTCCTGACGAGAAAATAATGCGGTGTTGCCAAACTTACCTTAGTCAAAAGCTGATGTTTAAAATGATACAGAATGTCAAAGTTACAATTATATTATCGATATTTGCAAATAACTTTTAAAAAATTTAAATATTTGCATATAATTTAGAGATCAACGATTTTTGGGGGCAAAAAATTCAAATTTGTTTACAATTTTGACGTCACTAGTAGAGGGCGCCCCATTCATGGCACATCATGCTTCTTTTAAACGGCAGAACTTTTTTGCGGCTTAGTGTATCCTGCTGACTATTAAAGCAATGAATTCCCCTTACCTTTTTTTTTTGTCGGAAAAGATATACCTTTGTGAAATCGTTAGGAGTAGCCGTTTTCGAAATAATCCTATTTGAAATATTCAATGCACCGAATACAAACTGTTTTGGTATCAGGTTATTTGCAGACCTTCTTGAAATTTTGCACATCGCTAAATTTACAAAAAATTGTTTTTGTGGCAGGAAAAAGTGTCTTTTCTGCTGAAAATACAATATTTTGAAAACGGTTACTTCTAACGACTTCAACAGTGTATACCTTTTTCACATAAAAAAGGTAGGATAATCAATTGTTTCAATAGACAGATGTATACACTAACCACAAAAAAGTCCGGCCATTTAAAAGAATCATGATGTGCCATAAGTGGCGCCTTCTACTAGTAATGTCAAAATTAGAAACAAATTTAAATTTCTCGCCCCCAAAAACCTCAGATCTCCAAATTGTATTTAAATATTTGAATTTTTTAAAAGGTATTTACAAATATCGAAAAAAAAAAATTCACTTTGACACTGTATCTTTGAATCAACTTTTGAACTAAAGTAAATTTGGCTACATTGCGTTATTTTATTGCAAAAACATGTATTTTTTGAAGACGTTAAAATAAACATATAATCGGGAAACATATTTGCAGAGAGAGCTTTCTTGGTGTTAGTGGAGAGTAATAAAATTAAGTTCTTGTTTAAGAAAAATCAAATCGTCCTTGAGCGTTTATATTTTATGAAATCTGTTTGCTTTATATAACAGTGATAACAAATGACAATTAAGTGCATTAATCTAATCAAAATGTACATGAGTACAGTATGACTATGGAATGCTGGAAAGTGCCACAAATTAAATTTGAATGACACTCAACTTTATTGAAATCGTAAAAGTTGGTCGATGTTGCAATAAAGCATTCTAATGAATATCTCGGTTATTAACTAGGGGATAGTTAAATTTTTATTAGCAAAGCGTGTGTCACTTAACGCTGTATAAATAAATTTATCAGGTTTTATATAGCGTTAATAATCTTATACAGATATTTAATTCAATGTTTAGTGACACTATAATGTGTTTATGGTTTTCACCTGTAGGACTGCAACCACGGGTGAAAATTTGCTATAAATTCTCGTATTTCTCACAAATTAGGTGCATTGGCAACAATGTTCCTAGTATGTATACATCTTACGGTTGTTTGACGTCACTTAGCCTACGTAAGTGTAAAATTTAGAAAAATTGTCAAAAAATTCAGTGGTTTGGACAAAATTTAATAAAAAACTTATGATAAGGTGTCTAAAAATTACATGTAGCCTACATACAAATCTGACCTCCATTGAAAGTAACACTTTTATAGTTAATTATTTAGAAAGATGTAAAAACGATGATAATAGTTATTTTCCTAACTTATGCGGAAAGTGATATTTTCTGCACGCCGACAACCGATTCACTGCGGGAAAGAAATTTTCCACACGAATTAGGAGCAATACGAAAGCGAATAAAGAAACAAATAAGAAAAATTAAGTTATATTTAAAATAATGTGAACATTTAATAAATTAAGGCGCTCTTTGGTTTTACATGTGTTGGGCTCTGTCAAGTTTCTTAACAATTTTGCTGTTAGATGTCACCCGCACCAACCTAAAGTAATTTTAACTTTTCACGTTATACCGTTTCCATTTGTTTACGAAACAAAAACTGTTAAAAATGAGGTTGGCATTCCTGAATTGAAGTTTGACGTGAAGTTTTAATATTACATTTGTCAATTAACTTGACGAAGCCACTTGATCAATTAGTTGACAAAAACATTATGAATGTAAAACGGACTTTAATACAGCGAATATACTTCAAACAAATTCGCAATTGTCAAATTTTTACTTTGCCGTTTCGGTTGCTCAATATCACTATCGCAGCCAAACCGATCCGCTTATATATATTTTTAGAGTTCTCAAAGTTTCAGCGGTATCGAGGATTTGTCGGGAACTAATTCAAATATGCCCTGGAATCTTCTGGAAAACGTCAAAATGAAGGTATTACAAAAATTATAAATACTATCGCAAACAAGAACATCATTCACAAACTAAAAAGACCAAAATTGCGTCTGAACTTAACTGTTGATGCAACTGACTGTTCTGTGAGGTGGAATAATTTGAAAGTTTGAATAATGATTTTCTTTTTGTATTTACGATTCTTTCAGGTATAATTCTTCAACCGAAGTGGATTTCCAACCTCCTAGCGTTTTATGTCTGTAATTTTACCTGGAATGCCTGAAACTATAACCTGTGTATCGTTTCGAAGATGCAAATAATCTGCTATTTGGAAGACATGTTTTCCAAAATTGTTGATCTCGTCGCATTGAACATTGAAACATTTTATTTTCCCTTTGTATACTTAATAAAAGAAACGACGGTGTGAAGTGACTGGAGGACGTAAGATCGCATATTTTCTGTATACTGTTTACTTCTTGTAATATTATAAATTTTTCAAAATGATTTTTAGAGTCTTTTATTTTAACTATAGGTAATGAGATTTCCTTTGTCTTCAATGTTATCAATAGTTATTTGTGTTTTCGATCGACGACAAGCTCCAGTCAAACCAAAAATGGTAGCAACTTTGATCATGAGATTTCATCTGATGTTGTTATCATAAATTTGGATATATCTTCTCTTGTAAAGTGCGATAAGGGATGGAATGAATTGAAGGAAGACGAAGTAAAATTTAAGCTTTGGATTCTAAAATTATTCAAATATAGTTGTATATTATGTATATTATAATTTACCATCTTCATCTATAATATTTTTATTAGCGACGTTATTAAGGAAGCCTTCTTCTCTTGTCGTATAATAAAATTGTAATGATTTATGAGGTTTGTTGCTTTCTATTAAATAAAAGGTTTAACCCTTTCCGTATATATGTGTTCTGGGTTAAATGGCATATTTAGACCGTTGTCGTATATATGTGACGATATGTTTATATCCTTTGGTAGGACCACAGCCGCATAATTGTGTCACTTCGTGTTGTGTTCGTCGCCCTAATGCCGAAGAAATACGGTACCTAAGACAGGACCACCTAGCTCACTGCCGTATAAATTTTGCAAATTTGCTTGACGTCATACATCTCGTGATTCTGATTGAAATAAGTGTCATAGTCGAATTGAAACATGCTTTTAGTGTAGCAGTAGTATAAAGTAAACCAAGACCGGTGCTTCGAGTGCGGGAGCTTCTAAAAATTCTACAGATGGTATAAACTGAGTGCAGGTCGATATAAGTACTGTAAGTCGAGCCGCTTAGGTCGGGCAGGAAGTAATCAGACCAGTTATATCTCACCTGCACTCAGTTTATATGTGAACATACATATGAAGGAACAGTCAGTTCAATAATTATCGGTCATCTCACCTATGGCATACTGATGAGAACTAACAAGCCTGAAATCGGTCTGTCTGGTGGTGTGTCCGACAAGGGTTCTTGGCTGTTCACACAGATACTACAGGAATAATTCAATGCCGGTCGGAGCATTAGTCCGCGGAGTAGTTATTTCCTGCAGAATCATTTACAGATTTAATGGCTCGTCGCCCAGGGCAAGAGGTCTGCGTTAAGTACATGTTGCAATGTAGGTCACTTCCTGTAAGTCAAGCCGCTTAGGTCGAGCAGAAAGTAAGCAGACCGCTTATTCTCAAATGGAAAGCTCGTCGTGATGAAATTATGCTAACTACTATGCACGAAGATCAAATTATTCAGTCAGATAAAGTAGACTTCAAAACTAAGGAGTTTATAAAAAAACCAGCAAGTGTTCTGGATTACAATGCAAATATGGGAGCTGTAGACAAGTCTGACATGATGTCAAGCTCTACAGAATGCGTTAGGAAACCCGTAAAATGGTACAGAAAACTATTTTTTCATATGGTGGACCTAAATGCTCAACACACATGCACGTACCAAATAAAAATGCAGGAAGATAATCTCTAGCAGATTTTCAGTTGAAAAATAAGGCAACTTATTGAGCGGTAAGTTTTAGTTAGTGGGAGAAAATGTTGGCCTATTGATTTATTTGTCTAATTTTAGGTACAAAACACCAGTCGAACCAAAGCCGAGTAAAACCTATGTCCAAAAATCCCGAGAGACTTATAACTAATAATAAGGTACGACGATGTACTGTTTGTATCCAAAGCAAACTTCAGGCAAAAAAACAGAAGTGAGTCTAGGTACATGTGTGCAAAGTGTAACGTCGGTCTATGTGTACAGTCTTATTTTGAAGTGTACTATACAAAACAAACCTTTTAAATATATACTTTTTAGCACAATACATTACAAATACTTTTATATAATAAAATATTATTATAAATAAATTAATGCTCTTAATATTTTCTATTTTTTACATTTGCTACATATATTCGGCAGCGCTCCTGGTAGCATGCAAAAAAGCCCGGTCCTAGTGACATGTATCGCCATTTCATGTCCGGTACAGAAAGGGTGAAAAATTGTACTTTAGATAAAAACCGCATCTATTCCGAACTTTGCATCTCTTTATTTACTTTTTCTGAGGAAAACCTTTACGAGAATTCCGGATGTTGGGCATTTTAACAATTACACAATTATATCTGACCTGTATTTATCCTACCACCACGGTTATTTCATCAACATGTTTCCATTTTTTTCTTTTTTACCAGATTTGTTTTCAGGTCGGCTTAAACGTGAAAGCTGGGAATAACCTCAACGCTCAATAAAACAAAATCGTAAATGATTTGGACCATTTCATGCTGAACCGAGAAAATGCAAACTAAAAAACGTATAGAATCTGGTTTTTATTGAGAGAGCTCTTAAAACATCTCATAAAATCCGTGTTAGATATGTCATTTTTGCTTCAATCCACAGTTTCTTCTGTTTAACGCTAAAGAGACAGGGGTGGAAACGTCAGCCAGAGCTCATGGAATATCTTTACTCACATAAAGAATTATTGATTTATATGTGTGAATAAACACTCCTTAATTTATATAAAGTTGACGAACGAGACAACCGTTCACTACTCGTCAAGTGAGGCAATGGAAGGCATGAGACAACCTCTTACGGCAAAAAGGAATATTTAAAATGTCCATTCTACAATTATTTAATAAAAGTTAACAGTTATTAACAAAATTATTGTTTTAATTAATTTTGATTTATATCAACCTCAGTACAAGTACCAATAATAGGTGGAAATGGAAGAAAAAGAGTACAGTAAAAATTGTAAATACATATAGCTGAGACCTACAAGTTCATAATGATAATTTTCTACATATTGATTTTGTTTTATGATAGCAGTAGATGAACTAAATATTTTAAATTTATTTATTATACAGGATGACTCATAACCTGTCCAAAAAAATTATTGAAGTTGTAGTATTTTTAACCTTTACATAGTTGGGGTACTGTAGTCTCTAGCGCCATAGAAATTCAGGCGATTCCGCTGAAATCCGATTGTAATAAATGTGGAAAAATGGAAGTCCAGGACGTTTACGACGTGTTGCAGCAGCTGAGGAAACATTTTAGAGATTGTTGAAAAGAATCAACAATGTGGTGTATCATACACGAGTCTTAATTATTTCCGTACCATGTACAGCGTTTTCAAGCAGGATTACCCATAAGAATTAGATTGTGTAAATGGTTGCTGTAACAAAATTCCCAAAATTCCAGATTTATAGCTGATGTGTTAGTTATAGATGAAGCTATTTTTACACGGAATGAGATGTATAACCATTGATATTCTAAGCTACATAAACCCAATGGTATGATATTGATAATATCCATATTTGGGATTTTGAAATACTGCTCACGATTCAACGGAATCATTTTCAACAACGCTTTTCCTTAAATGTTTGGGCTTTGATTGTCGATGATAGCTTGATTGGGTCATTCATATTACCAAATCGAATTGATGGGATGCAGTATATCGAGTTTCTTTAAAATGATCTGCCTGGATTTCTGAAAGATGTGCCCTTAACTGCTCAACTTCTAATATGGTTCTTGCACGATGGTATTCTTCCTAATTTTCGACAAAATGTTCGGGAGCACCTTAGTGAAGTTCAAGAGATACAATAGATTGAACGAATAGAACCGATACCATAGTCGCCAGAATCTCCTGATTTTCATCCGTTGGACTTCTTTTTGTGGGAATATTTCAAAAATGAAGTGTATCACCTCGAAATGAACGTTAGTGATGATTTACCCGAATATATCAAAGCTGCTGTCAATAACGAGTTGAAAACGGATAAGAACAAGAAACATTTGTGTTAGTTCGTAGAAACGGGATAAGACGGACCCAAATGTGTTTACACGTCTCAGTCGGTGGACAAAATTTTTTACAGTTGTTGTATATCGGATATGACAAATTATTTTATTAAATAGAATTACAAATTAATTTTATCCACAAGTCAGTCAGTTAGAGCTCTGAGGACAGATTTGTCAAAACTACTTAGAGAGGAGTTTATTAATATGAGAAAGTCATCAAAATCCAGTGTTACTATATCCAGGATATCCGATAGCATTCGATACGATCACATAGATCATTTACTAGTTTCAACTAGAAGGAAGAAAAAGCAAAGATGTGCAGACGAAGGTTGTAGCCTATTCTACGTATATGTGCCGAAAATGTGAAGTACCTAGATTACAAAGTATTATAATTTTATTTATCCACAATCACCCTATAAATGACGTTTTATTTACTCTTTAGAGCCGTAGAAACTTACAGTTTATTCAATAGAAAAATCAAACGCTCTATTTCACTAGTGGAATAAAGAAGTCTTATTTCACTGTTAGATGTAAAAATGTAGCAACCAGCGGGTCAGAATTTTGATTCGTTTGGACATAAAGGGTAGCAGATAATTGAAGTAGTTGGTTAAAAGCTGTACCAAAAAGTTTTACAAATTTACAGAGAAAGGGATCAAGTACTTTATGAAACTGTAGAACTATATCACAAACATTTCCCAAAAGCACAATTATAGTCACGATTATAATCGTTATTGAGTTTTCCCCAGAATAATAACAATCTATACCCAACCACTTAAAATCTAGAGTGACTCTTAGCTAGCTTGTAGACAAGCGCAACGGGCGAAGCGTTCGAGGAGTAACATTTTATATGCATACTAAATTTGAAGGAGATCGAACATAAAAAATAAACAATATCCATTATTTTTAGATGAAATAATGATAAGTATAACAGTTTTTGGTAATTTTGGGGCTATAGATAATAAAAATAATTGAATTATTTCCAAATTTCGTTTTTTATATTGTATTATCAATTATTACCCAAGGTAAAAAATAATATAGAGTGACTAATTCACAGCACAAAGTATGGGAGGCGAGGGTTGCATGATTACCTAGGCTTGAGAAGTGTTCAAAGCACACAAAATTATCAAAAAATAGTTGACGTCGCGTGAACCTAATACATTAACAGTTTATTTTAAATGTCCCCACCTCCCTTACCATGCTCCTGATGGCCCACCACCACCCACTTACACCTACCTGATGCCCACTCCGCGGATATCACACTTTCACACTTAAGCTTTGTCCTCATGGACGCGAAATTCACGGATTTTTGCACGAATTTCGCTACTTTTGTTTTAAAGCAGTAAAACAGTACAAATATTATTGCTACTTTCATTATTATGTGGTGTTAATAAGTTTGTTTTGAGCTTTTGAAAATCTATCGTGACAGTTGCATGATGAAAATGATAGAAACTGTTATAGTTGACAAAATTCCTTATAAGTCGAGATTTTCCCACGATTAAATAAAGCCCACAAGTTTCTCATCCATAAGGACAAAAGGCTTTAGGATACATTGCACTATATAGGTACCGGATAGTCCATTTAACTTGAGAAAGCTATATATTTCTAAACGGCACATTCCATGAAAAAATGAGTCGCATAAAAGTTGGTCAGGGTCGGGGGGCAAATAAAATGGCGTTGCAGTTTCTTGACCTTGACTATGTTTTCAGGATTATATCGGGGTTAACTTTGGATTTTCAAATGAGAAGCTATACTTTTTTCCTCCTAAAATCCAAAGTTAATTTCGCTATGACCTTGAAAATATAGTCAAGGTCAAAACACTGCATCCTTTTATTTACCCCCCGACATTGATTACCTTTTATTTGACACATTTTTTCATAGAACGCGTCGTTTTCAAAATATATAGATTTCTCAAGTGAAATGGTACCCGGTATACTTACACACTATTCACTATTGGTTACTAGGACTGTCACTATATCGATCACACATGAACACTATTATTATATCATATCGTACCGCTTTCCGTATGATCTTCATGTATCTATGTTTCGTCAAAATTTAATATCTTCTTCGAATTCTTCTTTGGCCGGTCAGTGGTCGCGCGGTTTAAGGCGTCAGTACTTGAATCGAGGTGACTAGATCGGAGTTGGTTCGCGCCCAGCTGCCAGTAGACCGTATATAAGCTAAACTATAAGCGTGGAGAGGATTGGCACCCTCTCTGCGGGTATGGTAGGGTGGAATAATGTTGGCTTGGGTCAATGTGAGAGATTGATACCGGTTGATATTTGACTACCCCCCTAATTAATGAGGTTTTCCAGGTTTCCCTCATTCCTGCACTGAATAGTGGTTAGGGCCTACCAACGTAAGTCGTTCCTGGGCGCAAATGCGGCCTGCTTAATAATAATTATTATTATTAATTGGATTCCCACATTTTAATATTTATTTCAAATAGTGGTATAGTTATATCATTATTTCGTCTTTTTCTATCAGTATACTCTTTTTTATTTCATTTAAAAGAAAATTCACACTATAAATCATATGTCACACATAATGCGCAACAGCAGTCTTCTATATATTGTAGGCAAAGTTTCATCTAGTAAGATATAGCAACCCAATTTTTTTGCTGAAGGCTCATTTTGAAAATACTCCCTTCCGCGAGTTTCCACTATTTTTCGTTTCGCGGTTGTACTTCTTTTCCACTCTTTATTGCATTATACATATATGCTACTCACGTACATTCTTGTTAATGAACTACATATTTCAACATCACTTACACTCATATTTTGACCTGGCGCCCTAAACTCTACATGCATCTCATGATATGATATTCCTCACTTGTTAAATTAGGGCGCTTACGATTTTCAGAATACGCTGTAGCCCTTAAATTATTCTCCATTCTTAAGAACACAAAGTTACTAATAAATTAATTACATTCATAATTAAATTAACGGAAAGGTACCCAAAATTATAGCACTGGAAATGGAACAGGTGGATCCGTGAATTAGTCGTAACCAATAATAGAAGACTAACTTTTTCGATCTGGCGCATGCATACTTACTGCAGCGCATGCGTACTTCTGCAGCAGAAGCTGTGTAATCGGGTATGCTCTCAAAGATATGCGACACACGATTTTATAGAAAAAAATGGGCTGCATGTATGTTTCTTTATGTCGACTGCTATAAATTGTGAGCGGGTTTATAACATGACCCATTCGGCGGTTGGTTATTAGCTATACCCAGTTTTAATAAAACTATAAAGTATATGGCAATATTTAGTAAATTAATTATACAATTATCAATATGAAATTGTTTCGAGTAAATCCGGTATAATGCAATCAAATTGAATAGAAGCAAACTAGAGAAGCGTCAAACTGTAGCTCATTAAAAAACCAGCACTTATAAATAATAAAAGCTACTGCTCGCAGCAAACCGTAGTGCAGACGCGTGGGATTTTATTCATGGTGTGTAATGGAGTGCGGTTTAGCAGTTTGAGTCGTGTTTCTCCATAAATTTAGGCATTGTAAATGTCTTTTTTGCTGATAGAATAGTATTCTAGCCAAGGTTTGGTTGGTTGCCCCGAGCCCGACCTCCTCGAATCCCATTACGGCTTCGCACCTTCTCTCAACACTTCTATTCGTTTTATATGTAAATAGGTTCTGTATTATGATACAGACACTCGTTATTTGTTTTCGTTTTCTTCTTTCCGATAAAAGGGATCGCTTATTTAATCCCGGCGTAGCACGATTCCAATAAACTCGTTTCGTTCTTTATGAAATTAATGTTAACGTGCTTCAACTTCTACTTTCTCGATAGAAACAAACAAATAATGCATCATACCATAATAGTATTAAGGAAAATCAAAATAAACTAGGATTATTTTTGTAATTACGTGCCAGGTATGTCTTTTATTATTAAATTTAGCTATATTAATTTTTATTTTAGATAATTATTGAATCCAATTTTATATATGGAATTACTCGTTAGCATACTTAGATATTTGGTTTGAAAGTACATATGACTTCTATAATAGGAACTATAGAAAAAATGACTTGTATTAGCGAAATAGTGCATTAAACAACAAGTATAGAAAAGCTTTAAAAACTATATGAGTTAGTAAAACTGATTTTTTTATGAGATTTGTTTCTACTATTCTTTTGCAGTTTGTATTAGTAATTAATTATATGCATATGGTGATAGATAGAAAAGCATTACAGAGTAACAAATTTAAAAAAAATGATAAAATGAACTTGCGTAGGATTTCCGTATCCAAGTAACCTGTCACGGCTTTGTTTATTTATACAGGGTGTCTCGGAAAGCATGTCACAAACTTCAGGGGATGATAGTACGTTTAAAAATAATATTAGTTTTCTCTATAAACTTGGGTCCAGAAAGGCTTCGTTTTCGAGATACAGGGTAAAGTTATAAAAAAAATAAAGTTTTTCTGAGCTATCTCAGTGACTCAATTGATAATTTTAATAAAACTTAGTGTGGTTCATACCTGCTAGGAGGTCTTTTATTTAGTGTAATTACTGGTGCCAAACTGCTAACCAGTGGCGTGCAACAAGGCAGATGGCGGACCTTTTTTAAACAAAACGTACGCCACTGAATTTTCTAAAAATTTTGTTAATAATTTACGTTTTACTAAATAAAAGAACAAAAAAAGATATTTTAAGTTTTTCTTGTAAAACCCACCGTAACACATTGTATAATACTTAAGTTTAATTTTTGTGAGCCGTATTTTTTGAGAAAGTAAACTATTTTTTTTTATATATATTAGTGTTTTTCATACAATGTCTTCCATTATTTTAAGCAAAATCTTTAAGGCTAAGTTTATGGTCTACATATTTCATGTTGAAAAATACTATACAAACAAAGGAAAATATGGATATATCACAATATAAAAAGCTAATTGCCTTTTTAAAATATCAAAATGACATATGCGAAGCAAAAAAGCAAAAGTTTTGACTATGAAAAATGTTACTATATTTTAAAAGAGGCTCCAGACGATAAGTTCTTAATAATGAAAATGGTACTAATATTTGGTTTAAATGGGGCATATCGGCATGCAGAATTGTTCATTTTAGCTGCAAACGATGGGAAGATTTTGGTTATAACTTTGCATGATACCAAAACCAAAAAGGAATGTATATTTATCGTAATTTATTTAGACCCAAACAAGCAAAACATAATAGGTTTTTTACTTATTATAATCACATAAGTGCACAATACAACCAGTTGGAATCAACAGTATTGCAAAAATTCCTCAAGGAGTTGCAGAATACTTAAACTCCCAGATGCATCCAGTTACACTGGACATTGCTTGAGGAGGATGTCTGCCACCTTCCTCGCTGACAGTTGAGCAGATATTCAAATACTTAAAGACATGGAGGATGGCAGTCAACTAGTGTGGCTAAAGGTTATATCGAGAAAAGCATCAATAAGTGGAAAATTTCAAAAAGTATATTCAGGAAGAACTAGTGGCAGTTCAAGATCACTCAGGAATGCACAAGTAGAATCGAATCAATTTTGTGTTGTTAATTTTTCAAATTTCAGTAATTGTACTTTTAATATCTATAATAATGTTTCCAATATTTAAATAACTGTTTTCTACTAACATTACTATATAATAAAGTGACATTTCAATGTGCTAAGGTAACACTTTAGTAAACGATCTTGAATTTAGTAAAATAGCATATTATTAGTCAAAATGCGAATTATATATTTTTTTATAGTGTTTTGAAAAGTTGTACATTTATTAACAAATTCGAGGAAAAAGTTAATCTACTAGTGAGGAAAACAATTTTCCCGTGCACAAAAAATACATCATAATTCTTGAATTATTCACTTATAGTTAACTTAAACCATTTCTTATCACTATTATAAATTTCGACTGCAATTTTGTTACAATTTGTTATAGAAATTCCAGTGCATGTGTTTGATGAAGTAGAGACCGATTTTGTGTTTATATTGGTATCTCTTTGATCCAATATTTTTGAGGTTACTTGAAGTTATTGTTGAACGGAATCATCTATATATACTTCTGCCACGTTTGTTGCTTTTCAACCACCAGGCATTCAAGAGTAGTGATGTCTGCTTCTGCCTCAGTCAGTCTTGTAGTGGAAACAGAGACCGGTGTAATTCTTAACATTTGTCAATTTCAAAAATTCTGCAATTTTTTTTTGAGAAACCTCTATAAAATTTGTGCCAAAATTTTCCATTTCTGAGGAATATTTTCGAAACGTTTCAACAAGATTGATTCCTTCGATGTTCCCATTAGAAATAGTAGATTCTCTTCTTACGTTCGTCTTTGTAATGAAAATCTATATCAATATACAGAGCCTTCAGAAATGATTACAAGCCACGTGACCTACGCGCATACGCAACCAAAATTGCTATGTTGATAGCAGTTTCTAGAAAATCCATAAACATCAGTCGTGTGGTTGAAGGGATTACTGATGTAAATAAATTTATTTTTGAAATTGAGTACATAACCTAATAAATTGCTCGACTACTGAAATGTAATACATACAATTTGATATTACATAGTTACTGACGAAAAGAACGCTTATTTGTTTCATTTGAAATGTTTTTAACTTTATTAGAATTAGAGGAAACTAACAATCTTCTCTTGTTAATGAACAAATTGAATTTTTTATGAAAACAAAGAGTGTATAATGTGAACACAATTGATGTTTTATTGTATTGCAAGGTAAAAGAAACATATTTTACTGTATTAAGATTTATTTACAATATTTGGGATAAAAACATTACATATTGTAGTGTTTTAATTTATTTGTGGCATTTCTTAGTTATTTATCTTCGCTTGGGTATTTTGCCACTTAAATAAAAATTAACAAATTAAAATAATTACATGTTGTGTTCAAAATGGTGCCCTTTACTTGCTATGCATAAATTTACCCTCCTGTGCATATTTTCAAATACATTTTGTAGGTGTTCTTCTGTAATGTTGTTGATTTCTCCAATAATTGCCGCTTCTAATTCTTCGATAGTGTGTATCGCTATCTTAAATATAGTGTTTTTCAAATGTACAAACAAAAAATAATCCAACGGAGTTAAATGCGGAGACCTGGCTGACCACAAACCTGCACTAATCAGTCGATTTCCATAAAATTGCTCTAAAAATTTAATTTTTTTTCTTGCAGTGCGTGTAGTTGCTCCATCTTGCTGAAAGTAACCTACTTGCAGCTCGTCATCATGTAACTGTTCTAAAAATGGCTCTAAAATAAGTGTTCGACATCTTTCAGCATTTATAGTTTCGTAGTTTGATATCGCTGTCCAAACTCCAACTGCTTTCTACAAATGTATGCAGATTTTCTGCAGCCCAAGTTCTATAATTTTGGCTATTTACATAACCAGATAATTGAAACCATGCTTCGTTCATGATAAGTTCAATAAGTTACTATTCATGTTTTCTTGAAAACATTCACAATAGTGTAATCGTCTTCCATAGTTAAGGGGAAGTAACCTATAAAGTTATCAGAATTTAATTGCCAACATCAAGGAAATAAAATAACCGTTTCAAACAAAATTACTGGTCACGTGGCTTGTAATCATTTATGAAGGCTCTGTATATCCTTCCATGTCTTTTATATGTTCAAGAAATGTTAGCTCTTCAGAACGGCATACTTCACTGATACCAATGATCAACACTATCTAAAACAAGAAACAATTTCAATATTATTTGGAGAAAAGTGTGGCTACTCCAATAATTTTTACGAAAACCTAATAAACAAACTCGTTCCTATATGATTCACATATTAGAAAATCACAATTTTTAATAAAAAATTATGATATCTATAGTTATTAAAGCTATTTTGAAAAAACTATTAAAACAATCATTGTGTGCAACTAGTAAGAAAATTGTTTTTTTTTCGCATTAGCGTATTTTTAATAAAAAAACCTACACCTAATGCAAAAAGGTCAATTTTCCTAACTTGCTGCACAAAATAAATATTACAATACCTACAGTAAAAAAAAGCTGACATCATATTGTCCTACCAGATCATGCGACACCACTATTAATTTAATGAATAAAAAACCTCCAAATATTAGAAGATTTTTTAATAAAATCAAAACCTATAGTCTTAATATTTTTAATTTTTAACTTAAAATTTCGTATTTTTTTTCACACTCTGTAGTTGACCTTATACTGTTGGATAGCATATCTAAATAAATAATTAAACAAATGATTACCATATTGTTAATCTATAATCAACTGTAGGTAATTCACGGAATAAAAATAACCTTAAAAATACTGCAGTGTCTGATCCTATATAATTTAACCATGCATCGTGTAAACACTGTTCAGCGTTCGGCCTTACATGTCTGATTAATGCTTGAGTTACACAGCATGAGTCTAATATGGTATATGGTAGTTACCGACCAGTCTAGAATATATCGACCTTTGTGTAGCCCTTACAACAGAACATCAGAACAACGTGGATCAAATTTGAGCCCCTTACAAAACAATTGTGGACATGACGGGCCATTTCATTCAGTATTAGAGTAAGTTTGATTGTTTGTGGAATATTCGATGGTTTGAAGCTTTTAGTAATCGATACCGTTCATAAGCATTTTGCAAACTGTAAATATTTTCAGAAATGCATCGATGTCTGTGTTATTAACGATCCTTGATTTCTATAATGACAATATCAGTTACTTTTCTTTAGAGTTCTTTAATTCCACTCCGTACTACCCAACCATAAAAATAGTTGTTATACTATATATATTATTATAATTTCCAGTTTATACCACAATCATGTTTTATTGCCGTATTATTATTGCTTTCGAAATACAAATTTATTTTATATAGCGGCAAGTACTTTTATGGTAATGTCAGTAACTGAAATATAAATTTATCACAAGAACGTTCTGGCAACTAAATAATAAAACGGTTTATATGGCAAATATGTTACTATCTTATAAACATTTATGTTACAAGCTTACAAAACATACTCCCCTTGTTCCTTAGATGTGGATTATCAATCTATAAAGCTAATGATATTAAAATATACTTTGATACAATTTTGCTTCTAAGCGCAAATATTATACACTGTCATATAATCATTATGTAATGATATTATAAGTTGTAAAACAAAAATAATAATATAACAATTACAACAGAAAAACGTTTATTTTGACTCAAAATTACATAGACATGTTCTATAAAACAAATTTGAAGCAACAAAATGGCAGGACTTTGTTTTGTTTGTGTGTGTCATAGTGAATGGTGGAAGTCTAGGTTTAGCTCCTGCTTTAGCTTTCATAGTAATTGTATAAGAATAAACATGTCAGGTTTAAGCAGGTGAAAAAAAATCAGAGGAAGTGGCGCATTAAAAGATAGATTAAAAGTAATGTTATCAAAACAAAAAAAAACTAACTTTTATCTCAAAATTTAAGGAGTTTCTACACACATCTCACCCGTTTCATTAAAATGTTTTGGAAATATGAAAAATCCCTGATTTGAAATGCCTTCATATATTATTTACCATTACGATACGGTTTTGTTATGATAAATTATAATAATTTCCAGTGGTTAGACAAATCGCTCAATTAGCATCCTTGACATTTAACGCTGGTTTTTACAACCAAATTATTTTATAAGCGGCAGCCATTTTGACACAACGCTGGAAGCCATTGTGGCGTATAACTGTAATATTGTGAGATATAAAGGGTCTGTTTACTTCCTGCTCGGCCTAAGCGGCTAACTACTCCGCGGACTGATGCCCCGACCGGCATTGAATTACTCCTGCAGTATCTGTGTGAACAGCCAAGAACTCTTGTCGGCCACACCACTATACATAGACCGGTTTCGGGCTTGTTGGCCCTCATCAGTATGCCATAGGTGAGATGACCGACAATTGAACTGGCTATTCCTTCATATGTATGTTCACATATAAACTGAGTGCAGGTGAGATATAAGTGGTCTGCTTACTTCCTGCTCGGCCTAAGCGGCTCGACTTACAGGAAGCCAAGTCAATGCCGGGCGGGGCATTAGTCCGCGGAGTAGTTGTTTCCTACAGTATCATTTACACACAACTATAATATTATCACAAATTTGGCCCTAATGAAACGTTATGATGACTTTAATCATTTTGGAAGTAGTTCTAACGTCAAAAACCATGAAATTTTCAAAAATCTTACTTTAGTTATGATAATATAGTAAATAATCACGTGGGGCTTGTAAAATTCACTTGATATGGCCATACAAATCATAATAAAATTTTCTCCGCAATAAAAATTGATTCACAAAGTGAAGTGAGTAATACACCACAACATTCTAGTTGCAGGCATTCTAATTAAGCAGAGTTGCCCGTTATTTTATACCTTTATGATATAGTTAATAATTAACTTTTATTAATTGATTTTTTATTACAAAACTGTATTACTGCTAGTAAAGTTTCCAAAAATAAAGTACTTTAAAACTGCTGTTTAGTTCATTTGATGCTATTATATAACTATTTTTTAATTGTTTCCAACAGGCTTTAGAAAATCGCAACGGCGACTAAAGTGCTACTTTTGGTTGAATAATTACTGTATAAACGTTGTTACAATGTTTTTGTGACTTATATTGTTTTGTAAGATTTGTTTCTAAAACGTTTTTGTAGCTGTTACAAAATACCAACTTGCTAGTTGGGTAGTATGTTTGGTATAATTTAGAAGATGATGCTTGTATACAAGGTGTTCAGTAAAGAATAAACCCTACTTTAAGGCTAGTTTTCTAGGACAAACATAAAGTAGTTTAAATCAACTTACCTTAATACAATTTTATTTCTATAAAAAGTTATAGGTACCAATATAAATATGATATTAATTACCTGATGGATATTGTCATGCATTGTTTTGCTATTATGTTTAATTGTGTTACTGTTAATAATATGTAACCTTTTACAGAAATAAAATTATACCAAGGTAAGTTGATTTAAACCACTATGTTTGTCCTAAAAAACTAGCCTTATTCTCCAGGGTGTCCAGGAAATCATGTCACAAACTTCAGCGGATGATATTCCGTTTAAAAATAATTAGTTTTCTCTATAAGATTGGGTCCAGAAAGGCTTCGTTTTCGAGATATAGGATGGTAAAGTTATAAAAAAAAAGTTTTTCTGAGCTATCTCAGTGACCCAGTTGAACATTTTAATAAAAGTTAGTGTGTTTTATACCTGCTAAGAGGTTTTTTATTTAGTGTAATTACTGGTGCCAAACTGCTGACCAGTGGCGTGCAACAAGGGAGATGGCGGACCTTTTTTAAAACAAAACGTACGCCACTGAATTTTTAAAAAATTTTGTTAAGAATTTACGTTCTACTAAATAAAGGAATAAGTCTTTCTCGTAAATCTTACCGTTTTAGAGTTATTTGGCTTTTACATTAAATGAAATCACCTCATACTTACCCCGAGATAAAGATCTTAAATATTTGCATAGTAAGCGTCTGTCACTTTTAGTGACATTTATGTTGTTATTTTATTTGAATTTGTACTTGCATTTTGTAGGCGAATAAAAATGAATAATATTCATTTTACTAAGCGTGAATATGCGGAGATGCATTTCATTCACGGTTTTTTTTAATGTAAAAGCCAAATAACTCGAAAACGGTGAGTTTTACGGGAAAAACTTAAAATACCTTTTTTTACGTAAATTATTAACAAAATTTTTAAAAAAATCCGTGGCGTACGTTTTCTTTTAAGAAAGGTCCGCCATCTCCCTTGTTGCACGCCACTGGTCAGCAGTTTGGAACCAGTAATTACACTAAATAAAATACCTCCTAGCAGGTATGAACCACAGCAAGATTTATTAAAATTTTCAACTGGGTCACTGAGAAAAACTATTTTTTTTATAATTTTACCACCCTGTATCTTGAAAGCGAAACCTTTCTGGACCCAAGTTTATAGAGAAAACTAACATTATTTTTAAACGTACAATCATCCCCTGACGTTTGTGACATGCTTTCCGGAACATCCTGTATTAACAGTAACACAATAATTGTGTAGTATAGTAATAATAAAACAATGCATAACAATATTAACTATGTAATTAATATCATATTTATATTTGTGAACGGTTGTTTTCTAGATCTTTACAAAATTTCTGAAAAACGAATGTATTTCAGTTCAATGGAAATAAGGAATTGCTAGTTTAAAGTAGAGTGCTGCGAGAATTTTTCAGATTGAAGTGTTTGGAATGAAAGAATGGGTAGTGATTAATTATCATGCTGCCCAACGCCTCCCCTCACACATAAAACGATTCATTTCACTATGTTTTCTGGTTCAAAGCTTTCGACAGAAAGTTTTCAAATAAATACATAGGACGCCCAATATATCAACAGAGAGATTGGATTTCTGCACCTATTATAGAGGTGATTCATGGCTTATAGATAAAAGGAAAAATTATATACAGCTCTTTCAGTTTTCTTAAGTATACTGTTACGGGTTTCTTTCACTACTTTTGCTACCCTTATAAAAACAACAACTGATTAACATTTACAAAATTTATTTGCCAAGTTATACATTTATATCAAACGTTTACTAATAACATTCAAATTATAATTCGCATCTCCGCCGTGTCCCATTCATAATGTAGTATACAATAATACACCGGAGCAATACGAGATTTTTAAAGTGATAGATAAAAACTGTGGAATAGTGTGATTTCAATAAGGACAGTGTATTGTGTACTAATATTTATTATCGCTTGCGGTTGTTTAGCACCCACAATGTTATACGATGAGTTGATGGTATTGACTGACTGGTTACAAGTAATCGAGGTAGTTCCTTGAAGGGTCTCTTAAAACAAGTGTGTTTCTTAGTTTTCACCATGGAGAACCCTGAGATAAGATTTATGGAAACGTCGGTCATCTACCTACTTATATAATATTTACAAAACATGATATCTACATTTAGCACTTAAAAACATACATTGAAATTTAAACACAAAACTAACGAAAATATATGAGTAGTGAATTTATATATAGAAAGAAAATTTTTAACATATACAGTGTGTACAGAAATATGTGAGTACAGAACTAATGAAAATATGAAATGAATATATACAAAAATAAATAAGTTAGTTTATACAGGGTGAATAGACAGATATAAGCCGCCACAAAACTATAAATCAATATACTTAACACCGACCACATCTGACAAAGTAACGTGCAAAATAGATTTACCTCTTCATACGCAACTCAATTAGTTGTGTTCAAAGTAATAATTCAGATGGATACTATAGCGGAAAATAAATACCACAACAAATAATAAATTGCAGTCACTTAGATGCAGCCGATAAGTAACGTGCAAAAAGCAACCCATTTCAGATGCTTTCGAAATACTTGCGTGTAAAGCACTATTTAAAGAATGTTGCGCTAGCACATGGAAACCATACGAAGAAAAAAATACTTCAATACATAATTAAATACACTTACAGAGATTGACACATTTACAGATGTATCTGATTAGTAACGTACCATATAAGATAACTTTGCAACCCAATTAGTTTAATTGAAAGCAATAATACACAATTTCAGGCTGTAGAACACAATTCATCCAGCCACATCTCAAAGGCACATCACACTTAATCGGTTTTGTATTGAAAGTAATCGAGGCAAATGCTTTGACAACTAACCTACGTTGCAGTAAGGGCATTCGGAACAAATCTTGTGGCAATAGTTTGTAGGATTTAAAGATTAAAAGATAAATATTTGTACAACAGATCTATTTTATTATTATGAAATTAATTTTATTCCTTTTCTAACTTTTTGATATTATCTAGAGAATATTTAATGTTATACCATAATTCTTATTAATGTAAGTACTTTTCGCGCTGTAATTGATAATAGAAAAACTGACGCAGCAGCTGAACCAATAATATGTCAACATACAGCTCAAATAATATTCAGTTTTCCACCTACTAATGTATATTTTATGATTTATCTACCTCATCAGACAAGAGAATCTGAAATATTTGATTATATAAATTCCACCCCCGCTGTCAGTTTCAAAAATAGATTCCGTCGTCATTTAATTATAGTCCTTGAAATATCTGTGGTGTCGTCAAATGATATTGAATTATTGGAATATTTATTAACGAGGTTACTGTGTTTTCATTTGGGAAATATCAGAAAATCGTTAATATGCATATTACGCCTAAATACAGAGGGATTTGCGTAAAAGATAGTTAAATATATAATTGAAAAGAAAAATATCAATATAACGGATAAAAGCTGTTTAAATGTGCCGCTAGAAATGTCATCCTTTACTAGGTTGCACAAAAAAGATAAAATTATTCTCGCTTTGAACCATTTAACATCTGACGTGACTGTAGTGTAGACAACATTGCATATTTAGACATGCACAAGTTGCAGATCCATAACGTATTTGAGAAGAAACCATAATGTTTTGCTGTGTATACCACTTTTAAATATCCCAGTAAGAAAAATTATTGGTCTTAGATCGGGTGATCATGCTGGTCACGTAACTTTGTTTTTCTTGATTAATCTGCCAAGATATATTTTATTTAAGAAATTGATAATTATATCACAGTTGCGGAGAGGACTTGTTGATAGAAGAACATCTTATAGGTTAATTAGGTTAGAGCCGTAACGACTCTCACAACAATTGTGATAAAAAAAATAATCAAGGGCAATGAGTACTTTGTATGGGTTAACATTATTTCCAGAAAGTACGCTAGACGATGAAAAATGTATAGGTACCAATTCATTGTTCACCTTTTCTAATACAAATGTGACAATTAGTTAATATATATTGCAAAATTTTAGCCGTATGTGATACATGTTGTAAAAGATTTCTCTCCAAATTTTTAAAAGTTTTTGAATCTGAATATCGTCCGTTTGGAAATGGCGTACAATGTTACTGTACTCCTACTTTAGCAATTTGCTTAAACTCGCCAGATAATTGTCATACTTTTCTTCATTAGTGTGTTGCTGTTTAATTTATATCAACACAGATTTCATTTAACAAATCAAAATCTACTATATTCAGTTGTATCATCAGAAGTAAGATAGTTTGGTTGTACATTCGAGTGCTTTTATTAAAGAAATAATGCATTTTAGTATACCCATCAATAAAATCACATTTTATATTTACTTTTAAACGTTTAAGTTTTAAGTATTTGTAACTGACTATAGGGGAATTTGTTTCAATAAACCTCTAGAAGTACCTATATTGTATATTCAAGAGATATATTCATAAATTTTTTTCTATAACACAATAAAATATACTGCTTTTATTCAGTCCTTCAAAGCTATTTTTCAAGGAATTAGCTCCTGTAGCTTTCGATCTGTTTCTGTTGCCAATAATCTGGATAAATCGACTGGCAAAGCCTGAGTAAGTATTCTGAAGAAGTTTATCCAGTAGGATGAAATAAATTGCTTAGCATATTAAAAATAGTGAATAAGAATAAGATTCAATCTTGTACCTACTGTACTGTAGAATGACGGATTATGTACTTAGTGCTGAAAATTTAATCTTTAAAACAAAAAGGAAATATTGTATCCTATTGTCCTTATTAAATATAGTTTTCAAATTATACCCAAAATAATAAAAATTTACTATTAAAGTATTTTTTAAACAATTATGTTTTAATGCTAGGCATAGATTATATAGGTATAAGAATATATAAAAAAAATATCTATTTATTCTATTATAATATGTTTTTATAAATACACCTTATTACTTTTAAGCTAGTTACGGACGGTGAGCGATAATATAATATATATTTATTTCTTTATAATCATATACATTCCTGTATACAAACAAGTAAACCGCATAGATATAAATATATTTTATAGCGTCAGTGCGTAATCACAGCTTAAATAACAATCAGCTAATAGACTCTACGGCGGCACCTTTGAAGTATTAAAACCAGAAAATTTGTCCTTGAAGCGTGATGTCTCTCTCTCGCACAGGATACACGTCAGGACTGGATTAAATATGGTTGTCCCAATTTAGAAAGTGTTTTAATTGCACTGTGTACCTACTTGAATTTCAAAATAGTTTTTTTTTTGTTTTATAAAAACATAGATATAGGAAATGTTACCTAATTTTGGGAGCTTGATTAATATAAATACCAACCTACGTGGATCTATTATTAACATGAAATGTACGTATAGGTAATTTATTAACATTACGTTGCCAATGACTAAAAAACAAAACAAAACAAAAGTGAAATTTATTAAGCACAGAAAACATATGTATTACAGCGGTATACTTACCTAAATAACAAGAATAAATTGAACATTACTGAATGTCCAAGATAGAGTTGACCAGTATTAATCTTGAGAACTGTGGCAGATATAAAAAAGGTTTGTATATATCAAAGTTGTAGGTACAGATATAAACTACAAAATGCTGAATAAATTTTATGTACATGGTGTTACAAGACTGATAAAAGATTATTATTATTTTTTTTTAATGGAACACCTCAATTTTTCTAACATACGAAATATAAATTTGTTTTACTTGAAATTGTTTAAAAATAAAATAACATAACAGTATAAAATACAAGAACACACAAAATACAGCATTCGTGCGCCAATAACGCAGTCGTCGAACGGTATGGCTATAAGGGCATATTTTACAACCACACGTTCCTGCGCTATTTCAATGTTGTATCCTCAAATGGCGGCATGCGCGAAGGATCTGCGTGAGACGTTCCCGCCATACAAGTCTGTGAGCTGATTGTTATTTAAGCTGTCCGTAACTAGCTTTATTGGTTTCATATACGTCAAAGCAAAAAAAAATCTTTAAATGTCTAGAAATGTATTTATTTTTAATAAGTACCTTATAAATAACTTTGAACATTTTCCTTAATAAACGATGTATTTAAGTTATTTAAAAAAGTAAAAGAATTTAAACGATGTAGACGTATTCCTCTGAGAGAAAATATGTTTGTAAACTTTTATTGCATGACTTAAACATCGGTAGAAGTTAATAATGTAGATATTCTGTTTAAATTTTAAAAGACTTTTGTACGAATAAAATACTTAAAAATAAATGTAGTCTTTTTCTATCATGTTCATAATGTTAAGGGATACAAGATACAAATAATATTTGTACATAAAATAATTAAGAAAAAATAGTAAATGAAAAAATGTAACATCAACGTTTAAAGTTGTAAAGACACAGATATGTCTTAATCACGATGAGTGACGTTGAAGACAATTTGTTAAATAAAATATAAGATTATATTGGTTTAATAGTGGATTAATATCGAATAGGCTGTTGTTTACAAAGTGCTAGGTAGACCCAGACACAATATAGACATACCAGCAATTTCACTCCGCTGTCGGCACTTTGAAGAAAATTCAGTCGATTACGATGGCCTGGAAATGCGTATTCAACACCGCATCTAACGGAATTTACAAAATCGGCGAATTGTATGATCAACAAATTTTATTGTAAATTTACTCTCCGTTTCATAGTTAGGCACCTATGTTAGATATTATTTATAAAATCTTTTATCCAATTGTGACAGATTAAAACAACTTTATTAACTCCGTAACAACTGTAGAAAGTAATCAAATATCCGTCAATTTAATTCTGTGATTGAATAAAAAATTGCGAACATAAATTATTTAGTAGTTATGTTGAATATTCAGTTGAAAAATGGACATTTCTGATTCAGACTTTTTTCTTATACAACCGAAATTAGTAAAATTATTGGCAACTAAATCGCGGAAAATTTACGGAACCGTGTATTCAAGATTTATGGAATGGAAGGTGAAAAAAGCATGCAGTTCAAAATATTGTAAACTAATTGTATTTTTGAAGGAACATGGGAAAGATTACATGGGCATCTAACCTTGATGCGATTTTTACGAGTACACATATCAGTGATTTTTTAAATATTGCTCCTGATGAAGTTTATTTAATGGCCAATGTTGTTGTTGTATTTCGTATTCCAGAAGCGAATTTATGAAATCATCCAGTTAACATTAGGTGATATTGAAGATTAGGGGACGTTATTAATTGTTATACTTAAACAAACAAAGAATAATGTAAACAGGAGATTTATAGCTACTGAAGAATATATTAAGTTTTACAGTACATTGCTCGTCGTCCAGCAGCAGCAAAGGATCGCCGCCTGTTTTATGTATATTGCAATGGAAAATGTATCAATCAGGTTGTTGGTAAAAATACATTTTATAAGATACCTGAAACAGCAGCCAATTTTCTTCTTGAAAATGCTGTCATATACAGGTCATGCATTTCGAAGATCTACTACGTTTTTAGTTGAATCTGGAGGAGACTTGACGACACTAATGGAACATGGTGGTTGGAAGTCATCAACGGTCGCTGAATGTTGATGAATCGGTGGTGCATAGGACAGACATATCTTATAAAGTATTTAGAACGTGTGTATATTAGCTTAAATAAGATCGAAATTGCGATCAGGATCATCTATGGCACTTGTGCCCATGGCAAAAAATATGATTTCAAGTCAAGAAAATTCCACTGTAGCGGACAATCCCAATCGTCCGACTGACAGGTCCTTCATGCAATGCACATTTAATAACTGTACTTTTGACATTAAGGAAATTACATTTTTATATAACAAAATGTTTTAAAATGAAATATCTCTGTCTTCGTATGTACCTATACATATACATTCGAGAAAAAGTATTAATTTTTTTCCCGGGGAAAAAGTAATTTCATAAAAAGTGACATTTTGTTACCTGTCAAGAGAGATAATACTTGCTCCAAAACGTTAGAAATAATATTTTTAATGATTTCATTTTCAGTTGAAGAAACTTATAACTTAAATTCTGATATTTGATTAATTCTGTTAGGTATTACCACCTCAAGACGCCCAAATGTATCAAATGCAGCCCCTTTTGAAATTTCAATTTTAATTTTAATTGGCTGCTGTATAGAATCTTCCGCAACAGAATCAGAGCTTCATTCACTGTCTTTTTAATACTAACCAATCAGCACCTACTGCAACAAGCAAAATTCGAAACTTAGAAAACTATGCCCAGTATACTCATGTGCATTTTCAATTCCAAGATTCTGCTATCTTTTGTGGTATCTAAGAGAATGTATTCAAACCTACAGGCTGCACTGTGCATTTTTATAGTTTAAAAAGAACTATTGATGTGGTATTGGCCTTAGATCCATATATATTCGAAATACGTCAATTGCATGGATAACATTACTTCCATTGATAACAGTGAATATTCTTTGCTTTTAAGTACTAGTCCAGGGCATTTAGATCAAAATCGACCGAATAGCGGAAATCATCATAGGACAAAATATTCTTAGAATAGGCCAAGGAATAACCCCTTGAATTTTTGCCGCATGTTTAACTAACACCATGTATAAGCAATGATTATTTTGTCATTTACATCCCTTGCTTGTTTATTGTTTCGTCAATTTAATAATATTGAATCTTGTTCCATTATTTCCAGACATTCAAGACAAAAATATTGAATGTTGATATGAATCACGCCTAATTCGACTAATAAACAATCAGTTGTTATAGTGTATCCAAGTTACACTACCACAACAAGTGGTTTAAAATTGTCCAATTGTTTAAAAAGATGCTACAAACTTTATTGCCCAGCGTTGTGTAAACATCAATCGAAGGATTTCTCTGAGTGTAGATTTAGCCTTATTTTACTTACGAAACTACATTAGCCGGCCGTCAGTTACTGCCTTAAAACCTAACGCCTGCAAAAACGTTCCCGCTTGCAAGAAGTAATCGAGGTGCAACTATTACCGACAGGGAGAAGTTAATGGTTTGAATTCCTTACACCGTTCACCGAAGCGATCGACATTTATATAGTCTTTTTGGTGTAAAGGGAATTTCTGAGAGGCTTTCATTTAATCGTTTGTTTGCCATGTCTGACAAGTAGTTATGGATATTTATTTATCAAGTCATGCGAAGCAAGAAGTTGGAAAAGTACTAATTAACTGTAAATTAAATGAAATAATATGTTTGTGCTTTTATAAAATTAAATTAGTTTCATGATTTTATTAATTTAAAATGAGTTATTTTTTAGCTTACCTACATTGCAAAAAAATAATGACTCTTTTTAACCCAAAAAACACAATCTTGTGTTAATCAAGGTCCACACAGAACTGTGTATATTTTTACTCATTTTCATGTAGCAGTGTGTTAAAAGTTTAACACAATCCACTGTGTTAATATAACAAGTGTAATTTTTACAAATTTCTGTATTATCTGTATCATTAAAGGTGTGGATTTATACATTAACATGTTAATTTTATTGTATAATATATAGTATAGTAGTGTTACAGTGATAATAAAATAAAACATTTCACTTTTTATGATTTTATAAAAATAAATATATAATTCAGTTCAAATGAACAACAACTAAGTTTCTATTATATTTAACAAAATTAGTAGTAGTAGATAGGAGTATATATTTACTTAAAAACAAATAACGTTTTAGTAAATCATAAACAACGTTATGACCAAAATTATTATATCCTCCTGTTATTGCAGGTACTCCATAATAGCAGGTTACGAAAATTAACTGATAGTGATCTGGACATCTTTCTCTAAAGTTACAAGAAAAACAAAATACAGTAATAATAACCTAAGAAATGATTTTTGCAAAGCTCTAATATTTTTGAGAGCTATAGTTCTGATTAGCTTTATTACAATTATCAGCAATATTTATTTATTTATTTATTTATAGGGCTCAACAGACAAAGCCCAATAATAGGGCTGAATGATAACGACAAATAACAAAAAGAAACAAAAATATATACCTATAAAATAAGAGTGATAGAATAGATGTAAAAGTTATATAAAAATATAACAATATAGAATAAAAACAAACAAATAGATACAAGATAGATAGCACAGTAAGTAATAATAATATAGAAAAAAAAATTAATAAAATTGTCAACAGGATTCAGATTCACATGTATGATTCACAATGTACCTTGTGAATCGTACTAAGGTATGATTTCTGTGAAACTCAAAACAAATCTATTAAATTATTAATCAAATTAAAATTTTTGCACATAAAATATATAGGTGTCTTCAAAATAGCATTTGGTCTTGCCTGTGGAAGTTAGAAAAGTGTCGTATTTCTAATATTAATAGATGGAATTCTGAATGTTGCTCTGGAATGAAGTTACAAACAGGTACTCGGTACTCTTTTTGTGAATTCATGCACAGTGTGTTTTTACACTGTTATGAATATTATTTATAGTTTATTAATTTCTTTTTTTGTACAATAATTATTGTAGCTCTGTAAAAAAATGTTTATAATAAACTATCTATCTATCTATCTACGTATCTATCTATCGATCTATCTATCAATCCGGCTATGAAATAATTTATACAGAAACACTAATCTAGTTATTATTCTTCTAAATTCGAGGATATACATATCAAATTGGGATAAAAGAGTGCGATTAAATCCCTGTTAGGGATAAACACCATAACGTTTCAAATATAAATATTTAAGAAATTTCCTCTGCAAATTCTCAAGTTTGGCTTTGTGTACTTGGTAAATGGGCGACCAAATAAAAGCTTATTATCAAATGTTACACCTAAATTGGAGGTATTAAGACATCGTGTCACTAGATAATTTAAATTGTCTGGTAACACCCTAAAATATACTATTGATCTCCGTGAAAAGCTTCAAATCATCAGCATAGAAAAGTGATTTAATATTAAATTGCATTGCTAAGTCATTAATAAATATGTTAAAGAGCAATGGTGGATATAACCTTGTGGAACCCCAGTTGTGGCAATACTATCTCCTACTACAAGTGGACTGGATTATTTCAATCGTAAAGTGTTAAAATTTAACCGTCACTGACCATAGCACAGATACCTTGTTTGATTCATCTTGCACAAAAGTAATGAAGAGACTTGAACTTTCCAAACCTGCAGGTATTTAAAAGGCAATGGTACCAAACGGTAAGCTCCGAGACAATGTAATTTTGACTTTGGCTTTCGTGTCTACACATTTAGTTTGAACTAAAGCTAAACAGACTTCCAATTCCGATTAAGTGCGTCAAAATGCATAAAGATAGATAGTACAGACCACTTTTTTTGTGTATCGGTGTTAATTTATTAATGTAATTGTTCAGTTAATAAATTAATGAAATATTTAAATCACGTGAATACTGATTTAACATTTATGTAACTTATTATGAGAAGTTCAAAATATAATACAATAAAAAAAGTCATGTAAAAGAAACACTTTTCATTATTACTCTGTACAACCAAAAATTAATTTGTCTATATAAATTTCTAGGGAACATTTTAACATAAACATAAAACAGTTTCTTGAATTCTGTCGAGTCTGCTTCGAAATATTACACAGTCAAGGCCTTTTATATTAAACACGAATAAGAACATTACCTTTACAAAATTATAAAACTTTTTTCATTTCGCCTCCTTCATCCATTGTATGGTAATAAGCGAAACACAGCTTATGAGATTAACTGAATTTATTAGGTATAATAACCATTAATTATCGGGGAGCCAAGAAGAACCATAAGAAACCCATCAGAAGGGAGCTTAATGTCTGTTTCAACATGTTCCTATTTTTAACAGCCCAATTAATTCAATTTACGTCAGTCAATAGTAAAAACAAAAGAGAAGGAGGCTTAAATAAGCTAATAACTATGAACAATGAAGTTTGTCTTGATCCCTTTTGTGAGGCTTATAACAATAACAGTCAAACCGATACAAATTAAATGAGCCAAGGTAAGTTATATTAGCAGACAGCCGTTTTCTGTGATGAATGGAGTTGGAGCTGACACGTGTAGCTATCAGGAAATAGGTTGGATCTTGTAGCTGAATGGTTAGTTTTTCATGTAAATTAACCGTGAAAGAAATTGTACAATCTATGAAATATATTATTGAGAATGGAAGGAATACCGCATAGTAATTAAATATGTTTAATGAGTCAAATTCCAAAGTGGTAATTGCAGTGGAATCATTAATTATAGACTTTCTTTCCCTTTTAATTGACATCAATATATCAATGCTCCCAAAGTTTTTGAACAAATACTGTATTCTTATCTATGGGATCATTTTAGCAGTATCATTAGCCAAGGCAATATGGATTTATTTCAAAACGTTCAATTTCTACTAATTTACTAACTTTTACCCATTACATTTTCGATACTTTCGAGCAGGGAGTACTATTGGATATGATATACACTGATTTTCACAAGACCTTTGCGTATATGGTATGTTTATCCTTTATAAATTAATTAACAAATGTAATACAAAATTTAAACTGTTTGATGTTGTAGTTGACTTGAAATTTTAGAAGCATGTCGAATGTTTCGATGATTGTCTACAGGGTTAACTATGACTAAGTACAAATATTTTAACCACTTGCTCAGGGAGGTTTAAAAGACAAAAAAAAAAAATATTTCGGAATTTTAGCTCAATGTTTAAAAAATGGGGCAAAACCCTCTTTTCCTACAGAAAGTCGGCGTCTATGACAATCAATCATCGTTCGAGATGACTAGATATGTCAACTACCATGCGGTCGTTCTTTGCAGCAATTTTAGCTCAATGTTTAAAAAATGGGGCAAAACCCTCTTTTCCTACGGAAAGTCGGCGTCTATGGCAATCAATCATCGTCCGAGATAACTAGATATGTCAACTACCATGCGGTCGTTCTTTGCAGCGTTGTCAAGAATAGAAACGACGAAAATAAACATTTTTATTAATAATAATAATGCCTAAGTACCTGATAGATAACAATTAATCCGGTTAGCTGCAGCATTTTGTATTCGTTCTTCCTTCTTTCGTTGCACACTGCCAAAACATTTTCACTTCTTGCAGATTCGTCATAATTATCCACTAACATATCGGACATAAAATACTTTATTTAATTACTATAAAACGTTTAAAATTAGTCACCTAATGTTCTAAAATAACATAACCTAAAATACTGCATTGCATACTCTTCAAACCTCAAAGAACATGCGAAGCTTAGTTATGTCTAATGGTCAAAGAAACATTGTTACAGAACAGAATATTACTAATTATTTTATACAAACATCGTCGATTACTGAATTTAATCCCCCAACAATACAATAAGTTTAAAAATTTATCGCCGTGAAGTGCACCTTGCATCAGTGACCTACAGATGGCGTCTGCACTCTGCAGATGTCAAAAAATATAGCATATGGCTACGGTACTCTAATTAGTTTGAAATAACTTTTCAGTACTTGCTTTTCGCAAATTTAATTGTTCGCGCATTTTTTAGTGTATTTACAAACATATCGTATTCAAATGCTGAGATGACGGAGAAGGTGCTGATTTATGGGAGTGTGACAAGTGCATATAATCGTGTGGAAGCATAATACCAAGGATGTTCTCCGAGTACACAAAATATTATGCTGAATACTTTTTGAACCACATTGAACAACTGTTATAATGCCTTGGTGGTAATCTTGTAACATTGTCTTTATATAAATACAAACAAATATGTATTTTTTGCGTTTATTCTTTGTTATCGTTTGTGGTTTTTCCCGACGTAAGTAATCGACCTGGTCATGACCGCCCTACCAAATAGATACCTCGCTTTAAACAAAAAAATCGGTCGAGCGAGGGACAGGTCCACAGCAAGTACAACAATCTTTGCTGGTAGGTTTTAATTTAAACAAGTAATAAAACAAAAAATGATACAATATTCTTCTCTCCAAATATCAATCTTGGAAATAAATATTAGTAATATAGGTGCTGCCTGACTGTGCCACCATTTCGTGTTTCTCATTAAATCATTAGGTAATAATCTACAATTTGTAAATAATTGTTTTTCTTTCAAAACGGCTTACACTGACACCCATATCAACGCGGTGACCTGTCACTACGTTTGACACCTTTGACTTTGGCAGAATATACCTAACCTCGCGGCTAACAGTAGGCTTGTGACGGCGATAATTAAGAATTTAATATAGTTTTGAAAAAAAATTTTTTTTCGCTCAGACCTAAATTACTTAAATATGCTTCGCTGATATGGCATTCACAATAAATATAGAAAAAGTGTAGAAAAAGTTTCTAAAATTTATTTATTTAAATAAATATAACAGACTTCTAGATTTCAAATTTACTTGAAGTATTCATTTATGTAAAGAGTTTAAAATGAGTGTACTATGGAATCGATGTGTTATTGCAATGTTGCTGTTTGAATATAGGTAAATAACTAAACTCTCGTATTGATGATTCTATCCTGTCGTATTTTAATACCCATCCGAGAAATACTATAATGCATCAACTTTTCTATATTGCCATTCTAAGAATACCCAGTTTGTACCACTTTTGTCGTTATTCTGATTTCCGGTAATTATCCGGAATTTATATTCAGTTGACAATTTATAAATACCTTATATGTATATTAGTTATTAACCTGATATATATTTAAAATAATTTTGACAATGTGAATGCTTCTCCTGTATTCTTTATGCTATAATAAGTATGCAAATAATATTTTTTTTGTTTCTTGTTACTTATTGTCATTAGACATTGAAGCCTGTTTGCAAGTAACAAATAAATATGTCTCTTATAATGATAATATTTCGGTAGATATTTGGCGAAGTCGAGAGTACCTCAAGGTTCAAATTTAGGTCCATTGCTATTTTTAATATTTATTAATGACTTAAACAAATTTTTTAAGAATGCGTGCTTATATGTGTATTGGTTTTCAAGAGAGACAGCTAGAGTTGGAGTTTGGTGAGTTGTATCTAAATGCTATGAAATGTAATGTTGTTAGCTTTACAAGAACGAAATCACCATGTCACTATAATTGTGTAATAAGTAACACTAATATTGGTCGTTTGACTACGATTAAAGACTTAGGATTGATCTTTGATCACGTTGTATTGTGTTCTATGTCGATGAAGCGACAAAGATTTATGGTTTTAGATTTCGTAACGCTAGATCATCTACTAATACTAAAGCATTTTTTGCTTTTGTCAGAATTAAAATAGAATACTGTTTTAGTATTTGAAACACAAATCCTCAAATATTTGTGTTTTAAAGCAATTAATGCGTTTCCAGAAAGATCTATTCACAATTAACCGATAGATTCAAGTTCTATAGTTTAGATTTGCGAGAATTTCGTTACTTTCATCAAAAAGTTCTCGTATGATAAAATTTACTGTACTGATTTACAAAGACAGGTTAACTTTCATGTTCTTAGATATAATCCTAACAACAATGATACTTTTTGACTGCACTTAAGCAGGAACCAATTTAAATTGTCGGTATATTCGTATATCTGCAACTTGTTTAATATTGTCACACTTATGTGACATATATCACGATACTTTCAAAACTATTTTGTTACCTATGCCTGTACATGAAGATTTTTGTTAAGTAGCTGTACAAGTATTTCTGTTTAAATATTTCTCCCGTCGATATAATTTACCATGATATCTATGTATTGAGTGCTAATGATGTTGTGCTGTTGGGCAATAAAACATTATTACTATTATAACTGTAGTTTTGGAACCACGGTGAATATAAACGAGTTGAGTGCTTTGTCTTTTCTGAAACAGTGGCAAACTGAAATATTAGCGTTAGTACAATTATAATAATAATTATACTGCTTTGTAGCATTTTCACTCGGAGAAAAGCTAGATCTGTATGTTACAGGCTACAACAAGACACCCACCTATTATCCGGAGGCAAAGTGTTATATACCAAAAGCTGATTTTATAATTGCCAAGAGATATATTCAGATATGTTCAGTCTCTTTTCGAAAACGAACTGATGGTGTGACACTCATCATATATGTTATCATGATTGTTATCAAGAGTCAATTTTGTATTCAACAAGAAATTGCTCAATTTATCGTAACATCAAAGTTGCAGAGAGTAAAACATTGGTAAATGGGGGATTGGTTTCTTAATCTTGACGTTCTGAATCATTCAGAATACTTTAATGGAATGTTGTTATATAGCTATGTTTTTAGTAATATTTTCCTCTATCAATTACTTTAAAGGTACAAAACAGATATCTATTTTTAGCCCAGAAATCCAGGCGGCCTATATTTGTCTCGGATTAGGTGACTGTATCAATTTCAATTTTTGAGGTGATGAGGGTAAACATCGCGTACGCATTGTCACTAAGAATAGATTTCGCCTTTCACAACAATCGCGTGAAATGGGTCGTCTGCTTTAATCATTTATTGACCATGAAATTCTCTATACGGATAAACTTTATGTACGTTACGCTTACGGAAAAGTTAACTTAGGTGCTTGAATTTTAATTGTATTTAATTTATTAACTTCTATTCCATGTAGTTGAAAAGCCGATCGGTTGATTGTTGTTGTTAGATGAAAGCCTCTTGATTAGTTATTGCCTTTAAATATACAACAAAGCATAAAACTCTATTATCTTCTGTTATCAGCTTTTATGCTTAGGGTAAGTATCAAACAAACACACAAATAGGTGAAAATAATAAATTGTGTAAATATACAATATTTGATTTGGTTCTGTTTAAACAAAAATAAAATAAATGCCCAGCATACAAACAATACTGAAAGATCAAATCAATTTAAGATGTTATTTAGACAGGAGCTCATAAAGGAAAGACATATTTTTTTATTTAGGTTTTGATTATAGGTTATGATTGTAAAATGTCAATATTGCTTCTAAAGTTTTGATAAATACGCTCATGGTGTCTAGGCAACTTTTTTAAACAAGTATATTTGAAAAATGGAATTCCAGGAAACAATTATTCTGCTCACTAATGCCCCGACCAGCATTGAATTACACCTGATAAACCTATATCAAACATCCAGTCATTCATCAGCAGTTCATCAGACATACAGCGGTTTCGAGCTTATTAGCTCCCATCAGTATGCCATAGGTGAGGTAACCAAGGAATAATCCTGGCTGATTATGGCTTTAAAACTCTACAGAAGGGGTCCTGAGTACGCGAAATGTAGTAAAGCTACATTGAGTGACCATTAACTACTCCATGTTGGACCTGAGAGGCCACAAAACAAAGAAGCGTCATATATGTTACAGGTACCACTGAAAGCCTCTGACCTCTATAGCAATTCGGCGTTAACTATATTGTGTTTGTATAATGTTGTTATAGCCGATAGATACAGAATGAAAGATATTACTATGTACTATAATTTTTATATAATTTAAGTTAGTATTTATCTTTTTTTAAATACATTGAAAATAAAGGTATTACCTTATAAAGTGGGATTCACCCGGAGGGGGCGGACAGAGGTTGTTACATCGGATATATACCTCAATAGTAAGACCTAACACTTTTTATGTTGCAATGCTTTAGTGGCCTAAGATCAAACAAATCATTGTAAAGGAAATTAATACATTGCGATGCTTTAACCCGCGTGGGCAGAACTGGAGGTTGTTCTTTCTGTTCTCCACCGGCCGCCTACATATTGTGCTAGAATGAGAAGCAAGAATGGCAGTGTATCGTATCAGGAATGATAAGATTGAAACTTATTCTAAGATCATGAATGCATTACTGTCTTATTTTACTATGGAACCAATATTGCAAAATACAACTTCCGTAAGTGAAGCTGGGTATGGCATATAGATGGCTCCAAAATAGACAGTGGAATAAGAGCTGAACTAGTAGGATTGCAACTCCAGGAACAAAGAAGCTGTAACTTGGGAGCCTTTGTTGCAGTATTCCATGCTGAAGCTTTTTCATTATAAGGGCATGTTTGACAAGATTTAGGGAGGAGCTACAGTAAATTCATATACATATTCTCAGATATGCCAGTACAACAAGGAATATAACGAAATGAACATACAGGTAAATGAAAATACAGGTACACTTGCAAATAATGAATTTGAAACATCTAGGACCTGAATCATTTGATATTTTTGACAGTACCTTGAAGATTGTGGTAGTAAGTTCTAACAGAACATTGTGCATTCATCTTCCTTCCCAAAAAAAAAACCACCAATTTAAATGCTGAGCATAAGTAAGATCATACAAATCGCAGGACTATTAGCAGGGCATTGTCATTTGAAAGCATCTCTACAACATGAATGTATTAGAGAATCTAATTTGGCAAGGTTATAACTGAGAAAGAGACCTCATTGCATGTACTGGCTGGATGCGAGGGTATGGTTTGCCTAAGATGCAGCCTTTTTGGACTTCATGTTAAGGACAAACCTTTTGAAAGAGAATTAACTGGTGGAAGCATAATAGATTAACTTTGCGGTGGTTCAGGACTCTTTGGGAACTGATTCACAGGAAAAAAAAGGTTCGGGTTTAGAGTCGCAAAGAAATTCAATATTTTCTTACAAATAGCTACTGTTATAGTTTCTATAAATAGTACAACATTAGTATGTAAAGAAAAAGAACTGTTCTTGTTGTTGTGTTGTTTTAGAGGAACGATAATTTAGTTATTTAAAAAAAGTATTATAAAACCTAACGTTTACTGTAAACAATAATAATAGGTACACTTTCACAATTAGAAATTTGTATTATACCAGAACGGTGGCTGAGGAACTTTTAAAATATTATCCAGTGTATTCTTCGGTATTCTTCAATCCAATATTTTTGTAATTATTTTCGGAATGCTTCCAAAAATATTAAATCCGATAGGCTGGGAGGTACATTTTCCTTGTCTATATAATATAAAAAACCACCTGTGAGTTGCATTGGGAGGACGAAGATTAGCATATTTTCGAAAATCAGTTGCTACCTGATACATTTTCTTTTGTTATAACAAATTCTCTGACAATTTTTGTTTTCGTGAATGGAAACACAATTTTTATATAGAGTTTATTGTATTGAATATGATCCAACATTAGCTTAGTTAATTCATGAATAAATATATGTTTCATCATCTACAGTACTTAAAAAATTTCTGAACTTTTTGGCCTCTGAATTTCTTTTCAAAAATGCGATCATACCGCTCTTTGGATTTTGTCGGAACTAGACTTGAGATTTTTCCGTTTGCCGTTATTAGATCAGAATCAATTTTTATATGTATGGACTTGTTTGACAACGTTTGACAGTAACCATGCGAAAGGTACATAAGCAAACACTTTCTGCCAAATATATATTTTTTCTTGTTATTAAATGAAAGTAGATAAAAATTTCGTACAATATTCTTGTTGTAAATTCACATTACTCCACTCGATGTTTTTTCTCAACTTTAACATCTCATGTTGTAATATGAATGTTTACAACTCGTATCATAAATAACTATTAGATATTCTCAAACTTTGTTTGTAATTGTCTACAATTTCTAAATAAACTAGCAAGTATGTACCAACACAGAGTTAAGTTATGTTGAGTACCAGGACAAAGGAATGTGTTTTAAAATCCATCCGTATAGTTCATTTATTATTGTATGCAGATCAGTATATATTATAAATATATAATTTTTTTCTTAAATGGATGACCATTTTAGACCCAGTATTCGAGATAATAACAGTTCGCAAATAGAAGTTTTAAAGAACATTAATAATGACAGGCACTTCAGCAGTTCCTGACTTTTCTGAAGTTAATTGATGTAAGAGTTAAATGATTCAGCTGCAAAACGCCAACTTTAGGTTATCTCAATCCAAAACTTTAAAACAATGATTAATTAATGGCATAAGAAGAGACTGACTCTCATTGCAATAATATTTAAAGGATATTAATGGGACAGTAAGACTTATAGGGGGTGTTCAGTTACTAATCGGCCAACCCACAACTGACGCATTTTACTTATACTTTAATAGATAGAAAAAATAAAAAAAATTAAATAATTGATACATTTGATTTAAATCATCATATGTTACAAAATAAAATAGTGAAACAAATTATTGGCACTATTATACCTTCAACTAGTAGGTGCTGTGGATCCTCCGCAAAATTGTCCAAAGATACTAGTGTTACTGAGGTTACAAAAAGCAGTTCTGCAGAACAAGTAGGAAATGGACAGAACAAATTCAGTCCTAATATTTTTATTAGTAATTCCGTCAATTGCATACATAAAAATGTAGTTCATAATTATATTAGTAAGATTAACTTCTAATGTGTGGTTTGTAGTTTTTATATATTTTTTGATAAATTGTGGTAAGCAAATTAACTACAGTAGTTAACGCCTGAGGGCATTAGTATGGCACTGATCGCCCAAAAAATTTTATTATAAAACGCAATTTAAAGGGCTTTAAAATTACTTAATTCCTCTTCATATTCAAAGATTATTATCTATTTTTTTTAGTACCTACATAAGGTTGCAAATATTAAGTACGTACATCATAATAGCGTAAGTTTTATTTTGCCAATACACTAAAGCCAAAATTCCAAAATACTTGGGTAATGCTTAACAATTATTTAAGATTATTTATTTACTTATCACATCAGAGAATGTGTCGGCAGATTTTTCCGGAGCTTTCAATAGCTACGTTAAGTTAACTCATGGTTTGCCTAATAATCAGCAAGACATAATATGTGTTATCCTTGTGTGAATAAATATTATGAAGTAGAACTAATCTTATTTTTTCTATCCTTAAAGAACACGAGGCAAAGATATTTTTACGTTAAGTGTTTTTTAAATTATTGACGTAGAAATATTAAATTTTGCTTAATTAGAAACTTACATAAGAAGTTTTTCAACTGTTCTTCCACGAGAGGACTTTGTAATAAGGTGATTAAAAAGTTAGCACCTGTAACGTCTATAAAGTTACAATAGAAACTCATCTTATAGTTAACGTCTTCATTAGGTACTGTGCATCTGCTTTGACTGCACTTTTAATATCCATTTATAATGTAAAGTTGCATAAATCTTCTTTTTCTGAAGCTTTAACACCTACCTACCTAAGTTAAATAATAAATAAGTGTAAGATCAGCTGTAAAGATATTTGAAAATTTGATAAATTAATTTTCTATCCGTCATGATGTCGTATTAGTAGCTTGTTTTTATGAGGAGTAGAACTACAGTTACCAGTATCAATATATTGGGTCATGACGAGGTATTTTATACTGATTTTACTAAAGAAATTTGACAGATTTGATCATAATATTTTTATTTTATAAATTACATGTATTTTTCATCTCATTCTTACAGTTGTTGGCAATTAAGAAGACTGATAAATTTCTTTAACTATCTGGAGTGTCACAAGACTCAATACTCGGACCACTATTGATTGTTAATTGATAACAATTTACAAGTGCATTATTTTATGCATATGATCTCAATTTATATGTGAAATAAATATTAGTAGCGATTGCAATAAATGACAAAATGCACATACACTTAATTGTAGAAACTATTGGTATACATGCAGTAACTGATTCCTCATCCAATAACCAATACAACAATATTTGAAACTACCTTGCATATCATATCATGGAAATTGTTAGATTAAGTTGATTTCAAAACTTTAAGTTTGGTTGTTGGAAAGTTTAATACTCGTACATTCGATATTCGGTTACAGTTACATATCATAAAATAAACTTCAAATCCAATTTATAGTAGAGTATTCATATTGAAACTTTGGAAAAAGTTAAGAAACGTTTCGTAGAATCGGCAATGTTCATAGTAGATAGTATACACTCATAAGTGCTTGGGCATGATCATTTATTATTAACACCTTCAATTGGTTCCTGAAAAAATGTTAAATGTTCTTAAATTTTCTTCAAGTGTAATAAGGCAAGAAAAAGTAATATATTCAAACTCCCTACAGCAAGTATTAACATTATTATGGCATCTTCAATATGTCAAATGATGATTTTAGTTTGTGGTATACCGGGTGACAACGGAAAGTGGGAACACGCTGTAACTTTTATATGACTGCTGATAAAAATTTGAAATTGGGTGGGTTTATACTAGATGGTGCCATGAGTTTTTTGAGGTCATTTCGGATTTCCTTAAATTTATATTTTTAAATGGGACACCCTGTATTTTTTGACATTTTTGGAATCAGCGGATCATTTTACGTATGGTAGGACCAATAATCTGACACATTTTCTGGATATAAGTAATATTTTTTAATTTTTAAAAATAAAACTTGAAGGCCGCGACTGGCACAAATTGTTTTCTTTTTTGACAGATTGTAAAAATTGCTGTACCACAAAATTCAGAAAAAAATCCTTTATTAAAAAATCAATAGCACCCACCCTTTTTACATTTGAAAAAAATGAGGTTTTAAGGAAATACAATAAATCGAAATTTTTAGTGGTATAATAACTAAAAAAAATGTACAAAAATATTCAAATTTAGAATTTTTTTCATAATTACAAACAAAAATAAAACAATTTCTGCCAGTCGCGGCCTTCTAGTTTCATTTTTAAAAATTAAAAGAAATTACTTACATCCAGAAATGTGTCAGAAAATTGGCCGTGCCATACGTAAAATGATCCGCTGATTCCAAAAATGTCAAAAAATACAGGGTGTCCCATTTAAAAATATAAATTTAGGGTCATTTCCGGTCAAGCCGGAAATGTCATGAAATCAGAAATGACCTCAAAGAATTAATGGTACCATCTAGTATAAACCTATCCAATTTAAAATTTTTATCGGCAGTCATAAAAAAGTTACAGCGTATTTCCACTTTCCGTTGTCACCCTGTATACTTAAAAAATAAATATTTGGAAAGAGTTATGGCAACAAATGGTGAAGTTAGAAGATATTTGTTATCTAAACTCCTATATAACATTTTTGTTCAACAATGAGGATTGCTATAAAAAGGTAAAGTGAGCTTTTTGTATTCTACGAGTTATTGATGAAGGCCGCATATTTCTCATTTTACTTCGTTTAGTGAACAGTCCTTGTGAAAACAACTTTTTGCTAGTACCTACTACTACTGCCCTATAATTGTGTTTATGTTATCTAACACCATAACCTCCTTCTTGTCTATATCTCATCTCATGCATTCATATCCTTTTATTGGCTATGACAGAAAACAAACGACCAAGATTCTTAGACACTAGCATGCTGATGAGAGTTAATAAACCCGAAACCGATGTATATGGTTGCACCGTTGATGACTAACCGTAGCGTTTGCTATATGTTTAATAGATTCAATGCTGGTCGGGGCATAGCTCATAGAGTAGTTCTTGCTGGGCTTCCGTTTTTGCGAGATTTGATACTACTCTGTAGTACTCCCACATCACCACATCTGTAGTGCAAATGTTCCGACCAGCATTAGACCCTCTATATTTAACTGATCAATATTATATTATTAGCTTTTGCTGTGTTTTTGTTTTATTTTATTGTAAAAGTGTTTGGGCTAATTGAAATCAATATCCTTAAAATTTGTATTATTTAAATCATGTATTAAATTCAACCTTATTTAAGGTTACTTGGGATCAAAAAGCATATGACTTCTTTGTTTGATAGGAATTGTAGAAAAATTGATTTGAATCGACTCAAATCATTTTACAATAAATTGAAGAAAACACCCTGCACGAAGGACATACATTTACTAATTGCTCTGGTCTTCATATTTTGGACCAAGGTACAATTAATAGGTATGTACAAGTATACAGGGTGTTTCAAAATATATGAAAATATGGCTAGGGCTGATAGAATTTAGATTAGAATTTAAAAATAAATGAGGTTTGCTTAATAAATATAAGTTCTACAGCCACTCATTTTTCAGATGAGGTGTTTTACTTTTAGCAAATAAAATTTTGGATGTAATTTTTTATAGAGTAACATATTCGATCCAAATTTGATACAGATACGTTTTTAGTGGTACTAGACATAGTTTTTTGAACACACTACAGAGCGCTAGTTGCTGGGATTTCCGATGAAATTTTATTCTTTCACTTTTTCTAAATTGTGTTTTTCCCATTTTCAAGTCTCGTGATATTATATGAAATTTTTTTAACTGCATCGCCACTAATAATTATGATAATATTGTGTATTACACTATATATGACACAAAAATGTAATAAACATACGCTTGTATATGCATCATCAACACCGGAACACTGCACCTGTATCTACGGAAACATAAACCGCCCTGAACATCGTGTGACGTCATACCACGTAGTTTTGTTTACATTCCATGGAAATTTAATTAATGTTAATATTGTAATTTTTATATGATTATTGCCGCCAGACACATGTTCAATATGTTTTCAGGATTACCCTGTAATACTTTTACAACCAATATAAAATTCAAGTTCCCCTTTCAGATTCGAAACGTTATGAGCAATTTTCTTGTTATAATCCACCAAATGATAAAATAAAACGAACTTTTTAACAGAGAATTTCATTTTGGTTTAAGTGTGTTTTCTTTCGGCTGGCGGTGATTACCCTTATGTCGAAACTCGTTTCGGCCGAACTTCTGCGTCTGTAAATTTAAAGTACCCTCGCGGGCCAGACACCGCTGATACTTCTAAACACCCCGACGTTCATCTTGCTCAACGCCCTAATCGCTTCTGCACGGATGCGCGAGCTTTAGTAATAATTTAATGGAAATATGTGAAGCCGTAAATTATGTTTCTAGTCTGCTGTACTTTATTGTAAGGGTGCATTAAAAAGTTAGGAGCTTTACTATGATTCGCATGCGATGTATCGATCGAAGTTAGCCAACCCACAATTTGGTGTTTTATAACACAAACGTTCTCAAAACAAATCTTATAAACTGGCATAATTGAGAAGAACATTGTAACAACGCAACTATACAGCCGTTGAGAATTTGTGAGAGGAACAATTGAAAAATAGTTGTATAATAGTAATTAAACAACAATTTTATAAGGGCTCCCTTTTGGTATCTTTAGTAGCAACAATACGACATTTTTGTAACATAATCTATCAACAAGTTGCATGAATTTTATATTGGTTTGAAATGATTACAGGGTAATCTTTCAAATTTATTGAAAGGTCAAAACATGTGTCGGCAATGTACTGTGTAATCACATAATAATTAAAATATTAACATCAATAAATTTTCATATAATGTAAATAAAAATACGTGGCCGAAAACGCAATATCGTTGGTGCATCGTTACACGCCTTCAGCGCGGTTTATTTCCGTGGATACAGGTGCAGGAAATTTCTATTCAGAACTTCCAGAAGTTCAAACACTGTTTTAAGATAGTGTCATTATTATTGCAAACGGTTGTACAGAAGACTGTTATAAATACAATTTTGTAAAAAAAATTAAAGAGGATAGTTAGAATATGATTTAAAGATACACTTCTGCACGGCACTAGAAACTGATCCAACCTTGCGCAAAGCAAAGGATGTAGTCGGCGACCGACACCGGCGGCAAAATATAATAAAAAATGAAAAGACAAAAAATCGAAAAATGTCCCAAGTAAAGAAATAAATTAAATTTTATACCACCTATTTGATAGAAGCAAATTCAACTACTTCTGCCATCATCGCTATTAATAATTCAGTACTTCAGAGGCAGAAAGGCCCATGTCCATTTTTAGTGTTACAGACCTAAAAGTAGTACTGGTTTATTGTAAACTGGACCTTCTGCCTCTGAGGTACTGCATTAATTAAATTATTTTGACATACCTTCATAACAACTGCTCAAAATTTTGAGATATGGTGAGATCTTATATCTCAGACTACTTAGTCTGCTACATCCTACTCGGCCTAAGTGGTACGATTTGCAGGAAGCATTGCATAGGTACTTAACCGCAAACCTCTCGAACTGGCTGTTCCTTCATATGTAGGTTCACACATAAATCGAGTGCAGGTGAGATATTGCTCAAAATTTTGTCCACCGGCGTCTAAACACATTTGGGTTTGTCTTACCCAGCTTCTACGAACTAACATAAATATTTCTGGTTCTTGTCCGTTTTCAACTCATACGTTAGTGATCGTTGCAGTCAAACTAGCTGCATTTGACACATATCTATGGCAAAATCATACTGCGTACAGATGAGAGGCTGCTAAAGCTATCTTACTTTATTTAGAATTAAAACGAGATCCATCAACTCCGAGTTGCTATACAAGCTATTTTCGACACTTGAAAAATAATGTAAAAACTATCGCAAAACTGTACTGAAATAGGTTTTCAGGATTCGGTTTGCCTGGGCTAGGTGGAGAGAGAGCGTACTAAGCACAGCGCAGAACGTGAAGCCACATAGCCCAGCGATGTAAAGGTTGAAAATACTACAACTTCAATATTTTTTGTTTCTTGAAAACTATGAGGATATTAAAAATTTTTGTTACGATGATATGTTATCAAACACCTTGAATAATTATGTTAGACAGGTTAAAATAAGTAAGTATATGGATACTTACAAACAAAACTTAGTTGCAGAATAAATTGATGCGCTCAAACAAAATATCAGAAAAGTGTAAGGGTGGCGTAGGCATATGAATATTGAACCTGCAAATTTGAAAAAGAATGCTAAAATAGATATATGAGACACTATATGTAACAGAAAATGTAAAAGAGAAAGTAATGCTACCTCTAGAGACGAATAGAAATTGAAAGCAGGTGATGGATGATGTACATTTTTCTTTATTTCATTCATATGTCTGTTTCAAGGAGGTAGATAACTTATAATAAAAGTTTGGGTGTTTAGGTCTATAAGTTTTGAAATACATGCAATGGAATGTAGCAAACTATGCAGTAGGTATACAAAAATTATTACATTTGGAAAGGTTTGGACAATTGTATTACTAACTAAATAACTTTTGCAATATTTCGTGTTTTCCAGTTATTTTTTAAACAATTGATTTCATTTTAGAGAATTTAATGCATCAGTTTTGTTTATAAGTGTGTTTGAAATTTGTAAGAAGCAGTACTTGGCAATTTTATACAAAACGGTTAAACTTTTCAGTGCTTTGGTTTGGAAGAGTCATAATCAAATTTGTCTTTTCTTATGTGCATACAATATTTTATATTTCACTTCATACGACCACACCAACAGGCTGAGAAGTACTTTGTACTGCCATTAACCTCTATTTGCAACATTGCAATAAATGCAGTAGCACAGGTCAAAGATCCTATACATCAGCCCGTCGTCAAATGGCAATATAACTTTCCTCAGAAAATTTATATTATGTAGATATTATGAAATAAAATTAGAGTTTAACATGAACCGTGTTTCAATCAACACTTTAGAACTACACTTTATTGATGTATTTAAAAAAATCTGTCTTGTGTTAAGCAAGTTGGGCGCAGAGAAATATATTTTCTATATATTTAAACAGCATTCACTCAAAATCCTTCTTGTATAACTGTAAATTTTATAGCAAAAGTCCGTCAACACGTCAGATTTTCAAATTTATCAATTCCCAGCATCCACAGGTACCAAACATCTCCATTATTAGTATGCATTCTAAAAGAATAAGTTCACTATATACCTAACACCATGTAAAAGGTAAAGAGATATTAACTTAACTATTAAATATTCTTTAGGAAGCCATAGTCAAAAAATCTTCATTGTGTGCTCTTTCCAACACTACAGTTTTTTTTGCTATGTATCCTTTCGATTCACTTTTTAAATGAGCTTGTTATATTTTCCAATATCTATATTTTTGTAGACCTTTATCGTAGTCTTCAACATCGAATACATATTATTTCTTCAAATTTAAAAAATACCATAGCATGACTTCTTCATTTATTGTCATTACTCTCTGTTTTTTCCTCCATTCGTTAAATTCAATAAACATCTTATTGTTCCCTGGATTTCGCTGGCAACAAATGGAAAATTGCTTGTTGAACTTCTTTGAAAACAGCTGTAGGAGCACAATTACTTTCTTGCATTTACCAAAATGGGGAACTGTTTATTAAATAATTGATAATAAATCGTGTCCATAGCAAACAGTGGGAATAACACAACCTACCACGTTTAATGGAGTATAAATTACAATAATTCTGACTCCACAAATAAGATTATGATGTGAGTATGGATAAAACGTTGTATTGCATTCGTGATGTAATTGTCTTTTATCTACTTAAGAATATTAAACATTCTTGCGTGGAAAAATGCTACTTAAAACACTCAATATTTAATATTAATCGTGTATAAGTTTTGTATCCATTGCTGGCAACTGGTTTCTATGATTCCACGGCAATTTGCGAAATAGCGCATCGGACCTTGTTATGCTCTTAATGCATAAATAACTATTATATTGAACAAGAAAACTTATTTTAAATTAAAAAAAAACTGTGTAATGTTAGTATTTTAATGCTTATGTCAGTATCTTCACCACTTAAATAAGCACATTCATTGCATTTTTAGTTAATTTCGATAGTTCCCCACACCTACGTCAATGACTTTTCAAGATATATGTATAATAATGTAGTACAGCCGTTTAGGAACTTAAAATGAAGGAATAGTCTCGTTTATTATTCGAACATATTATCGACCCCCAATTTAATGTAAATAATGGAAAGCATTATTATTACAACGTATATTAATTTGGATTTCAGCGTTTTGGTATGTTTAAATGTAAAGCTACCTATACATTGCTCTCATTTACTAATCTAAATTTACGTTAATGTAGTTACCATTATAAGTAAGTTAGTATAAAGGAAGGAAGACCAACTCACATACTGCTATTTATTAACAGCTTGTTAGGAAATTCATTTCTTCCCAACGGTGTGGTAACAAGGTTCATTAAATGCGAAATTCACTGGAATTCCGAATATGTCCCACATCCACAGCTCCAGTTGGGCGAGAAAAGGAAAATCAATAGAAATATTAAGCCCCGCTCTCCATAAAGAAAACCTTTCGGGAGCTACGCTGGATGTATTTTGATTTTTAAGCGTCCCTATTCAATCATCATTCTGTCAATGGAGACAATGTTCTGTGTGAAGTTATGTAAGAACGCAAGAAGGGTGCTATTCCTATATGTTTCATTTCCTAACTTAAACTTTTCATGATAAATATAGGTACATCTCCAAGGGTGTTTAAAAAATGTTTTTTGAATATTATTAAAGAATATTGGTTTTCACTTTTATTAGCCATTACTATAGAATAATATTTATTGATCTACTCCTATTAATTTATATATTAATTATTCAACTGCTTTTGAGCAATTAATAGTATCAATAAACAAATAGCGTGAGTTTTTATAGTGAGTTATTATAACTCACGCTGGGCTTTTACAATGATAATTCGGTATGTAAATAGTGTACGCAGTAAATTCTTGGAAATGTTTAAACCGATAAATACTTTCCATTGATGTAAAATGGAAACAATTTTTAACAAGTGGAAAGGAATGAGTAATTATATAATTTTAAAATTATTAAATTGTCAACTCCTATCAGTAGGCGGAACTGTCAATTATTATCATTGAGGGGACTAATGTCATTTGATATTTTAACAAAATAATTTTGACGTTTTCAAATCAATTTCTAATAATAGTTCTAAAAAAGATGTTATAGTCGTAGATAAAGTATAGTATTGAACTTGCGGTAATGGTCATAACTCACTTGATGAATTACAGCACTCGCCTGCGGATCGTGCTGCAAACTTCATCTGCGTGAGTTATGACCTGCATTACCGCTCGTTAAATAATATACTATTATGTAATTACCGTCTTATAGCCAAGTCAATTAATAGATAAGAATAGCATACGAAATTTCCATAAAAATATAAGATAAATGCAGAGATAAACAGACAGCAAATACTTAACGAAGTTAAAAATGTATATTAATCAATAAATATAAAACAATTCAATATCAGCCATTATTACGATCTATTGTATTCAGGGTGAGTCAGAAAGCATGGGTCAACACTAAGCTGGAAATACTAGACCCCAAAATATTATGTTTGAGCTCATCAAGGTTTAAATTTTATTATGAAATTTCTTAATAATTGAGAAAGTTTTGATAGCATGACTCTGAAAATTGGTAGTATTGGGTTTTTTGGTGTGAGAACTACGAATTTGAAGCTTATTTCGAAGTTGCTTCTATAGGGCGCTAATTTTACCGTATTATTTAGGTAGATCCAAACATATTTTTTTTTTATCTATTGAGCTATGCTTTAAAAATGTTTAAAATATAAAAAAACGTTCAATCCCACATAAAATATGTACTCTTATTTAGGCTGTCTTGCTTTATGGGTTTCTGAGATATTTGCATTTAAAAGTTTCAATGTACTTTGTGGTGTTTTTCTTTCAGGCGCTGATATTGCTATTTCTTTCTAAGTAGGCTTGTGTCAAATGTTCATGTCAAAAAATATTTGCATATTTTGCGTGATTGCGATTTATTATTCATGCAAAATTATTAACTAGTGATCTAAAAATGCCACGACATAATAATTTTTCCAACAGTTGAACACCCTTGTATTTCTTAAGGCATGAACTTAAACATAATATTTTGGTGTCTAGTATCTCCAGCTTAGTGTTGATCCATACTTTCTGACTCACCCTGTATATAAGAGTAATCATTTTAATAAACTAGTTTCAGGAACAAGAAAATAAAATAGTAAGGGAAATAGGATGGCATTATCATCGTTAGAAATATAGGACTTAGTCTTGTGATCCTGCAAGATATATATTGTTAGGTTTGAACTATCAAGTATTTAACATGTGTCCGGTAAATATTCTGTTGTTTATTAGCATGGAAAATTGGCAAATGCGTCAATAATATCCCACTTAAATAACTCCAAAATACTTCCAAAAATTCCTTGGATCTGTGGAAATTGAACTTTGAGCATTCTGTATATACTTACGGTATGCTAATTTTATTTGGCTTTTAACTAATGCTCTAAATCGTTCGAACTCAGTTAGATGATGATGGGAATTTGTTTTTTTATAGATATTGAAATTAAAATCTTTGCGTTTTATATTATTTATGATATCCCTGTTATACCATTTCGAATACTGTTTTTTTATAAAATTTAGATTTCGGTACATACTGATTCAGAATACTATAAATTTTACTGTAAAATTCATCCAAGGCCAAATTATCATCTAATATCTCTTGCAAGTAATACCGGTCTGCATTCAAAAAGGCGTTATACATTGCCGAAAAGTCAGCTTTTCTAAAGTTATATGATTCGGTATTGTAACTTACTGAGAATTTTGAATTATTTGTGGGAACTTTAACACACAAATTAAGCTGGATGATAATTGTCTTCCTTTAATAATGGAGAAGTATCATGAATTATTCTACATTCCACATTAGAAAAAAAACAAGATCAACTAAGGGGTTATTATTATTAAATACTTTATGTTGCTATGTTAAAAAGGGTTGCTACATTATTGATTATATTAGTTTTGCTATCCTGTAAATCAACATTACTATAATGCGGTATATTAAAATCTCCAAAAATCAGTATATGTTTACCCAAAATGAATTCAATTTGCTCAAAAGCCTCGAAGAATAACTCGAATTCTTCTAAACGAACGCTAGGGGGTATGACTAAGATATGTATAATAGAACTGCAACACTTTACTATTGAGACCTCTGACATTTTGATAACTGCATGTCAATTCGTAAACACTGTTGGGCAAAGTTAGTTTAAAGCAGTCGAAATTACTTTTGGAATACCATTAATATATTTAATGCGACAATCAGCGTTACCTGCATTTTGCCGTTCGATAAATCAGATTTCACTTTTTTTATAATAGTTCAATTGCCGTGGTGTTCTATCTGATGATATCGATATGTTCTTATATTGACGAGTCGTTTTTAGATTTTTGGCCTTCTTCAGAATATTCCTCACTTGATATTCACCTTCCACCACAATTTTTAGAGGACGTTCCTTATCCTGTAAGTATTTACCCAATCTGATGGGTCTAATAGGGTTTCTTGGGAGGTCTTCGGAATCTGATGAAGTTAAGACTGCTTCCACAATTTCTATATCTTTTTTACGCCTTACTCCAAAAATTATTAAATTATTTTTTTGTACTCCTATTTCTATCTGCTACTTTCTGTAGCAACTCCTCAAAACACGTACTCTGAATTGAATTCTCTCGGCCCGAGCAATTTTTCTGTGATTGAATATTCTTTTGAAGAGCAACAATTGACGCCTTTAAGTAATTGCCATAAGCTCTACAATTATGACACATCCAGTCCTATCCTTTATTTCCATTAATTGATCGAACCTCAGCAGCCGTTATATCCACACACGTATTCTTGAATTGTTTTTACATATAGTACATTGTATTAATAGATGATTTTCGAATGTTTTATTGCAACAGTGGCATATCGCAGAATTAGCTGGCGAAATTATAATTAGTTCTGAATTGATGAGTCCGGTCCTAATACAGACTGTATAAAAATTAAATGCAGATACTACTACTATACTATATAATTGTTTATATTAAATATACCAGGAAGAATTAGAACACTTTAAAGAGCGAGTTGTCTTTGATCGCACACTGAACAATGGTTGAAGGTTCTTCGACTATATATACTTCAGGAGAGGCGACTACATTTGATATAAATGTACAGTCTCATCCACTACGATTTTTCTTCCTCGTCTTCCATGGTTGACATCAATCGTGACAGCCGCTTTCAGGGTCACCTGTATAAACTTAAAAAAGAGCAGCTGAGAATGTCACACCGATTACATATTGTCATCAGCAGAATATTCGACACATGGAATTCCCTTCCCGAAGACATCGTTTGTGCACCAACTCTTTCAAGTTTTAAGCATCCTATTGATTTATTTTTGTCACAAAACCAACTTTATGCTAATTTTAGTTCAACATTTTTTTCTCATGTATTTTTGTTACTATATTTGCTATTGTATTTATTTCACAATAATAGTGTATCACTTTTTATTTCATATTTTGTATTTGTTGGCTTTCCGCAGCACTCTTTTGTAATAATAATAATTACATTAGAGTAGCAACTCTCTCTTTCTCGAAAAGAAACAGTGAGACACGTGATATCATAAAGAACCCGGAAATCACAATACCGAGGAAATAACACTAGCTGTGGACGGGTATCTTACGTCTATTATTCACGTATATGGAGGCATTTCACACCCTGAACAATGCCACGTTCGCCAACCGCAGGCCCTTCAGTCATTCCGGGTCATTCCGAATTCGATGCGCGTTCTATTACAGGAACCACGTAGGTAGTTGTGGATTGCTTTGCAGGCGAGTTTTTATTCGCGTTGCCGGAGTTGTGTATGCACTTCTGACATTGCGGTTCTGTTGCTTCCGTTAAAGCGCGTGTCTAGTCACTACAAATAGTGCCTCATGGCCTCGCACTGGTAGGAGTAAACTAATTATTTATCACGGTCACTTCGTGACAGCATCGCACAGAAAGTTTTAGTATATGTATGTTTCTTTGTAAATAAAAGTATAGAGTGGAGTTTATGTGTTTTATCACTTCATATGGAGAAACAATCAGTGACAAAGTCAGAAATTTATCATGGGGTGGAGGAGAGGTTACAGTGGACAAAGTTAAGCATTCCAGACTAGATTTTTTATAAAAGAAATAAATATTTTTTAATAAATAATAAACAATAAAACATTAACTAAAGAACTATTTCCTAAACCTATAAATAATAAACGAATGACATTTATTTTAATAAAAGTTTATCCAGCATTTCTGTCACCGATAAATAGATTTCTCTATACCGGATATTCCCTCAAAAACTTTCAGTGCTTATATCTCAGAAACTATCACAACCAGTGCGACGAAATTTAATATACAGACACTAGATGGCGTGTATAATATGATTATATTAATTCTTATATTGTGTTCCATTTTCCAGGAAATCGATTTAATTTTGATTTGTTGGTAGTCAACCCCGTAAAAACTTATGTTTACATACAAGTTTTTGGAGTTTGCGTAGGTCTTACGTTGATACCGTATCATTCTGTTTTAAAAATTTTTGCTCATATTTGTGTTGCAAGTGTTGTGAAGCTTGTTGCAAACGATATTTTTTTACAGCTGATTATGCCTATAGTACGCAGATTTAGTGGCTTAAAGAGGCGGCGGATTGTTGGGTTGTGCGAGGCAAGTTTGTCGGTGAGAGAAATTTCTAGAAGTACTAACGGATCCTTATGTACGGTATGATATAGTACGGTGTTACCAGGTGTGGACTCAGGAAGGCCAGAGCGACAGACACCGAGCGTCATAAAGGAACCACAGAACGTGATGATCATGACTGCGACATTTAGCTTTTCAATTTGCAATAGTTTCACCCAAACTATTGCAAGATTGTTTCAAGAACATGAAGGATGGTCAGTATGGGTGCAGTATATCGCCGAATACGAAGCTTATTTCCACATTGGGTGCTGCCTATCACTATCAATATCGAGCTATCCGCTTACAATGGTGTAGAAAGAGTATTCACTGGGAACCAATAATGGAATCAGATAATCTTTCATACCAAATCCTGTTTCTGCCTGGGGATGCACGATGGTTGTGTAAGGGTGAGGAGACGACATAGTGAAAGACACGAGCTACAATTTGACAGGGAACGTCATGTCCATCGCACAGTAGGTGTTATGGTATATGGGCTGCTATCGCGTATGATAGCAGATCACCCCTAGTTTTTATTTGAGGTAAAATAACCCAACGCTACATCCAAGAAGTCGTTGAGCCATATGTCATTTCATATCTTCTTCACGCTCTATAACGTCCTATACCTCACGCTCTGTGTCCACATCTTAATATGGTATGTAAAGATCTGCTAGTCCTTCTACAAATTTATCTCACCGACAAACCTGCTTTGCGTAACTCAACAATCCGCCCGCTCTCAAAGTCACGACTACTACTGCTACTACTATATTTTTACTTTTATCGAGAGAAGTAAGCATGCAAAAAAATATCCAAATAAATTGATATTTAATGGTTGTTTTTCATTATCACGTAGGAATCAATGGACATACACAACAGTATTTCATACATGCCAAATCAATATGTTGATTTTCAAATATTTTGTTTTCTGTCTATGGCAAATGTAATAACATTCCGGAAATGCAAGCTCATAATTCATTTGTACGTTAATTATTAGTACTGTGGCCGCAATTGAAACTGTTAAATTAGAATATATGTGTTTTTCTTTGTTCGATTCATATTTATTTCCACTTTCATGGCATTTTTTACTTTATATATCCTCATAATTTTTCATTCAGATTTTTCGAAGTTTGGCACTCCGAAAATAAACACTTAATAGACATTTTTCCATGAAATGATGATTGCTTTAAATAACCCGGTAATATAATTTTTTTGATAAAAAATGTCTTGCTAAGTTTTTAATAATTTTTAGTAATAAAATGTTTAGGAGAAAAAAATTGGCTTGCGAAAATTCTACAGCCTACTCACATTTTCAGAGGCGTTAACCTGAAAAACCGGATACACTAGATATGTATAATAATTATTGATAAAATAAATCGTTTCAGTAGTGTGTAAATTATAATGGTAATAATACCAAAGTAATCACTTCTTATGCTCACAGTGTCTAAATCAATCATTTCAACTCGTGTGCTACCATTTTACTTTTTACCTGACTTCTTATAACTCTCAGCTACCACATTCCTGGAGAACACATGTGGCAAAAGCTTATAAAATGAAAATGTAGGCAGCGCCTTTCAAATATAGAAAAGAAAATGCATAGTAGCTGCTTGCCACAGAGTTAATTTGAATATTTCCCCCCATTGAAGGTTTTGCCACTGTTTTTTATTTCTCTTGCGTCACAAAAAGATATTTGAATAAAAATACGCCTCCGGTTTATAACATCGGTCCCTGACATAGCAAATATGTGCTGGTGGAGTCGAACTGGACACTAAGAAGTCGTTGCTTTGATGCTTTGGTATCTGATCCACTTCCACACTTCTCGAGAATGCCAGAGAAAGTGAAATTAGATAGGTACTTATCTAAACAGAGGAACGGCAAGACACAAGTTAATGTCGATCTAAAATTACCGAATTAATAAATAATTTTACATTAGACTGTGGTCAGTTGCTGACATGATTCTACGTAACTTTCTCCAAATATAAACTTGTATATAGTTATATTAAAATTAAAAGTGCAACTTTTGTGGCGAACAAATTGCGAGACAAAAGACACTTTTAATCCAAATAAAACATGCTATTTTGTTCTCCAACCGAAATCCCCCATTTAATTATTAATTTGTGCTTTGAAATAACTCAAACTAAATTTGGATAATGGATCAGTACTTGTCAGTACTTGAATCGAGGCGACTGGATCGCTGTGGGTTCGATCCCCGCTGCGGGTATGGTAGGGTGGAAGAATGTTGGCTTGGGTCAATGTGAGAGATTGATACCGGTTGATATTTGACTACCCCCCTCATGAATGAGGTTTTCCAGGTTTCCCTCATTCCTGCACTGAATGGTGGTTAGGGCTTACCAACGTAAGTCGTTCCTGGGCGCAAATGCGGTCTGCTTAATAATAATATACCGCCCCCTCTCCCGCACAAGTCTTCGACTTCTGGGCTAATACTCGTGATTAGAATGAGGGGTGGAGATATTATTATATTATTATTACAATAAAGCAAGGTAGGTAAGTAGAATATATTGATATAGTCATAAATACTTTATCAAACATTAATCGTCATATTGCTAATGGAGAAGATTTTGGTGTACCTGGGAAGATATTGGAGTGAGCGAAAGAAGTTTCTTTAAATCCTCTCCCAAATAAGTCTCGATAAATTTATTAGTGTCTACCAACGTTTTATGAATTGGTGTTAAGAAAAAACATTAAGATGTATTCAGAAGATGTATTTCTCAAACTTAGCAAATAAAATGAAGTCGTCGACATTTTGGTCACAATATTCAATGTTGCTGTCAACGCTGGATATAAAGAAGGGGATTGATACAAGCAAATATTCAAAGTTGCGTGCTTTTCTCAAGAGAAAAATGAGGAATATGTACCGACAAAATCGCGAGCATTATAAAGGAGCAAGTTGATTACCTTTTGAATAGTGCAACAGATAATTTATATTTGATGTTGCTGAAGTCGTCCTATTATTGGGGGTTGCAGACGCATGCAATTTTGATGAATTAGTCAAATTAACAATTGCTGATGTTGAAGATATGAAATCCGTCTTAATTATAAAAATATCAAATAGCAGAACCAAGAGAGCACGTTCTTTTACTGTACTTAGAGACAATTATTTAATTTTTTATTGAAAATATGTTGCTTTACATCCACCCGGATTGGTAGAACGTCGATTATTTCTCAGTAAAGTGTCATCGAATGGTGGTCGATTACAAAAATAAAAATCTAAAAAATAGAGCATGTGAAAAATTAATAGATGTAACACACAAGTAGAAAATTTTAAATTTTGAAAGGCTGCCCAGTTGCCAAGAACCGTAATGTCCCTACTAATTATTCTTCTACTTTTAGGCATTTTCTCATTGTTGTGTCCTGTTTTGATATATCTGGTCTAACTAAATGAAATAAAATATTAAGTGGTTCATTCGTAAGTAGCTTTTGAAACGTTCAAGATTATTTTCCCGACGTTCAAAAATGGGATATGGCTATGGTTCTCTATTTTCCCGCAATTTTTAACTCAAATTTTTCTTAAAGTGTTTTATTTTTTTTAATAAAAAACATATAAACCTGCACATGTAGGTACAACTGTTTCTATTTCTTTTTGAAAACTTTGAAATTAGCGGAAACTAACTACAATACGATATGGGCATGTAATTTGGCTAACTAAGGAAGTGTTGGCGCGTTATTTTGAACTTCCAACTTAACAGAAATTCCACATGACATTCAAATATATTCAACTTTTGTGTTTACAAAGAGATTTTTAGACTGGATATTTAAATTTGTAATCCTGGCATCTAGGCTTGAAGCGTTATTCTTTTTAACAACACACAGTTGGAGCGTACGCTTCAAAATCTAGCTCCAGTGCGGCACTCCAATCCTTCGTTCCAAAACCGACAAATTGGCGCGTACGTGTAAATGGGCCTATTATGTCCACTCTACATAAATAATATGGATACCTCCACATGTCTTCGCAGCTTCACGCGTTCTTCTCCATTCAGAAGTGCAAAACTATCCACACTCATCTCCAAACATACGTAGCAGAGTGTCACAGTAGTCTTTTTCAGCGCGTGAATTCACACCATTATTCCAACTAGAGTGTAAGGTTGGACCTTGGAAGGTGACAGTTCTAATCTAATTAAACTACGGAAAAATTCCTATCCAGAACAATGTTCTAAAATGTTGCTTCAAATTATCTAATTAAGTTGTGTTGTAAATTCAGTTATGAAATAAAACTATGAGTGAAAACAATGTTCACGGCCAGTATAAAATAATTAATGCTCTCAAAGAATTCCTTCAGCTATTTTTATGTCAAAAGTTATGAACGAGTTGCTACTACTATGAAATCTTGATAAAAGAATATTTGAGTTATTCATCTCCCTCTCTCTATCTCTGTTGGCAAATACTGCGTTATTTATTTGTTTGTTCTAGGAGTTTGCAACTACGTAGTAAACAATAAAACCAATTCTGTTTAAATATACCACGTACTTTTAATCTGATATTCCTTTAAGTAATATGAATTTATGGACGCCGTAAGTACAAAAAAGAAAATAGATATTTAATAACAGAATAATCTAGATCTTAGCAAATAACATGCTTGTTATTATATTATACTAAAAGTAGCGATCTACAAATTTAAATAGTAACAATGAATAAACAAAACATGAAGAATTTTAATTTTTATATTATTTTTGTTCTACGTATTTTATTTTTCCACATTTCTGTACACATCACCCCTCCTTTTTTCAAGAATATGGTTTTTATGAAACATTCTGTAGATAGATAATTTGGAACAAAAATAACAGTTATTTCAAATATTCGTTTACTTCAAAAATTAGTTTCAAAATGATCCCAAAAGCTTCTAAAATAACCTATTCAAACAGGACTTTTAAATTTTAATTCGAACAAGATATGTAGTAATGGTTTGTATTATTGCAAATATACTTACTATTAGGTCTTCTGGATGAAAGTTGAATGTTCGGCATCAAGTATTTATTTTTTGTCACCACATAAGCTCAGAACTCTATTTTCTATATATATTTTGTTGCAAATGGTAACAGTATACCATCAATTGAGAATATTCATCTTTTGAAATGCACCAGAATTAATATTGGCATTGTTTCTTGCTTTTTATTGATCTTGTCTTGAAAACTTGAATTGCAAAACAATACAAAATTACAAAAAAAAGTCTTGCCAGACAAGGCATCAAATATTTGCTATTTTATTTTTAAAGCTTATTGACTCTAGGTCCAGGTCTGCCGAACTAGAATTAATTTTAAATTTACTGCGGCTTTTCTGAAAGAACTCCGACTCTGTCTCGCCTATTCCGTCTATTACTTATTCAGATCTGAGAAAAAAAAGATATGGAGCTGTGTTATTAGAAGATCATTTAGATAGTAACATGAACACATTCTGACCATCAGCGCGCTGATGATCAATGGCCGTCCAAAACTGGTTTAAATACATGAAAATGATATTCCTTGCAGACTGTATGAACTCTTTGGAGGACTGTATACCACACCAAATTTTAATGAGAATTAATTTTTTGGATCATACAGACACACGAACAAGGTGCGATCGTCTAATCCAATATCGGACGGGTGGGATATAGCCCGATAAGGGAAGGAATGCCTTCTATGCCCGCAACGGCTTAGAGGTGCTACGTGCTGGGACTTCTAACGCCGAAATTTACATTGCAGCCATACTATACCCACTTAAGGTTCTATTTACGCACTGCGCTTAAACTGAGACTTCTCCGCTATCCCAAGCGGCCAGAAGTTTGTATAAGCTCTCAATCGAAATAAGAAGTATGGCAAAAAATAAAAATGTAACCCTGGAAGACACGGAACGGCGAAGTTCCTTCACGGAATCGCATTTCTTCGTAAAACTAGCTATACGAGGTCTGAACAAACAGTTATAGGGCTGGCTTTTTTGTAAATATTTTAAGGAACATTAGTCGAATGGCGGGCACGAATATGGTGGTATGGCGCATCGTTTAATATAGAATATGCAATGAAATTAGTTTTTCTACTGTTACATGGATAAGACCATACGTTCAAAGAAATATATAGTTAGTTAATTGATATTGGAAGCAACGGAACCATGGGATGCAACCAGTTACAGAGGCAATTTTGTATTCGTTCTTCATTATTTCGTTGGACAAAACTACATTTTTCACTCCTTGCAGACTCATAATAATTATCCACTAACATATCCGACATAAAATATTTAATTTAATTACTATAACACGTTTAAAATTAGTCACTTAGCTGATTTAAAGTAATAGTAAGCTCTATGTTATGAATACTGCATTGCTAGTTGCATACTCTCCATGCTCCAAACGATATGCGAAGTTAGTTATAATCTTAGGGTCATTTTTATAGAACACTGTAAACATCTTGGGATGTTATAGTTTAAAATATTACTAATTATTTTATGCAAACATCGTCGATTACTGTTAATATTGTTGCTAGTATTAGTATTAACAGAATTTAATTACACAACACAAGAAGTTTAAAAATTTACGCCGTGAGTAACATATAGATGTCGTCAGATGGCGCCTGTAGATGTTAAATAACGTAAGCATACGGTTACAGTACTCTGATTACTTTGAAATAATTTTTCAGTACTTATTTTTCGCAAATTTAATTTTTTGCGTATTGTTTGTGTATTTACAAACATGTCGTATTCAAATGCTTAGATGACGGATCAGGTGCTGATTCATGACAGTGTTACAAGCGCATATTATCGTGAGGCAGCGTCAAAGACGTTTTCTGAGTATACAAAATATTATGCTGAATACGTTTTGAACCAAATCGAACAGTTATTTTATTCCATGGCGGTAAACGGGTGACAGTGTTTTCAAGTATTTGTGTACATTTACGTGTATTTTGCTGTTATCCTTTGTGCTTTTTCCCGACGTAAATAATCGACCTGGTCCTCGCTTTACACAAAAAAAAAACGATCGAGGGAAGAAGAGGACCACAGCAAGTACACAAATCTTTGCAAGTTTTAATTTAAACAAGTAATAAAACAGAAGTTGATTCAACATTCTTAAAATCTCTCCATCTCTCTGGAAATAAATATTGGTAAGATAGTTTCTGCCTCTCTGTGCTACCATGCCGTATTTCTCGTTAAATCATTGAATAATAATCTACATTTTGTAAAGATTTTTTTTCTTTCAAGGTGGCTTAAACTAATACACCTGTCAACGGACATGTCACTATGTTTGACACCTTTGACTTTGGCAGAATATACCTAACCTCGCGGCTGACAGAAGGTCAGTGACGGCGAAATAAGGATTTAATATAGTTTTGAAAAAAATTTTTTTGGCTTTATAAATAAGTTTGGAATTTTTTTGAAGGGTGATTCCGTTAATTCTTATTTTTCCCTATCCCCTCTTAAAATATTTGTCATAGTTAACCCTGTATATTTCGTTCAGATTACACGTCTTGTTTAAAAATTAAGGTAAGATGCTATCGATGGATAAAATTAGCCATTATTGTTTTACGTTATTTACTACTACTAATACTAATTTGTTTACCACAGAATATAGTTTTTCTAGGTTTCACTTCTAACATAATAACACGGTATTTGATAGTTGCCGCAGCTGATAAATCGTAGTTTACTAACTTAACTATAAGTTTTCTGTTTTCAATATTTCTTAGAAGGTAGAGAAACATTAATTTCCTAAGCTTTTCAGAAACGAAGTCGACATGTTCATTCCACTTGTTGATCAGTTATTACTCCAAGATATTTAATTCAATTAGATTCAACGATTTGCGCGCAAATGCATCCATCACTTTCAAAGCAATTTAAAGTTCAAACTTTGAATTCATCTTTTATAGGTTGAATCGACTTCAAAATAGTAATAAAGAGATTAAAATATTTGTATTTATTTATTTTGGATTTAACATAAAATACTCTAAGAACCATACACTGCAACAATTTTTTTTATAAATGAAATGTTGAGGCGTGTAAAATTGCCGCACTAATAGTGTTAATACACTCTTGCTTTTTATACGTGTTATTTAATATATATTAATATTATTTATCCATGTGTCCCGAAATTATTGTACCATAGAGCAGTAGTCAAACTTACCTTAGTTCAAAAGTTGAGCCATTGAGTAACTGGTTTAAGTAACATTTTGCTGCAGTTTCAGGGAAAACAGCACTTTACCTGAAACCTAAACAGTTTTTACTCCGTGCATTGCAAATAGAATTATTACAAAAACGGTTACTCCTAACGACTTGAAAGAGATGTAACTATTCCAGATGAAAAAGGTAAGAGAATCGATTGTTTCAATAGTTAGATGTATACATTAAGTCGCAAAGAAGTTCTGCTATTTAAAAAAAGCATGATAAGTAACGCTCTCTACTAGTTACGTTAAAATTAGAAACAATTTCTGCTAGTCGCGAACTTCTAGTTTTATTTTTAAAAAATAAAAAAGAAATACATACATCCAGAAAATGTGTCAGAAAATTGGTCCCATCATACGTAAAATGATTCCAAAAATGTCAAAAAATAGAGGGTGTCGCATTTAAAAATATAAATTTACGGTCATTTCCGGTCAAACCGGAAATGTCATGAAATCCGAAATGACCTCAAAGAATTCATGGCACCATCTAGTATAAACCCACCCAATTTCAAATTTTTAACAGCAGTCATAAAAAAGTAACAGCGTGTTTCCACTTTCCATTGTTACCCTGTATATTATGCAATAAAATTAATATTAATGTTTACACACCTTTAGTGATAAGATTATCACTTACGTATTGGATCTTACACATAAAATTTGTTAAATGCACTGCGAGATACGATGCGAGATATGTATAAAAATATATACAATTTCGTATGGCCTTTTGTGTTAAAATGTATTTTTATACGACTGCCTTGCAAAAGGGGGTTTTGCACATGGAAAACACGCTCTGAAAACGGTATTTTGCACACCCCGTGTGCTAAACATTTTGCACACCGTTATGTCATCTTTGCACACGCGTCTCCAGATTGTGATTTTTGTTTGATGTTGTCACCCAAATTATGCAATGTTTCAAGTTGGCTGAGTTTAATATTTTCAGGTATTAACAATATTGTGTGAAACTAACTACTCTGTAAAAAATGTTAGAGAAAAATAAAGAATATATGGGTAGATACTGTGGGTGTAATTCAACTCTGGTTGGGGCTTTAGCCTACAGAGTAGTTAGTTTCACACAATATTATTAATACCTGAAAATATATAAAAAACTATACATAAAAGGTAACATTTTTTTATTTATTTTAGTAGGTCGTTATGATGTTTAAATTCATTAACATATTAATCAGTTTGACATTGTCGACATTTAATTTCAAATAATTTTAATTTATTGGTATAATAATTTTTATAGTTAGATATTTGACTCAACTTAAAGCAGGCCACCTGATGAAGCAATCCTAAAAATGCAGAAATAGGTCAGATCTCATCTATTGTGGTTGAATTTCGAGTTCCCACTGTCAGAAGTTAGATATCTATAGAGTGTTTTCATTAAACCAGGTTAGTAAATTTAGAAAGATTATTTTCATTAGATAACTATTGAATAGAGCTTTGTCTGTGGAATTGTTCATTAGCATACCTAAATGTTTGGTATCAGAGAACATACATATGACTTCATTGATAGGAATTGTAGGAGATTTGATATATAGTAGCTTAAAATACCTTTCTTAAACAGTAAAAAATTGGCTGAGTTTAAATTAAAATTTGATTTTTGTGGTCTCTGTTTGCAGTCGTATAAAAAGTATCGTAAAAAACTCGTTTGAAAACCTCTTTGCTTGTTGTTTTTAAACCTTGTTGTTTAATATACTATTATTTTTATTAGTATTATTAATACCCATTATTTTTCAGTGAAAAATTCATAAAATGTTTATAAATCGTTTGCATTTGTCGTAAGTTATGCCACTGAATATAAAACAACAGGGTCCATCCTCGTACTGAACCACCTGATTTCATAAATATATCTAAATTTTGTTATTTTACAAAATTGCATCAAATGTTTTAGATTAATATTTATCGGTATCGTACCAATGTCGTACTAATCCGACAGAAAACGGGCTATAAGTCTTGTGTAATAAGGTGCCTCAGTTTTTTTATCGATATCCCACGACATGCAATGAAGGCGACTTAGTGGAAAATTCGTTAAGCATTCCAGAAAGCGATGAAACTAAACCAAGCTTGACTAACAAGGAAGTAGAACAGCAAGTTCGAGCGTCAACAACTTTAATTTGAAAGCTGCACTACAGCATCAACAGCTTCTGGCTGATAGTCGTCCCTACACACGAGATTGTACGGAGGCGGAAAAGGCATCATTTTTTCCTGACAGTTCCTTGGAAACTCGCAAGTAATTGATTCTAGGATCAAAGAAGAAATCCACTTTTAAAAATAGATTTGCGAGAGAAATTCTTCAAGTGGTGCATAAATATACAATTACAAAATTACGTTATTTATAAGTGTATAGTAGTATGCTTTACAAATCAATAGTAAAAGTGTCATCTTTAAATTGATTTTTTGATAATAAAAAATATACGAGGAATAATCATTGAATAACAGGAATGTTGTTGCAAGAATACCTACATATTTAGACTATCAAATATTTATCCAGAAATTGATATGGTAATTTTAATTTCGCAATATTAAATAAAATAACATAGCGTGAATAATTTGGAGCAATACACTGACATTATTTTATATGTAGTATACCACATTCGAAACCTATTGACTGAAATATATTTGCTAAATTATTAATATAAATATATGAATTTCCATAAATTTGAAATTATTTTATAATAAATATATGTTCACTTTATTAAACTTCCGACTGATAAAATGTTATGCCAGTAATTGATTTTTATATAATTTAAAATAGCATATATTTTTTTATGAAATGTATAGGTAGTTTTCTTTACACAAAATTCACGAGTGATTTGAAAGTCTGCTGAAGATGAAAACCTTATTGTAAAGTAATATCTAACAGAGTCTTCAATGGAATACATTATAATAGAGCGTAAATTAACTTCATTATTTAGTATTAGTTCAGTATTTCAGGATGTGGTTTGATTTTCTGAAGTGTTCAGACAAAATGCTAAGTAGTACCCTAATCTTCAACATTTGTAGCAACTTAATAACATTCACTGTAGTTAGATTAGTTATTCTGGTTATTTTGGAAAAACTTAATTGCCAAAACACACCATATTAATTTACATCTGAACTTCACTTGAAATAATAGTATGTATACTACAAAACAATTTTATATATAAATATAACAATATGTCACATCTAGAACCAAAATTAAGGAAAACTAATACAATTCAATCAATCTTAGGTTCAGTTTTTAAAGTACGTTTGCTCCAGACAACTGTCTAATTTTATTACTTGGAACAAAAATAGTGCCATCAACACGTTTGATACAGACACGCTCTCAGGTTATATGTGCTAATTCTTGGTTTTAAAAAGGTATTTTTAAATAAATCAACGTAAACCAATCTGTAGTTGTCAAAATAATATCAGCCTTAAGTCATATAACAGAGATCAGAGAGTATAACATTTATTTTCTGACACATAACGCAACATTGAGACCATTTACTTTTTAATCACAATTTTTTATCTCTATGTCCTCAATAATCTTATTGGACATACGCACCTATTTTAGAAACTCCGTACATCAATGGATCATAATTTAACATATGTCAATGTGAATGCTTTGATTCTTCTGTAAAGTCTGCAATTTATATATAGTACTGCGGTTATTACGATCAAATCAATAAATAATATCTATCATGCTCTCAAAATATTTAATATTTTAACCTTTAACCACTAACAGTAAAATCATTCTTTACTATTTCATTCCATTCCCTCTACCATTATTGCTCTACGCCATCTTTCTACTCCTCCTGATTTCCTTGTATGCCTTTAATTACTTCATTCTTTTTCTTCTTCCTTTTTCTCTCGGAAATACTTGTTTTCTCCAACTGCTGTCGGGCATACTTAACATATGTGATCTGGAGGCTTTAGCTAGGCTTATTGATGGCTTTCCGTATACTCGCTTAACCTCTGTATTAATAATAATATCTCTACCCCTCATTCTAATCACAGGGATTAGCCCAGAAGTCTAAAGTCTATTAATTAGTTCTTCCTGTTACCTTCACCTACACGCTTACCCTATCAAATATCTAACTCAGTACTTTTTTTTTTCTACTCATTATCTAACATTCACAACCATATTATAAAACCAGATAACTCTTCGTGATAATCTTAAGTTTGCTGAACATAAACATATTGTGTATCACCTCCACCATTTTGTTATTTCTTGCCATTCGTTTTTCAATTTTCATTGCCTGTGCTGGTTATAGTAACTTCCAAGAACTTAAATTCTTTGGCCTTTTCAAATTGTTACTATTTGTTTTGTTCAGTAATTTGATCTTCCTTCGCCTCTTCCTATTCCATCTCAAAGAATTTTGTTTCATTTTCATTTACATTCAGACCATATGCCTTCGCTGCTTTCCTAACAGTGCAAATTTCCTTACTAACCATGTTGTTGTTGCCATAAGTACCAAGTCATCTGCATATGTCAATTTCTGGTTTTTTTTGTATTGCAAATTGTCCCCGTGTCCTTATTCCACTTCCTCGGAATACTATCTCTAGTACAACATTAAATAGATAGATAGATAGATGGATACGTAATTTTATTAATTCCTTTTTGCCAAATTACAATGGATGGAATAAGTCAATTTGCCACTTATTTACTACACTAAGACATAGAAATAGGTAAAATAACATTATATACAATATACACAGTTTAAAAATAGAATGCAACAAACATAGTTCAAGTCCAATCAAAAGTGAGAAATTCCTCAATGGAATAGAAACAATGTATTACAAGAAATTTCTTTAATTTGTCTTTAAATTTTATGGGTACTTCCTTGATACACTTGGGTAGCTTATTGTACAGAGAATTATTTCCGGTATTAATAGGAGATTTTCCATAAAGTGTTAAATTACTTTTCTCCGTCCAAATATTTAGTCTGTTACGAGTAGAATATTCATGATTGCCCAATGCAACTTTAATTTATTTTTAATACTATGAAATAACTAAGTAATTTATATATCTAGATTGATATAAGCGATAATATTTTATACTGATTAAAAATAAATCGACATGATTCTAGAGCACCCATATCAAAAATTATTCTTATCACACGCTTTTGTACCATGAATGTTCTCTTTAAATCTGAGCTTCGACCCCAAACTATTATATTATAAGACATTCTAGAGCGGAAAAGTGCATAATACACGTACATCAGAGCTCCTCGGTCCAATTCATTTTTTAACGTCTTAATAATTGCAAAACATGTTTATATCAATTTGGAAGTTAGGCGGTATATATGTTGCGTCCAATCCAATTCCAATAGTATATATTGTAGACAGGTAATCCTCTTGATTCAGTTCCTTGTTACTATATTTTTTCTGTGGAGTCTTATTTTCCTTTTTAGTACAATCTATATCAGTTGGATTATCTTTTTGGAACTTACAGCATGTTCAATACCTGTTATAGCTTCCTCCTTATGGCAAGCTTGTTTAAAATCGATAAACAAAAACTTCAAATTAATTTTCTGTTTATACGTACTATTTTAGATCAATTTTAGAGCAAAGGTTTGATCAGTTGTAGACCTGATTTTCTTAAACCCTATTTGGTACTCTCCCAGTGCTATATAGATACATGTCGAGTTTACTTCACATCACTCTTGCAATGACCTTATATAATAATAATTCTTTATATTTCCTCAAATATTCTTTATGCAAAGGCATACAAAATTTACATGGTTGGAAAAAGAATAAAAAATTTATCAAAACATGCAAAAAATATACAATTCAATTTAAAAACATATCGATCACCACTCATCTACAGTGTGACGAAAAAAAATATTGTTAATGAGTATAAAGATAATAACATCCCATTTAAAAATATATATGACTATATACTTTACAGGATATCTAAGAATAGAAAATCGAGGTATAACTTATGGCTTTTATATTGAAACAGACTGTATGTGAGCGTACATAAAGAAAAATGAACCTTAGTAACCATTCATTTACGACTAAACTGGACAAAATTGTCTGGCTATGAGACATGTGTGCAGTGAACGTTTTCCCTAAGCACCACTATTTTGACTTTAACTTTTTTCTGTGTTCTGAGAAAAGCTCTAAGAAAACGAATCACTGGTAATTATTTTGTTGGTGAAAAAAATTAAGTCAGTTATGTTTTGTTTGATAGAATTTACCATACAGCAAAATAAAGACATTTGTATTCTGAACATCCTGTATAGTCATACATAATTCTCAACGGTTTCCGCTTCGGTACGGTATACCTCATTTTTAAAATGGTCCCACAAAAAGAAATGAAAGGTGTTTAACTCGGGAGACTGGCGCTTAGGGCATGTTATCGGTCCACCCCGTCCAATCCGCTGTACTCCGTATACTTGATGGAGATAATCTCGAACATCTAGCCGAACTTAAGGAGGTAAGAACCACAAACCTTGACTTGGACAGCTAGGAGTACATTTACAAGAAGGGCGGGAAGAGGAATATTATAAACCATCCATACGATTGAACAATATGAACGGTCCAAACATGTGAAAAACGGTGTCGGAAGTGGTTCCATTCCATTGCTAATTTTCGAGTTCCCAAATATGTCTGTACCTATATCATGAATGTTCTGTATAACATTGCGAGTAAATAAAGCTTCATCTGTAACTAGCACGTACATCAGAAGTAAATCGATCCACATACCACCGCGAAGCTTCCAGTGCATTTTGTCTAACTTCACTATAAATAAGAATCATGTCCATTAACTCAGCATTTCTGTACACATAAGCCATCTTGAACATTTTAAAAATTAACACTTCCACGATAAACAAAATACTACTGACCTCGTTCGTTTACCATATCGAGAGTATATTCCCACTCTAACTCTATCCGCTAGGCAGGTCTGTTGACAACCGCATCAGGCACACACTCTTGTTTACTTTTTTGTATATCTGAAACGCCGTTGACAGTACAGCTGCTCAGTTACGTACTCCTTTATAATGTTAGAACTTTAAACATTATTGGGCGAATTCAGACGAGGTCAGCCGCTGAGCAGCTGAGTAAGAATTCAGCTAAATGCGTGCATTTGATTGGCCTGGATTTCTCAGCTGCTCAGCGGCTGACCTCGTCTGAATGCGTCCATTATTTACGTGAAATCTATTAGACTTTATACATTTTTTGATCATATCCACTTCTTATTTAAGGGTGTACATATCCTCAAAGCTTTTCGGATCTGAAATCTGAATCACCATGTACTTATAATTATGTAGATAAATCACACACAGTATTTCAATATATTTCAGCTGAAATAGGCCAATGTACCACCATCTATAATTGTAAACCAAGAGTAAATGAGGTTTTCTGCTGACATCATTCATATTAATGAATGGCGCCATACAATGTCTATAATTCCAAATTTTCCAAACGTTGAAAATTTACCAGTGCGCGTCCGAATCCGAACAGCACCTGACTAATATATACCTGTCATGAAAAACCATTTATTAATTAATTATTAAGAAAAGTTATTGTTCCATTTTACTTTTAATTGCTACTCCGCTGTGTATCATTTTTAACTGTCGTTTCAAGGTCCCACGAAAACTCGGGTGATTTATGAATACGAACGGCTTGATTAATACTATTTTCTGGGCAAACGCTCTTCGGAGGATATACATTACATTTCTTATAGGAAAGAAAAGTACAATTTTTATTAAGCGGATTTAAGAATTTTTTACTGTATTAGGAAGGTAATTTAAGCTAATATATATCAAATCTCCTATTAATGAATGCTCTCTGATATCAAACATCTAGGTATGCTAATGAACAATTCCACAGACAAAGCTCTATTCTACAAAAAAAAAACTCATTTAGCTAAATTTACTAACCTGATTTAATGAAAATATTCTATAAATATCTAATTTCACTAAAAAAAAAACGATTACTTACATAAAGGGTAAAAATTTTGTTATTAATTAAGTAGGTTGTTATCATTGACAGATTAATCACTTTTGACATTGTCGATATTTAATTTCAAATAATTTTAATTTATTGATATAATTTGATATATAATTTTTATAGTTAGATACTCAAAAAGTGAAATTAGATATTTATAGTGTTTTCATTAAACTAGGTTAGTAAATAAATACATATACTCGTATAAGTGTAAATCTTCATTCAGTAATAGGGCTGACGAGATGCTCTGAAATCTCATTAAAATGAAGTGTCCCTAACATCTTTTTAAATTTAACTTTGTTGATATATATCTTGTGTGATTGTCATAGTATATAGGTCAAGGAAACTTTATTTATAACAATAATATCACAACTTCTCTAATTTTATTGGCACAGCAGTCTGGAGATTTGTGCCAGAGAGAGAGAGAGCGGCATATTATTATTAAGCAGAACGCATTTGCACCCAGGAACTTATTTATGTTGGTAGGCCTTAACTACTATTCAGCGCAGAAATGACTGAAACCTGGAAAACCTCATTAATTAGGGAGATGATCAAATGCCAACCGCTATCAGTCTCTCACACTGATCCAAGCCAATGTTCCTCCACGTTACCATACCCACAGAGAGAGTGCTAATGTTGTCCACAAACAATAGTTGAGCAATGAAATGATGTATATTAAAATTTATCAACTTACGGAAACATAGTTACTCTCATTTTACAGAAATTGCTGAAAACCAGATCAATGTTTTATTGCATTATAAATTATTTAACAAGTGTTTTCAATTCATTGTTTTCTTGTCAGATCGTAGTAATCAAATCACACCACTCATTAAATGTTAATGATTCCAAACTTACAATATTGGCCGCTCGTTAGTAGTCATACATACCCTTTCGTTTAAATCAATTCAAATTGAGAATCAACAGTATTCCGACTATAAATTAAATTACCCTGATTTAAAATATGCATCATGAATGTAGCAATCAACAATATTCTGCAATTTGAACTGCAGAAACTGTTATTTACATTTATAATACTTCCCCGGGTTAAACGAATAAGCTACCAAAAGTTTAAAATTGGCATTTAATTAAAGTAACGTCTTCCAATTACAGTTTTGTGTTTAGTTATTTTCGCCCTGCTTGTACGCATTTCTTTAAACTTTTATACGTTATTATATGTCACGCTAAATATTGCAGAACCTAAAGTAAAACTTATAGTACTCTAAGGTAGCACAATCTGCGTAAGGTAGAATTATATATGTGTATGTGGTTACAAATGGGAAAATAATATTATTTTATTAAGAGGTAAACTAACTTAGTTACGAAACTTATCACATGAAATATCTAACATTCCTGCAGAATTAGTTTTTACCTGTACAATAGTCTAGACACAAAATTTTTGGTGCACCTTTTTTAATGAAATTTGTGTCAATTATGTTATAGCATGTGAATTATCTAGTGTATAATTATTATTATGAAAAACTGTAAGATAGATCCATATACAATTAACTTATACACATTATTTTCTAAATTGTCTCTAATTGTAATTGGAGATATCATATGAAAAGTTATTTTTTAGTACAGTTTTGTTCTTAATACAAATAGTATATTATAGTTTAGTAGGTGTTGTAAATTACCCGCGAGTAAACTGCAGCCATTATATATCAGTAGAATACTATTCTTTATCCACGACTACTAACAACATTTTAGAATGCGTTTTACTGAAAAAACTATACAATGCCTATTTTGACATTCATAACATGAACATGACATAACATAGAATTGAAAACTGTCAAAACACGTTACTTTCAAGTTTGACATTCGTCGTTCACTTGATAAATTTAAAAAAGCGAATTAAACTTTAACTAGTAAACTTCTACCATCATTCGGAAACATGTTAGTATTGCCGTGACTGATATAGTGAGTAGAGTGGTTGGTTTTTACACATGAAGTTTGGGTTCAGTTATTAACATCTGATAATTTTTGTATTGTTGGTCCATTTCCGATACTGAAGAATTTAAATTTGGTGATGAAGTGTGATTATATTTTATTATATATTTGTGAATAAAAATAATTATAAAGTTTGGATTTCTAAATTTTATTATTATTACCGAGGTAAAATTAGAATGAATAGTTTTTATCAGCTCATTTAATAACCTAACTTTGTAAAATACTTGAATTAGTTTCAACTTTATATAATTTATAATTTACCAGTTTCGTGTGAGCTGTAACATTAATAATCAGGAGTAGGTATTTACATATGCTGCTAATTTATGGAGAAACCCATCACAATTCAGCCTTAATAGCTTGTATGTACACACAGTATTTTCCTACGAGGTTTCATCCCCATAGCGAATATTTTGTTTGAGTGGCACAAAAAGCTTAAAATACGGAACAACTAGGTACAATCAGGAAATGTAGTTGTCATGGTCGAACACATCGTATGTTAGTAGCCGAAGACAATGAAGCACACCATTGAAGAAAATCCTTCTCCTACTCTTTTAAGAAAAAAAAACAAGCAAATGTCACATTATGCCCTATGACGTACTCTTCGAGACCAATTTTACTCCTATCATATACAGAATATTCAAGGACTACAATAGAAACAAGAATTTAGTCAACTAGACCAGACACAATGGATAATGGCATGCTACCGTTTTACGAACGGAATTAGCAGGTATAATCATAGCCGCCAAAGAAATTGACTGTAGACATACAACGGACAAAACTATCTACTGATTTTGAGTAATGAAAAGATCAGATGGAAATGCTATCATTACTGGTAATGGCCTCAGGCGCCAACAGCATATCTAATGCTTGCTTAAGAGATATCGTACAATGATAATAAAAGTAGCTAGCCATACCTTTGGACCCGGTCTTTCCAGCTTCCCTTGTCAGCATTTCTTGAAATAATCAGGAACACTTACAAAAATTTTACAAAACTGCATGTCAATTTGCCAAAGAGTTCCTCGTGCAAGCGTGCAGTCAAAAAGTATCTGACTATGTCTAGAGCAAAGTTTCGCTTGGTGACAAATATTTAAACTGAATAATATTTTTTAAGGAAACACCTTTAATGAACAAGTGTTAAACACTTTTTTGTAGAGATTACGACCTGGAACACGAGATAGTCTGTATTTCATACACTCTGTGAGTGCATTGCTGTCTCGTCAACTAAAGAATCTCTGTTGGAAGAAAGATGGCCTTCTATGGTTTATATTAGAGAGATCCCCCTGAGCAACCTCTCCTCTCTAACATGTTGGTTAACGGCCCAGGTGAGCTTATCTCCAAATGTAACCCCTGCCCGGTTTCATCCTCATAGCGAATATTTTGTTTGAGTTGTACAAAATGGAACAATTTCAATGAAGAGATGAAATAGTTATGACCGAGAACATCGTATGTTAGAAGCCGAAGAAAATGAGACCCACCTTTAACAGCTTTATTAACTCAGGTGAGCTTATCTCCAAATTAGATAAGGTACAAGAGGCCCAATTCCAGATTCCAGAATGTACTGCCAGCTTATAAGGTATTATTTTCAAAACAACGACTTTTAATTTTTCAGTTTGAAACGACCATGTCTTAAATATTTCCAAAATGTTATAGAACTGTGAAACTCCTGAAATATTAAGTTTCTTGAACAAAAATATCCGCTAAATAGATTTTGAGAGTTAAAGTGATATTTTTCGAAATCTTTATCACCTTTGCTTCAAAAACTAATCGGAAAACATTTTTTTTTTTCTTAAAACGACTTAAAGAATCACTCTCTTTTATTGTAGAATTCAGTCATATTGTAAGAATGCGTGTATATTAATTGTTTTTTGTCTTGATATATTTTTTTATTATTTGTGAATTACTTTTGTGTTAATTTTTGTCCTGTTTTTTCCGTTGGACAAATAAACATATTTGATTTGATTTGAAACGTACCGTTTTGTATATGTTTTGCTTTATTTTTTCTTCTTCTGTGTGCATACTATATACTTTTTAAAATTCCCCCAAATATAAATTTTATTCAGTTACGCATTATGGAAATGTTCGACTTTAAGGAGGAAAAATAGAAAATACCTTTATTATGGAAATTCCTGGCAAAATCACATCATTTCCTTTCAGATTAAAGGGACAGTCAGAGGCCCCAACATTTAAATAACAAAGGTGCCGACACAAGTGACGCGCTCTTCATAAATTTCTTACCCTCTGACGACCTACAAATGCTGTGATTTTATTATACTAAAGCACCGATTATACGATTCGCTGGATATTTCGAATTGCCCCACTAAGGATTTCCTACTTCCCATACAAAAGCAAAATTAACTGATTCGGTAATTTCAATCTCGCTAATATAAAGGTTTGTGGAAATGTTCCTACTCTACAAATACGATTATAGAGCATATATTTTTGATGCATTACATTTATTGTATATAGGGTGGTACCCTATAAAACTTTCGAAAAATCGATAACATATGAAGTTTCATTAACGGCAATTTTGAAAATGTTTTGTGGCAAGAGCTTCACGTTGAGGTAGGATAATCAAAAAAACCCATAAAATACTAGGTCGTTGTTTTGAAATGTGGCCGTATATTAGAACCAGCATCTCACGCATTCTTGTCCATCTATTGGCTATACCAGAGATGGATCAGCTGGAGAGGTGGAATGCCGGGGCTACGACGTTGATCGAAGAACTGAATTCTGGTCGTATATGTGTGCACCAAAATAATCGAAATAACAATTTCATTGCTAACGCTTTATTTTCCGACGAGGTAACGTTATTTGATCGGGTATATTAATCGGCAAAACATCCGTTATTGGTTTCAGGAAAATCCACATTGGATGCACGAATGCCATACGCAACTACCTCAAAAGGTCAGTGTGTGTATTGGTATTGTAAAAAATACAATTGTTGGTCCATATCTTTTTTATCGAAATTTGACAGGAGCATTTTATCTGAATTTAGTAAGGTATAACTTTCTATTAAATTTTTATAAACACCTTTGGTATTGTTGCCCACCCTGTACCAACTTGATTTTGTGACATTTTTGGAATCAGCCCAGCTAGGGAAATCCGAAAATGGGGGAAAAAACGGGGTGTTCTATTTAATAAACCGATAATGACTTCGTTACTCGAAGGTAGGTCACCCTGTATATTAAATTATTATTTGAAAAAAACAAGAAATACAAAGTACTGTCTAAATATTTTACACTTGCAAGAAAACTGAGCACATGCGTATAATAATGGGTTATTCTTCCACTTTCACTATGGAAAACACAATACGGTATTATTTTAAGATGTATCAGCTAATAAATTAAGATTGATAATGTAAATAGAAACGTACATCTCAACATATATTTCACGTTTGTCGTAATTTTTTATAAACGTCAAATACAAACAATTGTGCTGTAGAGTGTTGCCGCGTCCGGTGAGTCACTGCAAACGTGCAACAGGATAAAATATAGATAAATAACGACTGCTACGATTTAGGATACGATGCTGTAAGGGACAGGCTCTACTGCACAGTTGGTGTCCGTTCTAAGGAGTTCACTGTATAGATTCAAATTAAGATAAGACCTACTTGATTCATTTTGTAATAATAATTTGTTTACAAATATCCACAGTTATTATATCATCACAAATTAAACTCAATTCAAAGCTACTTTAGAAAACCTTGCATGGTATAATATGCGTAAACATATATACTCCGTGTGTAATTAAGGGTTACAACTTCCGGACCACCCAGCTAGATTTTAGGTCTCATTTAACAGCGGTGTCGGTATAATTGTTTGTTAGTACAAGTAGTAATTGGATGTCAAATCAACAACTTAATTAACCCTGTACACCACTGGCATTATGCGTAGATGCATACCGAATTGTAAAGCTGATACCAGTAATAGTGCATCATGGACACTCTTCAAGAATTTTTTCAAAGACACAGTGCTTTCTGAAATCAACGAATTACCCATTCATTCACAAAAATATTTCAATAAATTAGTCAGACGCGTCGATTTATTTTAAAATTTTTATTTAGAGTCCCAAACCTCAATCCCCTCAGCAGCGGAATTTCAGAAAACAACTACATAAATTTGTCTTCGTAAGGTTGAAAATGAATTGTTTTATTTGGAATACCTATAATACATCTGACGATTGGCATAACTTGGCAAAATGCGTACAAATGCCTTCGCCATTTGAAGATAAATTTATCGCCATGTTTAATAGAATTATGGAAGGACATTCGACCGTTTGAGGAAGCGTATTACCAACATTTTTTAGTGGTATCGTATATTCTACAGATTTTACATAATTAAAATAATCTTTACTTATGAGTTGCTTTGACCTATGCCTTAAAGTAGAAAACAATCTATAATCAATTTCATATTCATAAATTTTCCATTTCGTTTTAAATTTTATTTTTCTTTAACCGTAATAGTGTTAGAAAAATATAAAAGGAACTTCTTATTTACAATTTTCTTAGGAACATAATTAACTTTAATAAAGAAATGAGTTTTCATACTGCACCGTGCGATCTCGATTACTCGCTTTATCGTTAAATTTCCTTCTGCAATTACTACCATTACTCCAAGGAACTGATTCCCGAGGGTATTGTTTGGCTGTAATTAAAGATTTCAACCGATATTGGTCAGTCGCCTTTGTCAAGCTTCCTTCGCAGATATCTACCAATATTTTAACTGAGGTGGGTCCAGAAGTCAGCCGTAAAAGGGATTTTAGTTACTTTATAGCTTTATTCCGCAAACTACAAGAAGTCTTGCCAAAAGTTTTCCGAACGGACTGCTGGGATTAATCTTAAGTTGTTTTTTAATTAGATCAAAGGAGCCTTTTAACTTCGTACCAAATTGGTTCCGTTCTAAATGTTGGCTTTTATCCTATATAAGTTATTAGTATAAGTTTTTTGACTTTATCTATAGTTGGGAAGCCGTCTCACATGCAATATATAAAATTACCTTAGATATTTTATCAGTTCTTTTATTATATAACGCGGAACAAATGTAGTTGTGGGTTCTCTATCAGCATAATATTTATGAGGAGATGCTCTTTTAAGAATATACAACACGTCTTTTAAATATGCGGTGTCAACCTGAAATATGATATAGGAAATATTATTTTAAGTAAAAAAAAATTGTCATCATTTTGCTGAAAAAGTTTAATATAGTATATAACACTACTAGCATGGTAGCAGGGTTTTTACTCGCGGATAGAAGGATATGGCCCTTACCTTCTAGAGCCAGTAAAACTATTGCCTTATGTGTATTGTTATACAGGTATGGCAAGCATCACGGAATAAAATTTATATCTTTAGAATGAGTGTTTTTTTTAAAACGTCGAAACACTTTAAGTGATATTGATTTTTTCCCATCTTGCGGCTATATAATAAATCATTTTTCTTCAACCCCCTATCCCCCAGCTACCCCAACTTTTTTTCAGATGGAAACATAAGGCATGAGGTGGCTTGTTGAAAAGCTTATAGAAAACCGATTGTAAATGGTTACAATTAAGAATGTATATTTTACTTGATATATGTTTGTATATATATTAGGTAGATATTCAAATGTCGATTACAATAAAATCCTCATTAATTTGTCGTAAGCTTTGGAATCACTACAATAACTAGATATGTTTGTTTATATCACTGTTTATTTAGGTATTTTGGTGAAGTGATAATGTGCCTACATTATATTTGTAGATTTCTAAAAGTAATTGCATTTCTCAAATGAAAGAATGAGCGTTATATTCCAAAAAGTTTTAACTAAAGAGATTGAACAGTATGGTAGTGAAATTCACATGAGTTATGACGATGATTGCATCAATAACAAAATCAAAATGTTGAAAACATTATTTCATAGTAAAGAGTCTATGCTGCTATCTTCTACATCAGCAATGTGTGCACCATTAGATGGTTCAATTTCAACTATTTCATCTTCCAAGTTGTGCATTATAGTTGTACCATAATTAATACCATAATACATATATGAAACAAATAAAACATGGTTCTCTAATGCGAATAATTCTACTCGTAGGTACTAACTTTTAAATTGACAGTTAACATGTAAACATTTTACAAGTCGGAAAGTGAACTTTCTTGATAAATTGCCGTTAACAAATAAAAACAATTACTGTGAGAAAAACACAGATTACAACCTGAGATTTTTGCCAAAACTATTAAGTCGCATTTATAAGACGCTCTTTTCAATTTCAATTAATTAATATTCTCTATAGATTCAGAATAAACATCGTGTTACTGACCTTCAAACTGATCTTAAATCCAATGGATTAAAATTAGGGAAGTACCAATGGTGGCCATTGAATAGATGCGTTTTTTCCATCTATCGATCAGGAATATTTTTTTGGTTGAAAATATTCAAACTACTCTAAAATAGTCATTTAATCCTCTGTGTGGAAGCATACAAATGATGCTGAAAATTACATATTATACATTTTATCTAATTATAAAAGTAGATATTTTTATTCATTACTAAGGCTTGCTAGAGACTATGCGTGTATTTGCGATTCGTTATGCGCAATTCGTGATATGTGAGAAACTCGCGAATAGTGTGTACGGTCTTGTTCGTTAAAAATCCATTTATAAAAACCCTACACACTATGTACGACTTTCTTACAAATCGTGCATCACAAATCGCGAATTATTCACGCTTAGTTTGAAGCTAGCATATGACAAGCGGATGTGCGTAGCAATTATTGTAACTGTGTCTAACTAATTTATTTCTTCAATACTGTTTTAATTTACCCTCTTCTCTCCAGTTTCTACTTCTGTCTTTAGGTGTGGTTTACAACAATATTCTTTAAGATATGGTCATCCACAAGAAATATCTATTAAATTTCAAACTGACACGTGAAAAATTGACTAAGTTATTGCGAATAAACATTTCAGGTTTAACTTGAACGCCCTGTATATTTTAAGCAGGTCGTTTTTATTTATAGGTAAGTAGGGCTAAATAGTTATATTTTGTTGCCAAAAATATGCAGTTAATGGGATGACCTGCTACACAATATTACGTAGTTCAGTCAGAGAATATATTTTATAAATTGATCCTTACACTCATTTTAAAAATAACTGTAATTCAATAAAATAAATTATGTAGTTTAGATAATGAACCAAAAACTTTTATTAATTAGTCACTTTGGGCTAATAAAATGAAAACCGGGATAAGTCAGTTATATTTTGTTCCAGCCAATATTTCAAATTCCTTTTTTTATTTTCATCCTCGCCTTTAAATAGAAACGGAATTTGCTCTGACAAGTATTTGGCCAATCAGTCAAATGAACTGTTAAAATTTTTTCACTGAACGATGTTGCGAAAAACTAATTACAAAATTTCTCTCTAACGACCAAATCCAACCTTTTATTTTTTAATAGTTCATTGTGTGCCATTTTAAATTAAATAAAAAAAATGTAATTTCCTCTCGTAACACAAAGGACACGTAGTACCAACCTACACAGTGTTGCTGTAATCATAATTATTTTGTGAGCAATAAAAAAACTGTAAAAAAATTTTTTTTTGTACTAATCAATAATAAGTAGATTTTCTCATGCCTACTCCACCATTTATACTTCCGGGTCACTTAGTATCATAGATAATAACTAGATCAGCATGGGAATGCCATAAGGCATGTATGCTGAGTAAATGGACACGACCGGTGCAACGGCAATAATGTAACTGACAAGCTGGCTAGAAGTGCATCGGGTCTCAATATTTTTGTACGTTTCCGTTGTCCGCTTTTGTTGAAGTTATTAAGGATGATACCCACAAAATATTTAGAAGTCGGTGGGATGAAACAGACGGCTGTTAATTTGCTAAGGAGTTCTTAGTGTACCCGTGAAAGGATACCTACTGCGAAAAACTACTTGACCATGTCTAGAATGAATCTTCACCTGGTGACAGGTATTCAAACTGGACACTGTTGGTTAAGAAAGCGCCTTTATTATATGAGGAAGTATAAAACACCTCTTTGTAGGGGTTGCGAACAGGGAAACGATACACTATTTCATGCACTTTGTGAATGCTATGACCTACATTAGAGAGATTCCCCTGAGCAGCGTCACCACCTCCTTTTCTTTATTAAGCAGGTTACCGGCTCAGGTGGATTGATCTTCTAATGGGAGCAAGTACAACAAGCAAAATGGGACCTAAGGGCTGTAGCCTCTTAAGCTACCCTCCTCACAATTCCAGCTTCCAGTATCGTAGATAGGTGATTTAGATATCAACGTATTGATAGAGACTGACCCATCTGCAAAAATTTAAAAATGTTTCATCCTTCACCTATAAAAAATTGCACTAGTTTAACAGCTCGACGTAGGTAATAACGGTTGGTGGCAGAATTTTGTTGAAGTCTTATTGGAAACAAATATTTGTAGTTTCTGCAACAAAACTTATTCACAATTTTGAGCGATGTTTTTTTAGACATTGATCAACGACTGTAGTTCCAACATGAAGAGCTCCTCCCCATTTTAGCCCTCAAGTATGAAATTTCTTAAATATTCAATTTGCTAATCGTTGGGTAGGCAAGAGTGAACTTCAATATTGGCCATCAAGGTTACGCGACTGTAATATATTGGATTATTGTCTATGGAGGTGGATGAAATCATTAGTATATGCAATAAGAGTAAAAATAAAAGAAGCATTACTTGATCGGTTTAACAATGCTGCTGCAGTTAAAAAAAGTAAAAGTTTAGCTTGAATCAATTTCATTCTCAAGTTTCTTGACAGAATTTTCTTGTCAAATTGCTTTACATTTTCCTTGAAATTAGTACAATGCAGCCAACGTCTAAAAGCGAAATTACTCTAGGAGTTTTAGGTGGATCTTTGTTTTACAAAATCAAGGTATAAAAACTATTATGATAATTAAAATCCGCACTTCGGTCGCAGATCTCAGGTTCGGACTTGGCAACGACCTTGATATTTAAATATACTTTATTTATATTCAAACAATTTTAATCGTATTATTAGCATTTATTTATCTGCAGCGACTCTATTCTTGAGTTTAGTGGAACATATTCCCTCAGAAAGTGACGCAAATTTTGAGAAAATGCAAATCTATGTTATTGACACTGGGTACCTACTCATCGTATTAATTTCCAATAAAAAATTGGAAAATTATTTTCACATATTTTTTGCTAAAGGAATATAAAACTTGTAATTGTAAATATATTATACATAAATAATAATAATAATATTTATTTGCCATTTGTTATAAGTAAAAATGAACAATAATAATTAACATTAATTAATATAGAAAGAAAAATAATAATAATTGCAATTGACAAATACAACAATCATTACATGCAGGTAAATGAACATGATGAATGAAGCATGCACACAAAAGTAAAACTTGTCCGCGTTTAAGCATGCTCCATCTGTGTATGTATATTCCCTAACTTTTTTTTTATATACATATATATTTTTGCAATCACGCAAGAAGTAGATATAATTTTTATATTACTTCATTGTTAACTATTTGATGTATATATGTTCTGGAAAAGTTAAATAATCACTTTTTTGTTTTCGCTTTAAATAGATGTATAGCGCTAATTATCTTAATATCATTAGGTAATTTGTTATAGAGATGAGATACTTAAGGGTGTGTTACTGATGTATCTAGTTGAATAAGTATGCCTTCTGAATATTTTTCCATCATTTAACTTAAGGTAGGGAATAACTGCAACACTATAAAGCTGCTGCAAATACATTTGCATCTTTGTAAAGATAATTTGATGAATAGTCCCGAGCTGTTTTCAAAATTATCTTTAGTGTCCAATTTTATAATATTTTTAAGTTTCTTATGTGAATGTCATATGTTCCATCCCAAACTACAATGCCGTTGCGATTTTACTAAGGCAAAGTATATCGACATTAAATTCGTTTTATTCATAAATCGGTTTAAATTTTGATAACAAAGTTCGAATTTTGGTTATAAGTTTTTTTATGTGTAAATTCCATTTTAAATATCGGTCAAAAATAACCCCAAGTATGTAATTTCAGATTCAGCTGGTATTTCAAATTTTGCATAGTTCACATTAATTTGCAATGGTTTCAAAAGTGGTAATGATGCCTCACTCACTGCAAAAGGTAGATACTTTGTTTTAGATGTATTTAGTGTTAAGAATCGGGAATCAAACCACGCTTTTATTTTTTGAAATTCCTTTTCGGCAGTATCAAAAGTTTTTTTGCTGAGAACCCTAAAAAATAGTATAACAGTATCGTCAGCAAAACAGATTATGTCTCCGGAAATTTCAAGGTTAAGCAAATTATTCATATAGATATTAAATAAAATTGGACCTAATATTGTATCTTGCGGAACACCGTACTCGATCACTTCCATTCGACTTACAACGCCCTCTATATTAACACATTGCTTACGGTTACTGATATAAGACTTCATAAGATCGTCGCTCTTGCCTCTTATTCCTACTAATTCTAAAGTTTCTAGCAGCTTAAAATGTCTCACCGTCGAAAGCTTTTATTTTTATTAACGATCTTCCTAAGGACATTGTCAAGTCAAGACAAAATTGGTTTTCCTAAATTAAGTTTATCATGAATTTTTGAAGTTTAATAAACAAGAGCATCTTGTGTGGATTTACCTTATCTGAAACCAAATTGTCATTATTATCATTAAGCACATTATATTTATCTAAAATTTTACGATTCTTTGATGTATGATTTTTTCTACAATTTTTGCAATAGATGAGAATAATGATATTGGCCTATAATTTGAGCATTGCAATCGATCACCTGATTTGTATAATGGCTTTATTACGGCTATTTTTAAAGCGTCGGGAAAATATCCTTTTTCAATCATTTTATTAATTTAGTAAGAGAGTGGTTGCCCAATATATTCTGAAATTTGTTTAAGAATATTGGACGTGATTCCATCTAACCCTGAAGCTTTATTATTTTTAAGAGAACTTATTACACTTTTAATTTCAATTTCATTAGTTGCATGAATAAATAATATATTTGACAGATGTTTAACTTTATCACTAATTCTACATACCGATGAACGTATTTGTTGCGCTAATTTTTTTCCGACGCTACTGTAATGCTTTACAAATGTATTTGTAATATCTTGTAAATTGGAAATAGTGTCATTATTTTCATTTTTTATTTGTAAAATTTTTTTCATTTTGATATCATTTCTATTTACTTCTCGAACTATATCCCATATTTGTTTATTATTTTGACTTTTGTTAATCTCTTGCATATAATACACATTTTTAGCATGTTTTATTGTATTATTTGAAGTATTTCTATATTGTTTAAATTTATTGTGAAGGTTAATATTGTTTTAATCATTTTCCCATCCTTTATATAATCGATCTCTTACCTTTATTGATGCAACTAATCCTGTTGTCCACTTTTGTTTTTTATTTATATTTTGTATTCTTTTAATTGTGTTAATATCTATATACTTATTTATTTTATTTACAAATAGAGTAGTAGCATAATAAATAATAATATACTCAGGAATTTTTTAAGTGGAATAAATTTCCACTCGAATTTATTTGACTGTATTCGAGAATTGAGGCCCAGGTGTCTTATTTTTATTTAAACATGTTTAAACTTACAGCAGGTTACTACTCGTAAAATAAAACAGTTGCAATGGAGCCGTACTTTGGGATACGTACTTAGAAGCAACGTCAAATTACCACGCTTATTTTGACGGCATAAAAAGTATTCTACAGCGACTACACTCAAGTGATGCTACTTCCAGTTTATATGCTCAACGCACATTTGACGATCCTAGAATTCGCGAAGATTTAGCATAAATACATTTTAATTATTCAGGGATACCTTCAGTTATTCGCCCTCTTGAAGCAACTATGACAGAATCAACATATTCAAGAAATAATGCAGTAAATAATGTTTTTTAAATGCGACAGTTTATTTCCCAGTTATAACGACCTAGTGCTGAACGTGTGAAGAAAAAAAATTGATACCGTTTTGCACAACAATCCAGGATTTCTTGACTTTATGCCGTATAGTAGATCTTTTTGATGTCAAAGAAGTAGATTTTTCTGAACCCACCCTAAATTTGCCTTTCATGCAAAACTATATGTACGGTTTTCCAAACCGAAATGGATTATAAACGACAAACGCCACAGCCTAACACCTGAACATTGACAGCAGTTACTGGTTATTCTATTTTATTCCAGTACTACAAGTGAATAGCTATGTAGAGTGTTTATAAACTAATAAACTTAATATGAATAATGTTGGATATTATAAATAAATTATTAACCCGCGTCCAAGTGCGCCCCTGATAATGACGTCATCTGCGAACGAAGTACGGACTTTATTGATAATGCATACATATTCACCTTTTTAACATTTTCACTTGGCTGTTTCATAATTTCCATTACCAGCAGTAATCGAATTGAAAAGTTTCTTGAACTTGAGAAGAATCGGATGATCCCGACTTCGTCAGATTTTGTTTTCACTGCTCATGCTTAAGACTTTTGGATTGTAAAACAGCTTTAATAAAGAATAATACTCGTTATATCCAACGTGCGAGACGAATTGTTTACAGGCAAGCTTAAATGTCTCAAAAGAGGCAGTGGTATTTTGGACAATAAGGAATCATTTTCTATCATATTTTAATAATTGTATACTTAAATTTAGTTTACTGTTGTAAAAACACAAAGCTATTGTATACAGTTTTACTAAATTTATTTGGAACGGTATGTCGTACAAAAAACTCAAGAGTGCTTTTACCTTTAAATTTAGTGCTGATTAAGAAACAAATATTTATTGTAAAACAAGTTATTTAGGTCGAGGACACTACTTTTCTGTATTATAATTTGCCAATGGCTCTTAAATCAATTTCGAAGTATGTATTTAGATATTAACTGGATATTTAATTTTTCTACACAAAGACGTAAAAAAATTATAAGTGAGGCACTCAATGAAACTTACCTGCTGATTAAGTTGGTAAAGCTTTTGGATTGGTTTGCGCCTGCAGACGAGAGGAAATAAAAAATCACGATAGAAGATAAAGAAGACCTGATAATTGTTAATATCAAGGACTCCAAAAATCATTCCGCCAGATCCTTTGTGATATGTAAAGAAACAAAAAATGAATATTTTCTGAATTTACACAGAAAATATATAAGTTAACGTCCAAAAGAAACTCCACGTCGCCAATTATTTAGAAATGGGAAACATGGGAAATGTACTGTACAACCTGTAGGCAGCATTCAATAGGAAAAATACCCTATGAAATCGTAGTCAATTTACAATTTCAAAATCCAGAACTATACATAGGTCACAGTTTTAGGTGCTCCTTGGCCACTTTTTTGCCGAATGTGGTGAAGGTATTACAAGTATTAAGCTTTTAGGAGAATGCAAATTAATTTATGTTACTGAGGGGCCCTTAGAAGACTGCAAATCGGAAAAAAGAAATGTCCAACAAAATTCTTCACTTTTGTTGAATTTATGAACATTAAACTTTACATTGATGATCATGAGCTTGTAGAAATAATTTTATTTCTAACTCATGCTTTCCCGCACTTGACTGTTTGCCCGAACTCCGCTTCGCATCTTTCGGGCAAAGGTAGTCGCGTGCTGGAAAGTATCACTTTCCGCACTTGTTAGAAAGATAACTACATATTTCTTTTTGACGTCCTCAGACCTATAACATTATGAACTTATTTTGACCTTGACAACACTACACTACACAGCAATATTTCCTTTTCTTCCTGAGATATCCTGTATAAGCAATTACAATATCAATTGTATCCAATTGTGATAAAAATAGCAAGGCAGATTTTCTACTTGTTTACTACTATGGCAATGGCAAAAATAAGTTTTTATTAATAAAACTAACTCGCAGACAAAACATCTCCTGTTTTTATGAAATAACAATACGAACGAATAACCTATTCCGCGTTATAAAAAGAGCAGAAAGGAAGTAATAACTTTGCAGTGCCGTATATTAAGTAAAGGATTTTCACGTCAGAAAAAGTGAAAAATGGCAAGAATAATGCTTTACCTGTAGAGAAACGGATATATCCCATTCTTTGCAGATTGGAGACGCAGACAGAACAGCTTATACTTAGGTTTAGCTTGCACATTTAGAGGATGGTTGTCATCCTCAAAACGATATATTAAATTCTTACACTTGCATTGGATTAGGTTAATATTTATTTCACTTGAAATTGCAAATTTTGTTGCCGTGTAAAACTAGTATTTCCACAAATATTTTAAAGGAATTGCTAAGGAATTTCAGTGGAAAACTGTTGTAAATGGGATGTTTTTACAAAATTATATGAACTATTTTATTCAAACTATTAGAGTTGGTTGGGTTATATGCCTTAGGTTTAGGCTGTTGCCACCATTCACTTATAAGCCGATTCGAAAGTACTTCTCTTTAGCTTTAGCTACAAATTTGCCTATATTCCTATCCGTTAGGCGCTGCATCCATACAAGTATTTCAGTTACTGTTGTTGATTCTTAGGCTATTGCGGTCGGAACAGCCCCTCAGATAAAAGTAGCCATCTGAGACGCTCCGTAGTAGCTTCTACAATGAATAACATTTAATTTTGCCAAACACATATCGTTGCTCTTCGCAATCAGCATTTTTAGGGACAACCCAACTGAAGTCTTGTTGCAACTGTTTTGTGACAGGCGCTAACCAATTATCTAGATCATGGCATAAAAATCCGAAAAGTTATAGTAGTTTCAATAATAGCTTTGACCGTAAAAGTCTTAAAACCACCTTTGTTCATTAATTATACGCTTAAAACTAGCGTGACCTGCAAGTTTTCTTTTAGTAACTTTTTTTTCCTAATTTTAATTTGATCTAAAAAATGTTCTGTCAAAGAATAAAGGAGAAATAATGAGGTGTATAGTTTATTCAGGTACTGCTATGTTATTTAATGGCGTATTTCGCACTAGACCTGCACCATAATGTACCGTCCCCTGCAACAATTGTCAATGTAAATCGTGTAGGTGACCTGCAATTTATATGCCTAGCCACGTTAGTCCTATGTAAGATCTGCTACAACAAATGTCAGGGATTGGTTTAAAACTAGAAATATTCGACCAGTTAAATTGTGGATGTGTCGGTGAACTGTCGGGCACCCTTACTTATCAAAAACCTCTATTTACTTACATTAAACAAACTGCAAGTTTTTCGTCAGATGACACTGCTTTGCAAAATCTTGTGTTTTGATGCTGCAGACGAGAACGTTCTAAGAACTCGATTTTCTTTGACATTCAGAAATACTGAAAAAAAATCAATCAATGTCTCACCAGTTCAGGAAGCAAAGGGCCTTTAATCGATAGTGTGAACCCAAAACGTTCTCATCTTCCTGGCGTCTTCCTTCTCCTCCTCTTCAGACAACATCGCTAAAATAAAAACATCTTCTTCCAAGCTGCACTCAACTACTACTTAAAAATTTCAGAACTTGCACTACTCACGTAACCTGTACAAAAAGTTGTTGGCCAAGTGTGCAAAGTGATGCAGGTTTGCAACTTTGCTCTGTGCTGGTCCGTGTTGATCCATGCAGGTAAAATATGCGCGATCTTTAAATGGTCCTATAGAGAAAAGCAAGTTATCGGCATAAGTGCAGTTATCGGTCGGATACAAGAATATTTCGTGAGGTACAGAGTTAACATCTAGAAAAACTCATCGTTCATATTGGATTTCAAGATTCGCATCTTAGACCTAATTCTTTACATGAAAATTTAACCGGAGAAATGTTTTTAGATCTGTTGGAAAACACCAAAAATTTTAACTGACCACGACGATGGTTAACATACCAAATAGTTATTTATGCAACAAGTACAAAAAGTAAGTGTCTATTGCACGCGACGTGTCTGACTTCCTCGTTGGACAACCCGTCGAGTGCAATAAGCACTTTTTGTACGAGTTGCATACAATATTTTTTCTACGTTCATGAAAAAACCAAAAAATTGTATTTAGATGACACTAAGTCTAGAAAAATGTGACATCGATTTGAACGTTTATGTTTGTCATGATGACAAAACGCTATTGTAGATTGACAGATGAATTCAATAAACATTTTATTGCACTAGTGCAATAAAGAGCCACTTTTTCCACTAAATATAGTTCAATAAAGTTTTATTTTTTTACATGAACGTAGAAAAACTTATGTAATAAGCAAATAATAGTAAGAAAATCTTTAAAATAATGCCGTTAATCATTACCATAGCAACAAAATAATGACTTCCCAACTAACATTTAAGCCTAATAGACTACTACACAAGAAAAATAATCCTGAACTGATCAAGATTTACTACTTTCCTTCATAAAAATAGTCTTCAATATTACCAAATATAATATAATACCAAAATTTTAATCAAAAATTTGTTAACTGAGAGTAATATAATGCCTTCCAAGTAAAATGAAATATATGCCAATTTATACAGTTCGAAATTACATATTGTTTACCTATTCTATGTTTTCAAATACTAACATTCCAATAACGTGTAAGTCGAAGTTATAATTTACTTAATTTCGCCTAGAAATCTGTCTTCAATATCCAAGGATTTTTTAAATTATTACAATAGGTAAATATTTACATATTTATTACGAAATTGTAAAACTTATTTTGTCTTCAACTAGTAGTTAAAAATAAGGTAATAACTAGTTATTTTGCCCTATTAAATCCTTCAATTGGTTAAGTTCTATTTTATTACAATATAAACCTATTTTCAACTTTGTTGATAACTTCTTCAATTAACGTAATAGAAATATTATTCTATATGGCACAAATTTACTTGTTAATAATACGTCGTAGATGTGTCTTATAAAGGTCTTTTAGGGAACAAGCTTCTTGTTATATGTATTCCGACATATCTTCATGTAATAGCGCGTAGAAATTGTTTTGTGTTTTGGCAATCTGCAGTGAAAACTAAGCCCTACACAATATTAGAGAGTTGTAAAAAACGAATTTAAGCCAACACTGCATATTAAATCAATCTAATGATAATATATCGATAAACACTTCATATCGGAATAAGTGTTATCGTGTCAGATGAATTCAGTAGTGCACGTGAATTGAAATTCGAATTGAATTCCGTTAGAAAATATTTATTTTGTTTTTGTTATTACGCATACATAACATTATTGGCTTTAATTTGAATTTTCAATCACATATAAATCCAAGAGTAGAATTTTATATGTAGGTACCTAGTAATAATTTAATTGGTAATAATTACCATAAAATATCTTCATTTGGAGTAAATTTCAACCACAGAGTTAATATTTTCCTGTGACGTCAACATTGGCATAGGCAATCTGCCCTATAGGTTAAAACTTACAGACAAATTGACTTCAAAGTTGATTTTGTTTGAGCGGCCATGTTGTAATAAACACTAAATGTTTTGTTCATTATTTCTAATTGATTACTCATTAAAATTATGTTAATACAGATAATATTAGTTAATACATTTATGAGGAAAGATTATTAAACACATTTTATCACGAAGTACATTCAGTTTTTATTTTAGGTTATTTTTCGGTATAGTAATATTATTAAAAAGCAATAGTAAAAATGTATATTTATAAGGCGCGTTATTTTTATGAAAGTTTGGTCATGACATTATACGAAAAAATTTCCTGGGTTGTACAATTTGATGAATGGAAACCAAAAATACAGACTTTATTATATTAAAATCTAAATATCTATAAATATACTAACTCCTACTCTACTTGTAGCTTAGTAGCCTGACATAGGTAGTTTTTCTTTTGTTGCTATCCCTGTTCGCTATTAGAATATATAAAATCAAACATATAATGTTGTCTCTCTCTGGCAAAAGTATGTCATATATAGGGCATAATTAAGGTATATTTCTAATAATGTCTTATATATTTCGAAATTTTAACATAAAATTGGTCCGTATTTCTTTTAGGTCCAATTATCTTATTGGAATAAAATTCTTGCCGATCAATTATTAACTTCCATATTACTTTTTTCCACATAAGGAAAAACGCCAACGAATATAGGTAAACTTTCCTTATACGGAATTGGTCATGAAAAGATTTTGACCAATTCAGAGGTCAAGTTAACGTAATTTTAACTTTAATTGTTTGTTGGGTCACCAATGTAACATTAACATATCTGGCATTTTACTTTTTAAAAGTTTACGTGATTTTCAGCTGCGATTATTAGAATAAATAATGGAAAGGCAGCAGTGAAAGCGAGTTTGAAAATGTGCCTGACGCAATTTCCAATACAGCAGCTGCTGCTACAGCATAATTATTATCTCACTGAAAAATCAAAGTGTAACACGTTTATAATTTGTTCAGGAAAACGATGGATATAAAAAAATGTAAACTACAAGTATTTTAGGACGTTATTTTGAATTATTTGGTACAAAAATTATTAAATCATCTACCATGTGAAGCATGTACTATGCTAAAAAGTAGCATTTTACTAAAGAATAATGGAAAGAGCCAAAATCCCGCAGATGCATTTCTTAAGAAAAAGAACGTTGATTATTAACCAACAAAATCCGAGGGTTTCAACAGGGAGCAGATCCACAAATTTATTAGGGAAACAAATAACGAAACCTGCCTAATACTAAAGGTTTTAACAAAAAATTACGATTGTAGGAAAAAGTATCATCTTGGTTTGTTTTTACTTTCAGGTAGCAACAATTATTGTGTTAACAGGTGCGTGTAGACGGGAAGAATAACAAAAATGTCAATTGATCATATCAACTACAAGGAAGGCATGTTGCTTGTGAAAATACCGGATTCCAAAACACACATTGTGAGAACATTTGTTGTAATTAAGCAAGAAAAATTGGTATCGTATACGCAATATTTATCTCCATATAACAGATTATTTCTGAATTACAAAAAAGGAAAATATTCGACACAACCTGTTGGTATCCATAGTTTTGGAAATATAAAAATTACGGTATCTTAAGTTTCGCAAAAAAATAGTCTGTGTTGCGAAAACCGCAACCTTACATCTCGTAGTTTCCGACATATTCTGCAATTACAACGAAATTGGGATACATTGTACAAATAAATATTATAAAGAAACGTTCTTTATTGATTTGTTACCACTCGGTTACTGAAAAAATTGTGAACGCAACACAAATCGGAAACAGTTCTTTTAGACTCGCAGACTTCCGATCTTGTGTAGGTACTCGTTAAAAAAAACAAGAAGCAAAAACCAGTATTTTTCACTTGTTACACAAATTACTATTTCAATAAGATGACGCTCGTCCACATTGTATAAACCTGTGATACAATTTAAGAATGTATTGACATAGCCCGCACATTCACCAGATTTGTCATCGTTCCAAGCATAAATTAAGTATAGTTGGGGCAAGAATTTAAACTACTTACGTCATATGAACAAATGAATAATTAATTATATGTTCATTAAAATATTTAAGAGACTGCAATTGAGAATAATAACAACAATATACTTACTACACTAAATGTTTGCATTATATATTGCACTAAATTGCAAAAAATGATTGTTTTTAACGCGCCCAAATATCGATCGAAAATTATGTTGAAAATAAAAACAAATGCGTAACATCGGTCGTGACGTAAGACGCCTGAATTCTTGTCGCAACTATATGTATACTTAGGGCCGTTTCTAAAATATAAATAGATGTTACGTACGTATTTTATACATTCTTTGACAGCATTTATTTAGAACTACAGTGGTTATTTATAATGAAAATAAGCACATATCAAACATAAATTATAGCATCGTGTTCTGTGTATGCATAGCATAAGTCATTCCGTGATTTATACCACTATAATTGAATTTTGGCAAGGAAACCCTCCACGAAATAAGGGCTGCCCAATTCTATCACAACAGTACTAATTTGCAAATTATTTAAATTTCTCTCCAAATTCCATTCAGCGTTCTAGGAACAAAAAACCAAAAGCCGGAACAGCTGCACAATCCATTATGCCTTTCAATGCCACCACATCGCGTGAGGGTAAAATCAAATATTTCTTAGCTGATCTCGAGGCAGAAAAAGCTCATATCATTCAACTTCATTCTTAAAAAGGCCTGTTAAGACAATGCGAGCGTTAACCTCTGCTCTTGTAGTTTGCAATCTATATATAGATTTTTTATTAATCAGTTTCCATGGGTTCGCTTCGACCGTGGTGTATAAATTATGAGGGAGCAATTCCTTGAGGCTTTACGGTAGAAGTTTTTAATCTAATTTGAGTTATTCTAATTTGCCGAATAACTTTTCGTAAGCAGAGGTAACGTGTTAGGCAAGCAAACTTTTACTACAGGTTATATGGTAATAATAATAATGTTTTACTTCCCAACAAAAATCAATTTACATGGCAATTTATATAAAGAAAAAAATAGTACACAATAAATAAAAAAAAAACAAGAAATACATAAATAACAATACCGCACAAAGGTTAATTGGCATATTATTGTTTAGTAGCTAATCTAATAAGAGATTTTAATGCCATAATGAAAATATCACATGGCTGATGTAGTTGATTCAAATTATCACACATAACATTGACAGGTGATCTCAGTAAAATATATGTGTAAAATATGTATATGTGTTAGGAATATCACATTGAAACGTTACTTTGTTCCTAGAATTTATCCTAGGCACAAAAAAAAAATAATAAGAGAAAGCAGATCAGAACAGTCAATTATGCGCTATGCAAAATTTTTTATACGAATGAATGTTAATGACGCACAAATTCTTCGTACTTCTAAGCTAATAACATTAAATCGAGTAGTTGAAAAACTATAGTGTATACCTTTTTCCTCTGAATACCTTCTATAAGTATCATTTAGTTATTGTAAAAAGAACATCATATCAACCAATCTTAATCGCACATATGCAAAATATAAAGTTTTTATGACATTTGCATCATTAAATTTCTTATAATAAATCCGTAGAATTTCAAAGCTTCATTTGTCTAATTTGTATAAGAAAAAATTGCTTTTACTTTACTCAATTAAGAATAAGTTCTGAGACAGTCTAAAGACTGTTACGAAAACGTGTGGTGTAATCACGACTTGAATACAAATCATATTTAAACAATAGCAAACCTTTAAATTAACATTTTACTTATTTTTGTTTTAAAAGCACAATAGCAAGTACTCCTATCCTTTCAACTAATATTTGTTCCAAATGTCTAAGGAGTAAATCTTTTTTTCTATATCAGGTACTATTTTTGGCAACTTTTTGACCGAACAAAAAATGACTGTAATCAGTTTGTTAAAACTGTCCATTTAGTTTATAATTTAAATAAACTAAATTCGTGAAAATTTAGTGGTGACTAAAATTTCACTTATTTAAAGTGAAAATAAGCATATATTGACATTCCTGCACAACTAATGATTCTAAGATCCTACTAGCTTCAATACAAATTTTTGCAAGCAAAATAATTTACAGTGTAATGGGAGATTGCAGCATTAAAACATTTTTTTAACCACTAGCAGATTCCTTTAGCAAAATTAATTTTGATAAAACACGAACGTAATCTCTCTCGAGCCTATTTAATGCAAATATTTTGCTAGATATAATCAATTTCTACTAATGGCAAAATGATATTATTTCCCTCCCCTCCTCCTCCCTCCTTGAAGCTAAATTAACCGTACATATTGCTAAATGCGTCGTAGAATTTAATATCAATTTCATAAATGTAAATATTTCAATAATATTTCCATTCTACACGGTATTCGCAAAATACTTTATGTAAGTTGATATATGAAATTGATTTTTTAATCATACACTAGGTGAAAATGCTACTTTTGTGAGCTTTTACAAGCGCGAAAGTAGGCATTCTCAAGACTAGAAGCGAACAAAAATATTTTCATCGCCTTACGCCACATTTTTCTTATCATAGTTTTGGCACGGTGCTGAATATTGAATGAGCTTTGTCTGTGGAATTGTTCATTGGCATATCTAGATTTTTGGTATCAGAGAACATACATATGACTTCATTGATAGGAATTGTAGGAGATTTGATTTATGTTAGCTTAAAATACCTTTCTAATACAATTTCTGTTCATATTTGTGTTGCAAGTGTTGTGAAGCTTGCTGCAAACGACATTTTTTACAACTGATTATGCGAGTACGTAGATGTGGGGATACTTCCTAGATTCCTGACTTTGAGACGGAGATGATTGTTGAGTTGCATGAATCAGATTTGTCGGTGAGATAAATTCCTAGAAGGACTGACTTATCCAAAGGTACCATAGTATGGTGTTACCAGGCGTGGACTCAGGAAGGCCAACCTGGAAAAATCTCTAAATAAACCTGAGAATTTAATCATTTTTTACTTTCACCGAGAAAAGTAAACATGCAAAAATTTATCACAATAAAATGATATTTAATGGAATAGCACATTTCTTTGTCATGTAGTATATACCGGGTGTTCCCTCTAAGACTTTCAGTGCGAATATCTCAGAAACCATCATAGCCAGTGCGACGAAATTTGGTATACAGACACTAGATGGCGCGTAGAATCTGATGATAATACAGTGCCTTTATAGTAAACACAGTGGCGACAATAGCATGTCCAGTTTTCTATTGGTCGCCCGTTTTTGCCCCATAATGGCGGTATTTTGTTTACTTTTACAAGTGTCAACTGTCAAGTGTGTTGTACAAGTTTGTTTGTATATGTATTATACCTTCGTTAATATTCTATTCTTATCGATTTCTATCACAGATTACTACTAATTTCTATATTACAGGTAAGCTTAGCACACAAACACAGATATGCATACATAAGTAGGTATATTGTAATTATTGTATCATTGTAAAATAACAGAAAACACTCATAACCTAACCAATCTTATGAGGTATGTTTATCGAAATCTTTGCTGTTTGACATTCATTTAATAAATTTGTATCACAAATTCACATACTTATTTACATTTTAGCTCAGAAAATATGCCAGGTTGTGCTGCAGTTGGATGTACTAATTCAGCAAAATGGGATATCTTATGAAGCGTTTTCCTAAAGATCCTCGGTATAGGAGAGAATGGGCAGTAATTTTTGTAATGAGATATACTCCTACAGACAAGTAAACCGCATAGATATAAATATATACCTATTATAGCATCAGTGCGTAATGTTCTATGCATTTTAATCACAAGCGACCGTCTGTTAATAGCTTAAACGAGAATAGAAAACTAATACGTAAAACGTAATAAAAAACCTCATATTTTACTTGAAATATAAAATTGAGATTTATTACACTATTATTTTGAAATTACAGACCACATAAATTACTATACGCATAAACTTGGGGATTTATTAGTTGTCAAATGTTTATAGCCATCAAAATTTCACGTAATTTCTGTGTATTCTTAATTTGAAAGTAAATTTTACTACAATTTTTTTCACGTACTAATTACTTGTCACGAGTAATAAATCCCCAAATTTATGCGTATAGGTTGAGAATCGCCCTGTATAAACTATGTTTATAATTTAACACCTTACCAACTTTGTAAACAGTTTAAATTACCATTATCTAATAAATAATAAAAATATTCCAGTTTTTTTTAATCTTTTATTTAATTTTTATAATTTTATAATAGTTTAAGCCAATATTAACTATGAATACTCGTATTTTTTTTAATATAGCTACATTGAATAGTTATTTTGTTGTTTGCTGTCTGGTACACTCCATAAACAGGCTAATAAACTGATATTTACCTAACTCTTTAATACAACAGATATTACTAATATTTTTATCGGTTAAAATTATATAACAGTTTCTAAAATTTAGTTATCTTCAGTCGTTTTCATGAAAACGTATATCCCAGGATAAATTTATCACCCATTTTAGTTTGTAGCATTCCGTGATTATCAGTCTCCCACATCATGTATTTTTCAACCTGTAAACAAAAACAAGCATGATCATTTCCTCCAACAAACTGTACAAAAGGAGACACTTACCTGTAATGAAATGTTTACTGCAGACCCTCATTCTTCAGCAGTGATGCTAAAATGTTGGTAATTTGATTTGCTTTATTAATAGCAAATAGTTCTACAACTCTCATAATTAGCAGCATCATAACCCAATTCCATCATTTTGTTTAATATATCTTTTAGACCAAGTATGGGCAAAATGTCCCTATTTTCATAAGAACTATAGAAGGTTTTCCACAATTCATGTTGCACACTCGTTCCACGGAATTTGTGTGGTGGTTGAGGACATCACTCAAGCACTTGGTACATCAGTACAGAATGCATCCTTTAATTTGCATATTCACTAGCAAATAAAATAGCACCATCTTTGGCAGTGATACCGATACAGGAAACATCTTAACGGTTTTGCACAATCTGAGAATGTTTTGCCTGAAAATAATGTTTACAAACTAATGTTAATCCTATACCTAACCTGTTAAGTCATACATATTATCTAAATCTACCTGCTTAATTTCACAAGGAAACGTACCTTTCCAATTAAAATGTAGAAATCATTCATTACTTTTGTCCCTGCATTTGTAACAAACCCAGGTTCAAAATATTTGTAAGACTGCAAACTTTTGTAGCTTTTCATCTGCTCTTTGTTGTAATAATAAAATAACTGTGTTACGTTAAAATTAAAAGGGAAACAATATTTGTTTATGTGAAACTCCATAGATAGCATTGTTATATGCATATATAAATTGAATATATATTTAACGTAAAGGGGTCCACATCATCTATTAACTTCAGTTTCATTACATATCTGCAAAAATATATTTTATGAGAAACATGAACACAGCAACATTTTCAAACTTACCTTTCTCAACATCAGGATTTTCCAATAATATTCTTTTAAAATATTTAAACATAATTTATTGCAATTTTTATATAGATTTTAGATGTCTAATAATGGCTTTTATTAACATAATTATTTTCACATTATTTTGTTCAAATTAAATTTTGTTGTATCTTTTCTAACCTCTCTGTTGTCAAACATGTCAAATTCAAATTTGACGATATTGAAGACAAGATTTCGTTAAGAATTAAATTAAAACTTATATGTTTGAAATGCTCACGCCCTCGGGACATATTTCAACTAATAGTTTTTCAAATTTGAACTAATTCCGATAAAAATTAGAGAAATGAGAACCGGACTGCTGAGGGCCTACAACAAGCGGTCCGTAAATGGCTCCGGAAATTGTTTAATTTTAGTCATAAATGAAAACTTCTCATTTATGGGGACCGGTATTTTATATCAAAAACTCATTGTTACGGCTATTTTCTAATACTTTAATCACGAAATGTTTTTATTGCAGTATATTTTAAAATTAAAACTCGGTTTCAGCAACGGGGAAATTGTTCGCGCCAAAAAAATTTGCCCCTTAATGGCGGGTGGGCGGGGCATAGGCTCTATTGTCGCCACTGTGGTTACTATAAAGGCACTGTAGATGATGACATTAGTTATTATACAGGATGTTCGGTTTTGCAGAAAATGAATTTAATTTTGATTTTTTGGTAGCGAACCTCAGCAAAATTTGTATTTAAATTGAAATATCTTTAATTATGAACACGTTCTGATAAAAAAAGTCACGAAAAATTTTTATCTTGTCATAAACTATGAAAAGTCCTCAAATTTCATTGTTTTGTCATGCCAAATGAGAACAGCCATGAGTCCAATTTACACACACATAACTACCGCATGGATAGACATCAAAACGTGAAGTGACAGAAACTGTCAAAGCAAGTTTGAGTATTTTTGTAGAAATTTTATTATAAATATGTAATACCACGAGGTACCTACATTAAATGTGCGTACGTATTTGCAATAATGATATAGTTTTATTAAAAGAAAATGGAAGTTTGAGCAACCTTGCCTGTAATGAATACCCAGAATACAGAAAATTGTGAAACATTTGCCGTTTTTTTAATTGCATCTTCCTTACGATACAGTAATTCTTATCGGGAATTATTATTATTATTATTTTTCACCATATCACTCTCAAACTAATAAATTATTACGTGCAAACAAAGCTGAATTTATGAACATCCTCTCCCTTGGGTCGACTTGAAGCGCGCAAGCGCGCTATGCGAGCTATGTATGGATAATCTAAACTTGTGGTTGCTTAACCTAGAATTAAAAATAATAATAACGTGCCGGCAACAAGTGGTAGAAAGGCTTTAAACTCTAGAAACAATCATAAATAATGATTTAATGGGTTCCTTGAGTGAATACTTCAGTTCCAGTAGCATAAATAAAAATTCACCTGCTTCAAAAACGATTCCACATTTATCAAATCTGAGTAGAATTTGGAGACCTATTCCTACACAAATTAAGTACATTAATACAATAAAAGATGATAACATAAGGTCTTTAAGTACGATTAATGGTAGCTTGCCTAAGGAAAACTGTAAGAGGTAAGTACAGAACAAGAATGTCAATGTTGTAGGTAATTGCAACTTGCATATTGCTTTTGAACTGTAGGGTTATATTTATAAGAAACTGCTAATTTACCCATATACGAGAATTATTTTTACTTAATTGCTTTCAGATGGAGAAGTTATTGGGAAATTTCTGGCTTACTTTCAAGAGCAGGGATGAGAAGGTATTTTCCAATATTTGTAGAACAGAAAGAACAAACGTAAAAATATCCACAAAAATGTTATGTCTCACCAGCATATCTTCAATAGATAGGAACCAGGAAAACAAAGTACTCTTATGGAAACAGGTTGACATACACAGTTACGTTATTCATTGGTTAAAAGATTCGATAAGATACTGAAGAAGCCAGATGCCAAGATTAGTTTCTATTCGTACGACAGATAGATGAGAGAGACGAGGAAAATTTTGCTAGAAAACATTAGACTTTACGTTTTGTCATAAATAAGGACATACCTAACTTTCTGTACTTGGTTTAATTATTTAATAAAATTAAAGTGCATGGAATGTGTAAGTTAACTAGTGAACTAAATAAAAAATGTAAATAATGCAAGTATAACGGAAATTAAAGTTTATTAAATTGTTAGTAAGTATTATTATACACTACAGCAAATACCACTTGTGTTTAATAATTTTATAACAAAAGTAAGATGTCTAAAATATAAATTTCACTGAAGAATTAAAATTCAGTTCTTAAATAAGGTAAGTATGATTCATTGCGAACAGTATTCTACAAGGACAAAATATTCAAAAATGTTACTGAGTGATTTTTATATTTTATTATATCTACCAGCATAATTTCAATTAAAAATAATCCTACCTGCGTACATAGTGGTTTATTTTTTTTATTAGTGACTAAATTGATTAACTTGACCCTTCATCTTTAAGTATTCATTATTTCTTAAACATTTGTTTAATAATTTGTGTAGAATAAAAACCAACAAATACAGACTTTAATTTATTAACAATAAAATAAAATTACATTAAGTATCTACATTATTACATCTGGTTTGATATTAAACAGTTATTCTGTATTCTAATTTCTATTACAGAGCAACGTTCAATCTGAGGGATGGTCATGCATGTACGATTACAAACAAATCTTGCCATTTCATTGTTCGATACCAACCTTATTACATTATGTTGTGTATATTGTAACAACAGTTAGCTTTCAACAATTTTATGTTTTCATACTGTACATAGAATTATGAAATTAGTTTATTTTTCTTAAATTTATTCGTTTAGAAATTTTAAAACCCACGACAGACAACTGAATTTAATGTCTTATAGAATACTTTTCAAAGTGAGTTAGAGACTTCTTTATAATATTATCCTGATCCATCATTCCATATTCTGAATTATTTGCAAGAAAATGTCTAATATGTTTTGCTTATTCTTTCTGGTGGCAGTCTGGCACTAGGTACTCACACATAACTGAAAGATAAAAACAACAATTACAAATTATTATCTAGCTTTAAATGACTACTTAATAGGTACCTACTGGGTATAGTACGTCTGCAGGTGATTCTTCCTAGCAAAAACCAGTTGCTTTATTTTAGTTCTGTATCATATGAAATACAAACATTGTAGTTCATTGTTTACTATTTTACAGATGTAGAGTTCTTCTTAAACATATTTTATTCATCAGGAACATAAGTAAAGTGCTGAACTGCTGAAATATGTGGACACAAGCAGAAGTAATCTCAATAATTTCTAGGTTATGCTTTCGTAACATTTCTTTTGTGGTGCTGGGGTAGGTTCAATCTGACTTTCAACGACAAACGCGTTCACATTATAATAAAAAAGTTTTAGAAATCGTTTTGTTCGAATTTATTTGTTACTAAATAAGTAATCAATAATTACAGCAGTTGGAAAAAGGGATATTCTTTAGGTACTTACACAATTTTGTAAATTATTTTGTGATGAAAAATACGGGTACCTAATTATTATGTACACTGTAGTAACATAAAAACAATTTACTGAAGTTTTATTACATTATAATGGAACAATTTAAAAATATCCACAGATATTTTACAATATTCACACTGTAACCCTAGCTGTAGCGGTAGATTGTACCGACAAGGCGACCCCAATGCTCCAAAAGGTTCAACTTAAGTCTAAATTTTTATCGACAAGTCTCAATAACACCATTGTGCATACGTAAATTGCATTAAATACATTATTTAGCGTTATTTCTGTAAAGTAAAATACTTTATGCCATTAATATTTGACAATTCAATGACAATCCATAGTTTTGACGTTTAGCGATGTTAGTTTCTTCTGTGTAAGTCTGGCTCAAGGCTATGCACGTTTTACATGACAAAACAATGAAATTTGGGTACTTTTTGGAGGCATTTTTATGTTAAATTTTGAAATTTTTGAATGTTTATTTATCAAAATGTGTTCATAATTAAGTATATTTCAATTTAACCATAAGTTTTAGCATGGCTGACAACCAAAAATCAAAATTAAATCGATTTCTTGGAAAATGGAACACCCTGTATAAGAATTGATTTTATCATCAGATTCTACGCGCCATCTAGTGTCTGTATACCAAATTTCGTCGCACTGACTATGCTGGTTTCTGAGATATTCGCACTGAAAGTCTTAGAGGGAACACCCGGTATACACAGCGACATTTTTAAAGCTGTATTAAGAGGTTTCAACTATTTAACTACTTAAACTAATTTCTTTTTATAGTACAATTTCTTCATAAAATGTCGAAATTTGCAGAAGTCTCAGTGTTTCAGTTACGAAAACAAGATATAGCGAGACTCTTTTAGATAATGGCACTTATCTATTATTTTTTTAGAATGCACCAGTCATCATAAAAGTTCAAATATTTGTAATAGAAAGAGTCACTTCATATCAATCAACTAAATGGACGTTCTAAGGTGCAAGTTATTACTGGATCATATTGATAATAGTCATCATTTTTCAGGTGATAGTGTCTGAAAATATTTCATTTATTTTTGTCTCTCAGTTTGTATTTATATCAAGAATGGTTTAATAACATTATTACGATATACGAATAAGTACATTAATTAATAGCAGTTGTTTTGGCAACATTACTCATATGTAATTAATTTATAACACTTGTTGAATTTCATGCATTTTTTGTTACACGTTGGTTGTAAATTACATTCTCTGAACGTTTGGCTCGTCTAGTATTTTGTGAATAATATTTATGTACAAACATTTTTAATTTGACGTACTTCGTTTAATAAATGAAGGAATATTTGCTACCATAAGAGGTCAATGGAAAATTTACTCATGTTACCACGAATGTTACACCAAAATTGTTTTTCATTGATTGCTGCAATCGCAAATAGATTACAGTTGAGTGTACAATGATTTCTAGATATATGCACGTGGACCTTCGGTGAAAACTAAGTAAATCGTTTTTGTACTACTTGCAACTAAACTTAATTATATTAAATATTGTTAAACCTTTAAACTAATTACTGTAAAATCTGTTGTACATATTAAATTATCTCACCACACTCAATGTAATTTTCTTCCGTTGTTTTGTCTTTGCATATTAATTTATAAAGCAAAATATCTCAAACAGAGAAAATTTGAAAATTGCCTACGTAATCACATGTAAATATTTGTGACATTCTGTTCAAATTCTCGCGCTCTAATCATGCGTTATGATGGAATTATCGTTCTCGGCATGTTAAACAAATACATGTATCACTATCTATAGCGTTATACATGACTAAGCTTGAATTTTATCATGTTGAACACAAGTTAATTCTTGGCAATAACTTGATTAAACCTAATTATCTTTTCCGGTAGACCAACATCCAACAGAAGTATGTAGTTATACAGAGAATTTTTATTTTACAGTTAATCATCTAGTGATTTTTACAAAGGTGGAACTTAATTTACAGAATATTGATTCTTTACAATGCAATTTCGAATGGATACAAGGTATTTTTAAAAGACATTGCAATATTGGTAGAGCTGATAAAACATTGAGAAATTAATGGATTTTGCAGTTTTTCTGCTTGTAGTACCATCATTCTTTTTGTGGATACATTTGAGGAGCGTTTATTCAAAACGAGTCATGTCTATGTCTAATCAAAATTAAATTATACTATACTTATGCTTGTAATAACTGCAATACTAGTTATCCCCAACGTATAAGTATAGTCTAATAATTTTCAAGAATTCAAATAAACAGGGACATGTTTTAACGCATTATTAATGCAGGGACATATACTCAGGAAACATGTCCATATCAGAGCCAATTTCTGGTACTTCGTTATTTGTTGCAGAATGAACGCTGATATTGTTGACATACAAAAAATATTTTTTCTGTTTAAACTACTCATCTATTCAAAATTCTGAAAGTCTAAAAAAAGTTTCTAAATAAAGTCAGCTACTAATAGAAAAAAAAACTGAGAGTAATTGTGCAGGAGCTAAAAAAATATGTGCATGATACATGATTTTATTTATATTTCTAATGACTGCAAAAGATTTTAAATAATGTCAAAAAGTGTCGGTTAGGCTTATAACAGCGTAGCCCAAAAATGGTTAAAATCGATCAAGTCGTTTTCGAGATATTCGGAATAAACAAAAATTTTTTGCGTACTTTGGCGCTCTCTGGCGGTTAAATGAAGCAATGTTGGAAATAAGTAAATTGGTCTAAATCGGCTTACTTTGAACCCAGAAGTCTGTGGTCTTACGTTGTGCACGTCTTTTCCAGACACCCGGAACAACATATTAAGCCTGCTACACTCGCAAGTAAGATGGCGAACTTGGCTTGACTAACCAAGTAGGTGACAAAGATTTATGACTTGAATAATAGGTCTCCACACGTGTTGACTTTGCCACAAGCAAGCTTAGTTAAAATCCCGTAGTATATAGGTACAGTGTACATTATTAATGCAGACAAATGTTGCCTAATAATGACTTAATAGTCCTATTACTCATTGCAACAGCCATTTTATTATATTGCAATGAAACAAATAAGAAATTAAAATTCAGAAGGAAAAGAAAAGTCCTGTCAACTCACAATTATTTATTCAATAGTTGCCGACCGGTTTTGAGGTCAAATTTTGTGCCTCAGCTTCAACCAAGGGGATATCACAATTACAAGTGTCAATAAATCCAATGCAACTAAATATCTAAAATAGAATGCAGTAGCTAATTAATTCATAGTCCAAAATTAGTCAAAACTAAATTTAGATTAACATAAAACATAAACTGTAGACCAAATACAACAACGTTACAAGTACATATTGTCAAATCTATTGTTAGATTATTTACTGCTGAAATAAATTTCCATTATTATTAGTCAACCTGCGTAACAAAAGCAGCAGAGTAAAATCTGAATTAATTATACAACATTTACTAAAAGAACAAATTACTATTTAAACCAGAAAATATAAACGATACACCATAACTTCTGTATACAAAATAAGAGTCTGGAGTTTGACACTTGATAGAATAGTACTATTACAGAGATCGAGCCTGGTTTATCATATTATTTTGCATTTCCTCAAAAATGATGTATTATTAACAAATTTAATCAAAGAGAGTGTGAAGTTTTACATGATATCACATTACCTAAAACAGATAAAACTTTTCTTATAAAAATGCCGTGCTATAAAAAATTTGATTTTCTAAAATTACCTACTTCACAAATCCTGTATCTCCAAAATGGGTGGCTTTAGGACATACGTTTATTCACCAACTCCACTTTTTTTAAGGTTTTATCAGCTCCAGCAGTATCACCTAACTAATAAATTTATTGTTAACTAAATTTTTATAGAAATGTCGGGTATAGATAATTAGTACTGTGTAATGATTTAATTTCTGGATAGTACAATGGATTTTTTAAAGGATATTTATTTAGAAAAAAAAAACTTGTTTCGCATTTCTTCAACTCTTTGTCATTTAAATGGAACGGAATTAAATTTTGCCAGCAATTATATTGGTAACTAAACTGAACAGAAACGTTCATTGGAGTAAGTGAGATGTTAACGTGACCATTTTAAGTCGTAAACGAGTCTATAAAGCCGTTAAATTGCGGAGTGGCAAAAATTATAAGCGTATTGCGCTGATATTTTAATATACTGGTACTTTGGAATTGCGCCAATGGCATCGTCTCCAAGTTTAATATCTGTAAAATCAATTAAAGCTTTAATTAATTTTTTTCCTATTTATTTTCCCAGATTGGATACAAAATTGATTTTCTTGCAAAATTTGTTTTAAGCCCTATTAAATTTCAGCGACTCACTTTAATGCACATTAAATGGTTTTGAGGAAAATACTGAAATATTACCTAATCGATTCTTCTTTTTTATTACATTTTTTATGTAAACTTGAGGACCTAGGGAATATATTTGGTTCCTTGAATACGAGTACATGCAAATTATGCAAATTTACCTACTCCGGGTGGTAAACATCAACATTCACCCAAATTCAAGAAATGTTTATTAATAATATGAATTTCTTCTGCATTAATAATAATAATAATAATATCTCTACCCCTCATTCTAATCACGAGGATTAGCCCAGAAGACGAAGACTTGTGCGGGAGAGGGGGCGGCATGTTATTATTAAGCAGGCCGCATTTGCGCCCAGGAACGACTTACGTTGGTAGGCCCTAACCACCATTCAGTGCAGGAATGAGGGAAACCTGGAAAACCTCGTTAATTAGGAGGGTAGTCAAATGTCATCTGGTATCAATCTCTTACATTGACCCAAGCCAACATTCTTCCACCCTACCATACCCGCAGAGAGGGTGCCAATCTCTCCACGAATATAGCTTATATACGGTCTACCGGCTGCGGGGGTCGAACCCACAGCGATCCAGTCACCTCGATTCAAGTACTGACCCCTTAAACCGCGCGTCCACTGACCATGCATTAAATCGACTGAATAGTAAAAATTTTGGTATACCAAAGCAGAGCAAGTGTGGAAGGCGGTTTTTGTTGATTGTTTGGCTCAAATTTCTAAATATTCCGGTGAAATAGAATTTTGTATCTATATTTGTGTTATGCTGTCTGAATATTGAATAGTCGTATTAGTTATCAAAATCTTTTTTCATTTATAATTGCACAAAAGATTTGTATTTTACATCGTGACATCGAACGAGGAACGTTTTTATATTGACAGTTTTTCGAGTCAAATTGCTAAAGCAGACAGTTTAGAGTTTAAGCATCAAGTGTAATTCGGCAGGACAATTTAATGAATAATAAATTTAGAAACATATCAATGCAAACGTTATTTATAAAACACAAAAAATAAATACATTTTTATTTTAACGTACAATTAATAAACGCACAGTTATTGAAATTCATACGAGGAATACTAATGTCGCTACGGGTGCCACAGCTAATCGTTTTTGTAGTAGATGTTGAAGTTTGGTTATTTTTTCTAAACGAATCGATTGAATAATGTTTGAATGATACTGTTTGTCATCCTGTAGGTATGATTTTATTGATGATAAATTGCTGGGTCCTATGTTATTTTTATTACAGCTTATTCTTCAAATCCGCTTTCACTTAATTCGCTAACTGCTGCCGCTCGATTTGAGTGATTTGTAATTTTGATACGTTTGACATCTATACCGATGCTTTGTGCTGAGCATTTAGTCCATTTGGAAATGTCATTTTTATACCAACCTTTAGAATTTTTGTGAAGAAATGCGGTGATTTTGAAGAATTTACCAAGCCAATTTACAAACACGATGTAGTCATTAAAAAAGATTTTTGGATGAAGCATAAGAGACGTAGAAAATCTGACGGAGCAAGATCAAGAGAATAAGGAGAACCTGGAAGAATCTTCTAACCAAACTCTTAACTAGCCATTTTTGTGATGTATGCATGCTGCAAAAATTGTTGATGATGTTTTGGCGCTCTTCTCTCTTGGATTGCAGTCTTAAGACGATGTAGTTATTGGTGATGAAGCTAATGCCTCGCAAGCAATTTATAGTGGACGATGACTTCATTCTACCACCAGATGCACATCAGCATATGCAGTTGGGTACCAGTTTTATCTTGAGTTCTTTCTCTTTATGTCTAAGCCATTCGCGTTTTTTTCTGGCCAATGACGTAAATGCATCACTCATCGTTACCAGTAACAATCTAAAGCAAAACCAGAGCCAACAAAGAAGGACAACAGTTGACTGATTTTTATTTTCGTTAAAAACATGCAGTACGTATACAAATAACTTTTTAAACTTTGCACATAAATGCAAATACTATATTATACTATGATCGATTATTCACAATATGTCATGGTGAGCAATACTTGGCTTAACGTGAATTATTATGAACTGTGTTCAAGAGATCATCGTTAAGTCAGATGATTCTTTAGAGCTTGGAAAACTGTTTATAACATTCTTTAAATCGAGAGACACATTTTCGTATTGTACTTTCTCCAATGGTCTCTTGCGTAGTAAATGGTACAAAAATTATCTAGCGCTATCCACATCTTTCAACAATGAGTATAAATTGATTATTCCCAACAACTATTTGATGGAAATGTTAGCATAATTTTGAATCGAGATTGACGTTTTATCCATTCATGTATTTATTATTTTCTAATATTTTATGTAAGATCTATTTACTTCACATAAAGTATCAATATCACAACATCTTGTTAGTTATTATTATTCATATTAGGTAATGATATAGTAGATCATTTGTATACAGGGTTAACTATGACTAAGTACAAATATTTTAAGAGGGGATAGAAAAATATATGAATTAACAGAATTTCCTTTAAAAAAATTTCCAAACTTATTTATAAAGCAAAAAAAATATTTTTCGATATTATATTAAATCATAATTTAACGCCGCCAATGCGAGAATCGGAGTATGCAACTAGCAAGCAACCGTCATGCAACAGTCGGCCACAGTCGGCAGTCGGTCCAGTCGAGTCGGTTCGCTGTCATGTTATAATTTAATTCTTGTGTTTATGTTGTAGTTTTGTGTTCTTCTTCAGTTTTTGGTGCCTTATTTTAATTTTAAACGTTTTATAGTTAATAAATAAAGGAATATGTGTCGGGCAGATATTTTCCCACATTATAGTTCGCCGGTCTGTTTGGGACAAGACTGCCGCAGGTGTTAAACGTTTTCTGTTATCTATTAAAACCTACCTACTCATCCCTTTCTTCGATTTTGTTATAATACGTAGGCATTGTATTAACTGTACCTACGGGTGTTTATCGGTAGTGAGTGAAAATGTAGTTTTACCAGTTTGTAACCAAATAATGAAAAACGAATGCAAAATCCTGGAGCTAACTGGATTAACTGTTACCTATTACTAATAAGAATGTTCATTTTTGTCGTTTCTGCATTTAGAAACACTGTAAACGACCGCATGGTAGTTGTTGACAGATGTAATGTCAACTATGGATCTAAGCCATAAGCCATCTCAGTCGATACCCATCATAGGCGGCTAATTTTTTAAATATCGAGCTAAAATTCTGGAATAACTTTTTTATTTTAGGGCTCCCTGAGCACGTGGTTAAAAGTTTTGTACTTAGTCATAGTTAACCTTGTATAACAAGTTAATGTATACGAAAAATGAACAGTTACAGTATTTCACAAGTAGACTCGCGTGTAAGAAACAGTATTTTGACAGTACTGTTGTCAGTATAAAGTTTTGTGTTCAACATTTAACATAATATTTAATAGTTGTTGTTATGAAGTCCAAGTATCTTAGAATAAATGTGTGAAGCGGCATAGTTGGAAGGTGTTGAGTAGGTATTTATTTTCTTGGACAAACTCTAACAAATGAACGGTTTATACAGTTCCTAGACAGAAAACTTGCAGGATTATTGGAAATTAGAAAACATTTATGGTGGCAATTAGATGGTGGTAAGAAATTATTTATAAAGGTTTTTTATTAGAATGCAATATATTCAATGAACCACAGAAATTATGGTTCTGACAAAAAAAATACAAATGATCCTGCAACGTCGTGCATTATCCAGCCCATAAATTAGACATAAACAAAGTTTAAATTTCTGCATAAAAGATGTTGTCACTTGTTATCGACTTCCAAATTTCTTGGAGAAAAATGCTTGAGGAGGGAACTTTGGGGCACCCTGTATAGATTTACAAGTTTTGAGACGTTAATTAAACAGTAGTAAGGTCTCTATTTAAATCAGTCTTGCCAAACCTAAAACGCAACCCACTTGTGCATAATTCATTAGTTTGAAAAGCATATAACTTTGTAACTTTTCTATGGGGCAGTTTGGCTTGAAATAAAACCTATTTCAATTCAGCAGATTAAACCGAAACGCATCCCTTATTGTGATTTCTGGGTCAGATAGAAAACTTCTTTACTAATCAACTTTGCTCAGAAGGATCCATCTTCCTGAAGGCAATGAAAAAACATTTTACATAAATAGCTTCACTTATTTATCTCCGTTGCGAGTGGAAAACTGGTAGCCATTTATACGCATTTGCCATAAAATAAATTACATCCCAAATGGCCTGATTCATCAAAGGGTAACATAATTGCAAGTTGAAATAAACATCTGACGTGTGTGCAACGTTGGGGTTCTAAATTATGGAACAAATTTTTAAATGGATATCCGTAATTAGTCTGAAGTACAGTTTGGTCAAAGTATAAAGTTCTGGGAACAAGTTGGATGGTTAAATGAAATATTTGAAACCAGAACGTCAGTTCTAATATAAGAAGTAAGGTTTGACTTTATCTATATGGTGTCCCAAATTCAAAAGTGTCTTGAGTGGACTAGGGCATCAGGTGTAGTAACTAATTATCTATTATACAGGGTGATTCATAATTTAGCAATTTGGGAATAGATGCGCCATGAAAAGTTCGTCAATATCGTAAAAAAATTGTAAAATCCTTATAGTTTCCGAGAAAAAGAAATATTGAAGTTGTAGTATTTTCAACCTTTACATCGCTAGACTGTAGTCTCTAGTGTCATCTGACTCTGTTCTATCGGCGTTTTTAATATTAACGTGTTTGAGATAGTGGATATCATTGTAATTTATGGTGAAGTAAGATAAAATGCTTTAGCAGTTTCTCGTCTGTACGCAGAATAATGTCCCAGTAAGCATGTGCCAAATGCATCTACTTTTATCGCGGTGGTACAACGCGGGCGTGATATGGGAAATTTGCAACCAAATCGTAGAGGAGATGGAAGTCCAGGGCGTCCACGGCGTATTACAGCAGCTGAGATACATAGTTTTCTTGTAACCATCATAACCTCACATTTAGCTACTTTTAAATTCTGCCCTGTTTCCATATTTATGAAATTGTTCTAAACCTCAGAGCTAAATTAAAAATTTCTGTTATTGGTTCTGCCAACTTCTCTGCCCAGTCCCTTATGAAAAATAATAATAAGTAATTAATAATTTGCCGTAAACGAACTGATTTCAATGAACCATTTCCAATAAATACATTGATTTGTAGTAAAGACCTGAAACCAATAGTAATGTCAAAATCTATTTAACAGTAGACAACAAATGCCTATTACACAGGCATACCAAATAAAAATAACAACGTTTTTCAAAGATATGCACTATGCTATTCTGATATAGTTTTATTAACTGAACATGAGTTTGAGGCCAGGTTTGACCCATCATCTGTCAGGTTTTAATAAATCAGTAAAACTGACAAACGAATTGAAAAATAGTCGATTGATTAAATCATAACGTGCTCATCACCTCTTTCACATATGTTACGACTCAGGGATAATAAATGCGCGGTTATTTGTTCAGTTCCAAATAAATCGTATAAAAGCTATGGGTGTCAATGCTATTTGTACACTTATTTCAAGTCAGAAAATAAGAGTCTGGTGTCAGTTGGGCCAAATCTTGCACCATCTGAAATCTTAAAAGAGAAACAAAAGTATTGACACCATATGAAACCCCTAAGTTGTATATAGTTTCATCAGAAGCATAAATTCAATAATGTTTTTCACTTCACAATTTAGAGCATTTTCACAGATATTCATATATGTATTCAAAACTGATGGGTAATTAGGTTCAACTCATTCCATGTTATTTTTCTCTAAGTTGTAACATATGTGTCAGAGGTGACGTATCCCAAATGAATTTATAGATGGCTCAGGCAGAAGCCACGCAGAAGCATCAACTCGTTCTCATTTTTGTCAATTTTGTGTAATTTAATATGGTTTATCGCACGTGATGATTGATATACATCTAGTAGCTAACTAGGCTAGCAACTAGTACTAGATTATTGTTCTTGATATTTAAATACATGTCTAAATAATGCGGTCTGGTCGATGCTTAACTGCAGATGTTTCACCATACTTCTCGTATCTGGAGTGGCGGCTGAATGGTTAAAGCGACGTCTAACACGAGCTTTTATACTAGTCCGTGTCAGTTTAGTGTTAAGGATGACTGGTTCAGGTGTGTTACGTATGCCTTGTTCAGGTATGCTGGGGTTCACTTGTTTGTTCTTAAGCAAAGACATCCAAGTATAACTAACTACCCTTCAATCCTTCGTCCATGTTCAAGTGGTTCGGATATTGAAGAATCTTCAAAACCTTCCTTTGTGCTAGATTGTATTGGCCCGAACCAACACTCTAGTGTCTTCACGTTCAGCAACGGCGGATTCTTCAGGATGGTATAACCGTATGTGCCTTTCGTTTTCTTTTCCTGGTTTCTACAGTTCGTCTGTACATTTCCACGTATACCTCATCACAGTCGCTGCATGGAACCATTTTTGCTTCCGATAAAAGGAATCAATTATTTTTGAAATATTTCGGTCATTTTTACCGATTTTTTAAAGACTGAAAGGGGGATATGTCATATCTGTCACCACATTCATGTTCATTGCGCCAAAATATATGGAAATACAATAGTCGAACAATATCTTTCTTATTTTGTGTGCCGATGTTATTTTACTATAATTTAAGTTGACTGTATCCATCAAGCTATACCCTTAATTCAATTAAATAAAAACACGTATTTAAAAGAATTAATTAAGTTGATTTACAATAATGTAATAAAATAAGCACACTAATCATCTACAGCAATCTCCAGAAAAACAGAGACCATTTGTATAAACTTTTTCCTATTCTCTTATTTCCTATCAGACTAGAAGGCAACAAAGACACTTCTTAGCGTAAAGAACGATGAAAATTTCAGAAATCCACATTCCGCAAATCCGTTTTCCCATATCTCTTACAAATGTTTCAGTTCTCGTTTTCTATATAAGATTTCCAGAACCATAAAACAAGACATTTGATGTACAGGCCTTTAGTAAATAACTGCTGACATCAACGCCGCGACGCCAATATCGTAAATGCTTTGTTCTAGCTTTTTACAACCACCGGAAGTATCATCTCGTGTTTCCAAAGCATGTTGAAACGATAGTGGATCGTGATTATTCGGTATTGTAATACGAAATATCTGACATTTATTGATATGCACATAAAAGTTTTTTTTGTATTCGATTTCTAAATACATTTTGTGAATCTTGTGATAAAATGATTGCCCATTGTAGAAGAAAGAAGATTGTTGTCAGATATAAACTTCTAAAAATTTTCGACTCAATAAATAAGTTGATGATGAAAAGAGTTATACAGTGTGTTCCACCACAAACCACCACGATAGATTTATGGAGAAGTATGTGTAGAGTAATTCTGAAAATTTGGTTACATTGTTAATAGGGCCTATTTAAAAAATATTCTTACATTTCTGCCACCGGATACACTGGAAGTGGATATCAACTTACCTACTTACTTAGTAGGTATATTATTGAATTTTACGTTAAAGTTAAGTCAATTTTGTATTATCGTCGGTAAGTAAATTCAGTTATTTCCAGTTATTTAAAGTTCTAAGAAAACAGTGATTGCAAAATACTATTATAATGTATCTTGAACAGTGGGACTTATTTCAATTTGGGCAAGAAACACTAATTGGTGCAAAATATGTATGAAAAACTATATAACTAAACGTATAGAACTGGTAAATTTTAACGTTTATTTTGCTATAAAATGTCCACCCATAACATTTAATTTATATACCTATATATTATTCCGTCACAAAAAATAGTATCACATACTTTAGTATATCTTTTTTAAAAGTAGCTTATCAATGTATTTGAAATATTACTTGATCTAAATATACCTTTTAAGATCTCTTTAAAATTGCATTTTATATACTTCTTTATTAAATACGTATAATAAACGTTATGCATATCCGATTTATATTTATTTTTAATACTTATATAGAAAACATAACCATATCCACTAGCAGGCAGTCAGATCCAGAGTCCAGGTGGTACCAGATATATAACGCTTTCAAGTTTCTTAGCTCATTAGGCCGATGATAAACATGGCTGCTTGATTCTACATCTAGCCGATAAAAGGATAGAATGTTCATGAGTGCATGAGATGTAAGTGTCTACATCTAGTGGTTAATAGATTCTGTTTCACTGATTTGGACATATGTATCCATTTATCCATTAATCAATGTCCGTATTCGAAGCCGGACGTGTTTAAAATCGTGTATTGCTAAATAAGTTTTTACAGTAGAATTAATTAATCTTATATAGATTTTTGAGTGACAATGGCACCCAAAATCGGTACCAATTGTGATGCAATAATTTCGTTTCTAAAAGTGATGAATTTCAAGAGATTATTAGAGATGTTGTGATAAGTGAAACACAGAAACTTAATGATATTATAGAAGATCTTAAAAGTGAAGTGGAAAATCTTAAACAGTCAAACATTGAGCTAGTGAAATTGTTTGATAATGGAAAGGTACCAATCAATAATAAAAATCTTGTTAAAAATAATAATTTTAGTGCAGCTGTAAATTTAACTCCTGCAAATAAAACGCCACCAAAAAAGGTGGAAGTAAAAGCGAGTAAAAAACTCAATGCTGATAAACATCTACAAGACAAGAAACCAGAATACCAAAGATATAAAAACAGAAGCAAGAATTTGAATATCGTACAGGGCGAAGGAGAAGAATCTATGACAATTAGAGGGGTTAATAAATTTGAACATTTCCATGTCTATAGATTAGATGTTGGCCTCGATGAGGCAACTATAATAAATCATTTAAGAAATAAAAACATTGACGATGCAAAATGTGTTAAATTAAATTCGAAACATCCCGATGAGTATTCATCTTTCAAGATTTCGGTAAACAGTGATTATGTGGAAGCCTTTTTAAATCCTAAAATTTGGCCAAAATATACTTGCATAAATCGTTTTTTATCTCGCCTAGAGAAGCAGGTAGCTCTATCAACATGAAAAATATAAATAATTTGAGACATTTTGTTATAATTAACCAAAATGTGCGGTCAGTTGGAAATAGTGTTGATAAAATAGAAGTAATGTTAAAGGAGAACAAATGCCATATCATTGTAGTAACAGAACATTGAAAACTTACAACCAGTTAGCATCGTACAAAATAACTAACTTCAATTTGGGTAGCTACTATTGCAGAGAGCATCCAGGAAGCCATGGTGGAGTAGCAGTATACTATTTGGAAGGTTTAAAACCAAGGTCAGAGAAGATATTAATAATTTGGCAAAGTGCTACGTTTTGAATGCTCTGCAATAGAGACAGTGTATTGTGACAACAGCATTGTAATTATAAGTTTGTATCGATCTCCTGATTCAGATTTAATGATATTTTTGAAATACTATTTGAACTTTTGAATTTGTTAATCAATTCTAAAGCCTCATTTTTATATGCGGTGACATAAATATAGATCTAAAAACAACGAATCAAACCATACAAAAAAATAATATCAATTTTAGAGTCTTTTAATGTTCAAATTACCATCACAGACTATACAAGAGTTACAAATTTATCAAAATCATGTATTGATAATATTTTTACTAATACTGATTTTGATTTTAAAACTGAGGTTTTGGAATATCATATATCTGATCATAAAGGACAAAAAATATCGGTCCAAATGCAGGGTCAAAATAATAAAGTGTTTAAAAGTTTGAGAACTATTAATGAAACTAGCATTTTAGATTTTACCAATATGTTAGAATCCCAAGCCTGGGAGAATATTTATCAGTATACAAACGATGATGTAAATGGACAATGGAATCACTTTTTTCATTTATTCCAACATTGTTTTCTTGTGTTTTCTCTAAAGAAATTAAACTGTCATAACAATAAAATACATACGAAAATAGCCCTGCTATTATGAATAGTAGAAAATTAAGTACACTAAACATATTACTTCAAAACGATAGTAATTACAGAATCATATATAACGAGGAAGTAAAGTGCTAAACAGTCTTTTGATTGAAGCAAAGAAAACGCACTTCAATAAAAACTTTTAGAGACAGACAATATAACAAAGACGATGTGGAACATTGTAGAATCAGTATCTGGAAATTTAAAAGTTGAAAAAGTGTAAAATAGATATACCTGGCGATCCTATAAGTATTGTAAATGATTTTAATGATTTTTTATTAATTCTGTTGATAATTTACTATCATTACAACCTAACGTAGAACAAGTAAATAATATAGATGCAAATCCCCAATCAATGTTTTTCTATGAGGTTACGGAAAACGAAATATTAAACGCTGTCAATGCATTGAAAAATAAAAATAGTTGCGGAGATGATGAAATACCAACTTCCTTGCTTAAAAAATGCTTTCAAAGTATTTTGAAACCCATTCATTTTATTATAAATAATTCGCTGTGGTATGGCATTTACCCAGATAATCTAAAACTTTCAGTCATTAAGCCTTTGTTTAAAAATGGAGATCCAAATATGGTTGAAAATTATCGCCCAATCAGCTTATTGTCAGCTTTCTCAAAGATATTTGAAAAAATTGTAACAAATAGAGTAACTAGTTTTTTTAATACTTTTAAACTTTTTAGTGAATCCCAACATGGTTTTTTAAAAGGAAGGTGTGTTGAAACGGCTGGTTTTGATCTGGTGGGGGAAATTTTCAGCAACCTTGAAAACAACCGATTAGTGTTGGGTGTATTTCTTGACTTATCTAAGGCTTACGACTGTGTAGATCATGAAATTTTACTTAAGAAAATGTCTACGTACGGCATTAGAGGAAATTGTTTAAAGTGGTTCAAAACATATTTAGAAAATAGAAGTCAAATAACTAACATCGATTTCAATGGGATAATTGTTAAGTCATCAAAGCAAAGTGTTAAGAGAGGTATTCCTCAGGGTAGTATTGTGGGGCCTCTGTTGTTTAATATATATATTAATGATTTGGGCAAATTGTTCTTGAATGGGCGACATAAAATAATAAATTATGCCGATGATACGACATTATTGATAGATGGAAGCACACTCTCCGAACTGGAATCGGAAATATCGGATTGCTTTGTTGGAATTCAGAATTGGTTCCAACAAAACAAACTTGTTCTGAATGAGAATAAAACCAAATATGTCCTTTTCAGCACTAATAGATCAAAAAACAGAGTTTCAACATTAAATATTAATCAAATTCAAACGTCCCTTAGCGACTCTACCAAATTTTTGGGTATTTTTATAGACAGTACTTTAAACTGGATAACTCATATAGATAATTTAACAAAAATTAAATGGTGTATGTTACAGTATACGAGTTATAAAGCCCTATGTGTCGGAGAGAATTTTGAAAACAGTATATTATGCAAGTTTTTATCGAAAATGAAATTTGGAATTTTGTTATGTTTGTTATTCAAAAACAAGCTTTTCGCATAATTTTTAACTTAAGTTTTAATAGTTCGTGTAGAGGCAAATTTAGATTGTTTGGGTGTTTGACAGTTGTGGGTTTATATATTTATGAATGTCTTTTATTTAATTTTAAACATAAACATAAATTTTCTAATTTTGAGTACAAAAAGAAATATAGTTTCAGGAAAAATAATTATTTACTCCCACAGCATAAACTAAGTCTCACTGAGAAAAGTCCTATGTATGCAGCAACAAAGTTTTTTAATGCATTGCCAGAAAACATAAAAGATATTTTGTACTTTAAAGTGTTTAAGCGTGAAGTTTTTAAGTTATTGATAGATATAGAACCCTATACAATAGCAGAATTTTTTAGAAGTTTGTCTATAAGCTAGTAGGTATTTTTTTTGTGTTTTATAGTCTTATTTGTGTATATTTGATATTAACATTGTCTGAAAATTTTAATATTTATTGGTTTTGTGATTTGATGTGTCTTTTGGCGCAATTTTTTGACATTGACTTGTTTTAACCCATTTTGTATGGCTGTTTGAAATAAATATTCTTATTATTATTATTATTATTATTATTTATAATATACATCGTGACATAAACGTTGCTAGAAAACGTTTTATTTCGGTATTCTTATCTACCTTTAATTAAAAATGAATGGTATATATTTTATTTTATGTTACTAAAACGTGTTATTAAAATTAGGGTTTGATGTACTTACCTAATTAATATATTAATTAGAACGTTTTTTTATATATCTACAAACGTTGCAGTTAACGTACATTTAAATATTCTTAAAGTATAAACTTATACGTTTATGTATAAGTGAAGTAAACGTTATAAAATAGACGTAATTATTTAATGTTCGTTTCAACCACTGCATTAAATGCGAATATTTATTAACGTGTTTTAAACGAAATGTTTTACACGTTTAAGTTTAAAAAATAAATGACCGAGTGTAAAAGAAATAATAATTTTTAAATAACATTATCTAAGTATAATAGATAAAATGGTAGATATTGAAAATATGTTCTGCAGTCTCTGAACAAAAATAAAACATGTTTTCTAAAGATTTTTAAATAACGTATTTCTTATTTATGACAGGATTGTAGTAAGATACTACGTTGTTTCAACGTATATATTATATCGAAATAAAAGGTTTGTTTATAACGTATTTTAAACAAACACAAGCTACCATTAGCATAAATTTGTTTATTAATAGTCGTAAAATATACGCAAAATTATAATAAGGTGTATTATCTACGTATAATTTGTATACTAAAACCATTTTTAAATCGTTGAAGCATATATTTTACATATAAAAAACTATATTTCATTTTGTGGGATATTAACCCAGGGACTGCTACATCTGAAAATGATTGCATATGTCTGAGAAACATACAGGGTCGTCAAAGATTAAGAGCCAATTTGCCAATTTAGTTAGTTCAGTTATCAGGTTTGATTTTTTCAAATTGGACACCCGGTATATTATTGTATAATTGAAATAAGAATTAAAGTTAGTAACCGTATGCACGCACGGTCATGTTATAGTCCAATATGATATACCTCCATGATACACCTAATTTTAAAAAAGTTCTTTGCTCGCGAGCAAACGTAATAACATTGTAGCAGAATGTGTGGGTTGATTTAAAGTTTACCAAATGTAAAACATTTTTAAGGAATACGAAATCACAACTGAACGACTTATTTGCAAAGAAAGATTCGTTTATATACATTATATTTCAAAAAATCGATTTATACTACAACTGCTTTAACACAGAAATATTATTTTATGAAAAAATACAATATTTCAGATATCGTATGTTTCCACCCACTTCAGAACAATAATTTTAAGAAATAATGAAATGCCCGTCTGTGATTGAATTTCAAACGGCGCTTTTATGACATACTTTCCCTCGCGTCCTCATTGGTAAGAATTTATCTACCGAATGTCGACCCCACCGCCTTTTCATTTTGTCATTTCGTATTTCGGCAGTTAAGTACTGCAGATGTTTACATAGGAATCATCCACTCTCTCAGAACCTACCACTGGCAGACTGTCAACACGATTACCGCCGAATTCTCAAACGACTACTAGAGAAGTATCGCAATAATTGTATTTTGATAGCGCTACGTCCCTTATATTCAGAAATTTGTTTTGATGATAGGGGGAAAATTTATAAATCTTCCTTGGTTTTGGTAATATGGGAATTTAATCGATCCCATCCCTTAAATCATCTATGACATAAACAAACTTCCTTCACACAATTTTGAAATAAGTTTAGGCCTGGAAAATATTGTTATAGCACTTCACGGGATGGTCCATTTTGGATTAAAGGCTGGTTAATTTGCCGAATGTAATTCAACGTTGTATCCACGTCCACGGCCAAAACCGGTCAATTAGGAGAGTGAAAGCCATGTGAGATCAGGTTAAAATTATGGTTTTGAAAAACGTCATATTTGACAAATTTATTCTGATCAAGAAAATTGATTGTCAGTTGAATACTAGAAAGTCTTGGAATCGCTTGTATGACATGTGTTTGTTTAATTGTCAACAAGAGTGAAAAAATTTTCATAATTGATACAGAATTTAAGTGAGAATTTCTTGATTCTGGCTGAAATGCAGCAAGAAGCTTAATAATAATATCTCTACCCCTCATTCTAATCACGAGGATTAGCCCAGAAGTCGAAGACTTGTGCGGGAGAGGGGGCGGCATATTATTTTTATTAAGCAGGCAGCATTTGCGCCCAGGAACGACTTACGTTGGTAGGCCGTAACCACCATTCAGTGCAGGAATGAGGTAAACCTGGAAAACCTCATTAATTAGGGGGGTAGTCAAATGTCAACCGGTATCAATCTCTCACATTGACCCAAGCCAACATTCTTTCACCCTACCATACCCGCAGAGAGGGTGCTAATCTCTCCACGAATATAGCTTATATACGGTCTACCGGCTGCGGGGGTCGAACCCACAGCGATCCAGTCAACTCGATTCAACTACTGACGCCTTAAACCGCGCGACCACTGACCGATCCTCATCATCCCAAATGCAAAAGTATGAACTAGACGAAATTGATGTAATTTGATAACTTGCAAAAAAAATTGCATAGAAGAAAGAGAAATTACAGAAGAGGAGCTACTATCCTACTTTTTCAATGTAGAGAAACGGTTTGCTGCCTCTTCGATGTGGACAAAATATTCCATACTGAAATCATTGTTGAAAATGCACAAAGGTATTGATATTTCGAAGTTACTTCATATTTGAAAGTAGAATCAAGAAATTATAAACCAAAGAAGGCAAAAATACTGAAGAGAAACCAAATCGATGAATTTTTGAAAAAATCGAAGAATTTTTGAAAAAAGCAGCGGATGAGGAACTATTAAGTTTAGGTAGAAAGTACACGATTTTAATATTTCAATTTATAAATTGAGCGTTTTACTTTGAACTCTTTACAGGTTGTAACGATCATGGGGGTCGCAGGTTCTTGTCGATGCAATGAATTAAGCTTTCTTCATCACCCATGTCCAAAACAAAGGCAGTTATCTTCATTGATTCCGGATACGAAAACAAATATTTCAAGAAATTTCACGATCACCGAAGAAGCTTTTTCAGTCAATACTGTAGAAATGTGTCGAAAATACATCAATCTGCGACCTAAATATACCAGTGGGTGATTTTTCTTGCGATATGTGGTTGGAAAATGTACTATACAATACGTAGGCAACAACACAATTTCGAAAACGGTTTTGCGGCATTTCTTGGGCTCCCTGATCTAGAAAGTTTTACTGGCGTTTTTCGACAACATGACTGGCCAATGCTAGTCTTAACTTCTGTAGAGTGTGGACGTATACATAGAGAGACATTGTTCTAGATAAGTCTCTATATAATTGATATATTTATCAGTGTAATTGAGGAAAGTAAACTAATTTCCAGTGAAATGAATGAGTGATAAAAACTTATCAATTAGTGAACTATATAAAAAGATCGAAGTGCTAGTAACTACAAAGTTTGATGAATTAAAGAAAGAAATACTTGGAATGCACGAAAAAAAACATAAGATAACAGAAGGTAGAATACTGGCTATTGAAAGAAAAATAAGGAAAAATAATATCGTTATTTTTGGCCTTTCGTTAAATAAGCAAAACGATATTACTAATTACGTTATAAACTTCTTGAACGATACGTTAAATCAAGATTTTTCAGAAAGAGATATTAATCGTATTTATAAAATTGGAAGAAAAGATACAGTGGTGGTCGAATTTATCTCTTATTTAAGAAAACAGGCAGTTTTCAAAAATATTCGAAACCTTAAAGGCACAAATGTAGCTATAGCTGATGATTTGTGTCTAGAAGATCAAAAGGATAGGAAAATTCTTTATCAGCACTTGAAGGAAGCAAAATTGAACAATCAAAATGCATATATTAAAAACAACAAGCTCCATATTAATAACGAAGTATTTACGGCTGAACAATTGAGTGAACATAATTTGAATACATCGTACAATAGTGATTCGAAGCAGAAGTAATTGCTAGATCTAATAGTGCGTCTCCAGCTCCTCTCCACTCGATGTAAATTTTGATGAAAAGTATCCAGAAACCACACAACAAAATCAACAGGATAATTTAATGCAAGTGGATACTCCAAAAAGCAATTCTTTGAAAAGTAGAAAGGAAAGAAGAGATATTAATGAAGGACGTATTCTACGTGCAAAGGGAAAAAAGAATTTTCATGGCTGAGGAAAATTGCATATTGAAGAAAGAAGTTGTTAATGATATTAGGACTACGCTATCATTGTAAACTTGTAAACAAAAACCAATTTTATTATAAGGTACATGTACATCTTATAGGGGATTTACGTTATTATTTTGTTTTTTTTTTTACTGTCATACTGTCTTTGTTAGTATATATAGCATCGTTGTTATCTCTAATGTGTAAACTAAACTAAATTAAATTTTTGGAATATGGATCCTTATATAAGAAATTTCAATATTGAACAAATTGATACATTCTGTCTAGCAGATGAAAATGAATGCAAGCAAGTTTTACAAATAAATAAAAAAAATGAACATTTTATAATAGTTCATAACAACATTCGCAGTGTACATAAAAATCTTGATGAGTTTAAAATTTTATTAAGTAAGTTAGATCAGAATATCGATTGCATTGTATTAACTGAAAATAGACAAATATTAGATGTAAATTTGTATCAAATTACCGGGTATAACTTATTATACAATGAAGGTGACATCAATCAAAACGATGGAGTTATTGTTTATGTAAACAATAAGTATAATAATTGTGAACATACAATTGTTCAGATAAATGATTTCAAATTAATTAAAATTAGGATAAAATGTGAAAATCAATACATAAATATTACAGCTTGTTATAGGCCATGGAGTTCAGATATAGCTGAGTTTATAGTCAGTCTAAACCAGTATCTTAATGATAATGAAACTGTTAACGACGATTTTAATATATTTGTAGGAGATATCAATATTAATTTATTAGAAGATAGTATTGAAACCCAAAATTACATCAATGTTTTGTCAGAATTTGGCTATATTTCTGCCATTAATAAACCAACGCGCGTACAAAATAATTCTAAAACGTGTCTAGACCATGTTTTTATTAAAACTAACCATGACCTGAAAAACTTGTTACCAATTATAATTCAAAATAATATAACAGACCATTTTACTATTTTGCTACAGATTATATATGACAATGACAATAATACAATAAGTTCTAGTGAAAATAAAAAATATATTAAATATGTGAATTTTCAAAACTGAGTAAGATTGCTCCTCGCATGTCCTTTGATGAAATTTATGCTGCTCCAGATCCAGACACTGCAACAAATAAATTTACAGAAATTCTAAAAAACATAATCAGTCAGTGTACGTCACAGAAACAATTTAAGAGAAAAAATAATAAAATAGCACCTTGGCTTACTAATGCCTTATTGAAATCAATCAATCAAAAGAACAAACTGTTTAAATCCTTATTACGTGACCCTAACAATTTGGAACTCAAATTACACTATAAACGTTACAAAAATAAATTATATTGTTTAATACAAAAGGCTAAATATAATTATTATAAAAATGAAATAGAATTTAACATAGGTAATTCAAATAAATTGTGGAGTATAGTCCAAACAATTAGTGGTTCTAAAAAATCAAACATAAAAATTAAGTCTATAAAAAGTGAGACTGATGAATTAATTACAGATGGTAAACGTATTTGCAATGAATTTAATAAACAGTATGTAAACATGGGGCAAAAATTAGCTAACAAAATTATTATTGATAAAAACAGACGTATAACGAATCATTCACTATTAAATTCTTTAATACTTACACCAACTGACAATAAAGAACTGGAAGATATAATAAAGCAATTAAAAATAAAAGAACAGTAGGAGACGATAACATTAGTGCAGAGATACTAAAAACAATAGCAAAAGAAATTGTTGAGCCATTAAAATTTATTATAAATGAATGTATACATCAAGGAATATATCCGTCCGCTTTTAAAAATGCTATTATAAAACCAATTTATAAAAAAGGTGATAGAGATGTTGTAAGTAATTATAGACCAATTTCAATAATAAATCATCTTTCGAAAATATTTGAAAAATCTTGAAAAGTAGATTAACTTCGTTCTGTACTAAATTTAATGTTCTCTCCTCAAATCAATTTGGTTTTAGAGAAAACATATCCACAGAAGATGCCATATTAACATTATTAAACCCTATATATAGTGCATTAGAAAATAATAGGCCCTGCTTATGCATATTTATAGATTTAGCCAAAGCGTTTGACACTATAAGTCATCGTCTTCTTTTGCAAACCCTTCAAGATATAGGTGTTCGAGGAATTTCCTTGAAATTATTTGAAAGCTATTTATCAAATAGATGTCAGATTGTAAACGTGGGCGATGATGTCAGTGACCGAGAAATAATAAAATGGGGGGTTCCACAGGGTACAGTTTTAGGGCCTATTCTCTTTAATATTTACATTAGTGGACTATTTAAATTACATATTGCAGGAAGGATAGTAGGGTTTGCGGATGATACTGCTCTCTTTTATGAAGACACAAACTGGACAAATTTAAAAATAAGGCAGAACAAGATTTTATAGAAATTAAAAATTGGTTAGACCACAAACAGCTGACTGTTAATGTCGACAAAACATATTATGTACCATTCAGTTGTAATATAAAAGGTTCACCTCGTTTTCAGCAATTAAGCTTTACTATACAGGGTGAACAATATTCACTTTATCCAAAATCTGAGGCAAAATACCTAGGAATTTATATTGACAGATACTTAAAATGGGATTATCATATTGCTTACGTTGTGAAAATATTACAGTTAATTTCTTGTAAATTTAGAATTTTAAAAACAGTTACCCATAAAGTATTTAAAACTCTATATTATGCGCTTGCTGAAAGCCATATTCGATATGGTATTTTAGCTTGGGGTCAGCATGGCGAATTCATATTAATCCCCTTGAAATATTACAAAAGAGAATTTTAAAAATAATATTTGGCAAACAATATGATTATCCATCAGATTTATTATATTTAGAAAGTGGAATAATGGACATAAGACAAGTTTATTATTTTTGTGCTTTATCAAAGTATCATCACTCAAAACATATTGCCATTATTCCTACCCATACTTATCTTACCCGCAATAGAGATCTCCATGTTGTGCCTTTTGCAACCAAATCCTTTACTCAGCGCTCATATGCCCATAATGGACCAAAAATGTTTAATATGATTCCAGAAAAATTAAGGAATATTAATAGTATCCATATTTTCAAAAGTAAGCTAAAAAGTTTATATTTAACAGTAATCGAGCATTTATAAATAATATAATTGAGCAAAAAAATTAAAAATTTATAATTACTGTTCTGTTTTTCTTCTTTCATTGTTGTATTTTATTTATATATGCATTTTTTTTATTCTTTATAATTATTAATATCTATTTTATGTTACTATTGTTAAGTGTGTTAAATCGAAACTTTCAATAGTCAATATTTTTTTTTTTTTTTTTTAAGCATTTTCTAGAAGAGATTGTGTATGTTTTGTCACGTTCTGTTTGTATTATTTACATTTAGGTTAAAAGGTATCTCATTAATTATTAATGGCTTGTTTGCTTTATATAGTTCTAAGCAGTAGTTATGTTTCTTATTGTTTCCGAAACAAGTGTTCAGTCACTTATTGGAAAAATTGTATTCACTCCTTGAAAAATTGTTATAGTTATATTTATTTGTATATTTACTGTACCTTTTGGGTGAATAAATTATTATTATATGATATTACCACTCTAAAGCGTCATAGTGGTTGGAAATCTACCACGGTCGCAGAAAGTTACATTATAGATTCACTGTCTGGCAAAATGTCAATTTTTGAAAAAATTCAGGTCCTCCTTGGCGAAGTTGTGGGCCCCTCCAATTCTCCACCAACTGTTCTTTGAGTGAATTTAAATAATCCCGGTCAAAATGACAAGATCGTTCTTGAGATAAATGTTAATATTAATAATAATAATTCTAGATAAAATGCTATAAAATTTCCGCAAAACAGACATATTAAATCTTCTTAACATAGTGGTCGTAGATAAATATATGTGTTTCTTGAATTGTTTAAACAATCCAATTCACTTTATTCGATTCGATAATGGATTTATCCAATTTGGAAAACTTCTGTTGGTATATTTTTAGTTATAAGTAAAAAAGTAACACAGCCCCATGGGTAAAAGAAGTGCTATGTGCGAAAGACTAGACCACCGGTAACTCCCATAAGTTTTCAAGGTCGCTGAATCCAAATCTGGTATCTGTTTGACAAAGATAGTTCATTTTCAAGGTCATTTGAAAATTATTTGATGGTATGCAGTTTTTGTAACCCGATTCAGAAGGAGAGAAAAATTTCACGTTCGGATACGTGGTGTAGTCATTATTGGAGGTCGCGGTTAAGGTCATATTAAGGTCAACACTTTTTTCATGAGAATACAATTTTTTACCCGCATATTCTGATAGACCGAGGAATATCACGTTTCGATGCAAACTGAGCTATTTTTAAGGTCGTTTAAAGATCTAATTTTTTTTTAACTTTTCATGTATTAAGTAATACAGTCAATATATTGAGTAATACAGTCGTGGGGAAAAAAGAAGATACTCTTTATTTCTGACCAAGTTCTCAAGAAATTTATGCTCTTCTTATTTTCTGTATAATAAAAATAAACTAAATTTTTTTCTTTAAATTAAGTTCTCAAAAGAGCACACGACACTTATAAATGCCATTTTTCTTCTATCATTATTTACTCTGTATTCTTCAAGCTCACCCAGTAAAGTTCATTTAAAACTATTTATCTTTGAACTATATTATGGATGGTAGTACAATGTATCTTATATACGGGTCATTCCATTTGAAATCATCTAATTGGCAAAGCCGACCCATTTTAGATATTGGTGTAACTTTGAAAATCTCTTCTCTAGGACCCCAAACAACAAAATTTACACGAGTTTGATTTTTACAAGCGCTTGTTTCCGCCTATTTAAATAAAGACTCTTAAAAATTGCTATTTTTAAGCTTTATTAATTTTTGCTGTCAAATTTTTCTGTTTGAAGATATTTGAATGATCAAGACGGAATTCAGAGTGGGAAAGATAGTAGTTTCAGTCTAAATGAAGATAATTGGCTCGGACAATCCCTTTGAATAGTAGCAGCGTGCTGAAAATTAGTGTTTTTTTTAGTCATTTTTCGTGAATTTCAATCGACTCTAGCGTCTTAACTGTCTGTAAAGAGTGAGCTACTCATGTCAACTTGTGGCTGAATTTTGTCTATGATATGTATACTTAATTCCCGCGGAACATAAATTTTTAACTTTCAACAGTTAAGACGCTAGAGTCGATTGAAATTCACGAAAAATGAATTCATTTTCAGCACGCTGTTATTATTCGTCCGAGCCAATTATCTTCATTTACACTGAAACTATTATCTTTCCCACTCTGAATTCCGTCTTGATCATTCAAATATCTTCAAACAGAAAAATATAACAGCAAAAATTTATAAAGTTTAATAATAGCAATTTTTAAGAGTCTTTATTTAAATAGGCGGAAACAAGCGCTTGTAAAAATCAAACTCGTGTAAATTTTGTTGTTTGGGACCCTAGAGTAGAGTTTTTCAAAGTTACACCAAAATCTGAAATGGGTCGGCAACAATTTTTATTATTTTCAGACGATTTCAAACGGAATGACTCATTCTGCAAAAATATGATTGCGGCTGTTTTGTAAATACCTAAATAAAACATTTTGTTTCAGGAACAACCATCCGACAGCAAACAAAAAGTTGGAGAGCAGAACATAAAGCAGCGAGAACGCTTGGTATTATAATGGGAGCTTTTTTATTATGTTGGTTACCGTTTTTTCTTTGGTAAGTAGTTCTACTTCATTAAATCCTCCGTCGATACGGATAATACAGTTTTGAACACCGAAGAGTAAAATTAAAATCAAACATATTACTGTTTCCTATTTTTATAACAACATCTACGATATCAGTAGTAATAAATAAACCTGAACCTTAAGAAATTTAAAGTAGTTGTTATTGTGAAATTGATAAATATAAATTGTACGAGTATAGTAAAGAAAACAATGTTTTGCAATAGCAACAATCCAGGTAAAAATTATACCAGGACTTTTTACATTTTATATCAATTTGCTTGCATTTTTTGTAATCTTACTTCCAGATAAAATAATTGGAAACCCTCGATCTTAGAATATTGAAAGGGTCGTTTTCCTTATATGGTCTTATGAAGTAAATTCACTTATTCAATTTTCAAAATCCATAACAATGAAGTCGATAATGAGGTCGACATTTTGGAAGTATTAGTACCTCCACCACTGTCACGAATTTTTGCCTTTAATGAAAGAAAAATATATATTAATATAAATTTGTTTTACCTTAAACGCTATTATTCTCAGGATTCAGTGGTTATAGATATTTAGATCATCATTTAAGGCTATTTTTCATAAAATTATCTAAAGAAAGAGTTGCTAAATATATGAAAAATACATAGAGAACGCTACACCACATAATATGTAACTAATTTCCTAAAAATATTTGCATTTTTCAATATACATACTTTTGACTTAAGTATCATTTGTGGTAAAGATTTAGTACCGAGAGAATTCTTAGCCGGAACGTAGTCGATTAATATATTATTTAATAAATTGTTATCGTCTATATATTTCCCGAGATATTTCCCCATTTTTCTAAATAATATAATACCAGGAAACTCTTTCCACATTCGCTTCTCGCTTAAAATAATAAAATATACATATATTGATCCCCTTTTGGGTATAATTTTGCTGCTACAATCGAAACTTCTTTAGATATCGTCGACAGTTTTCTCCATAGAAATAATATTTTAAATTATAATTACAGTATTAGATATAATAACTTTTCATGTGACTAATCAGTATAATTTTTTATATTTAGTTTTCTGCACTATGGCACTTAAAATTTGTCATGTTCATAATATTTTTTAATCTTTCATTAAAGTATTCAATCCTCCATACAGCAATTTACGGAATCTGATGTTCTTCTAGCAATTTATAAACTAAAAAACAAAATCTCATCAGATTCCTAGTTCTGTGCACTCCGTTGCCTACTTTGTTCAATATTGTATTATCAACTGGCGAGTTGCCTAATAGGAAGAGACTGACAAGAGTGTGTCCAATTCTAAAATGTGGTAACCTTGCAGATGTGAGTTGTTGTCGGCCTATTGCCATATTGTCTAACATCGCAACGGTCTTTGAGATGTGTCTGTACAAGCAAATACTTGATAATGTTAAGTCGTACCTACATATCCCCAAATCAGCATGGTTTTTTCCATAACCGTTCAACATTATCTAACTTGGCTGAGTTTACTCAGTATATGGGGAATCATGTTGATGACAAAGGAAAAGTTGATGCCATTTATACAGACTTGTCAAAGGCTCTTGACAAGGTAAATCATAGTATATGTCTTTGCAAATTGGAAGGTTATGGTTTTAGTAACAGCTTACTCTGTCTGTTTACTTCTTACCTATAACAACGAAAATTGTACGTTTCTTATAATGGTTTCAAGTCAAACACTTTTATTGCGATATCAGGAGTGCCCCAAGGCTCCAATTTGGGACCACTTCTTTTTATTCTGTTCGTAAATGATTTATCCTAATCTTTAAAATCAAATTTTGTTTGCCGACGAGTTGAAATTATTCTTGAATACGACTGACTGCTTGATTCTGTATGACTTTTTAGATTACATTTATACTTGGTGTACTGACAATTATTTACCTATTAATATAAATGCAAAACATGTGCGTATCTCTCAAAAATCAGCCGCTAATATTTGATTATAATTTATCACCTTTAACACGTTACGAGGAAATTAAAGATCTTGGTGTAGTGTTTGACAGTAGATTATGTTTTTCGAGTCATATTAATTCAATTATTAAATCTGCGTACAGTACCCTAGGCTTTGTTATAAGGAGTACAAAATCTTTCACTGATGCAAGTGCATTGAAAAGTCTATATTATTCGCTCGTACGTTCAAAACTCAAATAGTGTAACCTCACTTGGTACCCCTACTATCAAATCTACAGTAACCATTTGAAAAGAATACAGCGACGCTTTCTTAAACTCGGAAAATGGCTTACGTGTATAGCTACTTGGAGCTGATGTATATCATTTTAATGTATGGTGAAGTAAGAAAATATGCTTCAGCACCTTCTGGTCTGTAGGCAGAAAAATTTCCCGGTAGACATGTGCCAAATGCAGCTACTTTTACCTTCACTTATACCCGTGTAATGCGGACGTGACATGAGAAATTTGCAACCGAATCGTGGAAGACATGGAGGTCCAAGGCGTCCATGGGGTATTGCAGTAGCTGATGAGCAACATATTTTAGAGGCTGTTGAAAAAAATCCCCGAATAAATACCAGGCAAATGTCTCAAGAGGTACAAGGAATGTCCCAATCACCTGTATATGTTTATATCCGCATCATATACAGCGTATCCAAAGCATTAATGCCAAAGGATTATCATTTACAAATGAGATTTTATGAATGGTTGCTGCAACAAAATACTAAAAATCCAATATTACCAAATCGAATAGACGGGGTTCAGTATCTCGACTTCCTTCGAAATGATCTGCATGGACTTCTGGAAAAAAACTCTTAGCTGTTAGACTCCAAATGCGATTTTTGCACGATGGTGCTCCCCCGCAAATGCTTGGGAGTACTTTAATTAAGTTGAAGGGGTATAATGGATTGGACGAGGAGGACCGGTACCATGACCCCACGTTCTCCTGACTTAAATCCTTTAGACTTCTTTTATGGGGATATTTAAAAAGTGAAGTGTATCCCACCGAAGTAGACACTAATGAAGATTCACGCGAAGGTATCAAGCTGCTGCCAATAACTTATGAGTTCTAAACGGACATGAACAGGAAACATTTGCATTAGTTCGTAGAATTTCAGTAAGATGGGCCTAAATGTGTTTACACGTCGATAAACAAAATGTTGGACAGTTGTTCCATCATGTGTCTCAAATTATTTTATTAACTAAAATAATATTGGTAAAAGCAGTAGACTTTGCTTTATATAAAATGGATGTTTTAAAATTTTATTTATTTCTTTCCTTGGGAAGAATTTAAAATTATTTGTCCATTCATTTTTTCTTACACTTTGCCTCCGTGTAGAAGTGTATTTTCAAATCATTTTCGAACTACCCTTTTTAATGTTTGTTTTACAAAATTATATTTGTAAGGGTCCTCTATACAAGTTTCACCAAAATAGTTCAGAAATCTATTTAATCAGATCAGAATGAAGAAGCTACATTCAGAAAAAAATCACTAGTGGTAGGTAAACATACATTTGCTCGAGCAGTGACTTACATTTCTTGCTGGAGTAGTACTTAAAATGTGTTGCTATAGTTATTAAAGTTTTTAACTAAACGTATTTCTGATTCATTAAGGACAAGTGAACTGTACATTAAAGGTTAGTTGGCTATAATGTAGTAATAATTGAACATGCTATATTGCTATAGTAGCCTTTAATTTGTAAGTAGAAAATACAGATAATAAGTATAAACTGTACTTACCTTAAGTGCATACTCATGTAACATAAATAAAAACGATAATTGAGCCATAATTTCAGAAAGTAAGCATTTTATGCAACATATATAATGAGAAAGCTAAACGAACATGCACTTTTCCGGGCAATATGAATCTACTACATTATAGTTTCTATAAATTTCTTTGAACAATATTTTTGCATTCCTGCTTATTTATACTAATCACAAGATTAAATCATATCTACAATAAAGATAAAATAATTACATAACGGTTTATTTTACAATAAAATATAAAAACATAACACTACATGTGGAATGAACTGTGAGTTGTGAAACTAACAAATTTAAAATATATTTTATAATCAGAACTTAACTCGTTATGGATATTAACTCTTTAATAAGTATTTTGAATCATTTGATAAATTTAACCGATTAACACTTTCAGTTCTTACCGTGTTCTAAACCAAACCCATTTACGACTAATAGCTAGGATGAATGTTATGCCGTCAAATACATTTTTATTATTATTATTAGACAGTCTGCTATGTCAATCTGGAGGTAAATATAAAAATAGCACATGTGAAAAGAAGACAGGCAAATAAAATCTTACAAAAAAGTATATCCCTACTTGAATAAACAGAAAATCCATAAATAATCAAAAATTACGGCAAAATGGTTGAAAATACACTGAAAAGTTAAATAATGAAAAACAAATCGACATTGGTCATACCTACACACGGAAAAACAAACAAACTCGCACACTCAAACTAGCCAGGTGTTGGTCATAATGGTTATAATTAAACCATTTAGTGAATCATTTGACAAAGTTCACGTATTGATATTGATTAACACTTTCAGTTCTTACCGCGTTGTAAAACAAACTTATTTATAACTAATAACTAGCATGAATGATATGTCGTCAAATACATTTGAATATTATTAGCGACACAGTCTATTATGTCAATAGGTAGATGCTCAATTGCTAATTTGATGTAATAAAACAAGCAAATAAAATCACACAAAAAGTATGTAAGTACATACTTATATAAACAGAAAATCCATAAATAATTAAAAATCATGGTTGAAAATATACTGAAATTAAATAATAAAAAAGAAATCGAAACAGGCCATACTCGCACACGGAATAACAAACAAACCTCGCCCGGTCAAACAGGCACGGTGGTAGTAGTCATAATAACCATTCCTGAATGAATTGATGGATTGATCTTCCTATAAGTGCAATGATATTTATTATTGCGGTGATAGTAGTTGTAATCAGTCTTGAATGAATTGATGGATGGTTATAAGCGATTAAAGTTGGATCCCACTGATGCAATAATAATATTTGGTATTCCATAGTTATTAAGAACAAATTTCGGGTATATCGTTCCGTTAATTTAATTATGAATGTAATTAATTTATTAGTGATTTTGTGTACTGAAGAATGGAGAATAATTCAAGCTCTACAGCGTATTCTCAAAATCGTAAATGCCCTAATCTAACAAGTGAGGAATATCGGATGATGACATGTATGAAGGGTTTAGGGCGCGAGGTCAAAATATGAATGTAAGTGATGTTGAGATAATGTAGTGCATTAACAAGAATGTAATTTATGTTTCAGTAATCATATTTGCCAACTACAGTTAACTACAAAATATTACAAGTAAACCAATGGCTTACTGGAAGTGAATTTTAAAATTCACGATTCAAGATGCTTTACTGACAACAAGTGATGTAATCGCTTGCCAATGGTATATCTGTGTAGAAATGTTATTTCACCTGTGGGTAATATTTAAAACACCTACACCAGGAGGGTTTTTCTCAGTGTAGCACAAAATGACATTAACATAGACATGAATTATTTTCGGATTACTGTCACCGCATAATGTTTACGTAACGTTGCTGTATAACCTTACTTAGTATGATAAATCGAGTAAAATCAACACATCGTGCATATATTAAATTTAATTAAACTCGCAAAACTTCGACTGATAGTTCCGTCGAGTAATACAATACACAAATCATTTTACTTCGGGTGTATTATTAAACTTGATATTCGACTGCTTTCCAGACATGTAATATGACTGCTTGCGAATCGATATCTATAGATTCAATAATAAACCAAGTTCAGCAACACCAGAAGACATTAAAAATAAATAGGTATAATATTGGTAAAAGGGTTTACATTACACCATATAATAGGGGAGAGATCCTTAAAAGACGCCGAGTGCGATGTAATGGGATACCTTTCTCATTACTTTCTTTTTCACAGCTGGGTAAAATATTCTCAATGACAGCTAAATGGAAACGATAATTCTTGATTTACTTCATCTTTCATTTAAGTACAACTCGGCGAAGTTGGTATATGGCTTCTTGCGGCACCATTTGTACAAAATAATCCTTAAATGATTTTTCTGTAGCTGAGGCTAAGCGAACTTTTAATACAGTTTAGGAGTATAATAATAATAGTAATAATAATAATAATTTTATTCCAACGGGCCCTCCCAATTACAGGAACATCACAAATCATACATGATTAAATATACAATATCAGAGTAGAATAATAATAGTAACAAAAAATCACAAACAACAAAATAATACTAGGAAACATTAGAATTAATTAAGAGAAAGAAAATAGGAAATATTACATACAGGTTAACTATGATAGATATTTTCATATTCCTCAATAATGTGACTTAAAGCATTGGAATTAATATCACATAAACCCGAAATTTTATTGAAAAGATTGCACGTGTTGTTTATTGGAGACTTGACCATTAGTGCAGCAAGAAATGCAGTAAAAATATTTTCTTGGCGTGTTTGGTGCCTAGATGTCACAAATTGCAATTCCGCTAAAAGTAATTCACATTCAATTTGATTGTGCAATAGTGTGTATAAAAAATTCAATGCCATATCGTGTCTTCTAAGTTCTAGAGAATTTAAATTAAATTTATCCAATAAAATTTTACTATCTATACCTCTGGGAGGATAATAATTATTACCCTCAAAAAATAAAAATTTCCTATATTTTCTTTGAACCGATTCAATTGTTAGTATAGAGTTTTGGTAGATTGAGACCAAATAAGAGATGCATATTCGAATTTGCTTCTTATTAATGTAACAAACAGTAGTTTTAATATATCTACATTAGTAAAACCCTTCCAATTCGTTATTAAAAAACCTAACAATTTATTAGCAGATGTTACGATTGGATTAATATAAGTAAAAGTGAACCTAGAATCAAAAATCACTCCATGATCATCAGATCTATAAACTATTTGGTAATTAATTGTATAATTATAATTAACATTATTGGATCTTGTTTCCTAGCAAAAGATACCACGTTACCATTGATTTCCAAATTGTTATTCCCACACCAGTCACAAACAAATCTTATCTAAAGTACGTTGCAAACACATGCAGTCACTTGCAGAATTAACCTTGGCAACAATATTTAAATCGCAAATAAGGAATGCGAACAATCGGTAACATGAATCACATCATTAAAAAATATTAAAAACAGTAACAGCCCCAGGTGTGACCCCTGCGGAACACCAGAACCAATCACATACTGTTGAGATTTAACTCCACCATATTCAAAAAACAGTTGCCTACCACATAAATATGATTGAAATAGCAATACTAGTTCATCCGAAAAACCAATCGCTCTAAGCTTATTTAATAGTAGGAATAAATCTATCCTATCAAACGCTTCCCGAATGTCAGTGTAGACAACTCCCACCTATCCTTGCACATCAATAATTTCTGACATCTACTGTATTACAAAAGCCAAATTCGTAACTGTAGACCTTTTTTCCATGAAAGAGTCTTGCAACAATTTTGCAATAGTTTTTAGTTTTAATATTTACGTAATTATTACTTCAAAGCGAATAAATAAGAAAAATTATTGTTATATTTTTAAAATTTTGTGAAGATAAAGTAGTGTGGGGTGTGCAATTGTATTGTGTACTAATATTTTATTACGCGGTGTAGAACTAACTACATCTATCGGCCGTTCGCTACTATGCCGGACTGAAAATGCCACAGACACGAAGCGTTCTACATGCAGTAGACACCATTGAAAGCTGTCGACCTTTATCGCGATCGGCGAGAAACGATATTTTGCAAACACGGAATTCCAGGAAACAACTACTCTGCGGGCTAATGCCCCGACCAGTATTGAATTACACCTGGAAAACCTATAGCAACAGCTAGAGTCATTCGTCAGACGCCCACCAGACATATACCGGTTTCAAGATTATTAGCTTTCATCAGTATGCCATAGGTAAGGTATCCGACGAATAATCCTAGCTGCTTTCGTCTGTCTAACCCGACAGAAGGGACCATGAGTACGCGGTGTAGAACTAACTACATCTATCGGCCGTTCGCTACTCCATGCCGGACTGAAAATGTCACAGCCACGAAGCGTTCTACATGCAGTAGACACCATTGACCATACTGCTGACTACTGTCTGGTGGGCGTCTGACGAATGACTCTAGCTGTTGCTATAGGTTTTCCAGGTGTAATTCAATACTGGTCGGGGCATTAGCCCGCAGAGTAGTTGTTTCCTGGAATTCCGTGTTTGTAATATTTTATTATTTGCAGTTATGTTTGTTCTCACAATATGAGTGGGTATTATTAACTGACTAACAATTTGTGCCTGCCTGCCGTCCGAAGATGCAGGTATTTATTAGATAAAAAGTGTCTGTTATTCTTCACCATGCAAAATCCTAAGTTAAGATTTATGGGGAGCCCAACTGGTCGTCTAGCTACACCACTGAGAAAAAATTCATTAGTGGTAGGTAAAAATACACTTGCCCTGGAAAAAATCTTGTTTAAAATATAGGACAGATAAACAATTCAACCGTAGCAGTTGAACAAGTTTTCAGAAAACCAATCACAATCGCAAATGAACAGGTTATCTAACTGTGACTACAAGCAATGACTAAAATTTCTTGCTGAAGTAGAGTACCTGAACTGTGTTGCTGTAGTTATTAAAACTTTTAACTAAATGTATTTCTGATACTTAGTTAGTTGACTGTAACGCAGTAATAATCGAACATCACATGCTTTCGAAAAGTAAACAAACATGCACTTTTCTGACAAATGTAAACTTCTTTCAAAAGATAAAGGAATATATTTACAACTAAGATACAATAATTAGATACCGACCCATTTTTATGAGTTATGAAACTAACAATTTTGAAATATATTTTTCGCACAATCGTTCTGAAATATGCACTTACTGTCATTGTTGACACATTCTATTGTTGAATATACAACACTGTGACTTGTTTCCATAGAAATCAAAAAATAGCAGTGTTGTTTGAGTTCATAACAACATTAATGCGGTAAGTAAAAATCAGTAATTCTTTTCACCAACAAATGCTGGGCTCATTTTTGTAAATATTAAAGGTACAATTTGTACAATTCGTAAACGTAATAGTTTTCCCTCGTTTTTATCTATTTCTTTTACAGTAATTGAATTTTCTGTATCACTTATTGAGTTAGATATGTTAGGATTATAATAAATTTCAGTAATTCTGTCTTCAAACACTGGAATGGAGTCAAATTCATTGTCACTGCCGCTGTTGGTATGTAAAATCTTATCAGCAAACTCTATTTTGTTTGTTAAAGACTCTGCAACATATCCTTCAGCGACACCAGAAGACCTAAAATTACATTTTCTGTTAGTCAAATAATATATTAATGTTATCACTAAAACCTCCAGCCCATGACGTTTGAGTGCCATAACATCAACTCCAGTATTTGCTAACAAAGTCGCCGACGTCCTTCTAAAAGCATGTCCAGTATAGGATTTTGGATCTTGCAGTTTTAAATATTCGCCAATTTTTTGTGGTATTTGTCCCAATGTATCTATGTAACCCACAAGTTGATTTACACATTTTCCCTGACGAACTGAGTAGAAAAATCGACGAGAGTTAGTCTCCTTAGGTCTTAAGCCTGTATATTTTCACAAAATCGTCAAAAGAGAGACTTTTTCATTGGCCTTGTCAATGATTGTGAAAATTCGACTAATATGTGTTTTGGTATAAGGCACTTTAACAATGACAACTGAACCTTCATCCGTAATGTCACCAACTGTCATCTTCATAAGTTCATTACGTCTAAGAGCCCTAGCGACTCCCATTATCATCACTGCTTTCATCATAATATAGGTTTCATCGGGGGCTTCCCGCAGGAATTTGTTCATTTCTTCTCTGGTAAATACCTTTGATTTTTTCGCATGATGTCCGATATTTTTCTTCTTTAGAAATGCTACTAACTTCTTAAATTGCGATATATCGACACCATTATTTAAGTTGATCGTACTTTTAAGCATAGAGTACTCTGCCCATAAGCTTCCCGGAGACTTCAATCTTAAATTTCTCTGAACAAAATAAGCCAGCAAACATTTTTCAAATATCTCCGCTTTCTTCTCATTCAACCATTTCCTGAAGGCATCATAGACTTTTTCATAGCTCACCTCTGATTTTGTAGAAATTAATGACCCACAACCTACTTGATACGATTATTCAATGTCCGAATCTACCTCTGAATCGTCTTTATCAGTCATTATAAGCACAGTTTTGACAACAAAACACAAAATTGTTCAAACTTCAAATTGTTTTTTATACGGTTGGTAAGTGGGGTCTCGAAAAAGTTTTAAAAATCGAGACGAAGGCGAGATTTTTCATTTTCAGATCCTGTTAGCCAATTAACAACCGTATAGTGTATAACGTAATAGTGTAATATACTATATAGGCACAGCCTAACTCATTATAATTAAACTCTTTAATGAATCATTTGAATTATTTGAAAAACTTCGCGTAATGATGTTGATTAACACTTTCAGTTCTTACCGCGTTGTAAAACAGGCTTATTTATGACAAATAACTAGCATGCATGTTATGTCGTCAAATACATTTCACTATTATTAGCGACAAAGTCTATTATGTCAATAGGTAGAGGCTCAATTGCTAATTTGATGTAACAAAACACCCAAATAAAATCAAACAAAAAGTATGTAAGTACATACTTGTTTGTATAAACAGAAAATCCATACATAATTAAAAAATCACGGCAAAATAGTTGAAAATATACTGAAGTTAAATAACAAAAAATAAATCGAAACAGGCCATACCCGCACACGGAATAACAACCGAACCTAGTACTGTAAAACTAGCATGGTGGCAGTAGTCATAACCATTCTTGAATGAATTGATGGATTGACCTTGCTATAAGTGCTTAGAATTGAATCCCACTAATGCAATGATATATATTATTACATAGTTATTAAAATGACCGCAACAACATAGTTGTGGTATGAATCTGAAGATCTGTCACAATATTAGGTTCCAGTAATGACAATAAGTTATGTTTAAGTAATCATATTTACCAACAAGTAGTAGCAAGAATTCTAAATTCAATAAAATACTTTACTGGCCACAAGTGATGTCAGATGAAAAATATTTACTGTAATTAATTTTCTTAACAACATAGTTTACTTGTAGTGTTTTTCTGAGTGTACTTATATAATATTTAAAAAACAGCTTATACAAAGCGTACAGAAACATGTGATCCGCCACTGTACTATTATTTTCTTAAAGTCTTTAAATACCTTCTGAACCATACCTATACATTTTATTGGAAACAAGTCACGCTTCATTTACACTGAGACGTTTCGGAAGGGTTTATCACAACTTTTAATTTAATTATAAACTTGACAGCGAGTAAATGTAAAAAATTCGACCAATTTCAATTTAATACCCAAACCGTCAATTACTCAGACACAAAAAACATTAGAATAATTGATTGAATACACTTAAGGAAATTTTGAATTGATATTCATATTGCCGTGATATTTTAATTTGAAATTCTTTGCCAGAATATAAATTTAGAATTTATTTGCGTTCTCTGTCCTTCGTCTGCGGTTCACATTAAATTGGGCGGCTTTCAACAGCTCTAAAGGGTTGTTTACTAAAAAAAAAATGAACTTGACCCACTGACTGACTGAAAATCATTAATAACAAACAATGGAACGCATGCCACAGTTTAAAATATCGAAGGGTATCCCAAATCAGACAATAGGGTAGATTTATATCCATATGTTATTCTACTCTTTATTTATAGAAATTGCATCTGAATCAGGTCATGATGTGATCGATGCTGTGGAGTTGAGGGTTTCAATAACAAACTAAATCCTAGAAAGAACACAGAATACAAAAGCCTCTACAAATATAGAAACTCGCTTAGGGAGAATATGAAATTCTGAAAAAACGTTTGGTATATTTGTGATTATACTCTACGTATGAATATACAAATAAAACTAAAACTCTTCGTGGACGCTGATGAAATCTAATATTTTAAGTACCTTCGTTAACGAGTATGAACTTTAAGTCGTTTTGCATGCTGTAGAATATGTATGCTTGATAAGTACATGCAAAGTTCATTAGGATTTATGTTCCTTATTCCATCTATATAAAAACAAAAGCAGTCTTTACAAAAAATGGTTTAATTATAAACTGCCTTAATTAATTTTACTCTACAACCTCATGTACAGGGTGAGGATACAAAAAATTTAAATAAAATTTGGGACGCGTGGTGTTAAATGGGATGAGGTAAGCTCCATTTTCAATCGAAAGTATCATCTTTCACATTTAACAGAAACGAGTAATGACGTCAGGGGCATTCCACGCCAACTCAGCAGTCGATCCCACATCACCCTGTCAGATCTGGTTCAAAATTGGTACATCGATTAGTACTATCGAAAAAAGGATATTCCCAAATTTTCAGCCCCTAAGACCGCTTCCTGTCATCAGGGGCCCATAGTGAATTTTTCGACCATCATTTCACTTCCAGGAGTCTGAAATCGGTTTTTCGTGTACTGACGCGGCATTTTGGTCTAAAAAAATGATCAAAAATACATAGGAGATGCCAAATTTCCCGTAGAACACGATGCCACCATCCGTTTTCCGATATCTAGCAAAGGGAGTCCGGAAAACGCGAAAAACCGCGCTTGGGTAAAAAATCTGATATCTCAAATACGGTCGCTTCAAACTGGCTGAAAATTTACCAAAAGGTTTTTCGATTATAGCTCTTTCGAATGTTCATACGCGCGTGGTGATCATTATATGTAAATAAAAAGTTACATACGTTTTACGGGTTTTATATGAGATTTTCTGTAATTTTTTCATTATAACCGCTCCACTAGCCCTATCCAGTTGGGTAATAATTGGATTTTTTTCCATCACCAAGCGTCTCTTTTGTCCCCCTGTTTTTACAAACAGAAATTTCTCTCTCCAGCCAGTATTAGAGAAAACATTATTTATTCAATGATTTATTTCACAATTTTTCGTCAATTTTATGATTTTTGAGCAAATTTACATTTTCTGCAGCTTACTTCTATTATTTGTAAAAAATATGAATATAATATAATATAACAAATGAAAATCGCAGTAAGAAATAAGAAAACCCACATTACAATCATTGTTGACACTATACATCTCGATATTATTTTCACTATTTTACACGTCCTTGTAAATGAATCAGCATTCTATTTAAATAATGTTTTCTCTAATACTGGCTGGAGAGAGAAATTTCTGTGTTTGTAAAGACAAGGGGACAAAAGAGACGTTTGGTGAGAGAGAAAAATCCAATTATTACCCAGCTGGATAGGGCCAGTGGAGCGGTTATAATGAAAAAATTACAGAAAATCCCATATAAAATCTGTAAAACGCGTGTAACTTTTTTTTTACATATAATGATCACCACGCGCGTATGAACATTCGAAAGAGCAATAATCTAAGAGCCTTTTGGTAAATTTTCATCCAGTTTGAAACGACCATATTTGAGATATCAGATTTTTTTACTAAAGCGCGGTTTTTCGCGTTTTCAGGACTCCCCTTGCTAGATATCTGAAAACTGATGGCGTCATAGTGTTCTACTGGAAATTTGTCATCTTCTATTCATTTTTGATAATTTTTAGGCCAAAATGCCGCGTCAGTACACGAAAAACTGATTTCAGACCCCTGGGGGTGAAATGGTGGTCGAAAACTTCACTATGGGCCCCTGGTGACAAGAAGCGGTCTTAGGGGCTGAAAATTTGGGAATATCTTTTTTTCAATAGTACTAATCGATGTACCAATTTTGAGTCAGATCTGAGAGGGTGATGTGGAATCGACTGTTGAGTTGGCGTGGAATGCCCCGTCGGCAATTATAAGTTTTTCAGGAACATAACCAATTTTGTTCTTATTAAAAAGCTCTCTTTACTAATAAACTTTTATTCGCGTTCAAAAATTATAAACAATATAGTCTTAAAGAGTCTTAATAGAAATACCACCTAATATTACATTAGCGGTGGAAGGACCAAGTAGTAGAGTAATAATTGAATGTTCGTTGTTTAAAGTGTATCATTTATGATTGAAATTATTTTGGTGTCGAATCTTGTGTGAATTTAACTTTTACCAAAGAAATGACTTTACTAACACTATACTTGCTTTGTGCAAACAACAATGAAAGTGTTTGTTTCAGTTTTAAATTGGCAAACAGTACAAAACCATAAATCTTTAGAAAATTATGCCACTTTGTCATATAAACTGTATATATTTCGGGCATGTATTTATAAAAAAACTGGGTCTGCGTCGGAAGTTCTTAAAAATTTGTTCTTCCTTTTAAGCGTGACACGGTTTCTCGACCAACATCCCATTCCAATGTGTCTAACGGGCGCAAAGAAGTATAACGTCACGTCAAAAATATTTTTATTATATTTATTTAAAGAAAATATTTGGAGATCCTTGAATTTCAGATATAACCTAAAAAGCAGTTATTCTATAAATCCCAGTAGTAAAGTTTTAGTACTATATTTTATATGCTCATATTAAGATTTCCTGGATATTGTTTTTGAAATTGTCTGCTCAGTTTGTAAAATGATTTAAAAAGTACATATCGCAAATGTTCTGTTAAAACGGAAACTGTAAAATTTTATCCCATATTCTTAATGACACACTGTATATTATACGCTTATAGGTAAGAAGTAAATTTATGTTGGTTTCCACAACCAGTAATTCTCCACGCTGTATAGTGGGTTGTATAAAAAAGTTCTTCCTTTTGAGCGTGACGTGGTTTCTCGACCAACATCCCATCCCAATGTGTCTAACGGGCGCAAAGAAGTATAACTTCAAAATATATCTAAAAATCTCTTAGGTTTCTTCAATTTTCTTGGAAAAGTTATGGGTTAGGGTAATAAGAAAAATTTGTGTATAATAATGAATTTACAAACGACAAACGAACAACTCACGAAAATAAAACTAGGAATAAAAGAGAACAAGGGATGAACGAATTAAATGTTGAAAATGTTTTATTAAAAAAATAATAGGAAATCCTATCATCCATCGACAATACGCCATTCGATGAGAAGAATAGTGGACTTCTGCACTGAAACTGAGGGCAGTCATTTTCAACATTTCTTGTAGCTTGTATTGTCAATGTTTGATAGGATTTCCCGTTTTTTTTTTCAACATCCTGTAAAATATAATATATACCTATACAAAATAGGCGAATTATCTTTCTCAATTAACATGGTTTTTAGAAATATACAAGGTGTTTCGAAAATAGTCGAGGATAATGAAACAATGGATTTCTAATTCGATTCTAGAGGGGCTGTTTTATTTAAAAAAGAAATAATTTTAGCATTCCCTAAAAAGCTGCAGCGCTTTAAAAGTAAAAGTACTTTTAAGGTCGCCGTATTCCTCTCCGTAAAATTTGTGGTGTTTTTTAGGCACTGGAATCTCGAAAATAAAACATGTAGAGCAAAAGTAATATCAAAAATAAAGTTACTGATATATTGTTTATCCACTTTTACTATTTAAACTCTCCCCAAATAATATAATAACTTTTAAAATGCATTTGTATAACACACATTATTTCGCTATTCTAACCCCACATTTTACTAATTATTTTCACATACCTACTTATAAACAAAAGTGAACAATCTTATATGCAGAACTATGTAAGTATATTTTTTCATATATTTTCAGGTATTAACAATATTGTGTGAAACTAACTACTCAGTGGACAAAAGCCCCAACCTGCGTTGAATTACACCCACAATATCTACCCATATATTCCTTATTATTAGCTTTTGTAACATTTTTTTACTGTTTAAGAAAGGTATTTTTAGCTAATATGTATCAAATCTTCTACAATTCTTATCAATGAAGTCATATGCATGTTCTCTGCCAAACATCTAGGTATGCTAATGAACATCCACAGACAAAACTCTATTCAATAATTATCTAAGGAATTTATTCTATTTACTAACCTGATATACTCTATATATGGAGTGGGAACTCGAAATTCAACCACAATAGATGAGATCTGACCTATTTCTGCATTTTTAGGATTGCTTCATCAGGTGGCCTCCTTTAACTTGAGTCAAATATCTAACTATAAAAATTATTATACCAATAAATTAAAATTATTTGAAATTAAATGTTGACAGTGTCAAAATGAAATTAAATTACGACAACGTCAAACTGATTAACTGTCAACTATCATAACGACCTACTAAAATAAATAAAAAAAAATTACCTTTTATGTATAGTTTTTTCATATATTTTCAGGTATTAACAATATTGTGTGAAACTATCTACTCAGTGGACAAAAGCCCCAACCTGCGTTGATACTTGACAGTTAATCAGTTTGACGTTGTCGTAATTTAATTTCATTTTGACACTGTCAACATTTAATTTCAAATAATTTTAATTTATTGGTATAATAATTTTTATAGTTAGATATTTGACTCAAGTTAAAGGAGGCCACCTGATGAAGCAATCCTAAAAATGCAGAAATAGGTCAGATCTCATCTATTGTGGTTGAATTTCGAGTTCCCACTCCATATATACAGTATATCAGGTTAGTAAATAGAATAAATTTCTTAGATAATTATTGAATAGAGTTTTGTCTGTGGATGTTCATTAGCATACCTAGATGTTTGGTATCAGAGAACATACATATGACTTCATTGGTAGGAATTGTAGGAGATTTGATACATATTAGCTTAAAATACCTTTCTTAAACAGTAGAAAAATATGTAAGTATATGTTATAACAATGTTTACATCTACAGTTGAATTTATAAAAATACGTGTTTTGAATGATTTCAATAGATACCTAAAAATTTGCTGGATAGATCGCTTTCTGACGTTATATATTGATTTTACTTCAGCACCTTTTAATATTCGCAGGTGGCATGAGTAACATTCTTATTATTTGCTAAACTCTATATTATTCAGTGCTTAAATGTCTAAAATTACTTGTATTTGTAGAAAACATTATTTCAAGAATACGGTCCTTAAAGGGTTGTAACTTTTTATACGAGTTGTATGCTAAAATTATTATTTTTTTTTACATTAAACACCCCTTCTAAGGAATTGATTGTTTCATTTTCTTCAACCATTTTCTTTTCGAAACACCCTCCATATTGAAAATTATATGAAATGCTTAATTAAAGAAATTTGACTGAGCAGTACAATTTGCTAGCATTGGCGCATTCGCCAAAATCTTGAATAGTTAATAAACATTTCTTATTATTTGTTAACTATATTTTCCTAATATGATAAATTTACATAAATAAGTTTGATCTTTGCTCATATATTATTTTCAGTACATTACGAGTTTTAAATACTAACAATAGCACCTAATTCCACATAGTTAAAAAAAAGTGGTAAAATTGTCCTTACTTCCTTTTGCTGTGGTTCAGGTGTCATTGAAAATGTCAGTACCTCAAAGCACAAATAATGTTAAATTTTACATAAACAAATATAATAAATAATAATGATACATATTTAAGTTCTTTTATGAAAATTTGTCTCCCTGTACAATTGAGTATAAAACCTTTCCAATGAAAATATTTTTAAAAAGTTGTCGCTTCCGGTTATACTTGAACTAGCTATCTTATTGCCTCTTTTACTTCACGTTTGGTATTTTTTTACCAGCAGATGGAATACAACATGAGCTAATGTACAATTTGATCTTACTAGCTGTTTCTCTAAGTGTTTATGACTTATGACGTAGCGCTTTGCCACGCCCCCACTTTGAAGAAAGCCAATTTTAACTGCCATTTTAGGGGTGAAGGCAGAAAAAAATTATTTTTTGCACATAGGCATAATTTTTGACAAAATGTCTTTAAATGAGTAGATATGTTTGCTTCGAAAAGTTGAAAGAAATGAGTCAACAAATTTAATCTTGTTTTAGTTTGGCTTCACCAGGGAGGATTTTCTTTCTTTTATTAGATCCAATTATTTGATTCAGTCACATTCAGGGAAATTGCCCTGTATATTACTTACAATTCCAAATAAGGGTAACATAATAAAGCCTTGACATGAGCATTTATAATTTGATTCTTCTAAATTTTAGAACTGATATAAAGATACGATTGAATAGATATCACGAATTATTACATAGATACATACCTCATTTCTCCTGCCGTAGTTAGTTGAAATCGATTTTACTGGAGCCTTAAAAAATAGAAAACGCCGCCACGGAGACGGGCATATTTGGCGAACTTCGATAAAATATTGGAAGTTGAACTAGCGAAGTAAACAAGAATCTTTAGTAGAACCCATATATTAGAGTTTTACCCTGACAGGAAAATATAATACTTTTGTATACTTCCACTATCGAATGCCTTCAAAACAGTTCCAATTTGACAAAAAAAAAACGCAATATTGTTTACGATCGATGTAAATAGGTTTTCAGTTCTTAATAAATATTTCAGCAAAAAATTACAAACCTGAGACAAACAGTTATAACACTGTAAAAACTATTTCTAGGAGCGGAAGTATATTAAATTTTCACCAAGTAAATCAATCATTAGAACAGTGGCCTAAATCTTAGTCAATATTCTAAATATATATACAGGGTCGTCACGCAAATTGTCCTTCTTTTTTCTCCGTTATTAGGTATTAGAGATACAAAAACAATTGAATATCGCATTTCTGGGATGTAAGTTTAACTTCTGTTTTTTTAAATAGAATACCTATATACAGGGTGCTCCGTAATGAATACGCCATAGGCTAACTGTAAGATTCTAGATATTAAAATATACAGTGTAAGCCATATTGTTTTAGCCCGAATATCAATATTAAAAAAGGTATACAGGATGTAGAAATAAAAATTGATTTTTCTCAATACTACAACAGGAGGTTTTTTGAGGGGCATATCATATCGTAAGCTGATTTTCAATATATCACATATATACGGCGCTATTTACAATGTGTTTAGTCGATATAGTCAGATGAAATTTTTTTCTAGGTATGTTTATTGCATTTATTTATAACACAGATAAAACCTCAATTATTTTTAAGCAAAAACGGTATACTTGTTTCATTTCGATAAACTGCCCGAAATATTCGAACTTCAGTCCAACTGTGGCTATTTCTCCAGTTGAATACTTCACGTCTCGAAAAAGTGACCTCGTCGTCCCTAAACAATATCTTGTTTAGAAATGCAGGTTCATTACCTTATTTTTGTAATAAAAAGTTGCGAAAGTTTATTTTTGCAGGTAGGTCGTTAGGCAACAAATTCTGAACAAAGGTAAAATGATATGGACAAGGTCTTTCGTCATGGAGAACTTTTAGAATTGTTATTTTATTCACCCCTGCTGCTGCACTTAATCGCCTTGTGCTTATTTCAGGATTATCAACTATCAAAAGTGATTTTGAGGCTATCACGGTGCTATTAATTGATCTATAATGATTTTCCGGATTATTTTGCTGTGACTTCGATAACCGGTTGCTGCCAATAACATAGTCAATGTGCACATCCCTAGCCTTAGCTGGGATTTTTTGTTTTCAGACTAGACTCTTTGGGGGCGGACCCAGTATTAGAACTCTTGGGCTCGTCCATATATTGAATTTGGTTCCTGTTGTTGGTATTACAACTGTTACTTTGGAACTCCTGAGATAACGGCGGTTTTCTAATACGTCCCATAGCAGCCTCTCCAAATGAATGCATTCCATGCTTACAAATGCTTTGCTCATGGTTTGACTGTCTTCACTATCGGCATTCAGTGATGATGGAGGCTGTTTGGGACCACGTCAGTGATTTTATAGTGTTGCTGTACTCACTCTAATCTACGCAGTCGAGTAGTGTGCAAGCTCGACTCCGGTGATGACTCACACCATGTCACGGTTCAACAGCTAATATTATGTTCACGTTAATGCTGTTACTGGCAGCGATTAGTTACCTAGGTCATGGGTATAACAACCCAGAAAGCCAACAAACAATTTGTAATCTAACCATTATCTATATTTTTTGATAAATTGATATCTGTAATCGACAGTAATAACCTACAAAAATTCATAATAAAGAATATATGGATAAATATTGTGGGTGTAATTCAACACTGGTAAATGCTTTTAATTTTTATTAACTGAGACTAACATCAGAATGAAAAATTGTTGTTATAATTTTATGTTATATGTTATTTTTTATAGTTACATATTTGATTCAATTTAAAAGAGAGAAGGACACCTGAAGAAGCAATCTCAGAAATGCAGATATAGGTCAGATCTCATTTATTGTGGCCGTAAATCACTTAATGGTTTTACTACATGCTTTTTGTTTTAATCTTCAATTTTTGTATTGGTTTTATTTTTTTTGTCATGTATGCCGACTTGGCAATTATTTGTGTACAAAGTTGGTACTTACCAATTATTCTTACTTCTTTCTCACAGTGTAAGTGATTTATAGGGTTGTAAATACAGCACAACCACATCAAGGTTAGTATAGATTTAAATTTTTATTGTGTACGTTTACTTTAAAAAAATACCCGTTAGGTGCCACATTTATGTGTTGATGCAACCCGTACACCAGTCTCTAAATTTGTCTCCACTTGATTTGGTCACCCGGTATATTGTATGAAACTTGAGCTTTTTTTCTCAGAGGCGATTCACTTGGCTATTATTTATTTGTGAGATGAATACATGAAATAAAATGGTTGATGTTAAGCATTTGTATAACTGTATTTCAGTGATAATTTTCCACAACATTTGCAAAGATACAAAAGAACTATTATTAGTAAAAACGTAGCTTAATTGTCCATTGGTTAATCATTTCAGATCTAACTTATTCTATTACAAGATAATGAAATGATTTGGGCTATTACTTTCTCTGTTTATATTATAAATTGTCTTTACTCGTTGAAATTGTCTTTATTCTTCTAATATGTGCTTTTTGCGAACGGTCAGTATTTTTATTAATCGTTAATGTTTGGAATTGACTTACACTGTCTTCAATTTACAGAAAAGGACTAATTGGTGTTCCCTATTATGCTTTATATTACCTCCAACGTAAAGCTGGTGGTAGCGTTACCGATTCTATTCTCCGTAGTATTCTATTGGCGGGAATTTCATCTAAATCTCGATGTAACGTCACCTCGACTGCCTGCCGTTTTCGTTGGGGTGTCCTTATGAGGTCTCAGCTAGTTTTTAATTTAAAATGATTCACTACTTAACCTAACTTAAATTATTAAAAAAGTTATTTACAAACTTTGCATTTCATTTTTGACATGTGTCAAAATTATTGTAAATTAGTCACTAATAATTATTTCAGCTTCATCCATCTCATTTGAATTATTTATTATTTCAGAAGTATTTAAATTCAAATTTTATTATTCTCTGGTTAGAATTCTCACTCCACGTATATACTCGCGACAAGAATTCAGACGACTTACGTCATACGAACAAATGAATAATTCATTATATTTTCATCAAGATATTTAAGAAACTGCAACTGATAGTAATAAAACTATATACTACACTAAAAGTTTGCATTATATATTGCACTAAATTGCAAGAAATGATTGTTTTTAGGGCGACAAAATATCGAAAATTACGTTGACAATAAAAACAAATGTGTAACGTCAGCCATGACGTAAGACGCCTGAATTCTTGACGCGAGTATACCATGTGTTTTATTTCATTGGGCACATTTCTTTGACTAATTTTATATCTGAGATTACTTTTTATTTTAGTCTTCTTATTTTACCTTCTCTATTATTCAATTCAACAACTTATATTATGTGTTAATTTTGTTTTTCATGTTATACAGTGTGTTTCTTTGTGTAATATGTGCATTTTGTGTTTATCACAATACACATGACAATACTCGTGACTATATTAATAGGAATTGTATGAATATTTATTTATATTAGCAAAAACTCCTTTAGAATACAGTACAAAATTATAGTGCAAAATAAGATAACATAGAGGTTATGTAAACGCTTTAATAATGCTTTCATTATTTGTTGACATGTAAACCAATATCACGTGAATTCATATGCTTTTTTAAGGAACTTTCCATGACCTTCCAGTTAATCGGATTGCTAATAAAAAAGACTATGCATGACATAAACCACCACTCTGTCACATCAGAGTATGGATATGAATGCTCTAACTTTTTTATAAAAAGTAATATTAAATATGAAGCATCATTGAACTGAAGTCAGTAAAGTGAATCTGATGGTTTTAGTCAAATATAATCTCATAATATTTGATTAAAGCCGACTTTTGGAGCTCAGACAGCTTATTATGCCCCATACGTTTTATAATAATATTACTGGCGAAAGCCATCAGACGTTGAAGAAGCTTTAAGGATTTTTCACAATAATAAGACTATTAAAATTAAAAATAAAGATGAATAAAATATGTCTCGTTACTTACCATCTCCATTGTTTATAAATTGAGTTATAAATACGTACAGGGTGTCCAACGTAACGCTCTCACTCGATTTGTGGTTTTAATGTCATAGTTACAAAAAAATGTCAAATACAAAAATTGTGTCATTTTTATAGATGATTCGACGTGCCTTAAAAAAAAACAATAGAACATCGAATTAAAAATATTATTTACAGAAGTTAATTTTTTTTTAAATGCAACACCCTATGTATTTTTTTTAATTTTTAAAAAGCATACAATTCTGATTACATCCATATCATATACTTATATGTTTGTTCCAATAGTTACTGAAATATAAAGGAAAATGTATTGATATATCAGATATATTCGATATTTTCCTTTATATTTCAGTAACCACTGGGACAAATATATAAGTATATCATATGGATGTAATCAGAATTGTATGCTTTTTCAGAATTTAATAAATACATAGGGTGTGAATTTAAAAAAAAAATAACTTTGGTAAATAATTGTTTTAATTCGATTCGATATTGTTTTTTTCTAAAGCACGTCGAATCATCTATAAAAATGACACAATTTTTGTATTTGACATTTTTTTGTAACTATGACATTAAAGCCACAAATCGAGTGAGAGCGTTACGCTGGACACGAACATATTTAATACATTTAGAGTTCAGCAAAGCGTTAGATTCAATAAATTACAATTTTTAATGACTTTATTAAAATATATGGGGCTCTGTTCAGATGCTGTAAATATGTTGCATAGTTATTTATCTAAACTGTTCTCAGCAGATGAATATTGATTGTGCATTGTCTCGTCCTGCCGCCTTGAATAAGGGAGTGCCACAGAGTTCGATACTTGGTCCACTCTTGTTCTCTTTATACACATCTAATCTTTTTAGTTACACTTTCCATTGTAAAATGATAATGTATGCTTACGATACACAGTTATATTACTCATTCTATCCTCGTGATATTAATGCCACGGCGGCAGGTATTTGTTCTGATTTAGGATCGATTTTAGAAGCTTCCAAAAGTCATGTACTCAACTTAAATGTTAATAAAACTAATGTTATTTTGTTTGGTAAAGGGAGTCACGGCTCTGGGGTAATCGACACCGTCTTAAAAATGAATGATACTGACCTGAAAGTTGTTCAAGAGGCTAGAAATTTAGGCTTAATTATTAATCACTCAGATTTCGTTCTCATGTATCTGCATATGCATGTATGCGTATGCTGTATCCACATAGAAACTCCTTAACTATGTCAGTAAAAACTGATTCTCCTATTTCATCTAAGTTTACTTATGGTTAATTGATTTATAGTCCCTGTTTAGATGTAAATTATAAATATAAGATTATAAAAATTTAAAATGACTGTGTACGTTTTGTCTTCGGCTTAAGAAGGTTCGACCATGTATCCCATAAATTGCGGGAATTAAACTGGTTCTAGGTTATTTCAACACTTATCAAGGTTGCGTAGGTAATAGTCTAAGAGACAGTGGCCGGCAACCTATAAGTAAATGATTATACCTGAAATTTTGCACAGTGAGTCTCTTTTACCTATTACTCATGAGGTGGGGACTTGCTAACCCGGCGAGGCCGACCCAACTGTTACTCAAGTGCGAGAGGTATGAAAATTTAACCAACTTCGTTATTAAATGAACAAAGCTACGGTTTAAAAATTTTAAAATATACAATTATTATTATATAAAAATAACAAAGGCAGACGATTACCGCAATTCCAAGGTCATGGCAGACATTTGTGAAATTGACAAAAATTATAAATTTCAAAAGTATTTGATTAAATCTGATTTTTTTATATGTTGTTCATTAAAGTATTAGAAACCTATATTTATCACGGCAGACGTTTTTTCCGAGTATAACATGCCAGCAGACAGCAAAACTTTACCTACTGCCCTATGTAGGTATGTATAGGCGGCATATAGCACATCTTTTTATTATCTTCGATATAGTACCAGTGGTTTTCTAAGCGGGCATTGCGATCAACAACCTCAGATCTAACAAATTAGGAATTTATTTTTATTATTTATTATATTTAGCACCTTTTCATATTAACATAATATAAGCACAGCTTAAATAACAATCAGCTCACAGACTCTACGGCGGCACCTTTGAAGTATTAAAACGTGAAAATTTGTCCTTGAAGCTTGTTCTCTCTGTCTTTTGGGATACAAGTCAGGACCGGATTAAAAATAGTTGCCCAATTTAGAAAGTGTTTTAACTGCACTGTGTACCTACTTGAATTTCAAAATATTTTTTGTTTTACTAAAATATAGATATAGGAAATGTTACCTAAATTTGGGAGCTTGATTAATATAAATACCACACCTACGTGGATCCATTATTAACATAAAATGTACATAATTACTTTTCAAAGTACGTATAGGTAATTTATTAACATTACGTTGCTAATGACTAAAGAAGAAAACAAAACAAAAGTGAAACTTATTAAATTAAAATTTGAAACAAAAATGTTTTCATTGTGTTCAACTTTCTGCCGTACTCTATATAATACCTGGATTATTTTCCAAGACATTAGTTTGGCATAAAACCATATCCTGAAGAATGTTTATGTTAAGGGTGACTAGCATGGGCAGGGAATAGGTATGATCTGAAAAATATTTAGAACTTCGCTCAATTGAATGAAATAATGTAGGAACTGCATTTTTATTCAACCGATTGGGAAAATGATTCGTAAACATACTTTGTTCAAAATGATCCTCACACACCTGACTTCTGTTATCCACACACGGCACAAACATGTCCTCCTTCTTTCACTCATCATGATAAATAACAATAAACACAAAGTAACACAAATAGAACACAAGACGGCCCTGGTCCTATTTGAAAGGTTGTATCCCAATATGGCGGCATGCGCGAAGATCTGCGCGAGACGTTCCCGGTCATAGGAGTCTGTGAGCTGATTGTTATTTAAGCTGTGATATAAGTAACAAATTATCTCTATTTCTGGCACAGGTTCTGAGATCTAGTGATGTCGATTACAATGCTTGACATTTTTGCCAATTTCACAAGTGTCTGAAATGACTTTGGAAGCACGGTAATTGTCCGCCTTTGTAATTTTTATATTATAATAATTGTATATTTTATTTCTTGTATAATAAGGTTATATATTCTTCATTTAAGAATTAAAAAATAAAGTTGTATTATTTATTTGAAGTTTAAGTAACTTGAAAGAATTACTGCAAATATTTCAATACTTATATTTTGAATAAAGTAAATAATAACATTGCATTAAGAAAAAATAAACCTGAAGCACATAATTAGTATACTGAAGTATTCTTATTAGATTGAATCCCTTTCTGAAGTAGTTACTATTCTAAGCACCTTATATAATTAAATAAATACTTACTCACTCAATAGTCTTATATTTTATATAAGGAAAGAAAATGTCAAAGTCATCCATTAGCAGCATACCAGACATATACTGCTTTTGAGCTTGTTAGCTCTACTTAGTATGCTATAGGAGACGAGGCAACCGACGATTTATCCGACAGAAGGAAACCAGAGTAGACGTGATGCAACATGGAACTACATCTTTTGTCCACACCACTGAAATGTAATTTTATATTATGATGACTGAATGCGCTAAAAGCTGCGCGAATGGATTATTTATGACCAGCGCCATATTTTGTTTTGTGCCTCTAGCAATGGCGGAGCAGTAGGAGCTTAGCTGATTGTGAATTGAAATGGAATTGAATTCTGAATATGAAGAATTATTTCGTGCTATATGCTGGTTAATTTTACAGTCCCTTATTAAACATGACTTGTTCCAACAATAACACCTCAAAAATACACAAAGAATAACACTGAGATACAAGATAAAAGAAGAAGCCACACTGTACGCCAATGACGTGTTTACAAACAAAATAATGGGAAATTAAGAACACAATTCATATCGTACGTGCAGATGGTTGTCTCTCTCTCACCCACATACATAACCAATGAAGTATGTCTTTGCTGAGTTTCGTGTGCCTCCTTTTGTCTGCTCCTAGGGTTGGTACCTTTATTTGGATGCGCAATGAGACTTAACGCATTCCATATCGTATATTTCAGTGGTCCACACACATTCTACAATTAAGGTATCTTTATAGGTTTGGTGATGATCACCACAAGTGCTATATTAATATCATCGATAAATTTATTAGTTTGCACTATAGTCACATTTTTTACAGTATGGCATTTATTACAAAATATTAATAATTTTATTTCGTGGAAATCAATAAACCTAACCTAACCTATTATTTAAGGAAGAATAAACTATTCTATAAATAATATTTTGTTCATCTTTTAACCAAATATTATTCAATTAAATTTCAAGACCGATAACTATTGAATTAAGTATAAGAATATGTAACTATTTATCTTACTTTATTACGTATACTTCTGAATGAAGTTTAAAATTTAAAGTATATTATTATACTTAAATATACATTAGAATTTCTTCCGTGTATTAAAACACAAATTGTTCTATTTTTTGGTACATCTTCAAATCTGGATCTGAAGTAATACTATTTGAAAGGCATTATAGTTGACAATACCGAAATAATGGTTTCCTGAAGATGTACTGGCAATAAAATAAGGCAATATTGAAGACATAAACCGCTTTATCTATAAATAGAATTGCAGTTTGTTTCCTTATTACTGATTTAAGGAAAATACGTTATTTGAAATACCTATAAAATCGTACTTTGTAATTTGTTTCAAAAGCATAAAGATATAGCCACTCATTAACGGGAGATTTTAATGTTCTGATCGAAAAATCTCATTTCATAACTCAGTTTTACAATTGACACAAAATCAGATCAGCAAAGTGGAATCTACTTTAACTCGTTTAAAGATTATCTTAAAACTAATGGGATTTGATAGTCGATCGAGATACGCGGGAAAACAAAATGACTGCGATTATCACTTGCAAATTTTATGATCCATTTTTCTTAAAATCGAATAAACGTCGTGCCCGTGAGGTAGAAATCAGGTCAATGTTAAACGTATTTGTAACTTTTGCAATTTTCTCTGCGACGCGGTTTTAGTTAGATACCGTGAACTGGAAATCTAATTTTGTCCTCTCTCTGTGTCTATAAACAAAGACGTTATGTATTGGCCTACGTCGAACGGATCACTGCGCACAGCACGCTGCTTTCATGTGGGGCTGTTTTGAATTAGTTATCTGGGTTCATTAGCGAATTGCTCTTGCTCTTTTATTTCGTTTCGGAAATATAGACACTCCAAAAGTCTTGGTCCCTCTTGTTAATCTCTTGTAGAATGCAAGGTGGCCACTTTTCGTGTCTAAATTCTATATTATTTTACCATGATAAACTGAGTACTTAAAATTAAAAACCAGCAAATGTGTAACATTTTTGACAAAATTTATTAAATCAAAAAGAAGTAACAAAGCAAGTTCTCTACTTGACTAATAGTCGGTATGACGCACCACGCTCCAATAGAATATTGACAGGTCTGTGCATTGAGATAATCAAGCGGTTAACGATCTCTTGCGGAATATTGTTCTATTCCTCTTCCGCCACGACAAACTCATCTGCAGTCTGAGGTGGAGGAATATGATTATGAATGGTTCTAGGAATTAAATCCCACATGTTTTTAATAGGATTCATGCCAAGAGAGTTGGCTGGCCAATCTAATCTATTGATATGTCCTGCTTCGAGTGTCTCTTGAAACCTTCTTGCGCGATGTGGAACTCATTACGTACGGGGTAGATAATGGGCGTATTAACTTGTTCAATGTAAATTTGATTGGGGTAGTCCCTTCGTATGGAGCAACGTCACGGGAAAAATGAAGTCGCTGTTGATGACCTGGTTCTCTCCAGACTCTTTGTCGATTGTCATCAGTAACTAGCCCAATTCTGGCTTCGTTTGCAAATAAGACCCACTGCCACTGGCGTAAAAGCCAATCCCTATGCTCTCGCGCCCACTGCAGACGGGCAGCACGATGCCTTGGAAGTAGAATGGGGACCCGTAATGGTTTTCTAGCATGTAAATTTGCGTTGTGGATTCGTCTTCAAATAGTAGGTGTCGATATAACACGAAACGAAACGTACCTTGAAAGTGGGCCCTGAGAGATGAAGCTGAAGATGTGAGATGTTTACGGGTATATTGTACCAAATACCGCCATACTTTCATTAAATACTCGAAGACGTCCACTACGTGGTCTGTTTTCCACTGTATCAAATTCTCAGTCATATCTGTGTACTAATCGTTCAACAGATGAACTAGAAATGCCCAACAAGTTCGATATCTGATGATTAGAATGTTCTGCATCATATAAAGCAGTCATTCTTGCTCGGGTAAACGCAGAAATTTCACGTCCTGGCATTATAATGTACAAATTCAAAGGAACTCTTGGCTGAATACACTGACCAGATTTGTAAAAACATTGGTAATAAAATAAAGGTGCATGGTCTGCAATTTTTTATGGTATTTTTTGTTCTTTAAGTACATGAACTTTTTTACCATATTAAGAAAAACCACTAGGTTTAATGTAGCGATCTTCCTAGTACCAGTACTTATTTCTCATGCAGTTTTGTGTAGAATTGCTTCTTCCAACTCAGGCGTTCTAACAGTCAAAGTTTTCCAGGAGTCTGACTCTTAAATAAGTTATAAAATATTACTCGACATTCTTGGATTTGGAGTTTGTAAATCATATTAGATTTCAGCATTTGAATATGCATAAGTCATTATTAAAACATAATCTTTTAAAAAATAAGCTTAATTTGACAATACACAATAATAAATAAGGTAACGGCTTTTTACCGTTATTATTGTTTTGCATGGTCTACCTAAGATGTTTAAGTAATTTAAGTAACTATGTAAAATTCGCTTAATCAAATAAATTAATTTTGTTGTTAATCAGTTTACAATACAAAAAGTGTAAATGATGACCTATTTTATTTGTAATATTATACACAGCGATATATTTATATTTTTTTGGTAAATAATGATCGATGATACCCACACCTCCCCCATTGGTAAGTTCCTGAAGCTAATAATTTTTTGTTTCATACTTACTGTAATACTAAATATGCACACCAAAAATGTGGTTAAATTGTCGCAAGAGGTTTAGAAATGAAAAACGTTTAGAACAATGGTTATCCTAATATCCCACATTTATATAACAAAAAAATCCTTATTTTAGCCACATAATATGCTTCTAGATTTTTTTACCTCTACTTAAGAAACACCCTGTATACTCGATAAGAAAAGGACATCTACAGCTTCCACATTTTTATTCTCTATCATCCGTACAACAATTTACAATAATAATAATTGTAATAATTATAATGAAAATTATAACAATTATCGGGTAACGACTTACTGATATACAGGGTGATTTATAATTTATCTAATCTATCTTGTCCTCGGACAAAAATAGGTCCGTTTTAGGCATCTTCCCCTCCACTATCAAGTAATACAAAAAATAAGTAAAAAAAACCCAAACCACAAACCCCTAAATCCCAAACCCCCTAACTACAAACCATCCTAAACCACAAATCCCAAAATCCCAAACCCCAAACTACAAACCCACAAATCCCAAACCCCAAATCCCAAACCTCCAAACCATAAACCCCCAAATCCCAAACCCCCAAACCACAAACCCCCAAACAAAACGAGGAATCCAAATCTGCAACAAATCTGCCCCGCGGTGGGGGAGGTGTGGGGCTGAAGTCGATGGTGCCATTTGATGCGCCTTTATGGGTCTAACAACTTTTATCTAGAACTTTTTTTTAATAGGGCGTCCCCTCCTTAGGCTATAATTATTACTTGTCTCAGGTAATAAAATCACCTTCTATAAAGGGGGGATACTAAGAGGAGGGAGTATTTTGGAGGGTTCTTTTGTGGTCCAATCGACTACATATAAGGTCTAGTCGACAATAAAAAAAAAATTTTTTTTTGAAAAAATTGTAGGGGGCCGAAAACCGGCCTTAGGGAATAAATGGGTCAGGAAAAATGGAGTCAATATCGTAAAAAAATATTTGTAAAATCCTTAAGTAGTTCCCGAGAAAAAAAAATATTGTAGTAGTATAAAGTTGTAGTAGTATCCATCCTTTAGATCGCTGAGCTGCTATAGTTTCTAGCGTCATCAAAGTGGGTTATATCCGTGTTTGTAGTATTACCGTTTTTGCAATAGTGTTTGGTTTTTCAAGGAGTGGGAAAATTTAATTACGTATATAGCAACTCGGAGTTGATGGGTATCAAGTAATCCGATGTCTCAGTCTGAACGAGCAAGAATAGGTACTATCAAGAAGGTTTATCAAATCACTTCATTGCGCGTCGTCTAAAATTGTCATGGACTTCGGTAAGGCGTATAGTGGTTCTTATGGGTGTGAAACATGCATAAATGCAAATATGCGTAAATATCCAAAGAATGAAGTGGCAAGTAAACTCATCATACATGAATACCGCTGAATATGTTTGGTAGTACTTTGGCAGAGCAATACCCCATAGAGAAATCCCCCTTCTGGACCTGACAGTAGCAGTTCAAGAAAAGTGGAACAGTATGCGTGTTCATTTCATTGATAACCTAATTCGCGAGATGCCGAAACGCGTTGGCCAATTGACTGAAAGAAGTAGCGATCACGCAGACTAATAAATCGCGTTTTTGTTGTCACATTAACAATAGTTTACTTTCAAATTTATTCACATTTTTCCTTATTTATTTTATTTTGCATTATTCGAGAACAAAGTTAAAAATTGTGTATCACATAGTCTGATATTAAAACAATGAATAAAGTCTAATCCATTTTGAAAATTTAATTTCATTATTTTGTAGAATACTCAGGGGGCACTTTTGGAGATGGGAGTATTTCTTAAATTAACGATGCTATTTTCTCAGTTAGGCATAGATAAACTTGCCTGTCAGAAATACGGAGTACCTAATTCTAATCTCTCGAAATGAAAGAGATCACTTTTAATAAGTATTTTATGATGTTAAATAATATTTCTGCTCCCTATTATAATCTGAGAATAACTCCAGAAGTTGGAGACTTGTGCGAAAGAGGGGGCGGCATATTATTAATTAAGTAGCTTACACTCAGCATCGACTTACATGGGTAGGTCCCAACCGCCATTTACTGCAGAATTGATGAAATTATCATTAATTAGGGGGATGGCCAAACGCCGATGGATGTCAATCTCTCACACTGACCCAAGAAAACATTGGAATGCTACCATACCCACAGGAGAGTACCACTAAGTACAATTTCCGGTTGCGGGAATCGAAACCAGACCAATGACAAACATCGCTTCAAGTATTGACCGACTGTATGTTTTCTACGTTCCTTTAGTAGAGTTATAAATGTTGGGATTTCTCTCAATCTGATCTAATTCATACTCAACAATTAATATGATTTTTTTATGTGTGGAAATATTCAAAGTTTTCTTCACTTGAACTGTCCATATGTTGCTTTAGAACATTGTTATCAACAGTAAACGTTGGTTTGTCTAATTAAAGCTAGTTCAGACCTCTTTTTGGATGGTTATTGACTATTCCATTTCCTTAAATATTCGCATATTATAGAACTCTACAAAGCGTAGCAGTTGACACTCACTAATTCATTCAGCAATAACAAACAGTACTTAAACATAGTTTACATCGTATTTGACTGTAAGGATATTCTACTATTTCAGCTCGTATTCCACTGCATGTTTTGGTGCCGCCCATAAATTCATTTTTACAGTACATTGTACAACAACTTCAATCCTTCTTGGAAAATTTTTGCGGAGTCACCACGTGTGGGACGTCTTGGGAGATTACCGTTATCCCAGAAAATATCCTACAATTCCTACCAATAAAGTCATATGTCGTATGCTCTCTGATACCAAACATCTAGGTATGCTAATTAACAATTCCACAGAGCATACATATGACTTCAGGAGATTTAATATATATTAGCTTAAAATACCTTTCTAATACAGTAAAAAATGTTACAAAAGCTAATAATAAAGAATGTATGGGTAGATATTGTGGGTCTAATTCAACGCTGGTTGGGGTTTTAAAAATATATTAAAAAATATTTAGCTTTTTTAGTTTACCAGGGGCGGGCTAAACTTTACAACTTAATGCATACATTTTTAACACTGTATGATAAAGACTTTAAAATAATAAATCTGGGTAGCTTCAACGTTAGACTAAAAATACGATCCCCTTGTTTATTGTCAATAAAATGAACCATTTACTGCCCGTTTACCATCCAAGACATTTCCCACATGTTCTCGAACAGCCTGCAGATTACAAAAAATAGCTTCTTATTCCATCTGCAGTATAGAATCCGACAGTAATATACTTAAGATCTTCTACTACCTTTGATTATTGTTCCTAATATGGCAAGCTACCGTTCTTGCTTCTCTTTTCATCGCACTATGTAGTGGAATTAGGTTTAACCAAACTTTCGAACAGCAGTTAACTACATAATTTTAACTACACCCATACAAGCCTATATCTTAAATTTAGTAACTATTTAACGTGACAGATAATGCGTAGTCTAACATATAATCAATTTTTCTCTTACAATGATCTGTTTGGTCGTAAATCGCGAGACTACTACACCATACAGAAGTCTAATTTTCAATATTAAGAAATACATCCATTATATTGTTATGTTATAAATCGGCATTTTTGTTTCCAGCAAATCAAAGCTATCAGTTAGGAGGTAGATTTATTGTCCTTTGCACTGGAAGTTTTATCGGCTGGCTTGCCTCGTTCCAGATCGAATCAGGCAATTTATTCATTGCTTTCTCACAGCTGTTGTAAATTCAGGATTATTTCTGTTGTATTAGACGTGTGTTTGCAGTATCTATAATGACCACCCTATAAGCTACTGTTACTTGAATATTTAAAAAAATTAATACATCATACTTATCGAACTTATTCTGACTAACATGAACTATCTTCATACCTAAATTAGATATGTCAAAATATATTAATGTACCTTACACTCTTATTTTCTACACAGTATTATTTTAATGTTATATTTTTGTAAAAAAATACCACAATTTTGTTTATTTCTGCAGCAAAATCTGAATATTTACCTCAGTGTTTTTGGCATATGCCTTATATGTTCAATACAGACCAAGATGTAATTTGGATGGATCTTATCAGATTCTTAATCGTGATCTTATCAATTTTTTTATTTGCCTTTAAAATTAGTATTCATATATTTTGTTATTGAATTTGCTAATAGATCGTCAGTTTGGCACCATAGCACTAGCATTGTGTTTACGTGACTCGCTGAATTTACGAATTCGTAATGCTCAAAAGTGAATTTAAGTTCTGAAAAGTTAATTCGTGGTTTCATTAAGGCAGGTATGTTTTTTTTTTATTAGTAAGTTTAGCTTAATTATATTATATTTTATATAGTTGCTGAATCCAATTTTGTCTATGAGATGTGATTAGCCTTAGGTACACTGTTTGCATTATTCTTTTTGTACCTGTGCAAGTTTTATTTTGATAATACGTAAGCAAATTAGATTTACAATCACTACTTGACACAAATTCAAATAAAAATTATCGAACCATAGACTTGTAAATGTAAACTAGACCATATCAATCCCAAACTTTGACGATAGCGCCCCTATCGGAATTTAATAACACTGAGTTATTGTAACTGCTCTATTGGCTTGACAAGAGATGTAATTATTAATCACTTATTTGCTATTTCTTAATAATTTTGTATTCAATTTATCTGGATGAGTGTACTGGCATTACCATTTGAGAATTAAATTAACTGTTATAATTTTATTTATTTATTTTCTGCGGACATTTAAGAATTCTGCCTTACTCTGCCCGTATCACATTTGTCGGCAGACCAGGACATTTTTTATATCTACTTAGTATGAAAAGAACTATACCTCCTATTGATTTAGCAAGCAGTAAATTATCTTTATCTTGACTTTTCTACTTTATTAGTATCCGCCTACTTACAAAATTTTTTAAATTATGTAATTCATTTTCATGGAGGTCGCAAGTGGAATTTGAGAACGACTTTTTTATACAGGTTAAAAAAGGCTAACTAATTTGTCTCCTTAATGGTCCTCCTAAATGTAAGTAATTGTCGCACTGAAAGATCATGGCCCGCTTTTAATTAAATATTTATAAGATAAAGCGAAATTAATGTAACCTAGAAAGATTTTTCCAAGTACATCTGTTTGGAAAATTAAATCTTCTGACGGAACTGATGGCTCAAAAAAACGTTGAAGATTTGTTCTGACAAGATGTATAATGTTGAGCTTATAATTAACATCTAAATATTTCACGGGGAAGTTTGATGATAAAACATGACGCTATAAAGGTTATAATGAGATTTTTCTTATTTATACCTATATTATTAGCGCCGCAATTCTTTGGACACTTAATGTACAGGATGATTGTGAAATAAGTGTGTGTGTGTTTAATAAAACTTGGCCTTACTGCAATATAAACAGTTCATTAGTTGGATGTAAGATTTTATATTTCTTGATTAATTTTTAAAAATACGTAATCATTTAGAATACAGACTGCTTGAAAAAATAGCTTATTTTCATGTTTTCTATTACTAATTTGAAGAAGAACGAGATAAATATTAATAATTAATTGATTTTAAAAAAAAAATTTGCTGATCGAGAAAAAAGTTCCCCATTTGAATGTGGGTTCGATCCTAAAAATCCTGCTCGTTTACCTTTCTCTTTACAATTTTTTCTTATTGCAGTAATTTTTTTAATTTTTGATGTTGAAATTACTTTATTATTTCCATTAATCATAACATTAAATATTTCAAGAATCTTAAATTATACATTTATTACAATTTTCTTTATTATTATTTTAATTGGTGGTTTATTTCATGAATGAAAACAAGGTGCTTTAGATTGAGCTTATTAGGATAATAGTTAACTATAACAATTAATTTGCACTTAATAAAATGTTAAATATTTATTATTTTTTTTTAAATTAATTTAATACATTTTTATTGCGATTTACTGCTGATTTAATTTCTCCTTAAACTGGTATCCAATTTAATGTAGTGAAATCAGAGAGCAAAATTTTATAAATGTCTCAAATAACATTCTACATCACGGTAGGAGCAACTACAGAACATATTATTTGGAATCAAAATGATGTACTGAATACATCAAATGATAAAAAAAGTAAGTTGCTTTACCATCGATTTTCTAAACGCCCTGTTTATATTCTGGTAGCTTAATAGAAAATTTTAATTGATTCTTTACAAATTTATATTTTAATTTTTTCGATGAACTTAAAAATCTAACTGTATTTCCAATTGAACTTACACTAAAATGGTCTTCACGAACAACCAATGTTGCAATGATTTCTTTCGTCGCACTTCATCGCCCTAAATCACATTTTTCTTTTAATTTTTTTGGCACGATGAAAAATGTTTATTAAGGGCTCTATGCTGCATTGGTCCACAATAACATAATGCAATACTCCTTCCATTTGCCCAATGAAATGCACTTTCTTGGCCCATTTTACTAGCCTATTTTGCAGCTTTATTCAATACCAATGAATATTTAACACATTAATACCTAATAATATCACAAATGACAAATTAATTCTTCTAAACATATGTAGGTACTGCATTTCCGAAAACATTGAAATCGTATACAGATATGGACTAAAGCACACTGTGGGAGTGTCGACCGTTTTTAGGCTTATTTTGTCACAAAATTGACTACAGCAAACGCCATTTCGATTAAAATGATACATTCTTTCTTCTGCACGTATTTGAAAGAATCATGCAATTTTCCCATTTAAGAAAAGAATGAAACATGCCCCGAGTTATTAGAGCTCTGCTTACTACACAATAAGTTTTAGTGATCTAACATGAGGGTATCAATCATACCGCTGCACAATTCTCTCCATCTATGAACACAATTCTCCCTGGTTAGAGAATTTTAAAATTTTATTTGCTTTGGAACCTCATTCTCTATAATACCCGTATTAGTTCGGGTGTCCTATATTCTATAAATAGTTCCGTCTAGAGATCAATGCTACCACCAACCGCCGAATAAAGCGTGTTCAAAAGTAATGTGAAATATTGGGAATGATAAAGGCTCACCCATTCACCGTCTGAGTGCAACCTATCCGTTACTTTTGAAATATCCTTTGCCATCCTCCATCAATTTGCCAAATAGATTTGATGCGTGAAATTGTATTCTGTGCGGCCTGTCAAGTAATTTTTTAACCTATGTAAATTCTGTTCACTTTTCCTTATGTTGTAGGTAAACATCAGCCTAAAATTGTTTTTTTTTTCATTCTTTGGAAATTGCCTATATACGTTCTTGATTCGTAGACGTTGGATACGCATCTGTTTGTCTAACAACACAAACTGACATAAAAAATATATACGGTTGAGAAAAACATGTGAGATGTTTCGTTTAGTGAAAATACTAGGTACATACTTGAAATATACAAGGTGTTACAGAATGATGTTAAGAAAATCTAGAGGCAGGTTTTATGTTAAAAAATAAGAACCTTCTACCTTTGGGAGCATCTAAAGCAACTGATGTGTTCTACCCACATAGCGAATGAAGCTGCATTAGTAAAACGTATTCCGAAAAGATAAAAACAGAAGCGGAAGTGATTTGAGGATGTATTGATGCACAGGGTAGCCATTTCCAGCATTTAATTTAAGTTAAAGTTTAATATATTTTTTTTCTAAACATATAAAATAAAAATAAACAATTTGCTATACAGTGAAATATAAGTGGTATGTTACTTCCTGCTCGGCCTAAGCGGCTCGATTTGCAGGAGGCGACCTACATTACAGCGGGTACTTAATCGCAGACCTCTCGCCCTGGGCGACGCGCCATTAAATCTATAAATAATACTGCAGGAAATAACTACTCCGCGGACTAATGCCCAGACCAGCATTGAAATACACCTGCAGTATCTGTGTGAACAGTCAATCCTTGTTGGCTGTACCACCAGACAGAGACCGCTTTCGGGATTGTTAACCTTCATCACGAAGTTGCAGACCACTTATATCTCACCTGCACTCGGTTTATATGTGAACATACATGTGAAAGAACAGCCAGTTCAATTGTCGGTCATCTCATCTGTGAGGCTAACAAGCCCGAAACCGGTCTATGTCTGATGATCACAACATTGTCACAAACATCGAAGAAAAGCTAGACTAAAATTAATTGCACTATTTGTATGCACCATTATGACCCACATTACTTTTACGTTATCACCAGCAGCCTGACACTGCAATGTTGTCGAACGTTACAGTACGTTACAGTTTTAAAGTCTTTCTCCGGAACTTCAATTGTTTACTGGTCTAAATATCAAATTATGAACAAATTACATTACAGGCGCTTTTACTTAACCTTAATTATACCTTAGTTTGTAACTTCGTAACATAGTTTTGCATATTATTGCAGTTGTATTTTTATTTTTGAAATGTATTTGTAGACAAACTATTCATTTTAGACATATTTTCATAAGAGCTTTTCATTGCTCTTAAAATTACGGCACTCATATTACATGCATAGGCGATGGTCATTTACCAAATTTGCCATGCGCCATTTTCTTCCGTGTTGTATTGTGATGCTGTTGTGCTGTTTCGAAGCCGTAATTGAGAACATATTATATTCTACTTTTAGAGAAAAAAAATTAATTGAAGTCAAAAAAACTAATATTAATATGAGATGAAGTTCCGTTTGTTTAAAGGATAATTGTTTTGTATTATTTAGACAATAAGAATTATTTGAAGTGGCAATTGTTATTCTCAAAGTAAAATTATATTTTCTTTATTTGAACTTCTAAGTGATTTGAAAGAATCACTGCAGATATTAGAAATAATATTAAATAATTTTGAATAAAGTAAATAATAAAGATGTGTTAAAAAAATAAAACTGGAGTACATAATTAGTATTTTTGTTTGAAATACATGTGGTAGTTAATTATTTATACAGTGTCCGGAAATGATGCATCAATTATCAGAAATTGTAATAGCTTCAACAACATCAAATCGTTATATTTATCTTATGTCAGATCCAGGCTTGAATATTGTAGTGTAGTATGGTATCCTATTTATAACATATACAGATTTGGAAAGTGAGGATCTTGATGGTGAATTGTGTTTTGCCGCTTGCGTGTATTTGTGTCATGCTACACGCATACTTCCCGGAGCACCTCACGCGTTCGAATTCCTGCGTGTTCGAATTCCTACGTGACCGAAATCCTACCAGCCCGAATACCTGCCTGTTCGAAAAGAGATGTGCGCGCTCCCGGCCGACTGGCGGAGAGAGAAGACCACGATGCAATTCGCCTGGATGATTCGTTCCCGCGGTAAGAAGATAACACAACGGTTTTCACAGTGATGTATCACTTTCCACAGTTGTAGAGACATTATTAATTGATTACCATAATGCAGCCTTTTGTTAAAATGTTTCCACACGTTTAATTATTATTATATGTACTTACTTGTGACTTTATTGCATGTGTTAAATACATCTATCACAATTTCTATGAAAATAACTATTAAAAGCAGAGGCTGTTAATAAAAATATTTAAATAAACTTTTCTACAGAGTGTTTACAAATTTCAATTTTGATGAATATTTCAAATTTTTTATCAGTCAAAAGAAGCAATGCGAGTTAAGTGTAAAAATATAGAAATATTTGTAGTAGCATGCACTAACGGCGATATATATACATGCTTTAGCAATAATAGTGACACTCTTTCAAAACAGTTTTTGAATTTCTGGAAGATTTCAGTAGAAATTTCATTAAATCTCTATTGGCGAGTGAAACAACTAATTACTGATAGGAAAAATAGATTTCAGTACAAATACATCTGCAGTTCAAAAGAAATCGCAAAATTCATTTTAAACAGTGTCATTTATTATTGCAAACGATTGTACATCGATTGTAGCCCCTTATGAAATATTTATATACCCGCCTCGTTAATTTAATATCGATTGTACTTTCATATTATATCTAAGTAAACTCTTTTGTCACAATTCCTTATTATTTTTTATTTGCATATCTACTGAACATATTAACAGTTGTGCTTATATCAGGTAGTGTACTTACACAACATAACATACCATCAAGCGTCCTGTCAAGTACGACAAGGAAAATCTTGCCTAGTATCAGAATTGGCAATTTAATCTATTTTGGTTTGCAGAGGTATTATTACTTCAACAATCTGATATATTAAATATATTTAATGGTGTTTTAATGATTGCACTTTAGTCACTTTATTTTCAATTCTTCCAACAAATTCGTATTGTTCTGCTTATACATATTTATGTTATACAATATTTACCTTAAATAATAGAATATTCAAATTTTCCAAAATAAAATCAAATAAGCATGGCGGCCCTTTATTGCCGCCCTACCTTCAAAATACGTGATTACCGTCATTAAAGCACTGGCAGGAGTATATTTTTTGCTTTCAGATTTAACTCACATCACGTGTCCACGCATATTTTTATTAATACCCACAAATAATTCTATTTTTTTTTTTAATATAAGGGTGCCACCTCTTTATGACTGCGCTACCTTCAAAATACATGTTCTCCGTTGCTAGAGGATGTTGACAGAAGTATATTTTTACTTTCGGATTTAACTCGCATTGTGTGTTCTTTTGTGTCCAGGAATATCTCTATTTTTTTTTCAAATATAAGGGTGGCAGCCCTTTATAACTGCCCTACCTTCAAAATACGTGATTACCATCGTTAGAGCATGTTGGCAGGAGTATAGTTTTTACCTTCAGATGTTTCTTACTTATGTGGTTTAGTGTTCATAAAAAGAACTATTTTTTTCATATATAAGGGTGGCATCCCTTTAGTACTGGTATAATATGAAAATACACATATATTGCCGTTAGTGCATGCTACTACAAATATTTCTATATTTTTACACTTAATTCGCATTGCTTCTTTTGACTGATAAAAAATTTAAATATTCATCAAAATTGAAATTTGTAAACACTCTGTAGAAAAGTTTATTTAAATATTTTTATTAACAGCCTCTGCTTTTAATAGTTATTTTCATAGAAATTGTGATAGATGTATTTAACACATGCAATAAAGTCACAAGTAAGTACATATAATAATAATTAAACGTGTGGAAACATTTTAACAAAAGGCTGCATTATGGTAATCAATTAATAATGTCTTCTACAACTGTGGAAAGTGATACATCACTGTGAAAACCGTTGTGTTATCTTCTTACCGCGGGAACGAATCATCCAGGCGAATTGCATCGTGGTCTCTCTCCGCCAGTCGGCCGGGAGCGCACATCTCTTTCGAACAGGCAGGTATTCGGGCTGGTAGGATTTCGGTCACGTAGGAATTCGAACACGCAGGAATTCGAACGCGTGAGATGCACCCATACTTCCACCACCGCGTGCTCCCACTCTTCGATAAGGCAGTGTTGCCAGGTGGGAAAAATTCAGTGCATGAGAATAATTTCAAAATAGAGGTTTGGAGAAAAAAGCATGAGAAGGCTTAATTTATCAAAAAACACCTCTTGACACAGCTTAATTTTTAATTACTTTTGTAATGCCATTTTTATTTCATTAAAAAGCATTATGTTATGCTATTTTATCATAATTTACATTGTATGTAGGTACTATCTATTCAATTTTGCCCTCGATCTTGCCTTTATTTCTCGTTAGGTCTTTGTATTGGTTTTTAGATTTCAAAGAGTAATTTTAATAATTTTGTTATTTCTTTTTGTGTCTATTAAAAAGCATGAGATTTTGTAATCAAAATATAAGAGCATGAGATCTCATGCAAAAGCATGAGACCTGGCAACACTGGCATCAAGTGACCGGCTTCATGTCTGTAATCTGTGGTCCATGGCTTATGGCTTGCAGTTGGCGTTGGCGATACGGAACCGATTACCGTAGTAGTGGGGGGAATGCTAAACCAATGCACGGCGCCGCGCCATTTATACGTCGTACCCTCCGTGGAATGAAGCGGCAATTTCTACTTTCTCTGTAAAGATCCGCAGTTTCCGAATCTGTATAAACAAGGTATGGAAAGAGTGCAAAGGAAATTTTTAAAGTTTGTATACTTTGAAAAGCATGGATTTATCCTGTTAGAGGTTGTGATCACCAGCTACTTTTAAATGAATTTCATGTTCACTCATTAGAAATTTGAAGGCTGATGCTAGGTTTGAAATTTCTTAATTTCCTGACGCATAATAAAATTGATTCGCCTAATTTATTACAAAAAATATCCTTTCATGTTGCACCTATTGCAACACGCTGTCATTTTACTTTTTATATGCCTCGTGCAAATTCTAACCTTCTAATTAAATCACCCATGTATAACATGTTGCTTAACTTTAATACAATTTCTAACTCATGTGACATTAATATTGATACTCTAAATGTAATAGTGGATAGACTGGTGGACTCGGTACAGTAGCTATAGCGATCGTTACATATTGTATTTACTATTTCTGGTAATATACAATAATTTTGTATGTAACTATCAATTCCATTCTATGCATCTAGTATGTAGTATTGTACGGAATATTTTTTGTTTTTTTTTTCTGTTATGTCCTGTGTTGCTCACATGATTAGTATATCTTCTAAACTATATGTGTAATAATATTGTCCTATTATTGGAAAAATTTGTTGGGCAATAAATGTGTTTATTATTATTATTATCAATAGTCCGAGGGGGTGATTCTACACGAAATATTAATGTCGCAAAGCCCTATATTTCAGAAAACTCAAAATTAGCGGAGTTACAAGGCGTCAATTTTTTCTTTATAAATTTCTTCTTTAGTGTTCCTTTGTATCCACGTTGTTAATTTGACCCATATCCTCCAAGGGCCTGTCCTTGGCCTTCAAATAATGACTTAAAACTTTTTTGTTTAAATACTTTTACAAATTTGGATAGAACCTAATTAAGTATCATCCTAAGATCTTAAAAAAAGGTTATCTTATCACATTCTAAAAATTGCACATCAATCAAAATTATGATAAAAAATTAAAACTACCTATGAAACAAAATAATGTTAAATTAGCATGTCAACTCGTGTCGTTTGTGTCAGAGTATAAAAAAAAACAATAATATCTTCAACGATTTACATGAATGGAAATACGTATATTTTGTTCATGGAATACCTTTAATTGTTTGTCTCGATTTTAAACAGCAATTATACAGCGCAATCTTCAATAACATAACAAGTCTCATCAATGGCTATTTTTAGAAAAACGTGCTCTTCGAAAGATCCGTATTTAAGATTATGATGGCACCGACGTATAGAAACGAGATCAAATTATTGAAAGATTGATAAAACATTTCGTATAAAGAAAACAAGAAGGAAAAATGGGAAGGTTTTTCGAAAGTTAATCCAAGTACTCGGCATCTAATTGAGTATCAAGCCGCACGATCTATATCTAGGCTCTAACCACCATTCAGTGCAGGAATGACAGAAGCCTGGAAAACCACAATAATTAGGAGGGTGGTCAAATGTCGACCGGTATCAATTTCTCACATTGACTCTATGAAAATGGCTCAAATGAAAATAATGAATAAAAAAATAAATAAACTTTTTAATGAAAACCAAAATTCGTTTAGAAAACTGTTTCCAACATGAACACTTTACAATGTTGTACAATGAATGGTTTAAATATCTACTTGTATATGAAACAATATCGACGGTGAAATACAAATTTAAAATGCTGTTTTAAAATAATTTAAGCTGATGCTATGTAGCTAAGAGAATATCGATGAAAGTATAATTACCTTTCGACTTGTACATTCTACGAAGAAAAGTATATAAAAGAAACATGTGTATTTAATTTTCCCGTTTGAGTAACTCACATTTAAAATATAATTTCAGTATTTTTTTTGTGTTATACATTGAAAAAATAATTCATATTACATGATTTTTTTTTCCTGGTGACCTAAATAACAATTCCAGTATCTGCTATAAATAGCTATATATTGAGGAATTAATTATAAAAATATTAAGAAGATACAAATTGTGATTGACTTGACCTGAATATATTGTTATAAATATCTGTACAGCGTTCGGTCCTCTTCGGTAGTACAATTATTTGAAATGTGATTACAGAATGCCTTGTTTTCATTGGTAATATCATGGTTTGTGTGATTGCGAAATTGTTTGTAATATTCCCAATGAGCTGACAACTTTTTTTCAATGTAGATTTAGCTTTATTTCTTAATTTCATAAGTAACTTCAAATTGTCGGTTAACCAAGGACAATACTTCTTTGTAATGCGAACCGTTTTCAAAGGAAAATGTATATCATATTAACAGTTTTTCATTCAGAAAGTTTACTTTATCATTAGCCTGGTTCATAAGAAAAATATTTTCTAAATTTAAGTTGCCTAAATCATTATTGAAAGCATAATTATTCCATTTTCTAAATGTATAAAACAAGGGTTTAATTTTAGGTATAAGTTGACAAAAAAACTAATCATATCATGATTTGTTAAATTCAACCCACCAACATTAGCAGCAATACAATTAACATCAGAAGTCAGAATTATATCAATAAGTGTAGCTGAAGGATTGGTTACATGAGTAGCCTGGGTTACATGCACATTTATTGATTCATCATATCATTAAAGTAAATAGTGGAAGGGTCATCAGTTTTCAAGAAATCTATATTAACATCGTTAAGACAATAAATGTCTTCAATGGTTTGCATACACACTGATATAGATTCTTCAAAAACATCCATAAAAAACTTGTATTTCATTTTTGGATATTTATAGAATGCGTCAAAAGCATACACATACCATTAAGTTTGACCAAAATCCAAAGTTGTTTAATACTCAAACTTGTTTCAACAATTTCATAATTGTTAAAAGTATCAATGTTGGAGTTTAAAAGATATTTTTTAAGTCGATAAAATTTGGAAGCTAAGGAACAAATATTTAAATATGAAATAAGCATCTGTTCAATTTTCTATCTATTCTTAAGAAAAATAAGATGAATATAAATAAAAATATAAGAAAAATAAAGATAAATAGTGGATAATTGAAAAGACCAAAAATAAAATATTAAAGCTGTTGCCATCACAGCTAATATTAATTTATTAGTATTGCTAAATATTTTATTCAGCCCAGTGAGAGATTTCTCTTCGTTGTTGAACGATCTGTCAAGGTTTGACAGACATTGTCCCATATCATCTGGCTCAGAATTTACCTCAGATTCAATATCTGTAACAGAAATATTAGTGGTCCATTTAAATTGAGAGACAAGACGTCATTTCCGGAAAAATCGGAAGTACCACATAAATGTTGAGAACTTAAAAAGAAGTTATTTCGAAAATAAAAATCGACCTATTTTTTCCCAAAGACATCCTACCAACCGTTTACTAGTTTCAAGGGGAGCGCAAGACTTTATCGCTGCATCGTATATTATTTTTCTGTATTTCCTAAAGTGGACGTCACCAAAATGATCTTTGGTCCTAAGAGAAAGCTTCACTGACAATAGATACAATGAATGTGCATTAAGCAATCCTCTTCAACACTCAACATAAACAAACGCATTACACCTACGATACTGTTTATCTCCTGGTGAAAAATACATTGTCGTCACTAAAGTGCTTATGATTTATGATTGCCGGTAAGTGCAAAGAAAAGAACCTTATTAATTTTTTGGTCTTTAATTTAACGGAAATCATATTTTATTTGGATATTATTAAATTGTTTCATATTGTCACGGGTTTCCTAACCCGACTTTTTCTTTTACCAGAAAAACAACAGTTAATTTTTACTGATATTTATTACACACTCTATACACTACTGAATATCTACTAATTACAACTCAACTAAACACTATTTCACTTTGAAACTCCAGGAAATTTCCATCTAAACACTTCAATTCAAGAGTGACTGACTCGTTCGTTTATTCTTCTTTTATAGACCAGGTACCTTCTAGCAGCTCTAGATCAATTATTTCCCGAACGAATCTCGTCTCAATATTCCAATCGCGCCTGGATACACGGCATTATTTTGTTTGTTGCAATCTAGCGTTTTGCAATACCACGGTCGTTGAATTGGGTGCGAGCGGGGCGGGGTGACAATATTATTATTGGATAAGTAGAAAAGAAATCAATACATGTTAGATGAATTTTTAAAAATACTATAAGAAAACTAGTTCCTAAAATACATTGCCAATATTTTAATAAATAATTATTCCACCTCTCCTGTTTTCCTGAAATTGATTTTCACCTTATTGGGTGAGATTTTGTCCAGATCTTCCAGCAGGAGATACATCTTGCCAAATATGGAAACTCTGGTCCGTTCCCCTGCTGGTCAGTAACATAGTATCTGCCGATATCTTGCTCTCCATTCTCCAAACACAACCATAAGTACTCGTAAATTACAATAATGTTTGAAGCAACGATTAAATTTTGTAAATAATACGAGTAAGTCAAGAATGCAGAATCAAGGAAGCAGTTAGAGACTGAGAAAGAATTTTGATTAAATTATAAAATGCATCAGGAAAAAGTTTCAGTACCCTGAATTTATGTAACAGATAATAATGAAAGTTGATTTATGGCAAAATAATTAAGACTAAGAAGAGTAAAACGAAATCAATTTTCGCATTTTTTTAACGATCTCGTATATATTTAGGTATCTCTGGATTTCTTTACTCTCTATACATATCTATACAATCATGTCAGATTGTAAAGATTACACGCATTAGCTCTCGAGTAAATATCTCGTGGGTGATGAATCCTACGTACGGAATTGAGTTTATTTATCAAATAAATCCAAAAGGAGTAACTATTCTCTGATAACCCACCTACATAAAAAAAACAAAAAAATAAGTGTTTATTCACTATTGTAGAAATATAAATTGTAACACATTAGATTTGACTACAAATTAGCTATGTTTTTTACTGTAAATTTATTTTAGCTAATATAAATCAATTATCCTATAATTCCATAGATTTAGGAAGTCATAAGCCAAAGACTTTTGCACATCCTGTCAATTTCCCAGTCCTCTCACCCACCAATCACAGACACAAATGATGTCATGTTACCACTCGTTAAATTGTTGTTGGCTGGTGTAGTTTGAAATTATTACTTACCTGTCTGTATTAGGTCCATATTTAATATAATTTCTTGGTTACTATTACTTTTGGGTACAAATAAAAATGTAGTAATAATGTAACTGGGATTAAAATAAAATGTGAAATTATTTACGAGAACTTTTGCTGCTTGCTTGCTGAAGTTTTATTTAGAGTTATAATTTTAGATTCCTTAGAGATGGAAAAAGAAAGGAAACTTGAATAACTGCATTAAATTTAAGGAAAGAGTATATTTATTATTATGTGTGTTACTTTCATATAGTCATATAGACGAAATAAACATAAAAATATTAAGGACAATCCTTCATTGAAATTTATGTGAATTTCAAATTAATTTATGTTTAAAAACAGTATATAATAAACTATTTTTAATTAAAGGTCACTGATTTTCATGTTTTATGATGTTTTAAATAAAAATGTTTAATCAGTACCTACTGTTTCCTTAATTAAAATTTAAAATAAAATAAGTATATACTTCTCATTTCTCATGATGATAACACTCAGTCTTAGATGAAAATGAATGACATTCAACAAATAATTTAATTCAAATCAACACAAATCAATAATAATAATCGATGAGATTTTGATTTATTTTACAAATTACTAATAAATTTGCCAATACTATAAGTTTCTTTTTTTTCTTTTTTCTTCAGTACCTATAACTATATAAAAATGGACATATTAATAACCCATACAGCAGATACAAGAATTATTTGTTACTGATTTTTTTTATTAAATACTTACATTATATCTATAGTAATCATTAATTATTCATGAAAATGGGAAATTTATAAATACAAACCAGATGTTTTCACCGCCTAAATCATCTAATCGCGGAAAACAGGCATCCTTTGCGCTAGTTAAATTTAGTATTTGCTGTCTCTATCTCTTTCAATATTTTTGTGCAATTCCTATTAAAGAAATCATATATTTCTAAAATAATTAGTTAATATAAATTTACTAAGAAAACCAGTCAGAGTTAAAACAACTATGGTTATTCGTCGGTTACCTCACCTATAGCATATTGATGAGAGCTAAAAAGCTTGGAACCGGCATATGACTGGTGGGTTGCTGAAGAATGATTTTAGTTGTTTGCTATAGTTTTTCTAGGTGCAATTCAATGCTAGTCGGGACATTAACCCACAGAGTACTTGATTCCTGGAATTCCCTGTTTGCAAATTATCGTTCTCGCAGAATCGCGATACAGATCTAAAGCTTTCAATGGTGTCTACAGCTATGTGAAAGGCTTCGTGTCTGTGACTTCTCAGTCCAGCATGGTGTAACGAATGACCGCTAGATGTAGCTTTCCTACACCGCGTACTCCATTATTTGTTACAGAAGATTGTATCTCAACTTCTCTTGGTGCGCTGTGACATTGACTTCAGGCAAAATTGACGTGGAATAGTAATAGGTAGCACTCTGTTTATGTACAAAACTTTACAACGATTCCCTTTTTTACCGAGGCTGATTCCCTTTCAAATTATTCAGTCAGTGGGTTTAGTTGCAACGCAGCAGGAAAGCGACTGCATCTGTCCCAATCGATTAAGTGTCACTGTTGTGCAGCGTCGACTGAATATCCTTTTCTCTATTTCTCGGTTATTCGACATCAAACAAGCAATAATTAGCTAGCTTAACACGCATGCAGCTGTGTTATAAGCTGCAACAAACGTGGAACACTGCAGCTCTTTACTGGGCGTTGTTGAAACATGTTAATTACTTGGTAGATTGACATCTGTCGGCTGCATATTAGAGAATTCCAGATACTAATGCGAAGTTGACTGAAGCAGAAATGAGCAGATATGTTACACACAATACTCGAATTCGGACAATGTCCGAAAAAAGTATACAAAACTAGTTCTGAGCTCCGAAAAATTCCCAAACCCGAAATTATACATTTAAGCGGTTACTGCATATTACAAAATATGAAGGACTAGTTCTGGGCATTATAAGGTGTTCAAAACTAGTTTTGTGCATTTTGAAATGACTAGAACTAGTTCTATTCATTTTCTGAAAGTTATGTTACACACGATACTCGAATTCGGAAAATGTCCGAAAAAAGTATGCAAAACTAGTTCTGAGCTCCGAAAAATACCCAAACCCGAAATTTTACGTTTATACGGTTTTTGACTATTGCAAAATATGAAGGACTACAATTAGATACTTTATTAAAGCGCCACGCTAGTTGCAGCCATACAAATTCGTACAGCTCGCGTTCCGTTAAGCTCACTATACTCGTATGACTTTCCTTACACCTTCAAGCATTTTCTTAGTTCCAAATTAACAAAGTTATTAGATATCTAGAACATTTAAATAAATAAAATAATGCATCGCTTCCAGGATGCTCATTTATTTTGTTCTCTTTACGTTTTAAACCCTAGTTTATTCGTATCAAAAAATATGATTTAAGAATCTTAGGAACTAGATTTTTTTCTAAAAAAAAGTCGTGCAAGCCGCATCAAAATCGGGAGTTATTTTGCAACTAGTTTTAAGACACCTAAAGAGGCCCGTTAAGATTTATGCTCAATATGCATGTACATATATCGGAACGAGATTGTAATTGAATAGTTACAACAAAAGAAGGAAGATGTATTATTTTAGATATTTTATTTCAAATATTGCCAACTGTAATAAAAAATAAAACTTTGTCTTTATATAGCTTTAAAAAGTATACATATCAAAAAATATATTATTTATTTGAGCACGAACTGGAATGATGACATTTCGAGTTGCACAATATATTCTTTTTTCAACAAGAACACGCTCGAATCATACATCTACGAGTTAATTCTTAAACACCACTGTGTGATAACTGATGACAATACAGACATAACCCTACTTTTAATTTGTTCATTGGTATAACTTTCAGAAAATGAATAGAACTAGTCAATATTGTACCGTAATATTTTAGTTACTATTCTTGATGCTTCTTTTGTAAAACTCTCCTTTTTCGAGATCATTACTCATTTTTTAAAGTCATGCAACAATGGATATAACGGCAGAGAATTGGGCTGCATTTAATAATATTTTTAAATTTTAAATTCGAAAGAAATGCCTAGATTTACCAATTTTACGTAAACAAATATTTTAAAATATATAATTCCGTTTACTAAGAAAAAATATTTAGTGTGTAAGAACACTTACAGTAATTGCTAAGCTTATTCGTCTGTCTTAGCAATGTATAAACGGCTTTTTATAATTGTTATGTTTTTGGTGGTGATCGGTGCTATTATTTGATATGGGCACAAACCCGCTATCTGTATCTGTGGCACCGATAGCGGGTCTGTCCCCACAGAGCCTAGCCAGAGAACAACCAGGGTAGGTCAAAGAATCCCGATTGATGCTAAGGATGTGCACATTAATCCTGTCACTGGCAGCATCAAGTTACCGAGGTCACGGCATAATAACCCGTAAAATTATTATGTATTAAATACAGAGTTTTTGCCTAAATTATGTACATTCACCTCGAGTATTAAATGACTATTTTACACAATACCTATTTCAAATATTTTTTAACAGAAACATTTTTTTTTTTTCAAATTGATAGATGGAAGAGACGTAACTATTCAGGAGTATCATACTCTACTAATTTTAGTCCATTTGATTTCAGTTCTGTTTTTGGGTTTATTTTAAGGTGTTTATTCTGAATCTGTGGAGAATATTAATGAACTGAAAAAACCATAGATTTTTCAAAATATTAAATTTTTAGTAATTAGAAAACTCGTTAACGCAATTCTTGGGCAGGCGGTCATATAGAGCAATTAGAAAACTAAAATATATAATTAGTGAATTAAAATGTTAATTTTGTTATGTTAAATTAAATTGTAGTGTACAAATGTGTTAACTAATCTGCTTGTTTTCATTTTGCTTAGTTAATTAAATTACAAAAAACATTTATTTGTGTAAAAATTGTAAATCTGGTTAGTCCTCGGGTTAGTCTTATGTTACATTTCTTATGTACATTTTGTATAAAATCAGTTAAGACATTTAAATCCTCTCTAAAACCTAAAATTATTTTCAAATTGATATTTTGAGCAATTCTTTGGCAATTTAAATTTAAAATTGTTTTTCTGCGGCTATCTCTATTGTTGCATGACTGGAAAATCTAATTTACCTCGAAAAAAAGGTTTTTTTAAACAATTATTAAGAATAATAAAATAAGAAAAATTTTAAGCTACAATATTGGAAGAACTTGTCCTTGGGTGTACGTCAGAAAAATAACCATTTCCTCCATTTTCTGCGTTTGTTTTTTAGGCGTCGTTTACATATAATATCTCTATTAAATTTCAAACTGGCAAAGTTATTGCGAAACATAAAAGTTCAACTTTATCTGTATCTTTTAAGAAAGATTTATATATAGGTAAGTAGGATTAAATTGTCATATTGACATCAAAAATGCGTTGTTAATGGGATGATTTTTTTACAACACCCTATAAATACATTAGCTTTATTCGTAGTACACCAAAACCACTTTTCAATCATCAAACAATTTAGAACATTGTAATTTGAACCTTAAATACGCATTGCAAATGCCGTGACAGTCCAACCGTCACGGCATTTGCAGTTGGAAACAATTAGAGCTATTCTCTATCCCAAGCAAAAAAATATGTCGACAGCAGATTACTCATCAATTGCTACGTTTGTGTGAAAAGAAACTAACACTGACAATATAATCGACGATCAACACGGTGATGGGTCTACTTATGTCTGAAACATTTTGTTTGGAATTGAAAACTAAAACAACTAAAAAAAAAGTAATTAAAGAAATATTTATAATTTCGCAGATTAAAAGTATATGTTCTTTTAGCCCAGTTTCAGATGGACGCATTTTCTTTTTATACAATGGATAAACATTAGTAAAATGAAGTCATATGACCAGCAGTGGAATAATCATTGCTGGATGATCACTATCGATCCAAAACAAAACTGAAATTAAATTTAATATAAACGAAGAATTTTCTTAACAATTATTTGTTCAATTATACCACAAAGGTAATTAACAGGTATCTAAACTAAAACTTTTACATATATATAAAACCATCTTCTGTGACTATATTGTTTTAGTTTGTTTGCAACAAAATTTGATTTACTTTACATTAGTTGACATTTTATTTACAGATTTTAGCTTCCTCGAGTACACTTTTATTTTAAAAGGTTTTGAATAAAGCGATATTTTTATTGGATTATGATAATGTATTACAAATAGTGACGATATGAATATAAATTATAGCAGTACTACATATAACCTTTTCACCCTCAATATTAGTATCTTTAACGTGTTCGTAGGTAATGCTAAAAATATCTACATATTTTTTAAAACAAATTCAAGTAACTATTTTTTGTATTATTTCAGACACATTTTATAGCTTCTGAATAACTGTTTCTCGGTGAAACAAATAAAACCGAATTCAAATGGGTGTGCGCCAGATGTTACTTATTTGCATAAATTTTAGAAAAAATCAATCAATCAATTTCTAAGTTGCGTAAACTTAAATATAAAACTTTAAACCTTTAAATTGATATTGGCTGATTTCGTAATCCGAAGATAATTCAGAATACTGCATAGTATAGTTTCACTACGTAGTTCTAAAATTACTTTACCCAAGTTAATTGAAAACGTGTGTGCCTTAACGACTTCATTATAATTTATATTCTTTCGCCTACTTATAATATTTTTATCTATTAACATTTCCATAGAAACAGAAATTTTTAAAATCTTTCATTCACATTCAATTTTGGTGTTGATTTAGGCTTCTCTCGAAAGACATACCATCCAGATATGTCTCTCAAAATGTCAGCAATAGCGTTTCCACTAGACAGGAAAGTCTTTAAAGTCTTGTTCTTGTTTTTGCTCGAGAGTTTAGCAAATTTCTTGTATCGCAATTTTGCAAGACTCTCGCATGATCGTTTCGAAACTTGCATACAAATGAGAAATATAGAACTATTATGAATTTGGTAACAGTGGTGGTTACTCTCGATTAGCTGTGGTCCCACTTGGAGCTCACACGTAAGTATAGATGTGGTCGCTCGTCGACAATGGTCGATTGGTAGATGTTATAAAGTATAGACTTCACTTTTACATAATGGAGGAAATAGACGAAACAGAATCTTTCAATAAAGTGGCAGTAACTTATTTATAATTAGTTCAGTTCTGCAGAACTGGATCTAGACTCAATAAATTTAGATTTTAAAATTATATAGAAAGGGGAAGCTGCATGATTTTATATTGGTTTAAAATGTTTACAGAGTCTTCCTTTAAACATATTGAAAGGTCAGAACATGTGTCTAGCGATAATAATCACATAATAAATGAAAAGAAATGTAAGTTTGCTTTACCACCGATTTTCTAAACCTACCTGTATTTCCAGTTGAATTTACGTTAAAATGGTCTTCACAAACAAATAATGTTGCAACGCTTCCTGTCTACACTGTTGTATTTAGGTATACACGTGCAAATGGCGTCTTATGTCACAGGTCTACACTGTAATGGCGACCGTTTTGTGGAGGCGTGGCGAGACACTAAAATTTTAAATACCGTTTTTAGACTTATTTTTCCACAAAATTGTCTAGAATAGACGTCATTTAAATAATACATTATTTCTTCTTCTATTTGTAATACCATGCAATTTCCTCAATGCAATATTTACTTTTTCAAATAATGTTCACTTAAACATTACCTCTTCTTATATCTGCAAGACTTCTCGCATAGCAATATTTCTTGTCTGATCTCACAGACTTTTTTTAAATCTTATCTTGTTTTACATTTCTTATATTGCGAGATCAAGACAAAAGGCAAGGCAAGATTGCCAACATTAGTCATCAAGCTCGGAAATCACAAACCTAGAAAAATATCGACTCGTCGGTTCATGATATAGGTCACGTGACAGGTGCCGCATTTTCTAGGGACCTAAGGTCCAGAAAATGGATATTTTATTTGCTTTATGTTGGCGGTTGTGCAAATATGATGGCTGCATTGCAATATGAAATTAACTAACTTGCTGTCATTTTAAATGTCATTAAAGAATGTGACATTAATGTGACCAATCACAGTAAACAAATGAACTTCATGCTACAATACAACCAACGTAAATTGGCATAAAAACCAAGTTTTAGCGATTCTGTACCTTCTAAGGCAGCCATGAATTTGCGGTCGCTGGCAATATGACACTGGCACAGTCTATATTTTTCTAGGTTTGTGTCGGAAATTGTTCAAACATTGACAACTGTCATAGAAGCCCGTAAACGGAACATCAGTATAATTTTTATTATCATATTCTGAGGTTGCTTTTAATTTATGAGACAAAATTATACAAATTATTATCTATGCGTATGATCTTCTGAGGCTTCTAAATCTATGTTACTTTACTACCCATATTGATTTGAATATATTTCAATCAATACCTTCTCATCATGGTCCTTCGGTAGAAGAAACAAAAGTGATAAATAAGATATATAGGTACACAATTCTTGGGGTAAATGAAAAACAGCGTAAACGTGTTCTATCAAAGGGCAGAGGATATCTGATAAATAAAATAAATTGGCCAGAAAATTTTTACGTTACCAGCTCTCTGTTTGCACGCAATAAAAGAATCAACATTCCCTAGAAGTTCTACGGTAGCTCTATCATTTCACGTATATTAATACAAATGGTGCTGTACAAATCTCGTACCAAACAGTAAATAACGAAAATTGATGCTTCTTTCGCTTAATTTGCTCTAATAAATATTTGTTTGGCCTCAAAACACAATAAAACTCGGAAATAATTCTTTATGTATGTTTAGGACTTTTAACTCTTTTAACAAATAGATAATAGTTATTTTTTATACAAGACGATAACTTGTTATTTTATCGTAGACCGAAAAAGATTAATTCACTTCAATTAATTTCGAGATATGATAATGGAATTTTATCGTCATTTGTAAAACAATGTTTTTTTCTATAGTCTAAATATCGTAGCGTTTAATAAGAAAAAAAAATAGAGATTATCTGAAACGATTTTAACACACATTTGCATAATTAACATTGGTTTCTATGGAATTTGATTATTAAACGAAGTCATCCCTTTAGATTGTCAATGTGCGGTCAATGTAGTGTCAACATTTATTTCTTCTTTGAATCATTTTTTGTGGTTAGAAGCAGGAATGTCTGAAAACGAGATAATAGAAAAATTATTACCATCCGATATTCAGGCTGAAGCGTCAACGGCAATATCCAAGTTATTACCATCATAATCTCGATTGAGCATATTTTTCGAAAAAATGGAAAATGCAACCTTGGTCTATGATTCAGTGGTTAAGTAATCATACTAAGTAAGTATCATACTGGTGAGTGAAGATATCGATATTTCATAGTAAGAATGAACTGAGGAACCATTTACAGTCATGTAGTATCAAATGAACTTTTGTTCGTTGAACAGCGACCTTATAACTTTCCTAAAACTATCAATTAGCAGTTACAAACCAAAAATGTCAAACAATTTTAATCCGGAAGATGTGATAAAACTTCTACAACTGTTACAGATGATGAATATATATCTCCTTGTTAAGATAATACCTCTAAAATCAGTGTGTATATTACTTGTTTGGCTTCCAGGTTGTAGTTATCATGAGTTTACATGGAGCATGCAGTTCGAATGAGTTGCACAGATTAGAAGTTAGCAACATTGACGATCAGCAATCTGTAATGCGTGTTCCTCTTCTGGAAAAATCGGTTGTTCCGAAATACAAATAATAAATCTGGAGACGGCTTCTTGACGATTATATGAAAATACATTTCCGTACGCCCTCAGAACGTGCCCCCATAACAAATTCTTCATCAACTATAGACAGAAGAAATACATTGTTCAACTTTCGGTAATAAACATTTATAAAGTAAAATTAAATTAAAAGATGGCTGAGTTTTTAAAGCTGCCAAATCCAGGATTGTATACTGGACGTTGAGACATAGACTGAGGAATCACTGACCAACAAGATTATTGTATCAGAATGCATGCTTAATAACATGGAAAATTTAATCATTGGCGCCAATATCCGTATCCTGGTCAGAACAAAAAAAAATAATTTTCCCTTCCCATGCGTATTTCTGAGAATGTTAATTGTAATATAAATATTTGTATTTACAAAGAGTGCTTAATGATTTAAATTAGTGGTTATAAGTACTTCCTTAAAAAATAAAGATATGTATCTATTCTTACTGTTAAAGTATCATTTTATCCACCCTAGTGGTTACTTTATCGGCGACTTTATCTACGATTTTTAGCAGATGAAAGGCAACTTTATCTATAGAATTTTTTTTATAAATGGGTAATAATCATTAAATGTCGATATTTACTTTTCATTAAAATCTACAATTAGGTACTTACCTGTTTGGTCGGTCAATGTTCGCACGGTTTAAGGCGTCAGTACTTGAATCGAAGTGGCTAGACCGGTGTTGGTTTGATCCCCGCAGCTGGCGGTAGACAGTATACCAGCTATACTCGTGGAGAGAATTGACACCCTCTATGCTGGTATGGTAGGGTGGAAGAATGTTGACTGTGTGGAACAATGTGATACCAATCGACATTTGACTACCCCCTTAATTAAAGAGGTTTTCCTCATTCCTGCACTGAATGGTGATTAGGGCCTACCAACGTAAGGCGTTCCTGGGCGCAAATGCGGTTTGTTTAATACTAATATGCAGCCCCCTCTCCCACACAAGTCTTCGACTTCTGGGGCAATCCTCGTGATTAGAATGAGGGGTAGAGATATTATTATTATTACCCACTAAACAGAGTAAACAATAATAAATATCAATACAAAGAGGGATATGTTACACACAGCTTTAAAAAAAAATAGTTATAGACATATACATATACAATTGTAGTGATTTTCAGATTTTTACCTCATTTTCCCTTACAATGATAGGTAGCGGGTCCAACCTTGTACAGGGGTACTAGCCTGAGAATAACAAGGGCAGCTCAAAGTATTAGTTACGTAAAGACCTGTTTTTGGAATTAAATTTATGCTATTATTTTTATCGCTGGTCGATTATCTCTAAACCAATTGTGAATATATTTGATAAACCATGTTTTTAAATGACACTCAAACAATTTGGGAAAAGATGTTAATAAAAAAGTACCGAAATAATTGTCTATTAAATTATATACATATAAAGGAACAGCCAGTTCAATTGTCGGTCATCACACCTATGACATACTGATGAGGGCCAACAAGCCCGAAACCGATCTATGTGCAGTATCATTTATGGCGCGTCGGGGAGAGGTCTGCGTTAAGTACCTGCTGCAATGTAGATCGCTTTCTGCAAGCCGAGCCACTTAGGCCGAGCAGGAAGTAAGCAAACTACTTATATCTCACCAATCGTCTATTACTCTGTCAAAAGTTATTGTGTATCTAATAAATTTTTATTAGTGTTAAATACAAATCCTCAAAGATAGAGTAAGTAAATAATAGATTTAAATACTATATCTAGGACATTTGACAAATGATGAATGATGAACTGTCATACTTGACAGTTTTATTTAAAAATATAAGTTGAATATGAACTTTATTTTTTGTACGATACCTAGACAACCAGTTAAATATTACAAAGTACTAGATGACGGTTCTACCATAACACATTTATTCATAGTTTAAATAGGAATTATTGGGATTTTATGGTACAGTGGCCATCTAATATTTACGTTTCTAAGTAGTTGATTGTCTAAATGTAATACAGATCATAGTATGCCCCAGACATATTGAGATACTGCAAGGTTACAAATGACAGTGCTTCTGACTGCTTATAATGTAGTAGGTACGATGAAATTTTTTTAAAATTTTATAGTAATATGAGCATGTTTATATGTTTTACTCTTTATCACAATTATATTAGAAGATGTAAATTAGATACGCATAAAGACAACATAATGAGATTATGACGTAATCAATTAAGTGACGAATTCAAGAAAGTAGCATCATATAAATTATTTTCTAAGTATGTCAGAACACATTGCAGTAACATAAACACCGGCATGTGTAAAACACTTTTAAGGTAGTATTAGAAATATTGTTTCGGGATGTCAGATCCATATGGTCAATTTTATAAGCGTAGACTTTTGTATATACATATAGGTTGGTCCAAATTAATCTCATTTTCATCTCAGAAGTATGTGTTCCAGTGAGTGATATCCCAACATTTCTGGGACATACTGTCCCAGTTAATAATATAGTACATTTGACAACAAAATATCACAGATAAACAGCTGCATGACGGTGAGAGTTGGTGGTTGTAGTTGAACAAGTAGACCAAACTCTATTCTGTGTACCATTCAGTGCAGGAAAGAGGAAAACCTGGAAAACCTTAATTAGGGGGTGGTTAGATATCGTATCGACCGGTATCAATCTCTCACTTTGACCCAAGGCAACATTCTTGTACCCTACCATACCCACAGAGAGGGGTGCCAATTCTCTCCGCCAAATATGGTTGGTTTATGGTCTACCTGCCGCAGGATATAGATACGATATGATTTATGACACATTAATAATCGAAAGACTAATTAACTAATTTACAGAAAAACCGGTCGTAATTCGCAAAACGACGTATTTATATATTGTCTAAGTGACGTCTATCATGCCGAAGAAGATTTGTGTTGTTCCAGGTTCCAGCAAATATGCAATGTAGCCAAATTGTAGAATTATTCACATTCCGGATATGAATCATGATGTGTAGAAAACGGTTAGGTATATTTAGAAATTATATTGCATAATATTTTTTTTGCTTGATTTGACGCAATCTATCATCTATCAAAATAACGGTAGTAAAATTCCTCACATCCGATATGAACAATGGTTTGCAACCTATTATTGCATGATATTGTTTCTTTCTATTAAAACTGTGGTAGCTAAACTTATGATTTAAAGCTGTCTATTGTGCTAACTCTAACATAGGCCTTAGGCAAAGCTAATGAATATGGAACTCATTCGATGTAATATTCTCTTCGATAGTGTATTGGGTACAGAAAGGTCAAACGTTACTTGGCGTTAAACGTCTTCGCAATCAATTGCCTTGTAATAAGAGTCGTCTGGTCCGTGCGGCCTCCAAGGAGCAATTTGTCTTTATTTGAGATAACGGTGTCATAATTATCGCATTACTCCAGTCATCCATCAGTTCAACATGTGGTAAATTACACCGTTTACCGCAACTCAATTAGTGTTGAAGAATTATAACCTGATAAGTAACATCAAAGTAATTGTGCGATGTACAGAGTCAAACTACTTTAGTACACTTATCGGCTTATGGACACATAATAGAAAACTGTAGTGATTTTTAGGCTTCCACGGCCAGTGCTATCATTTGATACATAGTGATTTTCTGGGTTGTTGTGCCGTGGCCTCGGTAACTGGTCGCTGCCAGAACAACTTTTGTCTGCGTTGGTTGTTCTCGGACTAGGCTCTGTGGGGACAGAGCCGCTATCGGTATCTCAGGGTCCGCACTTATATTGATTTTGGCTCCTATTATTAGTATTACGACTGCTACGGTCGGAACCGCAAATGCTTCGCCGGACTGAGCTCAGTCGCCCAGATATACCGATAGCGGGTCTGTCCCAATGAGCCTAGTCCGAGAACAATCAGGGCAGATGAAAGAATCCCAGCTAATGCTAGGGATGTGCACTTTCATTCTGTTTCTGGCAGCAGTTACCGAGGTCACGACATAGCAACCCAAAAAACCACTGTGTCAAATAATATAAAACTGATACGTGCAATTAGGTTTGCAATAAAATTATTTTGTTTTAAATGCAAATCATATTTTTATTATAAAACTGTAACATACCAAATCAAACACAGCAGTGTTATTGTGTTGCATGTATTGCGAAAGAAGTGAGGCTAACTGCGGCACTCAGGTCTTGTGATCCATTGTGTATACCGCTAGTAGCAGGATTTGTAATAGGCCCGCGTTATGCGCAGAAACCAGTGCTAGTTGTAGTGGAGTTATTTCAATGAAATCAATTAAATAGACCAAATAAATGTTCCATAAGACCACTTCCAATAGTTTGAAAGGGCCGTATTTTTGAACCAGTGTTTTCTACAAATACAAATAATTTTAGATATTTAAAATCTGAATAATATAGAGCTTAGCAAATAACAGGAATGTTATCTCAATAATAATAATTCCATTCAGTGCAGGAATGAGGAAAACTGGAAAGCCTCATTAATTAGTTTTGTTTACTTTTGCTTATAAGTATGGGAAAATATGTGCGTCTTACAACACTTTTTAAAAGGTAGCAATTTTTACTTACACCCTTTTAAACTTTCTCAGTGCATAAGTCTCTAGTTTTACAATAGTGATAATAATGACAAGTACAACCTAACCTAACTATATACAATTAATAATAATAATAATAATAATAATAATAATAATAATAATAATAATAATAATAATAATAATAATAATAATAATAATAATAATAATAATAATAATAATAATAATATCTCTACCCCTCATTCTAATCACGAGGATTAGTCCAGAAGTCGAAGACTTGTGCAGGAGAGGGGGCGGCATATTATTATTAAGCAGGCCGCATTTGCGCCCAGGAACGACTTACGTTGGTAGGTCCTAACCACCATTCAGTGCAGGAATGAGGAAAACTTAGAAAACCTCATTAATTAGGGGGGTGGTCAAATGTCAACCGACACCAACATTCTTCCACCCTACCATACCCGCAGAGAGGGTGCCAATCTCTCCACGAATATAGCTTATATACGGTCTACCGGCTGCAGGGGTCGAACCCACAGCGATCCAGTCACCTCGATTCAAGTACTGACGCCTTAAACCGCGCGACCACTGACCGATCCTAAATTAAAAAGAAAACATTATCAGTAAACACAGAGAATATTTTATGATACATTGTGAACATACAAAATAAATATGATTTGTGAGTGCTACGAAAAATATGCTATAAGTATTTTAGTCCGTCAAGGATCATATTTTTTAAGAAGCTTATAATATGAAATGTGTCATATTTTTAGAGATGATGTCGTTGCCTTGTTGAAATCCTCAATCAAACATGATACTACGTTTATATAAATGTTGGCCTGTCTTTGAGATGCTAATTTAAAAATTTAACAACATAGGAAAAACATTGATGAAAAATATTGTAATGTGAATCAGAAGTAGATGTAATAAATTTAACTGGAGATTCACAATATCCTTAATATTTAAAACTAAACAAAAACGATTACATAAAGGGTAAAATTTTTTATTAATTAAATAGGTCGTTACCATGTTTCATTTCAACTGTATTTTCAGTAGAAAAGGCACTTTACCTGAAACGATAACAGTTTTCAATCGGTGCACTGAATATTTCAAATAGGATTATTTCGAAAACTGTTACTCCTAACGACTTCAACAAGGTATACCTTTTTTAGATACAACAGGTAGGAGAATCGATTGTTTCAATAGACAGATGGATACACTAAACAGCAAAAAAGTTCTGCCATTTAAAAAAAACATGCTGTGCCATAAGTGGCGTTATTTGTGACGTCAAAATTAGTTAAAAATTTTATTTGCCGTGCCAAAAACCTAACTGTGCCAATTTTTTTGATACTCGACAGGTTTCAAAGTTATTGAGATATTTCAAAATAAAATTCTAGCATTGAACACCCTGTATTCTTTAAACCAGCAACATTCGGATAAGGCATATTTGGCTCAATCGCCATATTTTGGTGTGTAGTATCTCCAGTTCAGAGATTGCCCATTCTTAATGAATCACCCTGTATATGCAATAAAGTTATTATTGTTATCACCTATGGTATACTGATGAGAGATAACAAGCCTGAAACCGGTATATTTTTTGTGATGTGGCCGACAACAGTTCTTGGTTGTTCACACAGATACTGCAGATGTAAATCAATGCTGGTTGGGGCATTAGTCCGTGAAGTAGTTACCTGCAGTATCACTTATAGATTATGATCTAATAATCAGTTCTAGATATTATTTTCCTTTAACGATGTATTTGATCCAAGTATATATTTGCTGTGGTATGTACCCATATTTATATTTAGTATAGATTTTTTTCAATTATATTAATACTGTAGTAGCAAGAATTTGAAATAGCTGCTGTTAGTGGATAATCCTGACGAACCTGTAATGAGTAAAAATGTTGTTTTGGCAGTTTGCTACAACGAAATGAAGAACGAAAAAAAACTCTGCAGTGATCCGAATTATCTGATATCTAGTAGGTATTATTAGTAATAGCAATATTTATTTTTATTGCTTTCAGAATTATCAACGCCACGAAAAGTAAGCTTATAGTTCGAAGCCATCTCGAACGACTGTTATCATAGGCGCAGAATTTCCGGGGAAAAGGATTTTTGTCTCATTTTTTAAACATCGCGGTATATTTCAAAATAATTTTTTATTGTCTTTTGGGCCTCGCTGAGCACATGATAAAAATTAGTACTACTAACTATATATGGATGCAAGATGTACAAAACTCAATATTTCTCAGAAATGTGTGGGTTAAATAACCCCATCAGCATTTCTGTCTGTTAGACTTACCTAACTTCAGACAAAATTCTTCAAAACGTTATTATTTAAAATAAAGTTAACACATCGAACTACAAAATTAATGTATCATGTCGCTATCTTTACAAAAGATGTGGCATCTCTCCCGGATTTAGCTTACACACCTTCCAAAGTTCTGATAGAGAGGAAACTTTCATTTTCGTGGCATAATAATAATCTAATACTTTGATGTACGTACGTAGCAAACTTACTTATTATAAGGTTTAGTCTATTATTCTCAATGAAAGCTTCAGTTAGAATGTAAACAAAATTCAGAACTCCTGTCGGCGGTAGAAGAAAATTATCATTATCCAATTTCCCGTAGAACACGTTCTGTTTAGTTTCTCTCAGTGTATATTAGCAGTATATCCTCCTTAGAATACGTAACTAGATACCAATTCATGCATATTGAATTACACCGTCTATTCTAGTCGCCAGGAGAATTAATAACCCCTACAATCAATACCCTGAGATGGGTACATGTATTTAGGGGAGAAAGCATTGTTTATTTGGCACACGTTCAAAGCGGATCTCGATAATTATCGCGCTGACGATAGACAAATATAGACGTCATTTTATCTACACGCTGATACATTAATCATTCGGATATCGGTTCCAGAATAAACATTTTTTTTTAATTTGCATTTTGGCCTTCCTTGTTTTGGCTACGTAGCCAGACTTTTTGTTTGTTATCAGTCTGTTCGCAGCTGTCAGACGTATGCTTAGCGGTATGAAACTTCAAAATTATAAATGGTTGTCTCCGCACAAAACACCTATTTGCCAGTGTTTGGGAATGAAAATAGTCCTTTTAGACTGGACTGTTTAAATAATGAAACAGTCACTTCTTTTGTGGTAATGTTTTAGAAACATTCAGGAATATGTTGAAATACTCCTTCTCTATATTGGTTAATATACAACGTGTGGCGTCTTTAATGCAGAAAAATAAAATACAGATTCCTGGAAATATTTGATATAAAAAGGGGTTTATATCAAAAAGTTATATATGCATGTTTTGCCAAGAAAATTGAATTTCACTTTTGTAGCAAAGAAAAATGATCGCGATGATTCAGAAAATTACAGACCCATTACTGTTTCCTCGGCATTGTTCAAGGTTTTTTTAACAGGCAATTCTTCATATATATTTTATTGATAGGATCGATCGTTTCCTAAGCAGTAAGTCCACCGCTACTGGTAGGCACTCATATTATTCTCGTATTATAAGGTCTATAGAGGCGGGTGAATGCCCTGTTGGAATCTTTTGTGGTCTCAGTAGGGCTAAATCGTGACCAATATGTTGCTTTTGATAATGTGAGATAACGAAAATAGATATTGGAGTACTCCAGTGTTCTGTTTCTATTATTAATTAACGATCTAGATAGGTTGTCTGGATCGGCATCTTTTACCTTTTATGCCGATGATACATGTGTGGTGAATTCAGACAATTGGGATAAACATCTGTCCGAGGTTTGTAGTACTGTATTCTTTAATATGAGCAATTGGTTTAGTCAAAATAAAGACAGACAAAAAACATGTAGTAGCATCAATGTCAATGTAAACAGTACAGATATTAATAATGCAAGTTTCATAAAATTCTTAAGTCTTACCATCGATATCTTACTTGGAGTGGTCAGTGTGATGACTTGGTAATGAGACTAAATTCTATCGGATATCAATTTAAGAACATCAGAAAGGTTGTGAATATAAACCTACTCATAAAACTGTACCATGCTCAGATTCAGTATAGCTGGCAGTACTGTGTATGTTCATCCATGTAATGTTTTTGTCCTTTATAATGTTTTAACATTGCTTCCGGTGTTCTTTTATGAGATGGGAATCTATATCTTTACTAATAAGAGTCAGTATGCCTCTAGAAATCAGATACATTCTGTTAATACACGGCAGGTTGACCATTTAATAGACCATTTGATAGATGTAATAATTCTAAGATCTCTGAATTATTTTTGGTTTAAGAATCTTTAATAGATACCTCATAGATAAAGATCTGTGGACCGCTTTAAAAATGCACTGAAAATATACCTAGTAGACAATCTTTTGCTGATAATTATTTTATTAGTTAATTTTACAATTACCGTCTGTCTTGTGTAAATTTGAATTCTATTTTATTTTATTTCTATGATGGCTATTCCTATTCAGTGAATTAACTTGAGAAAATATATTATTATTATAAATCCTAGTACGGCTCTGGAGAAAATTTTACCGTTTGACCGTTTATCAGCCATGAACCTAGCGGTTGCTTGTCCAAAGGCCGAGTTAGTGTTGTCAGATGGTATAATTTTACGGATATTTGTAAATCGAACAAATAAAGATATAAAGGGATCTCATACACTAATTAATTTCCAACTGGATTTTCTACTGAAATCTATGCTAGTTGTTAATAAAAATCTGGTATAACCAAACTGACATTACACAATTAATTTTAGTGTTTCCTCAGGCTAGACTAGAATCGGTTCAATAAAGTTAATTGCGAAATATGAACAGGGTTTACAATCATTGTCTTTTTTTTTTCAAGCCTAAATTACCGTAATAAATGCAGTTCAAAATCAGATAAATGTGAACATTAATTAACAATTTTAGGTAGTTTAATAGAATCTTCATTTCAATAAAGAGGAACAAACTGTAAAAGTGAATTGGTAATGTATGATCCGAGATAAGACGTTTATAGAATTAAAATACTGGGTATTACAGAGAAGAATACTATTGTTTTAACAGGATTGGACTAAATTAACTGTAAACTTACAACTAATCATTATTAATGATTAGTCAAACAAAATTAAAACGTTGGCAAGGGATCTGTTGTTTCTTTTGTTTCATGTATCATATCGGAAAAGTTAATTTGAGGAAATATTTAATAAAAAACACTTTCATCATGTTCTGAAACATGCTTTAAGTTCTACATATATCAACGAAAGATTGCAGGAACAGGACATATAATAACTGCAGACACTAAGATCTTATCAAACCCATGTGGAGCTATGAGAACAAAAGCGATAGTGGATGAACACAAAACTCGATTCTTACAACAGGATAAAGACTACTTTCGTGTAGACCAATAGCATATTGCCTTTTGAGGTAGTACTTTGATACAATGATGAAAACATATTTCATACAATCTCATACTTGCTTCTACTGTTGGATGTATGTAGAAAATGCTTCTCCAGTACATGATTTTTCCAACTTCCAATATTAACATGTTATTTTTCAATGGAACACATGGAACATGTACAACGTTTGCAGACGACTCTGGACGCTTTTGCATTGGCGCTTCCTAAAACTCTTTGTTGAAGAGCGCATTGACCGATTCTGAACGAAGAGCGACTTGCAGAGCTGCATAGATGCCTCGAAGACCACGCGAAGGCGAAGGATTTCATAAAATAATTGTGCTCTCAGGAGCAACCTGCTGAATGAAATTGTGAAACGCCTAATATTCTTACTTCTTTTGGTAATACTTTGTTTTCAGTTCAAGTACAAGAATATCAAAATAATATTTTAATGGTATTATATAAATGTATGCAAACAAATTCATTTCTCCATCAAGGATTAAGTAATTTAAATATGATCCAAAGGAAAATCCGATATATTGTAAGTTTAAGAAACCTCGTAACTTTTTAGGTACTGTTTTATTATCTTAAGACCGCTTTCTCCACCCTAGTCTTACACTGTTATTTTCAACTTTTTTATGTCAAAAAGTGCCGTAATAAAATTCAACCGACGCATTATGGTTTTCTTGACCCTGCTGTATTTTATATTTACAATCGTTTGATGCCCTTTTCTCCCCGCTGTGAATACACAGGCAAACATAATTAAAGATTTTACACATTGATAGTTACTCTATAAATGAATAGTCGACGTGCTATTCTTCTATTTTTATAACAATAGGATTGTATTAATTTATGTAACAGAATAATGCATCAAAAGGGTTTAAATTTTTGACATGAATTATCTCGATGATTAAAGTAATTTTAAACTATTTTTGGTTCTAATTAATGCAAAAAAACAAAATATCCGATTATCATCAATATAAAAAAGTTCTGTTTATAATTCGACGACGCAATATTTCGCATTATATTATTATTGTACAACGTGGTCCAATGGCCTGCCGCACTTGTTGTTCATTGTGTATGCTGCTAATATGAGTTTAAACAAGCCAGTGCTACGTACGAAAGCATATAGGTATATACTTTGTTGGAGTCTGTCTATTTTATGAATCGCAAGCAAGGAACTTGGCAACTATCCAGTATCTCGTCCACCAAGCTGCCAACATACGTCGTTCTTGTACACCGTAAGGAAGACAAAGAGGGCAGTTAAAGATGCTTCTTAGATATTTACTTTGCTGACAGTGCGGTTAATAATAATAATTTGTGCTTTCGTGATATATTTATCTCATTAATAGTGTTTAAATTCTTTTCTTACTTGTTCAAATAAGATAATATGTACTTAATTCATTCCTTTCGTAGCTTAATTGATAAAAATTGCATAGTAAAATAAAATGTAGTTTGTGTATTACCAACATCTCGAGAATGGTTAAAAGTAGGGGTTTCTACAGCGTATTAAATTGACACTGAAAAAGTATATATTATTATATTAAAAAAAAGCCGCCTTTGCCGCTATGATATGAGGTACTCTTTAAACTTAAAATTATAGGTGTTAAGCCTTGTCTTCGTGGACGCGAAATTCACGGATATTCGCGGGATTTTCGAAATCGTTTACTTAAATTATTAATGGCGGGAAAGTGTTAACTTTTAATGAATTTTACAAAGATAAATGTTACAATCTATGAAATTCGCTAAAGCCTGGGACCACCATTAAATAATTCGCGCGTACAATCTATGAAATTCGCTAAAGCCTGGGACCACCATTAAATAATTCGCGCGAATTTAGCGTCCATGAGAGCAAAACTTAATAAATTTTGTCAAGGATTATTATTATTACAGTTACTAATAACATATTTGTATTGTCTAAAGCTATTTATTTGTGGCATAGTTTTAGTTTTTCTTTAGTTTTTTTGGGTTTTTGCCACACTTCTGAAAAAATAATAGAGATTAATTAAATAAGCCCTTGCGCCAAACGGAACAGTCAAGGGTTATTTTTTTACTTATCTGTTTTTTCAGTGTGAGATTTTTTGGTTAGGCAAACATAGTTTCAAAAATAACCCTTGACTGTTCCGTTTGGCGCAAGGGCTTATTTAATTAATCTCTATTATTTTTCAGAAGTGTGGCAAAACCCAAAAAACTAAAGAAAACATATTTGATGAAAATTTAAAAATGGCAAATGATTACTACAAATGTATTGCTGTCAAACTAACTATAGGCATGAAAAATATGTATTGGGAGGGCTAAATACATGTTTTATTCTAAATCTAAAAGGGTTCCGGTAAATAAATGGATAATAAAAATAAATCTATAGCCTAAAGAAAAAAACAAACATAAACTGCTACCCACCCACTGATATCGAGTGGGTCTGTGAACGACTTCAAAGTCTTATAGTGAGCCTGCTTATAGACGCTTCTAGAATGACATGGATCGATTTCTTTTGTGTGAAATTTATCTTCAATTACTTTTTTCATCTGCTTGATTTTTCGGATTGTGAAGGCGTGATTTGTCTGGTGTTGATCTTACAATCGCATCTCTGGACACGATGTTAATGTCAATGCACTATGTTAATGGTAGACGCAAAAAAAAAATGAAATATACAACATAAAAAATTCAGGAAAATATGCGTACTTCATTATTCTTTAGCATAAAGACGTAAAGCATAACAGTTTAATATAAAATTCATATTTCTGAATATATTTATTTAAAGTTTTCGAATGTAGTCAAAATTTAGATTGAGCGAGTAAACTCTGATAATTAATAAAATAGCAGAAAACAGATGATGAATTGAATTAACATTAAATACGACACAGGGTGTCGGGAATATGAGTGTCTTTATTTTCCTGTATGATAAATTGCACGAAACAAAAAATATTTGAAAACAATTCTTTTCTCTGATATTCATCGGTATTAGAGACAGTAAATAGATTTTGAATATGTGACAACGTCGCACACCTACCATGTTAGGTGTTTCTATATAAAAATGACAAGTACCTCTCAATGTACTTTCCGTGAATCCCTTAGAGCCTTTCTCACAACTAGAATAAGTTATTGTAACTGTTCAAAATTACTACTATTTCTTGTGGAAAAAGTTAACCGTACAATCGTCTGCTAGCCAGAGAATTTTGTTCTGTGCTGTAATTTAACATGTCATGTAGCTTACATGGTTACTAAAGGGTTGCACTTTTGTTTATGTACGTTAAAAAACTTCAAACAAGTAATAGGATACGAAAGGAGTACTTAGCAGCTACAGAACAGGTTGCAATGTTGCCGCAAGTTATAGTTTCTAGGATCTTTGTGACAAATTACGTTAAAACGGCTTTTGCTTCGTCTCAATTGTATCTTAATTTGCAAAAAGAGTTTTTATTGGCATTTGGTCAGATATAGACTCCCCTTGAATAATGACATATTCCGAGCACACTGTATAATTTTCTTCCTTTTTTTGTGCATATAAGCGAAATAATGTGGTTACTTTTATTTAAAAAAAAATTAAGGTAGCAGAAAGGTTACGGCACTTAGGCCCCATTGGACTCCTTGTGTCTTCATGCCATCTGAGCCGCCAACCAACCTAATAACGAGAAAAAGGTGGTGACGTTGCTCAGGGGGACCTCTCTAATGCAGGCCATAGAAGGCCATCGTTCTCCCAACACGGATTCACTTATTGATGAGATGGCAGTACTCTCACAGAGTGCATGGAGTACTGTCTCGTCTTCCTGTTCGCAACCTCTACAAAGAAGTGTTTCACACTTCCTCATGTAATAGAGGTGCTTCCTTAGCCAACAGTGTCCAGTTTGAATACGTGTCACCAGGCGAAGACTTGTCCTAGAAATAGCCAGGTAGTTTTTGACTAAATCCTTACATGGGCACTCTAGGAACCCCTTAGTAAATTGACAGTTATTTGTTCCATACCAACGTTTCCTAAATCCTTTGTGGGTATCCTCTTTGATAATTTCAAAAAATGCTGACAACGGATGCATTCTGGATGGATCAGGTCCAAAAATATTGACACCCGATGTACTTCTAGCCAGCTTGTTAGCCACTTTATTGCCATTGCACCGATCTTATCCCTTTTCCCAGCATACAGATACGCTGCTGTTGTTTGAGGCCACTACCAGTGCCTGATGGCATTCCCATGCTGATCTAGTTGTTATCTTATGATCACGTAAGATCAGTAGTGATTGTCTACGATATGTGTAGATTCTAATAGTTTTGCCTGTTGTATGTTTACGGGCAATTTCTTTGGCTGCTACCTGCTAATTCCGTTCGTACCACGGTAGCATGCCTATGCATTGCCCACTGATATCGAATATGTAAGGATCTGGAATAAATCCCACAGCATGCGGCTTCCTTCATTTTTGATCTGTTTCGGAAGATGTTGATTACATATTCGCTGGCGATCTTCTCATTCCTGATAAGTACCGGGTAGGGTCAGTCAAACACAAACTTTGGAGAAATACTGTCACTCATTGAAAAAGAAGTATCTTTCTAACGATCCCATTATACAAGCGACTCCTAACTTCTCCACATCTTACAACAGGTACAACACCAGTGTTTTTGAGGCAAAGCATAGTTATTGCAGCCACTTTTTTTAAATAAAAGTCCAAAGGTGGCAGACACCTCCATTGCAATGGTGGGTGTCGTACACATAGCTCCAGTGACGCTCTTTAAAAGTTATTATTTTATTTGAGGAAACTTTAAATAGCCAAATTCGATATTTCAGTACCTAAAATCACCATAAATTTGATCAATTTAGGGCTAGAGATACGGTAATCTTGAAGTAGTGGGCAAACCTTTAGTAAAAACATTTACGTATTGTTGGGAGAACCATTTTGAGGTAAAGTAATACACACTAACAACTTGTTTGTTATATTTATGTCAACTATCAGCACAGTTAACAAATACATGCATATAAAATACACGAAGCTTCATTGATGGCATCAACCGTCAGCGTCAAATAGACAACTATACCTACTACTTTAACTGAAACTGCAAAAGCACTTAACAGTACTACTCGTAATTGCTAATTTCTAAATTAAAGATATGCCAACATGTTTTTGTATTATTTTTTAATAATATCGTATGAAATAACTTGATACCTTACAAGATTGACTAATTATGATATTATATTTCATACATTTTACTCACTATACCTGACATTTTTAATGACAGAACAATTGGAAACAAATTTCTAAAAGTAACTGAATGCAACGCTGCAACGTTGCCGAAATTAATCGACTGACATAACAAAAAATATATAAGTAGCAGTAATACTAAAACTGGTCTTTTATAATGATTATTTTTAGAAAAAATAATTATTTTTGTTAAAAAAAATCTGATGGCAATAATAAAAACAATTCTGATAGTAGTATAGTGAAAAAATCATATAGCAATAGTAAACTACTACTATCGAATAAATCTATATAATAATAAATAATAATAATAATAATATCTCTATCCCTCATTCTAATCACGAGAATTAGCCCAGAAGTCGAATACTTGTGCAGGAGAGGGGGCGGCATATTATTATTAAGCAGGCCGCATTTGCGCCCAGGAACGACTTACGTTGGTAGGCCCTAACCACAATTCAGTGCAGGAATGAGGGAAACCTGGAAAACCTCATTAATTAGGGGGGTAGTCAAATATCAACCGGTGTCAATCTCTCACATTGACCCAAGCCAACATTCTTCCACCCTACCATACTCGCAGAGAGGGTGCCAATCTCTCCACGAATGTAGCTTATAATACGGTCTACCGGCTGCGGGGGTCGAACCCACAGCGATCCAGTCACCTCGATTCAAGTACTGACGCCTTAAACCGCGGGACCACTGACCGATCCGTGATAATATTCAAAGCAGTGAATGCCGCTGGTAAATACCACAGAAAAAATCAAAAGGAAATAAAAATAAATGTACAATAAAGAGCGTAATTATGTCCTTTCATAATTAGGCTTAGAATTACTTAGTACGTTCTATTACAATGGCAAATTTAAAACAGATGCCAGCTCAATTCAAATGTATTTTTGGTCCGTAAACATACTTTATATTCATACATTGTACAAATAGAAAGTAATAGTCTGAAAAAAACCTAGACATCTATGTTATATAACAATATACCAACATAATACGTATACCATCAATTGATTCATATTGCCGGAATAAAAAATATAAAATTTCTCAATTTATTTGTCATTTTCATGCCTACTTTTGCAATCAGTCAGACTAGACGCATGTTTATGCGCTAGAATATACTATACCAGCACTGTTCCGAAATAAAAAAAAATAAAAATCAGCCATCATATTTTATTTAACCTGATATATTCATTTCTGGTAACATCTGTAAGTCTAAATACCTGTTATATAATTACTTTCGGTATAGGTTTCTAATTCATATATTTAACAAAGAAGAAAACGTGGGGGAAAAGGAATAGGGATATTAGTTAATTTAAGAATTAAAAATCAGTCACTGGAAACGAATTCAGATGATGCTCTGAAAGTCGGTGAATTTAATTGTAACCCTTAGATTCATAACCAAGAAGAGTTTGAATTAAGGAATGAGTAACAAGACTTAATTAATTCTGTTGGAAATTAAAAACAAAAGGAGAACTGGTCTCGGAATAAGTAATTTATATGTGACCGTCATTCATGACAAATGGCTTTTAATATAAATGCCGGTATTTTATGGTTTCATTGCGCTATTCAGATTTACATTTAGAGTATTTTACATGGACAATGGCATTGATTATATAGCTTTCGCTATCAGATAAGCCAAAGTACCCTGAGAAAAAAAATTACTAGTGATATGTTTAATTACACTTACCCCAGCAAAAAACTTGTATAAAATAGAGAGTTTGTTCATCTGCTCTGCTTCAATTGAGCTTAAGTTCAATTTTTATCGAAACCTGCATTTCAAATTTTCTCTATTTGTCGTTTCTTTCTAAATTTGGATGTCTCTGACATTATAAACTAGATACCTCACCTTATAGTCGTAGTTCATATCAGAATTATTAGAAAGTTTTAAATTTGATTAAACGTATCGCTAAAACTGCCTCCAGGGTTGCTGCTCGGAGTTTTTAGGCGCATTTTTTGGCGTTTTAGCTAATTACCAGGGAGTAGACTGGAGGATACGCGAAAACCACCGGTAGTCGGCAACGGACGCCTGGCTCAATTGAGCGGTTACATTTTATGACACGTACCATTAAGAGGTACTAAAGGCTTTTACTTCAAAGTGCATTCCGTAAATTAACGTTATTTAGTATTCTCTTGTGTTTTTCGTTAAAATTTAAGATATACTCAATGATACTAAAGCAGTATGTATAAATCCAAATTCTACACTAGTTCAATAAGTATCTTAGTTTATACAGGAACATCAATCAGGAGTGTTAAGAAATTGATGTGCCTCTTAAACGTTATTATTAAGTTGCTTATCTGTTTTTATTTAAAGATTTTCCTGAAAGAGTTAATAATATGGAGAAACTTAGTCGCTCTATTATTAGGGCATCGTTTTAAGATAGTTGTGGTAATCATAAGTTGTCATAATTTATTGGTGTCAATGTACAAAAGTACTCACACAGGTCAATATTTACAGAGTATATATAGAACAAACAGAAATATTTATAACGAACATGATCAGAGTATCAGAGAATCAATTAAAATATGTATGGATTCACTAACATATAACATACATTATAAACAACTTGAAAACATATGAACATTTATGTCATACCTCAAAAACTCCTTGTAGTAGTAGAATGCCCTTCCAATTAGAAAGTTTTTCAGTTTCTTCAGATTTGTATGTTTTGCTCATTTCTACCATGCAGTAGTAATTTATTAAACATATGAGTTGATAAATAGTTTCATCCATTTTGACATTTACTTAACCTGGCGTGATGATATTATTTTTATTTCTTGTATTATGGTCATGACGAATCATGTATGTTGAATAATTACTTACATTTAATTTAAAGTGTGTTAAACACTAGAATATATACTGAAGGCAATGTTCATATACCATGTACTATAAATGCGTTTCTGCAATCTTCAGTATATCCTAGTTAGTTGTGCATTTATTCTAACTAGTCTGCTTTGTATAGCAAAGTCTGCTGCATGGCCCCAGACTGTTTAGCATATGTCATAACTGAATGACAAAATGTAAACTTTTATAAAAATTGTATTTATTACTACTCTGTTGATATGGGAAATCTTAACGCACTTCCTTTAATATATTTCATATTGATAATGGTTGGATGGTTTCCGGGATTCACCATAGCAATACGGGGAAATTCATGAAATGGATACAGATATATGCGCTGCATTTATTTGTATGAGCACTAGAGGTGGCGAGTTTCTATATAGTGGGAAATACAACAATAGGAAAATATTTCATTGAAAAGTTTGCAGGCAATTTTATCGGAAAATACATTTTCAGAAATAAGTTTCCACAAAAACTTATATTAAATATTTTTTGCAATTCCATACTAGTGTAATATGTCAGTAACAAATGTACCTAAAATGTTATGTTCAAGAAATGTTAAAATTATATTACAGATATTTACAGCTTAAATATTAACAGGAGCTCAACAAACAGTGAAAATATATTTAAGTATATTCTGATACAAGAAAACCAGTATAATTTTACACTACCGATTCTCAGTGCCGCAAGATATAAAACTAACTTCAGTAAATTTTGATATATGTTGTTATACAGCACAGTATGCATAAATTAGCCAAATTGTACTTGGTATATACCAAATATTAATAAAGTTATTTTCAGTGGTCGCGCGGTTTAAGGCATCAGTACTTGAATCGAGGTGACTGGATCGCTGTGGGTTCGACCCCCGCAGCCGGTAGACCGTATATAAGCTATATTCGTGGAGAGATTGGCACCCTCTCTGCGGGTATGGTAGGGTGGAAGAATGTTGGCTTGGGTCAATGTGAGAGATTGATACCGGTTGACATTTGACTACCCCCGTAATTAATGAGGTTTTCCAGGTTTCCCTCATTCCTGCACTGAATGGTGGTTAGGGCCTACCAACGTCGTTCCTGGGCGCAAATGCGGCCTGCTTAATCCACCCTCTCTTCCGCACAAGTCTTTGACTTCTGGGCGAATTTTATATTTTCATGTAAAATCTGAAATATCTATTTTATGTCAAAAAGAATAAGTTTGATGGTTTGTTTACACAACCTGTGCACTTAGTAACCAAACTTTAAATTAATTAAAATTTTAAATGGCAGGTATATATCCGTAAAAAGTAGGCAAGCTAAATTTTGCACGTTCCTCATGCTTTGTACTTGCGATTGGTATTAAATTGGTTTGGTAAGCAAGTGAGCGCAATGTTGAAAAAAAAATTATTTACAGTATTTTTAATTAAGGGTAGCCATAAACATATTTCACTAGACAACCCATTTGCGATATATTTGTTTACATATTATGTTTGATACTTTTGATCCGGTAAGCAGATGGGTGCAGGACGACCTTAGTCCGGATCTTTGACTAATATATTACTACCTACCTACCTTAGTACCTACCGCAAACACATTACACACATTTATGTAAATATACATTTACTTTATTTTTGTTTGTTAGTTGACTTACTATCTAGATAAGTACAAAATAAAAAACATTAATGCTCATACTTTCTTTACAAACTATAATACGTATATAAAACTGCCTTCTACAATGAAATAGCTTCTTATAAGTAATATTTTATTGAGTTTTTGGAATCTATATCAGAGAAAATATTAGTTAATCGTATCAAATGTTTTCCTGTAGCTCAATCGAAATATGAATGATATTTCTTGGAATAAAATAATATATTCAATAGATAGTAATATTTGCAACTTTTGGTGACATAGCTGAGATATATTTATACACACAACGTCAAAAGTCTTTGACCCCCTGTATATAAAATGATTCGATTAAACCTAGTGGTTTTTCTTAATGTGGTAAAAAGTATATGTACTTAAGGAACAAAAAAGACAAAAATTGCAGACCATGAACCTTTATTTTATTACCAATGTTTTTACAAATTTGGTCAGTTTAGCAGTATATGCAGCCAAGTGTTCCTTTTAATTTTTGTACATTATACTGCCAGGACGTGAAATTTCTGCGTTTACCCGAGCATCATCAGATATCGAACATGTTGGTCATTCCTAGATCATCTGTTGTACGAATAGTACACAGATATACAGAATTTGATACAGTGGAAAACAGACCATGCAGTAGACGTCCTGAATATCTAATGAAAGGGAAAATTGGTATTTGGTGCAATATGGTTGTAGACACCGCACATAGGCAGCTTCAGCTCTCAGGGCCCACTTTCAAGGTACGTTTCGTCCTATTATGACGACAACTACTATTCGAAGACGACTCCACAACGCAAATTTACTTACTAGAAGACCATTGTGGATCCCCACTCTACTTCCAAGGCATCGTGCTGCCCGTCTCCAGTGCGCGCTTTTACGTCAGTGGTGGTGGGTCTTATTTGAAGATAAAACCAGAATTTGGCTGGTTACTGACGACAATTCATAGCCATTCATACTCATATTCCTCCACCTCAGACGGCAGATGAGTTAGTCGTGGCGACAGAAGAGAAATGGAACAATATTCCGTAAGAGATCGTTAATCGCTTGTTTATCTCAATACACAGACGTGTCAATATGCTATTGGAATGTGGTGGAGGTCATTAATTAATTAATTTTAATTTTACTAATTAATTTTATTGTAACAAAGTGATTTTTTAACAACCCGTATGAGACATGAAAAGCCGGCCGGCGCTCGAACTCCAGCTAGCGCGAGGTGGACCGAGAGAACGCTCATCTGGCCGCGCACCAGAGAATCTACCACGGCGAAGATGTGACGTAGGATGCGCTTTCAATCCAGCGCGTACGATTCCAAGTCAACAGCAATATTTTGAAACTTAGGAAAATTCAGTACCTGTCATGGCCCACACCGAGCAGCTGTGTCGTCTCCAGTAGTCCACTCAGCAGACCTGCGAAGAACCGTACAAAGTCCAGCCGACCATCTAGTGCGGAAGCGTCCCGATTGACCAAGAAAGGCTTGCTATACACTAGAAGTAGTACCTGCCACGCAACCAGACGAAGCAGTCGTGTCTACATTGTTCCTGATAAACCGTTTAAAATTATAGTCGCTAAGTGGACGAACCGGCGGTATACAAATTCCACAAATTCGAACACGTTCAAACGTGTCTTTTGGGTGAAATAGTAATGTCCGAAAACCGACCAGTGCACAACCGCCATTTCTGAACCAGCATTAGGCCTTCCCATCTTCGAGTGGAAGATTGAGTTCCTGAACAGCCAGCACCGAGACCAGTTCTGTTCCGCACCAGTCATCCGAAGCAACGTAGTACCAGCCTTCTGCGCAAGTCTTTCAGCACTCCAATGCAACGAAGACAAGACCTAGCGAGGTGAGCACTGCAGAGTCAGTACCAGTACCAGCCGACCGCTCCTGCCAGCTAGACGTCACCAGCAGAGGAAGTGAGTAAGAGGTTGTTAGGGAAAACTTGGCCACTATTAGCTGTGTACTAACCATAATTTGTTTTCCAGACTATGTACTGTACTACGGTGTGGGTAGAGTCGCTGTCGCATTATCCGGTGACTTTTACCTCACTACGCGTTCGGTTTATAGAATTCCGTTCTATGAATTGAAACGTGGGCCGTAATTTACCGTTGCTTACTGTATCACGGCGTGGGTGGAGTCACTGTCGCATTATGCGGTGATTTTATATCACCACGCGTTCGATTTATAGGATTCCGCCCTATAAGTTGAAACGTGGGCCGTAATTTACAGTCGCTTAGTGTACCACGGCGTGGATGGACACGCTGTCGCATTATCCGGTGACTTTGCCTCACCACGCGTTCGGTTTATAGGAGTACGTCTTATAAGTTGAAACTTGAACCGACTTTACCGTTGTGTACCGTACTTCAGCGTGGGTGGAGTCGCTGTTGCATTATCCGGTGACTTTGCCTCACCACGCGTTCAGGTTAAGGCGGCTACTCACTACGCGGGACTTGCCAAGTACTCGACTTGGAATATACTTGGCATGCACTTGTCCGAGTCCAAGTAAATTGTACACACTACGTGCCTACTTGAATGTTTCAGTTTTATTTCGGGAAGTGCAAGTATAAAGACGAGTACTTGAAAATGGACGAGAATTTTGATTTGACATCTTTAGCTGCTTTTGTTATAAAAGTCCCTTTTCTTTTTCAAATCCTTGATGCTACATTCCAAGTCACATTCTGTGAAAAACTCGGTTTGAATTCGTTTCCAGGCATCGTATACATCATTTCTACTTTTATGCTGCTTATGTGATGGATCCCAAATGATAGGTTCCTTTTGATAAATCTCAAGAAATTTCAATATAACTTTATTTTTCCACGCCATCTCAAGATTTAAGATACACAAATCGGCCGCTAACAAACACAGAAACTTGTAGCTACTCGTCAAGTAAAGCCCGCGTAGTGTAGCGCAGACAAAACAAACTCGGAAGTAATCGACTCGCTGCCTTTGACTTGGACCCGTTTTCCGACAACCGATGGGAAGTGCAAGTACTTGTCCAAGTCAGTGCAAGTCGCCGTACATACTACTCGCTACTTGCCAAGTACTTCGCAAGTACTTGGCAAGTCCCGCGTAGTGAGTAGCCGCCTTTAAAGGAGTATACTCTATAAGTTGAAACGTGGGGTGGGCCGTAACATACCATTGCTATCCGTACTGCGACGTGGGTGGAGTTACTGTAGCATTATTCGGTGACTCACTACGCGTTCAGGTCATAGGTGAAACGTGGGTCGTAACTAACAAGTGGCCGTGCATTCCAAGAGGGCAGCTGTACCACCATCTATTATTTTTAGATGTATATATTTTAGATAGGCCAAGTCTGTAATTTTGTAATTTAGTTTTTGCTTTGCTCGCTTGATCGCTTCCTCTTACTTGGTTTTGCATTTGTAGTTGCTTATACCGCTTCCGTCTTATACCGATTATTACCCCGTATTAGTTATTAACTAGGTGTATGTAATATATGTGTATTTCTTTATTTTGACTTTTATTCCTGGATAAGTCTAACTCCTTCCTCACGACCCTCTGGACATACCGTGTCTTCACTGTAGCCACCCGAGTAGTGGTGTTTCTGCACTGTAAACAGAAACTGGCATCCGAGGTAACCGCCACCGCAGCTCAGGCGAAAAAGATTTCTTTAAGAACGAGGGGGACAAGACTTTTGACGTTGTGTGTATTTTAACTTCGCCGATTTTATTGCTGATACATTCATATTTCTACAGGTTTTCAAAATTGAGCACAATAATTCTTCAATATTGTTCGTTATGTGTGGAGTCAGCTTACTGATTTGAATTTATTACATTCAGTAGGTCGGTTTAGTTTTGGTAGATTTATATAATACTGGCAAGCTTCCAGCCTTCTATAAAAATATGTGTCCGTACATTTATTATATCCGCAATATAAGACATTATAATAGAACAACACAAACAAATAATGCGAAATTCAATCTGTCGCCTCCAGCACCTCGAGATTTGAAATTCCGAAAGGCGAACTGTAAATCCGGCAAATGGTTTGCGTGAAACTATTTGCTTCTTTTTTATAATAAATATGTATCTAAGAGAAAATTGTTCTAAATTGTAGTGTTCCTGTTGACAGTTCACCGAATTTTGTTTGCATTGCATTTTCGCAATTAAATTAAATACAACAGTGTTGTAAGTAAGAAATCTGACTCATTGCTAACTGAAATAAAGTTTACAAGGCAAATGTAGGCTCTCTTAGAGAAATGGATCAGAATTATAGGTATGTATTTTAACTGTATTGTAAAGGTATTTAAAATAATATAAATCAATTTTCCTACAATTTCTATTAATGAAATCATAATATGTATGTTCTTTGATACCAAATATCTAGGTATGCGAAGGAACAATTCCATAAACAATCAATATTATCTAAAATATAAATTAATGTAGCTAAGTTTAATAAAAAGAATCTTACCTGACTTGATGAAATCATTCAATAATTTACAAATTTCAAATTCACTTTTGATCATATACGAACACTCAAATTCAGCAAATTTTTAGTTAGATATTTGATTCAATATAAAATAAATGAGGCCACCTCAAGAAGGACCTCGAAATCGAGAAATAGGTTAGATCTTATGTATTGTGGCTAGATTTGCGTGTTCGTATATGTTTAAAAGTAAATTTGAGTTCTGAAAGTAATTGATGCTGAATTAAGGTACTCGTATGTGTCTTTTTGCTAGTAAATTTAGTTAGGTTAATTTTTATTTTAGATTATTATTAAATATATACTTATGACGTCATTAATAGAAATTGTAGAAAAATTGATTTATATTAGTTTATATACCTTTACAATACAGTAATAGTATATTAACTATCATGAACAGTAAGCAGAGTTTACCGATCGATGACAACGTCGGAGGAGATTGGTAAACTCTTTACTGTTCGAGATGCTTGTACTATTTTTTGGACGACCATTCTATGAATACAAAGGTGTTAGCTAACCAAATATCTCGAAAATATTAAAATTATTTTTCTGCGTTCATGCAAAAAACAAAACTTTATTGAACTATATTTAGTGGAAAAAGTGGTCCTTTATTGCACTAGTGCAATAAAATGTTTATTGCATTCATCTGTCATTCTACTACAGCGTTTTGTCATCATGACAAACATAAACGTTCAAATCGACGTCATATTTTCCTAGACTTAGTGTCATTTAAATAAAACATTTTTTGGTTTTTGCATGAACGTAGAAAAAATATTGTATTCAACTCGTACAAAAGTGTTATTGCACTCGACGTGTTGTCCTACTCGGCCTGACGGCCTCATTGGACAATTTCACGTCGCAATAAACACTCACTTTTTGTACTTGTTGCATAAATAACTATTTTGTTTCGTGTCTCGGATATCTACTACGTAGGTTTTGTCATTACCATGGATACACTTGTAAATTTATTTTTAAACGTCTCTATATTTGTCAAACGAGCGACTATGAGCATCAGTGAATCAGAAAACGAAAACAATTCAGATATTGAAGAGGCCTGGGGTATAGGCTGTTCTTCAGTGATTCCCGAAAAATCTAAAGAACATTACGAAAAGACATATAATAGTTTCAAAACGTGGTTAAAGGGAATTATGGAAAATAATAAATACCAAAAATTAATATCTCCTGACAGTTTATGGGCTGATTATTCTATATTAAAAGCAACCATTTTTTTACGATTCTATGATATTTCTAAATTTTATATGCTGATTGCATTTCATAAGAGAGAGAATAAATATTGGAGATAGGCAAAAAAGCCAGTGTTTTTACCAAAGAAGATATTACCAAATTTTTAATGAAAGCACCAAACAAAACATTTCTGATTCATAAGGTACATTAATATTAATTTGTAGTAGAAAAATAATTAATTCATTCGTCAGATGTTGAAAATAGAAAATTTACAGTAGGAATTTTACGGTCAAGAGAATTTCTGACGCCTGCTCTATGGATAAATGTTATGAGTACAATTCAACGCTGGCCAGGGTTTTAACCACAAAGTAGTTAGGTTTACACAGTAGTTTATTATTATGTAAGTCTATTGAAAGCTTAACAATACTTGACATTCCTGTTACCTATCTGTCAAAAACTTTCTTAATTTTTCTCACGGCACACTTTAAATACCTATACTACGTTGCAAAAAAGGAACACCCATTAAGTATCATTTTATTTTGATGTTTTGCATGTTTACTTCTGTCGGTAAAAGTATAAAATTTTTCAAGTTTATTAAGTTTTTTTGGAGTTTCGTAATTTGATTCTGTTTTAAACAGTTCTGCTCACATTTGTTGGGCAAGTATTGTGAAGTTTATTACAAGCGGCATTTTTTAAAAGCTGATTATGCCTAGAGTACGTAGATTTGGACAGATTTCCTAGCTTAGTAACTGTTGGTATGCGCGAAGCAGGTTTGTCGGTGAGAAAAATTTCTAGAAGGACTAACAGGTTCTCGCGTACGGTACGGTATTACCACTAGAAAGAAAATAGCAGCTTAGAATGGTGTAGAGAGAGGATTCAGTTGGACCAAGAATGGATTTAATTGATCTTTAGTGACGAATCCCTTTTCTACCTGGGATAGTCGTCAAAGGGTGAGAAGGTGACATAGTGAATGACGAGATCCACAATTTGACAGATAGCGTCATGTCCATCATACATCAGGCATTACTAGTTTTCAACATGATAGTCCAACGCTATATCCAGGAAGTCGTGGAGCCATATGTCATTCAATATCTTCACACTATCCATAACGCCATTTTAGGGCAAGATAATGTTAGACCTCATGTTACAAGATAAACAGTAGCTTTTATGGATCAACATCAGATCAACCGTTTACCCTGGTTACCAAGATCGCCGGATCTGTCACTTATTGAACATGTCTGAGACATGATTTGCCGCATATTGCTGTATTTACCACACTCCCACATACTTTAACAGCACTTACCCATGATGTTCGGACACATTGGAATGAGATACCCTAAGAACTTATCGACAACTTCATTAGATTCGAGTCTCGATGTATCAATGAGTGTATTAGAAATCGTGGGTTCTCAACGCACTATTGAACCAATTTTTGCAGTACTTTGCAGTACTGCAGTCTAGTCTGATGTTGCTGAAAATATAAGTGGCCCTGAACCTGTGTACCAAAATTGTTAAAATCTAATGAACACATATAGATGTACCTGTCCTTGTCACGTGGAATACTTTATACTGTTATCTAATGGAAGTTGTATTTTAGAGCATGTTATAAAATTTCCGAATAAACTCACTTTACTCAATGATGGTATATCCGATCGATATTCAGTAAGAATACCTTTTGTATGTAAATGAATCAAATTTGAATGAATGATCCTTTCAGAAATTACAAAAATCCACGTATAAAATAATTAAAGAGGTCTTTACCCTAGATCAAACTATTCTCTTACACACCTGGTAAATAAATTTTTAAATGTTTTCTGTGCTATATTGTTGAGCATAAAAAGTTCAGTAACTGACTAAAATTTTATGGATAAATATTGTCACAGGATTTGCCCCGATCGTACCCAGGACTACTAAAAAATACTTAAATACTTAGAATATTCGTTTTGCCTTTTCATTTGGATGTTTTGGTGAGATCAAATAGAGATTCAGAGGGATTTGGATAGTGATTAATTAGATAACGATTAGTTTAGTTGTATTTAGTATGCAGTGGTGTAGAGACTGTTTAACAAAGATAAGTGATTTTTTTTTTTTTATAGTAGTAGAAAAAGTTGGGTAGGGAACCCGTAACAATATCATATCGTTTTTAAATGTGAAAAATTAAAGTTTATGTAAAAAATCCATAAAAAGACACGCTTTCAATAAATATTTTAAGTATAAAATCTCTACATTTTGGCAATATAAATACTAACACTACTTAAATTGAACTTTCTAATATCCAATAATGTCAAATTCTTTTTAATAACTTTAACAGATACTTTGCAAACACGGAATTCCAGGAAACAACTACTCTGCGGGCTAATGCCCCGACCAGCATTGAATTACACCTGGAAAACCTATAGCAACAGCTAGAGTCATTTGTCAGACGCCCACCAGACATATACCGGTTTCGAGCTTATTAGCTCTCATCAGTATGCCATAGGTGAGGTCGTTTCTCGCCGATCGCGATAAAGGTCGACAGCTTTCAATGGTGTCTACTGCATGTAGAACGCTTCGTGTCTGTGACATTTTCAGTCCGGCATGGAGTAGCGAATGGCCGATAGATGTAGTTAGTTCTACACCGCGTACTCATGGTCCCTTCTGTCGGGTTAGACAGACGAAAGCAGCTATTATTATTCGTCGGATACCTCACCTATGGAATACTGATGAGAGCTAATAAGCTCTAAACCGGTATATGTCTGGTGGGCTGTTGACGAGTAACTTTAGCTAATTGCTAGAGGTTTTTCAGATGTAATTCAATGTTGGTCAGGGCGTTAGCCCGCAGAGTAGTTGTTTCCTGGAATTCCGTGTGTGCAAAATATCTTTTCTCGTCGAACGCGATAAAGATCGATAGCTTTTAATAGTGCCTACTGCATGTAGAAGGGCTTCGTGTCTGTGACATTTTCAGTCCGGCATGGAGTAGCGAACGGCCGATAGATGTAGTTAGTTCTACACCGCGAACTTTAACAGAGTTTAACATTCCTAGATTTAAAATTACATCGACATTCCACCATTTTGGACCACAAATATGGCCACCTTAAAGATTCTGACGATATCTGTAATTGCCATATATATTTTACCATAAATCCAAGAACATAAAGCATAATCAAACATCTGTTTTCTTTTGAATTACACTGAATAGATTTATTCGCTGATAAACCAATACTGCTAATCTGAAATCGATACAGATATTTCCTGGAATTAGGAGTTTTCAGTACAATTTACTGGAAATTCTTTATTTTTACATTTAATTACTTCAACAAATTAATTCGAACCAAGTTGACTTTAAATGGTCCAATGCAAATTTCTCCTAATGACAGACCATGGTACAAATTTATTTGCGCTTTTACAGAACAAAAGATAAATAACTATTCATTACGCTTTTTTATAAAATATACATTTTGTTCTTAGCTTGTAGTCATTTACATTTCTATTAACTGTGGCAAATTAGTTAATTACAGATTTTCCTAAATTACCACAAAAGGAATTATGTGTGTTTTCCAATAGTAAATGTATTAAGTAACAAGTAAAAACTAGTAGGAGTAGAAAGAGATATGATAAGCATGACTGTTAAAGTACTTGCTAATATTTTATGCTCTACCTATATTCGTTACTACCAATATTGATATATAGATTTTGTAGTGGTGCATAAAAAGTATGTTCAGTTCTAAACAATTTTTTTTTCATATCCTTTTTGTGAAACGATAGTGTAAATTCAATGGTAATAACAAATTTTTGTTCAATAAAATCCAAGGTTGACTGGAAGCAGTAATAATAATAATATAATAATAATATCTCTACCCCTCATTCTAATTACGAGAATTAGCCCAGAAGTCGAAGATTTGTGTGGGAGAGGGGGCAGCATATTATTATTAAGGAGGCCGCATTTGCGCCCAGGAACGACTTACGTTGGTAGGCCCTAACCGACATTCAGTGCAGGAATGAGGAAAACCTGGAAAACCTCATTAATTAGGGGGATAGTCAAATGTCAACCGGTATCAATATCTCACCCCAAGCCAACATTCTTCCACCCTACCATATCCGCAGATAGGGTGCCAATCTCTCCACGAATATAGCTTATATACGGTCTACCGGCTGCGGGAGTCTAACCCCCAGCGATCTAGTCACCACGATTCAAGTACTGACGCCTTAAACCGCGCGACCACTGAGCGACCTAAATTATTGATAAACTATTTGTTTGTGACAAAAAAATTATCCGCTTTATTTTAGACCACGTCAGAAAAAATATTAAAATTATGTTCTCTTTAGTTTATATTATCATTGTATAATTATATTTAACGATGTTGTTATAAAATAGTAAATCTTTCAAAAATAGTAAAATCATATTATAGATATAATTTTAGGACTTTCAATTAATTTTACATAATGGCGACAGTTGCTGTTCCAACAAATATTCACTTAAACATGACCAGTTATAATATAGTAAAATAAGATTTTGTTACGGGGAATATATAATAATTTTGTTTTCTCAAGCCACAATTTTGTTTTACAACATACATATTTATAAAACAGGAAATATTTTTATAGATTAAATACAACTATACATTTTTTCTATAAATAAGCGCATTTTGAGACTAAAAAATAATTTCATTAATTTCCTTATATATCCTTAATAAAACACTTTAATACAGCTATTTTATAAGGTTATAATTAAAAGTCATTTGCCCAAGTATACGACTCTTAAATGTTGTATAACTTTTATAAAAATTTTAAAGAAATGAAACTTATTTGTTCTATAAAACACTTTGTAAAAATTATTATAAAACAATTTGACACAATTACTTTCTTCAGGAACAAAATTATCACAATGATTTGCTCTGTAAAATCAAACTGTCCACTAAACAACGCTATTCGATAGTTATAAAATAATTCGCTTCTTCTAAAGTTCCATTTTTCTACTTGGGTAAATTTATTAGTAATAAAAAATAATCTTTAAGGAAGCGAATTGCTAATGACTTGAGCATCTAATGAGGTGGAGATAGGAAAAATTCCTGCTAAATAATGCTAATGGCTGGTCCTTCTAATGAGAGGAAGATAGTAAAAACATCTAATACTAATTATAATAACTCTCTACCCCTCATTCTGATCACGAGGATTAGCCCAGAAGTCGAAGACTTGTGCGGGAGAGGGGCGGAATATTATTATTAAGCAGGCCGCATTTGCGCCCAGAATCGACATACGTTGGTAGGCCCTAACTACCATTTAGTGCAGGAATGAGGGAAACCTGGAAAACCTCATTAATTAGGGGGGGTAGTCAAATGTCAACCAGTATCAATCTCTCATATTGATACAAGCCAGCATTCTTCCACCCTACCATACCCGTAGAGAGGGTGCGTAGTTAAAAACGGTTCGATAAAAAACCGTCTTCTTTATGATGAAAATCTTTGAATACGTTATTGGGAAATTATTCTGGATAAGATAATAACTGCTATTTTGAGACCACCCTGTACAATAAAGGAAAAACTAAATTAAGATATATAACTGTGAGACAAATTGCATTAATTGACTACTTCTGCTTTACCAAGAACTTACCCAGTTTCGGTAAGTAGCCAAGTTTAAGTAAGTTAAATCCGATCTAATCTCTTACTAAAGTAACTAGGTGACAAAACTTCGTGGCGATATAATCGCGTTACCTTATCGGATATGTTACTCATGTGCACTTATAAAATTGATTCAAGTTTCTCGCAAAAGTTTAACTTGACATAGTGGCAGATGTAACACCATAGTGATTTATACAGGGTGGGCACTGAAAACGAATCATAGCGAATAACTCTCAGAACAATTAATTTTCCAAAAAACGCTGCGACAGGACGATTTTGGTTCGAAGAGGGACATCTTTTCACATAAATTTCTTATTGCTGCAGACTTTTAAGGAAGGAGGGGGGGGGTGTAACTCCCTAAAAAATCTTAATAGAAAGGGATACTTAAGTGAGACATCATTTGAAAGGTATTTTAATTATCTACACAACCATATTCTAATTTTTGGATTTGACCCATTCACCTACATTTTACATATTTGCAAATGTCTGCATGTCAGCTAATTAAGTGTTCAAATTGATGGAAGTAGGTGGAGTTTAGATACATTTTGGATTTTAAATGACCCCACAAGAAAAATTCCAAAGAAGACAAATTTGGCGATCACGCAGGTCATTCTATGAAGCCTCTTCTCCAAATCCATGATTTGCAAACTTACCATGAAGGTACTGCAGAACAGGTAGGGTGTAGTGTGAAGGAGCTCCATCCTATTGGAATATCAACTGGTCTTTGAGATAAATCTCATTATTTTCGAAAAAGTTTGTCAACGGTTGTTAATAAAATCAAGAGCGCTAATATCTTATTCAGTCATTACTTCACAAAGTTCGGCGGTCAAAGTCATCTTCATTAAGTTCTTGTGTAAAGTGAATTTTTTATGGTTAAATTTTATGTTTCAAAATTTTGCGATTTTGTTCCGCCCAAAACCAGATTCAAAGTAATTTTAAAAACGAATCTAGTTTTATCGCAGCTGATGAAGAAAATCAAGTTTGCGAAAAGTAGGTTTTTTTATTAACAAGCTGTATTCCCCAAACACCTTTCAAACCATACGTCACTTAACCCTACTCCCAATAAGATTATTGGAGGATTATCGCCCCCTCCCCCTCGGCCGCTTCCTAGGAGGGTAACAAAAAGTTTATGTGAAATGATGTTCCTCTGAACTAAAATCGACCTGTCACGGCAATTTTCAGAAAATTAAAATTCTTGCGAGTTACTATACCTTATTTTTAAACTAAGAGGAGTGATTTAAATTTCTCGCGCTTAAACACTAGCTTGTTATTGATTAATTTGTCGCCAAGTTTACACAGCTTCACATACATTCATGTTTATTGTCAATACTGTCAGCTACTATCATTTAAAATGTCAGTTATATATGGCTAAGAAATAACGTTGCCATTTCGTTGATTATTTTCTGTTTATTCTCCCTCCTAATTAATCTTAAATCAAATGAAATAGTTCTGTTCATAACTCAGCAACGAATTGTATTGCTTTTTGTCTATTTTCTCTTTTTTTTTCAAATTTACCGCCAAAATGATCTAGTTATATTTTCTAGTTACTTTTCCCTGTGTATATATGACTTCTTCATTTACTCCTCTTAGTTTAAAAATAGAGTATAGCTCTGTTTCTTTTTCAAGAACCCACCCTGAATATGCAAGGGATATATCAGATACGTGCGACATTTCATATTTTCTCTAAATCGATGGAGAAATGTGTAGGTGTCAGTTGAATTTTCCAAGAGTAAACAAAATACCTAATACTGTTTATATCCAATACCGAAGACTCACGGATAAAAAATTAATAACACGAAAGGAAGACGAACACCTTGATCGAATAATGATTAAAGACTTAATGCTGAACTAGGTTCTGCTAGTATCTCTGATACATTGTTGGAACATTCCTTGTGCTCCTATTCTGAAGTTAATTCACATAGTTTAGTACAACCGTCATGTAACTGAGATTGTCAGCACTATCAAATCGTGTTATATTCAGTACGCTTACAAACGGAGTTGCGCCTAGTGAAATTTGTATTGATTTAGAATCAGAATAGGTTACAATTTCCAGATGTGAAATTAGTTTGTACTATTTCTGAAAGCTACCTATGTATTTTAAATGTTATTTATTAAATATATTCATTCTATTCTAACTGCAAGACATAAGATGTATCGTAATAATTCTGTACAGAAAGTTCTATGTACGTTTGGAATATATATAGTTTACTGGGTAATGTTAGCTGTTACTGTATTAAGAAATAATTAAATTTTTTTATTTAAGAGGGCACATTTCAATTATGTTTAGATTTTGTTTTTATTCTACTAATATAGAACGCATACATTATGCGTTGCTTTAAATAAAATTGATTTTATTTATTATTTGCTAAGCGTTATTTTACAATAAGACTGAGTAATGAATGCGTAAAATTAAAGTTTAACCCAAGAAAAAAGGAGTAACAAGCAGGGTGGTTGATAACATATCGGAAAAAAAATTGGTAATGGAAAAGAAAAACTAGCATACTGTCACGGATTTCCCAACCCGTCTTTTCTTACTTACAGAAAAACAATCCGTTAATTAATTACTTCTTTATTAACTACTGCACACTACTAATTACAGGTCAACTAAACACTTATTTAATTAATCGCTATCTAAATCGCTTTGATCTCTCTAACTAAACACTTCACTTCAACACTGTAATACAAGACTTATACAAGACTAACTAACTCGGCCGTTTATTCTTCTTTATAGACCCAACGAATATTCCAGATATATTCCAGTATCTCTAGATCCATTTTCTCGTACGACTCGAATGCTTCTCGTCGATTCCAGATGTTTCCAGGCCGATCTCGATCAGCGGCATGTTGTTTGTTTACCAGAATCGGCGTAGGGGCGATCGGGTCAATCTTAGCAATTCGCGGTGCCACAGTCGTCGGTTTGGGAGTGAGTGGGGCAAATTCCGTGACACTGCCCTCCTTAGGACCGATCGTCCTGATCGGATACACCTCTATACGGGGACAGACGCTCCAGATGGACGACCTTCATCTTACTCCTGGGAGTCCTCTGTATCCGGTAGACGACATCATTGATTCTTTTAATGACGGTGTAGGGGCCCTCCCAACGGTTCTGTAGTTTAGGCGATCTTCCTTTCTTCCGCGTGGGGTTGTACAGCCACACCAGGTCACCTTGTTGGAATCCGACTGTATTGGCCCGGACGTCGTATCGAGTCTTCATGCGATCGCTCTCTAGTCGCATTCGAGATCTGACTTGATCGTGTACGGCTGCTAGTCTTCGTTCTAGCTCATGGGTGTAAGTGTCTGGCTCTGTGGGCTGTTCCGCAGGACGACCAAATACCAAATCTGCGGAAGGCGAAGCTTCTTCCAAAGATGATCCTTGCGGGAGTCTTCCCAGTAGTTTCATGGACAGCTGAGCGGTAAGCTAACAGGAAGAGTGGAATGAGCTTGTCCCAGTCTGTCTGGTTCTCGTTCACAAACATCCTCAGATTGGTTTCTAGTGTGGCGTTGAAGCGTTCCACCATACCATCTGACTGGGGATGCAGTGGGGTGGTCCTGGTTTTCGGATTCCCATAAGCTCGCAGACCTTTCGGAACACACCTGATTCGAAATTTCTGCCCTGATCTGAATGTAGTTCCATGGGCACACCAAATCTGCAGAACAGGTTGTTGACTAGCGCTTCTGCTACGGTTGTGGTCTCTTGATTGGGAAGGGGGTATACTTCCGGCCATTTGCTGAAGTAGTCCATGGCCACTAGTAGATATCGGTTGCCACTTTGGGTTTTCGGAAATGGGCCAGCGATATCAATGGCAATCCTCTCAAACGGTGCTCCTACGATGTACTGGCGCATTTTGCCTCTGGAACGGGTCTTCGGTCCCTTGCTGGCTGCACATACGTCACATTTTCGGCACCAATCTTCTACATCCGTCCTACAGCTCAACCAGTAGAAACGCTCCCTAATCTTCTGTAGAGTCCTATTGATACCGAAATGTCCACCACCAGTACCTCCATGTACTTCCTGCAGCACTTCCTTGACCCGGGACCTCGGGAGTAGTACTTGCTTCTTCACCTCCGTTCCGTCATTGTTCTCCCATGCTCTCTTTAGAACACCGTCTTCCAACACCAGGGAATTCCATTGAGCCCAATAGCTCTTTAATGCTGGGCTTTTACTACTGACTTCAGCCCAAGAGGGTCGGTTGTTGGCTTCTTTCCAGTCTAGTAACGGCTTGATGTCACAGTCAGCTTGCTGGTCTTCCCGAATCGCCGCTGAACTCCATCTGTCTTCAGGTTGGGCTACTACTATCTTGCAAGGAACAAATGATATGTCCTCTTTTCTTTCGAGACTACCACAGTGTTTGTTGCTGGTCGGACAAAGTCTAGAAAGAGCATCTGTGTTTCCATGTTCCTTGCCTGCCTGGGAGTCGCGCCATTGCCGATCCGCGACTGGCGCCCTACACTGTCCCTTTAGGTGACCCGCCCGCCCACAGTTCCAACATTGAAGTGGGCGTTCTCTTCGTCTATCGGGTTGTCCTGTTTTCGGTCTGGTAGTTAGGCTGAATTTATCAATGGCTTCCTTCAGTGTTTTGATTAACTCTCCCTTTCCCGTACTGTTGCTATTCGCACTAATGGTTCGCACTTTAACATGTTCCCTGGAGACTGCCGCTTGGGAGTCGCGCCTTTGTTGATCTGCAACTGGGGCTCTACACTGCCTCTTCAGATGTCCCGTCTGCCCGCAGTTCCAACATTGAAAAGGGCGATCTCTTCGGCTTCCAGGTTGTTCTCTCTTCGGATTGGTAGTTGGGCTGAGTTTCTCAATGACCTCCTTCAACGTTTTGATTATGTCTCCATTTCCCATATTATCGCTGTTATCACTGATGGCCCGAACTTTAACATGTCTACCGGATGCCATCTTGGCTGCCTCAAATTCCAGTGCATGCTAAAGAGCGTCATTCAACGTTTTAGGTCTAGCGAGCCGTAGTGCCTGCTGAGTTTCGCAATCTCTTAGGCCGTCGACAAAAACTTGGATGGAGAGCTGATCTACAAATTCGGACGGGGCTGTTGGATAAGCCAATCGAACCAGTCTGGCAACATCGGTCTCAAAATGTTGTAAATTCTCTCCACTTTGTTGGTGACGATTTTCAATTGTGCCTGGTACACTTGCTGCAGGTGTTTATCCCCATATCTCATTTCCATATGCTGTTTTAGAATATCGTAGCTATTCTGTTGCCCAGCAGGAACTCCTTGTAAGACGTCAAGAGCTTCCCCTCGTAGAGCAACTATCAGAGCAGTAGCTTTCTCATAATCCGACCATTCATTTGCTGATGCTGCTGCTTCAAACTGACGCAGATATACATTCCAGGAAACCTTGCCGTCGAATTCAGGGGGTCTCGTCTTCTGAGTTCGGATAACAGGTCCTTCTGATTTGATTACGCCCTCCTTTGCTATCTTGTCTAATTTATGTCGAAGCTCTTCGCAGGTTTCTCTAACCAAGTTTATTTCTTCGTCTATTTCTTGTTTTTGTGCTAACATTTTCTCTTCTACTTGTGTTTCTACCTTATGTGACTGCTCCTCTAGTTTTCTTCTAGTGTATTCTCAATTTTCTAACTTTGTCTGCATATCCTTCGTCTGGTTTTCCATTTCCTGTTGTATTGTCTGTATCTGTTCTTTCATTATATACCCTTGCTCTTCTAGTTTATTTTCTAATTTCTCCTGCATTTCTTTCGTCTGGTTTCTCATTTCCTGTTGTATTGTCTGTATCTGATCTTTCATTGTATGCCCTTGTTCTTCAAATTTTTCTTGCATTGTCTGGGACTGGTCTTCAATTTTATGTCCTTGTTCTTCAAATTTCTCTTGCATCATCCTTCCTTGTTCCTGCATCGTTTTCGCCTGGTCTTCCATTTTATTTTGCATTGCTTGCATCATTTCTAAAAGTTTTGCTAATTGTGCATCCATATTGATTTGGCTTCTAGTTACAGGCATTCACTCTCTTTGGAATCTTCTAGAATGTCCAGGAATGTGTTTGTAAATGTCACAGTTGACTTCCTTACAATGATACGAGTGCACTGATATGCCACACTTGGGTCTTTGTCTCACTTCGGTAGAAAGTTCTAGAATGTTCGAGAATGTCCTTCGCGAATAACACCGTTCACTTCCTTAAGTCACGACGAGTGCGGTGATATATCACACTTGGGTCTTTGTCTCACTTCGGTAGAAAGTTCTAGAATGTTCGAGAATGTCCTTCGCAAATACCACCGTTCACTTCCTTAAGTCACGACGAGTGCGGTGATATGCCACACTTGGGTCTTTGTCGCACTCCCGTACAAAGTTCTAGAATGTTCGAGATTGTCCTTCGCAAATACCACCGTTCACTTCCTTAAGTCACGACGAGTGCGGTGATATGCCACACTTGGGTCTTTGTCTCACTCCCGTATAAAGTTCTAGAATGTTCCAGATTGTCCTTCGCGAATACCACCGTTCACTTCCTTGAGTCACGACGAGTGCGGTGATATGCCACACTTGGGTCTTTGTCTCACTCCCGTACAAAGTTCTAGAATGTTCGAGAATGTCCTTCGCAAATACCACCGTTCACTTCCTTTCGACAAGACGAGTGCGGTGATATATCACACTCCGGTCTTTATTCCACCCACGCACAGGGTTCCAGAAAGTTCTTCCAACTTCCACTTAAACCCACTCACGCACAGGGTTCCAGAAAGCTCTTGAAACTTCCAGTTAAATCCACTTCCGACACCAAATTGTCACGGATTTCCCAACCCGTCTTTTCTTACTTCCAGAAAAACAATCCGTTAATTAATTACTTCTTTATTAACTACTGCACACTACTAATTACAGGTCAACTAAACACTTATTTAATTAATCGCTATCTAAATCGCTTTGATCTCTCTAACTAAACACTTCACTTCAACACTGTAATACAAGACTTATACAAGACTAACTAACTCGGCCGTTTATTCTTCTTTTATAGACCCAACGAATATTCCAGATATATTCCAGTATCTCTAGATCCATTTTCTCGTACGACTCGAATGCTTCTCGTCGATTCCCGTTTTTTCCAGGCCGATCTCGATCAGCAGCATGTTGTTTGTTTACCAGAATCGCGTAGGGGCGATCGGGGCAATCTTAGGCAATTCGCGGTGCCACAGTCGTCGGTTTGGGAGTGAGTGGGGCAAATTCCGTGACAATACGCATCTGAAGACTATCAAAATATTTTATTGGAAATGCTGGGATCTGATATACTGTTATGGAGTAACAATGCAAACTGGCGATGTCACGTATCGCTTGGAAAAAATACCGGCGCAAGAAAGCGTTTTTAGTTTAAAATAATCTAATAGATATATCTGACTAAGGTGACGTGTCTTTAAAATTAATAAAATTTTGTTACAGTGATTTTGAAGAACAACTGAGGTACCTGGATACTATCAGGAACTGACACGTACCTCATTATAAAAACTGTTCGAAATTTTGTCCCTTGACTTATTTTATTTTGCCGTACCTACTAATGTGAATCTTCCTCTGAATACTGTTCTAGTAAATGCAAATTATTCGCGAAAGCTGTGATATATAACTGTGAGACAAATTGCATTAATTGACTATGCTCGGGCAAATCTTCGACAGTCTCTTGTTGGGTACGGCACAGCTCATTTTTTAAATGGTCCCACAAAAAGAAGTCAAGAGGGTTTAAATCGGGAGACCACGGTGGCCATGTTACCGGTCTATCCCGTCCAATCTACCGTACTCCGTGCACTAGATGAAGATAATCTCGAAAGTGAGGAGGTGTCCGATCATATCAAAACCACATGCGTTGTTGGAAGGAGGTATAATTTCTAGAAGGGTGGGCAGGTCATTGCAAATAAATTGAAGATATTGTAACCCATCCATACGATTGGGCAATATTAACGATTCAATGAAGCGCTCATAAACAATTCCTGCCCAAACATTCAGTTAAAAACGGTGTTGGCAGTGGTCCCGTTAAATTGTGTGCGGATTTTCGAGTTCCCAAACGTGTGTATTGTGAACGTTTTGTATTATATTCTGATTAAATAAAGCGTCATCTGTAACTAGTACATCAGTAGTAAATTGAGGATTTTCAGCATTTTGTGCAACAACCACTCACAAAACCTAACTCGTAAATGAGAATCCGCAGCAGTGCTTGAACATGGTACATATTATATGGATATAGCTGAGCTTCGTGTAGTAAACGCCACACCCTTGACTGGAATACTCCATGCACATGCCTAGCAATCTTGTACTTACTCGCGGATTTTCACGGACCACATTGAAAATTTGTTCTTCAGCTGCTAAAATACGTTGTCATCGTTCGGGGCCACCATCTCATTCATAATTTGCACGTAAATTATCAGTATCATGTCCGCGTTGCACCACTGCAGTAATTTGATGCATATGTTTTCATATTGGATACTGCTGATATTAGAACTACAATACTTTTCTAAATTTAAACTATACTATGCTCCAATATGATTTAATTATTATGCTTTTTTAATTACAGTTCTGTTTTACTAATTATATATGTACGAGAAACGTCGGCCTTAAAATTATTTTATGTATTCTAAATTTTGCTCTTCTGAACATCTTTTTTAATTTCATTAAGTAGTTGACTGCTGTCGAATTTCTGTTTGCTTTTATTATTATCCTATTAATTTCCTGTTCCTCGTCACACTTAGCTGTTATCAACGCCTCCAACCTATCTCTTGCAATTATGGTCACATCAGCATAACTAGTTGATCACTTTTAAACAATATGGCTTCTTCTCTGTTCAACTGACTATCTCTTATGACCTTTTCTAGTACTAAATGAAAAATAAAGTTTTGAGAGTGGGTCTCCTTGTCCCAGTGCTGTGTCAATAGTAAAACACTAACCTTTTATACGCACTTTGGTTTTAGTATTGTCTAATGCCATTTTCAATAGCCAAATCAGTTTAGTTGGTATGCCATATTGTTTCATTATTCTACTTAGTTTATTCCCTTTGACTGAATAATATGCTTTCCAAAACTCCACGAATAAAACTATTGCTTTAATCCCATATTATATAGTAAGGATTTTCTTCACCATGAAGATTTGGTATGTTGTTGATCTCACCTTTCTAAAACCTGCTTAACTTGATACTCCCCTATTTTTACTATATTATATTTTACTAATTACTGCTATTTTATAATGTTGTTCTAAGACAGAGGAATTTCTAATAAGTATCGTGCTTTTCACTTATTGTGAGTAGGAGTAAAAAACAATTTTATAATATCTCAATATTTTTTTAACGAATTATTTTCTTTCCAAAACATTAAACTGTTTGATCGAATATAAATTGAACACATTTTATTCGTTACTTGTCGAACAACGTAAAAAAATGGAATAATTATCCAAACCACTGCAGGGAGGCAAAATGAACCCTATTTTTTCTTGATAACGATCAACGATCAAAGCAGTTTCTGCTGCGGTCAAGCTAAAAATACACATTCGGGAAAATAAGTTTCGTGACACATGCTTGATTTATAAACCAAAGTAACAAGGGTAAGGTAGCAAATGGGTGCCACAAGCTTACCTACCTAGATTATCATTTTTAGTGGTGATGCGTGTTTTATATATAATATACAAGGTATATACTTGTGTTGGCAGTAAACATTACTCTGAAACAATTATGTACGTAGGTAAAATTGTGGTTGGTGATATCATGAAACGTTATACAGGGTGTCCGGAATATAAATGCAGATACTAAAGGGGCTTTTATATCTCACCAAAAACGAGAAAAAACTCTTATGAAAAAAATTACTAAAACGAGTATTGTTTCTATAAATACATTTCAAATATTAAAATACAGCTGCAATAAAATGAAAAGCTGTGTTATGAAATTGCACACTAAGGTATATCTAAGGTTAATTAGAAGCTTCTGTATCGTATCAGTACTAATTGAAGTAAACAATTGAAGTTTCCCGGAAAATCATTTAAACTGCAACGCACTCTAACGTACGACAATATTGTAATCTATAACCTACGGTTGTTATCCTAAAAGTATTATTAGTCATATTTGTGTGGATAATGGGTTTTATTTTTCCACATAGTTTGCTCGATATTTGTACATGTATGTAAACAAAAATGGAGCAATTTATAGCAACCATGTCTAACTGCATGGCATGTAAATTTATAACGAATCTGGGCAAAACTCCCTGGTAAATTCCACTGTAGTAGACATCTCCAATCGTTCGAGGAAGATGTCCTTAAATCAATGCACATTTAACAACTATACTTTTTGACATTAAGGAAATGTTTGTATAATAAAATATTCTGAAATTAATTCCCTCCGTGTTCTTATGTGTTCATATCGGCGAACAAAGAATTTCCTAAAAAGTGAAATTTTGTTACCTGCCAAAAGATATAAAATGTCAAACTCTTTCCCGTCACAGAAAAAAAGATTATTTTTCACAGCTAATATTGTAGACAGAAACTGCAGATACAAGTATTGAACGTAGGTACTGAAAAATAATAAACCTACAGTGGCAAATTCTTTGAATAGTTAAACAAAAAAATATTATTTATATTTCGTGCGCGAAGTCAGCGTTTTATGGCGCACAGACGCTTTTAAAGTCAAAAAAAAAACATTGAAAAAAAATAAGTTCGTTTGCAACAATAATGTGGTGGCTCAAGTGTGTGAGTATATCAATAATAATCCTAGAAAATCAGTACGAGATGCCAGCCGAGAACTAAATATTTCTTATAGTTCAATTCAAAGAATTTTAAAGAAAAACAAGTATCACGATTATAAAATTTTAAACGTGCAAGCCCTCTCTGAAAATCATAGGCTACGCCGGATAAATTTTATTTCGGAGATTGTTGATATCCAGTTAGATGTCCCAAACATTTAGAAATATATAATACTAAGGACAGACGAGTTACGATTTGTCAGCAATGGAGTACCAAATAATAAAAATACGCACTATTTTGCAACTGAAAACCCTCACGAAATTAATCAGGTTGAAAATAAAGGACATTTTGGTATCAACGTATGGTGTGGTATTATAGGCATACACCTAATTCCTCCATACTTTTACAATAGTGCACTAAACGGAGGGCGTTATTTAACATTTTTAAGGAACCAGTTACCAACTTTATTGGACGAAGTGCCATTACAACTTAGAAGAAATATGTGGATTCAACAATATGAGAGAAGTAAACGATACCTCAATGAAAATTGCAATGGCCGATGGATTGGTACAGAAGGTTATATTTATTGACCTCCGAAATCCCCGGATCTATATACCCAATGGATTTTCATTTATGGAGTACCCTGAATAATGAGGTTTATAAAAAAGAATGTCATAATTTAGAAGAATTAAAAGAAACGATTAGGAACGCATGCTGGGGGATAAGTAGAGATACACTTCTAAAAGTTACCTATCTGAAAATCCGACATAGACTAGAAATGTGTTTACAACAATTTGGTGAACATGTAGAAAAGTTAACATATATTTATTTTCCCTGATGATACGTACTTAATATTTTCCATGTTTTGTTCATATTTTAAATTTTATATAATTTTTCATTAAATAATCGTTGTAGCTTTTATTGTGTATTATTTGAACCAAAAATACTTACTAAATTTGTTTATTTGTTATACTCTTTTTGGGTATAGGTATACATAACAATAAATAATTTTGTTGGAAAATAGGAAAATTTTGTTTTCCATGGTAACGTTGTCAAAATTATCAACATACGTAATCGAGACTTTGTTTAATTTTTCTATACATATGGTCTTATATCTTTTACACGAATGGTGATATTGAAAAAAGGTTATTGATAAAAATGAGGACTTTTATATTATGTAAAAAATAGGTATGAAAATGGGAAAAATGATTCCGATGACGTTACTGTCCATTGAGTGTTAAATTCACCAAGATGGTATTTTATGGTAAACACTCACTACATCATACCATAAACATCCACGTTTACGGTTTTTCGATTGCTCTTTCTGCTTTTACGTAATGGCGGCCAACCATCAGTTCTGGGTCAACCTGTACATTGATTCCTCAGAAATCGAAAAAATTATACCAAAAAACTTATGCAAAATTTTATATTTGGTGTGCCGAAGAAAAGTATGTAATATTTCGGAGAAAGATATTCTAGCGTACTTGTCCCAGTTATCTTTAAAATGTGCAGGGTGTAAAAAAGATTGTTTTAAGCACATGTGCCTAAAAGATTGTCATTTCGATACGGAATGACAATCCGTCATTATTATGCAACCATTTTACGAAACGTATTTTACCTTAATATAAGATTCTTGGAAATAAAAGACCCATTGTATTTTATGAAACTTAATGTATCCCTCTGTGTATCACTTGTATTGTTCTTCGGTTTCCGTCATTTAATGCTCCGTCTGGACCTGTGTCAAGAGGGATTGGGGCAGTGTACTGGTAAAGTGGCGAACTGTTTCGTGGAAAGCTATTAATCGTGAACTTTGCGATGTTTCAGTCCCATGGAAGCAGTGCCGTTAACCTAAGTTGATATATTGCAGCTAAACATCAACGGCTTAAAAATGCGACAAACACAGAGCAACGTACTAGATGACGGTCCATAAGTTATTCACTATAAGGCATTATTTTATCTCTGACTTCAACTAATACGTGCGAATTCTGCTGCAGCTGATATTTTGCTCAGGTCCTCAAACGTCCAAAATTATAATTATGGTAGGGAAAATGAACAAAAAGTTCCTTTCTCCGTTAAAACATTAAGAAATGTTCAAAAAATGTTTTCTATTGAGTATAAAAACAATTCTTCAATATTTAATGCTTTTATAAACTTCCAAAATTTTGTTAATTTAATTAAAAGTAAATATAAATAATCGCATTTTAGTTCTTGTTCTATCCAATAACAAGTGTAAAATTAAGAGAGCTATTCATGTTCTTCTTTGCATTATCATTTTCTTGTGGTAAGGTATCATATTATAAGATAGTGTTGCTCGCAATAATCTACTAAAAATTTGCACTGATGTTGCCCTGCAACAATTTTATGATCACTTGGATAGGATTTTTTCCATATACGTTTCTAATTCACATGTTACTTCCCCCTTGGTACACTAGATCGATAATTAAAGATGTTAGATGTAAACATTTCTTGTAGAAACGATATAAACGCTTTAAAAATATTAATCATTATAATGAATTTAAGACAAGAGGTACAGTTAAGTATGACAGTAAGATATTGTTTAATAATTACATCTTGGACATTGAGAATAATATAACTCATCAGTTTCAGAATTTTTGAAAGTTTATATCTCAAAGAAATTCATACTCAGACTTACCAAATACTTTTAACTTGGATCATGATTCCTTTTCCGATCCAGAGGAGGTTTGAAATGCTTTTGCTACCGTTTTTCAATAATCGTATTCTACTCCTATGAATGTACCTTTTGTTTCTAATATTTAGATGGAATACCATCCTTTCTGTTGCAGGAATGTGCCCCAATATTTGAGCCACTATTGTGTAAACTAATAAACCTGTCCTTAAATACATGTACCTTTCTATCATAGTGGAAAATATCTAAAGTGTCTCCAGTATTAAAAAAAGATGAAATATCAGACATAAGTAATTATCGGTCGATTGTTATAATCAGCAATTTTGTTAAGTGTTTCGAAATGCTGTTATATGATTATATATTTAGCACAAAACCCTTAATTACGGAGGCGCAACACGGTTTTTTAGAGGCAGGTTTACTGTTACAAATATCTTCTGTATTACACAGATTTTAGTCAATGTCATTAATGATGGCTTTCAAGTAAACGTAATTTACACTGACCTGACAAAGGTATTTGACAAAATTGATCACACAATACTCTTGCATAAATTAGATAATTATTTTGGTATCTGTCACAACTTATTAAATCTTATAAAGTCTAATCTTTCCAATAGAGGTCTACATGTTACTAAGCGCGGTTGCCAGTCTGCTGAAGTACGAGACAACTCGGGGGTCTCTCAAGGATCTAATTTGGAACCCTTATTCTTTAGTCTGTCCATTAATGACATCATTAATAATTTAATCCGATGTATGCAGATGATCTGAAAATTTTTACTACAGTTAAGAACTTCGATGATGCTGCTGAACTTACATACATTATGTAACTGTAACGACTTATAGATCTTTTGGTTTCATTATAAGGAACAGTAAACAGTTTCGGAATTCTAACACTGAAAATTTTTTATTCTATTTTTATCAGGTCTAATTGTGAATATGCGTCAATTGTTTGGTGTCCTAATTATGCTGTACATGTGGTTGGTCTCGAAAATGTTCAGCGTAGTTTTAAAGCTGATGGCGAGAATCCTTCTGTTGGGTGAAATGCTTAATAGATTTGGCATTGACACTTTGGAAAATCAACGTAAAAAATGTACTTAATTTGTTTACATAAATAATGCATAATGTCATTGACAGCAGCGCCATTTTGAGAGTGTTAGGCTTTCATGTTCCCAGAATAGAGAGTAGACAATCTAACATGTTTTATTTACCACCTGTTAGGACAAATATTCTGAAACACTCTACACTTCATAATATGTGTGATTTATATAATGAAGTCTCATCTTGGCCGTAGATTTTATGGATTGTAATCTCTCAAGCCTGAAAATACTTGTTTTGTAATTGTTGTTGTCTTTATCTTGATACTTAGATTGATTATTTTTCATATTTGTTACATGTCATGTTTAAGTGTTGTGTAATTTGCTATGTATGTGTTTTTGTTAATTGTTTGTTTTCCTATTATTTAACTAGATCTTTGACCTGTTCAATGATGTAAATAAAATAAATAAATAAATTCGTTTCCATGTTTGAAGGTTTTGTAGAAAATATGTGATACCATCGTGCTAATCAATGCTTTGGTTTGTACAAAAATGGAGCCATTTAAAGACAAAATACATGTTACCTTTCCGATTTTATTTTTATTTTGTTTATTTATTATGTAAATATAAAACTTATGGTTACTAGAATCTTTATGTATGATGGTAATTTTTATATAAGAAATATATTTAAATTTTTTAATCTTGTACGCGAATGTAGGTTCTTAATCACTGGCTGTAATATCTGGATAAATGGCTAGTGCTTCCCGGTCAAGGAAAACGGACCCTCGAGTTCTTTCACTTCAGTTACACAGATCTCAGCGAATATTACGGCATCCTTCCCACACGCTAGGGAAGATTGGAGTCCGTGGCCGAGACCGCCCACCCAACACCGGTCTTAGTGTGGGGGCGGTGAGAACTCCTCTATCTCGCGAGCCAAGTGCGTCGCAATGTTACGAAAACTTAGCACAAAATACACATTTCCCGACAAAAAAAAACTGCCATACTCACGCTTGTTTGTAACAGCTTATGTAGATTAATGTATTTTAAATGGAAATATATATAAACTACATTGAAACCAACTAGTTACAGCAATTTAAATTCCTTTTTTGAGTAGTAAAATAAACAATGTCAAAAGAGCAATGTCCAATATTATTTGCAGCCGATAGTATTATGTGGAGATATTTTAAATCCAATTACGAGGTAGAATACAAAGAATGCGTTATAAATGAAATAAATAGGCAGCCAGACAATAAGTATAAACACCATAACAACAAAAATAAAAGTAATAGTAATAGAAAAATAAATCTGAAAAAAAAACATTTATGCAGGGTTAACTATGATTAAGTACAAATATTTCAAGAGGGGATAGAAGAAATAAGAATTAAAAAATTACATACAAACTTATTTATAAAGTGAAACAAAATTCGAAACTGTATTAAACCCCTATTTATCGTCGACTCTGGCCTTCTGTTAGTCGCGCAGTTAGGTATATACCGCAAGTCAAACGTATCAGGTATCGACGGCACCGCGTTGTCACGTGTATAAATTTATGCCGCTTTATAAAAAAAATGTGTTTAGAAATTGTAGATGAGTATTTAATGTGAGATATAAATGGTCTGCTTACTTCCTGCTCGGCCTAAGCGGCTCGACATACAGGAAGCGACCTACATTGCAGCAGGTACTTAACACATACCTCTCGCCCTGGGCATATACATATACATATGAAGGAACAGCTAGTTCAATTGTCGGTCATCTCACCTGTGGCATACAATCCCGAAACCGGTCTATGTCTGGTGGTGTGTCCGACAAGGGTTCTTGGCTGTTCACACAGATACTGCAGGAGTAATTCAATGCCGGTCGGGGCATTAGTCCGCGGAGTAGTTGTTTCCTGCAGTATTACTTACATATTTACAGATTATTTAATGATTTTCCTAAAACACGACATGGCGGCAGAAGTAAGTAGCATCTACCTTCCTGATATTTATTTCCAGGATTGATATTTGGAGAGATTTAGAAAATGTTGAATCATTCTTTTTTCTGTCATTGCAAAGATTTTTGTACCAGCTGAGTGCTTGCTGGCGACCCTTTCCTGAAACGTTCTTAAAGCGAGGTATTTGGCCCGACGACCAGGACCAGGAGGATTTTCTCCGTCGGTCAAAACCACACATGGCAAAAAAACACAAGCAAATAAATGTACACAAATACATAAAAATACTGCCACAGGCAGGGCATTACAGCAGTAATATTTTGACTATTCAGAAAACGTATTTGGTATTACGTTGCCACACAATAATATGCACTTGTCACACTTGTCAATTAAATTTGCAAAAAGCAAGTACTGAAAAATCATTTCAAACTAATTAGCGTGTGCGCTATTTTATTTTTGACAGAATCTGATGCAGTCAATCAGACCAGTAGTAAGGTGTATGTACTTCAAGCCGATAAATTTTCTTAAACTTCTTGTGTTATTGGGGAACTAAATTATGTTAATGCTAATAATAGCAACGATGTTAACAATAACCGACAAAGAATACTATTTTAAACAATTACATCTCGAGAAGTGTACAGTGTGCACAAAGAAATAATAATGTATATCGCCAAATAGGAAGATGATTAACTTAAGTAGCGACCTCTGTTATATTGGTAATACAATATGGTGTTTCCACGGTGTAACAAAGCTACATCTAGTGGCCAGCCGTTAAACATAAAATTCCAGGAAACAACTATTCTAGAAGCTAATATCCTGACCAGCACTGAACTACGCTTGAAAAAACCTAAGGCAAACAGTTAAAGTGACTCATCAGCAGCCCACCAGACATATACTGGTTTCGAGATATAAGTTCTCATCAGCATCTCATAGGTGAGGTAACCGACGAATAACCTTAGCTGTTTAAAGGCTGTATCCTCCGACAGAAGAGAAGATGAGTTTGAGGTGTAGTAAAGCTACTTCTAGCGATCATTCGCTACGCAATGCCGGATTGAAAAGCCACAGAAGAAGCGGTCAACATAGCATTAGACACCATTGAATGCTGTTGACTTCTATTGCGATTCGGTAAGAATGATATTTTTCAAACACGGAAATCCAATAAACAACTACTCTGCGGGCTAATGCCTTGACCAGCATTGAATGACGCCTGAAAACCCTACAGCAAACAGCTAAAGTCACTCATCAGTAGCCCACTAGACTTATACCGGTTTCAAGCTTATTAGCTCTCATCAGTATGCCATAGGTGAGATAACCAGCGAATAACGTTAGTTGCTTTAAGTCTGTCTAACCCGACAAAAGGGATCATGAGTGCGCGGTGTAGCAAATTTGAGGATGCTTTGTTGGGTATTGCCCTGTTTGTATCTTAAATTCTTAAATAAATAAAGACTAGGCCACGTCACATAACTCAACACACATGTAATAAACGCAATTCAATTGGTATAATCAGAAATGACACATGCTCATTTTTGCATAAAAGCGGGTTATTGGAAAAAGTGAGTCCACATAGATGGTGAGTTGTTTAATAGATAACCAGCAAGAATGACACATGTCTTGAATATATGTTTTTGCGAAATATGGAATTTAGGCATGGGCCTGTTGCACTCTTATTGATTTGTTTAAGGTCGCCGTATTTCTCGTCGTAAAATGATCAAATTTGTGGCACTCTTTAGGTACTGAAATCTCGAAAAATATAACACGTAGAGCAAAAGTAATATCAAAAATAAAATTATTGATGTTTTGTTTATACACTTTTACTATTTAAACTCTCCTCGAATAATATAATAACTTTTAAAATGCATTTGTATGACGCACATTATTTCGCTATTCTAACCCCACATTTTAGCAATTATTTTCGCATACTTATCAACAAAAGTAAACAATCTTATATGCAGAACTATGTAACTGTATGTTATAACAATGTTTACATCATTAGTTGAATTTAAAAAAAACACGTATTTTGAAAGATTTCAGTACCTAAAAGTTTGTTGGATAGATCGTTTTCTGACGTTATATATTGATTTTATTTCGGTACCTTTGAATATTCGCAGGTGGCATGCGGTAACATTCTTGTTATTTACTAAACTCTATATTATTCAGTTATTAAATGTCTAAAATTACCTGTATTTGTAAAAAACACTATTTCAAGAATACGGCGCCCTTAAAGAATTCTGATTTCTGAATGGTTAGATGGAATGTACTGCGGAACCTGCTGAATTTATAACCAGACCCCATAGTGTGCGCTATACAAACGGATTAAAAAATTAGTGGAGCACTTGTTATTTTGGAAACCCATTATAATATATTTCATTAACTTGTAAATATTGTTCTGTTTGATGGTTTGTATGCTAGGCGCAAAATGGAAATTAATATTTCCAAAGAAAATAGTACGACTATCCTCATGAATTACACATATGAAAATATACCATACTGTTACCATCTAAAGTCGTCTACCTATTAGGAAAATGTAAGAAATTTGTAGTTTAGTTTATCAAAATATGACAATTCCATATTTCTTTACCATCTGGTACTGATGATAAGAATTCCGAAATACAAACTTGATTAAATAAAAATAATTATTACACTTTTACCATAGACTATACAGAAGAATGACCCCCCATTGTGTGAAAACATAAGAGAAAATATAATTTTTCTTTTTAAAGTAAAATCAATGTTTTGTTGTATTAGAAATGCCTCATAGTATTATTGTTAATGGTTAGAATGAAGCAAAATGTATGCTAAATAATAGATAGTAAACTGTTTTTTCCATTTCCATATAATGTACTGTTGTGGACATGTAATGTTTCTGCATATATCGATTCAATTATAAACAATATTACACTTTAAAATTGTTGAGAGTTCTCACCGATCCTGTAAAAATATGTATCAATGAAATAAATTTTTAATATACCTTTAGTTATGTGTTATGCCGTAATAAACTAGGCAATAATGTTGTAGGCCATGAAACTGTAGATTAGGCGTGTCCGTGTCCCAAACACTCATTTAATTAGCTGAGAAACTTTTTGCAATTTCTCTATAGGGATTTCCAATCATATCATTTTAGCAACACTTGCCAAAGTTATCTATATTCGGAAGAAAATTAAAATACAGGGTGTTAAAAAAAGAGTGTAAAATATTTCAGGAGGTAATAGTATGAACCAAAATAAGCAGAAAAGTCTTAATAAACATGGGTCCGCAAAGTAACGGTTGCGGAGATATGGACCACTATTCGTTTTTCAAACATTTTATTTTATTAGAAATAAACCGACAAAAGAAGCTTTTAACAAACAAAAACAAAGTTACAGAAGATGTTCAAAGTGCCCTCCGTCCATTTCCAAGCAGGCACGACATCTTCGTCTCAACGATATTCGAACTCTTTCGAAAACACCCTCCTTGGTATGGATTTCTTGACACATTTGATTAATCCGTAGCTGCAGCTCTTCCAGGCTATTTATGGAAGTACCATACATTAATGTCTTCAAATATTGTTCTGAAATATTTTACACTCTTTATTAACACCCTGTATATTTGATATAATCTCTTCACCTATAAGTTACTAATTCATTTATTTTACTTTTCGCATTTGGACAATCTTACTTTCACATGCTGCTCAGTTATAACATTATATTTGATATTCAGAAGGACTAATGATGGGCAGGAAATGATGGGAAATCCTTAATATAATCTATATCAACTTAATACTGTTAGGGACCCTCTGAATACCTTGTCCGGAGAAGAGAATAGTGATCAATTAGTCGGTCAAGTCCTCTTTAAACCCTAATTGGATACATTGTCTACTAATATACCAATTGATCTCCTAAATTATATAATCTCAAATATTCACCTAGATTAGTAATGTTTGATATGGACTTATCCCAATTGTAAATAATAAATGCAAACATTTGAAAATACAAGAAAATATTTTAATGAAAGAGTATAAAATGCAGTAGAATAATGTTTGTTACTAATTTGTAAACGTCAATGTATCAGAACACCGTATTAATCAAGAAGTTTATTGTTACAAGCTACTAGCTTGTAAGATTTTTACAGGTTTTACAAGTTATATATATATTAAAAATCATGGTAAAACTGTTATTTCCATTCACAATTCGGTATTTACCCATATCTTCTACATAATTCATAAAAAGAATCACTTCGATAATAAGCATCTCCCGAATATTGTTACAATTTTCGCAAGCAACTAATGGTCATGAGGAGCATCTAATACAAATGGTTCAACCTCTTCTTTAGTTAAAACCTTGGCCTTTTATGGAATATATAACGATTATCTTCTTTCGAGAAATGCAATTAATTTTATAAATCTACAAATGCCAACTAAACGTCACATTTAAGTATATAATTTGAAATAAAAAACAAACCTGCACTCTTGAAGATCTTCCTTGATTTTTAAACAACCTTTTAAACAATTTTGCACATGCACAATGTATTAAGACTGAATCTAACATATAGTTGAGTCATGTAAACCAACAGAACATCTGTTTCCCCAACCACATCTTTTTCACCAGTTTTGAAGTCGCTTATTCACGCTTGTACTTTGAAGATGATTTTCACGGCAATTAACTTGAAGCTACTCTGGTGGCTTCATTAATAATTGCTTCGGGCACATTAATTTTCACCTATAATATTTCTATGACATTGATAATGTACAACATAATTTTATGGCAATGGAAAGCACATTGCTCCAACCAAGCAACGTTTTTAAGATATTTGACATAGAATTGTGAGGCATGTGAAAATAGGTCGCAACACAACAAAACAACAATTTATTTATTAAACGAACTCCTGATAAAGTACAGTTGTTAAAATTTAACCCAACATTAAACTGACTATTTTTTCTATAGAAGATCTAGTACCACGCATAGCATTTATGATATTATTGTGAAATTCTTGGCCGATATTTAAGTATGTTTTTATAGAATTTGTATTGTTTTTTCCAATAATTTTCAGCAATTGTTGTTCTTCCACATCATTTTTTGCCAATTCGCTAACAGCAGTAGACCTGTTCGAATGGTTTGTTACCATTTTGTTTTTAGACCAATAGACTCGGCAGACGATTTAGTTCATTCATTAATAATATTTTTCCCACAGTCGTAACAATTATCAGTTTCCGTTATCCAGTATCGATTAGGTTTTAAAAACAGCCGTGATGGGGTAATATGTTTGCCTCGTTTTGATGTCAGTTTATGAAAAGGCGTGCAGCTTTGATTTTCGCTATTGAGAATCAAGCATTTACTATTTGTACAGCTTTTTGATTCACCTTGGCAAATTTTACTGAACACCGGATTATATTCAATGCAATTTGTTGTCTCCATTAAAAAAAGGCAACTGCCTCGCCTCTTCTTCACGCTATTTCTACAGCAGCAATATTATTGAAGTTACGTATAAGACCTTCAGGGGGTATTTTCATCCCAGAACAATATTATTCCATTTACTTCTGACAAACTTAACAAAATTATGTTTTGCGTTTACATGGATCTATTTGCAGATTATTTTTAGTTGCATTGCGGGAATCTCGGGCAGGTTTAAATACTATGCTGTTAAAGGGGTCAATCATAATCATTACCATAGTACTTTGTATGTGAAAGTTTGCAAGAAACGTTCCACTGTCTTGTCTTGTCGTCTTGTCTCGGTTGCTTCTTTAAATTCTGTTCCATCTTTCTTCCTCATATTGACCACCCAATCTTTAGTATCAATGCCAATTGTTCTACGCTTCTATGGTCAATCTGTCAAACTTAAGCAATCTTGGTGTCATAGTGATTTATTTATTTATTTGCCCAATAGAAAGTCCATTTACAGGGCAAGAATTGACCAGTAAATATACATATACATATACAAAAAGTATATAAATAATACCTAATAAAAAATACAAATACACAATATAAAATACAAAATTTAAAACATGAAATAGTACAATATATAAAAACAATTATAATTAAAATAAATAATAATTGGATCGGTCAGTGGTCGCGCGGTTTAAGGCGTCAGTACTTGAATCGAGGTGACTGGATCGCTGTGGGTTCGACCCCTGCAGCTGGTAGACCGTATATAAGCTATATTCGTGGAGAAATGGCACCCTGTCTGCGGGTATGGTAGGGTGGAAGAATGTTGGCTTGGGTCAATGTGAAAGATTGATACCGGTTGGCCTATGACTACCCCCCTAATTAATGAGGTTTTCCAGGTTTCCCTCATTCCTGCACTGAATGGTGGTTAGGGCCTACCAACGTAAGTCGTTCCTGGGCGCAAATGCGGCCTGCTTAATAATAATATGCCGCCCCCTCTCCCGCACGAGTCTTCAACTTCTGGGCTAATCCTCGTGATTAGAATGAGGGGTAGAGATATTTTTATTATATTAATCTACATCACACGGAGATACCTATATTTCACAATGAATTATAAAATCAATCAGCGTTAACTATGACTAAGTACAAAAACTTTAACCACGTGCTCAGGGAGGCCTAAAAGACAATAAAAAATTATTCCAGAATTTTAGCTAGATATTTAAAAAATGGGGAAAAGCCCTTTTTTCCTACGAAAAGTCGGCGCCTATGATAAGAACCGACTGAGATGGCTTAGATTCATATATAAAACTTACAGCTGTCAACAATATCTACCGTTATGCGGTCGGTTTTTTGCAGCATTTCTAAATGCAGAAACGAAAATTAACATTCTTAATAGTAATAATACCTGATAGATAGGTAACAGTTAATCCACTTAGCTCCAGTATTTTGCATTCGTTTTCCATTATTTCGTTATAAACTGGTAGAACTACATATTCGCTCAGTACAGCCACAACACATTATAACAAACTCGAACGAAAGGAATAGTAGACGTTTAACCTAGGCAGTTTTGTCCCATAACCTAGAAAACCAAACCGGCGAACTATATTGTGGGAAAGTATCTGCACTCAACACAAATATCTTTATTGAATAACTATAAAACGTTTAAAAATTAAAATAAGACACTAAAAACTGAAGAAGAACACAAAATTACAACGTAAACACAGGAATTCAATTATGACATGACAGCGATACTGACTAATGAGCGACTGTTGCATGCTTGTAGAGTATGCAACCAACAAGCATTGGCGGCGTTAAATAAGGATTTAAAATAATATCGAAACAAATTTTTTTGGCTTTATAAATAAGTTTGGAATTTTTTTGAAGCGTGATTCCATTAATTCTTATTTTTCCCTATCCCCTCTTAAAATATTTGTACTAACTCATATCTAACCCTGTATATCCATATGGGAATAATACCGGTTGGTTCTTTGTATCAAAGTATTTATATTACATTTATGTCACAGCAATTGGCTAAATTATTAAAACAGTTTAACATCAAGAACATTGGTGACTTAATTAACATATTGGTTCTGGGTACTGAACAAATAAACGTTTTATTCTGCCGAAAGTTTTGGCGAGGCACGTAGAACTTGATTTCATTTAATAATACAGAACTATTAATTGTACCATGTAATAATTTAAATAGAAACCGCAAAGAATATAATATTCTGCGGTACTTTAAAGATTGCATACCAAATGCATTTAATAACAGAGCTTGACCAGCAACTCTCTCTGGATATAGTCTATAAAATTTCAAATGTAAAAATTTAAAAAATTTTCTTTGAATCGTTTCTATACATACAGAATAGGAAGTATAAATTGGCGAAAACACAAGTGAACAATATTCAACTTCTCATCGAACAAGAGAATTAAATAATGTTTTTAACGCCAACTCATTGGAAAACAGCTTACAATTGCGCGTTGTAAATCCCAGGGATCTGTTACAACCAGACACTACATATTCGATGTTTTGATGTGCATTGCGAATGATAAAGTCGAATCAAAAGTAATTCCCAGATCATGAATAAAATTACACCATGTAAGTGCTATATCATTTATCATATAATGGAACATAGATGGAGACTTTTTACACGAGTACGTTAATGCTATGCATTTGGAGATATTTAGTGACAAATCATTGACATTGCACCACCCAACCAATCTAGTCAACTGTGACTGCAAATTTAAAGAGTCATCCCCATTACCTATTGAGCTAAACATTTTCAAATCATCTGTATACAAAAGATTCGCATCTAATAAAATTTGAAAGGTCATTAACGAATAACAAAAACAGTAGCAGGCCGAGAACTGTCAAAAAATGTTCACCAAAATAAATAAACAGTGAAATAAACAATATACATAGTCATGGTAGCGCTCCAAAGCTTCCAACAAATTATTGAGGATTTTTTGTAATCGAAATCTGAATGTATATCTAATATATATACATATGAATAACAAATGAAATATATAACAATACACGCAAGGTAACGGTTTTTACTGGCTCCATAAGGTGACAGGCTCGTCTACGACTCGCCAGTTATATCCTTCTGTCCGCCAGTAAAAACTCTCTTACCATGATAGTAGTGTTATATCTTCCACAAGCGTCAGTAAAAGTATAATTTTTAACAAATACTCTGTTACTGCGGTGTTAATAGTAATTTATTTTTAGCACTGATACAAAATGCAAAAAATCAGTATTGTGACAAATGAATTAATTGTCTTATTTTATAAATGTTCAGAGTACTGCTTTAGGAAAATAACTAAAATTCACCCATTTCTGTGCATTTTCTAATTCTTTTGGTGAGAGATTTCTTCACATAGAAAATTTCATTTGGATATCCGCCAATAAATATTCAAAAATCAAGTACGTAGTTGTTATTATTACCATTAGATTTAGGGTTTGTCTAATTGTTGATAGTACGCATTGACATTTGTAAACAACATGTCAGGCATTGCGATCACCAGGTTTCTGAACCTATACCAGAAAAAGAGGTAATAAAATTGTTAAATATTATAAATAATATTAACAAATAGTTAATTTGTTAGATCTGAAGATGTCGATCGGAATGCCCTCTGGCCATGTAATTCAGGACGGCCTAAATTTTGTCGTCAAAGCTGAAACCCTACTTTGACTTTAAAAAAATGTTATTGCTGTTGATCTGTCAATTACCAATAATGTCGCATTCTCTTTTTAGGGATGTGCTTCTGAATACAAATTCGCATAAACTCGCGTCTAAACAGAAATTTCATGGGCAGTTTTCTCGAAAACGGTAGGAATTATCAAGGTCTACCATGTGTACCTGTTTGACGTAGAAATAACGCCCGAATAAAATGTTATAGTCAATCGAATCAGAACGTTTCATCAATAAAAAATAAGAGAAAAATTTATCATCAGATATTACTAATGCGGCGCCCGCTATGTTCGAACGCGATTTAATACATAAATTATGATTCTCTTTCTTAAAACCTTTTCCCTATCAAATTTACCGACAATCGGTTGAGCGGTACTGGAGTTATAAAAAAACGAAAATTCAACATTGACACCCTGTACATTTTTCTACAGCAACATTTTACTAAGACAGATTTAACTAAATCTTCATATTTTATCCCTAAGATGTCACGCCTGCTCTATGACCCATTATTAACCGTCCAGCCTCTGTAATCTATGACCAACTATCATTACGTGATTCAGCAAAATATATAATTTCGTCCTTATATCCCTGTTATTGATTTCTGCAGGAAACAATGGTAATTGGTAAATTAAAATATAATGCGGGCTTTTAAGAGATTGTTTTTTAAATGGATATTCGTATCGGTAAAACAAGATTCGAGCCGTTCCATTTAATTAGGATACAAGAAGAAAAGAGTTCCAAAACAACGGGCAGATAAATATAAGACAGAAGATCAATGGAGATATCAAGAAATGGCCAGGGAGAAGATGGAGACTGAAGGGGTTCATTGATAGTTTCTAATTGAGAAATATTAGCAGCGTGTAATAGTGGGAATCAGAATTGAATGAGACAAGGAACAGGTCGCTAATAGAAAGCAATAAATTATCTATAATCTATATTCATATGTAAAGTTTATGTGAACAAAACTTATCGTAAGAAACATTTATTAACTTACAAGAAATTGTATTAGATTTCCCTTGCCCTACCTTATTAAGAAATAATTCTATTGCATGCAGATTCATAATTTATGCAAAAAAAATTGAATGTACAGAGGACTCTTACAAATACAATTAAAAAAAAAGTCAAAATGGACAGTTCCATAATGATTTAGAAATACACTTCTGCACGGTCACTGGAAACTGGACCATTGTAAAACCTGACCTTGCGAAAGGCAAAGCATGCAGTCGGCGACCGACACGGCAGCAGAATTTAACAAAAAATGAACGGGCTAAAAATTGAATGAATCTTGTAAGAAAAGAGATAAACAACATTGTATAACACCTATTTTATATCAGTAAATTCAATTGTTTTTGCCGGTAGTATTATTTATTAATTTGTGACTTAAAATAATAAAATAATTTCACATATTTGAGATACAACTGTTCAAAATTTTGTCCATCGACGTGTAAACACATTTGGGCCCGTTATACCCAGTTTCTACGAGCTAACACAAATGTTTCTGATCCTGGCCCGTTTTGAACTAAGTTATTGGCAGCAGCTATGAGACGTTCGTGTAAATCATTAATAGATCCGACGACATAATAATATGATATAGCTAAACTTACTTTAGTCAAAAGTTGATGGTTAAAAAGATACTTACTCTCAGTCTCAGTAAACATTTTATTTACTATATTTGTGTTTTTTTATATTCAAATATTTGCATACAGTTTGGATCGGGGGTTTTTGGGGACGAGAAATACAATTTTTTTCTAATTTTGACGCTGCTAGTAGAGGACGCCCCTTATGGCACATCATGCTTCATTTAAATCGCAGAACTTTTTTGCGGCTTAGTGTATACATCTGACTATTAAAACAATCGATTCTTCTGCCTTCTATAACTGTGAAAAAGGTATGTTGAAGGCATATCATACAATTTAGATCCTTAGTGTGACAAAATTCAACAGCTCTGTTGTTCAGGATATTAAAATGTTCAGCTAGACATCGGAGGGGATAAAAAATTATATAGTTTCAAATATACAGGGTGATGATAACTATACAATTATTTAAATTTTGCAGACATGTAAAAATTCGAAATAAAATTTTTATTTTCAAATGGTTGACACAGTTCAACAATTTTTAAGACATGTAAGAGATTAATTATTTTAAACAAGGTGTCTTCTACAGAAAATGTTGTTTGAAATTTGTCATATTTTAGAGAACATCATGTATGAAATAATTAATGTTTTACATATTTAGAGAGCTAACTTTTATATTTTATACTGTAGTTTGAACTACTACAACTTGATTATTATACAATTTAAGAAGCTACGTTTTTTTATTATTTGGCAATGGTATAAGCAAAGGAGACATTATGTACATCATTGTGTATATAATTTTACTAAAAATATTTTGAAAATACGCAAATAAAACAATGCAGATATATTTTAAATAATATATTAAATATTTCTGTGCACAGGGTGTTTTGTCATAATAAGCAATATAAGTACGAGTAATCGTTTTAGAAATAATTCTAGTTAAAATATTCAATGCATCGAGGAAAAATTGTTTCAGATAAAGCGCCTGCAGCTTTTGATACAAATATGCACAAACTACGAAATGCAGATATATTTTAAATGAACAATGACTTGAATACAATGTATTTTAGAGAAAATTGCAAAGAATAATTAATTGTTCAAAATAATTTACTATTTTTATTGTAAATAAAAGAAGAGTGGCACAGGGTTTCTACGCAACTGGTGATAATGTGAACATTTAATCATACTGAATAATTAGACCTAGGTTATCCCATTACAACCTAGAATTATTGTTGTTTTATCAAGAAGGGTTTCCAAGTAATTAAAAAATATAATAAAAAATCTTTGACACCCTGTATCTCAGAAACGATTAACTTTTAGATATAGATAGGTATAATATTTGGGTAAATCTCATTTGTTTTGAGCGTAAAATCACTTCTTCCAAGGATACCAGTAATACCTGAGACACTCTGTATAAATGTGATCATTCACCTTTTTGTTTCTCGAATCTCGTATGAAATTTTTAATTTCTATGATGGCAGAAATTATTTAAGATAAAACAGTATCGCTTCCATTTTTTATTATCAGCAGATACTATTTTCATTTTTCTTATTGTTCTAAAGAAATTACTTCAACTTCTTTTCGCAGGTACGTGGTGACGACGCTATGCGAGTACTGCTACACCCCCGACTGGCTGGTGGTGATGCTCTTTTGGGTTGGCTACTTCAATTCCGCCCTGAATCCCCTAATTTACGCCTATTTCAATCGCGACTTTCGGGAAGCCTTCAAGGACACCTTAATATGTGCGCTACCCTGCTGCTTCTCCTGTTGGAAGACGCCCGCCAGGTTCCTTTAGCCACGGGACTTGTCCCCCAGCTACCGGGACGAGAGGCTGTGATGTTAATTCATGAAAAATACTCGTTCCACGTTAGGCGAATTAGGATTTTGATGTAGAGCTGTACAGAACTGTAATTTTGACTAGATAGTGCTGTATTAAAGATGATTATACATGTATATAGTTATATTAGCAAATCTTAGGCAAGGTACATTTTTTACTTACTTTTACTGTTGAGCTATTGTTTACTATTTTGTTACTGTTATTACGTTACTGAAATTTAGGTACGACTAATGGTAACGTAATCTCCCTGTTATGCCGTGTTTAAAATATATAAAGAAAATAATATCCATAAATAAGCATTGGATACAGGCAATTTATAAAAAATGGTGTTAAAAAAGAACAAGAGATAACAAATTTCAAATTATGGAAAATATTTTCCATCGAAAGTACTTGAAAAAGTTACGTAACAAAGTTATAGTGTCAAAACACCTTTAAAACAAATAAAATCTAATTATGAGATGTAAATGAAATTGCATACAAATCTTTAGATTATCGATTGCAGTGGCGGTGATACAAGACGAAATTAAAGATTTTTAGACATAAAATTAATCCTGTAATTTTTGGTAGTACGTAATTTTCCTGCAAAAGCATCTAATAAATAAATAACTGCGTTATCATTCGAATTTTGAAAATTAAATTTGTCATGCATTCCTATCAAGTGTTAGTAATAGCTTAAACTAGGTACAATCGTTTGCAATAATAATGGCACTCATTAATATAAATTTTGCGATTTCTTTTGAACTGCTGAAGCATTCGTAGTTAAATATACTTTAAACTTTTAACATTAGTTCTGAGGTAGTTAAGATTTATGAATCATTCGAAAGCATATGTGCTTATTTAAAATATAAAAATGGTAGCAATCTTCTAATATCATATGTAAGAACTTTGAAATATACCTACATTGTCTGCAAATAAGAAGAAGAATTTATAAGAAGACAATTAATATATAGGGTGTTCAGTAAAGAATCGACCATACTTTAAGGCTAGCTGTTCTGGACAAAAATAATATGATTCATTTTACGATTCATTTTATGGTAGTTTTCTTATTAGTACGATAATTGTACTCACAATTTGGAAAAATAAGATTGTTTTGTTAGATAAATACGAATATCTAAGAGATCGTTAAAGAAAACATACGCCACAATATTTTCCTTTCAGATTTCTTTTTAGGGAAATATTTTTTCGGAGAATGATGAAACTTGAAACAGACTTCGATTAGTTTTAAACGAGGTTTTAAGGAATATTTGAAAATGAACAATTTTAGAGAAAACAGCGGTTAGAGTATTTGTTAAGCTTGGAAATCAATACATAAATTTTGACAAACTTTCTCGCGGAAATTTAAAAAATAAGTTTAAAATAGAGATTTTGTGTGTGCTATTTACCTAATGTATGTATTGTTTTACTATTTTCTAAATATTGTCTTTCTTTCATTTTGTTATATTTAACTTGTTTCATGCTGTTTTGTAAGAATGGCAATAATATTAATTTGTTTGAATTTGTGTATTGAATGTATTCACATTAAAAGCTGGTTGTTATTAGTTGATTTCATTAATCAATGTTATTGAATCTATACCACTGGATATAGAATTGAACATACAATTTCTCAAGACGTCGTTGAACGTATGTTTATGTTAATGTATTTTATTTCGGTGACATAGATTCAATAATATTGGTAGTCAATTAAATCAATTTATGAGAGTCCACCTTTAAATTATTTTATTTTAGTGGCACAGATTCAATGATATTGATGTAAATTAAATCATTAAGTCGGGTCATCATTAGTCGATTTAATTGACTAATACTAATATCATTGAAACTATGCCACTAAAATAAAATAATGTGAACATACATTGAACGATACTTTCCACGCATTTATAATTTAGATTCAATAATATAATTGATCAATATCAAAACGATTGAGCTAAAACTAACCTTAGTTATCCGTAAAAAACGAAAAACTCACTCCTCCATGAGATCGCTGCAGTCGAAAATCTAGAGATTTGTACCAAGTTCAACTTTGACTTGATCGACCATGATGCAGTTAGAAAATATGATTCTGATTGATGATCCTCATCTACTAATCTGTGTCAAACCCATGAAATAGGAAACTTGCTGCTTAATTTAACGTTTCCTACTATGATTTCAATATGATAAAAATATCCTTCGCATACTTATTTTGAAATTCACATGCTGGTAGTCATTTTGATACATGCTTCGTAAATTCAATTACTTCGAATTGGTTGCAATTGATTAATTTTTCTGGGCTTTTCTAATTTCATAAATACAGTGGCTTAATTTGTGTGGATATATTAAGGTCGTATTTCAGTATCATTGAAAATAAAATTTATATTTTTTATTATTTTCTAATATGCAAAATGTGTTTAAAGTGACTCTTATTTTTTTTAAGATAAATTAAGCAAACATTACTTTTAAACTAGTTCTCCAAGCTGGTCATAAACAAAAGCAAGAACTTATTACAAACTATAAACAAATACAGAAATATTGACGTATAGAGTTCCGGTCAAACATTAAAAGAAAAGATACGGTTAAAAAATTTCTGTAACAAAATAATAACTACATTTTATGTTAAGCGGAGCATTGATATTATGGAAATAATTTAAACAAAACGTTTTGTTACTTTCTTTGTTATAATACCTACATGTCTTCATAACATACAAAAAATAAGCTGCATTTTATTAATACTGAGGTATCAGTTGGCTGAAATTATAATAGTAATATTGACGTAGAACATCGGTTTTACTATTTACTTATGAATAAAATAACAAAGTTGATCATTGATTAATTTTAATTTATTCATTGCCAGTTTCTACACTGACCAGCAAAAAAACCGGAGCATCTAAAGTTTTGTCATAGTTTATTACTTTATATTATGTTCATGTCTCCATAGCTTTAAATTATTTCATCAAGTTGTACATATTCTTGTTGAGATTATGATAAACGGCAATATTAGAAAAATATTGGTGCCGGCTGAAATACAGAGGGAGTTTCATAACTCTACCCACATGTAGAGTATCTTAAAATGTGACGCTTTCTTATGTGCAATTTTTTTCTGGAATGTATCGTTGAAGAGATATTGGCCTCTGAAGATGAGTGTTAAATTTTGAAAAACAATATTTCAGCAATGACTTAACATAGAACAACCAAATTTGGTGCACCATTCGCGTTTATTACTATCTTTAATTGGTAAAAATATAGACTTGTTAGGGCGCCCAAAAATGATTTTTATTAGTATACCAATTATAAAACAGGACATTTTATTTTACATTTTTTATTTTTACAAATTTTTCGAAAAAATAACAATTTAAATTGGACAAAATGTAAAGTATGCAGTTTCACGACTAGTAGGCTATGATTTCATGTTTCATTTTTGACAAAAAAAATATCAAGGAAAGGCAATTTCATTAAACTAGATTCTTTATTTTCTTTTTAGCATATTAAAAAACAGAAACCTTACAAACAAACCGACAAGCCAAAAGACATTTTACAGTTGTGGACCTTCTTTCTAACTCCACAGGGCGTTTCAAATTTAATGCAGAAAACATTGCTTTACGCTATCATGTATATCTCAGCCGGCACCAATATTTTTCTAAAATTACCAAGCTTATTGTAAACTCAACGAGAATACCTACAACTTGACTGTGGAGAAATAAAAATTTATAAAGTAATAAACTTTGGCAAACTTTCAGGTGGTCTGTTTTTTTTGCTAATCAGTGTGTACTAAACGCAAACAATTCTACTATTATATTTTATAGTTACAATTGAAAAAGGTTCGAACGCATTTTAAGTTGAGAATGAAAAAAAATAACAAGCATTTGACAAATTTGATTGATTACAATTAGGATTTTATTATTAGATTATTGATTATAACTAATATCAGTATCAAACAAGTAATAAGATGGGGATCCATATTGCAATAAATTTGTGTATCTATTATTTCTCTTAATTATAAGCAAATGTGATGTAAATGAAAATAATAGAAACAATCTTTCAAAGTAACACAATAAATACAATTTAACTTCTGGGAACAAGTTTCTCATATATATTTTTAATTAATTTGCTTTATTTTGATTACCAAATACATATTTTTAAATTGTGTCATTTATGTCTAAAAAATGCAGAAAATTGAAACTATAAAAAAATTCGAAAAATTTCTATTAAAACAGTGTTGTTCAATAATTATTATAAACTCAGTTACAAATTGAAATAAATCAGCATTTTGTTAGTGTTATATTTAAAGTTTATAATAAAACAAGTTTTTATAAATGCGTAGATTGTATGTTATACAAATTTAATTCTGAATCAATATGCCATATACAAACAAATACAAGGCAGCTCAAAATGCAATTCGAAACAAACAAGAAATATAAACAATGCAATGTGTCGATGGCCTACTAGCGTCTTATATATTTAACTCTTTTTAATTAATATCTACCATAACTTCAGTAAAATTTACTATGGTTTTCTGGTGGTTATACTGTGACCTAGGTCACAGATCACTGCTAGTAACAGAATTAATGTGCATATTTCAAGCCTTAGCTGAGAGTCTTTTACCTGCCCTTGTTGTTCTCGGACTGGGCTCTATGGCAGTTGACTAACTGTTGCCATTTTCAGTGATGACCCGGACAACAAGCCGGAAACTACAGTAAATCAAGAAGTATTTATTGCTTCAAGTTACAAACGCACATAAATGAAGGGCCATAAAAATATAAATTCTAGACTCTCCATTATTGCAATAATTTTTTAAAGTATCATGGGTCATAGTTCTTATGGAAATGAGTAGACTATATAAGAAATGTGGATCTTCTTCGCAAGTAGAAATCAAATAGTCACTAAGACCACTATTAGAATTTTGAGTATTTGCTTACAAATTGTTGGTACTGAAATACGTACAAGGAACTATTTTTGATTTTATTTTAAATTTATCACAAAATATTAATGATACCTTGTTGAGCATTTTATGCAGAAACAAAAGATTAATGTATCGAATCGACTTTACGCGGATCTATTCAAATTAAACAATGGCGGCGAATATATATTTCAATTAAAACGACGTAAATGCTGAAATAGCTTTTATCCATTCATCATCATTTTAATTGTATGTCACAAGCTATTTTCTCACCCCTGTAGCCTTTATTTTTAGATCTAACATTTTCGTCTGTATTCATGCATCAGAATAACAAATCAACTAAAAAAGCATTTTATCTTAATAACAGCAATTTAGCAATGTAGTTCCTTCCCATTCTTTTATACATTCCGTTAGAATAATATGAAATAATTAATAATATAATAATTCATTTATTGTCAAATAGAAGTGGTACAATTACAGAATAAAAGTAATACAAGCTAAAAGTTAAAATAAAGTACATCATACACAATGCAAAATCTAGGTTTCAAAGGTTACAGTGATTTATTTTAAAACTTCTGTGAAAATGGTTTACAACATACAGGGTGAGTCAGAAATAACGGGTCAACACTAAGCTGGAGATACTAAACACTAAAATATTATGTTTGAGCTCATCAAAATAACTGAAAATTGGTAATATCGAGTTTTTTATGTGAGAATTGCGAATTTGAAGATTATTTTGACCTTGCTCCTAGAGGGAGCTAGTTTCACCGTATTATTTAGACAATTCAAAACATATTTTTTTATCTGTAAGCTATGCTTAAAGTTAAAAATCTAAAGGAACGTTCAATTCTACATAAAAAATGTACTTTTGTTTAGGTCGCTTTATTGGTTTCTGATTTATTTGCATTTCAAATTAGCGCCAGCAAAGACAGAAATCATATCACGCATCTCACTGTTGGAAAAATTATGTCGTGGAATTTGTTGATCACTAGCTAATCATTTTGAACGAATAATAAATTAGGCACACGCAAAATACGCTAATATTTATTGACATGAAAATTTGACGCAACCCTACTTAGAAAAGAAATATCAATATCAGCGTCTGAGAGAAAATCTCCACAAATACCACCAATAAAGTTAGGCGACCTAAGCGAGAGTATATTATTTTTTACCTATGTTCTTAAGTGAACGTTTTTTTTAGATTTGTTTCTTTAAGCATAGCTCAACAGGTAAAAAAATGTGTTTTGATTTACCTAAATAATACGGTGGCTCTGGGCCTAAAAGGCCTGTAAACAGCTTTATATATAATTCTCTAATATATATGTAATTCTCACAACAAAAACCAGCTCTACGAGCTCTTCAGCATCCTCGTCTCTCTTGAACGATGAAGGGACGACATTTGTTTGAAGGAACTGGCATTTTGTAATTGCTTGTAGCTTGTTCAGGTTTTAAGTCTTTAATAGCCTTTTCCAAATTTTTTACTTCTTTAAATCTCTCACCTAATTCAGCACCAAAAAGGAAAGAGATAGGTTCTGTTTTTTTCACCATTTTTTAACAATTTTACTTAAGCTTGGCACGATTAGATTTTGTCTGACAATAGATATGTTATAGAAGTACATATTCTATTAGTTTTTCTTTACTGTTGCCAAGTATATTTTCTTTGTTCTCAATTATTAACTAATGCCCCTTGGGTAATGCTGTTAGTGGACCCTCAGATCAAAGATGCATGCCGCGTGAGACCTGCTATCTGAGAGCAGGGAACATCCTACTTGTTTTAAACACTATATTATCAAGTGGATACTTTCACACCAAAGTCGCTTGGCATGGATGCGACGTAGTATCGTGCGACTTGTTACTCACCATATGTATAGTTTGCTAGTTTGCCACGCGTGTTGGTGCATTATTAAGCAAACTTATTCTCTCACAATATTGATATACTCTTTTTCTGATTCGCCATTAAACTCGGAAAACGGAGAGAAATAAACAAAAGGATAAGGAAATCCCATCCGACAAAATATTAACTAATAACTATATTTTTATGGACAAAATAAGAGTAAACAGTATTTAAATAGAGTGGTACTAAATACTTTTCGGCACTATTTATTAAAGAGATTTCCATTAACTCTCATAATAATATTTCTGACGATTTTATTCATCTAATAGAATTCTCATTATCGAAAGTACTTGTAATTCATTATTTGTCTAGTATATACCTATTAGCAAAAATTTCTATCTTAATTTTTCTTAAGAAATACCTAAATAAATCAATATTCGACTACCTGTTTATTTTCTTTTTTATTTTGATAACTTACTCTTGGCTTAAAAATATCAGCAGTCTTTTCTCCACAGTAAAAGCTTTACGAAATTCGCATCCTGTAGGTTTCATAAATTCAATAAACTTGCTGAATGTTTCTCTTTCTATTTTATAGAAGAGAAGGAAAAACAACAAACGCACTGTATCAGCATTGTCTCGGATGAATCCATAACTTCCTTATTTTCTTTTTCAACGGCATTATAAAGAATACAATTGTTTTACTGAGGTCGAACTACTGCTATGTCTGAGAAGATTTGGATGTAGCATGCAACTTTGGTTTGAAAGCCCTCTGAAAATTTGTTTCTGCTGATGACAAAGTGTCTTATCGCGTTTAAGGTGCGAGGTTGACAGTATGATAATCAACTCGGAATTTAATAAAGGTGGTGTAAAGGATTCACAATTTGATGTGGGTAATGCTCTAGTATGATTTCTATTTCCTCCGTATTTAGTCCATTTGATAATACGTGGTCCCAGCGCAAAAGCGCCATGGATTTTTAATGTTGCAGGTTTGCCGCTTTGATGATCGGTACCTAAAGCCTTTAAAATATGCTCTGGGAGCTCTTCGTCAATGTTTATTTCCAGAGTAGGTTACTGATGTGTTACTGTCAGGTTGACATTTGATGCCGCATATCTCGGATGATGATCATAAAGCAAGGATGATACGTCCGCTGAACCTTGTGAGATTAGGTATGGATTAAGTCTTTAGATTACTTGTATCTCGGATAGTGCTAATCTATATAGATGGAGCGTCGAGAGGAGGTAGACACTGGTGATGGTTCTCATCGGTGAATCCAAGATTCCTTTGTTTGACTCCGTATCGGACAACGAAATCTAGAGTGACTGGCTTGCGTAGATCGAGATCGGCTTCTGTCATGTTACACTTTATGTTTTTCAACGTCTTCTCTAGGTTATTTAATCTTTTCATAAGATCCATAGAAATACTGTCGTCTGAGTCACTATCCATTCCTCTACCCATTTTCCAATCTAAAACTAAAGTACGTAAATGTACTTACTCTTATTCTTCCCGTTGCGAGCATTAAAAGGCGAATGACGGCTAGATGTACACACAAACAGATGGATACACGGGTACAGGAAAGAAATTAAATAAAATTTAAACATAGTGAGTGCATAGTACTATAGGCTGTACTACATGTTAAAAACGATATTGAAGATTGGCAGCTGAAATATAATGTATAAAAATTGTAGAACAGTTTCTTGACATTATTTCGAATAAAAATATTTTACGGACCTATTTTCATGTAAATTAAACTTTAAGTTTGTTGATTATTTGGGGTTTCAAGAAAAAAGCACAAACTTATATCATTAACATCACTTTTATTTATTAATCTCGGTAGTGAATTGTCTTAAAACCTAAAATAGACTATTGGTCGACAGTAGATGCAAAATAATAGTAACGGCAACACAACACAAACGCCTTGACCACTAAAGTCACGAGGCATAAAATGAAATAAAAACTTATCATTCTTACAGAAAGTTGACTTCCATGATTGCATACACAGACGTGGCACCAATGCACCTAATTTTGTCGAACATTTTCCCAGACTTCAGAAACATCCCTGATTGTATTAGCAGCTCCAAGTATACGGTGTAGAATTTCTCCACTGTGGCAATGATATGTCATAAATTAATGAAACTATACATATTGTTTACTGTATTAGAAAGGCTTTTTAAGCTAATTAAATCAAATCTCCTACAATTCCTATCAATGAAGTCATATGTATGTTCTCTGATACCAAACATCTAGGTATGCTAACGAAAAATTCCACAGACAAAGCTCTATTCAATAATTATCTAAAATAAAAATTAATCTAGCTCACCTGGTTTAATGAAAGCACTCTATAAATATTTAAGTTTACTTTTGAAACTGTGGGAACGCGAAAATTCAACCATAATAGATGGGATCTGACTTATTTCTGCATTTTTAGGATTGCTTCTTCAGGTGGCCTCCTTTAAGTTGAGTCAAATATCTATCTACAAAAATTATTGGTCCGGGCTTTAGTCCGTAGGGTAGTTAGTTTCACACAATACTGTTAATACTTAAAAATATATAGAAACTATAAATATATTTCAATTTAGACAAACATATTATTTACTTCCAACTATGTCTTCAACACTAGTTGTATTGTTGATTGCTACCTAGATTTTGTTTAAATATAAAATACTTTTCTTAAATAATATATTCATTTCATTAAAAACAATAAATTAATCTAAATTTATGATTTGAATTTGAATACACATTTTTAGATAAAAGAGAGATTATATGTACAACACAACACAACAAAAAAAGTAGTAGACAAGTCACGGAAAATTGAATTCAACTTTTTTACATTTAAATTATAATTTACGTGATTTATCTACCATTTTTTGCCGGATTATTACCGAATAGCAAAACTAACGAGACAGGCTGATTTAATAATGAATGCAACACAACTTTATTAATTTTACTTTACCAATGTGTATATAGCGCATCGACTGTAGTTTCGGAAATTTGCTATTATGTAACAAATTCAGTACTTAACAAGTTTAGTTAGTTATAATTTAAGTAGATAATTGTCAATAGACTGATCAATGATGTGTTTCATGTGATTCATGAATAAAGTAACGTTATGTTATATGGTTGGCAATGCCTAATGCCAGTTACACACGTAACGACAAATCGTTATCTACAATTTACCTGACGTTTGATTTGCGTCATGTAAATGGAACGAAAAGTTAAATCGGAAGTTTTGCTTGTGCAGCTACATAAAGTCACTATTGATAAAAATGAATGAAGAGTAAAATATAAATTTAGTCAGCTTCAAGAGAAAATTATAATGCATCAGACACATAATGTTAAGAATAAGAAACAAGTACTGAATTTTGAAGCAGCACACACGTAAATATAAATCCTACCAAATTATCTGGTCAGATCAAACTGAGCAATTTGTTTTCTCGTATATTTGTTCCATACGAATGGAATACATTGTAAGTATAATTATGAGTACACAGATAAATCTTTACGTGTGTGGCTTGCACAGTAAAAAGCTTTTTAATAGAAAGAGAAGATAGAAACTAAATTATTTGTATAAAATTAACAGTGACCAACACCAACTGAGACGACATACATAAAGCAATAAACTTAAGACTAGTACTACACTTTTTTATATAATATGGCATCGCTGTATTCTACGTACATACTTGATACAATAACCACAAACAGAGAAAATATAAAATAAGAAGGGTAAAATGTGTGCAGGGTGTAATACAGAGAAATAAAGGACTACACTTCTCATTTAAATTTAAAAAATATTTTTTGAGTTAAATAGTACTATAATCATTGTCATTTAAAAAAATTATATTTGACTTTATTTAAATGAAGGGGCAAAAATGGTACCAGAGATACTTTCGGTGAAAATAAGTTGATTTAACCTAACATACTTATGTTCCAAGTAGCATAATAAAAAAGGTACGGGGTATCAAAGTGAAAAATAAAAATGGTTTTTCCTTAATAATTTCTAAAGTATTAGTCAGACTTGTTTAAAATTTTCTAAACAAATATTTTTTTAATGGTGGGAAAAATGATATACTAATTTTTAGGTGTCACATATAGGGTGCCCTCTGCAGGCAGTTATGCATTAAATTTGTATTAACTTTTTTGACAGAGTTTGTATACAGCTTGTAATTACAAAATTTGATATACTGGACTTTTTTTAACAAAAAAGGTTGAAAATGGCTATACCCAACCGTTTGGGAGTGATTGAGAATTTATTTAAAAAATATATTGAACGTGAATGAACAATTTTTCAAACAAAAATCAAAAAGGGCAGCTAGAAAATGATTTAAAAATACACACTGACTGGCACTCTAAACTGGTCTACTGTAATATCTGAAAAGGGCAAAGCATGCAATTCGGCGACCCGACAAGAAATTCCCAAGGAAAGAAATAAATAACATTTTGAACACCGATTTTATACAAAAAATTGAATTACTCTTGCCGTTAGTTAGTTAGTTAGTTAGTAATTATTAGTATAATTAATTTGTGGGTTTAATTGTTGAAATATTTCTGCTTCCTGTCCGTTTTGAACTCGTAAGTTATTGGCAGCAGCTATGATAAGTTTGCGTAAATTATCAGTAGTGTCCACTTCGGTTCGATACACTTAAATATCCTTACAAAAAGAAGTACAAAAGATTTAAAACCAGGCGCCCATGGTACCGGCCCTCCTCGTTCAATCTCTTGGGATTAATGTTTGGACACGCTGTACATGGTACGGATAGCCTCGTGTATAATACGTCACACTGCTGCAATACCCCGTAGACACCCTGGACCTCCGTCTCCTCCACGATTCGGTTGCTAATTTCCCGTGTCATGCCCGTATTGCACTACACATGCACTTACTGCACATCGCGGTAAAAGTAGCTGCATTTGGCACATGTTTACCGGGAAATCGTTCTGAAAAAGCATTTTCACGTCACTATAAATTAAATCGATATCCATCAACTCTGAGTTGCTATACATGTAAACCATTTTTGACATTTAATAAACTAATGGAAACAGCTCAGCTATGTAAAGGTTAAAAATACTACAACTTCAATAATTTTTTTCTTGAATACGTGGATTTTTCATGATGCATCTATTACCATTTTTTAGATAAGTTATAAATTACCCTGTATATCTCCAGGAATAGTAAAGAAATTTTTCTCAATAAGATCAAAATTCATTGCCTTATAGCATTTATTTGTTTCGTATTCGTATTATAAAATTTAAAATTCTACCAAAAGATCGATTGGGACATTATTTTTAAATTTACTTTACTCTTTTGGCGTAGGTACTATTTAAACCTGTTTAAATTGCATAATTTCAGTAACTACTGTTTTTTCAGATATTTTACTTTATTTAAACTTTAAAAGAACAAAACTAAAAAACCAATGAACATTTAGTCGAATTCTGGTACTAATAATTTCAAAATAGATACTAATTGGCACGTAAATATTCCGATTTTTCATATTTTGTTACTAAAGTAATATACAAGGGCTATTAAAATAGTTAATATATATTTAATAACCAAAAATAATTATTATATTATTTTTTCCAGCCTTAAAAACTTTAGAAATTATTAAACAAAAACCATTTTTTATTTTTCACTTTGGCACTCCCTATAATTTTCTATAAATCTGTATTTATTTGGAACATGTTTACAGATATGATACAGAGACTCCAACAATTACAGTTTCAAAGATAGAATACGTTTCGTCTGACGTTACTTTGTATAACACTCTTCATAACAAGAATCATGAAAAACAAAATTGTATTTCCCAAATAAAAGCCAAAATTGCAGGAACCTATTACAACTATTAGACAAGCAAAACAATCACAGCTTCTACATTTATATGTATATTGAATTATTCATTTATTTCTTGTGGCCTGTATATTTTTCTGTAGGTGGTTATACTACATTGTAAATTGACTTCTGTGATACTACCTTGTTTAATTATATATTTCTTTATGTACATAAATATAGTTTGTACATTGTGTGATATATATTGTGTGCTGTATATAAAAACTAAAATTGATGTTTATACCTAGATGACGAACAATGCATATTTAAATGTTAATAGATGTTATTTATAAATACTTTTCTACAGTGTAAATAATACCCTTGTTGATTATTATTATTTATGTCTTCCGTTATAATTGTACAGCGTATTTAGAAAAAAACGCTCAAATATGATGTGTTAATGTGTTATGTGTTAATGTTTATTTCAGGGGAAAAGCTTAAATATTTGACACTCACAAAGATGATAATATAAAAAAATGAGTTGTTATCTAATAAAATGAATTTAAACTGCGCAATTCCATTACAAACAAAAAGTAATATTAAAAAAATCTATTTTTATCACATACAAGATAAATAGTTTTCAAATACGTACCTATATAGTATATTGTTTGCCAAGTTTTAGTTCTATAATTACTTACATTACGAATACATTACTGTATACATGTAAATGTACTTTATGAATATAAAAGACAATCTTGTAGGCCTATTTTATAAGTAATGTAATGTCAGATGTCATCAAAACCTTGAATATCATACACGTTAATGTAATGTACAAATATACTAAAATATACATATTGTTTGTTGAATTGTGGTTTTATTTTTCGAAAATTTCAACATCAGAATCAGCCTGCAAAGGTAGAGGAAGAGCACCAAATATGGAATATTTTCTTATTATGGAATTAAAGATGGGTAGGTTCCTAATATGGAATAGTGAAATGTTCCTATTTCAAAATGTCCCTTATTGAATTCCATTTAATAAATTTATGAATAACTGTGGACATTGCTAATAAATTTAATGAAAATTAATCTCTTTCTATGTAAAAATTTAAAGAACAATTTAGATTCTTGTATGTTATCTAAAACATTTAAAAATAAGTAATGACTTTGTGTTTTTTTAACTTTCCGATACAACAAGTAATTTTTTATGATCAATCAATTACCTTACCCATATATTTCACTTATACTGTCTCATGGTACAGACTATATCCTACTCCATATTGCGTACTTATTCCATATGGGTAAACAAAAGCTGTTTAGATATTTCATTAAAAAAAATTATTTAATATTTGCCTAATTTTTAATGTAATGGCTCAATAGAGAAAGTAATACTTTATTAAAAAATAATAAAAAAATGTTTTTGTTAAAAACTATTTTTTTATACGGAAGAAACAAAATGGTATTCCATTTTTAATTGTTTTCTATATAATTATTTTTTTCAGCAACTTAATTTTGAAACCAAAGAGTAAGTAAATTTTGAAAAATGTAATTAATAAATTAGGTACGTTCTATTTTTTAATACCCAGTCTAGTAGCATTCAGAAAAACAAAAAGAGACGTAAGAGTTGCCTACATTTTATGTACTAAGAAATAGTTTCAAATGAAACAACCAAAGTGTTTATGGGCCGTTTACATGTAAGTCGCAGTTTCCACCTATATGCAATACAAATAGACGCTTGATGCTACAGTCACATACGCTTATTGGTATATTTAGGATAGCTTAAATTGGTATTGCATATGCTGCAGTGTACAAGCACAGCGCTTTAGAACCTGTTCATAGGTGATGGACTGCTTTCTGCAATCGTTTTTTGTGCGACAGATATATGACCGTTAATTGCAAGTTTCATAGACAGCTACAACGTTACGTCTTCGTGTCAGTGTAACTATTTGTCTATATATTTTTAGGTATTAACAATATTGTGTGAAACTAACTACTCTGTGGGCTAAAGCCCCGACCAGCGTTGAATTACACCCACAATATCTACCCATATATTCTTTATTATTAGCTTTTGTAACATTTTTTACTGTATTAGAAAGGTATGTTAAGCTAATATACAGGGTGTCGAGAAACTCTCCTGACAAACGAAGACCGGAGATTCCTCAGACAATTTTAAGAGAATTTAACCCAATTCACCTAGTCTAAAAATACTTCCTAAAGGAACTAGAGCTCTTTGAAGATGGCGCCTTGTAAATAGTTTTGTTTAAATACCTCCAGAACACTTCTACTTAGAAAAACAAAAACTGGTACGCTTGTTTAGCCTTCAGAGATGAATCGATTCCATCAATTGCGAATTTCTAGTACCGGTCATAGGCGTCCGTTTTGGGTAGGTCAACGGTTATTTTAACGCATAACTTTTTGTCTTTAACTTTTAAGCATTTGTGACTCTAGATTATTAAATTTTCAGGTATTCTCGTACTAAAAGGTACTCTTACTTTAAGCCATCAGGATACACCGTTTTCTAGAAAATGGATTTAAAAATTTTCGTTAAATTTATTAAATTTTCAGGTATTCTAGTACTAAAAGGTACTCTTACTTTAAGTCATCAGGATACACCGTTTTCTAGAAAAATGGATTTAAAAAATTTTCGTTAATAATCTAGTGTCACAAATGCTTAAAAGTTAAATACAAAGAAGTTATGCATTAAAATAACCGTTGACCTACCTAAAACGGACGCCTATGACCGGTACTAGAAATTCGCAATTGATGGAATCGGTTTATCTCTGAAGGCTAAACAAGCGTACCAGTTTTTGTTTTTCTAAGTAGAAGCGTTCTGGAGGTATTTAAACAAAACTATTTACAAGGCACCATCTTCAAAGAGCTCTAGTTCACTTAGGAAGCATTTTCGGACTAGGTGAATTGGGTTAAATTGTCTTAAAATTATCTGAGGAATCTCCGGTCTTCGTTTGTTAGGAGAGTTTCTGGACACCCTGTATATCAAATTCCTACAATTCCTATCAGTGTAGTCCATAGAAAATATAGAGTACTATATTCCAGTCCATAGAAAATATAGTACTCTATATTTTCTATGGTGTAGTCATAGCTTTCGTCAGCTTTGTGTAACCTCAATAATAACCAACAAACGGCCACGGGATATATTTTGACATGCATAACAATGACAGATATTTTACTCTGTACATAAAAATATTATAATATTATAGTTTACTTAGTATTTAATGTTGAAAGGCTCATCTTTTTTAATATTTACGTAAAAGCAAGTGTAAAGTATTACCCAATAAGTTTTTTCCTTTCAATGCAAACTTTAAAAATACCAATATTATATTGTTAGAAAGCATGCGCTAATGACCGCCGTATCCACGCCTCATCATACAGAACACTTGTGTTTGTTTGTTGCCATGATTTATTTATACGCATTCACAAATAAAGCTTGAAAAGTCTCCTTATAGGGATTATAACTCGTTGATAATTTCTATAAAACAATGAATAGTGTGATGCTACATGTACTGCCGTAAAAAGCATAACCTGACAACAGTATTATAAGCTCGGAATTCTAAAATCACGATCCGATATCGAATTGAGGATTGCCAGTTTAGCCATTATTTATATTAAACATGAAATGTTACAATATCATATTATTACTTTAAATCCTGGTATTAGTTTAAATATATGTACATATACACATTAGTTTTTGATCTATTTAAAAATAATATTTAGAGAAGAGAACTGCAAAAAAAATCCGCCATCTATGAACTAGTCGCAAAAAAAGGTAAGTAACAGAAAGTGGCAGCTGTTTGCAACACATTAAAAAATAAGTTATTTCTTAAAAAATCCAGATATCTGCAGCTAATCTGTAGATTACAGTTACACATGTGACTTTGTACACATTTATTACTACGGAATCTCCTGAAAGGTGTATTGATTTCAAACAGTTTTGCTTTCCAAATACAGATGACTCTCAACGTATCAAATGGATATAGGAAGACATGCAGTGTAGCAGCATATCATTTAGTTTAAGTTTAATATTTTTGTTTCTACAACACGCGACTTCATAAATTCTAGCTATTTGTGTCTAAATTACCATAATTAATTTCCTTGCTCTGAGATTTCAGTTATATTTATAGTATTACCTATAAATTCCGCAGTAGAAAGTAAATAAATTATTTATCGCGTCTAAAATACACTTACATACGAAATGTTGGCTCATATTTTATATATCTAACACTATACATGGTGTCTCATAATTAGCTGCCAACCCTAAACAGGCCGATTCTATGATGAAAACTAAGTAAAAAAGTTCATATGAACATGGGTCCGGAAATGCTTCCTAAGGGCACAGGGACCCATTGAAGAGGGAGGAATGGTAATCATTTTTTTGCAATATCTCTCAATCGCGTTGTGATAAATGAATGAAATTTGGTATCCACAGCTAAATTTTGATGAACAATTTGATGGACTAATCCATTTATTTCCACAAGGTCCATTGAGGTGGGTACGGGGAGGGACTTGGTATTTTGCGTGTGTAACTTTTTTGCAGCTCTAATATATTAAATTATTCAGTGTTTCTAAAGTATAGTGATTCATTGAAGCAATAATTGTAAAATTAGTAAACATGTTACAGGACTATAAATGTCATCTGCATAATTTCACACTGATAAAAAAGGATCGAAATTTTCAGGTTTTGTTATTATATAATATTTACTGTAATTTTTAATTTATATTATACAAGGTGTTAAAAAAGAGTGTAAAATATTTCAGGAGATAATAGTATGAACAAAAATAAGCAGAAAAATCTTAATAAACATGGGTCCGCAAAGTAACGGTTGCGGAGATATGGACCACTATTCGTTTTTCAAACATATTATTTTATTAGGAACAAACCGACAAAGGAAGCTTTTAACAAACAAAAAACAAAGTTACAGAAGATGTTAAAAGTGCCCTCCGTCCATTTCCAAGCAGGCACGGCATCTTCGTCTCAACGATATTCGAACTCTTTCGAAAACACCCTCCTTGATTTGGATTGTGGTTCCAGCATGATGGTGCTCCAGTTCATTTTTCCATGGCCAACTTGTTGTGAGAGGGGCATATTTTATTTTATTTTTGTTGTTCCCCCAAATTTTTACTCCTGCAGAGGGGGAGGGGGTGTAGACCCTTAAACACCCTTAAACTATAGTAAATCGAACGCCATCTAGTTTTTTTTAATTTGAATGATCAATAATTTTCAAGAAATGAAAAGTGAGCAATTTCCTATTTTACTTTATTAGTAGTTGATCGAAATTGCTCTAGATATTCTCTAATTTAATACTCTATAATATGAAGCATTTGTTCACGATGAGTTGATGTTAAGTCTTTTAGTGATTCAGGTTGTGTAATATAAATATTTGTTTTTAAATGGTTCCTTAGAAAAGAGTATAACGGACCCACATCTGATTAATGTGCAGGTTATTCAGTAGGTCTTCTAATACATTCGTGAAATGTTTATTAACGTTCGTTAACAAACATTCTTAGATTGTCGCCCAACCAATAACGACAGTTATGGCGGTTAACTTCGACTTTTTTGTATGGGGCTAAATAATTGCAATGATTTGAAATCGTTTATTCAACCAAGAATGAAAGATATATCAACACACTTTCGAGATGCAATTACAATGGAAGAAAAACTGGATAGCACATGAGACATATTTTTGACTACAGAAAATTCATAAATCAAGTATGCAACATGTTTTCCGAACATCTAAGCAATCCATATAAAAAATTGTTTCAATATGCATGCACGTTTTCATTATCCATTCTTAACTTTTAGCTGAAAAACCTCACAATAATATAGAAATTTTTGAATATGAACGAACGAACGAACTGAAATAACAGTACTCATCTACATTTTGCGAGACAATTGGACTGAATCGACTTTGATGCGCTATGAAAAACCGATAAAAAATGGATTGGATTTTTAATTTGTAGGACGTATTTTGGATAAAAAGGATAGTAAAATATTAGTTGCCTGAAAAAATATTCAAATATCAAATTTGTTACCGATTCTTCTTAATCTTTCTGATAATATTTGGATCGGTCAGTGGTCGCGCGGTTTAAGGCGTCAGTACTTAAATCGAGGTGACTGGATCGCTGTGGGTTCGACCCCCGCTGCCGGTAGACCGTATATAAGCTATATTCGTGGAGGGATTGGCACCCTCTCTGCGGGTATGGTAGGGTGGAAGAATGTTGGGTTGGGTCAATGTGAGAGATTGACACCGATTGGCATTTGATTACCCCCTAATTAAGGTTTTCCAGGTTTCCCTCATTCCTGCACTGAATGGTGGTTAGGGCCTACCAACGTAAGTCGTTCCTGGGCGCAAATGCGGCCTGCTTAATAATAATATGCCGCCCCCTCTCCCGCACAAGTCTTCGACTTCTGGGCTAATCCTTGTGATTAGAATGAGGGGTAGAGATATTATTATTATTATTATTATTATTATTATTATTATTATTATTATATAGGAATATATGGAACTTTTATCGTGTAACTAGTTTTCCTTATTTGTCTTAAAGAGTTTGTTTTATCTATGTATAATTTTGTGTGGCAAAAGACCCAATTCAACTATAGAAAAAACTAGAATTATGCCACAAATAAATAGCTTAAGAAAATATATTAGTAACTTCTTATCTACAGCATGCTTCGTATATTCCAAATATAAGAGCAGGTTTTATTATCAGATACATATCGTCAGAGACCTCCATACGCTACATTTTGTTTAGATAATACCTTCATTTTCTTAGCCTTATGATCTTATACTTTTATTTATAAATAAATGTAATGACCTGAGCTTATGTATTTTCTTAACTATTAGGAGCATCATTTTAATCATTCAATATTTGAACCATAGACTTGCGCATCATGTATGAATATAACATTCCATAAATGCTCGAGAATGATAGATAAAATGTTGGGCAATATCTACTACATGGAGTTTTGTAGGAAACATTTCAACAAGTAATAAAAGGTCAATCCATATAAAATCCACTAATTTAATCTGCAAAGGTTAGCTGTCAAAATTTATCTAAATTTGTACTATACTGAAAAAGTTAAAAGGAAATTATTAACTTTTTATATGCTCAGTTCAGTTGTTTTTGAGCCGTCTTTTTAAACAGATTTGTATTAGACGCTGTAGTTTCTTGGTTTTTAAAGATATTCAGTTCAAACAACAACCATGTTAAGGAGTATAAAATGTCCAATATATTTTAGTATTAAGTATATATACTTAAACCTACGTAACGGTAAATAAATGTAACATGAAATATAGCAAAAAATCAAAGTAGGCTTAGGACTTTGAAATTTTACATACATGCTCACATGTGTTTCTTATTCCGAGAAACTTCTCTTATCACTGTTTGTCGTATCCCGTACAGAAACAGCACTTTACTGATAAAAATAATAAATTTTTCACAAATTTTTAAGGCATACTTTATAAACTTGAAATTAGAGTAGATTTTGTTTCTTAAACAAGCAGAGCTGAATCTGAGAAGGCCACACCAAAATTTTGTTGTCTCTTCTCAGGATACATTCTGTAATTCCAGCTTGTGAATCATAAATAAGTTTACAAAAAAGTTGTGTACCTAATATTAATTATTATGTTACTTAGATTTTTACTACAACTATAACTATAGGTATTTAAAATGTATAACTGAAAAGTTAATATTGTTTCAGTGATGAAATTTTAAACACTTATTCATTTGAAATCAGAGTTGTGAATTCTCACGATCAGTTATCCTTAGATGCTACGTACCTCACCACACAATGATAGAATGTTTTCTGACAATTTTGAATTTTTAAAGTTTGTCCCTTCGGGGATATTTCAGATTCAAAATACTAGCTTTTCGAAAAATCTCAATATTTGAAAACCCATTAGAAAAGGATGTAACTCTAAGGCCTAAAGAGAAGTAGTATACTACAAAGATTATATATGCAGAAAAAAAGGTAAATTTTAGTTTTCTCTTTAACGATTTTAAAGAATGTTTTTAGTTTGAAAACCTTAATAACTACTAATTTGTTATGTTTATTTGCAGTTAAGTAGACGTAAATGTATACTGAAAAGAAAATATTGTACATTTTATGCTCTAACCAAGAAGCTATAGCGTTTAATACAGTATGTCTGTAAAATGCGAATTAGCTGACATAGCAACACAAAATGGTCAAAAAAAATACTGAACATCTAAACCATTATTGAATACCAGTTTTCTACTCTCTGGAAATAGTATAAACATTTTGTCAGTGATATGAATATGAAGTGGTCTGGACTTTTCACGATAAATTTCTCAAGAACTGATAATCCAAAGTTATAAAACTAAATGGATTTTCTCATTTAAGATTGAGTGCATTCATAAATGATGTCCCTCACAAAAAATAAACGATTCCGAGCGATTTTTTTAATTTTTGCATTAAATGAACATAACCTGGGCGGTAAATTTTCGGTAATCCACACTGTAGATACCTGATTCGTCACGTCCTCTCCAAATTTAAACTTTATATGACCTAAATTTAACTCTCCTCGATAGTTGTGGCATTAATCCATTTTCCAATGGTAAATTTCGTCCCCCGCACACTATTTTTGTACGAACGACGGAGCTAAATATTTTAATGCGCGTTAATATTTGAGCGCTTCTGAAGTTAGAAGCTATCCGATACAATTATATTTTGACTCTATTTTAGTTACCGGTAAAGAGGAGGAGATTGTATTTGCAGTAACCGATGTTACTATATCGTAATTCAATGTCAAAACCATATTTTGTATCTTGTTTCTTCTTCCACCACCGTAATTGATTTTGAATATCATATATTTGAAGAAGAATATCGAGAGACGGAAAATCATTATTGCAAGGTGTCGATATTATTTGGTCATAGTTTACGTTGAGATTCAGTGGCGGTTGTAGAAAATAAACATACATTTTTTTAAATAAAGTGTGGGAGCTATACCGTTATTTACGGAATTATATATTATACTATATTGTAATAGCAATATGAATTTACAGCAAGGATATTGTACAAAATTTTATGTACATTTATTTAATCACACGAAAAAAATTATATTTGCCAAAAAGTGTCAAATAATGTTACAAGAAGCTGGTTTATTTTCTATGAACAGAAAGAAGTACCTAAAATTAAGTTTAAGGATCAAGTTATGTTACTTAACTGTATTTTAAGCTAATAATTATATTAATCAAATCTGCCACAATTCCTATCATTGAAGTCGCTACGACGTATGCTCTCTGATACCAAACATCTAGGTATGCTAATGAACAATTCCATATACAAAGTTCGCTTTAGTAATTATCTAAAATAAAAATTATTCTAGTTGAATTTACTAACCCGTTTTAATGACACAACATTCTACAAATACCTAAGTTCACTTTTAAAAGTGTGGGAGCTCGAAAATCCAACTACACTAGATGAGATCTGATCTATTTCTGCATTTTTTTAGGATTTCTTCTTCAAGTGGCCTCCTTTAAGTTGAATGAATCATCTAACTGTAAAAATTATTATACCTATAAATTAAAATATTTTAAATTAAATATCGACAATGTCAAAAGTGGCGTTAACCTTCCAAGCAGTTTTCAATTAGACATGACATGACTTATGTATCGAAAAAAATGTGCCCTTCGTGTAATCGTTTTTGTTTCATATATTTTTAGGTATTAACAATATTGTGTGAAACTAACTACTCTGCAGACTAAAGCCCCGACCAGCGTTGCATTACGCCCACAATATATAACCATATGTTCTTTATTATTAGCATTTGTAACTTTTTGGATAAATAAGTAGATAAATGTGATGTCTAATTTAAAATTGCTTGGCAGGTTAACGTCACTTTTGACATTGCCGATATTTAATTTAAAATAATTTCAATTTATGGTATAAAATTTTGTATAGTTAGATGTTTCATTCAACTTAAAGAAGGCCACCTGAAGAAGCAATCTTAAAAAATGCAGAAATATATCAGATCTCATCTAATGTGGTTAAATTTTCGAGTTACCACAGTTTCAAAAGTGAGCTTAGATATTTGCAGAATGTTCTCATTACACCAGATTGTTCATTAGCATACGTAAATATTTGATATCAGAGAGCATATATACAGGGTGAGTCAGTCATAATGTCATTAATTTTAACCACGTATTCGGAAGGCCTAATAAAGGCAGAAAATCGAAAAAAATTTTTACTCGACCATTAAAAAAATAAACAAATAAACCTATAAAAATCGGTAACACTACGCTCCTGGTACGCTACAAACTTTCTGATGTCGCATCCATATGATAATCTAATGTCGATGGAAAAAACGTCGTTGCCACATCATGTTTACATACATAATGTCGTCTAACAACTGCGTGTTATTAAAATTTGCCACCATTTAGTCGCACTTTCCGCATTTCCCGCATTTCTTTCCCTCAAATTTAGAGATCACACCACACATTTGGAGGAGATGGAAGAATACGAGCAGTAGTTTGTTTATTTCGGTCGTGTATTGGTCGTAAATTCACATCACAATGCCTAATTTTACTAATTTAGAATATGCGGAAATGCTAGTTTTATACGGGGAATGTTTACGAAATGCGAATGCCGCTGCTGCCGAATACCGGAGAATCGGCTTCATCTAAGTGCGCGAACTTTTGTCCAAGTGTTTCAACGTGTTCGCGATACGGGATGTGTGAAACCGCGCCGAGAACTTGCTGGGCATCCTCAAAATGCCTTAAATGTAATAGAAGCTGTTTTAAATTTAGTTGAGGAGCAACCTACAATTTCTACAAGAATCATTTCAAGGCGATTGAAAATATCTCAAAGTAAGGTCTGCAGAATATTACGAAAACTCCTGCACCCGTATCATTTTCAGAAAGTTCAATCTTTATAAAATTCTTATTTCCCCAGTCGTCTTGAATTTTGCAATTGGTTATAAAATAGAATTGCTGCTGACCTAAATTTTATTAACAAAGTGCTATGGACGGATGAGTGTAGCTTTACTTGAAGTGGAATTTTAAATAGGTTAGTACCATATTACTTAAAAAGCAATACATTTCTAGGCTAGATGTAACTACAAACTGAATAATTAATTATTATACTTACGACTAATACTACAAATTCATATTCAATTGTAAAACGTAGTGAAAACGTATTAAACGTAATATCAAAATTATTAAAACTAAATAACCTAACATTCGAAAACATTTATTTATTATCTACATTTTCATGTATCTAGATAAAAAAAGTTAGTTTTACTCCTTGTCGTTAAATAACAGTACAAAAACTAGGTAACTAGGTTATTGCCGTAATAATACGGTAGGTCAGATTTACTCTCGATAATTTTTTATGAGCATCAGATCAGAGGCGTGCTCTTTCGGTATTGGACAGTGTTTTGTCGACAACACAAGGGTTTTTTATTACTTTGTATTTAAACACGGGACACTTTTCAGCTTCTCTTAATAATTTACCTACCCATTGGGTATACGTTTTTTATGTAATGTATGTAATGTAAAGTAGAAATGTAATGTAAAAATTTAAAGCATATTTCAATATGAATACGTCAGAAGTTCAAAATAAATTGGGTATATGTTTTTATGTAATGTAAAGTAGAAATGTAATGTAAAAATTTAAAGCATATTTCAATATGAATACGTCAGAAGTTCAAAATAAATTGCAAAATTCATTTTAGTGAGTGTCATTAATATTGCAAACGATAGTACCTAAATGGTTTATTACTCAGTTTATTATTAGATACGTTGGAGTTTTGCAATTTCAATATTAAATATTTTTTAAACATTGAACATTAACATTTTAAATTATTATTGGCTGAACTGAACAAGAAATAATATGAGATTCTAAAATAGTCAGTACAATTTTTGTCTAATGACTAGGTAGGTAGGTACTAGAAAAATATTTCAACTTGGCAACATTGCATCAGGTCGACATCGAGTTGAACTGTGAGCTGTAACCTACCAAGGCTGTGAACGGTCAGTGACAGTCTGAAAAGGGGGTTTAAATGATGATTTGAAAATATTTTTTTTCATCGTAAATATGCATTTAGATTTTTTTTAATCGCGTATTCGCATTATACTCATTATTCCCTATCTCCTCTTAAGATTAATGACATTATGACTGACTCACCCTGTATCACCACATAACTTCAGTGATAGGAATTGTAGGAGAATCTATATTATATTAGCTTAAAATACCTTCACAATACAGTTAAAAGAATATATGGGTAGATGTTGTGAGTGTAATTCAACCATTCAACGTTAGTCGGGGCTTTAGTTCACAGAGTAGTTAGTTTCACACAATATTGTTAATACCTAAAAATATATAAAAAAAAGTTTTCTAATGTTACTTTTCTCACGGTTACTGTTAAAAGTTTGTCAGAAAAAAAACTATATATATAAAAAGCGCTTTCCAGAATGAGTGATTCTGATGGAAGTTTACCCTGTGATATATAAGCAAAGGTAAACGGAGCGATATTAAGTCTAGTTCCGACAAAATCCAAGGCGCGGTATGAGTTGGAGTACTAAAAGTTTGAAGAATGGTGCAAAACTAACAAGATAAAGGAGGTTCAGAAAATCCTTTTGGCGTATTTTTTCGGAAAGCAATGTTCTCAGCGATACATTGAAAATTCCTCCTTACAGTTTTGCATCTAAAATATTGAGACAAACTTTCCCTGATATAGCATTTACCTTCGTTATCAAGAGCTTTCACAAACTGCTTCATAACTTCTAACTTGATGGTGAAGAATTGGGATTAGGACTTTAGGAGAAGCAACTAATGCTTCTCTATTGATGATCTTAGTATCTGGTTGAAATTAAGCTCTTCTGGCAATTCTGTTGCTACATTTACTATTCCATTCACATAAGAGGAACGGATATTTTGTTAAATATAACGTCTCCATGAAATAATGGCAACTTTCAAATCTCCATATTTGTGGTTAATTTTTTCAAGAACTGACTTCATGCTCGAATACTCTCCTTTCAAACAATTAACTGTGCTATTGGCATGGAGGGATATATATTAGTGTTTTCAAAAAGAACGACTTATAGGCTTGTACCAACCAAGTTTCAGTTTGTTTTATAATTGCTTAATATCAGTAGACCAGAGGAAGTGCGAAAACTATTCCAAGAGTTCACTGATTCAGTGACAATAAACGGAAGATTTGACTCTACTCGCATTTTAAGCAATATTTTTCAACCACGATGCAAAAAGTCAGAGATCGCAAAAATATAAATGATAATCTTGCCGATTTGCATATATATCTTTCGCTTTGGCCTTGGAATGGATTTGCACCTTGGGCGATAGGGTTAAATGGACCTCAGATTTGGACTCTGCGACCCCAGAAACATAAATATACGATAGTCTGGTCTACTTGCATATCTATCTTTTGCTTTGACCTTGAATCTAGGGCGATGAGGTTAAATGAACCCCACATTCGGATACTGTGTAAATACATAATAACATATAAGGTCTAGTTCGTCGGACAAACCACTCTTTTGTGTAGCTATGTAGCTATAATAGTTTCATAATTTAAATAACATGTATAGATAACGCTGTTGTCATTGTCAAAGGTACAAATGGATAAAACATTCATTAACGTTTTTGGTAAAAAGCATACCTGTTACTAACCTTAGAATTCTATTATTGGACTATTGGATATTAAAAGTCCATTAATATCGACTGTATTATAAACTTTCCCTTACGATTTAGAGTTATTCAATCGCATATTTTATATTACTGTAAAAATCCCATTCTGATATATTTTATAGCTGGAAAATTAATTGCTTTTTTATACGTATTTACATGCCATTCATAAGTAATTTAATTCACATTTACAAGTCCATTACAATCGTTGAGTGAATAAACTATCGGCTTTAAAATAATATTTCACTAACGGTATAGTCGAGTAGATATCAATAAATTCAATATGTCCTATTTTTAAACAATATTTTCTCAGTACATTGTTCTATTTACAAAAAAAAAATGAAGATGTATCTAGTTGTCACACAAAAAGCGTTCAAATTTCACTGATAATATACACAATCAAGTTGACATTTGAAAATTTAGGTATTTTCGGAAATAAATCGAAAAATTGAAATAGTGGATTTTTTATTTAATCTTCTGTAGCCTCCTTTAAAAAGTTACAACCCATTTTAGGTGTGGCAGTAATAATCAGCAAGACTAGCAGATTTAAACTATTTAGCATTAAAAATGTTAAGTTTGGATCATATTTCTTTAACGCGAGCAGTAGGATGATTTGGTCAAACCTCAAATTACAGAATTTACCTAACTTTCATGAAGCATTTATGATGTATGGTCAACTTAGAAAATTTGATGTGATAGTTTTAATATGAGATTAAATTGGACACGATCGCGAGACGTGACGTCATTGCCTCCTACAACTTTCCAGACTTCCCATGGGATTGAAACAGATTAGTAAAATCTAACTACTTTTACAATTCACAATATTCTATTTAAAAGGATATGTTATGTCTACTCTATCTATGGCAGAATTAGTTAAGATTATGGACTTATTTAATAAAAATCATTAATTAAGTGCTGAAGTGAGAGATGTAAAAATGCTTTTTTCATATATTTTCAGGTATTAACAATATTGTGTGAAACTAACTACTCAGTGGACAAAAGCCCCAACCTGCGTTGAATTACACCCACCATATCTACCCATATATTCCTTATTATTAGCTTTTGTAACATTTGTTTACTGTTTAAGAAAGGTATTTTAAGCTAATATGTATCAAATCTCCTACAATTCCTATCAATGAAGTCATATGCATGTTCTCTGATACCAAACATCTAGAAATAGATCAGATCTCATCTATTGTGGTTGAATTTCGAGTTCCCACTTCATATATAGAGTATATCAGGTTAGTAAATAGAATAAATTTTTTAGATAATTATTGAATAGAGTTTTGTCTGTGGGTGTTCATTAGCATACCTAGATGTTTGGTATCAGAGAGTATGCATATGACTTCATTGATAGGAATTGTAGGAGATTTGATACATATTAGCTTAAAATACCTTTCTTAAACAGTAAACAAATGTAAAAATGCAACGGTAAGGTCTAAAACGAAATTGTTAATAACAGTTATGTTTTTCAATTACTGTAGATAGGAATTTAAGAAACTAAATAATCTGTGTTTATTATGTTACAAATTTATGTTAAAATGGAATGTTTTGGTTTCTAGAACCGAATTTTTTGTTGGTCCCTACAACAAGATACAACTTTTGCTTTGAAATATACCTATTAGTCAAACTTTTTAAATTATAGTTAATTTAAAGTTAGGTTACAAATTATACAGGGTGTGTAAACAAACCTCCAAATGTATTCTCTTTGACTTTTTTAAGATTTTATATGAAAATAGAAATGTCTAAAAATTGTTCTATTTATCTTTATCTGAGAAAGCTACCGAGACGATGCAGAGCAGCTTATGTTTATAATAAAAGAGAAATTTACAAGTGTCTTCTAACAAGAAAAATCCAATTTGATACAACAACTTTGCAAATAATTATCTAAAAAAGTTGTGGGCTATAGGTTGAAGAGTCAGGTTAGGCGCTGGAGTATTTGCCTCATAATTGGAACATAAATCTACAAGGGCACTAGTAATACATAGGAAAGATTTAAAAAATATCAAATCACAAATAAAAAGATATCTAAGAAAAACAAAAAAACATTATTACACATCTTATGCTGCAGCAAATACGCATGGGGCGGCCCAAAGTTAGATTTCTATTGGTTTTAACTAATTGACGGATCCATCTCCAGCGCTATCATGGCCGGGTATTTTTTTTGCCAATTTAATTATAAATGTAATTCATTTATTAGTAATTTTGTGTTCTTAAGAATGGAGAAGAAGCTCTTCTCAAAATTGCAAACGCCCTATGTGTCATGTGAAGAATATTGGATGATAACATGTATGAAGGGATTAGGACGCGTGATCAAAATCTGAGTGTAAGGTGGTCGAAAGATTAACAAAGAATGTCCGTGAACAGAGTATATGTATAGTGTAATAAAGAGAGGCAAAGAAGTACAACTGCGGAAAGGAAAATAGTGGAAATTCACGAATAGAAGATGATATTTTAAAAATGAGATTTCGACAATACAAAATTAAGGTTGCTATATCTTCCAAGATGAAACTTTGCCTAGAATATATAAAAGGGTGCTTTTGCGAATTATGCGTGACATATGAATTATGGTATGTGAATTTCTGTATAAAATGATATCGAAAAGAGTATACTGCGATAGAATAAAATGAAAACGTGATATGGCGAAGAAATTATTTGAAATAAATATTAACATGTCGGATTCTGAATCGAAGAATATATTTCATTTTAACAAAACATAAATGAAGGCCATACGGAAGGCTGTATGATACCATATAATAAGTGTGAGCGTGCTAGTGACCAGTGGTGAATAATGTGTAAGTATAATGCAATTTCCTGCAGCCTTTTCTTCTTATGGCTGCGAAATTCGAGAATATTTGCGCGATTTATTTAATGATGGGAAAATCTCCATTTTTAACAATTTTGTCAACTATAACAATTTCTTTTATGAGATTTTCCCGCCATAAATAATTAAAACATGTATTGAAAAATCCGTGTTAAAGTGTGATATTCGCGGAGTGCGCATCAGGTAAGTGGGTGGTGGTGTCTAAAAGGACAGCATTGTAATTTGTGGAGAGGATGGCACGAGGTGAGGCGGACATTTAAAGTAAACTTTTAATGTACTAGGTTCTCTCGACGTCAACTTATTTTTGATAATTTTGTGTGCTTTGAAGCCTTCTCAAGTGGTACGCCTAGGTAATCATGTTCCTTACAACACTCACCTCCCGTACTCATCTCTGTGCTGTGAATTAGTCACTCTGTATTATTTTCGACCTTGAGTAATTGATAATATAAGATAAAGACCTTAAATTTGGAAATAAAATTATTTCTATTATCTAACGCCTCGAAATTGGCAAAAACTGTTATATCACTGTTTCTACCAAAAATAATGAATGTTATGTAATACAATTATTTCTGCATATTTTTTATATCTGATCGCCATTAAATTTAGTACGCCTATGAACTGTTGTTGCTCGCACGCTTCGCCCGTCAAACTAGTCTACGAGCTAGTGGTGAGTCACTCTCTAGATTTTCGGCGGTTGGGTAGAGATGTGTGCAAGCCATCGGAGAGGCCGTCTGCGTAGTATGCAGCCAGCTTAAAAGCAATATCGGGTCAACTTATTATAAATAGTTTATTGAGCGTGTAAAGGTTTTCAATTGGGTTGTACAAAGGAGCAGTCTATGATAGATCTTCACAAAGTTATCTCAGAGTGAACCAGGAACTGCCTAAGAGCTCAATAGGAGTGCTTTATCGCAAGTATATCGCAGTGAAATCAAAGTTATGGTAATTTTGATATAATCCAATACGAAATACAAAGCAGATTTAACTTTGTAGTTAAGTTTCATGATATTATAAAAGAAAAACTCTCTAGCTTTTGTTGACAAGAAGAACAGTGAATCAAGAACTTAGGTACAAGGTCATTCTTATGTATGTAATAATTTATTCATATGGATTTGAATACATAACGTTATTAGCGATATAACAAAACAAATTTACTTGGACCAAACATACAGCACTCCATTTACTGCTAACTACATAGAGGGTGGGCCAATGGAAAGATTTCATACTATTTGTAAAAACTATATGGATAGAATCGAATTGCACATCAGTTATTACTAGGGATGAGCTTAACGGCGATTTTCAAGTCACCGGTATACCGGTGACAGCGACCTACAAGTCGCTGCGACTTTTAACGGCGACCTAAGTCGCTGTTTAAAATCGGGATCAGCGACTTGAGGCACAACAGAGCCATAGGTCGCTGGAAGTATATTTTATCTAGGGTCGCTGGCTAGTGGCTACCACTCGCCACGCGATCGCCGAGGTAAATTGGCGACTGATATTCGTTTGCCCGTTTGCTGACTCGAGCAGGTAGTTATGATAGGCAGATTATTTCTAAATGTTAGTAAAAATTTAAAATAGAAAATGTCTTGTTTTTTTTTTAATGGCAGAATAATTTTTTTATACCCACATCTATTTCCATATTATTTATTTATATTTATTAATATTTTTATATATATGTAAACCATATTAAGTACGTACATTGTTATTATTTTGTTATAACATGTAAATCCCATATTATTATACAGTGTGGAAGAAAAGTATGGAATAAATTCATTATTTCTAAACCAACGAAGTTTCATGAAATTTCCTCGGACACGTCGATTTTGCTTTTTAAAAAGACTCTTTTTTCTACACCAACGCATTTCCGACGTTCATTTGTTTTCGCGTGATGACGTCATCGGATATTTTTTTAAATAGAATCCTTATATTTTTTCATCGGATTATTGTAGAGCTTAACTTGCTGAATTCAAGAATGTATAATTTCAATACTTTATTCCTTCAACTTTTCGAGAAAAAAAAATAATAACTGATCCAATAAAATCGATTTTTTACAATCAAATAAACGCTGCAGTTGACATATCTCAATTCTGATTAGATTTTGTTTAGCTGTCAGAAACAGTTTCTGAGGTGACTTGATTTAATTTGTTGTTTTTGCTATCAAAAGATGTAATATTCTAACATGCAATCTAATAAAACAAAATAATAAATTAGGGGGTCAAATACGATTGAGGCAACCAGAATTTAATGATTAATTAATTAATTAGTTGCTTATTGTTAAATTGTTTTAAAAATAAAGAGTCCTTATTTCTATTTTCTATTTTACTCTCAGCCAGCTCATTACAGACACAAATGGGAATATTCACATTTATTTCAAGCCGATTTATTGGATTAGTTATTTTTTTTTCTCTGAAAGTTGAAGGAATAAAGTGTTGAAATTATACATTTTTGAATTCAGCAAGTTAAGCTCTATAAGAATCCGATGAAAAATTATAGGGGTTCTATTAAAAAATATATCCGATGACGTCAACACGCGAAAACAAATTAACGTTGAAAATGCGTTGGTATAGAAAAAAACGTTATTTAAAAAGCAAAATCGACGTGTCCGAGGAAATTTAATGAAACTTCGTTGTTTAAGAAATAATTAATTTATTCCATACTTTTCTTCCACACTGTATACCTCCATTTAAAAGGGTTGTTAATTTCGTTTTTGTTTTGTTTACCGAATGTAACTGTTAATTTTTTACTTTTTATTTTCCTGTTGACTGTTATGCAAATACCAAATAAATATATGTATATATATTTGGTATATGATTTGCAATTATCTGGAATCATTTTATATTTTACGCTCAGACGGCACCGTCCGTCGTATAAGCGAGCGCTTTCATCGTACATCGTATACCGGTGAGTGCTTAGTGGTCGCTGGATCTAGGGTCGCTGGATCCAGGGTCACTGGCAGCGACTCTGGTCACTGCTAGGCATTTGCTGCGCTGCGATACGATAGCTGATCTGCGATCACGATACAAACAGCGACCAAAGTACCGGTGACTTTCCACAGCAGGTAACTGGTGATCGCAGCGACCGAGCAAGTCGCGGTGACTTGTCACCGATATCAAAATATCGTCCATCACTAGTTATTACTACTATATTATATTTTTAAAAAGTTGTATAGTAGTGTAGGAAGTTAGGAAGTGTAAATTATGGGTTAAGTAAACCTTTTTGCTTTTAAAATAATAACAAATTAATTAATTAACAATATAATTATTTTACTATGATTTACCATAACAAATGTTGGAAATGGCCACCTTCAGCCAAAATACATGCTTCAGATCTTTTTGAAATTGCTCCAGGAGTAGCTCTTATCACAACCAGTTATAATTTGTTCACATAAGTGTTCCTCTGATTCAATGTGAACCTTAAAACAAATGCCTTGAGATGTCCCCAAACAGAAAAATCAATAGAGTTTAATCGGACGATCTGGGTGGCCAAAGTTAACCTGGTTCTCCAGTGCCTCGTCCAATCACGTTATTATCGGATCTTTCATTTAAAAATTCACAAGCAGTCAAACTATAATGTGGGGGAACCCCGTCGTGCATAAACTACATTCATTGTCTTAACGCATAGGGAACATCGTTAAGTAGTTCAGGTAAAACGTTTTCAAGAAAATGTCTGCAGGAAGCATTGGTTAAGGTTCTTGGTACAAAGAAATACCCAGCAAACTGTAGGCGAGCAGGTGGTAGTAAGCCTTGAACCGTGTGTGATATGGGTGTAACTGCTGATGCTTAAGAACGTATCAAACTAATTTATGATTCATATTAAGATTTGAAGCGATCTTTCTAGTACTAGTATTTGGGTCTCCTTCAATTTTGGATTGGCTTCTTCCAACTTAGGCTTTCTAACAGTCGAAGGTCTTTCAGAAATTGGACCTTTCTGAAATGACCTAACTCCGAATGTTAAAATGCATTGATGAACAGAGTTGGATGATTTGGAAATATTTCCATATAAATTCACCAAGCCTCAATACCATTTGCAAGGCCATAAATGTAAAATATATTGGTCATTTCAGTATTTAAAGATCCATATGCCATTATTAAAATATAATCTTTTTTTTAAATAAGCTTAATTTGACAATACACAATAAGATGACGGCTTGTTATTATCATTGTTTTGCATGGCCTCCCTAAAATATGTTTAAGTAACTGTGTAAAAATGCACTTGATTAAATAAATCAATTTTGTTGTTAATCGGTTTGGAATACAAAAAAAAATGTAAAGAAATAAAAAGACCCCATATTTTTATAACAGAAAACCTTTATTTTTGACCACAGGATGCGCCTTTGGATTTTTTACGTCTGCTTTTTACCTTTTTTCGTATATTTAATATTAAAATCGAAAACTTCAGGGTGTCCTAGATTAAAACGGTACTTTTGCCTTACCTAAGTGACTAGAGTGTACCGTATTCGAAAAAAAATTATTTAAAATGGATCTTCACAGAGCCCTATCTCATTTTGAAAGCATTGTTTTAATAAAACGATTTTTATCAAATCGATCTGAAATCATCCCTAGAATCTACCGACTTTAGTTTCCGGACACTCTGTATATTAAAATATTGATTTAGAAGGTTTGATTGTTATAATAGTGATTGCATATTTATTTAAAGTTTTTTCTGTTTCTAAAACTACATCGTGTACAGAAGAGTATAAAATCGAATGGTGAGCCATCCTATGCATTAGTTAATTTCCGTGCCCTTCCTGTCGACGATGTAAGTGCATTAGTCTGTAGTCCCTGTTTTGTTGGAACCTGGACCTTAAAGTAAATTGCCCGGTAATGATTGGCCCTGTAACCTACATATCGAATAGATTTTAGTAACATTGTCCTTAGTCGTTGTCTTGTACCACGCTACATGATTTACACATCAGCATTTGAACAGTCTAAAGTTAAAGTAATCTCAATATAATTATTCAAAGTTACCTCAATATGTTTTTTAGATGTAGGTAGATATTTGTTTATCACTAATTATACTAAAGCAAGTCTACCAAACTAAATATTATATAAGGCACTTTAAAGTAAGCATAAGTTCCTAGTTAAAATGTGGTGCAAAATACATAAATCGATTAAGCAGATAATTATCATAGGTGTTCTTAGCTTCAGTGATCGCATTGTCTATGATAATGTTCAGTTTATGATAGTTCTGAAAGTTTAGTTTATAATAGTTCTGCAGGGAGTTCATCTGGAACTAAAATATAAATACCAACTGTAAAATTAAACGAGGAAAGAAATGCAGAATGATACAAAATCAATACAGGCATAGATATATCTAATTATTTAAAACAGGGAAACGTAGAATCCACCAATATCATTTCGTGCACTGAGGAAAATATAGTTTGCTGTTTAGTAGAAATTGGCTCTATAAAGGTTATGTTGTTGTTATAACAAAAACAATGTTGCTAAAGGAATCTACCAGCATTCAATAGTTTTTTAACTTTTCTAATTACAGTAGGTTCTACAATTTCTTACCCTAGCTTTGTATTGATACTCCCAAAACTTTCATCTTAGGATGGATAATTGCTATAAAGCAACATCAGCATCTTTTTTGTCATTAATTTTATATTATCAAAAGCAATAAGTCTTAAAATTTAGTAGATAAATGATAGTAACTTACAACAATAATCGAATATGACATCTTGACTAATTACTTGTATAATAGTTATCGATTTACACACAATGTATTCTATTATTCAAATAATTATGTGTTTTAACAGTTCCTCTAAAGCCCACGTTTTCAAGAGCTTCCAGGAGATCACAATAGCTGTCTGTATCAAAGGCTTTTTTGTGTCGACAAAGATACATAATTCAGGTTGACTCAAATTTAAAGAATTATATATACTAGAAGTCCGTCATTGCATCTTGTATCGAGTTGCCCTCCCTGCAGTCAAACTGCTTTTCTGATATAAGCTTACATTTGTTAATGAATGATAAAAATCTTACTCTCAAAATCATCTCAAAAATATTTCGAAAAGTTTGAAGACAGAGAAGCAGGTCAATAGTTCGAGATATCTAATTCATCACCAGATTTATAGATCGGTCTTATTACCGCACTTTTGAAATTCACTGGAAATATTCCTTGATCTGTGCATGTGTTACATACAGGGTGTCCCGAAATTAGCGTGCAATATTTCTGCCATGCATTAAACATGTGAAAATAAGTTAAAAAGTTCCTATAAACATGACCCGAAAAATGCTTCATACCGAGGCTCGAACCGCCCAAAAATAGAATCTTGAAGATGGTTTTTCCAGAATATCTTTCAAACTATTCAAAATAAAATCACAAAATTTGGTGGGTAGCATATATTTTGCATGCTACAAACTTTTCTCTTCTTAAAGCTTCATATATTAGTTCAGAGGCGTCACATGCTGAAGAGGCTCAAGGTAAATATTGCCCCGCTTTTTTTATTTTTGGGTATTTTATCTTGTTGACATCATATTATAAATTTTCATAGTTTGCTACACAAAAAAGGTACTCTTGTTCGATCTTGATAGGATGTGACGTTTTCGAGCAATATCGATTTGAAGAAAACATTGATCTCATCATAAAATGAAAAAAACTACAGGACACTTTTTTATGGGAATTAGGAAATTTGTTTGGTAGTTGAGCAAATGCTCGAATAAGTTTCCATTTTTTTTCAATACAATATCTAGCCCGGCGTAGAATATTCTGCGCACCACGGAGAATTTGAAAATTATTCTCTTTTATTTGATTGCCAGCTAAAATAATTCTTTGAAGTAATTCTTCATGAGTATCCACCTCAGCTGCATAAACCAGATTACTCATATGACCCCAGAGATAATAATCTAGCGGATTCAAATCCGGTGATCGCGCTGGCCAGGTTACCGGACCACGTCTCCCTATCCACTTCTCAGGATACTTTTCATTCAACCAAATACGAACCACCTGCCCAAAATAAGCTGGTGCTCCATCATGTTGAAAATACATCCCCACTCTTGTCTCTAAGGGAATATCCTCTAATAATTCAGGTAGGCGATTTTGTAGAAAGTCCAAATATCGTTGGGAATTCAAATTATTTGATACTCAATTGGACCAATCAACTGATTCCCAATGATTCCCGGCCATAGATTAATGGAAAATCTATTTTAAAAGTTGGTTTGCCGTACTCATCTTGGGTTTTTGTAGGCCCACAAATGGGTATTGTGGCTGTTAAAAACTTTACATTTGCTGAAATTTACATCATCAGACCACAATATCTTTGATAATTTATTTCTATTCCCCAAAATCCATGGGCTGCACCTCAGCTGAAAAATCTTGAGGCATTAAATCTTGCACCCTTAGAAAATCTAAAATAAATAAGAAGATACCTAATTTTCGATATAAGGTTGGTACTTAACGTATTTATTACAATTGACTTTGGTAAACGTGTGTCTCTGGACAGCAGTCTGATTAAAATTTGTGGATTTTTCTCTATCCGATCGGGGGGCAGGTTCCAAGTCATGGTTTCCCATAGGTCACCCTTGTCCGCGAAGACGTCGAATCGGATCCATTTTCAACCAAGTTTCTGTGCACTGTTACGAATACTATGCGCCTAGGCGCTCCTCGTTTTGGAAATCTTCGATATTCCCTTGCCGGCGGTAAACGCACTGCCATTACAGTATCCGTACACCAAATGAATATCTGTGAGTAGTTGGTTTGAAAAATTCGGCATTATTTTGTCAAGAGAAAGAGAACTTCTGAAATCTTTTAAAGGAAATGACAAACTGTCAAACAAACTCTTACTGTATCTGTCACTTTTTTTCATGGCCTGCTATTAGAATTAAAAATTTATTTTTAATTTATGATGCGATCAATGTTTTCTTTAAATCGATTTTGCTCGAAAACGGCGCATCCTATCAAGATGATACAAGAGTACCTTTTTTGTGTAGAAAACTATGTAATTTTATCTCAACAAGAGAAAATACCCAAAAATAAATAGGAAGTTCTCAAAATAGAATATTTTGTAGCATGCGAAATGTATGCTACCCATGAAGTTTCGTGATTTTGTTTTGAATAGTTCAAAAGATATTCTGGAAAAATCATCCTCAAGATTCCCCCTTTGGGCGGTTCTAGCCCCCTTATGAAGCATTTTTCGGGTCATGTTTATAGGAATTATTTTTACATGTATAATACATGGCAGAAATATTGCGCGCTAATTTCCCTGTATGTACATTAATAGTTCTATATCAGCGACAATTTTATTCAAAGGTCCCGCTTTAATGTTGTTGTTTATTGTTTTTTGACCGCTTTATTGTTTTTTCTACCTCGTATTTAGTAATTATGTCAAGAACTATTGAACTGAGAACGGAATTTCTCTTGGTATCTAGCGATATGTTTTTATTATCCGTTTTTAATTTATTTACAAGTTCCTTTTCTATTTCAGTGTTTGTAAAATGTTCGTTACATACCTACTATGCGTGAATTCGCGATTTGCGATGCGTGATGCGTGATTTGTATGGAATTCGTGTATAGTGTGTAGGGTTTTTATAAATGGATTTTTAACGAACAAGACCCTACACACTATTCGAGAATTTCTCATATATTACAAATCGCGCATAATGAATCGCAAATACACGCATAGTCTGTATTTCTAATATTTTCTATATTCTTTACCTTTCCCGTCTTTGAAATTTCCTTTCACATTCCCACAATTTATTCGGATTATTTTTATTTTCTATTATTTTCATTTTATAATACCGCTTTTTGTAGTAGCAATTAAATTTGCAAGTCTGTTACGATATCATCTGTAATGGTTTAACATATTTATATTTCCCGGATATCTTTGCACACTTTTGTAGAGTTCATCTCTCTTTATAACAAATTTCACAAGTCCATTCGTAATCCAAGGTTTACTTTCAGTTTCATTACGTTATTTTACTGTTTTCATTTAGATGATTTTGCACTTTACTTGCATATAATTATGTTGCTACCTCTACTCTTTGATACAAGAGTAAACGTCAAACCATTACATTTAGTTAAAGTTTTATAATTTATATATGTTTCTTATTGTAACTGTCATATTAAATTTCATTATTATTATTTGTATTTAAGAAATATTTGCAAAATAGTGGAGCCAAGATCAGTAAATCTTGTTCTTAATATTGTGGGAATAAAATACTAATTTACTTTTCACAAAAATGTGATCCAAGCAGGAGGATGCGTCACCGAACTCTAGTTGCCTTATTAATTTATTTCATTTAATTTATTTTTTCTACCTTCATGCAAAAACAAAACTTTATTGAACTATATTTATTGGAAAAAGTGGTTTTTTATTGCATTAGTGCAATAAAGTGTTTATTGCATTCATCTGTCACTATCTACAATAGCGTTTTGTCATCATGACAAACATAAACGTTCAAATCGATGTCACATTTTCCTAGACTTAGTGTCATCTAAATAACATTTTTTGGTTTTCACATGAACGTAGAAAAAATATTGTATGCAACTCGTACAAAAAGTGCTTATTGCACTCAACGGGTTGTCTTACTCGGCCTGACGGCCTCGTTGGACAATTTCACGTCGCGTGCAATAAACACTTACTTTTTGTACTTGTTACATAAATAACTATTATTATAATATAACAATAAGTAAACAGAATGGATGCTATATTCCTTAGTATCTCCTATTTTTAGTTCCACCGCTAATGCCTAATGATTAGAACTCATAGAAGGGTGAATCTTTAATCACGAGCTCTTCATCACGACAGTAGTAGGATCACAAATATTGTAATATATTTTATTTAAATTCTAAACACGTAATGATAATAATTTAATAATATAATAACTAATTAGCAGCAAAGAAAATACCCAAATACCCACCCAGGTAAATTTTAGATACATTGTTTCACCTTGAACTTAAATATAGCAGCTGAATTAATGCTTTTTAGAAAGTCTGGTAATTTATCATACACTTTCGGTCCTAGGTAAGTATAACAACGTTGTCGAATTAATTTTCTCTTTTTGGTGCATTTATTGATAATTCTTTTTGTCTAGCTTCATATAAATAATCAGGTGTGTGCAATACAGGTATATTTATGACTGTAGATATGATTCAATACAACCTGACAAAACAATTGTCTTAGATCAAATATTTTAGTTTTTTATATAATGGTTAAAATATTTAAATATTCCTGACAATATCTTTCGGTATCAAGAATATGAAGAATGTTCCCCTAAAAATTGAATCTATATCTGTTTTGTGTATAATAGATTCATGTTTTGTTTATGTGTTTTACGAATGATGTGAATCAAAACGAAGTCTGAAGTCTACATTAAGCCATCACATCACACAGTGATGAAATAATTTTCTGGAATTTCTAACATATTGGATCTAAAATTAAATTACGAACTACATTTTGGTTAGGTGCAGTTTAGGATGCATAGTATCTATTATTTATAATCCCTGTGAAACGTGACAAGGATTACAAATAACAGATACTATGCGTTCTAAACTGACATTTCATTTATTACGTTCGTATTCAGATCGCTATACTTACTAGCTACTGCTATCATAATAACGATTATCCATAGAAAGGGCTAAGTTATTATTCCTAATGGAACTTAAGGACGTTCCAACCTGTTACCTGTTCAACAGTTTTCTCTAATTACCTTATCCTCTGTGATTAATAATAAGTCATCTTACAGAAGTTCAACTTCTGTGGGATGCGTCAAGGACTGCCTCTAGCAATCAAGCTGTCATTTCTAAGAAAACTGATAAAGGAGTTGGGCACTTTTTAGAATAAGTAAGTAAAATGCAACCTATATCACATTTTCTATTCAAATCACAGTTTTTTTATTTTTACAAAGCAAATATTTAAAAGTGATTCTGAAAAGTTATTCAGTTTTTTTATATGCACTGTATATATTATAATCCCTAGTACGTTAACGATATTGAACTAATTTTAAAAAAATTGCCTAAATTTTCATTAAATGAAATCATATACAGGGTGTCTCAAAATTAGCCTGTCAAACATCAACAGCAGACTTTATGTCCAAAAAAAGAAAGAAAATAAATATGGATCCTAAAATGCCTCCTAAGGGAGTTATGGACCCTTAAAGAGAAGCCAATAAATTTTTTTTTTTAAATATCTGAAACGATTTAAAATGATCTGATAAAATTTGGAAGTGTACATCACTATCATATTACGAAACTGACACTTTTGGACCTTCCAGATATCAATCAGAGGCTTAATAGGTAGAGAGGAAAAATGTCTTTCTATTTCACTTTTTTCTGTAAAGGTATTTTCTTATTTTACTACCAAATTTAAGAACATCTGAGTTTTGTACATTGAAAAGGTGCTGTTGTTACACTTCGTTAAAGTGCTTCGTTTTCAAGTAATGCCTATATAATAAAATCTCTCGGACAGTTTAATTTTATTTTTAAAATACATACTTGCATGGTAACGGACTCATTGAATTTATTTTTTAAAGACAAATCCATTTTTTTACAGTACCTATCCGATGTAAAGGAATAGTTTCTCATCAGTACTATTATTTAATAATATTGAAACCAGTCTATTTTAACGAAGAGCACCTTTTCCATGTAGAAAAAAATTGACCTGTCCGATCTGTTTTCTTAAAATGTTGTAAAATATTTTCCACGGCGTTAAATCTTCCTTATCAAACACAGTAGCTAAGAATAGCATTTGTTGACGTTTGGCATACCAATTTTGGGATACCGTATATAATGTCTTCTACTTTGAGTAGTCTCACCCTCTTATTTTAGGTATGTTCAGGTATGCAACTACTCAGTGTATTCTTTATTAAAGCAAATTACTTACGTAATTTCTACATTTATTTAATAATCTGCCAATATTAAATTGAATATTTATTTTCCAAGGCGCTTTTTTAAGCACTATATATACAGTGTGAACCTTAAATAAGTACAAATATTTTAACTGCTGGTGTAGTTCGTCATATAGATCAGTCTAGTGAAAGCCATTTTTAAAAATTTCTAATATTTACGGAGATATTATTTTTTTTTTTTAAAATACCCACATTATGAGGACCGCTGCTTAAACAAGTTAATGAACCATATGATTTGTTGCGAGGTTGCCATATCTTCTCTAATATAAATATTACGTTTCCCTTAACGTAATAGTAAAGTAATATGGTTAATTCTATTTTAAAAATACTTGTTTGAAGCATAAGTACAGTAAAGTTGGGTATATAGTATGATACGCAGCAATATTAACATACGTTTTAACTGATTAACTGACCTTACTATAAACGATTAAAAATGAATTTCCGCAAGTTAAATACTACCGTAAAGTATTTAGGAAGATATTACGTGATATTACTATGTCCAATGTTCAAAAATTATACATAAACGTGCACACAAGCTTACCTATTTGTTAAAAAATTAACTATTTAATCAGTAATCCACATTTCACAAGTTAAATGCCATTGTACACTGTTAGAAAGAGACAAAAGACACAATTTCCTTAAGTTATTTTATAAATAATAACAAAAAACTATGATTTTCACACAACATATTAAATTTAAAAGTTTGTTCAAGCAAAGACATTTGTGTAACACTGGCAACACTGTGAACTACACGTTCAAATGAAGCGATATGACTCATAAATGTATGAAAGTCAGCGGTTCTCAACAAGTTTTCTACAGAAAAATTACAAAATTTATTTAAAATTTCACTTTTTTATTTCCGATTTTTTTGTGAAACAACTATTAATTATGTGTTCTACACAGTGGACTATACTGCTGGTTAAAATATTTGTACTTATTTAAGGTTCACCCTGTATAATGAGTGAGCCATCAAATATACTATTAAAAAAACTTTAATTTGATATCTTGGATAATAAATATCTTTTGTTACTGTAGTTTTGTTAATTAAATATGATTAAATCAAGCTTGACTTTCAAAATACATCAAAATAAAATACAATCGGGAGATATTTTTTAATCTTCTATTTAAAGTTAAAAACTACATTATTATATGGATACTATCAGATTTATTTTACAAATACAAAAATGATGAAACAGAATCTATTTTTTGTTTTAATTATAAGTTCTTTTCGAAATTTTCCCCTGAGCTGCAAAAAATATAATGTATTATTAATTAGGCACTCTTGGCCTTGCTTGGTACAGATAATTTTTTAAATAATTCTGACTTTCAGAAATCTTAAACAGTGAATACAAATAATAAATCAAAACAGTGAATTAATAAAAACTCATTCTTCTTCATCTACCAAGTCATCAAAAGTTCTTTATTCATTTCTGTATTTTCACAACAAATTTTAACTTTTATGTCGTGATTATTCATCTCTTAAAGGTCATCTCTGGGCATTGCGAAAATTGAAATAAGCTGCAATGCAGAATAACAAAATTAATTAGTTAAAATAAAATTTCAAGTCGGGATCTACCTTTTCCGTCATATTATATTGCACATCTGCTGTCTCGTTTAGAAAGTTCGAACTCTGCGGCCCATTAAAAACTTTTGGTTTTTAGTTCAGAGTCCAATAGAATTATGCTTTAAAACGTCTTTAAACTTGGATATGTCTCCATATCCATATCAGATTTTTCAGAGAGTGAAGCTCTCGTGATACTATGCAGGCTAAAGAGATGAAATGATGATACGTCATGAAAATTGTAGTCAATATTGTAAACAAAATGAAGGTATACCTAGTAACTCCCAGTTGATGAATATCATTTTAATTTATGGTGAAGTGAAAATGCTTTAGCAGGACGATTTCCCGGTAAGTATGTGCCAAATGCAGCTACTTTTGCAATAATGTGCAGTTAGTGCAGGTGTAGTGCAAACGCTGGTGTGGCACGTGAAATTTGCAACCGAATCATGGAAGAGATGGAGATCCAGGGCGTCCACAGCGTATTGCAGCAGTGCGGTGTATCATACACGAGGTTTAATTATATCCATAAAATGTACAGCGTGGCCAATTAGTAATACCAAGAGATTAGACGAGGAGGACCGGTACCATGTCCGCCACGATCAATTGACTTTAAATCATTTGGACTTATATTTGTGGGGATATTTAAAAAATGAAGTATATTGCACCGAAGTGGACACTATTGAAGATTTACGCAAACGTAACATAGCTGCTGTCAATAAGTTACAAATTCAAAACGGACAAGAAACATTTGTGTTAGTTTGTAGTAACTGGGTAAGCTGGTCCCAAAGTTTTGATTCTATGAATAATTAATAATAGTAGCGGCAAAGGCAGCTGATTTACTGTATAAATATAGGTGTTGTAATATGTAATTTATTTCTGTCCTTGGGAGTTTTGTTCAATTTTTTGTCCGGTCGCCAATTATACACCTTCTCAGGTTTTACAGTAACCATTACTAGTGTCCAGTACCGTGCGGAAGTGTATTTTTAAATAATTTTTAAACTGTTATTTTTTATTTTATCTTTTAGAAATTGTAATTATCCGCTGTATATTCAAAATTTTTTTTTAGATAAATTCTAAATCACCCTGTAAAAGCAAGAAATACTATGTACTTTGTGTACTCTGTGAACTTTTTGTCCGCACATCCTTCGGCGCAATTTTTACGTCTCATGCAGTAGTATTATTGCATAAATAACTATTTTGCATGTTAAACATAACAATATATTTACCATATGTTACAAATTTGATTTATATTTGTAAGATGGATAGCTTTCTTCGCTATCATTGACCTCTGTGCTCCTTATAAATAGGTCGACGCCTCTTCTGAATACGAAATAAATATATTATTATACGTTCATTAAATTCGCCCTGGAGAGACAGTAGACAGAAATCGGATATATCGATTCTCCATTTGTTTTTGTTTCTTTTAATCTCGAAAGGTCGCCTCAACAGACCAACCAATTAATTTTTATCAGTGAAACAGTCCCTCTACTGGCCTAATGACAAAGCTAGCTTTGTCAGCTCTCTGTCCAAGATATTTCACTTGCAATACGAATCCTCGAGAGTTTATATTGTTGCTTCAAATGACACCACATAATGCCTAATGTAATTGTCTGCTTTGTGACTGGAAGGGAGAAAAAATAAAACTTTATTCTCCGACGGTTGGTGTTTACTGAACAAGTTAACCTATCTAATTTTATATAAGCCTTTGTCCATTAGAGAGAGTCACTGCCAGTATTTTTTTCATTATTACTACTTTTCTGTACTAAAACTAACTGGAAGGATTTGTAACATTGCTCAGATTTAAGTAACATCTTAGTTTACAAAATTCCAAGATAGTAGTAGATATTGTAACAGTTCTATTTCGCTTTGTAGCAGCAACCCATATAAAGGTCTGTAAATTTGATAAGAATTGCGCATATATTTTTACAGAGATAGTTATGATAAACAAGCTCCAACGCATTCGTGAATACTACAAATTTATACAATTTACGTTTAAAAATATTGTAGTACAGTTGAAATTAATGCAGCATGAGACATTTAAAGTGTGTGTGCGGCTTAGTTGTGCTGTAAAATAGTGTATTAAAGTATTGCTGAAGGTGCACTGATAAAAATAATTGTAAATTTACACGTTGTTTACATCATACACTAATCGAAAAAATACTAAACCCATACTGTAGTACAAGAATATTTATGTGAATAACATACATTTATATATTTTATGTAAAATTACATAATTTTATCTAAAAATACATAGTAACGTAAAATTACATTTCATGTCTACTTACAAAACGACAGTTTCCGTTACAATTGTAATATCACATTCTGGTGTGTTCTTTCACAATATTGACCTAGGCAAAAAATAACCAACAATCCAGCGTGCAATATAATAATTTTTTCAACTTCAAAATACAACATGTCTACATCAATATTATCAGAAATTCTCAAAAATATATGTAAATGCCTTTCATACTTTATGCAACTAACTTAGAACATGTTAAATATATACAGGGTGGCGCATCCAAAACGAAACAGATTCATTTTCTGGCAACTCAGTACTCTTTTTGAAAAACGCTCAGACCCGTCGATTTGGTTTTCGAGGGGGACACAAAATTGGCATAAAATCACGTTTACACGTGCTGTCCCCTAGGCGTGGATGGCACCACCTCTAAAATCTTAAATGGGAAGGGGGGTCGAATGATACATCCCTTTAAAGGCCTTTCAATTCCCTTTATGATGATGTAAAATACCATGTACTTCAGTTCAGTAGTTTTGGAGATTTATTGATTAAAAGCTTAAAGTAGACTTTAATACATGATCATTAGTGGAGATCAAGTAATGCAGTAAATTTGGCATCAAAGTAGTTTAAAAATGAATAAAGGAGAGTAGTTATTATTGTAATGCAGTTTTAACTTGTGCATCTCTTACGGAGTTTTCGATTTCGATAATTTCAACCCCTTCTGCCGTGTAATATACCATGGTTAATTTATAAGCGTTAAAAGGTGTTTTATCAACAAAGTTTGGTCGTATCAATCGCAAACTATGTACTAAATTCCTTTTTAAAATAAATACGAGGCATTCCTTTCTTATCTTCCTTCAAGAAAAAAATTAACACAATACCACCTTTTTTTGTCACAAAAATCGCTCCAATCGCTATTTTCAACACTAAAATAATAAACAAACCATGGGTGTAGTGAACAAAGATTAAGTAAATGCTTTTACTAAAATTTCTTTAAATAAGTACAAACTAATCTAATGTACCTATTAAACTCTACTTTAAGCTTTTAATCAATAAATCTCCAAAACTACTGAACTGAAGTACATGGTATTTTACATCATTATAAAGGGAATGAAAGACCTTTAAACCGATGTACCATTCGACTCCCCTTCCCATTTCCCGTCTGGGAGGCTGCACGTGTAAACGTGATTTTGTCAATTTTATGTCCCTCTCGAAAACAAAATCGACGGGTCTGAACGTTTTTCAAAAAGAGAACTGAACTGCCAGAAAATGTCTGTTTCGTTTTGAACGCGCCACCCTGTATATTTGTAATGTTCTTAGTAAGGTCTTTGACTGTATTAAGCATGATAACTTCATCTTTAAAGTGAATTGCGGTCTTTTTAAAATATAGAAAACAGCATGTTTCCATTATTTTAGTAACAGACAACATTCGCAATACCTTTAGTTCTAAGCGAAACTCTGTTTATATGGGCGTTCCTCAAGGTTCAGTTCATGGTCCGTACTTTTTATTCTTTACATAAATTAATTTTAGCATCTATGTTCATGCATAGTGTTAGAAATCGATTTACAACAAAGTTATATCATTTCTAGAAATAGCGGTTGCTTTTACCTTTAATTCTCTTGGCCTTGCCTAGTACAGAGATTTTTTTAAATAATTCTTTAAGACTTTGAGAAATCTTAAACAGTGAATACAAAAAAAATCAAAACATTGAATCAATAAAAACGCATTCTTCTTTATCTATCATGTCATCAAAGTTCTTTCTTTATTCATTTGTGTATTTTCTAATAAAATGGTATTGTGGTTGAAAATTGAACACAAACAACAAAAAAATAGCCACAAAAATTATTGAAGGAAATATTGCCGTCATTATTAATACAAATATAGACCAACTGCATTCATCTGGTATTAATTTTACGAACTGCTGTTGTTGTGTTAATAAAAATCGCCATTAAGCAGTGATCTCTTATTTAATATTTCACTAGTGGTGTAATGACGTTCATTATTCAACAGAAACAGTGCCAAATAAATGCTGCAATGAGGTATCTTATAAAGCAGTTGTAGATAATAATAAATAAACTTTATTTACACTTGAAATATCTAAAAAAAACATACATAGGCAGCATATCAAGTTATATATAAAGTAGAGAACCACAGAAGCACCAAAAGTGCTTGGACGTGTTTAGCAATAATAATTGAGCAGTCACTAAATAAATATAAATATATAAACTAATAGCTAAAAGTAATTATATTATTCAAATATAGATATAAATAAATATATTCTTGCAATAGTACAAACAGGTACATCTTCAGGTCTCAACAACGAAATATACCCTTATTCATATACCAACAAAAAATAACAAAGAAATAATGTTGCTTCATGAACAGTTTTGTGAAGATCAGGAATATTTTAAGAAAGTAAAGAAGTAAAGACAAAGACAATGAATTACTGTTCGATTTACAAAAAAGTTATTTTTTAACTTATTTATGCAGGATAATATAAATTGCACTCGTTTTCGTAGTCTCAAGAATTCCTAAATCTATAATTATCAACATGTATAATAAAACTGTGGTAGCGCTGGCTAATAATTTGTCATAAATGTATTAACAATTTATTTGGTATAATATTTTTTTTATCTGAATATGTTTACTTTCATGCGTCAGTTCTCATACAATAAAGACTCCCACACAAATGCCCTTCAGAGACACGATAACAGAAAATAATGATACGATATATTTACACTCTCTACTCTGCAAATCAAAAGAAACGAAGCTGGATATATTTTAGATCTCTACAGATATATCTGTATCAACGTATCAAAGAATGCAATTCTGTTTTATCATGGTTTCGTGGAGCTTATGTAAGGAAGATACGAGTACAAGACATCACAAATGAAAATTGCTTTTGAGATAATAAAGTTAAACCTAAACCTTTAAAAAATTGTAATCCCTGTAAACCACAGGAATTTGCTAGATTAACTTGTTCTCGAAACCTTTGAGCCAGAAGGTGTTAAAATTTTCAAAACTTTTAGGTAAACCAACAATATTTACAGAAATTAAATTTTTTGAAAACGCGTATATCAACGCCAGGATCTTTGGAAAATAGTTTTATAGCTAAGTGTCATTGATTTTACTTCATTTGGGTATTGCAGCATACATTATATAAAATGTATAACAATCATAGAATTAGAGGTTATGTGAATAAGAAAAAGTCAAATGCTAGTTCATAAAATTAGTTTAAATGATAGTTAAGTTTACATTGATATAAAATATGTGAACATCTAGTTAAGTACACTAATGTACTATGGATTAACAACAATTTTAGTGTATTTATTTAAATTGTTAGTAGATTCTTTGCTATGGATGTTAATGTGGTACCAGATTCTATAAGATATGTACATGCTTTTGCAATAATAATAATGACACTCCCAAAACAGTTTTTGAACTTCTGGAAGTTCTGAGTAGAAATTTAATTATATCTCTATTGGTGAATGAAACAACAAAGAACTAATGTTAAAAATTGAAAGTAGATTTCATTGCAAATACGTCAGTAGTCCAAAAAACATTACAAAATTAATTTTAAAGAGTGCCATTATTATTGCAAACGATTGCACATATATACAAATATTACATTGAAAACATTACAATTGTTTACAATCCTCAAATACCTAACAGTTTCTTTAAAGACATTAAATGTTCTAAAAAATTAAATCGTAAGGCAAAGCTGATCCTAATTTTTCCAAAATTATATATATGTAATTCTCCAATTTTATTATTAATATATTAATACAGTTCTGCTCACTATGTACAAAATATAACTTGTACATATACAGTGTGATTACAAAATACCAGGAAAATTGGGTGCATAATATAGGTGCGTAAATAATTATCTGACTTGTACTTTTTTTTTGTTTTCACAAATTCTAATGTTTGGAAATCAACCCCCTTAAGATTGAACCTAAAATTTAATTTCTTGCAAATATCTCCTATAAAAGCCCTAGTTATGCGCAATGCCATTAAATTTGTTTTTTCATAAATAATTTTTTTATTTTCTTTATTCAGGACCTTCTAAGAATCAATCTCATTCCGTACAAAAAAGCATACGCAACTTTTTCTAATTGAAGCTTAATTTTTTAAAAGTTGCTACAGTTGTAGTATTGGCCAAAAAGGTGGAAGATGTTATGCTGTGCGTTGTTGCAATATAAATTTTAGCAAGAATTTTAATAAATTATGATGTTCAAAAAATCTTAAAATAAGAGCCAAGTCTGAAAAAAATGAAAACATTGGTTCCTATATTTACAAAAATATTCATTTTGTGGAATCCTTTTCAAAAGGAAAGTCCATTTTGTTCACGGATTATTCAATTGCATTTGTCAACTTTAAATATTTATTATAGAAAATTAATCTACAAAAGTAACGTATATTTTTTTTGTGCAAAATTAAATGATGCTTCGCATGCACTAGAAAAAAAATAAACATTGGAAAAGACTGAATTGCATTACGCATAACTAGCGCCCTCTATAATACTCGACCAAACCACTTTTATTAATAATGTTCAGATATACTAAATATTTAATTCTAATTCCAGGACCTCTAAAGATTTGAATTCAGGATAGATAAAAAGCAGAAGTCAAATAATTTTTCACTTAGATTCATTATTCTCAATTATTTTCTTTGTAGTTCTAAATCACCTTGTATATGCAATTCGATATCCCTGAGGAAATTATTCATATTTCAGTTTTTTATTGTACAAATATATAATATATAACGTTTTATTCTTAGAGAGCGTAAAAAACATTCCCTAAAGAATAGTATGGCTTCACGTTTCATAATAAAAAAAGTGGTCACCAACCGCCGCCACTGACAAACAATAAACTTATAGCACTAGAAATATAGTTTCGCAAAATTCCACTCTTTTGTAAGGAAATATAAATAGTACGATGCAACGAGAAAGCAGGAAGTCAAACGTAGACAGTTTGAGAGAATATCTAAATGTATTATCAGCCTTTACCTGAATATTTTCCTTCAAAGTAAGCAACCTATATAAAACTCTGAAATAAGCAAACGCAATTTAGTTTTGCCCCAGTTCCTCGTTCGTCGCTTTCCATATTTTCTTTAAAATTCTCAATTCGTCAAGCAAACGAATTATAAATATAACTAGTTCATATTTATAGTATTTCTTAACCTGAAATAATTCATATAGCTGCGACAAGAATTCAAACTACTTACGTCAAGGCTGACGTTACGCAATTGTATTTATTGTCTACATAATTTTCGATAGTTTGTCGCGTTAAAAACAATATATATTTTTCAATTTAGTGTAATATATAGTGCAAACATTTAGTGAAGCATATAGTTTTATTATCCTCAGATGCAGTTTCTTAAATATTTTGATAATGAAAATATAATGAATTATACATTCGTCTGACGTAAATCGTCTGAGTTCTTGCCGCAACTATATCAGTAATTTGACACAGACTAGGTGAATGGTTTAAGAAAAAAAAATAAATTTAAAAATCTAGGTAGGGTGAAAGAATGTTGGCTTGGGTCAATGTGAGATATTGATACCAGTTGAGATTTGACTACCCCCCTAATTAATGAGGTTTTCCAGGTTTCCTTCATTCCTGCACTGAATGGTGGTTAGGGCCTACCAACGTAAGTCGTTCCTGGACGCAAATGCGGCTTGCTTAATAATGATATGCCGCCCCCTCTCCCGCACAAGTCTTCGAATTCTGGGTTAATTCTCGTGATTAGAATGAGGGGTAGATAATTATTATTATTATTTAGTAAAGGTTTATTATGGCAATTTATTGAGGAACACAGCTGCTTTCTGCAAGTCCCTTGAATGCCGTTATGTAGGTATCAGGCATGTGGTTGTTGACAATTAGATTATTGCTTTTTTAATTTTAATATGATATAGACGTAATAATTAATTTATGGTAAAACTAAAAACTGTTTGAACTAAACTGTTCTTGAAACAGCTTACTCAATTTTTATGTGGTTCCTTGTTTGCCCAGTTTTTGGAAACATTATACAATATATCTCTAACAAATATATGGTAACAGCATGGGTTACAGTTACTCACTGATTTTTGACAGTCCTAAATTAAAATTCATCAATACATGTCTGGTTACCACCTTATGTTAAAAGTAATAATAATGCAACTTCTAGAACCAATCCACCTATCAAAAAATAAAATTAGAAAGCAATATTTTACGTTTAGCTCTGCCGGAATACTTTTTGTCTCTGAGGAACTGCTAAAAAATTCCCTTAATTCAGTAATAAAATGTCGTAGTGCTTTTACTAAATCTAAATATTTTTTTTAGCTTTCATCAGACAAATCAAATGAATTACTTAAATCTTTTATCCTTCTTCATTGGATTTAAATATTACAACTTACTTTCGATGTGCATTTATAAAATCACGAATTAATTGTAAATTTAATAAGCCATCCATTAACACATATGTTAAACTATAGCGACACCTAATTTCTTGCCTTTAAGGAACTGTTAAAATTCTACATAACGTGTAGGGCATAACATCACCGTTATTTCTTTACACTCTTCTTTAAAGTGGTGAAATATATCGTTTAACTCTGAATTAACGTACCTAAATGTTATGATGATCAAAATGGGCTGATTAATAATGTCCATCTGATAGAGCGCATAACATTCTAAAGCAAGTATTAAAAACCATGTTCGGCATTCCAAATATGTATGTAATGTAATGTAAAGAAAAACTATTTGCTAATGTTCTCAATATACTAGAAAACCTCAGCTGTATCAAATCTGTCCGAAACGTAAGATGTTAGCCTTCTAAAAGACTTTTCAATCTGGGATATATAGGTAAAGGGCTCTCCCTAATGATATATGATGGATTCTCCATGCTCGAAATTTACTTCTATATAAAAAAATTGGGTCAAACTCGGCAAATTCTGGTCAGCTACATCAATCACCACTAACGTGAAATAAAATCTTATTATTGGCCAAGTTTGTGTAAGTTGAATATATTATTAATGTAGGTGCAATTTGGTAAGAGCAATTGTAATTGTTTTATATATTGATTAATTACGGTCATATATTTATCGCATAGTCTTAAAATAAAAAAAAATACAAAGAAACGTAAAACAATTACCGTCCTGAGAACATAGCATTTTAAAGAATTTTCATCTAATTCTAAATCAGTTTCAATATTGTGTTTATTTTTACTATGTAAAATACATTTCTAAGCATTTTTGAGTTAGTATCTATGATATGTAAAACATAAAGCAATTCCTTCACATATACAGGGTGAGTCAGTCATAATGTCATTAATTTTAAGAGGAGATAGGGAATAATGAGTATAATGCGAATACGTGATTAAAAAAAAATCTAAATGCATATTTACGCCGAAAAAAAATATTTTCAAATCATTATCTAAACCCCCTTTTCAGACTGTCACTGACCGGTCACAGCCTTGGTCGGTTACAGCTGACAGTTCAACTCGATATCGACCTGATGCAATGTTGTCAAGTTGTAATATTTTTCTATATAGTACCTACCTAGGTTTTAGACATCACAAATAAACGGTTGTACTGACTATTTTAGAATATCATTTTTTCTTGCTCAGTTCAACTTCAGCCAATATTAATTTAAAATGTTAATAGACAATGAAATTAAATAATAATAATCAAATAATTCTATTAAAAATTGCAAATAACGCGGTCCACTCAGGTTTTCCCGTAGAAAATACGGCCCAATCAAACGATACCCGTACACTCGCGTGTCGATTTTTCTCTGAGCAAATGTAGCCGTTATGACTGCAACAAAACTCCAACGTGTCTAATAATAAACCATTTACGTACATTACATAAAAATAAATTATTGAGAAGCTGAAAAGTGTTTCGTGTTTAAATATTAAGTACTTAATAAAAACCATCGTGTTGTCGACAGAAAACTGTCCAAGACCGAAATGGCACGCCGCTAATCGAGAGTTAATCTTGACCTTGACCCTAAAAGGTCAGTATCCTAGTTACCTATTTTTTGTCCTGTTATTTAACAAGGAGTATAACTATTTTTTTAATCTAGATACATGAATGAATTTTCCTTAAATATTGATTTATTTGTTAATAAAAACAAATGTAGATAATAAATAAATGTTTTCGAATGCTAGGCTATTACAGTTTAATAATTTTGATATTACGTTTTCACTACGTTTTACAAATAAATATGAATTTTTAGTATTACTCGTAAGTACAATTAACCGCACACATAACCAGATGTACAATTTGTAGTTACGTACATCTAGCCTAGAAATGTATTGTTTTTAAGTAGTATGATACTAACCTGTTTACAGCCCACATAAGTATAACTGCATTTATCTGTCCATAGCACTTTATTAATAAAATTCAGTCGCATTTCGTAAACATTCTCCGTATAACACTACCATTTCCACATAATCGGAATTTGTAAAATTATGCGTTGTGAATTTACGCCAAATACGTGAGGTTAGACCGAAATAAACAAACTACTGCTTGTATTCTCTAAATCCCCCCTCCAATGTGTGGCATGATCTACAAATTTGAGGGAAGAAATGCGGGAAATGCAGTGCTAAATGGAGGTAAATTTGAATAACACGCTGATGTGTTAGATGATATTATGTATGTAAATGTGGCATCCATTGTTAATACGTCAAGTCTGTGGCATTATAATTTAGTCGGGTGAGCCATCAGAAATTTCGTATCGTAGCAGGATCGTCGTGTTACTGATTTTTATAGGTTGATTTGTTTATTTTTTTTAAAGGTCGAGTAAAAAAAATTTTTTTTCGATTCTCTGCCTTTATTAGGCCTCCCGAATACGTGGTTAAAATTAATGACATTATGACTGACTCACCCTGTATACTTGCAAATGCTTCATTTTCAATGTAAAATGTGGTTTATTCGAAATTTACTGAAAAAGGCAGTTCCTTTTACGAAAGCCATATAAATGATTTATTTATTTCACATATAACATTATTATAATTAGTATGATTATCTTCAATAAGTACAGTATTTTTAATAATAATTAGATTAGATGTCACTTAACTTCTTATATTAAAGTTGAAAAAAAATTGTGAAAAAGAAAATTGTAGCTATCAACAAGAGGATTTTTATATAACGTACCAGTTAAAGTTATGATTTTATAAAAAAGACCTATTCAATTCAAATTTGGACCGGAACCATTCTTCAATTCAACAAATGTTCTATACACGTATATAGATATTTCTTTGTAACGCATAACCCAATCCTATTTTTGTTGGTGTGTTATTAGATATGTCACTAGACATATATGTGAAAATATTATAATAAAGCGTACTTAAATCATAAGAAAAAAAACAAGGTAGTAGTAGTAGGAAGTTGAAATATATTTTAGTAAAGCAAAATAGTTTCATCTATGTATCTTTTTGTACTGTAATAACGGTTTATTTTAATACAGTATCTAAGTATACCATACTGTTCACGTTTGTTATTATTATAGTGCTTATGGAGTTTATAAAGATCAATATTATGACAGTAACCTAAGCTGATGTGTAAGCTCCTAGATGGATGCTTTTTCAATCGATCATTCTGAAATTAGACCCGGAAAATATTACAATGGACAGGGAAATTCGGGAAATCAAATTGGTCATCCTCTTGATGCCGAATTCTAATTATACATATTAAGTAATTGTATTGTGTTGTGGCGGCTCATTTATATCTATTCACCTTGTATAAAATGACATATTTATTTTTGTATATACCTATTCATTTTATATTTTCATTAGTGTCATCATTATGCACTCACATACTTCTGTACCCACTGTATAAGTTAAAATATTTCTTTCTTTATATAAATTCACTACTCATATATTTTCGTTAGTTCTGTTTAAATTTCAATGTCTGTTTTTAAGTGTTAAATCTAGAAATCATGTTTTGTAGATATTATTTAAGTAGGTAAACGACCGGCGTCCCATAAATCCTAGACAGACAGACCCTTTGAGGAACTGCCTAAAATACAGAGACGACGGGAGACACATTTTTGTATTCAGTCATAAACATCGACTCAACGCATAACATTGTGGGTGCCAATCGACCGCAAGCAATAATAAATATTAGTACACAATACACTGTATTTATTGAAATCACACCGCCCCACAGTGTGTAAACATTTGTGTCAGAAATATAATTTTAAGTAAAAGATCCTGTAACGTAATATATTCGTAAATTGCTGTTTTTTTTTTTGTATCAGTATTAATGAGCTAAACAATTGAAGAATGTAAGATTCCCAGAAAATCCTTAAAATTGCAACGTACTGTAACGGTCGACAATATTGCAATCTGTCAGCTGTTGATGTTTAACCTAACAGTATTATTAGTCCTAGTAGTATTGCGGCTATGGCGTTTCGTTTTTCTCAAGTGCTTTCTTGATATTTGTGAATGTAGCAAAACAACAATTTATAGTAACGATGGCCAGCTGCAAGGCATGTTAATATTTGGCGAATCGAGGCAAAACTTTCTGACTATAATGCGTTTGTACGGTAAACACTTTTCGCAAACAAGATAAATCATTTTGAGCACTTATAATTATTTCACATTTGATTCTGTGTTGTGAAAAGAGCTCTAAGAAAACTATGTGTGTTTAGGTGTATTTGTTATTATTAAGTACAAATACCAGACGTGTTATATGTGCGACTTTGTCACATATTCAAAACTTGGTTGCTGTCAGAATTCTATTACCGTTGATGATTCGTTTGGTACAATTTATCTTACAGCAAAATAAGTGCACTCATATTCCGAACATTCTGTATACTTATTCATTTACTTTTTATTTAAACTGTAGCACTACGACTCTGACATGTTAACTTTTTCTTCATTTTATGTAAAATATACTTAATTTTATGAAACATTTTACCTACACTCTAGATAGGTACCTATTTATAGATATTCTGAAAACCAATAATTGTTTCTGCATAAAATTTCATAAAGAGCAATGTGCAATAAAATATGAATTTCAATACCTTCATATTATATTACCATACGTTAGCCTAAGAAATGGCAGATATGCTAGAATCAATGCGCCATTAAAATCTACATAATACTCTCTTTAAACAGCCCATTTCCTCGCATCTTCGTTCTTCTCCAATTTGCCACATTTTGTGATAATTTGTTTCAAAATTCAATGTAAAAACCTTACCCTGATCGTACGTTCAATAATATTCCGCAAATAATGATTTTATGGAATCCTTTTATAACGTTATATGGGGGGTGCAGCATATTTGACCCTAATCTAGATCCGACGTTATTAGCGACATTTGCTACCCTTTTATTAAAAACCCGCAGTTCCCGTCAAAATAATGACGTGGAAAGTGATTTATCATACAGAATTCCATTCTATCTTTAACACCTCAATTTAATTTGAAATATTCAAATTTAACACAAGTTCCTTCAAAAAGACTAAATAAATACAAATATATCCTTAACCAAGTGTATATATAGGGTGGCCCAGAAATCAACCATAAGCCGGAAACGGGCGATAGGCCAAGTCGTGACAGTTATTAGAAAAATATAAAAATAAATCTTTGTCATGTACTTTTCAAATTATAAGTATCAAAAAATAAATTGGAAAAATTGACATCCTGTGATGATCTATCAAGTCCTGTGACTACAAATATTAATGTTTCGTCAAACAAAATTGGCCTGAAATCTGGTTCCACTAAAAAAAAAATTTTTTTCCTAAACAAAGAAGTAATCTAGCAAGTATCATACCATTTTAGAATCCGGACTAAATGCGCCATCTTTTAAAATTACTTTCCAAAATAGTGTAGTACATTTTTTTTATAGTAAAGTCGGTTAAAGTCTGGTGATGTAATTATTTTGAATTTAATGTTGGGCAAAAATCCAACATTTTATTTGAAACTGAGGCAGTTATTTTTTAATTTTAAACTGTAATTTACAGAAGGGTTATTCATGATTACATTACAGAAAAAGATTGACGAAACATTAATATTTGTAGTCACAGGACTTAATAGATCATCACAGAATGTCAGTTTTTCCAATTTATTTTTTGATACTTATAATTTGAAAAGTACATGACAAAGATTTTTTTTATATTTTTTTAATAACTGTCACGACTTGGCCTATCGCCCGTTTCCGGCTTAACGTTGATTTCTGGGACACCCTGTATACATACCAGGGTGAGAGGGAAGTCAATCTAAAAATCTTTCGCTTTTGTTTGAAGTCGAGAAAATTGACAGGTTTTGAACACACTGCTGAATCTCATTTCTTTTACAAGTACGCAAAGCGAACTTTGAAAACATTTTATATTTATCTTTTTTTATTATTTATTATTATTATTTTTATTTATAATATTTTGTCTATAGCTGCATCTCTAGATATAAAAAAGTGTGCCAAATTTGAAAAAAATATAGTTCCAGGAGGATTAAAATTTAACAAAAGGAAAATTACAAAAAGTGAAAAAAATAACACAATAACTGAAGTTACGTAGCTTCGTTACTACTGACTTAAAAAAAATGTAACATGACCTTGGCACATTATTTTTTCGAGTTCTACCACACTCCGAATTTTGTGCGAGTAGTTTTCAAATACTCTGTGTAAGTTATGTCAAACAAATAGAATAATACGTTTTTACTTGATTATAATATACATTTGTTCACAAAAACAAATATATGAAAATCTTACCAAACAGAAGAACAAACAATATACAAGATGTCTATGAAAGGTTGAGAAATCTCGGAACTGGCGATACTGGTGACCAAAAAAAGTCGATTGAGCCAAATATGCCTTATCCGAATGTTGCTGGTTCAATAGACAGAAGGATAGACTAAACAGCAAAAAAATTCTGCCATTTAAAAGAATCATGCTGTGCCATATGTGGCGCCCTCTACTAGTGACGTCAAAATTAGTCAAAAATTCTTATTTGCCCTGCCAAAAAACATAATTGTGCCAATTTTTTTTAATACTCCGAGATTTCCCAACCTTTCACAGACACCCTGTATAATAGGACTGTTTAAAATCCATTAGAATATAAAATATGTCTTTGATAGACTAAAACGACTGAACTATTAAATTTTTATATTAAGAAAAGTCGCAGAATGGCAGTCTGTATTATATCAATTGTTCCAGAAGTTAATTTTAATTAATTATTACGATTATTATGATATAATTATAATTATGTAGCGCTAGGAAGGAATTTTTAAGAAGAACATTACTTGATTAGATGGGCCGGATGGTCTTTCTCCAATTCAAATTGTCATTAATCAACTTTTCTTTTGTACTTTTCATCTTAAACTGCGTAAATCAAATGACAATTAGTTGCTACCAGAGTAATTTATGTAGAGAGTGTATTTGTAAACCATTATTTGAGAATTATCTATAGGTACATCACGTAAATATAAAAGGTATGCTATGTCGACTGGCTAAAACGGCCCACATCGATCAATCATGCCGATTTGCGTCTTAGTTGTTAGTTAACGAAATAATAATAATCATTTCATTTGTAAGTATACAGTTTGTCATATACCCGATTTTTTTCGAAAAAACTGTATCGTCACTAATGATACTTTATTAGATGATAATAAAGGAAAAGGGTGCCGTATTCTTGAAATAGTGTTTTCTGCAAATACAAATAATTTTAAGACATTTAACAAGTGACTGATATAGAGCTTAGCAAAAAACAGGAATGTCATCTCATGCCACCTGCGAATATTGGAAGGTACTGAAGTAAAACGAATATATAACGACAGAAAGCGGTCTAACCAACAAATTTGTAGGTACAGATTTCATTCAAAATATGTATTTCTGTAAATTTAACAGTAGATGTACATATTGACATAACATAAACTTACATAATTTCAAATTACGCCTCCTGGGACAATAGGTCAAATAAAAAAAAAAACAACACAAATTTTAATTGTTAACACAGAATTCTTGAAAATGTGTGAGTTGTAATTTGAAATTATTATTTACATGGTCAGGAAAATACTACTAATAAACTTACATGTTCACTTTTGTTTTAAAACTATGTGAAAATAATTGTTAAAAAATGGACGCTTTTTAAAAATTATTGTTTAGTTAAGGAGAATTTAAATAATAGAAGTGGATAAACAAAAGATTAATAATTTTATTATTGATATTATTTTTGTAGCTGTACTTATAGTTGCTATATGTTTATGTTTTTATTTCAAAAACAGAATTAGCTTGTCCAAGTCGTGAAAAAATTAAACTTTAAATTGAATCAGAGACTAAATAAAATTAAGTCAAATAAACTTAACTCAAAATAATAATATTTAGAAGAAATATAATAATATCAATTTTAGATAACAAAATTAAATTATTATAACAAATACTTTTACAAATTATTCAATTAAGACTATGATAAAACCAAAAATACTATTAAATTTTATAAGACAAGAAATTTTAAAATTTACAAAGAGACGGATAAATGGTAATGAGCATTCAGGAGTAAATAAAATTGATAAGAGACGACTTGCAGAATATTTGAAAAAGACGAATATATTGTTTGAAATAATTATAAAATTGAATGAAATAAATTAGAATATAATATTTTTTAAAACATTGAAAATTGTAAACTTAAATGAATTTATTTTTAACAAATTATATGTAAAAATATTGAAAACTTATAATATAACCGAAAATTTACAAATTGTTAAAATGTAGGAGTAGGAATGGAAAATTCTGGAAGCAGAAAGTACGAATAAACTAGCAAAATTTCGTTCGAAGTCCAGAAATCGCCTAAAACAACCGGTAGAAGTGCAAAAGTTATAAAAAATGCGGCCAAGAGTCAATTCACACCGAATTCGACATATAACAAAAAACCCGAAAGCAGTTTTGACAGCAAACGTAATAGGTGTATACCTTCGAACAATCTGGAAAAACGAAATGAAAATTCTAGCCTTTTCATTTTATACCCAACTGTAAGTTATGGAAAATAACCATCGCTTCTAATACCTACTCGTACATGATAGAACAATTTACAAAATAAAGTCACTAGTGTAACTGAAAAGAACGTAATGCAATTAATAGAACAATAAATATAAAATTATAAACCAAAAAATGATGCCCAAAATACCTACCTGTAATAAAATAAATTTTTATGAACAGGTATAGGCTAAATTTTAGTATAAAGTAATAGATAATACTGTTTAAAATAAAACGATTTGTCATCAGAATATTTTTTTGTATTGGTTAATCAAATATTTAGTCAATAGTTGTTTGAATTATTCTGAAATTTATTGGTTTCCAAAGATTAATTGCTTATTTATTTTTTATTTATTGACGTTGCTTATATAATTATTTCTTGCTAATTTCCGATTTTGTTAATAAATGTTTATACAAAATTTACTTAACCTGTTTCAATATACGATAGTGATTTTTTTGACATTTAGTTAATAAATACACACTGAATCACCCCTAGACAAGATAATTTTAAGCTCTATCTAATAACAAATTAATTGCATATTAAAAGAAAACAAATCAATAGTAATAAAAAATACTTCAAGGGAAAATGGAGAATTTGATGTTAATTTCTAATATTCTAAGGAAAATTAAATATCTAGGGCTCAACTAATTAAATTGCATAAATGTCTTTGAATTGGTTTTATAAAAATAAGATTTAAATTATACAAATAATAAGTAACAAGCGTTGATTGAGCAGTTGCAGCAACTTTGCTTCATTATTATAACAATAAATATCACACATCAATATTACTATTACCTATAAAGGGATGTTATAGATTCAACATCCTGGGACAGTAGGTCATTTGAACAAAGAAACAACGAAAACTTTAATTTTACGTACGTTTCGGGTTTATTACAATATACCCATCTTCAGAAATTACAATATTCTTATGCCAATATCGCATAAGAATTTTAATTTTCATAATAATTTTTCCAAAAATTATTTTAAATAAAAATTTATTTAAAATTCTTATACGATGTTAGCATAAGAATATTGTATTTTCTGAAGATGGGTATTATGTAATAAACCCGAAACGTACATTAAAGTTTTCGTTGTTTCTTTGTTCAAATGACCTACTGTCCCAGGATGTTGAATCTATAAGGTTAATTACATGGTTAGGAAATTCCTATTGATTATAAAGGGATGGACAGAAGTACGGAATAAAATTCATATCTTTTGAATGAGTGAATTTATTTTAAAACGTTGAAACACGTTAACTGTTCTTGATTTCTCATCTTTCGGTTATAGAATTAATAATAATAATTTTTCTTCAACCCCAGCCTCCAGCTACCCCTACTTTTTCAAATGGAAACATAAGGCATGAGGGGGCTCGTTGAAAAGCTTATAGAAAACCAAATCCAGCCATACTAAATAAACAAGTTTTATGTTTTCAATTCATTTAGAAATTGAAACAACTAGATAATTTATAATAATAAACTCAATGCCGCAAGTGCTGAATATGTCCTCCATTCACTATTTGGCATTCTCCAAGACGATAGTAAAAACTGTCTACAGCATTCCGAATGACTTCAACTGGTAAATTATGCATCTCCGCCCTAATCTTGTTCTGTAAATTCTCAATATTATGCGGTCTGTCCTAGTAGACTCTTTCTTTCAAATATCCCCAAAGAAAATAATCCAGGGGCGTTAAGTCGGGGGATCTTGGCGAGCATTCAACTTTACCACGTCTACCAATTCAACGATTTGGAAATATTTCATCTAAGTATCTTCGAACTTCAAAATGTGGGGGAGCTTCATCTTATTGAAACCAAAATCTTTCATTCGGTATATCTGGATCAATTTCATGAGGAAAAATCACAGCTATAGCAGGTATCAAGTCAAATACTAGGAAATCCAGGTGGCGTGCAGCGGTAAGATTTTCTGCAAAAAAGAATGGATCCAAGATTCTGTTGTTGATGATACCTGCCCATACATTAGCTTTCTTTGGGTGCTGCATATGCGATTGGAATGTCCACTGTGGATTTTCCTGGGACTAAAAGCAATAGTTGTGCCTGTTAACCACTCCAATTATATAAAATGTAGCTTCATCCGAAAAAAGTATGTCTCGTTGAAAACCATTATTGTCGTCACACCGTCTTCCAAAATCTCTTGTACAAGACATACCTCATAGGTATGGAGTGGAGTGGTATTTCTCTTGTTTCAAAAACATTCGAATTGCTGTACGAGAAGCATCATGATTGCGGGCCAATGAAATAAGGGTAGAGCTGACCGATACAGACCAAGGCTCATTGACAATCTAATGCATAATTCGATTAATATATTCATAAGATGTATTCCTAACTCAACAACTAATGACAGATAAAGTGAATATTGCCTCCCAAAATTATACAACTACTGTGCTTAATGATCTACTAAGTATAAAGTTTACTGAATCCTTCATAGTTAAAGTTTTATGGAAATAAAGATATGAATGACAAGTTCCATTCACACACAAATGGTGTAACGACCGTTTCTCTGTACAACTTAAAGGAGATCACCTGAAGAAGCAATTCTGAAAATGCGACCTCATCTATTGTGGTTGAATTTACGGTTACCACATGTTCAGAAGTAAATTTGAGTTATAAATGTGATATAATGATTAATTAAACCAGGTATGTGTTTTTGTAGTAAGTTCCCATTAAATGAAATGATCAGGAATGAGGCGTTCTGGATACCTTTCCCGATATAACTCTACATCTCTTCTTGAATTTTTTGTGACTCGTTATAAATTACATATAAACATTTTCTGAATGACAAAACATTTTGTAAGCACAAAAGTTATACGTTTGACGTTAGTATTGAGCAATGAGAAGTATTTAATAACATTTATGCACTTTAAACGACGAACATTCATTTATTTTCCTACTATTACTTGATCCTTTCACCGCTAATATGATTTTTAGGTGGTATTTATTTTGAGACTCTTTAGGACTATATGGCTTATAACTTTTAAACGGGTAAAGTACTGAACAATTTCTCTAATAAAAGTTTATTATTAAAAATAAGGTTTTTTAACGGGAAAAATTGTGGATATATTTCTGGAAAAAATATAATTGATGACGTCATTAGCTGTTTCTCTCAAATCCCAAAGATAATATTTTCGACTGAAAAAGCATTTCAGCATTACATTAAATTATCCTATAAAATACCATTCATTCATATTTGTTTATGTTTGTTTTCTCATACTTGAAAAAAATTAGCTCAGGTATTCTACAAAATTTTATTGCACTAGCTGTCGTTAAACAAAACATCACATAAAAAATATTCGGCTAAATATGAGCACATCTTTATTTTACTTCTTGCATAATAGTAGCATATAAAGTCTATTTCTTGCTGTGTGGGAACACCAGAAAATAGTGAAAAGTGAATTAAAATTAATTTTACTACGTTCATGCAAAAAACAAAATTTTATTGAATTATATTTAGTGGAAAAAGTGGTAGTGCAATAAAATGTTTATTGCATTCATCTGTCATTCTACTACAGCGTTTTGTCATAATGACAAACATAAACGTTCAAATCGAAGTCACATTTACCTAGACTTAGTGTCATCTAAATAAAAAAAAAATATTTTTTCATAAACGTATAAAGAATATTGTATGCAACTCGTACAAAAAGTGCCCTTAATTTTTGTACTTGTTGCATAAATAACTATTAAAAATGGCGAATGCGCCAATATCACTTAAAGTAGATGAGTGCAGTAGGACGAGTTCAGTTTAATATCTTCTACAGAATGCTTTTTAACATTAATGAATACGCTGATCATGTTTGCACTAACACCGACTTAACCGTGGAATGAGAAAGAACTTTCAGTAGAAGTAATAATTTTGTACTTCGTCAACTGCACTTGGATAAATAATTTCACCTACACAGAACAAAAGCTATACTAATATCAAGATTAACACACTTATTTCAATGCTAGTTTAGTTTCACTACTCCTTATATATGGTAATACTTGATTGAAAGATGTGCTTATGCTTGTACAATAATATCATATAGACTTTAGACATTTCAGAATATAAATTATTTAAAATCAAGACAACTAATACTATACAGGGTGATTTATTAATAATGAGACAGAGCTTAAGGGCATGTTGCTGACCTCAAAATAGAGCGATTAAGCTAAATATGCCTTATCCGAATGTTGCTCCTTTTCGATCTACAGGTTGTTAAAATTGAAAACATAAATCACATTTTCTTTATTATTTTTCGATAGCATCGACCGTACTCTATGAAATTTGGTACAGGGGGGTTTCTTGGTACTAGAAATTCGAATATGTCGACGAGTTTGATGTATCAGCTAGAGGGCGCCACCAACGATGGTTAGAACCCCTTTAAATCGCTACGACTTTTTTGAGCTACACTGTATCTCATTTTGGACTAAAAACATTTTCCTCCCTATCTTTTCTAGTTAAAAAATCCAAAAATCCACCAAAATCAATAATAACCAATATATAGGGTGTCATAATTGAAGAATAAATCACATTTTCTTATCTTTCAATCGCTTGAAGCAAATTTCACGAAATTTTGCTTATTTTGATAACAGTAGTATGCTGTTACAGTATAGCCCGTTACTTACGCAACAATTTGACTTTACTTTTAGATAAATTGCATGAATCATGAGATTTAGATGCGTTTTTCTCAGAAACCATTGCTTCTAGCGACATCAACAAGGTGTACCTTTTTTAACTAGAAAAGATAGGGAAGACAATTTTTCCAGTAGAGTACGGTCGATGCTATATATTTTTCAATTTTAACAACCTGTAGATCGTTAAGAAGCAACATTCGGATAAGGCATATTTGGCTTAATCGCTCTATTTTGAGGTCAGCAACATGCCCGTAGGCTCTGTCCCATTATTAATGAATCACCCTGTCTTACTTACTTAATAATACTTAATATGAAATAAACTTATACCTATTTGTTTAAAGAAGTGTTTTGTTTTATTTATATAATAATATGAATTATTTGAGTTGACAATTGTTATACTCAAAACAAAGTTATGTTTTCTTTATTCGAAGTTTTAAATAATTGAAAGAATTACTGTCAATATTTGAAACAATATTAAATAATTTTGAATAAAGTAAATAATAACATTAAGAAACAATGAAGTACATAATTAGTATTTCAGTATTCTTTCTATATTGTATTCCTTTCTAGAGTAGTTACTACTTAACTCATCTTAAAAAACGGATACTAACAAAAATATAAAATCGTCATAAAAGTATTATAGTTAGTAAAGTGTTATAGACATTTAAGGAAACGATTTTTATTTCACGCCTTTACAGGATTAAATACCTTTATTTTTTAACGTACTATCTAAGCTAGCATTTATGGTACATAATTCTGGACCACCCTGTACAATGCTACCAGAAAGATCTAAAAGCAGCGTTGTAAAATACGTTAAAAACACGTCTCTAAAACCTCTTTTTGGACATTAAAATTAGAGATGAAATGGATAGTTGTTTGGCCGGATACCGGATACCGGATACGAGCTGTGAAGCCGGATAGCCGAATATTCGGCGGCCAGATATTCGGCCCATTGTCTCGTTGCATGCTGTGACGAGTTGAACATCGCACAGGTGCAGCAAACGCGATCGGACCGATCGCCTGCAAACTCTGCCGGTTGCCTGCAAACTCTGAAAATTTGGTCTTTATTCACCATAATTTACCACTTGTTAATTTTGAGTATTAAGAAAAGGTTTTTTGGATGGTTCTTTTTTGGTCTTTGTGACTTTTTGGAACTTTCAGCTTTAAATAAAAGCCGTCATAATTATAAGCGACTTTCTTATTATTTACCTCACAAATATTTATGTATTAAAGTGGATTTTAGGGAATTGTGTCGCAGTTTTTGAATATCTGGTATCCTGCCGGATATTAAGCTACTATCCGGCATCCAGCCGTATAGCAAAGTTAGGTCGGATATCGGATAGTTACCGGATATCCGTTTCATCTCTAATTAAAATGAAACAAGAAAGATCTAATAACAAGGTTTAATTTACGTTAGTTAAAAACCTTAATAAAATATAATTTTTAAAAGTCAAACTTAAAGCTTATTAATACTAAAAATGATCGTTCCACATTTACTAATATTATACGTTTGTACTTTGGTTACTACAAACGCGTTAAACTGCGACATTTTTAAGTTGATTGATTGTACGTAAAAAAGACACACCTTTTTCAAACGTTGTGTGGACACTATAAATGTTTTTCTATCTGTGTTTACTGGGTTAGAATTAACTAAGCTTTGCTTGGTCTTTGATGTTTGGAGAGTATGCAGCTAGCAATTCAGTATTCTAGGTTATTTTAGAACCGCTAGTGACAAATTTTATAGTAATTAAATAAAGTATTTTATGTTGGATATGTTAGTGGATAATTATGACAAATCTGCAAGGAGTGAAAATGTTTTGGCTGTGTGCAACGAAATAACGAATAACGGATACAATATACTGCAGCTAACCGGATTAACATTTATCTATCAAGTACTGAGGAATTATTATTATTAATAAAATAGACCACCCTGAGCACGTGGTTAAAATTGTTGTACTTAGTCATAGTTAACCCTGTATAAATACTAAATACTAATCACTCAGTAGTATTTACTTATTTAAATAAGGATAGAAAAACTTAGGGCAAACTGTCAAAGTCACCCATTAACGGTACACCAGACATAGCTCTTTTGAGCTCATTAACTTTCCTCAGTATGCCATAAGAGGTGAGGCAACCGACAACTTGTCCGACAGAAGGGAGCTTGAGTAGATGTGATGCAGCATGGAACTAAATCTTTTGGCCACATGATGAACGTGACGATCCATCTGCGTACACAACTTTAATACAATGTGTAGTAAAAAATACTACAATAATTGTGTCTCTATAGTTTTGGTGTTTTATTATCATCTATAATATTATTATTTTGCACTGTAGCCGCATTTTAAATTTTACAGTGACTTTTATCACAAAATATTAATAATAATTAATATTTAATTCGTGCAAATCTATAAACCTTTAATTTAAGGAAGAATAAACTATTCTATAATTAACAAACAATTTTTCAAATCTTATTAATATTATTAATGAAATAAATATTGCATATACACTTGAAAGTTTAAAATTTTAGGTATATTATTATACTTAAATACGTATTAGATATTTTCCATATAGTTAATGTCAAATATGACATAAAAAACTACGCTCTGCAAGACAAAATAATGCTAAGATATTTCTTCTCAAATGTTGCGGTAAGTGTGTATATACATAAGGAAGGTTTATTTTTGATTCCGCATTAAACATTAAAAAAAAAACAGACAGGTCCTTGTGTTATCCTTTTCCTTCTTACCCTTTTCTTTTACAAAATAAATTGCTTTGCTTCTAGCTGACCTTCATTAAAAGACTTCTTAAGCGAAAAAGAACCACACGCGAAAATCATTTGTAAATGTCACCAACGAAAATAATGTATTACCAATTTTAAATAAGCTACAGTATACACTAAATTATAAGAGTACCTACATTAAAAATATACGTGTACTGAAAAAATCTAATTTGTAGTTAAGTACAATAATATAATTATGTGAGTTAATACATGACTGAATTTGATAAAAATATTTACATATTCTTGACAAAGTACTCTTATACTTAATTGAGCAATTACAAAAAGGAAAATATATAGTGTACAGAGACAGTGAATATATAAAGAACTACTTGGTATCGAAAAGCATACAAGATGTTGTATGTGATGAGATGAAGTCGAAATTTCCTGAAATTTATAAATCATTTAAAGTTTCCGTAGCTGCAAACTTTGTGAATGAATTTAAAAATCCAGAAATATGGCCAGAGTTTGTTGGAGTTGATCGGTTTGATCCCCGTTTTTTAAAGAAAACTCAACAGGAACAGCCGCAACTATAGTAGTCAATGACCAGTTTATAAATAATATCTTATATTTAAATGCTCAAAGTTTAGTCCATAATTTTGATGAGATTTGTGAACTGGCAAATCAGGTAAAACCTTTTACTTTGTTTGACTGAATCTAGAATTACAAATTGTATAGAAGATAGTGAAATTAACATTACTAATTATAATATAGTTAGATGTGATTCTGCAAATCGTTATACTGGAGGAGTCGTGATATATGTCCGCGATGATTTAAAATATACGGTATTAGATAGTATAATATTTGAAAAAAATTATTGGTTTCTATTAATTAGAGTTTATATCTTGAATAAATATTGGTATGTTGGTTGTATCTACCATTCCCCAAGTTCTAGTGATGCTATTTTTTATAATTTTTTAGTTAATCATTTTGAAAATATTGATTTGAGTAATAATTACATCTTGCTGGGTGACTTTAACATCAGATGGGACTTAGTATCAGAAACTTATAGTAAAAATTACATAGTTTAAGCCAAGTATCTGGATTGAAACAATTGGTTACTTTTCCTACCAGAATAACATCTGTAAGTGAGGGTACAATTGATTTAATTTTTACAAACTGTTACAATATTGTTGTGCAGCCAAATTCACATAAGACTACAGATCATGAAACAATATCTATTTATTTAAATTGCGGTAAAATTGATTCCTCAACAAAAAGGTGTGAAAATCGAAATATTGATTATGATGAGATTTACGAGTCTTTAATAGGGCAGTCATGGTTGTATGGTTGCTGTGATACTAACGTCTTATTTACAAATTTTATTAAAATAATACAAGATACATTAAATGCAGTATGTCCTTTAAAAAGCAAAACATATAAAGTGTCAAAAGAATGGTTTAATACAACTGTAAGAAATGCTATTACTGATAGAAATGCTGCTTATAATATTTTCAAATTGAACAAGTCCAACGAGAATTGGTTAACATATAAGAAGAAACGAAATAATGTAGTCACGGTTTTAAGATCTACTAAACAAAAGTATTATGAAAATAAAATTGACAATGTAAAACATAACTCAGCCTTGCTTTGGAAAACTTTAAAAAATTAGTTAATAATAAGTGTTGCTCTACTATAAATTCTGCCATAGTTAATGGCACTGAAGTACAGGAAGATCTAGCTAATACATTTAATAACTACTTTGTAAGTACTATTTGTAATTTAGTCAATAATTTGCAGGGAAAAGTATTTGTGATCAATGATAATGCATTATTTGTTAATACAGCTTTGCATCCTTTGACACCACTAAGTAGTTTTAAAATAATAAATTTAGCTGAATTAAAAGCAGTTATTTTTAATCAACAGAACAAACATTCTGAAGACGAAATTGATTTCAGGTTAGTTAAAAATTTATTTCCAGTGCTTGGTTATCCCATTTTACATATTATGAATACATCCATAAATAGTAGTGTATTTCCAGATATTATGAAATTGTCAACAATTATTCCTATTCCTAAGATATCAGGAACTAGAAATATTGAGCAATTTAGACCGATAAATATATTACCTTGTTTAGAAAAAATTCTTGAACTTATTATCCATAAACAAATTGTAACATATATTAAAAGCAACAACCTTTTAAATGATAACCAATCAGGGTTTCGAGAAGGATTCTCTTGTGAAACTGCATTACAGAGAGTGATAAATGATTTTAAATATAGTATAGATAAAGGACAAGTTGTAGTAGCGGTTTTCCTAGATTTGCGGCGTGCTTTTGAAATCGTTAATAGAAATATATTACTGAGTAAATTGTATAACTACTACGGTATTGTTGCAGATGCACATAAGTGGTTATCTTCCTATCTACATGAAAGATTTCAACAAACAAAACTCGGTAATGAAAAATCTCAAAAATTTTTTAATTGAAAGTGGGGTACCTCAGGGTAGCGTATTAGGACCACTGCTATTTATATTATATATCAATCATATTTTTTATTTAGACACCAATGACTGTAAAATCCATCTTTTGCTGATGACATCATTATATACTCTGCAGGATCTAATGTGAATGAAGTCGTCTTAAAATTAAATAGTTGCCTTAAAATAATTAGTGATTGGTACGAAAGTAATAAATTGATTATAAATGCTAATAAATCTAAATATATTATTATAGGTTCAAAAACAGCTCGTATACCAACTAAGGTTAATAATAATAATTATAGTATTATATTTAGAAATGAAATGTTAGAATGTGTCTCCGAAGTGAAATATCTGGGGATTATAATTGACAGTAACTTAAATTTTTCGTCACATGTCGGATATATATGTAAAAAAATTTCTAAGAAATTGGCATTTGCTTATAGAATTTGTAGAGATTTAAGTCCGTACTCAAAGAGGCTGATCTATAACTGTATAATTAAACCTCATTTTGATTACTGCGCAACAATATTGTTTATGGCTAATGATGGCGATATAAATAAATTACAATTACTGCAAAATAAATGTATGCGTTTCTTATTAGGCTGCTCCAGATATACAAATATAATAAACATGCAGAATGTTTTAGGCTGGTTGTCCGTTAGAACTTATATAAAATTTAAAACATTGATTTTTTACATAAATTGTTAAATAATTCATTACCTAAATATTTGTCCACTGATTTGCAGTTGCGTGGCGATGTACATAATTATTATACAAGACAAATTAATAACTTGGACATAAGTCGGACGAACTTAATGTCAACTAAGAAAAATGTTTTTGATAGGGGAGTGGTAGAATATAACAAATTGCCATTCGATATAAGAAATTCTAATTCACATATATTTAAAAGGAAACTGTTTTCGTACCTTGCCAGAAGTTAAACTACTACTAATTACCTTATTAAGTGTTACAGAAATTTTATTGAAATATGTAGTAGGTTTACATTAATGTGTATTACCTATTTTAGTATATAGTTTAGCGTGTAGTTCTATTGTTATTTTTATGTTATAAGTATATGCTAGCATTTTTGCTAATAAAGCCTCGTTCTCTTCTCTCTCTCATATATGGGGCAGAATATAAACCACCAAACTTAAATTGGATGCGGTATTTATAAAATATTTATTTTTGTACTTTAAAAATGGATTATTTTATATAGTTCAGTATAAAATACTCGACAAGAATTATGTCAGACATATAATTATGACAACATAGACCTACCAATGAACTATAATCATGATAAAAATAAATTAAATACTGTAAAAACTGCCACCAAAGCAGAATTCTCAATAAATTTTACAATATAATGGTAAACCCTGGGTACTACCCGTGCTTACTATTTGCTTTTGCACTATTTGTCGAGTCTTGCAAATAAGTAATAGCATCTTTGCAGGCAAATGATAAAATATGAAATTGGGTGGCAATAACATAACAAATGTCATCATCACTTACCTTGTTATTTAGTATAAAATCTTAGCCCACAACACAGAGCGCTACGCACTGTGCACTTACCTATTGCTTGTGTCTGTCGCTTGTCCTATGTAATCGGAGGTGCACAAAGTCGTATAGTAGTAGTAGTAGTAACACCTAAAATTTCTTATATTTTGTAGGAAATGTTTAATATTTTTATTTGAGTTTTAGTTTCATGTAACAAATTTCATATATCTGGCGTAAATTTTCTTAATTTGAAATATTTTATATTTAATGTAATTTTTAAAGTACCACTTTATATGGTGTTTCTAATTTTTAGAAATTTTATTCTGAGAAATTACCTGTACATTTTACAATGTACTGTCAACTCGACTGATTCGCTGCAGTATTATAGTTGTATGACTTCCCGTACACCTTCCATCATTAAAAATATCTACGTTTCCTGACATATGGAAATTTCTGAGAGTGTGTCCAATTTTTAAGAGCGGTATGAATACTGAAATCAAGAACTATCAACCGATTTCAATGTTATGTACTTTTTCAAAAATGCTTAAGATAGCTATATACAATCCTATCTATCCTGCTACAAAAACCTTAAGATAGTAGAATCAGCATAGATTCATGCAGACACGTTCCACGGTATCTAATTTATGCCTACTAACACAATTCATATCTAAAGAAATTGACTTGCAAGGACAGGTAGACGTAATTAACACTGATATTGCAGAAGCTTTTGATCGTGTCAATCATAAAATTCTTTTACAAAAATTGAGTGTGTTTGGTTTCAGTCATAACTTGTGTAGCCTTTTCGAGTCATATCTTCTTAACAGAAAGCAATATGTTCGTATTTTGGATACAATTCTTATATTTTTTACATCAACTTCGGGAGCTCCTCAAGAGTCCAATTTAGGGCTCTTCTTATATTATATTAATGACCTCTCGTTTGATCTAAGTTGTAAGAAGCTACTATTTGCTGATGATTTGAAGTTATTTACTAAAGTATCAGCTATTGAAGACTGTGGAGGTTACAAGTCCAATTACAACTTTTAGGCAGCTGGTGCACTAATAATTGTCTGCAATTGAATATAATGAAATGCAATATTGCAACCAATATCACATGACTGAATTCGGAAATGCTTGACAGGGTAAACTCTATAAAAGACAGGTGTTTTATTTGTCTCACAGCTTCTATTAACCAAGCCCATTAATAAGATCACATCATCTGCGTTAAGTATGCTGGGCTGTATTATACGCAACTGTCAGTCATTTTCTAATAAAACTGCTTTAAAGACTATAACTCCTACATTAGATCTAAACTCGAATATGGTGCATTGGTGTGGTATTCGCGATATGATTATTTAAAGCTTTCTTTAGAAAATGTCCAAAGAAGATTTTTAAATTTTATATAATTTAAAGTAGATGGCTTTTATTCAGAGAGAGGTTATAATCACATTATTTTAATAGATAGATAGATTTTAATAGATTCAATTTCGCTTCTCTGGAGTTTCGTAGAGTTCTAGCCAGTGTCAATTTATTTTATAGCAAATTAGAATGTGCCAGTTTTATTTCCATATTCCTCGTGTAAATGCTGGTCAAAATCGCACATTTATTTGTGCCAGAGTAAGGTCAAATTGTCTTAAGATGTCCCAAATGCGTATTATGTGTCACAATTTTAATACAGTATTAGATTTAAGTGATATTAATTTTAGCACCCTCAATCAGGTGGTTGCAGCTGTTAGTATGAGATTTAGTAGCGATATTTAGATATTGGAATGTATTTTTTTAGTAGTTCTATATTTTAATGTAACTTTAAAGAGCTTAGTGCGTACTGTTCTTACTGTATTTATTTGTTCCGTTGTCTTTCTGTTGTAAAACTGTCCTTTAAATGGATTTTTGTCTGTTGGGCAATAAAGATTAATGTACCATGCCCATTTATTTTATTCTGTTTATATTTGAAACTCAATTTGTACTAAAAAACATGATTTAGGACTACTAGATTTTTCTTTAAGATAACTGGTACGCTGGATCAATATTATATAAGTTATTTTGAAATTAGTTTCAAAGTATCTAAAGAGGTTCCTTAACTTCATTTGAATGTTATATTTTGGCAACTATACTTTTTATATTAATTACAGTCATATCTGTATATAACTGAAACAAAATGAAATATAACAATTTTGAAAACAAATTGAATTGATGCTCTTCTGCATGTATTGGAATTTCAAAAATCCCTTAATTAATATCAACTTTTGTTTTCATAAAAATATCTATTCTTAACAATACGTTACATAAGCCTGTAGAGTCTATACTAACTAAAATGATTCCAATGCAAATTAAAAATCATTCGTGCGACTCGTCTTAAAAATAATAAAGAAAATTATTACCAATTGTTATTGAGGGTATCACGTTGAATAAGAAATCCAAAAGGAGAATATATTAAATACTTTAATATAGGCTTCAAATATGTAAATTGGGTTAGCGGTATCATGAAAAATTCAAAGAATAGGGGACTGGCTTCCTGTTCTTTCAGAAGCCGGTAGTTTATTAGAGGTCCTTATTGTGCGGGAAGGGTGGCCCTAACATTTTTATTGTGTTTCTGTAAGAGTCTTAAAATAATTGCGACAAAAAAATTGCCTCAGGTTTCTCTTCAGCATAGAAATGTTATGGAAAAAATTCCCCCGAATTTCACAGCTAAAGTAGATATACACTTAGCTGATCTTAACGTAGGTATACTTATAAACTGAGCAACGATCAGTTATGACAAGTCAGTACTGATAGATGAAAAAATTAACTGAAAATGTTGAAAATGAAGACATTTGCTGTATGTAAAAATCTATCAAGTTTTCATACTTTTTCTCACTAGGCAGGAAAAGTAGTTTTTCTCCAACCGTCACAAAAATGTGACTTTTTACTGTCAGATCAGATTGACCTCAGATGTACCTTACTGATAAAAGAAATTATATCTTAGCAACAAAAGTATTCACTTTTAATCCTAAGAGCTAAAGTTGAGACTTTTAATACTTAGATTAGAACTATTAATCAAGTTTATTCAACAATATTTACAATAATTTTTGTTTATCCACATTGATATTAAATACACAGTTTGAACAAGTATTAAAATTAAATAAACCATTGAAACTGCTACTACCTTCATTCTTGGAACAATTCTCAAAGCAGTCCAACACGTTTTCATTAATAATTATATTATGTACTTTCAGATGCTGTGAAATTGCTGCAGAAATGACAAAGGTGCTTGGTTTATCATTGCCATCACCTTTCAGTATTTTTTTCGCAATATTTTCTTTATTAAAAAGTGAGTCTTCCCGCCACAGTGCTTCATGCCCATCCTCCTCCGTGTCTCTTAAGAGAAGTGAGGTCAACACCGCCGTCAACTAAAAGGGTAGCAAACGTTAATCGTAATGTGTGTCCACTATATACTCTCTCCAGTTGCTCACATTCAAAAAATTTGCCACTTTTTGCGAGGCGGTACTGACTTTATGAACCCTGATCACCATTCGATAACACTTTCCACTATCTGAGAAATAATCGATGTTCTACCAATCTAGGTGCACGTAAAGCAACATATTTTCGACACAAACTTAAATAATTGTCGCCACTACAGTAAAAGAACGTGGTTTCTTGGTTTGGTATTGGGATTTTTTTATAATTAAGGCACATTTCACATCTTCAACACTATTCGTTAGAACGGCATACGCCTGCAACCTCCAATATTAGGACGACCTATGGAAAAGCTTTTTAAAATTTTGTTCTTTTACTTTTAAAGCATTTTATCATCAAATATAAATTATGAGGTGTATTCAAAAACCAATCAATTTGCTTCTTTGTAAATACTACTAAATTATTTATTTGCTAAGTTTGAGAAATACATTATTAATACATCTTATGAATACAACTGAGAAAATTCAAAGAAAGCTTTTCCGGACACTTCAATAACTCCTCAAGTACACCTAAACTTTCATTAAATTCCATTTTTAAAAATTTTTCAGCAAATTGAACTACTAACAATAACAAACGAGCTCAATTAGCAATATGACGACTAATGTTTGCTTTAATATCCAAATTTGGTTTGAATACGGTTTATAAACAAATTAATAATTAAATGGGGGATTTCGGTTGGAGAAAAAATAGCATGTTTTATTTGGATTAAGAGTGGCCTTTTTGTCTCGCAATTTTGCATGCATGTAAATGTGTGACAGTTTTAATCCCTATATAACGATATACTATTCCTTTCTCATTACTAAATATTAATGCTAATGCAAGTACATAACAGAACACAGCGGGCAACGGGAACTTATATTTATATGAAACATATTTTTATTGATCGAATGAACCGGAAATCTATGGAACACTCTGTATATTCTGCATAGTCATAAAATGTGCATAGGATATTTGTAACTAAAATATAAATAACCAATTTCACCAGGTATTTAAAAAAAAACTCAAAAATATCCTAACATGCTAAGGTTCACTGACAGATCTCACGAAAAAATTCAATAATTGAAGACTCGCAAAATTTACACATTATAAAGCACAATACCCGAGAATATCAACCATATTCTTGGACAATACTGTGGTCTATTCGTTAAACAAAGTTCCTTGTTGTGTTAAAATTAGTTTTGAAAAATGGGAAAAGATTCTAGTGATTCTGATTTTACAGATACTCCTCCCTAAATTACACTTACTTCGGCAGAAATCTAAAGGTAGATATGAAAAACAGTACATTCAGCATAGAAGAGCACAAAACAAAAAAAGTAAGGAATCATTCAGAAAAGGTTTTAAGTACCTACTTGTTTTCAATGAAAGGAAAATAATTAATAGCTTCAGCACTTTGGTCCAAATATTCAATGTTACGCACAATGCAACTATTTATAATATTGATTTTAAATATTCAAAACTGATAGCATTTTTAAAACGTCAACATGCAGGATACAAATTAAATAAAGCTAAAACATTTACCAGAGAAGATATAAATAACTTTTTACTTGGAGCACCCGACGATGTTTTTTATTAATGAAGGTAAAATATTGGATACCTATACCACAGCCTATACCTAATATTAGCAGCGTTTCTTTTAATGCTTTACAGCGGGAATATGTGTAAATTAAGCAGCTGTCAAGAATACCATATCTAAAGCGTCACAAAAATAGCTGAATATCTGAAACTTCCAAATCCCACACATTATACAGTACATAGTTTTAAGAGAACTTCAGCAACTCTATTTGAACACCCTTGTGGAGATATTTATACTATTCTAAAGGAGCAGAGCGGGTGGAAATCGTCAAATATTGCTGAAGAATCTACGCTGAGATTTTAAATAATCAATTTAGAATTTTGTACCTTGTATAAGAAAATGTACTTATACTACGTAACCTACTTAAATAATGTTTACCCTTTATGTAAAAGTTTTTATATATTTTTAGGTATTAATAATATTGTGTGGAACTAGCTACTCTGTGAACTAAAACCACAACCAGCGTTGAATTACACCCACAATATCTACCCATATATTGTATTGTCATATTTAATTTAAATTTCATTGACAGGCTAATGTCACTTTTGTCATTGTCCATATTTAAATTCAAATAATTTTAATTTATATAATAATTTTTATAGTTAGATATTTGACTCAATTTAAAGGAGGCCACCGGAAGAAGCAATCCAAATTCAAATAATTTTAATTTATATAATAATTTTTATAGTTAGATATTTGACTCAATTTAAAGGAGGCCACCGGAAGAAGCAATCCTTAAAATGCAGAAATAGGTCAGATCTCATCTATTGTGGTTGAATTTCCGAGTTCCCGCTGTCAAAAGTGAAGTTAGATATTCATAGAGTGTTTTCATTAAATCAGGTTAGTAAATTTAGATAGATTCAATTCTTTAGATAATTACTGAATAGAGCTTTGTTTGTGGAAGTGTTCATTTGCATACCTAGATGTTTGGTATCAGAGAGCATACATATGACTTCATTGATAGGAATTGTAGGAGATCTGATTTATATTAGCTTAAAATACCTTTATAATACAGTAAAAAAGGATGGAGTTACAATGTACGATGTGTGAAATTACACTTTGCAATATAGACTAACATATTGTTTTCATTTCTATTAATTTAACAACCAGCAAATTATTGAAATTAGGATGAGGTGTATTAAATAGCATTCTACGTAATGACATTAATATCATATCAGCAAAAAGGTAAAGCGAATAAAATTATGGTATTATTCTAATACGGTTTCGTCACCTAATGGCTTCTGCGGTATGCTGTAATCGATCCCTATTTTACCTCGTTTTCCAAATGTTGGGGGCTTAGACAAAGAGAGGCAGAATTTTCAGATTAATTCTGGAAGAACTTCCATATTTCAGAGACCTATTGTGAATGCGTATTTTAACTATTGTTAAAGCTGTTTAAAATGGAATAAATCTCAGACGCTCGGAATATCGGTTTTCATCAAGCTCCCTAAAAGAGGTTTAATTATCTTTGTGCGTGATAACACGCACACATTCTCGCTCTGAATAGACCAATCGGGAATATGGTTTGGGGCAATAAATAATTATAATATAGGAATTTGGGCCAGCTTAAAATCCAATCAAGCAGCGTCTGGAATAATTTCTCTTGCCATCGCAAAATATTAGCTTTCATTTAATGACATTATTTAAATATAAGTTTATGAACCAATACAGAGATGCGTGCTATAAGAGTGTAGTTTAACTGTAATAAATAATGTAGTGTAATTGTATTACAAATATTATTGTTCGTGATACAAGGAATAGATATTTATGTGACCACATGGGAAGAATAATATTTGTGTAAAGAGTGGAATTTTGCAGGTCAACCAAGTAATAAGTTACACAAAAAATTTCATTGTGTTCCTTACATTATTCTTGCTACAAATTTCAAAAATATAAGTTTTAAGTCATGTTGTCACTTGTGTCAAAGTCATTTACTTTTAGTACTGATGCTAAAAATAAATAACGTTATTTGCTTTTAACACTGATGAAAACAATTAAGAAATTTTAAATCAAAGACTTGCATAGTTATATAATAATAATAATATCTCTACCCCTCATTCTAATCACAGGGATTAGCCCAGAAGTCGGAAACTTGTGCGGGAGAGGGGGCGGCATATTATTATTAAGCAGGCCACATTTGCGCCCAGGAACGACTTACGTTGGTAGGCCCTAACCACTATTCAGTGCAGGAATGAGGGAAACCTGGAAAACCTCATTAATTAGGGGGGTAGTCAAATATCAACCGCTATCAATCTCTCACATTGACCCAAGCTAACATTATTCCACCCTACCATACCCGCAGAGAGGGTGCCAATCCGCTCCACGAATATAGCTTATATACGGTCTACCGGCAGCTGGGCGCGATCCAACTCCGATCTATAGTCACCGCGATTCAAGTACTAACGCCTTAAACCGCGCGACCACTGACCGATCCCATTTCCATTTCATTAGTAGCTGCAGTAGTTATTATTTCAGTGAAAACTTGTATAAGGGTAGCAACAAGTATTACCTATTATTTTGTGTCAGTAACTAAATTATAAATTTATCACGAATAGCTTATACCGCATATTATTATACGAGTAAATATTTTATAAACATTTTTGTGACAAGCTTATAAAAAATTATGCTAATAAAACTAAACTGTTTTATAATAACTTTTATTTATGTTGCGTAGTATTTCTAACAGAACTATAAAAAGTATCTAACACTATTATAAAAAGATACTTCGAAACAATTTTACTTCTAAGAGCAAATAGTTGTGTTAGACACTGTAATATAGTTATTATGTAATGATATTATCAGTTGTTGTAAAATAAAACGAAAAAAGAAATGTCGCTAGAGACTAAATCAGGTGAGGACCCGAGGTTAACGAAGAAATATAAATAAGTGATACTGTAGGAAACAACTACTCCGCGGGCTAATGCTCACAGTGTCATAAATTCTAGTAAGTATAAAAAAACGAAACGTACTAGCCACAATATTTCTATAACTAATAATTCTTTTAGGTTAACAGCAGCAGGTGATAGATTACAATATTGACGTACGTTACAGTTTAAAGAATTTTCTGGGTACCTTAGTTTATAATTTTGTAACAGTTAGTATATCTTACTGCAGCTGTATTTTTATTTTTGAGATATATTTGTAGAAAAACTGTTTGTTATAGAATTTTTTTTCATAAGTTTTTTTGTTGCATTTGGTGAGATGTACGACTTTCTTTGGTATCGGAAATTATATTCCGAGCACCCTGTATAATTGACATAATTACAAATTTTTTTTGCACGAATCCCAACAGCCTCACATACTTTTTATAAGGGGAATTCCATACGGTGAAGTTATATAATATAAAATGTGTCGAACCAATGAAGTATACATTGTAATCAAGGAATAATAGTAATGAAAATCTTTTATTGCTCTAAATATAAAACCAAGAATCCTTAAAGATTTTTTAAAAGTGCTAATCAAAATAAAAATAATAATTTTATTAACAAAACTAATTTCTGTACTATTAAGATATGGATGCACATAAGAAGAGCATTGCAAAGGAGAGAATAGGCAATTACAACATTTCTCGATGTTCAAAAACAATTTGATAGTCTCACAGAAAACTGTAAATCTATTCAGCTCTTCCTGTAATACAATACAATATTGGCGGATACAATATTGATTATTTTATAAATCTTTATATCATGAGCATACATAATTACTTTCGAGTGTCAAAACCGTCTCACAATATCGCTTAAAAAGAGAGTCAATGCAAACTGACCTAGGTGAGATCCCTGTGGCACTCCAAACAATACTTTTAAAACAGTGGATTTAAAATTATTCAGTGCTTCGTATTGTGTTCTACATATTAAATAATGGGAGATCAATTGTAATAGGTTCTACTAATTATTATATTACATGAGATATTTTTTTTATGATTTTTTGAATGATGCTACAAATACAACATGTGGATTGGAGAATTATGCATACGTAAATTCCGCGTAGTAGGTATTAGATACCTTAACCTTGATATATAAATTGAATTGGATCGCTATAGGAGACTCCAGAGCAAATTACTTCAAAAGTTCTTACTTGAGTTATTGACTTTGTAAACAAGTTTATTTCGGTGAAATATAAATTTATCCGTTGAAGTTTTTTTTAAGTTGAAAATAAGATATATCACAAAATTCTTTTATTAGCGTAAATGTAATCAAAAACCGTCATCAATATTTTCTACACCTCCTTCCTGCAGGAAAAGAAAAATATTGTAATAACAATTGGTTGGAATAGGGTTCAATCATGTTCCTTGTGTCATCAGGTAAAGTAAAGATTGGTCATTTATTTTATATTGTTTTCAGTATTTAATTCTATTCTGGAACATATTAGATGTCAGAAATTGCACAAGAAGAAATCTGCAGCATTCAAGTCTGGGAACCTTTCAAGGCAAAAATGTCAGCTGACGGTAAAATCAGTTTTCCATGAAAATGTATTCATAAACTAAACACAAGAAGTATAAGGAGAATCACAACCCTAGAACAGTCTCCTAACTTCTTTAGACATCAGAAAGTATTGCTCATCATTACAGACAAACTTAAAAAAATAAGGAACAATTGTTTCTGACGCTATAACTGCACATCAAACGACAACTTTTAGCATTAATATATTTATACCTCAACGATTTCTCATATTGTTGTGCCCTGGTCTAGGTCAATGATTGTCGTCAACTACAGAGGTGGCATGCGCTTGCTTAACGTCAATTAATATTCTTTGATCTGCCCTTGTTATTATCAGGTAAAATCAGGTTGTGTTTGACGGCAACAGTGAAGAGCGGCGAAACGTTTGGTAGTACTGGATGTAAACAATAAAAACCGTAAAGATATACCAGCAAACCCTTGCCGTCTGCCCCAGATCCTAATCCATGAACAACACGAGAAAGTTAAAGATTCCTAACTAAGACTATAGAAGTACAGGAATGCTTCCTCCATAATTGGTGGCTTTCAATGTTCTCAGCACGAATTAAACCAGAAATTTCGTAAGAATTCGGAACAAGTAGGTTTGTCCCTGCTTATATATTCATGTTTCGCTCACTGCAGATATTGTTTTGATAGTATTTCTGTCTTTGTTTATATAGTGTTTTCCGGAATCTGCTAAAAGCACTGTCGGCACTAACTTTGCGTTTCAAAACAAATTTTCCAAGTGTACAGCTGCTGTACAAATGTCAATTTACTAATCTTTATGCATAATATTGGTTTGCTATTTTCGGCGGAAATTGCTATTTTGCAAAAGGTAGTGTGGACGCAGCAGCAGTGGTGGGGATACTGAATTTGAATAGAAGCTGATAAGTGATAAATAGAATATGATTTACTGCCTATTTTCTTGAGTTACTAATTTAACATTTTGATATTTGAGAAAAATGACGGTTTTGCGAATAATTGATGTACTAGAGAGCTGTCCATAAGAATCATCCTCAACTTGAAAACTGGAAGAGTCCAACAGATTGATAATATATTGACAAATGCACAATTTTACACTGCTCATAGTGGCATCTAAAACTAAATTAAACTCTTCTTGAATGTATGAATAGTCATTACTCAACGATTAAACCTCACTTAAATATCTCCCTTCCCTGACATTGCTGACAATGCTGAGGCAGTTGTTCCGTTTTCAACTTCTGCAATGTTCAATGTTAATTACGGATCAACTTGATATCAGGAATAGCAGCATAGCACGGATATCTGTTTCAGCCTATTTAAAAGTACAGAATCTGCATAAGACAATTTGTAATAAATCAATTTGTAATAAATCAAGTGTGACGTACAACAATCCAACAAATATGTTTTTATGTGTAGTGGAAATTTTCTATATTTTTAAACAATTTAGAAACTTTATCGAGATCGTAGGACAGTTAGTTATAAAAAGTGTAAAACAATGCATAATATACACAAGAATATTCCCACAAAATCTCGGAAAATCTGTGCTGTTCCCCAGTGCTCCTCTTACTGTACCTACTTCTGATGTTTCCCTACCTAATCTTTTCGTAGACCCAAAACTCTCTGTAAGCAGTAGAATATTAAATTGATAATTGGAGAGCCGATAACTAAACACATGAAAGTATGAATCAAACTTAGAGGATTTTATGCCAGGTGATTATAACAGGGTTATGTTGTGAATTATTGAAGGATGTTTGTAAGTCTTTATTACACTACCAATTTTCTCCATTTAATAAAAGATGGATATTTTATGTGGTGGCTGAACTAAAGCAGACACTATAAACAAGCCTTTGACATCATGGGCTTTTCGTGTTCTACCTCAGACAAAATTATACGCCTCGCCTTCTTTTAGAGGTCGCACATGAACCCACAAGTAGTTCAGGATACCATTACATCTGAAAAGTTACGAGCATACTAGAAATTGATAATATATATGCAGTAGGAATTTGTCTTATATTAAAGTCAAAATGATAAGCTCTAAAATACTCTGGTATTTATTAAAAAAAGTGTAATATTCAATAATTATGTAAGTAGATACTTAATTGTGTGATGTAAATTTTACAATCAAGCATTTTTGGTTCAAGCAGATTTTCTGATAATACCAAAACTATGTTGGCGCCAAAATTTGAAGTTGTTGAAGTTCAAACTGGTACATCGATTCTAAGTGATACCTGTGCACAAACAGTATATAATAAATTAGTATGTACAGTAACATAATTAAGTATTAAACCTGGATATAGGTACTTATACATTGGGTTTTCATTTGAGTATTTTTTTTACTGAAAAGAATGTATAGTTTATTAAATTACAAAACAAGAATATAATGCTGTTTTATTATATTTCAAATCAAAACTGCCAAACGTCACAAATACTTGCGTGTAGGAGTCCAAGAAAAACTGGATTAAAAGAACAAGTAAAAACCTACACTGCATCATTTGTTACTTGTACACAATATAGATTATATTATTTCATATTTTAGTTTTGAAATAATGTATATTGTTTTTTATATATTTAAATAAATATTTTATTGTCAATTTTCCTTATGGTTACATTTTTTTATATAGTGGAGTACGTATATATTTTATTTTAAAATTAAAAGTGAATATATACGACTTCCAAAATTAACTAACAAAACTATTTACATTTACCTATAATCTTTTATAATATTTATATTTATTGCATTACAAATATTTTATTTATACAATATTTTCCAACTGGAATTCCATTTTTTGCGACAGTATTTACGTGCGGCGGTACGGCTTTGGTCTCAAAACATCAAAGTGCCGACAGAAAGTCGTTATATTTATTTATTCAGGTATTCAACTTTGGTACAAGTATGTACATAAGTCGTTTCTACATCTTATCTGACACTTATAGATCCAATACACAGTTCGGCTTTTATTTATATTTAGAAAAGTACAACCGCATGTTACCTCATAAATATTAAGACATACAAAAAAATAAAAGCACTTAAAACAAAGACCTCGAACAAAACAGATCAGCTGTGTGTGACGTGAATATTCGTCCCGAAATTATTAAATGACAGACACATAACGCCAGAAGAAATGCTTTCAAATTATATGTGGCTGCTGCGTCTGATGTGTTAAATAAAATAAAACATGTCGACAATATTTTTATGCCAAATAAAGTTAATATCGACGTTTAATGTCGTCAGGGAATTGTAAAAGCTGGAGACCGTGATTAATGTGAACGAACGCATGCCCTACGTTATGTGAAAATGAGCTTATTTGGAGCACACTCCTGTTTTTAAAAATCATTTTGCATTTGATGATAATGTGACAGGGCATGTACCAAACGGATTAGCAAGTTATTTTACCACAAAAATGCGAGAAAGTCGAATTACCCAAAAACTGTTTAATTTACTGCTCCATTTGAGGTCAAATGATTAACGTTTCTAAAATTGAAAAGAAATTTAAACAACTGTAACCAGTCTATATGAACCTGTTAAAAAGTAATCATCGATAACTATGTCTGTAAATAAATATGGAAGCATGATTTCTCTGTCCAATATTCACTAATACTATTTAAAAACTAAACAACTAAAATTATTGTTGATAATTAACTATACTTACATATAAGTTCATCTAAATTTAAGCAAATTACTTAGTAGATAGTATTTGCTTAGTTTATTTTTAACAATAGTTGCCGATATCTGTGTATTAGTAAAATATATATATTATTAAAATAGTAATGAAAGGTAAAGGAATATTAACTAGTATAATAGTCGTCGTATGAGCATAATCCATACAAAGTGGAAAGCTTAACTGGGACAAATGCTGTAATTTAATAAATTTTGTAATAAAGTTCGTAGCAAAATTTCTGAAACACATAATTTTTTTATTTTCAATGGGGCGTACTACAAAGAGGTTTGTTTATTTGTTTAATTATGTTGGGGGTTACCGCAACCCCCAACTTTTTTTAAACGGAAGATTATGTTGATTAATTTTTTATTTTAAAGCCTTTTCAATTGCAAATACAATTAGGTATTTGTTGTTACATTTTATAAACAATGTGTCGGAAAAAATAAAATAAGCAAATATTTACTGAAACTTCTTTGATACAAGAAATATTCAAAATGCCTTCCACCTTGTTGTAGTAGCACTTCCAGCATTACTTGCATAAATTTAATCCTGATTCTTTGTTGAAGCTCGGCGATGTCAATAGATTTAGTTACATAAACCTTGTTTTTTAGATATCCCGTAAAAAATCTAATGCAGTAAGATCGGGTGATCTTGCTGGCCACTCTATGGGTCCGTACATTTTGAGCAAAATGTGGTGGTGCCCGGTCTTGTTGAAGCCATATCCGTTGGTTAAATAAATCGGGATCCAAATTATTGAGAAATAAAACCTCTAAAGCAGGAACCAGTTCATCTTGGAGCATGGTTAGGTAAGTTGGTCCGGTTCCACTTTCATTTAAAAATACAGGACATATTATGCGATCCCCAACAATTCCAGCCCTGACTCGACCATGTAATGTTGACGTAGTTTCATCAGAAAGGAGCACCCATTTCAAAGCAATTTGCCTACCATCGATATAAACCATAATTCGTTCGCAAAAGTCAAATCTACGTTAAGCAAGTGCAAGTTTTGCATCTTATGTGGATGCTTTTTGGATGTTTTTTAAACGCTTGCTTGACTGACACCCTGAACGTGAGCTATTTGCCTAGCCAGAGTGACCTCGATTTTTAAATGCCTTAACGTGGCTTAACTCGCGATATCGAATTTCGATTTTGCTAATCGTACTTCGATTAATTGGAGGAATTTCTGGAACAATTTCAGCAAACAAGAGGGCGACTTCAGTCTGTGTTCGACTTTTGGCCCTATATCCGGTCATCATTAAAATGTGGGTGATTACAACTTGAAATGGAAGCAAGTACTAACAAATCACATTCAGTTCAAATTGGCCAAAAAATTATAGAGGAGGTGACAAGATATGGAGTTGTTATTGTGTCTTATTAAGTAAGAAGAAATGTATAAATTAAAGAAGTTTCAGTAAACATTTCCTTTTTTTTTATATATTTTTAGGTATTAACAATATTGTGTGATACTAACTACTCTGTGGACTAAAGCCCTAACCAGCGTTGAATTTCATCCACAATATCTACCCATATATTCTTTATTATTAGCTTTTGAACATTTTTTAATTTATTAGAAAGGTATTTTAAGCTAATATATATCAAATCTGAAATTCCTATCAATCATATGAATGTTCTCTGATGTTAAATATCTAGGTATGCTAATGAACAATTCCACAGACAAAGCTCTATTCAATAATTATCTAAAGAAATTAATCTAAATTTACTAGCCTGGTTTAAAGAAAATAGGTACTCCTTAAATATCTAATTTCACTTTTGACAGTAGGAACTCGAAAATTCAACCACAATAGATGAGATCTGACCTATTTCTGCATTTTTAGGATTGCTTCATCAGGTGGCCTCCTAAGTTGAGTCAAATATCTAACTATAAAAATTATTGTACCAATAAATTAAAATTATTTGAAATTAAATGTCGACAATGTCAAATTGATTAATCTGTCAATGAATTTAAATATCATAACGACCTACTAAATTAATAACAAAATTTTACCCTTTATGTTTCGTTTTTATATATTTTTAGGTATTAACAATATTGTGTGAAACTAACTGCTCTGTGGACTAAAGCCCCAATCAACGTTGAGTTACACCCACAATATCTACCCATATAGTCATTATTATAGTATTTTTTACCGTCAAGTTAGATATTTATAGAGTGTTTTCATATTTACGTACGTAACTACATTTGACAAGAATTTAAAATATAAGTAACACACATATTTTAATTTGATTAGATCTAAATAATGAATGGTTTAGATACTGTGTAGCGAAACTGAATTATTAATACGATATCTGACTAATACGACACCTAAACAAAGTTTTTGATAGATTAAACTAAGTCCATGATAATATCCACCCAAATCTAAATTTAATTGAAAATATCGTTAGACGCGTGGGTTGTGATGTGACTTGTTTGCGTATAATCGAGTTTTCTACCACCTCCAATATTTTAAAGAATTTCTACACCTACAGAAATATATAAATTATTATTATTATGTTATTTTAATACAACATCACCAACATAATTATTGTACATGGCTATCACGCGTAACTATAACTTTATTGCTGATATCTGCTTTTGCCTAGTTTGTTCACGGGAAACCATTTTTCGCATACAAATATTGAGCACTGTTTTTAAAAAATATGGATACTACTTTTTGAAATATTTTGTAATATATATCTGATGATTCTTAGAATAGTTTAATAATTTAATGGTCATGAATAAAAAAATATTGTAATATTATTTCAATAATGTTATGCAAGGTTTTGTGGACGTTTTTTATGTTAATATTCTCATATTCAAAAGAAATATTCTAGCACTTAAAAAGGTAATTAAGCTTACTGGTAATTAAGCCATATTTGGCCCTTTTTACCTACTAACTTATACTACCCTCCACCCTTACAATCATCCATGGGTAGGACAGAAAAATTCCTGCCCCGTGTTGGATTCGAACCAACTTCCGACCGTTCGTGCTTGCCCTGGCAGCGACTACTCGTCACCGCCTTGACCGCTCGGCTACCGTCAGTCCTATTCCAGCACTTAAGGTCTGAGTTAAATAATTTATTGCAGATAAGATAAGTATTATTCAATTAAAATGGTTCAGTTATTATGCTCAGCTTGGCTTTTGGAAAGAATTTGGTTAATAAGCTTTGATTATGAAGCTTATAGGTACTGTGAAGATTTATAGAAAATAAGGTTTAATCATTGAATAAAATAGTTTTAAGACAAATTTCTTACAACTACCAACTCTATTTTTATTACTTAAATTAATTCAAACATAACTACAATAAACACATGAAATAGAATGGCAATATGACTTTATTATGTGGATTTATCTGAAGTCTTTGTCAGTTGTTGAATATCCTATTTTATTTATGTAGTCCGTCCTTATCATCTCCTTAGTATTTGTTTGTAGTTGATTGCTTCCATCATCCTTATCTTCCAAATAGATAGTGAACTCTTCGTGTCTATTACTGCTTTGTATTATTTTGTAATATTCAGTCTTGATGCATTTAGAAACTCTTTTAGGGACTATATCTTTGTAATTTATAGCTCCACAGGATACCGACTTTATTTTCACTGTTTGTTACACAATGTAATTTTAATTTATTCACTGGTTTAGTTACAGTGGTTTTGAATAGTTATAGTACCTAATAATATATCTCTTCCCCTCAATCTAATCAAGAGGATTTGCTCACAAGTCGGAGACTTGTACGAAAGAAGGAGCAACGTATTACTAAACAGGCCGCATTTGCACCCAGGTGCGACTTAGGTTGGTAGGTCCTGACCAAGTAACTGATCTACGGTTTACTGACCGCGGGCTTCAAACCAATTCAGAACCTGAGCAATTAGCAAACACTATTCAAGTACTAGCGCCTTAAGCCGCTCGATTACCAACAAATTTTCTATAGAATTTAATTTTGCGGGAATAAATTTCTACATTATCAACAACCTTCCCATATCCAACCAATGTACATCTTCCCTTATGTATTTACCCAATATGTTTTTTCTCTAAATTTAACAATGTACTATTTTAACATTTTGAGAGTGGTTTACGGGATAATTTGCCTTTCGTTGTAAGATTTGTTTGATTGCGGAGTACGTTGGGATTCAATACTAAGTTAATACAACAAAAATGGTTATTTTCACAAATGCAGAAGTGACAGACATGCACTTTATGTACGGCCGGGCAAATGGAAATTCCTTACATGCTTGTCGCCTTTATGCAGAAGCGTATCCTAATCGTAGAATTTCTCATCACAGTATATTTGCTCAGCTTCATCGAAGGCCATGTGAATCCGGAAAATTAAAAAAAAAAGTTTTGATACAGGCCGACACCGGGAAGTACAAACCATTTGCTATTTGTCAAAGCAACAATGGAAACATCCGGAAATTGACTCAGCCAACTAGTATTTCCTAATAATGGGTGTAGTGTACTTTACATTTTATTTTTTAACGTCGAAACAGTTAATTTTAGCAAAAAAATATAAAAGAGAAAAAAGTTTCTAAATGAATCGGCTTAACCTAATTTATTTTTTTCTACGTCGTTTAGGAAGTTTTTTGATAGTATAGTTAAACAAAACTGAAAGGGGTAGTTTATTTCAATCCTTTCCAATTATTTTCAAAAAGTAAAAAAATATGTCACAAGTGTCTTTCGATGACATCTTCCACAAAATTTTACCATTCCCAAGCTTTTCATTTTTGAGAAAACCAATAACAACACTCTTTTTTTGGCGATATCTCCCTAATGGTTGACTTGTGACCCAACGTTTATATAACAAACTACCTTTTACATTCAACAGGGAATCTGAAATTTTTCGCCTTTGTTTTGAAACACCCTGTATATACGTAATGTATTAGTTGTTGTTACTTAGCAGCTAAACTTGATCTCTTAAGGCTTATCCCCGCTAAGGCATCAGAGAGCATTTGTAGTTTGTGATCCATTTTAATTAAAAATGTTGACAGTTGTAACTAGTGCTGGCAACCGAAATCAGTTTTTTGGATAGTTCGGTTAACCGGTTTAGGATAATTCGGTTTTTTACAAAACCCGAAGACCGGTTATTCGATTCTTCAAATAACCGATTTTAGTGCTGATAACTGAAATCGGTTTTTTGGATAGTTCGGTTAATCGGTTTGGAACAACTCGGATTTTTACAAAACCGGAAAATCGGTTATTAGTAGTTATATAGTGAATTTTAGTGTCACTTTATATGACATTTATCATCTAAAATGAACTGTTTGGAGCTATTTCGATTTGTTTTTGTAAAATGGCATAGCTCACTTTAAAAATTCATATTTTAGAAACAATAAAAAAGGTGATCTTTATTTTTATTAGGTGTTATGCTTCGGTTTGATGTATTCATATTTAACCTGTCATATACAGGGTCCTCAAAATTAATTGACAAACTTGAAGAAATTCAAACGTGCTTGACCTAAAAATAAATATTCCCACTTTCACTGTTTCTAAAATATGAATTTTTAAAGTTAGCTATGATATATTTGATAATACGAGTATATGCCAAATGAGAAATGTTATATAATTATAAAGTAACACTAAAGTTACTATAGAATTCAAAAATGCAGAAATTACAGGACGTTTCATTTAAAATAAAAAAGTTGATACCTACTTCTGGTATAACAGAAAGTCGTATAGCGTTGAAAATATTTTCATTGAAAAATCTTCATAAAAAATGTTTACCCCATCTGTCAATCTAACCGGTTATTCGGTTAACCGATTATACGGTTATTCGGTTAACCGATTATTCGGTTATTCGAATAACCGGTTATTCGGTTAACCGAATATTCGAATAACCGGTTTTGATTATCCGGTTTTCACCACTATTCGGGTAACCGGTTTTATCTGAAATCGGTTTTTACGGAACCCGGTTAATCGGTTTCACTTTTTTCCGGTTTTTGCCAGCACTAGTTGTAAATGTTTCTTGTTGTTTCGCAGTGAGTTCCTTCAGTGCGTATGTAATGTTCACTATCTTTTAGTATAGAAGGAACAAAATGTTACTAAAAGCAGAAACTTCCAAAAAGATGTATTAATTTCTTTTTCTGTGTTGCATCAGCTTTAGTAACAGTCAATATCATGGTCATAGTCATAGTACAACATTTGAATATAGCCGCACATTTAACTAATCAATATTCGCCTTTTTGTTCCAGATTATTCCTGATGAAAAAAAATAGTGGCTTTATGTCAATACGGAGTCAAGAAAACTTCAAGTAACCTTTTTCAATGCGATGTCGTATTTCAAATTTGGCTTGGTGAAGTCTTTACTTTCGAACTTTAACCAAATCGGTAAAAAGCAATTAGAAACAATGATTGAGAATAAATACTCAATTATTATGATTTTTAATTTATTAAGAAAAGTAGACTTCTGAAGTCATACAAAGACTATGAAATTATACATGAGTTTTCCATAATGAAATTTTTCACTATCTAGTTTTCTGTGTTGTAAATGATTGATTCTCATCAGGAAGCATTCTGCACATAATAAATTCAGCTCAGGTTTACTTTCATTCACCGTAAGTATATACAGGGTGTGGCATCTTTATTGCAGAATATGAAACAACTAGTTTCCTGACTTCAAATGAAGTAAAATAATTTAGATTCATTACGAGATTTGCATTATAAAAATATTTATTAATATTTGCAAAATGTGATAAGAAGTCTTTCCTGATCATAATATTATGAGCGTGCGCCGATCTAGTATCCCACGCTGCGATAGATGCAGCTATGGAGTGGAGTGCAGTGGAGTGGAACATTTAGGTATCTAGTTTAATTAATTTTAAAGTTTTCTATACATTTTTCATTCGATTTATAAATAGTGAGATCTCACACTCTTTGTTCCAATGTAACGACATAGTAAAATGTTAGAACCATTTAATGTAGAGTAAACGTTCGATTCGTGATTGCTAAATGACATTTGGCATTATTTAGAACAATAGGCCTTGGTAAACTATATCTCCTCAGTTTTTGAACATTTATATCAAAGCTGCATTCCGATTGTTTTTACTTTTCCATTGAGGTATTTTGTTATGTGACGAAATATTCAAATTGTCAAGTCAGGTTCTGTGAAAAATCTCGATTGTTTTGCTGTTTTTATTTGACCAACAGAAAGGCGTATAATAGTGCTATTGTAAATTACGTTAATTAAAAAATAGGAAACGTCAGGTGCTATTTGTTCGCCTAAATTGAATGTGTCGCTGCCAGATCTGCTTCCGCACTAATGAATACCATTTTCAACATTTTCTATAAAAGCGGTAAGTTTCGTTTATACCAATGACCTGTTAAAATAATAGTGCTATCTGTAATATCCTGTATTTTGTTTCTATAAATATCTTATCTCGGATATAATACCGTTTACAAAGAAGTAATCAATTCACATTAACAGTTTATTTCTTTTCATTAAACCGATAATTGAAAGCTGCCTAAAATTATTAATTAATTTCCACATTAATACTGATTTTAGCGGCATTTCTAACGGAAATTTAGGGATTTTTTTTTGTTGACAACAAAAAAAACACTTTGTGAGGCAACCGCTAAGTTTATAGCTATCAAGCGGTAACATACTGGTCAGAAAAGTAATAGGATTTATTTTTCCACTTCATTTTGAAGTTAAATTTTCTTAGTAATACACAAATATAGGATTTTTTGATATAAGACTTTTTTATGACTGAATATTTTCAGGAACCTATACGGTAAAAATCGATTTGTTAATTCAAGACATATTTTTTGTCAATTTTATTTTGTTTAATTTTGAAAAACGCGAATGTCTGTAAAATAATATTTGCATTGTTTCAAGAAACAGTAGGACTAGAAACAATCGTATAATATATTTGAATTTTTGTTATATTTAAACACAGAACTATTCAGAGCAAACAAATTTGTTTCGTAAATAGATGACACAGAATTTGTTAATAAAACAAATAATACAACTGTTTATTTATTGCGTTTAAATATACCAACCTTGTAATTCAAATATAAATAAGTAGTTTCAAAAAATGTTTTTGTTGGATCTGACATAACTTGAAAAAAAGTAAAATACTTAATACAATAAAATATTTTGTTGTTACTCCACTAGTGTGCCAGCAAGTGACCAATCACAAAACGATTAGCAATTACTGTGTTCTCTACTGTCGATAGTGTCCAATGTGTCATCAATAACTTTCTATAATTTCTTCTAGTACGGAAAATAGTGTCATGGTATCTATTTTATCTATGATATAAAGATTTCTGTCGTGCCAATTACCTTTTAGTAATCCTGATGTGTTACTTCGTTTAGGTACCGGGGAGCACAATTCCCAATGGTAAGTATTTCTTATAGAATTACCGATAACGTAACACAATGAACCACATAATTACAAATCTACTTTCCATCTGTATTATTTTCACAATTACATGATTTGGAAATACAAATACTAAATTTAAAATTCTTTAAATATAAATATGGCGTCGGCATGAAATAATTTTTCAATTCATTCAATTGATGCCATCACAATATTATTAATCCTAGTGCTGTATTTTATGTAATATGGGTTTATCAAGGCGACATCAAGAACTTCTATTTCGGCGAACAAAGATACCATAATAAACAATTGTTTGGAAACCCCCATAAGCATATTTTATATTATTATTGTATCCATAAAAATAGTATATGTACAGTGCTTTCGAAAAGTAATAAATAAATTTATTATTTTTGAAATTGAGAAGATTTCGAAAAAATCCCCTGGCACGTCGATTTTGTTTTTAAAAAAGGTACTTTTTGACATACGACCCATATTTGTGACGTCATCGTTGTTCGAGATATGCCGTTATCAACAATTTTGTTTGTAAATAGCAACCCCCAATTTTGACCATGCCATTTGAAAGAGCGTGTTATTCTACATGCATACATCATGCAAAATTATGGTGTTACATAACAAAAATTTCAAGAAAATAATGTTTGAAGATTTTAAAATTTTCACAATACTGAAAATGATAATGATTATGTAAAAAATAGGCTAAATTAAATGTTCAAATTGTGCACCATTGGCTGCCTGACAGCTGCTTTTGGACATTACCAATAACTTCAGAAGGTATACGATGTATCTCGTGACGAATTCTTGCTTTTAAATATTCTAAATTAAGCGGTACTGCTAAATAAGCTATTCTGTATTTATATCTAAATACATTTATGATAAAGTTGCTTCTCCACAATCAAATAAACGCAAGTCCGTCTCTGATTATTTTACTCTGACTGCTTCTGCACTTTACTTTTATAAATTTTTAAATCTTACTCTATTATTCGCCTGGAAGATTGTGTACAGAACGCTTACAATATGACCCAACTGCATTCTCCCGTTTTCCGATGTGAATATCTCAGATTTGTCCAGTTCAGAATACCTTTTTTCGTCTACTAAAGATTTCGGTGCTTTGGCGCTTTTTGCCTCTGGAAACTTCAGTTTCTGACAGCTGAGAACATTTACCTGGGTGGTTTTGATGAGTCAGTTAACTTTTGAAACTTCTACAGTGTTTTTTTTTCTTAAATTTGGTATTTTAAACGTTGAAGCGTCGTAGAAACTCCACCAGGCTTACCTCTACCTCACCATAAACAAACTTTTTTGTTCATATCCTTGGTTACCGCAAACTACCTTCTCGATTCTTACGAGTATTATTATTTTTGTGTCACTGATGTATTTGCACTTTTGTTTATTAAATTCACTAAACTAATCCTGCTGTTTACTAACCTTAATTATTATTTCTATAGCTAAATTCTGACGTTCAGTTTATTTTTTTATTATTTCTAAAACTATAATTTTACTATACCTAACTGAATTAACATATATTTAACTATTTAACTTTTCAAGTTTTTCTATTAATAATTTTAAACTATAACCATAAATTAATATTCATCAATGTTAATTTCTTAATTTCACTTCAAATAGGGTATACAAAATTTGTATTTGTTATAGTTATACTTAAACGTGGTAGCCTTCTGTATTAAAATTGTTTAAAGCATCATGCAGCATATTCTAGTTACTAAAGCGTAGTGAAACATTGTGTGTGATTTTTATAAATGAAGTTAATTAACCAGAAGTGATATTACGCTGCTCTAATTATCCTGATGTAACTGTATAACGATTCCTGCACGATTTCCCCTTCGCCCAACTTGCCCGGTGCAGTAAATTAGTTTCCAGAATCAGAAGATTAATATGGGCGGCACGAACCCTTGAAGATCCCCTCGAGTATTCCAATACGGAATTTATTTGTTACGCTAACATTCTGGAGCAAATGATCACCAATAAATCTAGCGGTCTACCATCAACCTGAACTGTATTATTACAAATATGTTCCTACATCTGCCCATCTTCTTACATAATTTATTGGGCTGTTTCGTTCGATGTGGGCCCCTCAAAATGTTCGTTTGCGATAACTGGTTCCAGTCTAATTAAATTGAGGTTATGTTGCTTCAGTTTAACCTTTAACGTTTTCCATTTTATTACGTGGTGATTATATCGAAGAGGGAGAATATATTACTCTTGTATTTGTTATTTAAACAGGGTGACTTTTTCTGGAAGTTGATTTATAACGACATGGTAATATTGCTAGGGATGATAGAATATTGAAAAATAAGTGGGGTTTGCTTAATAAACGTATGTCCTATAGTCACTCAGTTTTGAACAGTGAGTGTTGTGCAGAGTGAAGTGGAGCCCCACGAAACACCTATCTTTCCCAAGACAAACTTTTCTAGTCTTTTTCAAGGCTAAGCGAAAACATTCGTTTTAACCGTCTGAATATATCTCAGCCTAGACGGAGAGGATACAGACATTTCTTTTACAGATTGTTACGTCGATGAGGACGACGAAATGCGATCGAGATCGCCAACACCGACCCCAGCGAGGGCAGCGGATGAAGCACCGACGAAAGTCGGTATAGCAGCCCGCTATCCGGCGCTGGGCGAATACTTCGCACCAGCGATGATGAACTGAAAAGACTCCAAGAAGAAAACCAACAGCTTAGGCAAAGCATTACCAAGGCAGCTGCACGATCAGAAGGAGGCAGCTAAAACCAATGAGGCGGCGATGGAAGCCCGCCACCGGTTATTAGAGGAGCTGATTAGAAGCCTGTTGGCCGGCTCTAATAGCACCCGCTCCATCCAAGCCAGTTCCTCCACGGCGATGGACGTAGAATCGCCTGCCCCAGCCGAACCTACCCCCGCCCCCAGCAGCAGTAAAGGTAAGGGCAGAAAGAGAAAAAAAACCTGCTTCTTCTGTTTAAGGAGAGACGGGATCGTTGGACGAAGAGCCGTTGAAGGTGCCGGGCCCTGCCGCTCTTGTTGAAGGAAGCGAAGATTAGATTATCCAAGGCCAAAATGGTGAGAGGAGTGGCAATCTCCACAATTTCTGCGGGAGACCACAGCATCCAGATGCCAAAAATTTGGCCACTGCCAAAGCCGCTACACCGCTCTTGTGAGGTACGTAAAGTGCGGCGAAGGCCATCACTCAGCCGAATGCAAGAAACCAAGGGAAGCGCCAGCGAAGTGTGCCAACTACGGTAGTCCCCTTCCGGCAAGCTACAGGAGCTGCCCCCAGACCCCTAAGAAGAATGCCGCAAAAAACCACCTGCGGTAAAAGCAAAACCTGCAGGGGAAAAAAGAACAGGCTAAGTATACGCACGCAAAAGTAGGCTCCCGTCGCGGTTTCTAGGGGGGCGGCAAAGAAGCAGCAGCCCCAAGCGGCGTGCAATGCGCCCCCTGACTTCAGCGCGCTGGCGAGGATGGAGGAGATGTATTCCGCCTTGTGCGGGTTTTTCACCAATATGCCTCTTTGATAGGAGTAATGGCAGTCCTTCGACAGGTTCAGTCCCTGACAGTCGCCTCCTAGAATATCGACGGAGGAAGCCGAACTGACAACGCATCACGAGGGATCCACAAATCACTCTCCTGTTCTATTGGAGTAAGGACGGGAGCGTCGCGACTAGGCAAACGTTGTCAGGAGACAAATCGACTGGGAGCAGTTTCATGCAGAAATGCAATGACTCTATCAACCCATTCCTGTCATACACGACGAAGCGGATATCCGCATCATCCTAGAAATCAGCATCACCGAGAGGACGGCATGTGAGTTACTTCTTGTTTTGCAGGAACAGATAAGAGAGAGACTCGTGGCCAAGCGGCGAGCCATGAGAACGGGCCACCCACACCACAAGCTGATCGCAAACCACCTCAACAGGAGAGTCAAGGCCGACCTGGACGAGCTCTACCAAGAGCGGTGGCAAAGACACTTGGAATAGCTGAATCCCAGTCTGTGGAAGATGCAGAAAGCTTATCGTAAAGATGCTCGACTTTGGTTACCCTGTCGGCCTAGTCAAGTTGGTGGCGTCTTTCCTACGAGGCAGAGAGCTGTGTGCGAAGGTGAAAGGAGCCCTATCCACCTATCGACCGATGGAAGCCGGAGTCCTCCAAGGAGCCGTGCTGTCCCCGCATCTATTCAACATCTTTACCGCGGATCTACCCAGGACAGAGGACACTTTCATGTGTCTCTACGCCGATGACACCGCCATCTTGGCTCGATCCTTGATTCCGAAGATGGCGATTCCAGAGAGCGCTAAGCAGACTGGAGGACTGGTGTAATAGCTGGAAGGTGGCAATCAACGCGGAAAATAGCAAAGGTATGATGTTTTTTACAATTGTGTTTTTTTACAAATCGCCAAAAACCAATATAACTACTAAATAAATACTAAATTTATACCTTTGGGTACTTAACTCGAATGAGTGATATTTTTACCGTTACTAATTGTTTGTACATAAGTTTCAAGTTTAAAATCAAAATTCTTGTTAAGTATTGGGCGGAATTATAAAATTTAAAGAGTAAAGTTCTTAAACAGTGAAAAATGTTACAAAAGCTAATAATAAAGAATATATGGGTAGATATTGTGGGTGTAATTCAACGCTGGTTGGGGCTTTAGCCCACAGAGTAGTTAGTTTCACACAATATTGTTAATACCTGAAAATATATAAAAAACTATACATAAAAGGTACATTTTTTTATTTATTTTATTAGGTCGTTATGATGTTTATATTCATTGACAGATTAATCAGTTTGACATTGTCGACATTTAATTTCAAATGATTTTAATTTATTGGTATAATAATTTTTATAGTTAGATATTTGACTCAACTTAAAGGAGGCCACCTGATGAAGCAATCCTAAAAATGCAGAAATAGGTCAGATCTCATCTATTGTGGTTGGATATCGAGTTCCCACTGTGAAAGTGAAGTTAGATATTTATAGAGAGTTTTCATTAAAGCAGGTTAGTAAATTTAGATAGATTAATTTCTTTAGATAATTATTGAATAGAGCTTTGTCTGTGGAATTGTTCAATAGCATACCTAGATGTTTGGTATCAGAGAACATACATATGACTTCATTGATAGGAATTGTAGGAGATTAGATATATATTAGCTTAAATTACCTTTCTTAAACAGTAAAAAATCATACACAATATGTTTACAAGCCCTATTATATATATATATTTAAATGTTAAATGTATAACGCATTATAATACTTTTACAAAAATTTAAAAAAAGAACTGAAACTTATTTGTTTTATAAAACACTTTGTAAAAACTATTATAAAACAATTTTACATAATTACTTTCTTCAGGAAACAAATTATCACTATTATTTGCTCTATAAAATCAAATTGTTAATTGAACAGCGCTATTCGATAGTTATAAAATAATTCGCTTGTTTTAAAGTTTCATTTTGCTAGTTGGAATGTTTGTGTACTCATGTCGGAACATTTAGTATTGAGTAAAGTAGGCTCTCAGAATACTATACTGGGGTATATTACCTAATGTATGGTTAAAAATTCCATTAAATCAGTAAATCAATAATGGTAAATGGAACAATGTAAAAAAAACAATAAGGTATTTTTATCTAACGAAAAGCAATACCTACGTAGACTTTTTTTATGTATCAAGGCGATGTGTATGTAAGAAACAATGTCTATTAATTTTTTTTTGTATAACATATTATTTAGACTGTTGCCAGTCAAACTATTTTTATTCTAACTAATTAATCTCAAAGGTTAGTTGTAAAAGTGGACAGCATTACAATCCAGGAATATGTTACTATGTTAATCTAACTGTTTTTATTGGAACGTATATTTTTAATATTTTAGTGTTATGTATTTTGTTTACTGTCTAGGGAATACTTTCAATGCCATTTCTTACAGTATTTGCAGCTGTAGAAACGACGAAAATTAACATTAATAATATTATTATCTCTTTTTTTACACTATTTAGGTTAAACAAAATGAGAATATGATAGATATATAGATTTTTTTACATGTGCATATTGGTCATTGTTTTTTTTTACACAATGATATTCATTTATATTATACGAGTATATTAATGAATAATCAAGTGTATGTGTTTGTACGTAATAAAATTAGGATATTTCAGAAATAGTGTAGTAATACAATGAAACTATTACCCAATTTGTTATGAAATTTTACAGAAAGTTTCATGTGATTTCTGTTTGACATGCGCAGAGCCACATCAATCTAACATATACGGTTCATTAATAAGGACCTTTTGTGGGATATTCGTAACACAGTAAGTATAAGATTATATTTACTTACGTGTACCCTTTATGTTTGTGCCAATTTAAATATTATACAATTCATAAATATCATAAAAACTGTACGTTGTTTAGACGTTTGCATAACATTACATATATTTCTAAACTATACAACATTTATTTCAAACAGCGTATGTATATTTGTAACAGTAAAAATAGTAATTGCTTACAACATTTATTAAGATTAGTTACATTTATTATAAATTTCCTGTAAATAAAATTCAAACTAAAAATATTTATCTGCACACATCCACCAATATTTGAAATACAAGGAATATTCATATACTGATGTTTCAAGAATAAATACCTACATTGCAATACATTTTTAGATGATGGATGAACAATACACGTTTACAAAGAATAGACAATTCACATTTAGAGGATGGATAGACAAATTACACTAAAAAAATCTGCCTACAGAGAAGTTATTTCTGCTCCTGACAGGGCTTGAGTAACTGGTCTCTGTCAATCATAGAATTAATATGAATTTCCTTAGATAAAAATTTTTGACTTAACCCCGTTGTTCTCAGGCTAGGCTTCGTAGAATCGGATCCGTCATTAGAACCACTGGATTTGTCCATATGCACTCATGTGATTTTACTACTATTATGCTAAATTTTATAGTAAATTTGCGACACAATACCTAATTTGTATTGATTTATACATTGTAATTTTTAGGATGGAATTGTAAAATATATGTAATTTTACTAAATAATTTTAATTTTCGTTTACAACTGCAACTGAAAAATATGCATAGGGAAAACATTTTTAATAACTAACAATATTTCACATATACATTAATAAAAATTTGTTTGTAATTTCACATAACTTTATGTTGGCAATTTGTGACCAGCGTAAATTATGTAAACTTCTATAAATTATATAAGTACACTGTAATATTTTGTTTAACATAAATATATTTAAAAATTTATTTATATTGTTTTTGTAGTCACATAAAAAGTGTGCCGACAGATGAAGTCGAAAAAAGGGAAAAGCTTTTACATTTAATGTCGAAAAAGTGTAAAAGTACATGTTTAAGCTAGTCAATATAATATGCAGGATATCTTCTACTAACAAGTTATTAGAAATATAATAAATTTTATTATTAAAATTGAATAATAGATACAATAATCAAAACACATGTTTTTCTAAATAGTTAAGATGGCGTATGTATCTTTGTAACAGTAAAAATAGTAATTGCTTACAACATAGCATAATAGTAGTAAAATCACAAGAGTGCATATGGACAAATCCAGTGGTTCTAATGACGGATCCGATTCTACGAAGCCTAGCCTGAGAACAACGGGGTTAAGTCAAACATTTTTATCTAAGGAAATTCATATTAATTCTATGATTGACAGAGACCAGTTACTCAAGCCCGATCAACAAAACAACTTTATAAATCATGGTAGATTAAATAACAGCATGGGTCGCGAAAGCTTTATAATTATATTATATTTATTTTCTAGCAATATGTAAATAAAATGACTAATTCCCACTTGTATATCCTGTATTTTTTTTAAAAATTCTCGCATTTTAGTCATAATACAAGATTAATTAAAGGGTTGTTATACAGTGTGGAAGAATAGTATGGAATAAATTCATTATTTCTAAAACAATGGAGTTTCATGAAATTTCCTCGTACACGTCGATTTTGCTTTTTAAAAAGACTCTTTTTTCTATACCAACGCATTTCCGACGTTCATTTGTTTTCACGTGATGACGTTATCGGATATTTTTTTAAATAGAACCCCTATATTTCTTAATCGGATTCTTGTGGAGCTTAACTTGCTGAATTCAAAAATTTATAATTTTAACACTTTATTCCTTCAACTTTCCGAGAAAGAAAATAATAACCTATCCAATAAAATCGGCTTGAAAAAAATGTGAATATTCCCATTTGTGGCCGTGATAAGCTGGTTGAGAGTAAAATGGATATAGTGAATTCATCGGCAGTATCACAAAATAAGGACTTTATTTTTAAAACAATTTAACAAGCAACTAATTAATTAATTAATAATTAAATTCTGGTTGCCTCAATCGTATTTAACCCCCTAATTTATTATTTTGTTTTATTAGATTGCATGTTAGAATATTACATCTTTTGATAGCAAAAACAACAAATTAAATCAAGTCACCCCAGAAACTGTTTCCGGCAGCTAACCAAAATCTAATCAGAATTGACATCTGTCAACTGCAGCGTTTATTTGATTGTAACAAATTGTTAGTGATTTTATTATTTCGGAAAGTTGAAGGAATAAAGTGTTGAAATTATACATTTTTTAATTCAGCAAGTTAAGCTCTACAAGAATCCGATGAAAAAATATAGGGGTTCTATTTAAAAAAATATCCGATAACGTCATCACGCGAAAACAAATGAACGTCGGAAATGCGTTGGTATAAAAAAAGAGTTTTTTTAAAAAGCAAAATCGACGTGCCCGAGAAATTTGATGAAACTTCGTTGTTTTAGAAATAATGAATTTATTCCATACTTTTCTTCCACACTGTATAACCCTAAATTCAAAATACCTTGTCGAATAATTCTGTAAATGTACCAATTTTTGTTAAGAACCATTCACACATTTTGTTTTTTGGTTCATGTTTAGCATTTAGCAATTATTGCAACTTACATAAAAAATATGAAAATTTACATTTACTCTGCAAATCTTTCTCTATTCCTTACTCTTTTCCGTCCATCTGGAGAATGTAAGCAGGGTCTGGATTCGTCCGTAAAAAAACATTGTTCCATTGTCCCAAGTTCCACTGTAAATGTGGCTGATCTGAAAACTTTCAAACCAAAGTCAATCTTGGGCGAACTGCCCACACACTAACATTTATACGTTTGTGAAGAAATATGTCGTCAATAGCAGTAGTTCTTCGTTTTCTGCAACTACCTGCCCTACGCTTATTCCTGTCTGTCTAAAACGTTCGACGATAGAGCGATGAACATGATGGATTCTTGCGCATGTTCATAATTACGTCCATCTTCAACAAGAGCAACAGCCATTAGGACAACAACGAGCAAACCCACCTTGTCAAACAACTTTATTTCGCTGTTAAAAATAAACCATTGCACTTAAAGACATGAACCAAAAACAAAATATGAGAAAGGTATAAAAATTTGTATTTTGTAAGAATTTTGTTATGAAATTATTCTACAGAGTGTTTTAATATCAGGGTTGTACAACAATCTTATAATTAATCCTGTATAATGACTAAAATGCCAGCATTTAACAAAAGACAGGATATACAACTTAAAATTAGTCAGTGTATCTATAGTTTTCTAAAAATATTGTAAAAATTGAACTAAAAATAAAAAAATATGATATCTCAAATTTTACCAAATTATTGTTGGGTTTTTTGCTTATGAGTGTATAGGTCATATTTCTTCCAATTTTTACTTGCAGTGCCTTCTGAGGAATAAACTGAATATATCTGCGTGACGGAACATCATAAAAATTAAAGCAATGATAAAGAAACTCTCACTTTTCCGCACAATAACTTAACCGAAATAAATGCCTGGAGTAACAGTGGATATAATCTTGTAATTAATTCCTCCTTCTCATTTTCCAGTTACATCTCCAGCACAGCGAAGAAAGTTAATGTCTATAAATACACCAGCCGCCCTGATTTAAAAACACACTCGGTCGGCTGTGAGCATGGGGTGAGGACGTACTTATTACCTGCTAGAGGGCGCTCGTGGCGTTGGAAAGCCGCGAAAAGCTGGAGAGTTTTCCCCGGCGCGTCACAGTATCACGCGCGGTCTCGGTGAAAACTAATAAGATTCCTGAAGTGCAGCTGGACGCGCTCTTCAGTGGCTCTTCGGGAGACTTCTTCAGGCGAATGAGAAAGTACGGAACGAGACAAGAGGTTATTTCGTATCAGAATTTGTGAACTCTCGCATTGTAGTATTTTATTTGCGATTGTATAAAGGTGTTGTGTGAGAAATGTGGAGAATTTTTTTCTAATGGGAAGTAAGTTGACACAGCGGACAGATAAACCTGAAATTTTCCTGGGTCCAATCTGTAAAATACTGCTTTGATATCAAGCTATTTTATGCAACTTTCTTTTAATTATGTTTAGATAGAAACCTGAACAAATATTTAATCTATTTTGCCGATTTCGATTTGTTTTTCATGTAAGCACGATTAACAGAACTTTTTATAAATATACTGCTTGGTTAAAATGAATATAAACGCCCCAAAAAACTAGGAATCAATGTTTAAAGATACCAACAGATATAAAAAATGTGTGTTTTAGTTAACATTAAAACATGTATCTTTTTGTAACAGTAATTATTATTACACAAAGATTGCCACGATGCACATCTTCACGTACAAATACTTATATGTTTCTAAATTATATCGTATATTACATATTACATTAAAATATGTAGTATAATTAATAACGTAAATATTCTGTATTTTTATTATTTTTTATCTTATTTATTGTTGTATGTGAATAACAGATAGTCTATAATTATTAGCTATTTTTACTTCAGTAGGTTTTTATACAATTTCCTTATTAATAAAATTTCCATTTGCATCTCAACTAAATTTGTCTATTACTGTGTGTAAGAAATGTGGAGAATTTTTCTGTAATGGGAAGTAAGTTAACACAGCAGACAGATGAGCATTAAATTGTCTTCAGTCAATCTATGAAATATTGCTTTGATATAAAGCTTTTTATGCAACTTTCTTTTCCGGTTCTCTAGTGATTTTGGTGGTGCAGTTTTTAATTTGTTAATTAGCCCAGTTACAACAATTTAGCAATAAATAATAAAGCTAACACCAAAGTGATAAAGAGGGACCTCGAAAACCCCCGAGAGAACATTTTCCAAATATTTTCGTTGAATCGTGTGTGACATTTGCCATATTATGTTCAACAAAAATGAATCATTTGTTAAATAAACAATTAAAAATTTGCGAACGTACAGAGGTTAGATGTATCTTTTATTATAAACAATTCCCTGAACATTTTGCAGAAAACCGCATCTCAATCGGACTTCTCCGCAAAAAGTTGTCCATTTTCACTTTTTTCATGCTAATTTGACGCATTTGAATCTCGAGGAAATTTGTCTATACAACGTTAATATTTCATTTACTTAAGCAATTTAAACAGAGCTTTCTTCTAAACAATATGCTCTAAATTGTAGAGAGTGATATAACTCTTCTTGTAGTATTTTATTTGCGAATCTAGAAAGATGTTGTGTGAGAAACATGAAGTAAGTTGACACAGTAGACAGATAAGCACTAAATTTTTCTGGGTCAATCTATGAAATATCACATAAAGATTTCCACGATGCACATCTTCACCTGCAAATAACTATTTCTAAATCATACAGTATTTAAGATGGTGCATACTAGGTATGAGGCATTTAATACAGATTATATAGTATTTATTACATATTACTTTAAAATATGTAGTATAATAATTAATAATGTAAATATTCTGTATTTTTATTATTTTTTACCTTATTTATTGTAGCATGTGAGTAACAAATGATCTGTGATTATTGATTATTTTTTCTTCAATAGCTTTTTAAACAATTTCTTTGTTAATTACATTTCCAATTGAATCTCGACTGAATTTGTTTATACAAAGTAATTTTTTTATGTACTTAAGCACTTTAAACAGAGCAGAACAAACAATATGCTCTAAATTATAGAGTATTACAACTCTTATCTCATAGTATTTCATTTGCGAATGTATAAAGGTGTTGTGTGAGAAATGTGAAAAAATTTTTTGTAATGGGATGACACCGAAAATAGATAAGCATTAAGTTTTTCTGTGTCAGTATATGAAATATTGCTTTGATATAAAGTCATTTTATACGACTTTCCTTCAATTATGTTTAGATAGAAAACTGAACAAATTTTTAATCTATTTTGCAGATTTCGCTTCGTTTCTCGTGTAAGCACGTTTAACACAACTTTTTGTAAACTTTATACAGCTTGACTAAAACGAATATAAACACTCTAATAAACTAGAAGTCAATTAGGCACTCAGTTAGGCACCTAACTGAACCATTACATTGAAGCAACTTATTTTTAAATGTCTTCGATATACATCTGTTCAAATATCCCTGGCGTTTACCAGATAGTAAACGTATGTGTGTTTTAGTAACATCAAAACGTGTTTTGTAACAGTAATTATTATCACGCAAAGATTGACAGGATGCACATTTTCAGTACAAATATTAAATTTATTTTGAAGATTTTAGTTCGTTTTTCATGTAAGCAAGTTGAACAGTACTTTTATAAACGTTCCCAACTAACATTTAAGCCTAATAGACTACTACACAAGAAAATAAATCCTAAATTGATCAAGATTTACTACTTTCTTCCATAAAAATAGTCTTCAATGTTACAAAATCTTATAATACCAAAATTTTAGTCAAAAATTTGTTAACTAAGAGTAATATAATGCCTTCCAAGTAAAATGAAATATATGTCAATTTATACAGTTCAAAATTACATATGGTTTACCTATTCTATGTTTTCAAATGCTAACATTCCAATAACGTGTAAGACGAAGTTATAATTTACTTAATTTCGCCTAGAAATCTGTCTTCAATATCCAAGGATTTTTAAATTATTACAATAGGTAAATATTTACATATTTATTACGATATCAAAATACTTATTTTAGTCTTCAACTAGTAGTTAAAAATAAGGTAATAACTAGTTATTTTGCCCTATTAAATCCTTCAATTGGTTTCTTTTATTTTTATTACAATATAATCCTATTTTCAACTTTGTTGATAACTTGTAAGGAATATTTGACCATTTCAATTAACCTAATAGAAATATTGTTCTATATTATGGTACAAATTTTCTTGTTAATATAATAATATTTCGACGTAAGTGTGTCTTATAAAGGTCTTTTAGGGAACAAGCTTCTTGTTATATGTATTCCGACAGATCTTCATGTAATAGCACGTAGAAATTGTTTTGTGTTTTGGCGATCTGCAGTTAAAACTAAGCCCTACACAGTATTAAAGAGTTGTAAAAACAAGTTTAAGCCGACACTGCATATCATGTAAATCAGTCTAATGATAATATATCGATAAATACTTCATATATAAGTATTCTTATGACTGTTATCGTATCAGATGAATTCAGTAGTGCACGTGAATTGAAATTCGAATTGAATTCCGTTCGAAAATATTTATTTTGTTTTTGTTATTACGCATATAATAATATTATTGGCTTTAATTTGAAGTTTCAATCACAAATCCAAGAGTAGAATTTTATATGTAGGTACCTAGTAATAATTTAATTGGTAATAAATTACCATAAAATATCTTCATTTGGAGGAAATTTCAACCACAAAGTTAATATTTTCCTGTGACGTCAGCATTGGCATAGGCAATCTGCCCTATAGGTTAAAACATACAGACAAATTGACTTCAAAGTTGATTTTGTTTGAGCGGCCATATTGTTATAAACACTAAATGTTTTGTTCATTATTTCTAATTAATTACTCATTAAAATTATGTTAATACAGATAATATTAGTTAATACATTTATGACGAAAGATTATTAAACACATTTTATCACGAAGTACATCGTACAGTATAGTAATATTATTAAAAAGCAATAGTAAAAATGTATATTTATAAGGCGCGTTATTTTTATGAAAGTTTGGTCATGACATGATACGAATTTCCTGGGTTGTACAATTTGATGAATGGAAACCAAAAATACGGACTTTATTATATTAAAATCTAAATATCTATAAATATACTAACTCCTACTCTACTTGTAGCTTAGTAGCCTGACTTATAGTCTTTCTTTTTCTTCCTATGCCTGTTCGCTATTATAATATATAAAATGAAACATATAATGTTGTCTCTCTCTGGCAAAAGTATGTCATATAAAGGGCATAATTAGGGTAGATTTTGGTAATAATGTCTTTTATATTTCGAAATTTTAACATAAAATTGGTCCGTATTTCTTTTAGGTCCAATTATCTTATTGGTATAAAATTCTTGCCGACCAATTATTAACTTCCATATTACTTTAGTTTTTTTTCCCACATAAGGAAAAAGGCCAACGAATATAGGTAAACTTCCCTTATATGGAATTGGTCATGAAAAGTTTTTGACCAATTCAGAGGTCAAGTTAACGTAATTTTAACTTTAATTGTTTGTTGGGTTATGCTGCTTGGTTAAAGCGTTGTTAAAGCGAATATAAACGCTCTAATAAACTAGGAGTCAATTCTGGCACCTAATTGAAACATTAGATTGAAACAACTTACATTTTTATATGTCATATATACATGTGTTGAAGTATTATTGGCGTTTAGCAGATAGTAAACGTATGTGGGTTTTAGGAACATTGAAACATGTGTCATGTAACAGTAATTATTATCACGCAAAGATTGCAACGATGCACATTGCACATCTTTACGTACAAATAAATATTTATAAATTATATTCTGAATAACATTTTTTGTGTTTGAAGATAGTCTTTCAAAAATATGTATTATTTTACCGAAAACGCCATTAATAGTTTTTAAGGCAAAAACACATTAAATTAGGTACCTCTTGCCACTATGAAAGAGAAAAACTTTTTGCTCCATAAGATAATAATAGCAGATACCTAATATAAAATCCTGTACCGAGTTTCATTGTATCTGATAAGATATTTTGAACTTAATTAAAACTATATTTTTATAGTGTCCTCTTAACTTTTTTGGATCGGAAATTAACATTTCCTGTTTTATATTATAGTTGGTTATCATGTTTTAGAAATATTGTGTAATATTTAATAAAGTGCCTAAGTATCCACAATAAATTATTTGAATATAGGAATGCACTGTATTGACTTAAATTAAATAATTTCTTTGATTTGTAACTTGAAATATTGTACTACTAGTTTCACAACAAACACCGGATGTTGCTGTTTTGAAAAGAAAAAATGGGCACATTAAAACGTTGGCAAAGAATAACTTTTCGAAATAAAGAATGATTTATATACGTCAAATTTTTCAGAATACTTTGATCAAAAAATGATAAATATTAGGTACACCTAAATTCAACAATGATGCAACTCTGGCATTTTATATTGGTATAATTTATTTTGAAGTTAGATTTTGAATGGGCGGTTAACTTCCGAGCCAAAAATATAAAATGTGCCTACATAAAATTTACTGTCAATCTCAACTAATAATGCTCTGTTTCAATTTTATTTATTTTCAAAGAAAAACGTTATATAGTGATCATTAACACGAAAACGCATAACAGTTATGTGCAATTTTTAAATGTTTGACTTCGAGTAGCTAAAATTGAACATGCAAAAAATCAATGTGGTACTAAACAAAACAAAACAAATATAGACCGTAGTACGGGAAAGTAAACAAAAAATTTATCATATTAATCAATGTATCAGAATATAAACTACGAAATAAGCCGCCATGTGTTTGCTATCTGAGCGAATAATAATATGAAGTATTCATCTTTACACATTACAGTACAATTTACCAGATTATCAGGATGTTATTAAATTTCGTGAGTTTAGAGTACGAGTATATTGCATTCGTTCTTGCCAAAAATAAAAATACAATCTTGAAAGTGATATTGCCAAATAACAAATTACTAAACAGCTACTAATGTTAATTAATAGTTTATTTAAAAAAATCAGTAGTTATCGTTTACAAAGTTAGTGCTCTATAATTTTAGAAAAAATACTTATAATATTATGCTTGATATTCCCTAAGAAATATTTCGAGAGAAAACATTGCTAAGAAATTTCAATATGAGAAATTTATGACAAAAAGCAATGAAACGCGACCCAAAACAAATAAATATGCCAAAGACAAAAATAAGCGTTATACATCACTGTAGAAACAATGGAACGCTAGTGACCTCTATCGCGAGTCGGCGATAACGAAATGTTGCAAACACGGAATTCCTCTGCGGGCTAATGCCCTGACCAGTATTGGTTTACACCTGGAAGACCTATAGCAAATAGCTAAAGTCACTCGCCAGCAGCCCACCAGACATATACCGGTTTCGAGATTATTAGCTTCCATCAGTATATTATAGGTGAAGTAACCGACGAATAACCTTAGCTGCTTTAAGTCTGTAGTAGGTAACCCGATAGTAGGGACCATGAGTATCACGAAATAGCAAAGCTACATATAGCGGCCATTCGTTATTCCATGCCAGACTGACAAACCACAGACACGAAGCGTTCTACATCACAGTAGAAACCATTGAAAGCTAACGGCCTCTATCGCGAGTCAGCGATACCCAACAAACAATTAAAGTTAAAATTACGTTAACTTGACCTCTGAATTGGTCAAAAACTTTTCATGGCCAATTCCATATAAGGGAAGTTTACCTATATTCGTTGGCCTTTTTCCTTATGTGGGGAAAAAAACTAAAGTAATATGGAAGTTAATAATTGGTCGGCAAGAATTTTATTCCAATAAGATAATTGGACCTAAAAGAAATACGAACCAATTTTATGTTAAAATTTCGAAATATAAAAGACATTATTACCAAAATATACCCTAATTATGCTCTTTATATGACATACTTTTGCCAGAGAGAGACAACATTATATGTTTGATTTTATATATTCTAATAGCGAACAGGGATAGGAAGAAAAAGAAAGACTACGTATGTCAGGCTACTAAGCTACAAGTAGAGTAGGAGTTAGTATATTTATAGATATTTAGATTTTAATATAATAAAGTCTGTATTTTTGGTTTCCATTCATCAAATTGTACACCCCAGGAAATTTTTTATAATAATGTCATGACCAAACTTTCATAAAAATAACGCGCCTTATAAATATACATTTTTACTATTGCTTTTTAATAATATTACTATACTGAAAAATAACCTAAAATAAAAACTGAATGTACTTCGTGATAAAATGTGTTTAATAATCTTTCGTCATAAATGTATTAACTAATATTATCTGTATTAACATAATCTTAATGAGTAATCAATTAGAAATAATGAACAAAACATTTAGTGTTTATTACAACATGGCCGCTCAAACAAAATCAACTTTGAAGTCAATTTGTCTGTAAGTTTTAACCTATAGGGCAGATTGCCTATGCCAATGTTGACGTCACAGGAAAATATTAACTTTCTGGTTCAAATTTACTCCAAATGAAGATATTTTATGGTAATTTATTACCAATTAAATTATTACTAGGTACCTACATATAAAATTCTACTCATGGATTTATTTGTGATTGAAAATTCAAATTAAAGCCAATAATATTATGTATGCGTAATAACAAAAACAAAATAAATATTTTCTAACGGAATTCAATTCGAATTTCAATTCACATGCACTACTGAATTCATCTGACATGATAACAGTCATAAGAATACTTATAATATGAAGTGTTTATCGATATATTATCATTACATTGATTTAATATGCAGTGTTGGCTTAAATTTAGCTTTTACAATTCTCTAATATTGTGTAGGGCTTAGTTTTCACTGCAGATTGCCAAAACACAAAACAATTTCTACGCGCTATTACATGAAGATATGTCGGAATACATATAACAAGAAGCTTGTTCCCTTTATAAGACACACTTACGTCGAAGTATTATTAACAAGTAAATTTGTACCATAATATAGAACAATATTTCTATTAGGTTAATTGAAATGGTCAAATATTCTTTAGAAGTTATCAACAAAGTTGAAAAGAGGATTATATTGTTATAAAATAGAACTTAACCAATTCAAGGATTTATTGGGGCAAAATAACTAGTTATTACCTTATTTTTAACTACTAGTTGAAGACAAAATAAGTTTTACAATTTCGTAATAAATATGTAAATATTTACCTATTGTAATAATTTAAAAAATCCTTGGATATTGAAGACAGATTTCTAGGCGAAATTAAGTAAATTATAACTTCGTCTTACACGTTATTGGAATGTTAGCATTTGAAAACATAGAATAAGTAAACAATATGTAATTTCGAACTGTATAAATTGACATATCTTTCATTTTACTTGGAAGGCATTATATTACTCTTAGTTAACAAATTTTTGACAAAAATTTTGGTATTATAAGATTTTGTAACATTGAAGACTATTTTTATGGAGAAAAGTAGTAAATCTTGATCAACTCAGGATTATTTTTCTTGTGTAGTAGTCTACTAGGCTTAAATGTTAGTTGGGTAGTGATATGTTGCAAACACACATGTGTTGTATAATAACATTTAAAATAAAATCAGTTTAATTATAGTTTATAATATACTTATGTAGAATTTATTCTTGAATTTTGACAAAGTGGAGTGGAGTTTTTAATGTTTCCTTAAGTTTTAGATTTCGTCATATTTTTAAATTGCAATTATCTATAGTAAAATTGCTTTCAAATGATGTTAACTAGATTACACTAATTAAAATATTACAACAAACTAATAAGAAGGATAATTCTAAATTGTATTATTTCTCATCTAACAGCAAGTAGATTTTTTTATCAGGCCTTAAATATAAAATTTCAAAATTTTACCAACAATCTATTTATTTTAAATACTATAATGTATCAGTTGAATTAGATAGCAATCCCCGGTACTTTGAATTTTTATAATCTATACATATTAAGTATTTAACAATGTTTTTCAGAAAAATATGGGTACTATTTTATCAGAAATGCCGGAGACAATTTTTATTTAGAGTAATGTTTATAAAGCATCTTTATCAATTGATACATATCGGCAAGTTTTAAAATAATACCTAGTTTAAAAAATTATATTCTCAATATCAACTATGAAATAAACTTTTATCCACGACCACTATTGAAAGAAGGTGTAATACGTTTGTTTTTTATGAATTAAAGGCCTCTTAACACACCGATGGATTAGAATTCATAAAACCACCCGTCACTTTTATAACATTTTATTTAGAATTATTATTAACACATAACTCAAGAACAAGCTTGTCATTTTGACCGTGATATCACTCCCAGGATTGGACAGTAATGCTGCCGAAGAACGCCTCATTCCATGTCCGGTAAAACTTTCTGGATCAGGGAGCCCAAGAAATGCAGCCACTTTTGAAAACCTTTTCGAAATTGTGTTGATGCCTTCATGTTATGTAGTACATTTTCCAGCCACATATAGCAAGAAAAATATTCCAGCGACATTTTTTGGTCGCAGATTAATGTATCTTTGACAGATCTCTATAGCATTGATTGAAAAGGCTTCTTCCATCGTGAAATATTTGTTTTCATATCCGGAATGAGTACGTATAGGTAACTGCCTTTGTCTTGGACATGGATGATATCCAAAAAAATTAATTGCATCGATAAGCACCTGCGACTCCCATGATCTTTGGAACCTGTAAAGAGTTCAGCATAACACGCTCAGTGTATAAATTTAAATACTAAAATCTTGTAGTTTCCACCTTAACTTGTAAATATTCCTCATCCGGTGCTTTTTTCAAAAATTATTCGATTTGGTTTCTCTCCAGTATCTTAACCTTGTTTGGTTTATAATTTAACATACTTACTTACTAATATCAATATCTTTGTGCACTTTCAACATTGATTTTAACATTGAATGTTTTGTCAACATTGAAGAGGCAGCAAACCAGCAAGATAGTAGCACCTCTTCCCTTCTAATTGATCTTTCTCCTATGCCCTTTTTTTCGCCAGTTATCGAATTCCACCAATTCCTTCTCGTATGCACTTTTGTTTTTTGCTGCTAACAGGCGTAATGTTGCTTCTTGGGCTTCTTACTGGATTTCAGCCGGAATGAAGAAACTCTCAGCCTTATCACTCATTTTTTGTGTCGATTTTGCAAGTTTTTTTACTCTTGTTGGTTGACAAATAAACACGTATGTCATAGAACTGATTCCAAGACGTTCGAGTATTCAGTTAATAATCAATATTCTTGATTAAAATAAATTTGTTTGTTTTTCAAATCCATATTTTTCACCTGCTCTCACATGGCTTTCACTCTCCTAATTGACCGATTTTGGCCGTGGTCGTGGATAAAACGTTTAAATACATTCGGGAAATTACCCAAACCGTTCTCGTGGATTAAGGGCTTGTTATTTTTTTTATATAATTAATAACTAATAATAATAGATATAATTAAATTACTTCTACAATAACAACAAGCAACGGAAAATGTAGCATAGTACTGTAAAATTAAATATGTGACAAAAATATCGTTATAATATTATTATCTCTGCGTGTTATAATAAAAAACATGTAGCCACGTAATATGCATATATGCATTTATAAATTATTCTGTAGAGAGTAGCTCTGAATTAAATTTGTAAAGACATCTAGCTTATTACGGCACAGACAAAGTTGCAATTAGAATTTTTGCGACCAGAATTTCAGGAGCATAATTACCAAGAATTTTAAAGTCTTGTCACGCATTAATCCAGCTTAATTTTCTAAACCAAACTGAAACTATAAACTTTTTATAATTAGAGTTAGATTATTTTCATACGTGTCATCACATTTTAAATTATTTAAATTACTTTTGTAAACCAATACTATTGCTGTACAGAATAAATTTGAAAACTAAATGAATTTTTAAAAATAATTTGAAGTTAGCAGATAGAGATTACAAGATAATCTTTAGATTAGTTTTAAAGAGAAATGCAAAATGTAAAAGAAAATTATATACATACCTAAAATACATACAGTGACACCCTACTTTTGATTTTGGTTTATATTAAGGCAAAATTTATATTCAAAATATATTGTAGCAAATGTTTGAAAGAGTCTGATGATGATTAAACTTATGTTAATTTAAGTATAGGTACGTCGTTTTAATTTCTTTTGGTTCTTTAAGATTTTGCAAACCTTAAATTAATTTTGATCAATTTGTTAGTGAACTATTGAATCAATTATGCACGATGTTAGAGGTTTGACTACCATAAATTTAACAGGCGATAGTATACATTAAAATGAACAAAAATACCTTATTTGGCATGATTTCTAAATCCAACAAAAAAAAAACAAATCTCCAATTTCATTTGTAAAAATTCGGTCAATTAATGGTTCTCAACATAATTTTCTGCATTGAATGACCATGTTTACCACTTCTTACATTTTATTTATGTTTAGTTTCACTAAAAACAATTATTTCCTTAATCAATAAAATTCGACAAAGTCTATATCACGGAATGTGACAACAGTCTGAGAAGTACAGTGATTACAGATCAGCTGGTATCTGAACTGCGAAGTGTCTGTTAATTGAAATATATCCACCGTGTGCCAAACTTCGAAATCTTAAATGGGAACCCAAATTTTTTATTGCAGTTTCTGATTTTACGTGAAAAACTGTATTCAGTGCCACATTACATTATTTCGATGAAAATATTTAAAACAATTAAAATAATTAAAATAATCAATACTTTAATGCTATATTGTACTATTGTTTAATTTTTGATGGATGGTTTTATTATCATGAAAAATAAGATATGTGAAATAAAAATTTAACAAGGGGTGTTTGTTGTCATTGGATAGATTTTTGAAAAATATTAAAAACGTATTTTTTGCTTTTTCATTTGAAAGTGTATTTCTCGAGATATTAGATCGTTTCCATAATTTTCCTAGGGTATCAGGATAAATCGTTTTTTTTCGATTATGGCATCTATCAACAATTCGAAAAAAATGTCCCGAATAAAAGTCACTTATTTTTTAATGAGGAATCCAAATCTGCAATAAAAAATGGGGGTTCTTATTTAAGATTTCAAAGTTGTCCCCCGCTCCACCCCCTAGGGTTGGGGGTAGGGTGTTTGGTGTCATTCGATAGATTTTTGAAAAAAATATTGATTAATTTTGATTAAAAATATTGAATACGAGTTGTTTAGTTTTGCGATCCGATGTAAATTTTGCGAAATATTCGACCGTCCCGCTTCATTTGGTACACGGTGTATAATAATAGCATAGTATTACGATATGTTATTAGTTTATGGAGAAGCTCGACGCAATTCTGCAAGAGCACGACGTATTTATTTAAATCGTTTCTCCCAGAGGCAACTGAGTAATAGGGACAAAATAACGGTGGACATATATTATAATTTTGTTTTGTGTTAGTTAGTACCTACATTACATTTTTTTGTACATAAATTATGATTATTTGTGCGACGTGAGTTTTCTTAGAGGTTTTATTTTTATTTTATTAGTTAAAGTAACTCAACATCTTCTTGATATTGATAGTGTCCAAAATTTTAAGTGCATGTACAGAAACTAACGGTGGTTTGAACATATGTTGTAACTATGTGTTATGTTAATTAGGTATTTAAAAATGGCATGTATTTTGATTTTCGGTAAGTGGTAGTTTTTTGAGATATAAGTGGTCTGCTTACTTCCTGCTCGGCCTAAGCGGCTCGACTTACAGGAAGCGACCTACATTGCAGCAGGTACTAGTAGTTTTTTGTACATAAATTGTGATATTTCTGAAACGCAAGTCTTCTTAGAAGTTTTTATTATTTATTTTTTAAATTCCATTTTGGTTTAAGCTATTTAAACTTAAAAAAAATCTACCAGTTTCTTAATTAATTAAATTCATTAGTTTTGACAATTGCTATTTATCTTTGAATTCTTTGTCATCACAAATAACAAGCTGGTATGTGGGCAAACAAGTCACAAACTTGACACTGCGTGTATTTCCACTGTTGCCACGTTGTGATAAAATTCCTTTATGTAGGTAATAACTTGACTTATTTTAAGAACGGTTTGAGTTATGCCTTTGTACTATTTAATTTTATCTATCTTATATTGAACTTATGGCAGCCAAACCTCTAACAGTCGGTATATTGCTTGCAGTTACAGCTACAATAGAATCAGTTCTATGCAAATATACTTAAAATAGACGTTGACTGTAGGGCGTAAAAATGTTTCAACTGTCAAAAAAGTAATTTCATTTCCAGGATTGGATAGGTCATCTATTAGCAAAAAAAGTGTTATTTATGAGTTATTTTCCTATACTTAGTAAATTGCCATAAATTTACTTTTATTAAGACGAAAGAAAGTTAGACAAATAAATTTCAGTTATAGTGATTTTAATTTATTTGAATTACAATAATTTTGAGTAGTTAAATGGTATTGTCTGAAGCTATTTATTTGTGGCATAATTTTAGTTTTTCTTTAGTTTTATTGGGTTTTTGCCACACTTCTGAAAATAATAAAGATTAATTAAATAAGCCCTTGCGCCAAACAGATCAGTCAAGGGTTATTTTTGAAACTAAGTTTGCCTAACCAAAAAATCTCACACTGAAAAAAGTAGATAAGTAAAAAATAACAAAAATCACATCACTTAAATGACACACTTCCGTATTTTTGACGTTTCGAAAATCTCTCTGTTTTCGTTTTCAAAATAGAAAAATATTAAACGTATGTCAAGTAAGTAAGTCAAATTTGTTTATCTGCTTCCATAGAGATGTTAAATGATTTTTATTTTATTGTTACTTACTTCTTCTTGATACAACTGTAGCCAACAATGATCGATGTTTACTGAACAGTTTGATACACACTTATCTCCGTTCAACAAAATAATCGCGGTCTCTTTTAATTTCAAAAATCCAAAATTTGCTAACATGCTTGGGAAAACGGTCATTTAATTCAATGGGGTTTGGCAAAAATTTTAGAGATGAAATATAACGTAACAAAAAGAAAATTAAGTGCGCGATTTAAGTGATGTGATTTTTGTTATTTTTTACTTATCTTCTTGTTTCAGTGTGAGATTTTTTGATTAGGCAAACTTAGTTTCAAAAATAACCCTTGACTGATCCGTTTGGCGCAAGGGCTTATTTAATTATTCTTTATTTTTTTCAGAAGTGTAGCAAAAACCCAATAAAACTAAAGAAAAAATAGTTATATGGTACCTAACATCATCAAGTCAGACTTAGGAGATCAGAAATCATACATTTTTCAAGTTAATATTATTGGTTTTAAAGAGGCTACTGTCAAAATCGCTCCTCAGACAACGTAGGTTGTCTAAGGCACTTTATATAATATAGTAGCTTATATGCAATACTGGTAGTTAGACTACAGTAAAACAATACAAAAATACACTAGTTTGAATTACCATGCTTTCTCCAAATTATAATATTAAAATTAACCAGAATAAAGTAAGATCACATTCTGTCCTACCTGAAAGTGTGTTTTGTATAAATTATTATTATTTCTAGATGGAACACAAAGTCTAGGCAAAACTGCTGTACCTTATTTTTATTATAGCTGCCTGCCGGTAGAGCGTCAGTAATGCGAGGGTTTATATTCAATTTGTAAACAAACTGCTCCTTTAGATTGTAGTCATTAATTTTTAACAATCCCCTGGCCTACGCGAATGTAAACATCTTAGTTCAATTTGCTCTCTCCAATTAAGGATTGTGACATAAGCGAGAAGTGATAAAGTCGGTTGTACCTTTTACATATTAAATGATTTTGATTGAAACATATTAGTTAGATGTTGAGAGAAGAGAGATGTAGATGATGTAGAGAGAACTCCTTGAGATGTTATCTAAAACAGAAAACAAAGACTCTTCTAACTTGCTGTAAAGTGCATTTTCCATTGCAAAAATGAGGCACTGTATCTTTATTTACAATATTTTTTAATCAAATATACGAGGGGGTACTCAAAAAAAGCGAATCAGTTGGCCATGTAGTGCTTGTGAGATACCATCGTAGCGGATAGAGTGGTTGTTTTCCTAACCTCCTTTAAACGCTCCCGGCAATTTTTCTATGGCGAACTTAAAGGAATAATGTGTGAACATCAACCTCTGTTTCCCGTCAAAGAAAACAGCGGTGGAAACAGTTTTAGTGCTTCGTGAAGCTTATGGGAAGGAAATCCGATTTAGAAGTGATCAAATGTCACTTGAAGATGATCAGAACAAACAAAAATGTTCAACAAGTGCGCGATGTCATTATGTTTGATCATCACAGCATTGAGTAGCTAATGTCCACAAAATATAGCCACGTTTAGTTCGAAATTGTGATATGTCTGATGGCTACTAGTTATAGGTCTTTCTGGTATAATTCAATGCTGGTAAGGAGTAATTGATTCCTGAATTTCCGCATTTGCAGGTATTATTCCTTAGCAGATCAACCAGACAATTCAAATTTCTTGGCTCCCAGTTGCTTCTCATAGTATCACTAGTAATTATAACTTTATTTTACTTACTAGTACAGGTCTTGCTTTCATTCTATCTGCATGTCGTTATCAGTTGTTCTCTTTAAGATATAGGTACATCTACATTATGTCTACTTCAGTATTTAATAAACTGAAATGACCTCTTAACTGTAACCACAGCCGTCATATTTGGGAGGGTCAACCTTTATTTATAATTTTTATCTCAACTTTTTTTTAATATTAAATCTAAAACTGTAATACATTTTAGATTACAACAGTACTTTTGTCGGAGAAAGACTTTTATTTAAACGAATTTGTATGACGAGGAGGAACAAGAAAGCTAGAAAAAAGAGGAGATTTTAGATTCGCCCCATCATCGAAAAGTATTTTAATGCTGTCACAAAATAAATTTTATGAGCTCTTACACTTATATCACTCAAAATACAAGATTCCATACAACAACGTTATTTAATGACTTAAGGTAAGTAAACAGAGATTGCTGATAAGCAAGGATGCTCGAGAGTCCAGCGAAATTGAATTAACAACACCAATTGCGGATCTTTGCAGGTGTCGCATAAATTTGTAGGTCACAATTGTTCCCCAACCGGCACGACCTGCTTTGACAGTCGTTGTAGGTGACGGTACGTGCTGGTACTGGTCTAATGTGGGTTGCTTCAGTAAATAATATGGATATATTTCACGAGCAGGCTTTTCTGGTCCATGCTGCGCTGATCCATGTAGGTATATTGTGCGCGATATTTTAGAATCCCTTTGTCCACAATCTATATGAGGGCAAGGTTGCATATTTTGTCTAAAATTAATGCATTTTTCTACAACCGGTTTGCACTACACTGTCAATATAGGAAATACCCATCATGTTGTTATTGGGTCATCTATTAAAAATAAGAACGACAACTCTTTATTTGACAATAAAAAAATATACATAGAAGAATTACCCAAATGAAAAAAAATATATTATAATGTCAACGTCTATTACTTTATAAGTCTGACGGCAATGGCGTATTAACTGAATGCAAATTCGGTGGTTTGACCAGCAATATATTGTGATTTTATGGAAGAACAACAGTAATATTTTCTTGGTTATTAATAAATATGTGAACTACAAGTATTCATCATTTTCTTTGTACTTGAATTTTAATGTTTATAGAAATACCAAATTCTATTAATAACAGCATTAATCTAAGAATGTAATTTTATTTTTTTGACCCACAAATCCCTTAAAATTTTCATGAAGAATTTCCTTACCGATAACGTCAAATTACATTTACACCCACTTTTTTCTCAGGGAATCTCAAATCTGACGAAAATTTTACACGACACGCTGTCTGCTTGAAGTACTTGTATGCCTTTGACTTGAATTGGTATTGAATCATACTCACTGTTCCTTACCGACCCGGGTTAATTTAAATCTTCTTTTAAGGGCATACCCTTTGTCTCCATTCCATTAGCTCAACTTTTGTTTGGTATGCTATTCTACTTCAAAGACTACGGAACATTTTGTTATACTGAAAAATCTCACCACTTACGCTATTTATATAGGAACCATGTATTACTGTAATATTGTACATACAAGGTTAGCTATGACTAAGTACAAATATTTTAAGAGGAGATAATATAGAAAAATAAGAATTAACGGAATGATTCTTAAAAAATAAGCCAGCGACACCAAACCTTAAAATTTGTTGTCATAAGTGAAATCCTGTGTTTGCGTCCTGATTTTCTGTTTTCCTTCATGTTTTTGTTACATTTCTTAAAAATTTTGAATATTTCATAGTAATTAAATAAAGGAATTTGTGTCGGGTACGTATCTTTCCCTATAATAGGTATAGTTCGGCGGTTGTTTTTTTTAGGATATCGATATCGATAAGATTGCCGCAGATGCATTAGAATAAATGGGCATTTTATTTAACTGTACAAAGAGTATGTTTTGTTGGTAGTGGGTAGTGGTTGTAATGAGTGAAAATCTAGTTCTGATGTTTGAAAATAAAGAGCGAAAAACGAATGCAAAATACTGCAGCTAATTGGATCAGCTATTACCTATCAAGTACCTATTATTAATAATAAAAATATTCATTTTCATCGTGTCTGCATTTGGAAACGCTAAAAACAACGGCTGCATGTTGGCAGACTTAAGCCATTGCTTTTTGCGACAAGTGTCGCGTGTTGGGATTCCAAGGTAAAGTAATAGATAATGTATCTTAGTATTTTATAGGTATGGTACAGGCCCAAATTATTTTAAAGGCGTTACAAAATTAGATTTTTTTTAGATTGCACTAAAATTATATAGTTAATTAAAAAAAGGTAATAAAAAAACGCTAAATGACCTCATTGGAGCGACCACAAACCTAATGCCATCGGAAACAATCTAGTTAGACCATAAGGTATTAGATGACATTTACTTATATTTTATGATTCGATTATCAATTTGGTTTCAGATAACATAAATCAACTCTATCAGCTCTATTGGGGGTAGTTGCATCGGTGCTGGAGGGCTTTGATGAGGGTCACCTCACCAAGGCTTTTGACTGTGTCGATACCAATATTCCTTTTATGGATATGGCATTTGGTGTAATATGTTAAATCTGATTTCTTCTTACTTGACATCCAGATATCAGTAGCTTTGTTTTAGCATTATTAAGGACTGGTTTCAAACTATCAGAGATTGTTGAACCAAGTGAATCTTGTATTCATATCGCTAAAGATATAGTAGCAACTTAATTGACTGACTACATTTGACAGTTTGAGACAGTCCCAAACTGTTTGCTAAAACAAACCTAGTGTAAATGAATTTATATCGGGTCTATTGTCCATTAAAAATGGTGTTCCCCAAAGCTCTGTCTTGAGTCCCGTTCTTTTCTTTTTCTTCATTAATGACCCTCCCTATTCTATCAGTGAGGATTTCTGTGTACTGTTGGCTGACGACACAACATTGCTTGCCAAGGGTGAGGTAGCTTTGGGCAATGACAGATTGACTATTGCCAAGGATTGGTTCACCTGTAATAAGTTAAATAATTGGTCTCCGCAGGTTGATTTTATCTGTTCGAAGCTTCCATCACAACTGTTTTGTTTAAGACAGTTAAAGAGAACATTAACCTGTGATATGCTTCGTCAGGGGTACTATGCTTTGATACACTCTAATCTGTCTTATAAAGTTCTACTCTCTTTCTCTCTCTCTGTCTCTATACTAACACTGTGACTATTTTTCTTTCTAGGTTTTCATAAAAAAAGAACAATTAACTGCATGCACTGGAAAACAAACTACTACTGAATTTTATTAATTTTTGATACACCGATAAAAGTTACTGTCTGAAGCTATTTATTTGTGGCATAATTTTAGTTCTTCTTTAGTTTGATTAGGTTTTTGCCACACTTGTAAAAAAAATAAATATTTATTAAATAAGCCCTTGCGCCAAACGAATCAGTCAAAGGTTATTTTTGACACTAAGTTTGCCTAACCAAAAAATATCACACTGAAAAAAGCAGATAAGTAAAAAATAACTTCACTATCGAGCACTTGCCGTATTTTTGTTGTTTCAAACAACTCTATGTTTTTGTTCTCAAATTTATTATAGAACTTTATACAATAATGACATTGGAAATAAAATTATATGTTTATTAAATAAACGAAATATCTAAGATCGTACGAAAACTCATTTATAGTAAATAGTAAAAAAAATAAATTAGGAAGATTGAGCATGTGTTACATTCAGCAAACGTATTTCAATCACATCAATTCATATTTATTATGGAAGTCTCGCGGTTAGATCCTATTCCTTTCATATGTAATCATATTTTGGTTAGAATAGAATAAATATAACCCCTGTAGATACCAGCAAAGAAACCTATTGCATTTAGGTCCAACAAAGCCAAAGGAAAAAACTGTCATTAAAATAAATTTAATGAATAATGAATGAGTCATTATCGAATGTTTGCAGAGTTACACAAACAGAAAGCTAAGGACCTTTCGTATAATTCTGAACGGATTTCACATTGTCGATAATGACTTTTAGATTGAAATGGGGAGGTATCCACTCCCACAACTCTGATTCGGTCGTTTTCTCTAAAATGATAGATGTAGCGTTTATCCGACAGACATTTTTAAGCTATTAGTGTTCGTGGTCATCCTATAAGTATAAAATATTTTACAGTGATTTATTGATGATAGAGTTGAGACAATACAGTGAAAACTTGAAAGACGGGGTGAAAAATCTGAATTGTTTGAAGAAAATACTTGTCTAGACCCTCAATGAACAATCATTTACATTAAATCTGAATTAAATAGAATAATTGATCAGAAATTCAAGAGAGGAAAGTTAAATTATCAGTATTATCCAGTTTTATACCAACCTACGGTGCAAATTCACACCGCGAAAAAAACTAAAAACCCGGCACGAAAAATATATTTATCCACACTCACAATGGTCACAGCTTACTTATTGCATTCTAAAATGATGGACCATGAACTAACAGCTCCTGTGATGATACGTGATACGTTTGCAACTGAGTGTGGACGCTTTTGCATTCGCGTTTACACACATTTACCTACTCTAAACGGAGAAGCATGCGCGAAGCCGCAAAGAGGCCGCGAAGCACACGCGAAGGCATCTACATTTACACGGAATCCGGGCAAAGAAAATTTCTTTTAAAAGTACTATAAAGAAACGCAAAAAATATACCATTCCATAAATAAAAAATAAGTAAAACGTCCTACCTAACTCGAAACCTGTGTTACAGATATGTAAAATAAATCAAATTACCACTAAAATTGTTAATTTCCCTGTTTCAGCGTTTTTCTGCAAATATTTACAGATTTGCTGAATTTATTTTGAATGCATTATAAAATATATTTAATTCCTTTGTAATTGTAAAATTATCTATTACTAGAAAATAATCTTTAAATATATTTAAATGTAATTGTCACATAATGACTGATTTGCACTATTTCGAATGTCATAATTATTATATTATCCCACATGTGCTTCTTGAAATTTATTACCGCACTTAATGCGATAATGACATTGCAAATTAAATTAGACGTTTATTAAATAAACAAAATATGTAAGATCATACGAAAACTCATTTATTGACAGTTTGATTTATTGATTAGGTAGTTTATTAAATCGTGGAATCAGTTTTGGCACATTGCCAAAAGAATTTTTACCAATAGGTTGTTTGCAACTTTATATTGAAAAAAGAAACGAACATGATCACAGTTTTCATTTCTTAATTTAACATATCTGCTTATCAGTTCTGTTCAATTCAAGTTAGCAATATTTTCAGATGTTACAAAAAATTGTCTAAACATTTTTGTTTTGGTAGCATAGTTCTTCATCTTTCACATGTTCTACAAGCAGCTTTGTTGAGTTGTGCTGACATACACTCGCAAAACCAACCTAAAATAAATATTGGTTATAAACCTTTTTTACTTAAAAACATATTTATAATATTTATATATATATTATAAGTACTTTATAATAGTGACAATTTTAGTTGCTGTATAAATATTCTTATAATGATTTTATGACTTAAGCTATTTTATACGATTTATTTCGGGAACGTTTTTGTAGCTGTTATAAACTATGAATTTGCTAGTTGAAATGTCATATCCAAAGGTATGTAGATCAAGTTATGATAATAATTAAAAACTTTATGTTTTGTGTTGAAAATGCTATGCCGAACCTTGCATTTGAGGCATGCACTTGATCCGTAAAGTTTATGAACAGAAATTCATCATCGTTTGCATTAATGTAACATCTGGATATTTTCTGCTTAACACCTTAAATTTTTTAAGTTTGTACCCTTCTCGTTTTTGCTTGAGGAATGTAATCAAATTTAAGTATTTTTTGATATCGATATTCTTCTTGAGTAAAATTTATGTTCTTATCATTGAGTAATAGCACCAAAGACATAAAGGCTTCTGCGTTTTGCTTAATTCGTTGAAATATACTAATAATGCTTTCTTCTTAGTTATGTTAAATATCGTTTTATCTCTCCATATTTTTTTTTACAGCGACCAAATGCTCGTTTGTATTTCTTCCGTAATTTCTCTGGCACGAGATCGAACTCATTTTACACTGTCGCGACCATTATGAGAAAAAATAATTCCATAACAGCTATACATTTATCCCCGTACTAGAATACAAATGATACGTGTTTGATGCGTATTTATTAATTACTTACAGATTTTGAAAACCTATTGTAAAAACACTCTGCCCTCCTCTTCTCCTTAAAAATGCATTCTTAACTTAATACCAATTATAATATTTAACAACCTACAAGAAGCAAAGGATTTGTGACATTAACATTTGGAAATAATTAGACTTAACAGTACATTTTTTTACCAATATCTTAGTAATACGAAAACAATTTTTTAATCTCATGCAGTGCATGAATAACATATACAACAACATTCTTCCTTTTTTGCAAAAAAATATGATGACGTATATCACCCACCAAAATTGTTAATTTTACACAATGTTATTAAAAATATTATGTTATTTAAATTTTATATAACAAACAGCAAAATATATAAATAAACGACCATAAATACAACGATAGGTACACCTGTCATATTTACAAACCACCAGAAACCTCACAAACTAATTTATAGATATTATAACACCATACATAATATTTTTGAAGTATATTATTAGTACTTACTTCTGAACCAAAAATATATTATTTCAAACAAAATATAAAAATATAAACACTTGTTCACTTTACAAACTATTTTATAAATAAAACGAATATATCATTCCAGAAGTTTTAAATAACGAATAAACACTGGTCTCTACAGCAAATAAAAATTTTTGATAAATAAAATGACAGTATAAAAATATCTTTATAGGTACTACATAAAATACATACATAGTCAAAACAAGATTTAAGTTCAAAAACAAATAATTGTAAATGCTTCTTAAAAAAATTATTGCTGTAAATATATTTTTTATCTGGTGTAAATGTCTTAAATATTACCCACAGGTAAAATAACATTTCTACACAGTATGTATTTCAATGACAAGCGATTACATCACTTGTGATATCTGTGCTTGTGTACAATAAAGTATTAAATTTTAAAATTCACTTCCTGTAAGTCATTAGTTTACTTGTAATTATTAATATGATTTCTGAAACATAAATTATTGTCATAACTGTACTCCAATATTGTCAAAACGGTACAGATAGGTACACAAATAATTATGTTACTGCGGTAAGTGAACTTATTTATTTGTCTCCACTGAATACGTCAAGAATAAAGGCGCAATGTGTCGAAGGATATCGTAGGTACAACAGTTCAGTTTGATGGCATTATGTTTTGTGTGATGGTGTGTATTTCGAAATGGCATAGTAAGCGCTTCGAGCAACTTTAATAACTATGGAATACCATTATTACATCAGTAGGATTCAACCCTAAGCACTTAAATGAAAGTTCTGGAAATGCTATGTTTTTATTTGATAACCAATATTTCAGTATAATTTCAAAATTAAACCATCTGTTTTACTGCACCATCCTTCTATTCATTCAAGAATGGTTATGATTGTCACCATGCTAATTTGAGTGCGTGAGTTTGTTTGTTATTCCGTATGCGGGTATGATCTGTTTCGATTTCTTATTCATTATTTAAATTCTGCAGTGTATTTTCAATCACTTTCCAGTGTTTTTTAATTATATTTGGATTTTTGGAAGTAGGTATATACTTTTTTATATGATTTTTATTTGCCTGTCTTCAGATCATTTCTGTTTGTGATAAATAAAATTCATGAAAAAATAATGAAAAAATCATATTTCTCTTTCACGACGTATCGGTAAAGTTACAGTTGAAAATAACATTTTCGTGTGATGACTTTATACCGACACACTTTGTATTCCTATCCACAGTTTTCACAACACTTGTTTACGTTTACCTATCCCTAGCACGACAAAGTTTCTTTTAACAGTTTTTTACAGAACATCCTAATTATACCGGGTGTTCCTCTAAGACTTTCAGTGCGAATATCTCAGAAACCATCATAGCCAGTGTGACGAAATTTGGTATACAGACACTAGATGGCGCGTAGAATTCGATGATGGCATTAGTTTTTTTTTACAGGATGTTCGGTTTTGCAGAAAATGAATTTAATTTTGATTTTTTTGGTAGCGAACCTCAGCAAAATTTGTATTTAAATAGAAATATCTTTAATTATGAACACGTTCTGATAAAAAAAGTCACGAAAAATTTTTTTATCTTGTCATAAAAAAAAAAACTCCTATGAAAAGTCCTCAAATTTCATTGTTTTGTCATGCCAAATGAGAACAGCCATGAGTCCAATTTACACACACATAACTACCGCATGGATAGACATCAAAACGTGAAGTGACAGAAACTGTCAAAGCAAGTTTGAGTATTTTTGTAGAAATTATATTATAAATATTATGTAATACCACGAGGTACCTACATTAAATGTGCGTACGTATTTGCAATAATGATATAGTTTTATTAAAAGAAAATGGAAGTTTGAGCAACCTTATCTGTAATGAATACTCAGAACACAGAAAATTGTGAAACATTTGCCGTTTTTTTAATTGCATCTTCCTTACGATACAGTAATTCTTATCGGGAATTATTATTATTATTATTTTTCACCATATCACTCTCAAACTAATAAATTATTACGTGCAAACAAAGCTGAATTTATGAACATCCTCTCCCTTGGGTCGACTTGAAGCGCGCAAGCGCTGCGAGCTATGTATGGACAATCTAAACTTGTGGTTGCTTAACCTAGAATTAAAAATAATAATAACGTGCCGGCAACAAGTGGTAGAAAGGCTTTAAACTCTAGAAACAATCATAAATAATGATTTAATGGGTTCCTTGAGTGAATACTTCAGTTCCAGTAGCATAAATAAAAATTCACCTGCTTCAAAAACGATTCCACATTTATCAAATCTGAGTAGAATTTGGAGACCTATTCCTACACAAATTAAGTACATTAATACAATAAAAGATGATAACATAAGGTCTTTAAGTACGATTAATGGTAGCTTGCCTAAGGAAAACTGTAAGTACAGAACAAGAATGTCAATGTTGTAGGTAATTGCAACTTGCATATTGCTTTTGACCTTTTGAACTGTAGGGTTATATTTATAAGAAACTGCTAATTTACCCATATACGAGAATTATTTTTACTTAATTGCTTTCAGATGGAGAAGTTATTGGGAAATTTCTGGCTTACTTTCAAGAGCAGGGATGAGAAGGTATTTTCCAATATTTGTAGAACAGAAAGAACAAACGTAAAAATATCCACAAAAATGTTATGTCTCACCAGCATATCTTTAATAGATAGCAACCAGGAAAACAAAGTACTCTTATGGAAACAAGTTGACATACACAGTTACGTTATTCATTGGTTAAAAGATTCGATAAGATACTGAAGAAGCCAGATGCCAAGATTAGTTTCTATTCGTACGACAGATAGATGAGAGAGACGAGGAAAATTTTGCTAGAAAACATTAGACTTTACGTTTTGTCATAAATAAGGACATACCTAACTTTCTGTACTTGGTTTAATTATTTAATAAAATTAAAGTGCATGGAATGTGTAAGTTAACTAGTGAACTAAATAAAAATGTAAATAATGCAAGTATAACGGAAATTAAAGTTTATTAAATTGTTAGTAAGTATTATTATACACTACAGCAAATACCACTTGTGTTTAATAATTTTATAACAAAAGTAAGATGTCTAAAATATAAATTTCACTGAAGAATTAAAATTCAGTTCTTAAATAAGGTAAGTATGATTCATTGCGAACAGTATTCTACAAGGACAAAATATTCAAAAATGTTACTGAGTGATTTTTATATTTTATTATATCTACCAGCATAATTTCAATTAAAAATAATCCTACCTGCGTACATAGTGGTTTATTTGTTTTATTAGTGACTAAATTGATTAACTTGACCCTTCATCTTTAAGTATTCATTATTTCTTAAACATTTGTTTAATAATTTGTGTAGAATAAAAACCAACAAATACAGACTTTAATTTATTAACAATAAAATAAAATTACATTAAGTATCTACATTATTACATCTGGTTTGATATTAAACAGTTATTCTGTACATATTCTAATTTCTATTACAGAGCAACGTTCAATCTGAGGGATGGTCATGCATGTACGATTACAAACAAATCCTGCCATTTCATTGTTCGATACCAACCTTATTACATTATGTTGTGTATATTGTAACAACAGTTAGCTTTCAACATTTTTAAGATATTCTAACGAGATGTTTTCATACTGTACATAGAATTATGAAATTAGTTTATTTTTCTTAAATTTATTCGTTTAGAAATTTTAAAACCCACGACAGACAACTGAATTTAATGTCTTATAGAATACTTTTCAAAGTGAGTTAGAGACTTCTTTATAATATTATCCTGATCCATCATTCCATATTCTGAATTATTTGCAAGAAAATGTCTAATATTTTTTGCTTATTCTTTCTGGTGGCAGTCTGGCACTAGGTACTCACACATAACTGAAAGATAAAAACAACAATTACAAATTATTATCTAGCTTTAAATGACTACTTAATAGGTACCTACTGGGTATAGTACGTCTGCAGGTGATTCTTCCTAGCAAAAACCAGTTGCTTTATTTTAGTTCTGTATCATATGAAATACAAACATTGTAGTTCATTGTTTACTATTTTACAGATGTAGAGTTCTTCTTAAACATATTTTATTCATCAGGAACAAAAGTAAAGTGCTGAACTGCTGAAATATGTGGACACAAGCAGAAGTAATCTCAATAATTTCTAGGTTATGCTTTCGTAACATTTCTTTTGTGGTGCTGGGGTAGGTTCCAATCTGACTCTCAACGACAAACACGTTCACATTATAATAAAAAAAAGTTTTAGGAATCGTTTTGTTCGAATTTAGTTGTTGCTAAATAAGTAATCAATAATTACAGCAGTTGCAAAGAGAGATATTCTTTAGGTACTTACACAATTTTGTAAATTATTTTGTGATGAAAAATACGGGTACCTAATTATTATGTATACTGTAGTAATATAAGAAAAGCAATTTACTGAAGTTTTATTACATTATAATGGAACAATTTAAAAATATCCACAGATATTTTACAATATTCACACTGTAACCCTAGCTGTAGCGGTAGATTGTACCGACAAGGCGACCCCAATGCTCCAAAAGGTTCAACTTAAGTCTAAATTTTTATCGACAAGTCTCAATAACACCATTGTGCATACGTAAATTGCATTAAATACATTATTTAGCGTTATTTCTGTAAAGTAAAATACTTTATGCCATTAATATTTGACAATTCAATGACAATCCATAGTTTTGACGTTTAGCGATGTTAGTTTCTTCTGTGTAAGTCTGGCTCAAGGCTATGCACGTTTTACATGACAAAACAATGAAATTTGGGTACTTTTTGGAGGCATTTTTATTGTTAAATTTTGAAATTTTTGAATGTTTATTTATCAGAATGTGTTCATAATTAAGTATATTTCAATTTAACCATAAGTTTTAGCATGGTGACAACCAAAAATCAAAATTAAATCGATTTCTTGGAAAATGGAACACCCTGTATAAGAATTGATTTTATCATCAGATTCTACGCGCCATCTAGTGTCTGTATACCAAATTTCGTCGCACTGACTATGCTGGTTTCTGAGATATTCGCACTGAAAGTCTTAGAGGGAACACCCGGTATATACTACGTGCTGTGAAGAATGTTAGAAAAGTATGTATTTTCGTAAGCGTGTTACATTTTCGACACGAAGCAAATAACTATTATTCTGAATATCAAAAAGTCTGATTTAGTTTTTTTTATTGATTTAATATTCAAAATCTCTAAGATGGAATGACACTACAAACACTTACTGAAGATGTGTTCATGTAAAGCTGTGCCCCGACCAAATTTTGTAGAATTAAATTATATTATTATAATATATTATTCAATGAGAATGTAATAATTGCTGTAATTTACGACCGTAAAGGTTACGGTACGAGCTGCAGACGAATGCTGTAAATCACTCGAGTGAATTTCAGCTATTATAAGCCAGTAGAATACTTTGTCCGCGACTACTAACAATATTTTAACAAACCTTTTACTGAAAACATTACATAATATTTGGACACGCATAACTAATTTTCCCTGTTCATTGATCGAGGTGGATGTCATTATCAGGGCGCACGTAGCATACTAAGGTAACGTTTGTAGAAACCGAGTTGCAAACATGTAAAGAGTTAAAATCAACATATAATCTTATACTGGCCATTTATAATATCCAACATCATGTGAAAAATCTAATTTGGCATCAAAAAGATCAATAACGTCAAGAAATCCCAGATTGATCTGCAAAACGGTATAAATTTTTTTCTTCACACGTTCAACACTAGGTAAGTCCTTATAACAGGGAAATAAACTGTCGCATATAAAAAACATAATTTACTGCGTTACTTATTGAAAATCCTGATGCTATCACAGTTGTTTCAAGACAGTGAATAACTGAAGCTAACCGTGAATAATTAAAATATATGTTTGCCAAGTCTTCGCGAATTCTAAGATCGTTAAATGTCCGTTTTTATGCCGTCAAAATAAACATGGTAATTTAACATTGCTTCTAGCTACGTATCCCAACGTACGATTTCATTGCAACTGTTTTGTTTTACGAGTGGTAACCTGCTGCCAGTAAACATCTCTAAATAAAAATAAGACACCTGGGCCTCGATTCTCGAATGCAGTGACACAAATTCTAATGATAATAATTCTTTCCACTTAAAAAATTCCTGACTATATTATTATTTATGTGTATAGTTACAACTCTTGCAACTTTATATTTCTTTAGTAAACACCACGTGAGCTAATTCCCCAATTTTTTCTGGGAAATAACTACAGTGAGAATGATCAAGAATACAGATTTGCATTTTCTGATGAGAATTTACGTCACTTACGCCAGAGAATATGTTTCACTAAACTCGAGAATCGAGCCCCTGCAGGTAAATAAATGAAATATTTCTGCCGATTAGCTGACATGAATGAAGATTAAGTTTGTTTTATTATAAATAAAGTATATTTAAATATTAAGGTCGTCGCGTCGCCAAGTCCGAACCTGGGATCTGCAACCGAAGAGCGGGCTTTACTCATAACATGAATATGACATACAATTCGTAACTTTTTACTTCAAGTTTTACATTTATCGTTCACTTGACAAATTTAAAAAAGCACATAAAACTCTAATTAGTAAACTTCTACCATACTTCGGAAAAATTTTAATATTGCGGTAACTGGTATAGTGGTGAAACACACTTTCTAAAAATCTTCATTTTCAAGCAGAAGACTCAGGCTTTTTTTGGCCGAATGTCACTTACTGTTTTTGCGACCCTGAGAGTAGACTTATGTCTTAAATGTACAAAATCTCAGCGTACATGCATGAACAATAAATATCTCATTCAAATTGAACTTACAAGAGCGGGAACATTCGTAAGCAAGCTTTTGTTATGTCGAAGACCTGTCTATATCGCAACAGCATTCGTGGAAAATATGGTCTTCCTCTCGCACGCTCTTGCTCACTTTTTTTATCTGGTTGCAGCTTAAGGAATATTATAGCAGATAGAACATGGCGTAGTGCTTTTTTTGATGCCAACAATGAACGGTTTCTGGGCAATTTAGAATGACTGATGAATTAGAACTAAGTGAGATATGTATTGGATAATACAGCTGTGTGACTATTTAGGGAGAACAAAGTCAATCCTAAAAAACGCCTGTAGTTGTAAATACAGTGCTTTCGAAAAGTAACAAATAAATTCATTATTTTTGAAATTGAGAAGTTTTCGAAAAAAATTTTTTAAAATCTTCAAACATTATTTTCTTGAAATTTTTGTTATGTAACACCATAATTTTTCATGATGTATGTATGTAGAATGACACGTTCTTTCAAATGGCATGGTCAACATTGGGGAATGATATTTAAAGAAATTGTCAATGACGTCATATCTAGAACAACGATGACGTCACAAATGTCAAAAAGTACCTTTTTTGAAAAACAAAATCGACGTGACAGAGGATTTTTTCGAAAACTTCTCAATTTCAAAAATAATGAATTTATTCCTTACTTTTCGAAAGCACTGTATAACTGCACGGCAAAATACACAACATATATTTTTTTATTTCATGGAAAAAAATAATTAGGAAATATACTTTGGGAATTTTCAGTCATTAATAATATATGAAAATATGGACAGATAAATTTTTAATCACTGTATTTGAAGTACTTCTTTTATCTATCCAATTAAATTAATTGTTTTTCCATGTGGGTTATATCTAAATAAATACATTCACAATATTATTTATTAAAAAAAATCAAAATATACATATTTAATATATTGAAACAATATATTCTATCCTATTTCATATTTTTATGCACAGTATAAAAATACTTTGGTGAAAAACATATGTAGTAATAAACTGATAATAATAAATTATAGAGACAGACGTTTTTAAATGTTTTTAAAAAATGATAATAAATTAATATTCATGGTGTTTATTAAAGAATGGCCATACTTTAAGGCTATCAACTTATCTTAGTACCATCTTGCTTCGTTATGAAGTTATAGGCCCGAGAAAGTAGTGTTTTTATTTCATTTTTACGCTAATTTATTTATTTCTTGGCAAATCATATTCAAATTTTGTACAAGAAGGTTTTTTTGTATGATACACACAAATATCTGATATTTGTTTTAAATGTACGGGGTGTTCTCAGCGCCGGTGCCACTATCTTTTTTCTTTATTTTAGATTATTTTTTAGGGAGGGAGATTTTTGGAAAATGATTAGTTATTTTGAAACAGCATTCTGTTAGTTTTAAAAAAGCTGTACTTTTTACATGTTTATATTTTAGAGCATTTAAAGTATGAATTATTCTACAATCTCGGATATTTATTAAACAGTTGGCCATACTATGAGCTAGCTTCCTTAGATGGTAATAAATTCTCGACTAGTACAACTTTGTTTCCTTAAAAATTTATAGACTCGAGAAGTTATTTAAAGAAAAACTTTATCAGACCGATAACTTTTTAAGGAAGAAAAGTACTTACTAAAGTAAGTTAACTTAAATCACCTCATTTTCGTTCAAGGATGTTAACATTAAAGTTCACTGTTTTATGAATACCCGAAATTATAGAGTAATTCATACATTTACAACTCCAAACTTAAATGCAGTTTTCTCTAAAATGATGCATTTTGGCAACATGTAACAAGTATAGCTATTTTAAAACTGAAAGCTGCTTCAAAATAATTAATCATTTTCCAAACATTTTCCTCCTTAAAAAAAAATATCCAAGCAGGATGATACTAAGGTAAGTTGATTTAAATCACTTTATTTTTGGCCCATTCCTTAGTAATCACCCTGTATGTAATAAATTTCTCCCTAAAAAAATATTTAATTATCCTATTCCTGAATTTATAATTTCTAAAAAAAAATTATTTTAAACATGTAATAAATAAACTGTATAAAGCTTAGCAAATAACAAAATGCGACCTTACGACCTAAGTTTTATATCTATGAAAATAGATATTTTTTATAATTTAACTGTACTAGCAAATATTTTTACAACACAAACTTACTTAGTGCTAGATATAAAATTGTTGAATTTTATTTATGCATGATGCACAATTATTGTTAAAATGTTGGGGTAGGATACTAACAAAGACGTATTTTACAAACGCTTTTAAAAAGTTATTATTTTATTTGGGTCAAATTTAAAGAGTAACAATGAATAAATAAAAAGTTATGATATTTTTTGGGTTTTCTTTTGTTTTACATGTTAAATTTTTGGAGATTTCGCTACTTAAAAACAGATAATTTCGTGTTGAAATATATGGCGACCTTAATAATAGTGACTCAATAACATAAGGAATTAATAATTTTAAATCCGAACATAAATTTTTAACCCTCTTCGAACGAAATGGTTAATATTCTCATAAGTGTAGCTATGTGGTCCACTATGAATATTAATTCAGCGAAAAATTTAACACTCAATATTTTGTATAGTCTAATAAGAGCTAAATATGTAAGTCAAATTTAACTATTTAAAATTCTCCTCTGTATCCCTTAATTAAAAAGTATATTATTGTTAAAAATACTTCCCACGAAGACAATTTTCTTTTAAAGAAAAATTGATAGAACCAATTAATGAGGGGCAAAGATCAAACACTGAATTCCTTCGTTTTGGTATCCCTTGCTGTGACTAATTGTTTTTTAACGCAAGATAAACAAGTTTAACATTAATTTTAAGCAATATAAATCGCATTTTACAAATGGAAAACTCTGTAGACCCTTTTAAAGAAATTTATTCGATATATATTTTTGTTAACTAAAATATCTGTTAAGGTGGCCATACACGAGCCTGCTTGCCAAAAGGCCAACCTACCGCCTTGTGTAATAGAAAGATTAATTTTTTTGGACGTGAATGATTCTCCAAATCGAATTATTGCAGTTGAGTTGCATTCAAAAGGGAAGGTAGGCCAATTTGTCGGAAGGCTAATTCTGTAATCGTTCGGCTCGCTGGGTTTTGTTCAGTTTTATATTAAAGTAGTATTTTATACATGACCTTGCTTTAATAAGAGTGACAATTATTGTTCGGATATATAACAAACCAAAGATAAAGCGCAGACGTTTTGACATCACATAATAACCGAATTACAGCTGGTCAACTGGCATCATGATTATAGAAGTTATCTACGTATGGACGAAAATTCATATACGGAATTACTTTGAAAATGCCACGTTTTCATATCAGTCATTTTTTAATAAAATATAATTTATGTATCAGAAAACGACAGAATATGTTGACCGAATTGTTTCCCGTCGTTCTAAAGTAAGAAACGCACTAGGCGGTCGCGGTCTAGGCGCACCCTAGACCATACTTATCTCTTCTCTTCTAGTGAACCTTAAATGTACACGTTTGTACTAGTAGGTCGGAAGCTGGACTCGCTCGCGTCGCGGTCTCACCGAAAACTTTTTGGAAAGTTTCGACCAGTCGAGTCAATTAAGTAAAAGAGCAAATAAAAATACATCTTCCACAAAACATATGTTGATATCTATATAGTACAGTAGAACAAGTTAAAAGCGCACAGAGACGACATAGTCTACTGATTTTGTAAAACTCCGTGATCAGTTCGGTACGGAGCAGTCCGCGATGTGTATAGACTGCGATCTCATAATGTGTTCTCCCCTTAACTCTCAGTCTGAACCCTCTCCTCATACATACACGATTCGACTTGCATGCGAGAAAGCAAACCGGATGGCAACATTTCAAGCGCTGGCAATTTTTCGGGAGACCGAAAGTTCAGGTTGGGCCTTTTGGCCAATACAACCACTAACGTTACGGGTACCACATCGTGTATGACCACTGTAAAAGAAGTACTTACGTAATTCGAATAACTACATGTTTCTCCGTATTTTATAAAAACAGAAAAATGTATTTCTCAAGCCAATGGTATAAATACATCTGGAGCCCTCCAATAGAGATTTCTACATTTCTAGGATTGCAAAATACGGAGCGTATATGAGACACTGTTTAAACCATCTCTAAAAAACAAATAAGTATTAGCTGCAAAAGTTATGAGGCAGGGTGAAACTGATTTATAACAGTGAGAATCTCGTGGAAAATATTGGTAGTTAATTTTTCTATTCAATTAATAGGTACTTGATGATTGTATTACTCGTAAATTAATCTAATTTAATTCTACTTGAATTAATATCTAAGTAATTGCTAAGATTTTTTTCAGGTTTTTACTCTACTAGCTCGGTCAAGTAACATTTATCTTAACTAGTGTTGCATAATGCATGGCGTTATAATATAGATAGTAGATAATAGTTATTTACCCAATACGTTGTTAAGTTTGTATAATCACATTAAGTGCGATATACTGGGTGATTCAGAACATATCTAAAAAAGTTTGGAATAGATGATTCATGAAGAATGGAGTAAACATTTAAAAAAAATGTGATGCCAGCCTTTACATTAGTTTTTAAACTGTCAAAAATGGCTTACGTGTATAGCAACTCGGAGTTGATGAATATCGTTTTAATTATGGCGATGTGAGAATGCTTTAGCAGAACGATTTCCCGGTAAACATGTGCCAAATGCAGCTACTTTTTCCGCGGTGCACCGTGAATGCAAGTGTAGTGCAACGCAACTGACATTTGAAACCGAATCTTGGAAGAGATTTAGGTCCAGGGCGTCCACGGGGTATTGCAGCAGTGTGCCGTATCATACACGAGGCTCAATTAAATCCGTACCATCTACAGCGTGTTCAAGCATTAATACCAAGGGATTAGACGACCGGTACCATGGCCGCCACGATCTCCTGACTGTAAATCATTTAGCCTTCTTTTTGTGTGAGTATTTACCAAAATTAAGTGGACATCTATTATTGATTATTGACGCAAACGTATCATAGTTGCTGCCAATAACTTACGAGTTCAAAACGGACAAGAAGCAGAAACATTTGTGTTAAGGCGGCTACTCACTACGCGGGACTTGACAAGTACTTGCGAAGTACTTGACAAGTAGCGAGTAGTATGTAGGGCGACTCGCACTGACTTGTACAAGAACTTGCACTTCCCATCGGTTGTCGGAAAACGGGTCCAAGTCAAAGGCATCGAGTAGATTATTTCCGAGTTTGTTTTGTCTGCGCTACACTATGCGGGTTTTACTTGACGAGTAGCTAGCTACAAGTTTCTGTGTTTGTTAGCGGCCGATTTGTGTATCTTAAATCTTGAAATGGCGTGGAAAAATGAAGTTACACTGAAGTTTATTGATATTTATTAGAAGAAACCTATCATTTGGGACCTATCACATATGCAGCATAAAAGTAGAAATGATGTAGGTATACGTTGCCTGAAAACTAATTCAAACCGAGTTTTTCACAGAATGTGACTTGCAATGTAGCATCGAGGATCGAAAGGGTCTCTCTTATAATAAAAGCAGCTAAAGATGTCAAATCAGAATTCTCGTCCATTTTCAAGTACTCGCCTTTAAACCTGCACTTCCCGAAATAAAACTGAAACTTTCAAGTAGGCGCGTAGTGTGTATAATTTACGTGGACTCGAACAAGTGCATGCCAAGTATATTCCATGTCGAGTAATTGGCAAGTCCCGCGTAGTGGGCAGCCGCCTTTAGTTTGTATAAAGTGGGTAAGACGGACCCAACATTTTGTTGGTCTGTTGGTTGATGTTGGTTGGACCCAACATCAGGTATGTCAAACTATTTTATTAATTAAAACCACATATTAACTCTATTAATAATTAATAACAGTAGTGGCAAAATCAGCCGAATTTACTGTATAAAATAAGTGTTATAAAATGTTATGTATTTCTTAACTTAGGAATTTCTTTTTATTTTTTGTCCGGTCGCCGATTACATGCTTTGCAGGTTTTACAGTAGACCCTTTTCCAGTGCCGTGCATAGTGGCTGGAAGTGTAATTCTATCGCTGAAGACTACATCGAAACTTCTACCGGAAACAAGAACCGAACGGCAATGAAAATTGTAGGCGAAAGCGAGAATATTTCTTCTTTCCTCTTTATGAAATTGTAAAGATTTTACTTTATATTTAATAAATTTATTTAATAAGTGTCTAATTTGAGTGTAATTTAATTTACAATGTCATTATCGCACTAACTGCGTTATAAAATTGAAAAAAGCACATTGGGCTAATATAAGTCATTAAGACATACGGAACAGTGGCAAATCATAGTCATTATGTGATCGTTACAGAAAACATTTACAAAATAATCTCATAAACGTTTACTAAATACACGACAACGAAATTTAAACCATAATTTCGTATAATAAACGTTTATTAAGCAATCATGTGTTGCTTGGAATAAATCTTAACAGCTTCCCAAACCTGTTAGATAGTTTTCATGAAATGTGCCACATACAGCTGCTACTATAAAGTTGGAAAGTTACTTGACAGTAGTTTCTTACCATACAAGAAATTTCATAATTTTCTTGCCGAGATAGTGTCAGCCTGAACCTAGTAACTTTAATACTAAATTAAGAGAATATTAAATGTAACTTAGTCTAGGTAGTAGAAAACATTTATATCAACATAGACGGGGAAAATGTAACTTTAGGGAATTTTTCTTGCGGCTTAGATATCAAGAGCTGAATTGTGTAGGTTTACTTTAATTTTTTCTTCATGGATCTTACAAAACCAATAAGGAAATAGCGTTTATTTTCTCCACGCTGAAGTTGATATTGAAGAGTCTGTCAGTCTTCATTTATTCTTACAGATCTTGCAGAACTATTTTGAAAACCTAAATGAGTTGGGATTAGAAGTTAAAGTTAAATTCTGTCTTGATACCAGATCTACATAAGGACGTGTATGTCAAAATTATTTTCAAAGACTTCCGAAGAAGTCTAATGGAGTATATTTCATATATCGCGAACTAAATCAACTTAAATTTATTGGATTTATTCAAAAGTTTTTATTGACTTCAGAGTTTATATATCTTTAACGAACAATGAATGATGTGAATATATTATTTTCCATTATTTAGAGCTGTCTCCCAACGACATTACATTTTTTCTTTCCACACCCAAAGAAATCCAGTTATTTGGAAGAGAAAAATGGGTTTTAAAACCCAATGTCGTCATAAAAAGAGAAAGCTCTCAATATAAAGCGATACGATAGAAGTCATGATCATAAGATGGATGTCAAATAACTCCCAATCGTGCTCCTCAATACAGGATCTTGTGATGTTAGCGGTATGCTTATGTTGCAAAATTCTTCAATAATGTCTTCTTGTTCTTTGTTCTTAAACCACAGACTCAGGACGACGTAGTTTGTGACAACAAACCTTATCACTTTCTCACAAGCAATAACGTCTTCCTTGTCCCACCTGATGTACATCAGTTTATGGGGGTACTAGCTTTTATCTGAAAAATTGTCTTCTAGGTGTTGACGTAAAGGCACCATTTTCTGTCATGAGTGACAATTTGATAAAAGAACGGTTTTCTGACGAGATCAACGATGATGATCCAGTAGTAAGGTTGAAATACTGATTTTTTGTTTTCGTTTAACATATAAGGCTCCCAATTTTTAAAGTTTACAATATCGTATCAACTAACTTCATTGATGTGAATCATCGTGAATTAAACCCTTTAAATAATGCTCATTGTAGCCAGATGATCTACTTAAACTCTCTTCTTCAATAACATTTTCATTGTAAATGGCACAAATGTTTCTAGCAGCATTTAATGGCTTAATTACTCTAATAAAATAAATATATTATAACATATGTTTCAAATGTTTTCACTATTTTTTCTTTTGCAATATAAATACCTTCAAAAAGCGTATGAATTCTAAAACTATTCAATTCAACGATGGTATAATAAAACAACCTTTACATACAGTACGACTGACCCAATGAAAACTTGACATTTGAAGTTTTGGGTGATAATAGTATACGAGTAGATATGAAATAATGCTCGGATGGGTAAATTTTATTTTGGCCTCACTTCACTTTGGGCAGTGGGGTGAAAACCCCATAAAATTTGAATAAGGGCGAGTCATATATCATTTTAAAGCTCCTTGGATTCTCTAAACATAGTGCGTGCATAGAGGTGTGCAGTTTTTTGAATTTACATGTACCGTTTAAAAGAAACAATTATTTAGTTACGGGAAAATGTCTGAAGTAAAAACTAGCTACATTACCATTTTAGTAAATCATCGTCTGCTAAATCGCAACTTCCGCGCTTTATTTAGTGTGTTCCATTGCCCGTTTGCAGTGACTCACCGCGCGTGGCAGCACTCTACAGCACATATGTTATAGTTCAATTGTTTATATCACTAATTTGACATTTTTTTATAATTATGACAAATTTCAAATATCTGTTGACTGTACGTTTCTATTAACGCACTATTTTAAAATTTATAAATTGTATTGTATATTTCATGATGAAAGTGAAGTATGAGTCCATTATTGTATATGATACGCTCGGCATAGGGTTAGATAAAAGTACGGACCTAACGATAAAAGTGTGGATTTATATTTTATTAACAATCTACAATCTACGGCTATTCCAAACGCAACGCGGTTAGCCAAACGCAATCCTCTCCACCAATATAGCTGATCTACCGGCTGCAGGGCTAGAACCCACACCGGTCTAGCCACATCGATCCGACCAATCTATGCTATGCTATGCTATATATCTATGGCATTATCACCCAAAACCTTCATGCCAAGTTTTTATTGGGCTTCTCTGTATATGTCTAAAAATTAATAATCAAGGTTCTCTTTCCATGAAAACCATAAAGACGGTGAACTTCATGTATAATTCCAATACTAAATCAAATTTGGAATATCTAAGCTATGATTCCAACGATAAACTTAATTCTTCAAAACTGATCACCTTGTATAAAGTGATCAGCATTCAACCAGAAACAAACACGCATTATACTTATCAGTGCTGCCGATCTCATATCGCAGCAATGGCACAGTAAAAGGTGCCTAAATAGCGAATCATAAAAGTACATTTTGCAGGGGCTGGACGATAACTGAACGACCAAGTTTTATGTCAGTCTATTAACCTGGAAAGTGCAAAATTGATTTATAGAGGAAGACTCCCTCAGTTTTAGAGTTGACCTCGGCTTACATGAAACTCCCGAACTTGGTACATGACGGATAAAGCTGCCACATATTTTATTAATATCGCTCATTTCTTCGACAAAACGTCAGTCGGAGCAGGTAGCTTTTTGAATAATACAAGATCGTGTAAATGTCGGGATTTTAAATGAAAAGTAAAATTCAATATTTTATTAAAGAAGAAGAAAAAAGGTGAAATCCACTTGACAGTTCTGCAAAGATGTTTAGTTATTTCCTTTCCAAATTTCATTTGGATAATTGCGTAATACACAGGGTGCATGCTACAAATTCGGGGGTTTGTTTTTCGAATCATTTTGTGTTAAAATGTTTATATCAACCAAGGGCTGAAAAATAATCTTTTCGGGATACATGTATGAAGATGAATTTTAAGATTATCTCTAAAAATCACTGAATCTTATGTGAGTATTTAAGAATTAGTGCATTTAGTGTTATCTATAAAAAGAAATAATTTAAATAATTTTAGTGCGAAAAGATACAATAACAGTTCTTGATTAAAAATATTTAGAGAATTTTATTATATATTCGTTATAAGGATCACTAGCGTAGATCAAATATGCTTTTTTTAAATTTGTGTCCCATTTTAGAATTATTTTGCTGTCACTAAGGCCTTTTACAAATTTTCTAAATAACTCGCTATAAAGGTTTACAGAAGTAATTCATTAACTAAAAATAGATGACATCATCTTAAAATATATATTAAATATAGTGAATCGATGAATATAAAATTATAGTGTTCTGGCATTGGTCCAATCAATGCTGTTTCGAAATTATGCTATTAACTTCTTCACGTAGCTACTTATTTGTGTAAATTGATAAATCCATAGAGCAAAAATAATTAAAATAGTTTTTTACATGAAAATGTTGGACATTTAGAAACATACAGAGTGTTAAAAAAAAAGTGTAAAACTTTTCAGGAGGTAATAGTATGAACCAAAATAAGCAGAAAAGTCTTAATAAGCATGGGTCCGCAAAGTAACGGTTGCTGAGATATGGACCACTATTCGTTTTTCAAACATTTTATTTTATTAGAAATAAACCGACAAAGAAAGCTTTTAACAAACAAAAAACAAAGTTACAGGACATGTTCAAAGTGCCCTACGTCCATTTTCAAGCAGGCACGACTTCGTCTCAACGATATTCGAACTCTTTCGAAAACACCCTCCTTGGTTTGGGTTTCTTGACACTTTTGATTAATCCGTAGCTGCAGGCTGCAGCTCTTCCAGGCTATTTACAGGAGTACCATACACTAATGTCTTCAAATATCCCCAAACAAAGAAATCTATAGGGTTCAGATCAGGCGATCTTGGAGGCCATAAAATAGGTCCGGCCCTTCCTACATATCTATCTGGAAAAGTTTGGTGTAAATGCTCTCTAATGGCCATGAAAAAATGAGCTGGAGCACCATCATGCTGCAACCACATTTGTTGCCACTGATTCAAAGGAATGTTTTCTAAAAACTCATACAGTGTGTTCTGCAGAAAGTTGAGGAAAGCAGCGCCTGTTAATCGGTTTGGTAAAACAACAGGACCTAGAAACCTGTTACCTACAATACCCATCCAAATGTTTAATGAAAAACGTGCCTGATGTCCAGATTCTATTAGAGCATGAGGATTTTCGTCGGCACAAATATGCGTATTGTGAAAATTAAACACTCCATTTCTTGTGAACCTGGCCTCATCAGTAAAAAGAATGTTTGCAAGAAAACGACGGTTTCAGCATCATGACGTAGAAACCAGCGGCAAAAAACCAAACGTGCTTGATGATCATTTATTGGATTTAAGGCCTGTACTCGTTGCACATGGTATGGATAAAGCAGTTGCTCGTGAAGGATTCTCCAAACAACACTAATTCCTACCTCGGCTGATATTCTCCGCACACTGGTACCTGGATTCTGCTCTACCAGTGCTATAATTTCTTCTTCTGCTCTAGGGTTGGATACCGACCTTGGTCTTCCGGATAAATGGCACTGTTTGCTCAAGGAACCGGTATCACGCAATCTTTGGTGAATTCTTCCAAACATGCGTTGTGAAGTAATCTGGCGATTTGGATAAGCGTCAACATAAAGACGTCGCGCTTCGGTGGCGTTCCCATTAGCACGACCATACATGAAATGCATGTCTGTTAATTCTGCGTCAGAGTAACCAGCCATAGCGAAAGAAAACTTGTGCACTGAGAACAACTGTCAAATACGTACTGTTTATTTCACTAAACATCAGCCAACTATTATAAGAAAATACACAACGTTTTTGCAAAATAAAAAAAGAGGCTAAAAACATAAAACATTCCATATCTCCGCAACCGTTACTTTGCAGACCCATGTTTATTGAGACTTTTCTGCATATTTTGGTTCATACTGTTACCTCTTTAAATATATTACACTCTTTTTTTAACACCCTGTATACAGGGTGATTCAGAACTTATCTAAAAGAATTTGGGAATAGATGGGCCATGAAGTCAATATCGTAAAAAAAAAATACAAATTTTTTATAGTTTCAGAGTAAAATATTGAAGTTGTAGCATTTTCAACCTTTACATCGCTAGGCCACTGTAGTCTCTAGACAGAGGATTCCTAACATTGAAATTCGATTACTTTTTGTAGGCACTAAAGTTTTTGTGTCGCCAGTGTTTACATTAGTTTTTCAATTGTGAAAAATGGCTTATGTGTATAGTAGCAACTCGGAGTTGATGGGTATTATTTTAATTTATTACGGTGTGGAAATGCTTTAACAGACCGATTTCCTGGTAAACATGTGCCAAATGCAGCTACTTTTACCGCAGTGTACAGTGAGTGCAACTGTAGTACAACGTAAGGGAAATTTGAAACCGAATCGTGGAAGAGATGGAGGTCCAGAACTTCCATGGCCTATTGCAGCAGTGTGACGTATCATACACGAGACTGAATTATATTCGTAGCATGTACAGCATTATCACCAACGAATTGGACGAGGAACACCGGTACCATGGCCGCCACGATTTCCTGACTTTAAATCATTTGGACTTCTTTTTGTGGAGATATTTACAAAATGAAGTGTGTCGCACCGACACGGATTCATACTATTGATGATTTATGGAAACGTATCATAGTTGCTGCCAATAACTCCCGAGTTCACAACGGACAAGAAGCAGAAACTTTTGTGTTAGCTTATAGAAATTGGGTAAGACGGGCCCAAAATGTTGTTGTAACATCGGGTATGTTAAACTATTTTATTAATTAAACGCCACAAATTGAAACTATTAATAATTAATAACATTAGCGGTAAAAGAAATCGGCGGTATAACACATTATTTATTTTTTTCCTTGAGCATTTCCTTCTTTTTTTGTCCGGTCCCGGATTGCCGCTCTATCAGGTTTTACAGTGGACCAGTTTGCAGTGCCGCGCAGAAGTGTATTTTTAAATCATTTTCGAACTACCCTTTTTGATTTTTTTTACAAAATTGTATTTGTAAGAAACTCTCGTACACTCAGAAATATTTTTACATAAGTTCTTAATCACCCTGTATTTTATAATAAACTTTATGTATTTCGCTATTGCTTTACAAATTTGTGTTAGCAATAAATTATGCAAACTTTACCGTTTAAGAGCTATGTTAACTAGGATAACCTACACAACTTACCTATTTCGCATACTCACTGTAAAATAACTAGATGTGCCAGTTGTTGGTTTGATATCTTAGAAATTTACTGTCGGAGATCATTTATATTTTCAGTTTCTATTGAATAAACTAAACTTTCCATGCTCCAAAATGCCACACAGTTAGATATTAGTTCCCTTAATATAATAATTCAAGTCAGTAGTCAGTGTAAAAACATATAGTTACTAATGTAATACTGTAATATTCTGTAAAACTAGCAACAAATCCAATTAGTTATTTCTAAGTTACTTAATTTAAAATGTAATAGAGCGGTGAACAGCTGCTAATGTTAAATTAGAATTATAAAAATAGCTTTCTTCATTTCTAATATGATTTGTCCACCAACGCTTTCAAGTATTTGTTATAGAAAAACACACTCATTAAGAAAATATAAAAATATTGGTGGGATATTAGTTAGCAACTACATAAACAGAAAAATAAATAATGATACTAATATCTTGATTATGCTTGGCTTCTTGACAAATTGGCGAACATTTTATAAACTAATATTCAGAGTGGATGGTTTAACTGGAACAAACTCTGTAACTTAATATAAATAAAAGGTTTGTCGTAAAATTCCTGTAACACATTAATTTTGATTTTTAATAGAGCATATTACAAAGGGGCTTGTTTATCTTTTTAATTATGTGAAGGGTGGTAGCAACTTCTTACTTTTTTTTTAATGTAAGGATATATTGATTATTTTTTATTTCAATTGCAAAAACAATTACGTATTGTTTGTTACTTTTTATAAGCAATGTGTCGGGAAAAAATAATATAAGGAAAATTAAACTTCTTTAATGTATACATCTTTTTCTTACTTGATAAGCCACAATTTCAATTCCATTTCTTATAAACTTGCTCGATAATTTTTTGGTCAATTTGAACTGAATGTGATTGATTTAGTACTTGTTTGCATTACAAGGTGTAAATTAAAAACCAAAAATAAGAAAATGCCCTATTTAACCGTGACGTATTGTATCGAAATTTTAAGGATGATGATGATGAGGAGAAAATCCTGTTACTCCAGCTAGGCAAATGTCTCACGTTCAGAGTGTCACAAACGCGTTTTAAAAATTCTGAAAGAAGCCAAAAAGCACTTATATAAGATGCAAAACTTGCACGAGCTTAACGAAGATGATCTTGATCCTAGACTCGATTTTTACGAACGAATTATGGCTTCTATCGATGGTGAACAAATTGCTTTGGAATGAGTTCTGTTTTCTGATTCCGAAAACTACCGTTACTGGGATGACAAAAATCCCCACTGGATGCGTGAGCCTCAAAGAGTAAACGTCTGACTTGGAATTATTGGGAATCGCATAGTAGGTTCTGTATTTTTCAATGAAATTGTAACCGGATAAACATACCTAACTATATTCCAAGTTGAACTGGTTCCTGCTTTAGCTGTATTATTTCCCAATAATTTGAATCAATATTTATTTAACCAACGTATATGGTTTCCACAAGACGAGACACCACCATATTCTGCTGAAAATGTGCGAACCTATCTCAACAAAGTGTTTACAAATAGATGGATTGGAAGAAATTGAGTGGCCAGCAAGATTACTTGCTTACTCTTACCCCGCTAGATTTTTTTATGAGGTTATCTAAAAAGCAAAATTTATGCTACTAAACCTAAGAACATCACCAAGCTTCAACAAAGAATCAGGGATGAAATTAGGCAAGCTGGAAGTGTTACAAAATCTTGTCAGCAACAAGGTGGAGAAAACATTTTTTGCACTAAAGAAGTTTTCGTACATATTATTTTATTTTTCCGTCATATTGCTTATAAAAAGTAACAAAAAATTACGTACCTAATTGTATTTGCAATTGAAAAAGTTTTATAATAAGAAATTAATCAACACCCCTCCTCACATAATTTAAAAATAAACAAACCTCTTTGTAATATGCCCCATTGAAAATCAAAATCGACGTGTTTCAGGAATGTTGCAACAAACTTTTATTTATTAAGTTACAGAATTTGCTGCAATTAAACTTTCCACTCTGTATATGAAATATGAGCTTCCTTTGCTGCATCTGTGCTATGTAAGTTTTATGTACACAGTGTGGAAGTAGACATTATTGTTTACTAATGTTAACAATGTGTACTGTAATCCTTATGGTTTATAGGTCTGTTTTAATAATCTGTATGAGTAAAGTACGTTGCACAAAAGTCAGCATTCAGGAAATTGCGGTACTTAAATACACATACAGCCTGTCTTACGGTGGCCGCCATTAGAATATTTCAGAGACTATATCCATTTAAATTTTGAACATGTAGGCTGAAATGAGCTTTTTTAGGACATAAAAATGGTCATAGTAAAAAATCCTCGGTTCAAGAACGCTACTGACTTAGATAAATACTGAAATTCGGTGGCAACTAGTTTTTACTAATACCAACAAACACAATTTTTTTAACAGTTACTTAGACCCAAAGCTTAGATACATTGTAAATAGAATTGAATGAAAAAAAATTATTTCTGAAATCCAAACGTAACTGTAACATATATGATTCTGGAATAAAATAGGTAAAAATCTAAAACCACTTCTCTAGAAATAATAATTTATAGGCAAGAGGGAAAAGGTCGCTTATAGATAAAACTTTACGAGTCGGTTTTTATCCTTGTAACCATGAAATACATCTTAAATTCAATCTTTCGTAAATAAAAGAGACTTTACCGTCTAATACAATGTTACAACTACTTGAATTACCTGTCTCCCCTCTTGAGTTTTTATATTTCTTTGTTGAACGGATACCTTTCTAGGTATATTAATAATTTAATATCCTATTATTAAACTTCTAAAATCAATATTACGAGAGAAGTGAGCTAAATATAAGCTGTTCGTTTAAGACCTGCACTATTGTCCCAAGTCTCAACGTTAAAATACAGGGTGTCCGAAATATTAGTGCCTTAATTTTGTCACATAATAAGTTGTACTAAACTAACTACTTGTATTTTTATTTTTGAAATGTATTTGTGGACAAACTATTCGTTTTAGACATTATTTTCATAAGAGTTTTTTATTGCTGTTAGTCAAATATAAGCCCTTAAAATCACGGCCCTCATATTCCGGACAACCTGTATAACTCTTCATAATCATGCTAATTAAAACACAAAAGTGTTCGTATAGGTTGAAAGAAAATAATAATTTAATAAAAATCAGTTAATACAATTGCACGTGCTTGTGCTAACTCTAGTCCTTACTACTGCTTATTATAAAAATGACAAACGGAAAGTAATGTAATACAGATTAAAATATCTTTAAAATATATGAATACTGATAACAAATATCATTAAAATTACATAAGCTCAAGATTTATATTAATAAATATTTACTAATTCTGATTTTAATTTTTTTTAAGTTTAAATTTCTCACTTGTAAAGGTAAGACTGAAGAATATTATATTAAATAAATGTGTCATTTTCCAGAATTCATTAGAAAACTGATTAGACATCTAAATAATAACAACTTTATTTGAATAGTAAAACTTTTCTCTAGTGTTACTAAATTTCAAAACTACGTATTTATTTTGTAAAATCATAGAACCCTTAGGAATTGTTTAATTGGAAGATGGTACTGTTGACATTTGAAACTAGAAAAAAAAAAGATAAAATGTAATATCTTTATTCTAGTTATCACAAAATTTAACAGATCTGCTAATAGTCAGTAATATTTAAATTTGTATGCTTTTAATGATGTTCTTAACATTTTTACAGTTTTTTTTAATATTTAATTGTTGCGCTGAGAAAACTAAAAATAAAATGAATTGTCAGAATTCTTATTCGACTTCTAAATGATAACAACTTTATTTAAGTATGCGGTGTGGAAAAGCCATAGACACGAAGCCTTCTACAGCCTGTAGACACCATTGAAAGCTGTGGACCTCTATCGCATTCAGCGAGAAACGATATTCTGCAAACACGGAATTCCTGAAATCAACTACTCTGCGAGCTAATGTCCCGACCAGCATTGAATTACACCTGGAAATCGATAGGCCTCAGTGTAACTCAATGCTGGTGGGGGCATTAGCCCACAGAGTAGTTTTTTCCTGGAATTTCGTATTTGCAATTTTGAGTTTAAAACATTTTTAATTTGTCTAATGTAAATAAATTTTGAATCTACAAAATTATTTTCAAGAAATTTATTAAAATTAAATTTATTATAAATTTATTAAATTGATTTAATCTGTGTAGAATCATAGAAATTATTTTAGGAAAAGATGTTAGTTTTGAATTGCTTTTTATTCTGTCTGCCTCTACATTCCGTATTCTACAGTCACAATATCTATTATGTTATCCTTTAATTAGATTTATCCCTTGGAGAATAAAATACGGAAAAGTAAGGGAAATATTAAATTTAATAAATTTGATACCGACATAATATAGTATTCCTCTTGATTTAATTTCCGTCGCTTTAAAGACTCTGTCATGTCATCAACGAAGCAACAATATCCCACCCTTCAGCAGAAATTTATAAACCGATTAAGGTAGTAAATTACAATCTTAATCTAGTGCTACCATAACCCCAGCGGTGAATGAAAAAGATTAACTAACTTTAATCCGATAAAGATGCAGTAGAAATTTTAAGTAGGTGAAAACTAAGCACAGTAGTTAGCCTGTCTGATTTGTGTAATAAAACGATCAAAAGTAATAATATTCTAATTAAGCAGAATGATCTTTTACATGAGAACCCTAAGACTGTGGCGTCTTTATTTAATGATGACGATTTTGTGTGTACTGATAGAGAGTAGACGTTAATAGGTGTAGTTCTGCTAAGTTTAAGATTGTTCTGCTATTATGGCTGGTGGAAGTGCAAGAAATAAGTCTAAAGATGAAGATAAAGTCATCGAAGGGCAATTACATACTATATGTGAGAAGGTCCTCACCTCTGAGGAGTTTTTAAATAAACTTGCAGTAAAAATTTCGGAAAAGCTGAACCAAGTATTCGAAGACAAGTTCAAGGCATACGAGGACAAGGTGAAATCACTTGAGGATCGAGTTGAGAAGCTGGAGCAATTATCCAGAGGTAACCAACTAATTGTTTTTGGTGTACCTGAAAATTCACAGATTGAACCCGGAGATGACAAAAAATCTATTGTTCGAATTTTTAAAGGAAAAATCGAAGACTCATTCTCAGAGAATGAAATTGAAAATTAAAGACTAAAAACAGTAAGTCTGGACCCAAGCCAATTTTACTTACCTTTTATTCAAAACGTGTGAGGGATTCCATTTTTTATAACAAATCAAAATTAAAAGGTACCAAATTGGTCGTCAAAGACTATTTAACTAATCAGCGGTATAAATTATTAAGTGAAGCAAAAAAATCATTAGGCCCCGCCAACGTGTGGTCTAGCGGAGGTCGTATATTGGCAAAGATTAAGGACAGGATTGTGAAGATAAATTCATTGGATGGGATAGCGCAACTTACCACTACCAATTAATTTTGTCAGTAATAAGGTCACCTTTACTTTATACTTATATTGCTGATACTATCGTTTAATAAGAAACTTATCTCTGTTAGATTTTTTGTGCCGGGGTGTTATTTCTATTTCTTTCTATATTATTTTGTTGTTTACACTTTCTTATCTTACCTATTTTTCTTATATTATTAAGTATTTAGTTTTAAGGTTGTAACAGATTTATACTATACTGTAATTGATATATTCTAATTATGGCTACTAACACATTGGATTGTGTACTTAAAGTATTCATGTCAACGTTAGATCATTGCCGGCTCATTTTGTTGATTTCATAACACACTACCTTGAAAACTACCTTGTTTCACTCTATTAAGATAAGTCAGAATCCCGAATATTTGTTTAAGAAAGTGGTTAATGATAGTGTTCATGATATCGAAGCTAGATACAAGTCGCGTGTAGTAATTTCACACTACTGCACTGTTTGAAAGATCTTTCACTTACATGTACTCTTAAATATATAATTCTATACCTGTATTCCTTAAGTCACTCACAGTTGGTAATCTTAAGATTCGATATAGAGCCATCCTTCAAGAGACGCGGAATAATAATATCTAGTTGCATGTTAAATTAGTATTTTGTTTAGTCATATGTTGCACCTATTGTAATTTTTTTACTAGTTGTTTTAAAATTGTGTTGTAGATTTTGCGGAGTTAAATGGAAGATCAGAGTGCAGCTCCCTAGCTGCAATCTGAATTTCTCTCAGAGAATTTTTTCCATTTTGTTATTGTATTTCCTATGTAACATTTTCATGTACTTATATCTAATGGAACAAATAAAAGACGTTATTATTATTATTATTATTTTTCGTGAATTTTCCGTTAAATATAATCAGTCAGATACCTATAGTGAGTCATCCGCCTACCATGCGCCATTCCGATACAAAAAAACTCCTTATTTCTGTTTCCTTTTACAAATGACGAACTGTCGACTTTTATTTTATTAAAAAACAAACTGAAAAATAAACGGTCATCGGGAGGAGACGATGTTCCTATGTTCCTTATTAAGAGAATCGTACCATTTATTATTTTTCCTCTCACATACCTTGTAAACTTGTCGTTTGAAACGGGTGAATTCCCAGAAATTTTAAAATCAGGTAGGGTTGTTCCTGTTTTCAAGAAGGGCGATCCAATGTGTTTAGAAAACTATAGACCAGTGTCAGTTTCCTGCGGATTTTCAAGAGTTTTTGAATATTGCTATCTCGAGCGTTTGTTTACTTTTATAAAGAAATTTAATATACTTACAAACAATCAGCATGGATTTCGTACGGGCAGGTCTACGACTACAGCCATAAACTCATTATATGAAAAATTATATATTTCTTGGAAGAGGGTGAATGTCCTGTTGGGATATTTTGCGATCTCAGCAGGGCATTCGATTGTGTTAATCATAAAATTTTAATATCAAAATTATATGGGTATGGTATTCGTGGACGTGCTTTAAATTGGATCGTCACTTTTATTGAAAATAGGAAGCAATTTGTTACTGTGAACTACAGCGATCGGAATGGTGGTTATCGACATAGTTCAGAGAGTGTACCGGTAACATTAGGTGTCCCACAGGGATCTGTTTTGGGACCTGTATTGTTCTTATTATACACGAACGATATTGATACTCTTTCGACTAATACTCATTTCACGATGTATGCGGATGATACATCTTTAGTGATATCTAATAAATCAAATCAAACTTTAAAATATGAATGTGATGCTCTACTGAATAACTTAAGTAGCTGGTTTGCTGAGAATTCGTTACTTTTCAATATTGATAAAACTCAAGTACTTCGATTCTGTACTGCCCAAAAAAAAAATTGCGACATTTTGGATTTACAAATCAATAGTACTTCTCTGCCTACTGACACTAAATGCGTAAAATTTTGGGGCTAAATTTGGACGTCAACCTTAATTGGAAGGATAATTGTATATCAATCATTTCGAAGTTGTCCTCTATTGCATATCTGTTTAGAAATATTAGAACAGTTCTTAACACTGATCAACTTCTTTGCTTATATTATGCTCAAGTGGAATCTCGACTGAGATACGGTGTTTGTTTCTGGGGTGGCTCCACTCTTTCACTGATGTTTTTGTTGCACAAAAACGAGTTTTAAGATGTATGTTTGGTGTCTCTAGTTCCTATTCTTGTAGGAATATATTTAGAAAATTTAGATTGCTTACTTTGCCAGGTATTTATATTTTTGAAATATGTATGTATGTTTTTAAAAACAAAGAAAAATTTATCAAAAATGATATATATCACTGCGTAAATACTAGACAAAAACATAATTTTCATGTGCCTTACGCCAGATTAAATATTACTATGCGTTCGCCAAATTTTATAGGACCCAAAATATTTCATTGTTTACCTGACGAAGTAAGAAATATAAATAGTGAATTTTTATTTAAGATTAGATTGAAGCAATATTTAGTGGATCGATGTTTGTACTCCACATCAGAATATTCTCCATGTTCTTTGTAATTTGTATTTGTTTGTTTGACTGTGTTTGACTATTCCTATACATGTACTTCGTGTCTATGAGGAAAATAAAATTATTATTATTATTATTAGCAAAGTTTAACGTTAGTTTCGTTGTCAACAAATTGATTTTAATTAAAATATGTTGCTTCTGAAATTTCTCTATGAAAATGAGAAGCATAAAATATTAAACTTATAGGAAGCATTGATCATATTTTCCAATATAATAACGTATACTACATTTTACTAGGTTGTTTTTGAGTAATTTGAAGATACAACCTAATGAACGTGAGTGTAAAACATACTCAAGTTTTGAACTTGGTCAGTAATTCGACAGACAATACAGTGCCATCGTTTTCCATTATCAATATTTTTTTCTTTAGCCACTGCACTTTGTAAGAATTGGTTTTAATTGGCTTACAACACTTTATGTAAGCAGTACGTTCAGCATGCTAGCTAGCCAATTGTAAAACTTTATATCATAAGGCCGAATTCTGCTTCAGAAAGTCTGACAATTGAACTACGCTTAGGATATTTTCCTACCGGAAAATTTAGAAGTGAATGAACCAAATGATTTACTGAATTAAAGAATCTATCGAATTTTACAATACCTTGTCCGGTTTATAGAACTCCATATATTTTCTGATGTCTATAGTGCCTATGAGTTGTGATATTCTAGTAGTAAAATACGGAGTAACGTCCATACATGAAGGAGACGATAAAATAATGATGGATTTTGCATAAATAGAAGACGGCAACTGACTGGAGAATGGAGATATTGCTCTGGTTCTGAAAACGCAGCAGACTTATTGACGAATGAAGTAATAGTACATGTTCTTGTGAAGACTTTTGGCAATACATACCTACCTAGTTAGTAACAGGTAGAACCGAATGGCCTAAAAATAACGTTAACGTGACAGCAGAGAAGGTACTAATATTTGCGGTGTAAACAAATACTAATGAGGATCAAAAACAATATTTCCAATGGAACGTCATAAAAAAATATTGAGAGTAACTTACGTATTAAAAGAAGTAGAAGCTACTTGTACATGATTGCTTATTTCTAGGAAACAGCTAGCTCCGATGAAAGTGTATGACAAGGCCGCGTTATTGTTTAGACTATTAGAGATGTGACCTGTGATATAGATCTCTCCTGAGCCGTGACTGGTAATGATCCAGTCCAGCTGGGGACCTGGTTCCTCAGACTACGTCGATGGTTTTGAGTTAAATAGCAGTAAGCAGGTGAAATAAACAGCATCATTCATAATTCAACTCAAACAGCGGGGCTGGCAAGTAGGCACCAAAAATACTGGGATGTGTGAAGCATGCACTAGATTTAGGGGAAAATATTGTACCCAAAGAGAGATAAGGCCTACAAATGAATGTATTATTATCGCGCTGTACGAGCAGCGAATCTAGATGTGGATATACCACTAATAATTGTTTATTTAATGAATGCTGGTACATACATTATGATAACGGATTATGAAATTTACTCAGATAATAAACGCAAATAATTTTAACTGTCTAATGGTTTGGCACTAATATTCGCAAATAAATGTATTTGTGACAGCGTATATTTGTCACTGAAACTTTTTTAACTAAGCCTTACTTACTTACTGTATTAATTAGGTTTCCTATTTTAGAAACATCCTGCATATTCAAACTTTTAAAAGTTCAAGTAAAGTATACGTTTTGAATTACAGGAACTATATAATTTTTATTATTCACACGCCTACCACAGTATGAACTTTGTAGCCGAGTAAAAATGTAAAACGAGCTCATAGCTTCTTCTTCCGTTTCATTTTTATTTTTCACGGAAATGTCAAGTACTCAATTAAATAAAGCAATTTAAGTCACACCCCAAAATTCAGACTGTCGTGTAAGGAGATCTACTTCCAAGAGTATTTTAATTTTTGCTTTCTTCTTTTCTTTGTATTTATAAATGCTACAGTTTTATCTTGCCTTCATTATTATATGATGAGATTATATTTAAGTAAGACAAACAATTTTATTTTAATAAACAAAATTGTTGTCATTTGGCAGCCTACACAAATTAATAGCATATTGTAGATATTAGGTAAGAATTATGTAATTAAGGCATTCATCCGTTAGATATAAAGAATGTCTTGTAAATAATATAAAAATTTGAAATTAAAAGCATTTGAATGTGGAGATTTCAAGAGAAATCGATCAGTGCTAGGGGAAACTTTAAATGGTTTATTATATATATCGATATTGTTTATTAGATGGGATGTCTCAGAAATAACTGAAAAAAAAACATGAGTATACAATGGTGTCATATTATTATTCAATTTCATGGTTCAAAACGTGTTGTTACGGAAGCTCATCTAACTCGTTAGTTTGTAAATTACGATTCTGTTTATGTTAGAAATTATAATTTTTGTGATGCCTTAATTTTGATGTTTTCTGGGCCACATTCCATTTGATTCTCGAGATCGCCGAAAACTTCTAGAACCCTAAAAACCTATATAAGCACATCATTTTCGCCACTGGAGTCAGTTTTATATTGAGCGGTCAAACGCGAATGACCGAAACGTCAAACTAAAGCATTTGACAGTTGTGAATTTCTTGAAGGATATATCTTATGTAATCAAGGGTGACAATATTTTTTTTGTCTACGTGACGTGTTTCCACGTTAACCCAACATCGAGGTTACAATATTTTTCCATCTGAGCCTCTCTTAAACTATTTCATCTTTATTTAAATGGAGTCTTAAATCGTTCTCTCTCTGCATCCAACAAGTAACATGCGAAAAGGGATTCATATATTATACATACCTAAATCAATTAAGGGTGTTGATGTTACGGGTAATATATCAGATTGGAAAAAGTAACAAAAAATGAGTGAGTAAATAGCATCGAGAATAATATCTCAATGGGGGAGATTATATGGGTCAGTTATTTAGGCCAAACGTGAAGACCACATATCTGCGAAATAGAAGTAAGCTAGCGGAAGTGGGGCAGTCTACTGTAGCAAATTACTTTTGAATGGACACAGGAAATCCCGTGATTTGGAACCGAATTTAGTTTATAGAGAAGGCCTCAAAATATTACCTTGTTACAGATCCTTAAAAGCTAGAATGATGAAAATACCCAGCATTGAAAAGAACGGGATAAATGTACATTAAAGACTTACGATAAGTCATGAAATATTATGAAAATTTTAATTTTTTCACTTTATTAGTTATATTTTCAAATTGAAAATCTATTTATTTATTTGGTAAGTAAGTACATGACAGGGAAACAACCCAAATAGTACAGGCAAGAGAGTTAAAGTTAAAAAAGTAATTAAAATATAAAATTTAAGAGTTTCACCAAAAATACACAAAATTCATATGCAATTACAGTTAAACAAAATAGTTAACCTACAACAATACTTAAGAAACAAGAAACAGGAAGAAAAATATTGAAAACAAAATACAAACAAACAATAAAAAATAAGTACACATTTAGACAATTTTTATTTTTTTTCTTCTTGTTACTGTCAAGTAAACGAACCTCGATTCAACTTATTTTTGAAAGATGTTAATCTAATGCAAAAAATGTCATCATCGCGTTATTTTAAATGTTTGCTTAATCTAGATATTGCACTAAACTGACCATAATTCGTTTTACTAAAAATAATTTGAATAAGTTCATTTGATCTTGTATTATACATGGGCACATTTAACTTAAATAAATTCAACAAATATGGACAATCTATCATAGCATTAAAAATTTAAAAAATTATTTTATCTACATTAAAACTTTAAAATCTTTTCTCTTTCAATGAGTTCTATATGACACTTATTACACTAGGAAGTCCAAACAATACTTTCATATTTCAAAATACTGCGCGACAAGGAATTTTACTATAGCAGTATAATTGGTGAAATATTCTTAAATTGTTGGGTATTCCTAACCAGAATACCAGACATTTCTAGAGCTTTACTAACAATTAAATGGATATGTGGAATCAATGTCAATTCGTTATCCAGTAGGACTCCGAAGTCTATATTACTACATACTTTTTCTAGCATATTGTTGTTAATGCTATAATTAAATTGTAAAATTTTATGTTGTGAAACGTTAAACAGTTTATTCTCCGAGTATAAGTTTCATAAAAACATCAGTATAACACATCAAAATAATATAGTTATTGTCTTATGATGTATAGGAGCTTCCAGTTGAAATAGTAGATAGATAAACTAATTATTTTATATGTCGCTTATAATATTAAAATCCTAGATTTCTTTTGGTTACTGGGATATAACTAGAACTTTTGAATTATTTTGAGATTAGAGAGAGCTATTATTATTTTTCTTTATATAAAAAGTCACGAAGCTAGTCTTGCATGAATCATTGTTAAGACATTGCATCACCAAGAAGTAGAATTAAAGGTTGCTGCCGTTTTGTGTTAAAAACAATATTTACTGTTGAAAATTTATGACACATATTTATTGTTGATATATTTGGTTTACGTAAACAATCAGAAAGTCTCATGGTAAATAAATGTTTCTCATTTTTTGCATCAATTGGCTTTCTAATTTGTACAAAACCTAAGTTGTAGTGTAATGTTAATTAGTTACCTATTTGCTTTGTAGCTTGAAACATTTAATCAGGAGGAAATGATGAAATTGTTCTGGACAACAGCTAATTTGACACGTATTTTATTTCGATTTATAAATTCGAGAGGATTTTCACCAATACAGTGTGAGATTAAGTTCAACTTACTTGTTGTTTCTAGATATATATGTTATATCTAGGTACATGGACAAACTGTACTCAAATCCATATGAAACACTTCTCTCAGTCAGGGGCATATGATTTCTTGTATTTCTTAGATGATTCGGGCAAGTACATCAATTCAACAACTTTTTTTGGCAATCCAGGGTTATTTATAGCGTTTTCCTAAAATCTTTAAGTCATTTAAGTCATTTCACGAACTAGTTGTGAGCGTATCTGAGCGCATTTGCGGGTTGACTACCAGGCGCCAGCTTGTTGTTTTAGTAACGACAAAAAAATCAAGAATAAACAGCTGCTGTGAAAATTAATGAATTAGATTAGGTACTATACTATATACTATAGACTACTATTTTGAAATTTAATTTTTGAACAGATAGTAATAAAATTAAGGGTTTTTTTTTATTAATGTACTGTTTAAATGTTTAAAACAGTAACATAACTTAAGCCAAATAGAAATTTAAAAAGTAAGTAATAAAAATGTCTTCAATTCATGCCGCATAAATAATCATAACTTATGTACAAGAAATAATTTGCTTATTGAAAATCAAAATATAGTTCCATTTTTAAATACCTAACATCGGCAGCGGCAAAAATTTGTTCTCGCAAGTCCGTTTCTGTTTCCATTTCAATAGCATAAATGTTCAATGTTCTCCAAAAAAATTTAAATCAATGTGCCTTTTTGTCAATCTGACTGGTTAGATCCTATTAGATGATCTTCTATGATCCCACACAAAATATTAATCGAAAAACGGTGTTGAAAATTTGATCTTTATAAAATGTGAATTTTCCTCTGTCCAGTTATGAAATTGAAAACGCCAGTTAGTAAGGCATGCCTCGTCAGTTCAGAGTTGAGGCACTAGTTAAAAAGCATCTACAAAAATTTAACCGAGGGACGAAATCTTAGGCTGGCAATGTCTGGACCCGCATAGATGATATCGATATAAAATTGTTGTTGTTAAGTCCTGTGGACGGTCTAGTAAGACACTCCAATTTCTCGAACTCTACCTCGTGTGTTATGGGATATACTGCAATAATGTCCAAAATATGGTCCTCCGTATTCACCTGGATCTGGGCCATGATTTTCACGACAAATAACAGCACTAACCAGGGATACTTCCTACAAGCGACAACCCACATTAACACTTCACTGTTCGAATACCAACTGACCTGTACTTTCGACTGGTCCTTGAGTACATTGTTGTGCTGTTACCGCATTCCGCGATATCAACTTTATCAAATTTTGTTGATTAACAAAAAAATTGTTTTATTAAAATTAAGCATAAACAAATTGAAAGGGACAAACATTGCACTTTATGGTCATTTAATGCACAAAATTATGGTGAGATTCTTTAATTAACTGAATTTTTACAAATTGGAGATTTTTAAATTTTTCTCTCGAAAATGGTTGAGTTTAGGACCCATGCCATAAAAGGATTTTCTTGTTTATTTTGATGTATACTATCACCTGTTAAGTTTATGGCAGTCAAACTTCTAATATTCTGTATTATGATTATATCTGCCTGCCAAAATATTGTTTTCATGTACTAACAAACATTGTTATTTCCAGAAACTGAAAGCCGTTAAAAGAACCATGGATAGTCAAACAGACGAAGAGATGACATATGCAATAAATTAGTCAACTCATCAGTATTAACCAGTCGCCATAATGAACGAACTGATAAAAATCACCGAAACACCACCTCAATCAACACCGACCAACTCATCGGAGAACTCAAACGAAACCTTCGTATCGGACCACATCACCAATAGCTCAATGTACGCTGGTTTCTTCGACTCTGCATGGCCGACACACTCTTGGGCACTATGCTTCCTGATAGCCCTAAAAGTGATGGTGATGGCGTTAATTATCATAGCAGCACTGTTCGGCAACTTGTTGGTCATCGTCTCCGTCATGAGACACAGGAAACTGCGGGTAATAACGAACTACTTCGTAGTGAGCTTAGCGTTAGCGGACATGCTAGTAGCCATCTGGGCCATGTGCTTCAATTTTAGTGTGGAACTGACGGGAGGTAAGTGGATTTTCGGATACTTTATGTGCGACGTGTGGAACTCACTAGACGTGTACTTTTCTACGGCGTCAATCCTTCATCTGTGCTGCATCAGCGTGGACAGGTACTACGCAATAGTTCAGCCTTTGGACTATCCCCTAATCATGACAAATTCTCGGCTCGTGTTAATGCTCGCGGTAGTGTGGTGTAGCCCCGCGTTGCTCTCGTTCCTCCCCATCTTCATGGGGTGGTATACCACCAGTGAACACTTGGATTTTCGGAAAGAGAATCCGGACGTCTGTGTGTTTACGGTTAATCGGCCATATTCTGTAATTTCATCAAGTGTCAGTTTCTGGGTGCCGGGAATGGTCATGATCTTCATGTACTACAGGATATACGTCGAAGCAGACAGACAGGAGAGGATGTTATATAGGTAAGTGTTTGCTATGAAATTATTTCTAGATCTTCTCTTTCAGATTATAAGAAAATGCTTTTTAATTCATATCGTGGAAACTGTCGATAATAGTACGGAACTCCATACTCACAAGTATGCAAGTTTGGATGACTAAGACTACTAAGTAGATACACAAATAGTTTCTATTTCATACTAATACATTATAAACAAATAAACACTTAATGGTCGTAACTATAAACATCTCACAACTCCATTGTATTTACAAAAGTAAACCAACAATTGTCGAATTTCCCACTGAACTTATTTCTCGACTTACAAGAATTTTCCGCTGAACTGATGTTCCACTTCTTGCATATGTCACATGCAAGAAGGTGAACAGTCAACCAGTCAACATTCTTGCAGTTTTATTTTTCAATTCCATGCTGTCCACCAAATACTCTTCTACTATTGTTCAATTACATTGACCAAGGCAGTCGCGGAAATCCTCCGCAGGCAATTTTTCATGAAAGCTCTAAATCTGGTAAGTCCAAAAAACTAGTAATTGCTTGGCATTTTTTCAAATGTATTTTTCTCAACGGGCTGAACTGTGCAACGCTTTTCGCGATACGTTAGAAAAAATCTTTCTGAACCCGATAGATGCAAAGATATACACTTCCTCACTAGACCCAATGCAGAGAACTCGTTTACTTCCACAATTATAAATTTCTTACGGATGACTGTTTTACTTTCCGGAATGTCAACCACCATAACCGAGCCCCTATCATCAATATGATTATTCTTCATTTCAAATGTTCTTGACCTCTGGTGTTCCTAAAAGCTCCGTGCTAGGTCTATTTTTATTTATAATATTTATCAATGACATTGTTGCTGCCTGAATGTGCATTGTTTGCTGATTATATGAAACTTTACTGGAGAATTAAGTCAAGATTGTTTAAAGCTTCAAAATAGCTTACATCACTGGTGTCTCAACAATAAACTTATACTGAATATTATTAAGAGCCATATTGTTTCCTATCATCGAAAGAAGCAAGCCCTTCAATTCGACTATAAATTAGATGGATCAACTATTATACGTGACGAATATTTTTTTTGCGATTTTGATCATAAATTAACATTTGTGGAACATTATTTGGATAATGGTCATCGAGTTATCTAAGTTTTGTCATAACTCGCGAGGTTTCACTGATCAGTATGTTTTACTATCTCCTCTTAACACTTTTATAAAGTCCAAACTCGAATATGCCAGCTTAGTTTGCTATCCAGGATATATCACTTACAACCAATATATTAAAAATGTACAGAAATTTCTGAAATTTAATTCTTATAAATTGGATGGTAACTACCCTCCTGTAGGTATACCTCAGAATGATCTTCTCAGAGCAATATGTATTATTTTTATATAAAAATATTAATAACAAATCTGATTGTCCTGAGATTTTGTCACATCTAAACATCCTGGTGCCTAGAATTGAAGCACTGCTACATCTTCCGGCACCGCATACTAATTTATTAAAATTCTCACCAATCTTTACCATTTATAATAATATATATTTTTTAATAGTGTGTAATTTAACTAACCTTAATATTATACGCAATGTTTTAGTTTAAAATGAACTTTCAGTCCTGTGTACGTTGCTTTTTTATACAGGGTGTTAATTAAGTATGTGCACAAACTTTAAGGGGTTAATCTATGATTGATTTTAAGACAAAAAGTTCATATAAACATGGGTCCGCAACGGCTTTGTTTTCCAGATACAGGGTGTTAAAGTTTGAAAAAAATCAAATTTTTGGATCTATTTTCTGAGTAGTAAGAGCTACTTAGTTGAAACTTGGCACACCCTAATAGGTATTTAGAGACTACATTTTGCGGGTATTAAATTATTTTTAATTTATTTTCATGATCTACCTGCAATAATTTTGCGTTGAGTTCTGATAGAAAAATTAAGAAATTTTCTCGAAAACGGTTCATCCTATCAAAAATTACCAAGAGACATTTTTTGTGTAATTTTAATTGGTTCAGTGGACAGAGCTTTCGAATTTTGAAAAAATCGTTGGAGTACTATATTTTTCTTAAAATGTTGTGAATGTTAGCCATATCTGCGATCATGGCTAAATTAAAATAATTTATATACTATATCTATTAGTGTGTGCCAAGTTTCACTTAAGTAGATCTTACTACTCACAAAATAAATTCAAAAATCTGTAAAACAAAGCCGTTGCGGACCCATGTTTATATGAATTTTTGTCTTAAAATCAATCATAGATTAACTTCTTAAAGTTTGTGCACATAGATACTTAATTAGCACCCTGTATAATGTATACTTATTATATGTCGTTATATATTTTTTTATCTATTTCTACCTTATTTTAATTTTATTGTTTTGATTTCTGACATTGACCTTCTTTTGGATGTTGGTTGTAGTACCAAATAAAATAAAATCAAAGTTACGGGCATAGGAATTAAATAAAATATATGTATTCTTAATATCTATATTTCACAACTTGAGTACCTGCCTAAATATATCACATTGATCGCGTACTGAATATTTTATTACCTTCATATTTAAAAAAAAGTTTCGTATAGAGAGGCAGCTCTTTGGTTTTCCCAGGAGGAACATTCATCACATTAGTGATCAAAATTCAGGGAAATTATTCATTGTTGTAGCAAAAGTTGGACCGTTTTCAACCTTCACATTTTAGGGAAACGTAAGAAAACAATATTCTAAAAATAAAGTTTGGTATAATGCATTCATACTATAATCACATTTCACTGACATAAATTATCAACTAGAATTTACTAAAAAATAGTAGTCGATTCATATCTTTATAAAAATCATCATTCTAATACTTTTGCACACATTCATTTATTGAAAGTTGTTCTCAGAATATTTAAATTGTTCCACAGAAATAAATTCAGTAAATAACACATACGTATTATTTCGAATAATTTTTGTTTTGTAAATAAGAGTATTGTTTAAATACCTATTATCATGTAATATTTAATCTAAAATATCTCTAAAATGAATTGAGATATCAAGATGAATTAAGTACACATCATTTTATTTTTTTCTCTTTCATAATTTAAGAACGAGCGATCAAAAGTGTTAGAGATAAAAAAATCTGCGAGAATGTACGCAATCTACAGGGTGTTCTAAAATATTTAACCAAACATACCTACATACAAAAGTTGCACACAAGCAGAGTTACAGGCCTTCAAATTGAAGCCAAATATTTCGAAAAAAATAATATCTCTGGATTACTTTAACTTGGAATAACCATTTAACTTTTAACTATGAGTTCAAGTAAATTGAAACATTACAAGGTCATTGAGGATGATCATTCAAGTATGATAACATGCTGCGTAGAATTTAATTAAATGAAAAGATATGATTTCTTTATATATACCGAGATATTTTTAGTTAAATTGCAATATTTTGAAACCCTCAACATGCACCTAATCCATTTCTTAACCTCTAAAATATAATTTCAACGAATTTGACTCATCCCTGCCGAACCCCTATTTAATCGTGTATATTTTATTGTAAGAAATTAAGCACAAACGGACTATTTTGATGTCTAATATACCCCGTTATTGTATGACTCACTAGTTATGGGACCCTGTATATTTCAAAATTCTATGAGTGTGTTTTCGCAGGATTTAAGTTCTACCCCAAATCTAATAGAAATATGACATAAGAGTGTGTTGGCTGCTAAGCAACCATGGAGCAGGAAATATTGTCATAGAAGAGAATACGTAAGAAACAAAAACCACCAAAATATTAAATATATAAAAATAAGTAAAATTATAATAAATGGCAACGTAAATATCTATTTAACTAAACGTCATTTTATCGTCAGTTTCACTTCTATACGTTGCAAATTTTACAAAGGAAAGCTTTTCCTCTTTTCTTATAAGATTTCAGAAGGAAGTTCTTTCCACAATAAAGAATATAAATTCTTCACAAATCTCTTTGTGAATACATTATTGGCTTTTCCTGTCAACATACATCTCTGTTCATTTTATATTATTACATTTTTCTCATGCAATAATATAGATTTAATGAAGTAGGTACTTAATATCTTACAGAAAATTTCTTGACAGATGTTAGATATAATCTAAATCAAATAATTTTATTGTGCATATTTAAATTAACACAAAAATCGGTTGGTTAAAACGCTGAATTTCTAATCAACATAAATTGTATACTAAATATTCTAATCAATTTAAGTAGACCGCATTTTGCCACAGTAAGGGTTAATATAACAATTTAATTCAAATGACATTACAAAAGTGTTGTGGTTTAATTTAATTGGGTGCTCTGGTTATACCATTCGTTGCCTTTTTGTGAAAGATTTTCAGTAATCGATAATTGTTACACATGTATGAATCTGATATAGTTGAACCCCATAAATATAGGATGTACATACATATACTTATAACTGGAACTAAAATTAATTATAAAAAAATAATAGAAATAAACTGCCTTTTATGGTAAATAAATATATAATACACTCTAGTATTTGAATCATTTATTTTACCTCAGATATATTAAACCCATTTTTTCTACTTTTATTTAAAACACGTTGCGGTATATCTTGCCACAGCCTTCATAGACTGGATTCATTATACCAGTGAAAAATGTTTAGTGCTGTTCTGGGGTTTAGTTGTTGTTTTTGGTGACATTTCGCATACAAGCCACAAGTCATATTCGTTTCCTCCATACAGTAATACCGCATCTGTTAATTGTTGATTTTAATAAGACATTTTCTAATAAAACGATCAATTTACAAAATATAGAAACGAGAAGCATTGGTACCTGTATCGTGTGACAAACTGAAAGCTTGTAAATAGCAGGGAGGGTAATAATTTAAAAAGTAGTTACTCAAAAAAAAAAAATATCCCTATACCGAATTTTAAAGAAAAGTCTCTAAAACCTTCTGAAATATTGAGAAAACCAGTATGAAAATTTTCATTTCTACCTACACCCAGTATCTTTTTTAATTTTGACATTTGGACTAAGACAATATGGCTTATGTGATACATTTTAATAACTAGAGTCTACATTTAGTATATGGCGCACAATGTTATTAAAAAGGGTTAGGTTGCCTGGTAAGTTTCTATGAAGCACAGTGCTGCAGACCGACGCGTCATTCGGAGGAAAGAATAGAGCGGCACCAGGGTAATATCTGTATTTCTACATTATTTATGCAAAATAAACCTTTCAAAATCGAATTGAAAAAATAATTGGAACGTTGTAATTAATAAGACTATTAATTTCAATAGAATCAATTAGATTTTTAACAACTTTATAAATATCAGTTATGCGTCTTCTACTTTCCAGAGATAATAAGTTCAACCTATCTCGAATTAAAAAGCTATCCACAATATCAGGATAGAATTTATGATTTAAATATCTAACAAATTTGTTTTGGATTCCTTCAAGGTGGTTTATGTAAACATTATATTGAGGATTCCAGACTACTGAACCATAACTTAACGAACTGTTAACATAAGCCATAAATAAAACGCGAAGTGTAGCCGGTTTTTTTAGATCAAAACAATTTCTACATAAAAAAAACCTACCATTTTATTAGCCTTATTAGAAATGTAACTAATATGACGGTCAAGAATCATCTTACTGTCAAAAATTATGCGGAGATCTGATATTTGTGATACTTTCTGCAAATTGTGATTTTCCAGTAAAAAGCGTGCTGCAATTTGATTTCTATTTCTACTAAATATAATATGATGGCATTTCTTGAAATTTATATATAAGCTGTTATGATCACAATATTTTTTAAAAATGTTGAAATCTTCTTGCAATAAATCAGCATCTTTGTACTACTTATAGAATGAAAAACTTTGAGATCGTCTCCATACATTAAAAATTTAGAGAACTTAAAACACTTGGTAATTTCATTAACGTAGGTATGTGTTAAATAATAATGGACCCAAATGCAATCCCTGGGGAACACCCGATGTTATCAACAAGAAATCTGAACAATATTGACCCAATCTAACCGACTGAGTTACATATGTCCGGACCATCAATTAAAAGAACACCATTATGAACAATAGAATTTATGAAATTAGGTGACTTTTTCCTAGTATTTACAAACTTCCAAAATTGTTTTGGATTATTCAACATATAGTCTTCACAAGATTTAATATAATTTTTATAATCTTCGGATAAGAGAAATTTAGAACGACAAAATTTTAAATATTAAGTAATCAATATGATTATTAAACTTTTTCCTTAATCGATGATATTTTTTCTTCTCTTTAATAGCTTTAACAGCAGCAGAACTGTACCAAATGGGTATTTTCTATAAATATTAGAATTCCTTGGATCATAACTATCGATTAATCCTCGATTATATTATAAAATTTACATACACATTCTTCAGTATTAAGATTAGTAAATATGTTATGCCAGTTACTACTTAATAAAGCAGAATTAATGACAGCAAAGTCTGCTAAATAAAAATTATAAATGTTCAAAGAATTATGACATTTTAAAAAATTTTAGGTAAACCCAAAATTAAAATAATTAAATCAGATACTTCATTACAGATTCTAATATTTTTTTTATAAATAGAAAAAATATATTATTATTATTATATTGTAGTAAGTTATTGTATTGTTTTAATTTCTAGAAATTCTTTCTTCTCATATTGGAATATTCAGTTATTTATGTATATACATGGGAACGAATGATCGTGTAAACCACCTCTGGTTCTTATCTGGAAAAGCAAAATCATTTTAAACGACCATTAAACTTATATAAAGTATTAAAAAAAACCTGAAGAAAAAAATCCAGTGAATCTTGATTTAACCTATGCATTAAAATTTAAGAGATTTTGTGCTTTTCCACTAACTTGATATTAATGCTTGCATATAACTGCATAAAATAATTATTCCTTTTTGGAACAACTGGTTGGACGTTGGTGCATTTGAATTAATAATTATGAAATCATGAATTGTTTTTATTAATAATATATCACCGAAATCGTCAGATTGCTGTTTATTGTTGGAAGCGTAAGTACCTGTTAAGTGGAGTTATTGTAGTATTTGATAATAATTGCGCAGCCAAGCGGACACTAAACACTAAAATTGAAGAACCGTTTTGACATTTTTGACTTTGACATATTAGCACTACATACACTCCCACAGAGTTACCAGGCAACTTAAACCTTTTTAATAATCTTGTATGGCGCATTCGTTACGGACCACCCTGTATATATGAATAATTGAATGCAAGTATTCAAAATTCAAGTACTTTTTAAATATGTTATTCAGGATTCAAGTAATCATGAATACTATTTCAACAGAGTACTCAGTATTCATGGATTGAATACTTTCCCTGTATTCACACCCGAGTCTGCTGTATAGTATAGCATTACCATTACCATTAGGTACACTATATTATTAATATCCGGACTTAATTTTGACTAACCGCAACAAATAATATGCCATTGCTTATAAATAACGTTGCAGAATTAAAGTTCCGTGACTGACTCGCCATAAATGGTGGTGGTGTAATTTCTGCTACATTAATATCAGGGATTCAAAGTCACTTACTTTAATCAGACATTTTGCCTCGTCCGGCAACAAGGGTCTAACGGGATTCCTTCATTAGATGGTCTACCCCTGTTGTGTTCCGGACCTTTAATCCGAATTGTATCTAATATCGATTCAATTTGATTGGACCTTCAAATTCTATCACAAATCATTATTTAGGAATAACTCGTCACTCATTGTATTAAAGCTGACAAACTTCTTAGCAAAACAGAAATCAGTACTGAAATCTTTAAAAATACGTGTTTTTTTAAATTCAACTATAGATGTAAGCATTGTTATAACATAAACTTACATAGTTCTGCATATAAGATTGTTCACTTTTGTTTATAAGTATGTGAAAATAATTGTTAAAATGTGGGGTTAGAAAAGTAAAATAATGTGTGTCATACAAATGCATTTTAAAGGTTTTATATTATTTGAGAATAATTTAAATAGTAAAAGTGGATAAACAAAACATTAATAATTTTATTTTTGATATTACTTTTGCTCTACGTGTTTTATTTTTCGAGATTTCAGTACCTAAAAAATACAACAAATTTGGCCATTTTGCGGCGAGAAATACGGCGACCTTAATACATTAGTAGGTAATATATTATTCAAATTTAAACTTATTTTAGTGAAATAAATCGCACATTACAAGGGTTCATGAAGGTTCCCATATTATCTAATGTAGCATCTCACACTAGACCAGCACCTACATGGACCAGCACCTGCAACGACCGTGACTGAAGGTAATGTCGGAGGCTTGGAATTTCTCTGCTTGGACGCGTCAGTCCAACGTAAGTTCTGTTACCACAAAAATCCGTGATAGGTTTAAAACTTAGAAATATTCGACCAATTAAGTTGTGAATATGTCACTGTACTGTCGGACATCCTCGTTTATAAAAACGCTCTATTTACTTACCTTATACAAACAAAGTGCAAGGCGTCAGATGACATAACACTCGAAATCTTGTGTTTTGGTGGCGAGGACAATATAAGAGCCCATTTTTTTTTTGTGATATTCGGACCTGCAAACCTGGACAACTTCACACACTTGTCTAACACAGAACAGCAACTTTTTTTGTAGGTTATGTGTGTTGTAAACGGTTTGAAGTAATAGTTAAATTAAGTAGCTCGGAAGAAGAAAGCTTTATGAAGAGAAGGAGAAGAAAAAATTATTGAGCTCTTGAAACCTACACCACAAAAACACAAGATTTCGCAGACGAAAGACTTACAGTTTGTTTAAGGTAAATGGAGATGGTTTATACGCGAGAGTCTCCGACAGTTCAGCGACACATTCACAACTTAACTGGTCGATTATTTCTAACAGATTGAAACCAATCCCTTACTTTTGTGGGAACAGAACTTACGCCGGACTAGTGCGACCTGGCATAGGCCACCAACACGACCTGCAGTGACGGTAGTTGCAGGTGACGGTACGTGCAGGTGCTGGTTTAGTGTATGATACTCCATTAAAAAACCTTCATGCGCATAATGTGCACGATCTTTAAATGGCATTTTAACAAGATTATATATGATTTTATAACAAACTGGCCACAAAATTATAAATAACTTGTGAATGTTATATAAAACCGATAAAAATTAGATATAACCGGTTTTGCACGCAGGCTCCTCAATAACTGTTATCAAATTTCATCATTCTACTCTAAATCGCATAGTTTTTGGTTTTGAAAATAAACATGTATCAGTATCACCTTGTACGGTTAAATTCTCTCAACAATTTTCCTAAATACATAAAATTTTTCTACAACCCTTCACGTAATTGCATATCTTATCAATTATATTTCACAGTCTGGTGCTTGGTTTTAATTATTTCGTTATAAGCAATTAAAACTGCCTACCCAAATACTACCAGCTTTTAGACTTAAACGAGCCAAAAAATATGCATCCAAACACCATACCTGTAACAGCACTAATTGGCTATTTATTTTAAATTAAACGTTTGACTTATTCGGTGATTTCCAGTTTATTTGTCCCGAAAGGACCTTAACGAGTTTTGGTATTCATTATTTGGTCTGCTGAAATTATATTATCACCGAAATGCGAAGGTGGAGGGGGTAAAATCAGCAAGATAAATTCTTTGGACATAAAACCTGAAATATTAAATTGAAACGTATTAAAGCGAACTTAATGGTATATTCATTCATTTGTTAAGGAGACTCATTTTTGCCTTATTCATTTGTTTGCAGAATTGTCTAGATGATCTTATTAAATGGTGTATTTGATTAGGCATAAACAAATTAAAAACAAGCTCCTTCTCGCGCTAAAAGCTGATTGTGCCCACTTTTTAATTTGTTTTCAGCCGAATTGAAAATTAAATGAAAAGGAAACATGTATATCAAATTAAAACAAAAGTTTCAGCAAATGCTGTTGAGAAATAAGCACCCGCCTACTCAAATACAAATTGAAATGAAGAACTCGTAATAAATTGAATGTTTAAATTCCTAATAAAAGTAAATCTGTTATTGCAGCGAACTTTGAAATGCATATCGTTTATTGAAAATACTAAGATTTCACTGAAAACAGTTTACTTTGTGTAACATAGATTTAAATTATTTTGAGCAGTTTCAGAAGTAGAGGCTAAAAACTGAAAAATTAATTTTCTTTCATTTTTTCACTTTTTTTATTTTTATAGAAAATATGAAATTTTGTTTAAAAATTTTAATTACTGAAAAAGTTATGTTCTATATAAATACTAAACAATGTTTATTATTCCAGAAGAAACAATATTCATTATTCCAAACAGTAATTTTTAAAACCTACTCATTCATGCGCTAATTTTCATAATTATGCAAGTTTTTATATCTTCCATTTATTACAGTAGCACTTCAAATTAAACCAAGTTAAATAACATTGTCTTGGGCATCGATTTTTTGCTTTTTTCCGACGATATCAAAATCAAATATAGCGACCATAAGAAAGTAAAAATTGATTATGAAAAGTTTCATATCTTGTTGCCGTAGTTTTTTTATCTACAAATATTACATCATAACTACGATTTGATACTTTTCCGAATATCAAAATGACTTATATTATCCCACATGTGCTATTTTAATAGTTGTTAATTATATAAGAAGCAATGGCCACTCGAAGCGCAGCTGAGAGGCAACATTTTTTCGATAGATTAAAGGCTGGTTAATTTTCCGAATGTAATTCAACATTTTAACCACGACCACGCCCGAAATCAATCAATTAAGAGAGTGAAACCCGTGTGAGAGCAGGTAAAAAATTATGGTTTTGAAAACGTCATAGTTGACAAATTTATTTTAATCAGATCGTAATTACTGGTAAAATCCAATCTTACCTGGCGAAGAAGTGAGCCCCTCCAGTCCATCAGAAACTCTTTATCGAGTGAATTTAAATAATCCCGGTCAAAATGACAAGATCGTTCTTGAGATAAATGTTAATGTTAATAATAATAATTAAAAATAAAATGCTAATCGAAGTGTGGTATTATGAATTCTAATCCACTAGTGTGTTAAAAGGCCTTCAATCCACAGAAAACAGAAGTATTAAACCTTCTGAATATAGTGATCGTGGATAAATCTATTATCGCACTGAGTGCCAGTTGGTTATCGGTCAGTGGTCGCGCGGTTTAAGGCGTCAGTACTTGAATCGAGGTGACTGGATCGCTGTGGTTCGACCCCGCAGCCGGTAGACCGTATTCGTGGAGAGATTGGCACCCTCTCTGCGGGTATGGTAGGGTGGAAGAGTGTTGGCTTTGGTCAATGTGGGAGATTGATACCGCTTGACATTTGACTACCCCCCTAATTAATGAGGTTTGCCAGGTTTCTTTCATTCCTGCACTGAATGGTGGTTAGGGCCTACCAACGTAAGTCGTTCCTGGGCGCAAATGCGGCCTGCTTAATAATAATATGCCGCCCCCTCTCCCGCACAAATCTTCGACTTCTGGACTAATCCTCGTGATTAGAATTACTATAAAGATGATTATACCAATAAATTAAAATTATTTGAAATTGAATGTCAAAATGAAATATCGACAACGTAAAACTGATTAACTGTCAATGAATATCATAACAACCCACTAAAATAATATATTTTCAGGTATTAACAATATTGTGTGAAACTAACTATTCAGTGGACAAAAGCCCCAACCTGCGTTGAATTACACCCACAATATCTACCCATATATTCCTTATTATTAGCTTTTGTAACATTTTTTTACTGTTTATAGTTAGATATTTGACTCAAGTTAAAGGAGGCCACCTGATGAAGCAATCCTAATAAAATGCAGAAATAAGTGAGATCTCATCTATTGTGGTTGAATTTCGAGTTCCCACTCCAGAGGTTAGTAAATATATTAAATTCTTTAGATAATTATTGAATAGAGTTTTGTCTGTGGATGTTCATTAGCATACCTAGATGTTTGGTATCAGAGAACATACATATGACTTCATTGATAGGAATTGTAGGAGATTTGATACATATTAGCTTAAAATACCTTTCTTAAACAGTAAAAAAATGTTACAAAAGCTAATAATAAGGAATATATGGGTAGATATTGTGGGTGTAATTCAACGCAGGTTGGGGCTTTTGTCCACTGAGTAGTTAGTTTCAAACAATATTGTTAATACCTGAAAATATATGAAAAAATCTGATTCATCGCTGGAACTCATATACAGGGTGTCTCCCGCTATAGGGAAAAGTGTTATAGGAAAGATTCTTATTATTTCTTCACTCTCTATCATTTCCCAAAGTTAAGAACGAAAAAACGGAGACCCTGTATTTACACCTTCACAATACGAGAAATTTATTTTCATTTAATAAAAGGTTATGAGCTCTTCCAACAATTGTTATTGAATTTAAATCTTCATTAATATATTCTGAAGCTAAAACTGCATTAGACAAATGAAAATACTAATATAACTGAGTATCATCAGCGTATTGATGCATTTTACAGTATTTTAAGTAAGAAATAAAATCAGTAGTATATAGAGAGAATAATATTGGAACAAGTATAATACCTTGAGGTACGCCCTTATTCAGTATCTTATAAAATGAAAATTTATTATTTAGAAAAACTCTCTGACGTCTACCATAAAGATAATTTTCAAAAAATAAAACAGCAACTATAGCAGCAATATCAATAATAATTTTTATCAGTGGAGGATTTCAATTATAACAACGAATTTTACCATAGCGGGCTGCCTTAGTTGGCGATAAAAGGGGGTATAATAAGTTTAGGGTTGATCCCGACAATTTTTGTTTTTCTCTATCCCTCTTAAAATATTTTTACTAAGTCATAGTTAATCCTCTATATGTATATAGAAATTCATGCCCCCCTAAAAAGTTTAGTTTAAAAATATGTTTTTTTTATTCGATGCCTATTTTAATTTTATGGTGAAACTTTCACATAACAAACCATTTTCATCCAATAGAGTCAGTCACTTTATTGTCTATAAATAAGCAGCATTTACATAAAAAATTATCTTGACATTGCATTAAAATTTGAATCGTGCAATGAATCTAAATTTATTGCACAATTCATTTAAAATTGCAAGATTCCAAGAGTGCTATAATTAACGCGACTTTACATTATTAGCTCTCTTCTCAATGACATGTTTAAACCTATCGATTTTGAAAAGTTATTTTTAGTAATAATATTGGATTATTAGGCAGGTGAATAATTAATTAAAATCTATTTTGGGGTGAGGCTAGTAGAATTCACAAGGTTGCTAAGTGACAGGTAGAAGTGAGTCATTGAACGAATAATTTCAGAATTTAATATTGAGTAGAAAGTGGCACGTTCTGATATTAAATTTTTAAATAAGTACTTTGAATCAACTTAGTTATATTTGGAGAAGTATAAAATACAGTTTGTTTTTAAATGAAGTAGCAAAAGTGAGACCACAGATTCCTTAGGTGAAAGTAAATCGATTTAACTTAATATACCTATATCCCCACTCGCATAATAAAAATGCCATGTGTTAAAATTTTAATTTAGATATTTGTAGATAACTTCTAAAAAACTCGAAATATTTACATAAAATTTGTAAATCAGGGGTTTTTACGGGCGAGAAATTCAAATTTGTTTCTCATTTTGACGTCACTAGTAGAGCCCTGTTCTGATAAAGACATTGAGTATAATTCAAATTGATCTAAAGTTATTTTTTTAAAAGTACCTACCTACAGCATGTTTGATTCACACAATTAAATGTTAGTTAAAAATTAAAAATCGCATTTATCCACATTTTACAAAATAGAAAATATCTGTCACTTTGTAAATGAAACTGCAGGAAACAACTACTCCGCGGACTAATGCCCCGACCGGCATTGAATTACTCCTGCGGTATCTGTGTGAACAGCCAAGAACCCTCGTCGGACACACCACCAGACATAGGCCGGTTTCGGGCTTGTTAGCCCTCATCAGTATGCCATAGGTGAGATGACCGACAATTGAACTGGCTGTTCCTTCATATACAGGGTGTCCGGAAAAGACGTGTACAACGGAAGACCACAGACTCCTGGGTTCAAAATAAGCCGATTTAGCCCAATTTACTTATTTCCAAAATTGCTTCGTTTCGCCGCTAGGAAACGCCAAAGTTCGCGAAAAATTTTTGTTTATTTCGAATATCTCGAAAACGACTTGATCGATGTTAACCATTTTTGGGCTACGCAGTTATAAGTCTAACCGACACTTTTTGACATTATTTAAAATCTTTTGCAGTCATTAGAAATATAAGAAAATCATGTATCATGCAAATATAAGCACATATTTTTTTTAACCCCCGGTATAATTATTCTCAGTTTTTTTCTATTAGTAGCTGACTTTATTTAGAAACTTTTTTTATACTTTCAGAATTTTGAATAGATGAGTAGTTTAGGCAGAAAAAATATTTTTCTTATGTCAACAATATCAGCATTCGTTCTGCAACAAATAACGAAAATTCCAAAACTCATTTATATTTTATTTAATAAATACGAGATAATAATATTAATATAGCAAATAAATAAAAGTTATGATCTCTTTACAATAAATGCTCAGTGACCACCTTTTTTCGTACGCAATAAGTAATCCGTTTTACGGTTTTACGAAGTTGTAGTGCTCTCCATGGATTACCTCGTAAAATGTTAACTGCGTCTTGGATTCGCCAAAAATTCCTCTTATTATTAACTGCGTAGGCATATACTTTACAAAAATAATCGCAAGGAGGTAAGTCTGGTGCTCGAGGTGGCCATTTTATAGGAGCATCGTTTTCTTCTAATCCGCCTGTTAGGATACAGATTATGTAAATACTGACTAACGGGTATTGTAAAATGAAGGGTGCACCATCGTGTATAAACCACATGTTACGACGAAGTAGTAACGGTAAATCGTCCAATAAATTAGGTAATACTTGCTGTAAAAATTTAAATAGTTGACCCCATTTAATCGATGTAGAAACACAACCGGGCCAATAATAAAGTTGTCTATAGGTTTGTTTAGCAGCCGTTGAAAACTATTTGGAAACTATCAGAAATGTTCGTTCAACTACGTATTGCGTCAAATTCAATGGTAACGCGTTCTCAACTTAACTGGTCGAATATTTCTGATAGTTTCCAAACCGTTTTCAACTGCTGCAAAAACAACCCATATAAATACCGCCACACGTTTACTCTGAATTAATATTGAAAATGTCTTATTTTCAGTACAGTGTGGATTTTTATCAGTATAAACGTGTTTTTATGGTTATTAATAATTCCTGACCTAGCAAAATATGCTTCATCTGTAAATAAAATGTTTTTGCTGAAATTGATATCATGGGCTCTTTGATCTTGTATAAAATTACAAAATGCTAAACGTTTTTCAGGGTCAATAGGTTGATGAACCGGTCATGAACTGATTGAATATGGTAGGGATGTAGTAACTGCTCTTTCAAAACATCATGTACTATGGTTTTTGGTATCCCTATTTCTTGTCCAATGCGTCTTGCACTTATTTTTGGGTTCTCTTCTATCTTATCTAGGATTTGTTCCTCCACCTTTATAGTTTTCTTCGTTGACGCCCTTGAACCGTATTCATTTAGTGGAAGAACCAAATTCGCAAAGTCGCCTTTCGATGTTGGCAAAAGTTTGATGATTTGACACTCGTCGATGAGGGAATCTGTCCATGTAGATCCTAACACTTTTGCGGCCGTTATCTTGACAAACTCCATAAACCAAAAGCATATCTACTTGTTCGGAATATGTATTGAAGTTGATACTTAAAATATCAGAGCCTACTTCTGGTACTCCGTTATTTGTTGCAGAACGAATGCTGATTTTGTTGACATACGAAAATTATTTTTCTGCCTAAACTACTCATCTGTTCAAAATTATGAAAGTGTAAAAAGTTTCTAAATAAAGTCAACTACTAATAGAAAAAACTGAGAGTAATTGTACAGGGGTTAAAAATATATGTTATTATATTTTAATGATAAATGATTTTTCTTATATTTCTAATGAATTCAAAATATTTTAAATAATGTCAAAAAGTGTATGTTAGACTTATAACTGCGTAGCCCAAAATGGTTAACATCGATCAAGTCATTTTCAAGATATTCGGAATAAACAAAAATTTTTCGCGAACTTTGGCGCTCCTAGCGGCTAAACGAAGCAATTTTGGAAATAAGTAAATTGGGCTAAATCGGCTTATTTTGAACCCAGGAGTCTGTGGTCTTCCGTTGTACACGTCTTTTCCGGACACCCTGTATAAACTGAGTGCAGGTGAGATATAAGTGGTCTGCTTACTTCCTGCTCGGCCTAAGCGGCTCAATTTACAAGAAGCGACCTACATTGCAGTAGGTACTTAACGCACTAAACTGAATTACTCCTGCAGTATCTGTGTTACCCCCTCCCCGCTTATATATCATCTGTCATTTTGTTACATTTAATTATCATATTACACAAACAAAAAGTCATGCATAATTTAAAAGATCATAAAAGCGTCGACGTTAAGTCAAGTACGTGATCGAAGTGAGCAAATAAAAAATAGACACATTTCGGGCAGGGAGTATTGTGGCTATCTCAGTTGACCACATGCATCACATATATTATAATACTCAGCGGCGCACCGTGCTCCGTAATGCAGACAGCAGGACAGTACTTCGCTCGTAGACTATGATAGATACACGAACAGTTGTTTTTCACCCGTGTAATTCAGGGATAGAATCTAATGCACTGAGTGGTTACGCGTTCAGGTGCAGTAGTGTGCAGTCGCCTGCCGCTGACCACGAAAAAGACAAATTCCGATATGTTATTTAGTCACGTAATTAATTTGCACAATGCTATTTTTTTAGCTGCTAATATAATTGGAAAATATAATACAATATTTTGGGTAGACCATGCACATGTACACTTCTCCACTGACTGTATGAACTACTGTATTAAAATTAACATTAACATGTTACTATAATTCAGTAAATAACTGCCAAACAACCTTGATATACATTTTCACATGATACTTCTAAAGAAAAAAATATCGATTTATTGTATGAATAATTCACCATTAAAGTGATACAAGGATATATCAAGGCACTATTGGATACTGTTATTTATATCGTTTATCGGAGCAATTTAGTTCGGTCAATATGCCTTACATAACCATTGAAAGGAAAGTATAGATCCTAATCATAAAACATTACTGTTTTGTAAAGATAATTTTAGTTAAGTATTTTACATTATTGGATTTACAAAATACAGTATTTTTTATTTGAGCAAATGTGATGTTATATTTTGCATTGGATTAGCATCTTCCAAAATGACAGTGAAGCGCAGCTCGTGTACTTGAATACCAAACAAACTCTACAGGGTGTCCCAAATTAGCTGTAAGTGAAGGGTATCTCGAAAATTACAAGCAATAGAAGGATGCAATTTTTGCAACACTGGGCTACTACTTCGAGAAACTTAAGGTGCCGTGATCTGAATGTTCATTGACCTTTCCATTTCTAAGATACAGAGCGAAATTGAAAAAACCACTGAGATTTTTCGTACTTATCACAGAGAGTAGCTGAGATATCATAAAGATGAAAACTGCTTCTGATAGGCTTTTTTGCGCTGAATTCAGTGGCGTACTTGTAATTTCTCCACCAGAGCTCCTCTTTTAAAATATAAAATAAAGATACTTATATTTTTTAATGGAATTTCCTATACAGAGTGATCAATCATAATGCCATTAGTTTTAACCACGTATTCGGGAGGCCTGATAAAATCGAAAAAAAAATTGTATTCGACCTTTAAAAAAATAAACACGACGCTCCTCTTGCGCTACGAGCTTTCTGATGACGCACCCATACGACATTCGAATGCGGGATTAAACATTATTGCCACATTATGTTTACATACATAATATCGTCTAACACTTGAGCCTGTTATTCAAATTTACAACCATTTAGCACTTTCTGCATTTCCCGCATTTCTTTCCCCCCAAATTTGTAGATCACGCCATTCATTTGGAGGGGGGATGGAGAGAATACAAGCAGTTAGCAGTAGTTTGTTTATTTCGGTCTCGCGTATTCGTCGTATATTCACAATGCATAATTTTACAAAGAATATGCGGAAATGGTAGTGTTATACGGAGAATGTTTACGAAATACGAATGGCGCTGTTACGTTCTATTAATAAAGTGCTATGGACGGATGAGTTCAGTTTTACTCGAACTGGAATTTTAAACAGGTTAGTAGGTACCATACTACTTAAAAATCATTAAATTTATAGGCTGGATGTACGTAACTACAAACGAATAATTAATTGTACCTACGAGTAATACTAAAAATTCATATTTATTTGTAAAACGTAGTGAAAACCTAATATCAAAATTATTAAACTGTAATAACCTAACATTCGAAAATATGTATTTATTATCTACATTTGTTTCTATTAACAAATAAATCAATATTTAAGGAAAATTCATGCATGTATCTAGATTTAAAAAAAATGTTTTACCCATTGTCGTTAAATAACAGTACAAAAACTAGGTAACTAGGTTATTGACCTAATAATACGGTAGGTCAAGGTTCACTCTCGATAACTTATGAGCATCAGATCAGAGGCGTGCCATTTTGGTCTTGGACAGTTTTCTGTCGACAACACGATGATTTTTTATTACTTAATACTTAAACACGAAACACTTTTCAGCTTCTCTTAATAATTTACCCATTGAGTATAGGTTTTTTATGTAATGTACGTAAATGGTTTATTACTCGGTTTATTATTAGATACATTGGAGTTTCGTAATTTCAATATAACTAAGCTAATTTTTTTGCAGTCATAACAGCTACATTTGCTCAGAGGAAAATCCACACGCTACTTGTCGGTTTAGCTTTCAGAGGCGATTTGTTGTCAACGTATGGGCAGGAGTGTACGGGTATTGTTTTACTGGACCGTATTTTCTATCGGAAAACCCGAGTGGACCGCATTACTTGCAATTTTTAATAGAATTATTTGATTATTATTAATTGATTTCATTGAATATTAACATTTTAAATTATTTTTGGCTGAAGTTGAATTGAGCAAGAAAAAATTATATTCTAAAATAGTCAGTACAACCGTTTATTTGTGATGTCTAAAACCTAGGTAGGTAGGTACTAGAAAAATATATCAACTTGGCAACATTGTATCAGGTCGACATCGAGTTGAACTGTGAGCTGTAAACGACCAAGGCTGTGAGCGGTCAGTGACAGTGTGAAAAGGGGGTTTAAATAATAATTTTAAAATATTTTTTTACGGCGTAAATATGTATTTAGATTTCTTTTAATCGCGTATTTGCATAATACTCAGTATTCCCTATCTCCTCTTAAAATTAATGACATTATGACCGACTCACCTTGTATACTTGTATGCAATTTAATTGCATTATTTGTTTCCTTTTTTATATAAAAATCCATTGACATTGCCATTCGTAGAATGGAACAAAGACAACAGTAACAACAACAATTGACCGTACAGGTATTTGAACAATTTTTATATAATACCTTTATATACAAGGTGTGTTTTATTTGAATGTCAGAAATTAAGAGGGTTCTTTGGTCATTTTAGATCTAAAAGCCTTAATAAATCAAAGACTTAAAATTATTGGTTTCAAACATAGTATTTAATTGACAAGTGATTAAATTACTAATTAACTTCCTCTAAATTGCCAGTGCAAGTAACTGTAGGCACCTGCCTTATTACGGTTTTTGGGCTAAAATAAACCCGGAATTAATTTAACACACGGATGCAAAATTCACCCTGTATATGACTGTTGTATATATATGTTTTAATAATGTAAATATAAAAATGTTTCGTAGGTGAGAAAAAATTGTTAAATAATTTTAATGTCTTACACGCTTTTTCAGGTTTGCTGAAAAATAAAAACGAACACCAGGGACCAATATTCCCTGAAGATAAGAAAGTGGAAAACCAATAACGGGGTTGTCGAGAAATATCTAACTCTATTTCAGGATATACTTTAGATTATACTATTTTCTTTTACATTTAATCTTCGCTTCGCTGAATGGAATTAAATACTTGAAAATATCTTACATAAAATTTATTTTTTCTGCCTCTTAATAATTTTAGTCTATATCTTATGCTACATGTGTTTCAATTAGAAAGATAATATTGAATATGAACGTTGTTGTTCCATATAAATATGAACAGTACATGACATGTTGTTCCAACATATCTGTCGAAATTGATGGTGTCAGATATTCTACGTTCATTTCAACTCCAAGAGGACCCCAGGGCTCAAACTTGGGGCTTCTCTTGTTTTAATTTCTGACGTTTGCAACGTGATTACGTCTAAATAGTTGTTTCTTGCTAATGACATGAAGATATATAGAGGGATAAAAACCTTGCATGATTTAAAATTATTGTAGCAAGATTTAACTTGATTGACTTGACCATCAATAAAGTTTACACCTTAGATAATGTGTTAATCGTATTTATGAAATTAAGGACTTATGTGTAACTTTTAATGTCAAATAACCTTTCTAATCACATAGCAAGATAATAATTAATGAAGCTGTTATTCGCAATTCAAAGAGTTTGATACCATTTGCAAACTCTATTTTACTCTTACAAGGAGTAAATAGGAATACAGGTACTCTGTTTGGAATACTCAAACATCTACATGCATTTATTTTATAAAACATCACGTTTATCCCCCTAGAAATTTTGAATATTCATTGCTTTTGCATGAACTCAGCTTCGCTTTTTTGTAATAAAGGGCAATGTTACTTGTACGACTTCAATAAGGTATACTTTTTTCAGATATAACAGGTAGGAGAATCGATTGTTTCAATAGTTAGATGAATACACTTAGCAGCCAAAAAAGTTCTGTAATTTAAAAGAAACATCAAATGTCGTCAAAATAAGAAACATATTTGAATTTGTCGTACGCAAAAACCCCCGATTTACAAATTTTATGTACATACTTTGATTTCTTAAGAAGTTATTTACAAATATAGAATACAAAATTTTAACTTTAACACCATGTAACTTCGTTAATAATGAGTTCTGGAAAAAATGTTATGGAAAGAGGTAGCATTTATTTTCGGTCCACAATCTTATCGATGACTCATATTTGTTGTCCTTGATTTGTGTTAATACCCATCTTAGAAATACTAGAATGCATGAACTTCTCTACATCCCCATTCGTAAGACAACCCAGTTTGCACCCCTTCTGATACTGTTTCGTCTAGTTAACCAGGTTTCCTCTAAGAATAGTGTGAATTTGGATCTTTTGGTGTTTTTTTAAAAACTATAAAAATAAATATTCGATTGACAATCTATAATTACTTCTCTGTTTGTGTTATCTGCTGTATTTATGTTTAAATTCTGCTAGTTTTTAAGTACTTATACTGTACCTGTGCTATGATATATTACTATTTGTATTGTATTTTGCTATTACTTACGTACTTTCCATGTAATTAGGCAATGATGCATGTTTGGAAGCAATAAATAAATAATTATCCCCTGAATTTTTTGCTCATCATTTCCAGACACCCTGTATATTTAGTATTAATTGAAAACATTTATTTTCTGTGCTGCAAAACTGACAATGTTGTTCTTCTTGTTTATCTTTAATTTTACTTTTTCTTTTTATATTACAAATTTTAGTAGTTTTCTTAATTTATGGTGTTTATTATGGTTTTCTGACTGAAGTACCCCTGTAAACGGACTGTATAATAAAAAACTATTATTTATTACAAATAAAAAAATAAACAAACAAACGAACGAACCAACAAACAAACAATCAAACGAACAAACAAATAAACACACAAACAAACAAACAAACAAGCAAACAAACAAACAATCAAACAAGCAAACTAACAAACAAATTAACAAACAAACAATCAAACTAACTAACTAACAAATCTTCACTATTTTTGCAAACAGCTGAAAAGTATCATAAAATGATTTTCTCTTAAAATTCCCCGCAGTGTGACTTGAGTTGGTTAACTCGTTAATGTACCTATTAAAAGTAATTTCGGTTAGGTTGGAGATGCCTCGAAAAAAAATATTGATTTCGCCGTCCGCTAGATATCAGAGATAACGAGGAGCTCTTGTCAATATAAAGTTTTATTGGATAAAAATGCCGCACCGTCTAATATTGAACTTCTAGTTTCTTTGCTTCCAATTCGAGGCACGTTAAGGTCTACTAATTTCAGCGAGAGTTGCTAGCCACTGAAACCAATGAACAAGAAAATTGATGTATTAAGTGCCTTATATATTTTATTAAAAATGATAGTTATTCACACAACAAGTGCAATAATAAGTGTTGTATAACTCGAAGGTCTCGTTGGACAATTTCACGACGCGTGCAATAAACACTTTTTGTAAGACTTGCATACAATATCTTGCTCCGTTCAGATAAAAATCAAAAAATGTTTTATGTAGGTGGCACTTAGGGCAGGAAAATAAAAAAAATAATTTAATAGCAAAATATTTCATAATTAATTAGCATTGCATCGCATTGTGAAAGTTAGAAACTCATATGTTAAGAACAATTTGACTCAAACTTTATTTGTAATTCAGTTGATATTCAAAGGAAATAATTTAATTTTTAATAAATTACAGTTTTCAGTAATTTCGTAATCCAGTAGGTAATAAATATGACTTGCTTCAAACATAATACAATCTCACCAAAAAATGAACTAAATATTGCATCGATTTGAACGTCTATGTTTGTCATAATCACATTAGATAAGTGCAATAAAAATCTTATTGTACTAGTACAATAAAGAACCAGTTTTTTTTTACTAAATATAGTTCAATAAAGCTTTGTTTTTTGCATGAACGTAGAAAAAATGTTTACTCTGCCCTATGCATTTCTTTTTTAGACTAATTTCTAAATCTTCAATGTATCTTCTTCTTCCATGTAGTCACAGTGTTATTCACTCTTTATTTTCATTATTACTGTAACCTATGTCACCTACTTTTTGCTAGGTTTGGTTATTAATAAATATTTGTACCATTGCAGTTTTTTTATATTCCACTAATTGTCTCTGTGGCAATTTTTTAGAAGACATTGCATATCTTTTTTAATTTAGTTTTTGTTCTTTGAAGCAAGATTTCCTTTATTTGTATAATAATGTTTTTTGAAACAACAAATAAAAATGTAAACTTGTAAATGTAAAATTTTTGGAGCTTTTTATATGCGAAATATTACATTTTGATTTTAACATGTGATTCACCACATTTCACAGCGGCCAACGATATAGATGATTGATTGATTTGCACATATCATAATTTAGTTTTCTTAGCATTAAAACATTTGACTGGATAAATGAAAATCTGAATAAAATAAAGTTTTACCGCTTTTACCAAAGAATGTCTCAATATTTTTAAATATCTATAGCGACATTTTTGTTTTTTCTCACCTAAGAATTTTATATCAATTTAAAGTGTTTTGCAAATATTTTAGCCAAAATCTAGGTTGATTGTGAGAAATAATCAAATAGTAAATACAAATTTAAAACATTTTTTATTTAAATCCTTTAAGCCTCTATGTCAAAATACAAAAAAAAACTTAAAATCAATCAATCAACATAAAATTTTTTATATAATGCTAAAATTCTGATCAATAAAATTGATATTGTCAAGTTTTACACTGATGAAAGTTGTTAGTGATATTACATGGTTTATTATTGGTTGCCTACACAAATAGTGTAAAATAGCTCAATACAATGCAATTAATATAAATGATAATATAATAATATCTCTACCCCTCATTCTAATCGCGAGGATTAGCCCAGAAGTTGAAGACAAGTGCGGAAGAAAGGGCATATTATTATTAAACAGCACTTGCGCCCAGGAACGACTTACGTTGGTAGGCCCTAACCACCATTCAGTGCAGGAATGAGAGAAACCTGGAAAACCTCATTAATCAGGGGATTATACAAATTCAATCTAATATTTATGCATTTTCCATTTAACCGTGTTGAAATGCAATTTTACTTTAATGTATTTTTAGAAAAAATCGTGTACCTAATTTTCCATGGAAGTTGTAAATGTACCGTATTTACATGGAGGTTCTTACATTACAGTATGGATCTACTATTTTTTACATTAATGTATAATGTGAACATGTGCAAATATAATATAATTAAATAAAGTTAAAGTTGCATAGCCTTAACTCCAGACGAGGCATATTTCAATAATCTTATAATATGTCTCCTATTCTTTTTATACTTTATATTTATGTTGTTCATACTGCTGCATACCTGTTTTATATGTCTTCTCAACAAAATTGTAGGAATTGGATAATCTACAACGTACACACACTTCGTAATACCTATGCTAAGCTTATTTCCTCTTCCATTTTTTTTTGCTTTTATATAACATTATGATTCAATTTTCCTTAAAATAAGCAAAACTATTAACTGACGTTTATTATTTAGAATATTTCTTTAATTATGTTGGATTATTTCCGACTAAGACCAATTATAGAGTGAGATGCCAGCCCATCAACGTTAATATAAACATCGGCCTCTCTTATTTAGAAATTTTACCCCTTTGTCGTGGTAACATGCCTCATATCACACAGGAATCTACGTCTTATATCCTCTAGGACGGATAGCATCTTAGACAGATAGCATCTCCAGAACTAAACTTCCCAACTAACTCTAAGTTGGTAAAGAAATTTTAGTGATGCCAGAGATACAGTTCGGTCCTGCTAGGTTCGCCAGTTTTTAAATTCATGCTGATAGCAAAGTTTTATTCTTCGCAAGATATAAAAATGTCACGGATTTCCCAATCCGACTTTTTCTTCCACCAGAAAAACTAGGTAACAGTTAATTAATCACTTATCTTTATTAACCACTCTGTTCATTATTGAATACTAATTACAGCTCAACTAAACACTATTTTACTTTTCATTTCAAGATTAACTCGGCCGTCTATTCTTCTTTTATAGATCAAACGAATATTCCAGGTATTTTCTAGCACCTCTAGATCCATGTCCCGAACGACTCGAACGCTTCTCGTCTATTCTCCATTTTCCAGTTGCACCTGGATACACGGCATTATTTATTTGTTTACCAGAATCGCGTAGGAGCGATCGGGGCAATCTCGCGTTTCGCGATACCGTAGCCGTCGAATTGGGTGCGAGCGGGGCAAATTCGGTGACAATCATAATATATTTATTTCAATTATCTAAATCTTAATTACAAGTCGTTACAATTCAATTTAATTTAAAGTTTAAAATACCCGAACAAGAAGTGTAACATGATTTATCAAAGTAATCCAAAGCCAAATCACTCCGAATGCCCACATGATCTGGACTATATTAGTCTTATTATATTATATTATTAGTCTTCTTATCGGTACCCTCTCGAAAGCTTTTGAAAAGTCAAGATAAATCATACCAACGGAGTCATTGTTATCGTGATCGATGGACCAGTTATTTACACAATGAACTATGAATATACTAATAATGCGCAATGTGTCCCTTTTTGTTTTCTTTGATATGTTCATTGTCTTATATTTTTGGTAAGAAGCCCTGATTTTGGGTTATTTTGGAGGGTAAAGAATTTTTTATTAGGTATTAGCTAAAAAATAAAGCTGCTCGAATATAATGGAAATACAATAGCATTTCAAAATTTATATCAGTCGTGTGAGAAAATACCTTAATTGAAGATAAAGTTTACTTTAATTTTGCAATATGATTTAAAAAGTACCTGATTTTAACGAATACTCTGAACAAGTACTTACTTGAATTTATAAAACATACCATACTAACCCATAAATAATATAGCAGGATTGATGTTGCCCCCTGTTAGTTAATATCTGTCATATTTATATGTTTAAGGTTTAAACATAAGTAAATAACTTACAATTTAATAATTATTTATATATTATGTCTATATATGTAAAGAATTACAAATTCTACGTTCCCAATAGTCTTTAAACACTAGTTTGAATACAATTTACGACCAACGACTGACGAGTATAGACGCATATCTGCCCCTTCACCTCAGAAATGTACTTGCGAGGAATGTATTTGTGAATAATATGCAAGTACCAAGTACATTTACGATAAGGTGCAAGTACCGGTACTAATTACAATTTTTCAGTTGTATTCGAGTGTCAAGGGCAGAGTATTCCAAAAATACTTAGAGTGCTAGAATTAAGTAATTGTATTCGAGTACTGGTCACTGTTCTCGAGGAATATCGATTTAACAATTTTATAACATAATCTAAAATGCAATTCCCATTACAAATTAATATTATTTTCAATTTCAATTATAACTACTTGAAAGCTTAACAATACTTGAAATTTCTGTTTTCTCTCACAAATTTGCAATATATTTCATGGCACAGTTTGAAAACTTCAAATCGATGTTACTAGAAAGCAGAGAATCATATCGATATTCCATAAAAATCTTGTTTTCATATTTTTCATTCAGAAATTGGACAAATTCACGAAACAAAAAAGTAAACTGATATGAATTTTAAAAAGCTTTAAAAAAAAAATTTCATAATTTAATATACCGTTTTTAAGTTATTTTCAGAGGCGGTAGCTCCGTTATAAGATATTTACTTACTGTATACTTACTTCAAAAATTATTATTCATCTGTGAGTAATACAAACAATAATATCTAAATAGAGACAAATTTGTAACCGACAATAACTAGGATAACGATAAATCTTCTAATTATGTCGTTAATGTTCTACAATATACAATATAGTTCAACCTTACCATCTGCTGTATCGTATTATAGGTTTGACATTTGAATAGGAGTATAAATCGATTGCTCGCCTTTCTAAGACTCCATAGAATAAGTGTGTCATCTAAATAATGTAAAAGTGCTTGCAGTTTTAACGAAGTTGGGGCTCTACAACCTTGCCACTCGTTTTGTTGTGAAGATAAGTGACATGCAAAAATTCTTAACCTACTTGTATTCTTTATGGCCCGTTTCAGTTCAAAGTCAAGACTTCGCTGAAAGACTATTCGCATAGCATGTATTAAGGCCAAACTTTAGGTATTTTCTTTACACTGAAAGTAGTCTACATTTTGAGAAACCTATTTACTTATTCAGAATAGATTAATCATAAAATTATTTTATTACATCCGTAAGTAATGGCCCACAGAGATATATTATAGATTCTTTACATCAAAATATTACGATTAGATGACTTAGAAAATAAGAAGCAGAAATGGTTGCAAGTACCTAATATATAGTAGTGGTACTAATTTTGAAATATATATTATGTAGAGTTAGTGCCAATGCAAAGTCTAATAGAGTCGAATGCGCGGGTTTTTGATCCGCTGACCCGCATTTCAAACTGCGCTTTTAGTTTTAGTTATTTACGGAACGCTGTGTGTGACGCTATGGTCAGACAAATGTAGTAGACTGTATGAGATCTGGTAAATTAAAAATCAAGCACAACTTTAACGAATTTGGAAAAGGCTTACCTAACTGTCCTTTTGTAGCCAAACGAAGGAAGGGCCCTTCAGGATCGGCACACGACACGGCACGTTCACAACTTTCGCCGACCGTATTCTGAGTGTGTCTACTTCTATATACGTAGAAACACAAAACCTTTTCCAACAAAAAACAAACGCGAAAAAAACCATATTGGAATATTGGAAATGAAGTTAATTTAAATTACGTTGTTGTAACAAATGAAGTTTTATTATATTTTTTAAGAAATGATAAATTTGAGAATAATTTGCGGTGAAGCCGCACCATAACCGCCCACCAAAATATAATAAAAAAAATATATGCCTACTTACAATTTAATAATAAGTTTAAATTGAATGAAAAGAAAATTAATATAGCAAAAAAAATAATATATGTATGTGTATTAGGAGGATAATTTATTGTTGAGGAAGAGGACAAAGTTTTACTAAAGGTCTTTGTATTATACCTTTTTTAGTTTTAACTGTAGCTACTCGAGCTATTCCATCAGTGCCAGGGTGGAGTTTTTCTACTCGTCCTAACGTCCATTGTAAAGGAGGAGCATTTTCTGTTTTAATAAGTACTACAGTACCCGATTGAATTGAAGCCGCCGATTTATGCCATTTCTTACGCTGTTGCAGCGTATGTAAGTACTCTGAATGCCAACGTCGCCAAAAATCAGAATGCATGCGTTGCAAAAGTTGCCAACGATTTAGACGGTTAAGAGGTAAATGAGAGGTATCTGGATCTGGTAACGCAGTTAAAGGCTCTAATGTCAAATTATGACCTGTAGTTAATACCGAGAGATCATTGGGATCCGAACTTATGGGACACAGTGGTCTCGAGTTTAAAACAGCTTCTATCTGCGTTAGAACAGTGTAAAGCTCTTCATAGGTTAAGATTTGTTCCCCTATGACTCTAATCAAATGAGACTTGACACTTTTAATACCGGACTCCCAAATTCCTCCAAAGTGAGGTGCGGAAGGCGGATTAAAGGACCATTGAATTCCTTCCTGTTCTGTGGCAAGTTGCATACATTTTGAGAGTTCTTTCTGGGCTCCAATAAAGTTTGTTCCACAATCGGAAAATATTTGAGTGCAACGACCTCGACGGGCAATAAAACGTCGTAACGCAGCAAGGAAACATTCTGTGGATAAATCCGAGGCAACTTCCAAATGAAGTGCTTTTGTTGCAAAGCACACAAATAAACATAAGTAGGCCTTTTGTGATTTTACACCACGAGATTTGCCCAATGTTATCAAGAATGGACCGCCATAATCAACGCCTACACACTGAAATGGTTTAATTTGATTTACACGAGTTGGAGGCAGGTTACCCAATATGGCTTGAAGATAACGTGGATTTGTTCTAAAACACTGGAGACATTTAGATAAACAATGACGAATAGCACGCCTGGCAGATAAAATCCAGACCTGCTGGGATAAAAGAAACTGAAGAGTTTGCGGACCAGGGTGAAGGTAAGTTTTATGCAGCTCTTCGATTAAAAGTTCTGTGAGACGATGAGTTCGAGGAAGAAGTGCAGGATGCTTTTGGTCATATGATAACGAAGAATGACGCAGTCGACCACCTACTCTGATAATACCTTCTTTATCAATAAAGGGATAAATTTTTCGGAGAGATTTACTAAGAAGATGACCCTTTTCAAGCTTATCAATGTCATCGAGAAAGGATACATGTTGAACACGTTTTATTAACAAAAGTAAGGCATTATGCATCTCATGAATAGTTAGGGGACCAAATACTTTAGAAGCGGGTGATCGGACATTTTTATAAAACGGAGGCAGTGGGCAACAATACGTTTGATTTTTGGGAGAGAAGAAAATTTTTCTAGTAGTAAATCCAAAGCGTCAAGGGAAACGAAAGCAGAAAGAACAACTCTTTTTTCTTCCTCCAAAGAAACTGGATCATCTACATGAGAAAAAACTGGCCAAGTGGCTTTTGAGGACTTTAGCCATTTCGGCCCCGCCCACCATTGAACATTATTAACCAGTTCTTCTGGGTAAAGACCTCGGGAAGCAATATCTGCTGGATTATCTTTTGAACTAATATGATTCCAAAAATTGGGAGAAACTTTAGATTGGATACGACTTACACGGTTTGCAATAAAAGTTTTCCAGCGATGTGGGGGTGATTTTATCCAAGACAATGCTATTGTGGAATCGGACCAGGCATAAATATGTTGAAAACATAATTGTTCAGAATAAATATTAAGAATAAATGAAATCATATCGGAAAGCAATACTGCTGCACAAAGCTCTAACCGCGGTATAGAAAGTTTTTTCAAAGGGGCTACCTTAGACTTTGCGTAAATAAAAGAAACATGAAGAGTTTCATCAGAACATGAGAATAAGAAATATATAACGGCTGCATAGCCCTTTTCCGAACTATCAGCGAATCCATGTAGCTCGCAATTTTGAAAATATTTTGGGACTATACAACGAGGAATTTGAAGAGATTCTAAAGAAGATAATTCTGCTTGATATCTAAGCCAACTATTAACAACAGTGCTGGGAGGAGTTTCATCCCAGTTTAAACCTAAGGTCCATAAATGCTGCATCAGACATTTTGCAAAAATGTTAATGGAGTTAGGAACCCTAGAGGATCAAATACCTTAGCTATATCAGAAAGTATGGTTCTTTTGTACAAGCCCTGTCGATTGGAGAAACAGAATAAGAAAAATAATCATGGGTAGGAAACCATTTTAAACCTAAAATTTTCACTACAGATATATCATCGTCAAAAGATAATGACTGTTGAGCATGATAAGAAGCGGAAATATCAGATAAAAGGCTGCTGTGATTGCTACTCCATTTTCTTAATTCGAATTGACCTCTTTGTAATAGAGTAATAAGTTCCTGTTGAAGAAGCTTTGCATTTGCAATAGTGTCAGAGCCTGTAACAATATCATCCATATAAATGTCAGAAGCGAGTGCTTTAGCAGCTAGAGGAAAATTTCGGATTTCGTCATTCGCGAGTTGAACCAAAGTACGAAGTGCTAAGTAAGGAGAGGAAGATACACCATAAGTCACAGTTTTCAAACGAAACTGTTGCAGTGATTCGGAAGGAGAAAACCTCCAGATAATTCTTTGATAGTCTCTATGATCCTGTCGTATTAAAATTTGTCGGTACATTTGTTTTATATCGGCTGTAAAAACGATATTATGAAATCTAAACTTAAGAAGAATAGACACTATAACAAAATGTAGCTTTGGACCAATAAACAAACAGTCATTTAGGTAAATATTATCTGAAGTTTTACAAGAGGCGTCGAAGACTACTCTTAGTTTAGTTGTTGCACTCTCAGGCTTAAGAACGCAATGATGAGGAATGTAGTATATTTTGTATGGATTTTCAGGAAGACTAACAACCTTTTCCATGTGGTTACTATTTAAATAGTCTTTCATAAATTCGGAATATGCAGTGTATAAGGAAGGATCACGAAGTAATCGACGTTCCAATGAATAAAATCGACGAAGTGCAATAGCATATGAATCAACAAATAAAGGATCTGAATTTTTGAATGGCAAAGCCACTGTATATCTACCAGAGATATCACGAGAATAGTTTGAAATAAAATTTTGTTCACATAGTGAATCTTCTGGAGATGAGGTTATTATTTGAGGTATTTCCTCAAGTTCCCAAAATTTTTTTAAAGTAGCATCCAATGAAAATTTAGTAGACGTAAAAAAGGAAAAAACCGAATTGACAGTAGAACATTTTACTTTCCCCATAATAATCCAACCGAAAATGGTCTTGAAAGCTGATGGTTCATGAAGATCACTGATGATGCGTCCATCTTCCAATATTTGGGAAAATACATCAACACCCAGAAGCAAATCGATATTACCAGGAATATTGAAAGTCGGATCTGCTAAATATATATTGTGAAGATGTTTCCACTTTTCCACAGGAATAGGGACAGTTGGCATATCGAAACAAATTTTGGGTATTACTAAAGCATCAATGTTAAATACGGGAGAACTTTGACCACGAGGTCGAATTTGACATTCAACTGAATTAGAAGCAGATGAGGACATTTGTCCTAGACCGAAAATAGCGTGAGATATTTTTCTTGTATTCAACCCAAGTCGATTGACACAAGTATGTGAAATAAAATTTGCTTGACTTCCTCCATCTAGGAGAACACGAACCTTTGGTAAAATCCTCGAGAATCTAAAATTTCAACAATAGCCGTTGAGAGTATATTAGTAGTATTATTGGAAGGAATGAGACTCGTAAGTGAATTTATTGGTTCAGAGTGAGAAGTAGAGGCACTAGCAGAAGTAGGTTGATTTATTGAATTTGAGTCAGGTAAGTTAGAGACAATATTTGAGAGTCTAAGGAAGAAGATTGTTCACGAGGAAAGTGTAACAATGTATGATGTCTAGATTTACAAACGCGACAAGAATAATTTGAACGACAATTATTAGCACTATGTGTAGAATGGAGGCAGTTTCTGCACCAATTTTTTTCTTTTGCAATTTGAAATCTCTCTTGTGGAGATTTGGAAATAAATGTTGGACATTTTAAGAGAGAATGAGAAGAGCCACAAAAAGTACAAACAGGATTGGAAAAGTTAGACTCTTTATTACTAATCAAAATGAAGAGCTAGGTTTATTACGAGGCATCGTTGACTTTTGAGAAGAGAAATAATTAGAATTTGTGGTGCATTTTTGAGAGGATAAAGTCATGGATTCAAGAGCTGTACACTGTTTCAATAAAAAGTCGTATAAATTTTGTAAGACGGAATATCATTGCACTTTTCTTGTAATTCAAAACGTTTAACTGAGGCCGAATCTAATTTTTGTATTAACAATTGAAATAATATAAAATCCCAACTATCTACAGGTAAATTCAAAACTTTAAGTGCTGCCAAATTTTCTTGAAAAATATTTAATAATTTTCTAAGAGCTTGAGGAGATTCGGAATTTAATTTAGAGCATTAAATATCTCTTGCCCACAGGCATTTGCAAGAATTCTTTTATTTTGGTAACGATCAGTTAACATATTATACGCAATTATATAATTATCATTAGATAACTGTATGGATTTCATTAAACTCAGAGGTTCACGTTTTAAAGCCGAAAGTAAATACTGAAACTTTTCTATATTAGAGAGACTGTCATTATTATGGATGAGAGATGAGTATAAATCAATAAAATTTGGCCAATCTTTATAATTCCCGTCGAACACAGGCAATGTGATTTTTGGCAGCTTAATATTTGAATAAGAACGATTACTCAACGAGGTACTTGATTGACTATTTTCAACCAAATTATGAAAAGATGTCTTAATTGAATAGTAAATATCCATAAAAGTTTTTCTAATTTCCTTATCTGGAATCAAATCGGCACCCTCAGTAACGGATAAAGCAGTAATTACAGATGCGTGATGACGTTCAAACTCATCGTAGATCCTATCAATATCATTGTATCTAATTTTAAATGAAGAAAGAGAATTGCTATCATCTTCAGCTCTTTGTGCTAAATCGTATAATTCATTAATTTGATCTACAGAGAGTTCACGTAAAGCACGCGTTTGTTTGACTTTATTAGCCATATTGAAATGGAATATTTATTTATAATAAATAAACAAAAATGCAATAATTGCAACGGAATGGATGTACAACTTCTGTTTTGACGAGTTGAAATGTATAATACAAGAAACCGAAATGCACACTAGCCACCCTGTATAATTGAAATAAAAGATAGTAAAGGAATGTGGCAGGCGGCAAAAACTGTAAGATAAAATTTGTATGAATAGAAATTAACTTATAGAAATTATATTAGTTTGAAATATGAATATTAATATTTAATAATGAAATTAATATATAATTTGTTACAACAACAATAAAGAAATGTTTAAATCCGGACTAGAAGGATCAACATGTGACGCTATGGTCAGACAAATGTAGTAGACTGTATGAGTTCTGGTAAATTAAAAATCAAGCACAACTTTAACGGATTTGGAAAAGGCTTACCTAACTGTCCTTTGTAGCCAAACGAAGGAAGGGCCCTTCAGGATCGGCACACGACACGGCACGTTCACAACTTTCGCCGACCGTATTCTGAGTGTGTCTACTTCTATATACGAAGAAACACAAAACCTTTTCCAACAAAAAACAAACGCGAAAAAACCATATTGGAATATTGGAAATGAAGTTAATTTAAATTACGTTGTTGTAACAAATGAAGTTTTATTATATTTTTAAAAAATGATAAATTTGAGAATAATTTGCGGTGAAGCCGCACCACTGTGATGGTTGGTGTCGCGTCGATACGTTTCATTTTTACATCTGCTATAAGTTGTATTCGCCGTGTGTATTTAAATAAATAACAGATGGCTCAAAAGTCATCACTCTATCGGAAGTTGTTATAATTTTTACAAATGGCGGCAAATGTCAATTCTACTTTGAAATTTGTAAAGTAAACAGATACAAAATACACGTCAATAAGACATGAATCGCTATACTCCTCGAGAACGTGGAATAATTCTTTCGATTTTTTTTGCGGAATAATTCGTCGATGGTGTTTACGCAGCGTGAATTTCGGCGCAGATTTCCCAGTCGTCCGAGATGCTGCCAGGTCTGGTCGGCCCCGGAGCAGCCGTTCTGCTGAGAATATCGCGGCTGTGGCTGAAGATGTTGGAGAGGACCCCGGAGTATCAAGCAGATGACGTGCCAAGCAATTGGGCGTCAATCAGAGATCTTTACAGAGAATTTTGGTTAACTACTTGAAAATGTTCCCTTAAAAAGTTAAAAAGTGCAGACAGTACATCAACTGTTAACTGCTGACCGCCAAACGCGTTTAACCTACGCTCAGGCCATCTTGAATCTCCACCACGGAGAAGACAACTTTTCATCAAAAATCATCCTGAGCGACGAGGCCCATTTCCATCTCTGTGGATATGTTAATAAACAAAATTATCGCTTCTGGGGCATCGCAGCAATCTGCGTACAACTCACGAAGAGTCATTACACCCGCTCAAAGTCACTGCATGGTGTGCTGTTTACGCTAGAGGCACCATCGGGCCTTACTTTTTTGAAGACGCTGCTGGCCAAACGACTACTGTGGATGGCGAGCGCTACAGAGCTATGCTCAACGACTTTCTCCTTCCTCGACTGGATGAATTGGGACTGGAGAATATGTGGTTCCAAGAGGATGGAGCATCGGCGCATACTGCGCAACCGAAATTCTGAGGGCTGCATTTCCGAGTCGCCTAATCTCTCGTTTTGGCGATTTGCACTGGCCGGCAAGGTCGAAGTTTTCTAAAGTCACGCTCGTATGTGAACAAGCCGCATACTCTTGAAGCCCTCAAAGAGAATTACCGCCTAGAATGCGAGAACCTATCGCCGGAAGTTCTGGCAAGTGTGATGGAATATGCCATAAATCGGGCCCATATGGTCATCACTTCTGGCGATGGCCACTTGGCCGATATAATTTTCTCGAATTATTGGGGAAAATTGTAAGACATCAAATAAACATAATCCAAAAGCAGAATCAAAGTCTTTCATTCATAAAAAAAATATAGCCAAAGAACATCGGGTAACAACCTTTGAGCCACCTGTTATTTATAAATAGTAACATAAATTACAACTATTAATTGAGGGGGGGAGTGAAGTAACATGCCAAAGGATAGAACAAAGAAGCGTAAAACGGGACTTATTTCTAGTGTAGTTTGACAGTGATACCCAAGGGTATAGAAACATACGTATTAAAGAAATTGACCTGACTTTTTAGGGAGGATTGATTATAAAAAAAACCAGGATACACCATTTTGGAAAACATATGTTATCAGCAAATATATTAATATATAGTTCATAGCTCAACAATTTCTAATACTGTCCATTGTCAACAGTAGATGTCGAACGATCAATTTCCCTACACAAGTTAATATTAAGCTAAAACCATTTCATTACAGAAAACTTAGAAAAGCACGTAATAGTATGTTTTAACTACTTCCAATATGCTACGGAAATTTTGTCTCAACACTAAGGTTCGTCGGGAAAGTGACGTCAATTTTAACTTAATAGTTGTCTTAATTGGACTGGATTTACTATAAAGACCTTAGAAACTATGTAACTGCTGCAATTCGGAATGAAAAAAAGAGCATTCCTTAATTATACATTACGAAATAAGTCCAATAAATATTTATGGAACTCATTAAGATCTTTAAACATTATTAGAAATCCTCAAATTCACGATCTGCCAGAAAACTTGAAAAATCCAAATACTATAAACAATTATTTTAATGATATTTTACCTCCTACGCCTACTTTAGAACAAATTTCATTGCTTGATAAGTACACAAACAATTCTTGCAATTCTAATTGGACCTTTTCTTTTAAGTTGGTCTCCTCACAGGATATTTTGAAATATATTAACTCTATAAAAAGTCACGCCATTGGCTCTTATATGATATCGCTTACTATGATTGATTTAATTTGTGATTTTTTATTAGAACATATTCCGTACATAATTAATACGTCTATTCAAACATCTACATTTCCTAATGCTTGGAAGTCAGCTATCGTCATCCCTTTACCAAAAAATAGTAATGTAACAGAGTTGAGTCATCTTCGTCCTATAAGTATTCTCCCTACTTTGTCTAAAATTTTTGAATTAGTTTTGAAAAATCAGATTTCAGAATATGTATTTGACAATAATATTATTCCTTCATATCAGTCTGGCTTCAGAGCACAACATAGCACAACAACAGCATTATTTCATGTTACCGACGAACTTGTGAGAACTACTGATGGGGGAAAAGTTACTTGTCTTATTGTACTAGACTATAGTAAAGTGTTTGGCACTGTGGGTCGCAATATTCTTATCAATAAATACAAATTTTACGGTTTTGACAATCGATCTGCCTCATTAATTAATAGTTTTATGCTTGACCGTAATCAAAGGGTAATTGCCGAATCCGAGGTGTCGGACGCTTTGCCTGTGAAATTCGGAGTACCTCAAGGTTCTATTCTTAGCCCTCTATTATTTTCAATATATATTTCGGATTTTGGTAAAGTTCTAAATTCATGCAATATTCATCATTATGCGGATGATTCTCAAGTATATTTTAGTTTTCATGGGGAGGATATGAGGATTGCTAATGAAGTTATTAACAATGATTTAAATTGTTTGTTAAATATTTCAGTTGCACATAAATTAAAGTTAAATCCTAATAAATCGAAAATTATTGTTTTTGGTCCTAAATTTAAAAGAAATTTAGCAAAAGAATCATTAGATATTAAGTTAGGTAATGAATCTATAAAATTTACTAGTGAATGCAAAAATTTGGGTCTATGGTTTGATGAAAATTTAAGATTTTGTAAACATGTAAATTATTTATGTCAAGCATCATACTCTATTTTAAGACAGCTTTATCCACATAGAAACATTATGAACTCTGAATTGAAACTTAATCTATGTCACTCTTTAATTCTTTCAAAAATTTCATATTGTGATTCTGTTTATGGTCCGGCTCTTTTACAGTCTCATGCGTCACATTTACAAAGAATACAAAATTGCTGTTTTAGATTTGAATTTGGTATTAAAAAGTTTGATAGTGGTATAACCAGACAGATTCATAGATCTAATAACCTTAAGCTTGATAAACTACGTAGATTACATTTACTTTGTAACACACACAAAATTTTGAACACTCACGCTCCATTGTACTTATTTAATAAATTAAATAGTCTGCATAGAAACACATCTAATTTTGATACCCGTCATATTCACTTACTTGAAATTCCTTGTCACACCACTGCCTTGTTCACCAGATATTTCTTACGTTGCACCAAAGGAATACAATAATTTGCCAGTACAGTTTAAAGATTTTTCAATAATTAATTTTAAAAAGAAATTAAAAAGGCTATTGTTATCTTCGTGATAATCTCGTTGACGGCTCTCTTCATCCATTCATGTTTTTGATTATTATTATTATTATTATATAGCTATATTGTTTCGGCATGGTAGGTACTAGATATTATTATATGTCTCTCAATAAAAACATTACCTATATGTACTTTGCACACTATTATGTTTCTTGTTATTTTGACTTGGTTTTCTATTTAGGTTAAGTTGAAAAGCAGTTAAACTGACACTTCGCCCTATTATTTTGTTTATTGTACACATATTGTTCTATTAATTGAAAATAAAGGCAATTTATTATTATTATTATTATTATTATTAATTTATATAGGTATTTTATTCTGGAATTAACCTTAGTATTTGATAATAGTACTATGCTGTGGCGTATTTTCTGTAAATATATTAATATATTCATTCTTAAACTCCGCGCAGCACTATCTCTAATAATAAGTATTAAAAAGTTGCTTGGAATTACAAATTATAAATGTTACATTTCCTTCAAGAAAAAAGTTATAAGTACAAAAACAATTGAACATACATGCATACCGTTTGACTGAAAAATACTATTAATATTTGTATTTTTAAATACAATTTTCTAAAGAAATAAGAAGATTAATTATTTTGATAAAACTTTTCAGAACACATTTTTAAATATTTCCAAGCAACACAGACATGGTGTCAATATTTGAAAGATGAAGATAATAAATTAACAATATATCTATGAGATGTTTTACCGTGTATCTGATTTTTTGATGTTTAACCGTGTATGTAATTTCTCTCGTCTACTGCTTTCAATCATGTTAAACATTATTATTTTATAAATACCGCCGATATAATATTGCTATACTTTTACTAGTACTATTTAATTTTTCACCATTTTACTACTAGGTCATAATTTAAAATAGATTTGATGGGAATCAATGGATTTTTTAATGGAACAAAATGCTGTACATGAAAAAACAATTACAGTTACGTACAAACCGAAAACTGCAGAATTATATTTCATTTTAGCGGAATGTAAAAATATCTGGCTACAATAAATACGATTTATTGTTTACAAAGTTGCAAAATACATAAAATAGTTTTTCAGAGCTTTTACGATCCATGCTGGCATATAAATAATAATGGAGAACATTTGGTTTTGGGTCATGCACCTCAATTAGAAATAATTTTGGACAGTTTAATTTTTTTTAATCTAAGTCAGTTTAATCTTAAAAATAACGTTATCCTAGATTTGGGTTTCTCATAACTCACCCCTACTGCTTAAAATTTCCTTGAATGATTTTTATGATTTAATGCATATGCAAGATGTTAGGTGTTAATTTCAGAGCAGGAACGTACTTGGACATAAATTCCTATTTTGGAGGTATAAATTGAGATACTGTTTTTCATGATGATGTAAACGAGTTAATGACCATTTTTTGTAAAATTGTAAATGTGTCTTTGGAATTGTATGTTTCTAAATATGGGATACGAAATAGCAGATTTCCATTTTGGTTTAGCAATGATACTTAAAAGCCGTTTGTCACTATACAATATTATCTGAGAAAAATATTAAAAAATTCATTTGAAAATTATTTTTAAAATATCCTGTAATTGCAAGCGGGAGATTGGGTATGAAATTCATAAAATAATTTACTAAGAAAATATTTTCAACTTGTTCTACTTTTGCGGTGAAATCGACGCAGAAATATGCGCATAATGTATTTACATAATTTGGAATTTTAAATTTTCAACCTAACCTAACTTTAACCTTAGTTCTGTCAAGTGTGAGAATAAGTGTCGTGCTATTTATTTTATTATATAAACTAGTTATTATAGGTAATGAGTTGTTAATCGTATTTCCAGACTACTGCGCTTGCGCATGAATGAAAAATAGAAAATAATTTATGGAAGTTGCATACAGTGATATTGTATCGTTTTTTAGATTTAAATATAATTATTTTGTAAATTTATCAAATAATATTTACATAAATTTTACCATAATTATCGCATAGTGACAAACGGCTTTAAGTCTTTAATCAAAACAAAGAATAAAAAATATAGTTTATATAAAACATATTGTGATCCGTTAATCTCATAGACCTTATAAATCATGGCGCGTCGGAAATCGTTTTCTGCCTATACAAATCGTTGATGTTCAGATGTGTGCGACAGAGATAGAGCTAGTCCGGGCAAAAACCCACAAATCATTGGCCGATAAAAACAGAAACCGTAAATGACAGACGTATGACAGACGTGTGACAGACCGAATTATATTGGATATTTACTCATTTATTCAGAATTTTAATTTACAATTACATTTTGATAAAAACAATTTGAAACGAAGGTTTTAATTATTTAGGAAAGGTTTTGTCACGTTATGTTTATATATTTTTCTGTCATAGAACATCTGTTTTTGCCCGGACTAGCTTCATCCCTCTTGTACACATAAGGATAGCGGACCTCTCTTTCTAGAGCCGGTCCATGGTTTATAAGGTCTATGGTTAATCTTGAGGGAATATATAACGTTGCTAGCTGAATCAAAGAAATCCATAGATCAGGGTTACAATGCTTTTATTACTAAGATTGAATCAGGTTTAAGTCCAAATAAACCAAAATCGTTTTGGAAATCTGTAAATTCAAAAAGGAAATTACGTGGCCTGCCTAAATGTATATGCTATATTTAGCCACTTTTGTTTCGTCATTTTCAATGATAACTTCTCAAAAACGCAACTGAACCATAATAGTTATTTATGCAACAAGTACAAAAAGTAAGTGTTTATTGCACACGACATGAAATTGTCCAACGAACGAGGCCTTCGGGCCGAGTAGGACAACACGTCGAGTGCAATAAGCACTTTTTGTACGAGTTGCATACAATATTTTTTCTACGGTCATGCAGAAACCAAAAAATGTTTTATTTAGATGACACTAAGTCTAGGAAAATCTGACGTCGATTTAAACGTTTATGTTTGTCATGGTGACAAAACGCTGTAGTAGAAATGACAGATGAATGCAATAAACATTTTATTGTACCAGTGCAATAAAGAATCACTTTTTCCACTAAATATAGTTCAATAAAGTTTTGTTTTTTGCATGAACCTAGAAAATATTTTTAACTACTGTTGGTTATCAACTACAATAATAGCAAAAGTCTATTTCGAATATATGACGAATTATTGCAATTTCATATCCAAATATTCATCAAACCTTATACCATAGTAATTCTGAAAAATTATTAAGACAAATATATTTCAAAGCCGTCTGGTGCCCAAATTACATCAAATTACTTAGAACAAAATTTTTTGTAAATAGTATTCAGAAGACTTACGTCAGGCGTACAAATAAATAATATATTTCCATCTCCATCAAAATATTTAAGAAATTGCTACTGAGAATAATAAAACTATATACTACACTAAATATTTGTACTATATATTACACTAAATTACAAAAAATTACTGTTATTAACGCGATAGACTAACGAAAATTATGTTGACACCACGCATAAAGTAAAATTTGAGTAAGTTGATACTACAGCTAAATCATACTAATCCTAACCTAACTTTCATAAATCATAATTAGTAATTTTTGAATATTTTTACGTCAAAACGCCGTGTTTATTTAAATCTATATTGGCAATAGTTTTTGAGTAAATCAAGTTTGAAAGTTACTATTATGTTTGCCCGTAAACCATTGGCAATATCGATTTAAACAAAGATGGCTTTTCAGCTTTAATGCTAACAACTTTTTAAAAAATTATGAATTTTCTGAAAAAATTGTAAAAATTTGCAGGTCTTATATACTTTTCATCTCCCTGGACAGGACGCCTATGATTTGAATAACGAAAAAATCTGCTATTCGACTTAAAAACTTATGTACGTTTCGTAAATTTTGTCAATAACAAAATAAAACAATTTTATTGGCTCCATATTAAGAATATTATGTAATTTCCAAAGGATACATTTTAAGCCACATGTTAATATGAACTTTTGCTTTATTTTAATGTATTATATACTCAGTAGAAGTTTGGAGTCCTATTTTAGAAGCATCCTGTATAGGTATTTATTATTTAATTCCTATGGAGACATAAATTCTTTCTTCTGTTAGCACACGAAGTTGAGAATCTCAGTCCGCATATGGAAAATTTGATTCCAGTAAATCATCCAAGATGCCTTACAGAACAATATTCCAATTCCGGGTTTTAGGAAGGAATTTTATGTGTTTACAGGGAATACGAATTGTAAATACGTATTTATAATTTCAGTGCAATAGAGTAATCCTTTCCACAAGTGTTTCAGATCCTTTAAAAGCATATATCTCTTTCTGAACTAACGTATTGTCAGACAGCTTTGCATTGATGTAAATTCCTTTCGAAACGCATGAAATGTGTACATCTTTCTTGGAAATTCACTGCTCTCAACCAGCTCCGTTGTTTTGAATGGTACAACTGCACTCATGCAAATTGGGGATTGTTTTGTTGAAATTTGTAACTTAAATTTTTAAGTTAAACGCGGATCAGTATAGTACTAGGAAAGCAAGTACTGAAATTTATTGTCATCAAAACTATAAAACCATATCCATAATGAAATATAGATTTATCCCTTTTATTGCTTCAATAAATGAGTAGCTAATAATATCTCTACCCCTCATTCTAATCACGGGGATCCGGCCAGAAGCCGGTGACTTGCGCGGGAGAGGGGGCGATATATTATTATTAAGCAGGCCACATTTGCGCCCAGGAACGACTTACGTTGGTAGGCCCTAATCACTATTCAGTGCAGGAATGAGGAAACCTGGAAAACCTCATTAATTTGGGGGGTAGCCAAATGTCAACCGGTATCAATCTCTCACATTGACCCAACCCAACATCCTTCCACCCTACCACACCCGCAATTCTCTCCACGAATATAGCTTATATACGGTCTACCAGCAGTGGGGCGCAAACCCACACCGATCTAGTCATCTCGATTCAAGTACTAATAATAATAATATCTCTACCCCTCATTCTAATCACGAGGATTAGCCCAGAAGTCAAAGACTTGTGCAGGAGAGGGGGCGACATATTATTATTAAGCAGGCCGCATTTGCGCCCAGGAACGACTTACGTTGGTAGACCCTAACCACCATTCAGTGCAGGAATGAGGGAAACCTGGAAAACCTCATTAATTAGGGGGTAGTTAAATGCCAACCGGTATCTCTCACATTGACACAAGTCAACATTCTCCCACCCTACCATACCCGCAGAGAGGGTGCCAATCTCTCCACGAATATAGCTTATATACGGTCTACCGGCTGCAGGGGTCGAACCCACAGCGATCCAGTCACCTCGATTCAAGTACTGACGCCTTAAACCGCGTGACCACTGACCGATCTGATAGTTCGCAGGTTTGGTTTTCTAGGTTATGGGACAAGACTGCCGCGGTTACATTAAAACTTGTCTATTATCTATCCTTTAGTTCGATTTTGTTATAATAAATAGGCATCTAATCTATCTAATTTTACCTACGGGAAGTGTGTTTTGTTGCAAGTGAGTGGCTGTAATTAGCGAATATGTAGTTCTACCAGTTTATAACGAAATAATGGAAAACGAATGCAAAATACTGGAGCTATGTGGATTAACTGTTACCTATCTATCAGGTATTATTACTCCCTGAGCACGTGGTTAAATTTTTTGTACTTAGTCATAGTTAACCCTGTATAAATAAAAACTAAAGAGATTGCAAAACATTATTATGAATTTAATATATGTCACTACCTACTTTTTCTTGGTGTAATATTCCTAAATGGCACATATATTTTTTAAATAGAAGCGCAAAAATTTACAACAACTATTTATAAATGAAGTTCTGTTATTATTAAGTCAAAAAAGTTATGTTGAAACGACTGTGTCTCTGTGTTAATGTTTTATATAAAAGTTTTTAAATTTCAAGTTACTTCATATAGACTTTGAAGGTATTTGTCTCGAAATAAGGACTTTTGGAATGGACGAGTTTTATTTTTAGGCATTTTTATACAGATATTTTTAAACTTCTCATTATTTTCAGGAAATTATATTTACGCCAACAATATTTGCGCTTTTAAAATATGCAAATGTATATTCTGCTACATCATAAAACATTTAGAAAATAAAACAGCTTATTTCGTATTCACTTGAGGCGTCTCTATTAAAATCCAATTATTTCGTGGTGCAACTTTTAAATTTTTAAATAACTGAGTGAACATATACGAAATCAAAATTATTTGCGTTATAGATGCAATCATTTATTAGTTGTTGAATTTATACCTTTAAAGAAAGAATTGCTTTACGATAATTATAATTATCATTCTGACTATTTAAAAAATACTAGGAGTAATCGCATTTTTATTATTTTTTTGTTATAAGTATTGTTATAAATTCATTACATCACACAGGGCGTTTCAAAAAGACATGGCAATATTGCAAGAACTCATAGATCATTGAAAAATAAGAGAGACTTGCTTAATAAACGTCACTCATTTTTGATATACATATTTGATCCAAATTTGACAGATACGTTTTTGAACAAACACGCTAGTTTTATACATTTTTTGTACAAAGTAGAGAGCGCTAGTTGCTAGCATTTCTTACTTACGAAATAACTTTTATAGAGGATATTATATGTTTACCAACAATACTGAAATATTAAATTCTGTGTTTCAATTTTCAGCAAAGTTGTCTAAATTTACCTGCTTTAATTGAATTTTTTGGTTTTGAGTATTAAAATACCTAAGTTGGTTACTAATTTTAAAATGATTTTATTAGTTTAAGGAAATATGTTTGAGGATGGCATATCCAGTTTAATATAACCATACAAAATTGTGTATAATTAAATAAAATTTATTTGTATTTACTCGTATAAGGAAATCTTATGTAATATTCACCAACTTTTTGCAGTGTAATCTTGCACGCACTGTATCTCAAGAAATGAGTGGATCTAGGACATATGTTTATTAAGCAAACTCCACTAATTTTTCAAATTGTTTTGTCTGCCTTAGCTATATTGCTACGACTTTTTGAAATATCCTGTTTTTACGTGTAATTATTAACAAATACAAGAGTAATATTTACTTGTCTTTACGCTTAAAAACAACTGTACATTAAATTTTTAATAAATTTACAAACTTCAGGTCGTTTGGAACATTTAGAACGAAAACAGAAACAGAACATAAACGTAATTATTATCCGCTAATTAGTTAAAATTTGTAATTATTAGTTTAATGATCGGTAGAGACTTCCCAGTAAACACACGTACGTATTTTAAACGTTTTATCAACGTATCATTGGTCGATAAATCGTGTTACGTTACAAAATCGACGGTTTGTTTTTGGTGTAAAAAAACACGTTTATAGTATAACGTTATAAACACATTTTATTTTATTTAAAATCCTCACTAGTCATTATTCTTACGTTAAACTAATGTTACAGGTAGACTATAATTTTACTATTGTTGTTAACGTTTTTATGACGTAAACTTCTAAGTAATTATGTACTAAATGTCAATGACAAGGAATATCAGATCGTTATTTTATTATATAAATAAAAATTTCAAATATAGAATGCATAAAAGTTACATCCCTACATCTTTATTACCTACCACTGGATTTCAACAATGAAATATTTAAATAAAATGCCCTATGTATTTTTACTTGTTTTGATAAATACGGTTACCGAAAACATTTCGTCTTATTAAAAATTTCATATAAGAGAATGTAAATTTTCACATCCACCACCTAAAAAATAACATTAAAAGCGACTTTATTGAAATTTCATGTAAATTAGGAAGGTATATACCTACATTTGACAAGTAATATTTTTCTGTTGTTTTAAGTGCAGTTATTTGTGCGTGTTCGTTTTCTTATGGAAAAATGTTATATAACTATTTGAAGTGTTGAAGTAATTAAAATATTGAAATAATAACTTCAATTAATATTTCTTATATCAAAGCTTCCTTTACTTACAAATTGCCGCTTCTCTATAAGATGTGTAACTTTGTGGTTCACCCCCGGAGGGGTTTCATTTTACTCCAACAGATGTCGCCCACTTCGTGAGTGTTCCCAATATTTACATTCAGAAAGCTACTTCTATGGGGTTAGAATTCGTTTGTATACACAATAAAGAACATGTAGTAATAAATCTTTATGTTCATTTACGGATTTTGCAATGCGTTAGAATTTAAGTCAAAATAAACGTTTTTTACACGTTCAATTAAATATGTATAAGAACTTTTTAAGAATAATTCACTTGATTGGTCGAATATAAATCACGTGATACTCGCTGCATCGGGAAGGGTAGCGCAGTCCCAGTCAGGAGTCAGGTTAATCTGCCGGTTGTCGAAGCTGTCCTTTGTGTTGTATTACTTCTGTGGTAAGTAATTCTCTATATTTGTTTCTAGCATTTCATCGCTATATATAAATGTAGTTGTAAATATTGTTGTAAATCTATCGGCAAGAAAGAAGTTACGTAGGAATCTAACAGTCATTATGTAGAATTGTAGATGATTCTCATTTTCAATATGGCCGTTGGCTTGGCGGCCAGTTAGAAGTTACCTAGGTGGGTCAGGCATTGAAGGAGTAATGCGACGAATAATGAAATTTATCATGGAAAATCAGTTAGGAATTCAATTTAATTAGAAAGACCGTTATGACAAAGTGACATTTGAAAACCCAACAGCTATGAGCATTGTTTTAGGTAACATAAAAAGTAATATGTGACCACTGATTTCAAATTGTACTTTTGATTCTAGAAGGAGCAAAGCTCAACTTCCCCGCAAACGAGAAAAATGATCTGCGAGTTGCCTGGGCGGTAAAGGAATGGCTGAAGCATTCGGCTGCTAGATTTAGCCAAGGCACGAAAAATAAATAATAATGTTTGATAAGCTGTAGGTACATTATTTTTTAATAAATTTAAATATGAAAAACTGATCTTATTTAATTGTATTGATAATTACGTTAAAAGTAGCTTTTAAAACTACCAATTTAAATTAAAATCATCAGTGCATTTAATGCAATAAAAAAAACGTTTAAAATAACGATTTTAGAACCTTTAATATAAACGTACAATGTACGTTAAAAAATAACGTATTAAAAACGTACATTTTTATCGTGTAATATTCGTGTTACAGTTACTAAATTATAACGTGTAAACGTTAGTGTCTTGCAACGTGTAAACCAGCGACATTTGAAAATTGATTCTACGTTATGAAATTACCTATTTTTTAAATGGTGTTAAGTCATAATAAACGTTTTAAATACGTATGAGTGTTTATTGGGTTATACCCTCTAATGGATTGGAGAGACAATGGTATGTATAAACCTTTTAAATGAATATCTGACAGTGTAATTATATTCTCCAAATTCTGAAGACGATTAGGTACTTCTTACTTATTTATTAAATTAAATCCCATATACATCTATCACTGAAGAACATTAAGCTGTCGATATTTTAACAGAACTTGCACTGTTATTGACCTGGTTAAGGAAGCCAATGTAATGTTTTTATAATGACTAGCGGTCATTAAAATCAACTTCAAATCTCATTTCATCTAGGTAAAAAGAAAATATTTTATTTTTAAACAATAAAATATCTAGTCGGGTTGAAAATATTTTTTTGCATTTCAGTCCTGTACAGTTTTCCTTAAAGTTACTTTGACTTTATTAAAAGCGAATTTGCTACTAAAGTTAGTTCTTCCAAGGTTTGAATCGTTGATGAAGCAGATAAATGTCGAGGAAAATTGGATGATCATCGCAGCATCCGGAAGAAGCAACAGACTGTGTCAGTAAAAGCGATATAATATTTTATAATTTTCACTTCATAAAAATAGATTTATTCTATTTTCTTTGTTAAAATTGCTTTGAATTAAATAAATTCGATTTTCATAAAATCATATTTAATATTTATGTAACTAAAACAATAGAACATGTTTACTTTCCGCTTGGATAATATACAAAGGTAAATTTATTCAGTATATCGTTCTGTTACGTATCTGTAGTATTTTCATCATTTACATTGCTGGGTTACTGTAGTCTCTAACCAGGTGATTTAAAACTATCCGATTACTTATCGTATTTACTTTTTTGTGGTGCAAGTATTTACGATAGTTTTTCAAATATAAAAAGTGGCTTGCGGATGTAGCAACTCGCAGTTGATGGAAGTGAAAAATTTCCCTGTAAACATGTGTCAAATGCAGCTACTTTTACAATGCAGTGCAAGTGTATGCAAACGCAGGCGTGATACGAGAAAATTGCAACCGAGTCGTGGAAGAGATGGGGGTCAAGGGCGTCCACAGTGTACTGCAGCAGTGTGGCGTATCATACACGAGGATCAATTATATCCGTACCATGTACAGCATGTCCAAACATTAATACGAGAAGGACTGGTACCATGGCCGCCACGATTTCCTGACTTTAAATCATTTCGACATCTTTTTGTGGATATATTTAAATGAAGTATACTGCAAGTGGACACTATTGATGATTTATGCAAACGTATTGCTGCCAATAATTTGCGGCTTAAATTCAATACGGACAAAAAGCGGAAACGTTTAGGTATATTAGTTTGTAAAAACTGGGTAAGACGGGTCCAAAATTTTGTTGTGTCAGGTATGTCAGAAATAGGTGTTGTAAAATGTAATTCATGTCTTTCCTTGTCAATTTCTTAATTTTTTTTTTGTCTGGTCGCCTTATCAAGTTTTACAGTGGAAAGTTTTCAGTGCAATGATCTTTCAGATCTTAGGAAAAGTTTCTTAATAAACATTCTAAAAATTAGGGAAATTAATCTTAAAACGTCTAAATGTGCAGAGAGCGCATTGGCCAAAACAGGACAACCGTCCAGTATGTAATAAAAATAGTTTAAGAAGATATTTGCACTTTACTTTACACTTTAACTGAGATTCGAACGTATAGTTTTACATTTACGGTTGTTATGGAAACTAAGGACAATTGTTTTCTCATGGCATACTATTTAATAAAAACATCGCTTTTCCTTTTTACGCCGTAACTTTAAATTAGCTTATAAGATTTTAACAATTGAAATAATTATTTAGCTGTTTTAATCCTCCGGTATTTTAATAACGTCAATATTTTCTAAAGGTTGCGTGTCTTCATTTCTTAAACAATTTTTATTACATACTAAACGGGTGTACTCTGTTTTGGCGAATGCGCTTCCTGTATATTTGTTTAAATATGTATAACGTGTTAAGATTAATTTCCCTAATTTTTAGAATGTTTATCAAGAAACTTTTCCTAATAACTGAAAGAGCATTGCTTAGGTAAGTTTTTAATAATATCTGAATAAACCTACACAATGGTTTAAATAAAATCCACGTTTAAATTTTACTCTCCGTTTTTGTTCGGTGTTTATGAACTTCTAGGTAAGTAACGAAGCCACTTGGATTTTACTGGTTAAATAATTTAAATAATCCATTCATTCCTAATAAAAAAGTATAGAAATGTTTGTTATAAAAAAGCTTGTTTTCTGCTACACTTTAATAATTGTAAAAAATATTAAAAAAATAATTATCACAAACATTGTAACACTTGGTATATAGGAATGTTGTTTCAATCGACTCAAAATAAAGTATTCTATCAGCTCCTAATATTATTGTAACGACACCCTGTATATTAAACAATACTATTAGCATAAGTGCTTAGTAACAATAATCTCATCCCCTAAACATTCATTTACACGCTTTCAGAACTGTGAACTTTGCTAAAGTATTTTTTATATCTTAAACCACATGGTAATCCGTGTCGACTGAAAAAATAGGGATCGATATTCGGTTTACGATTTTTAATATAAATTTCCAAACCCCTGGCTTTTGTTACCCGCACAATAACGAGCTGTAATGTTTTGTGGGCATTCAATATGGTCCTCTTTCACCCAACACAACGTGCATTGATTTCAATAGAGTTACACGCGTTGACAAAGGTTTTGAAAAACGGCATTTTAGCGTCCGACCGATAACCTCAAGTCATCAGGGCCTTCCACAGAGAAAGGAATGAACCAGGAGAATTTCAGCAAGTGCTAAATATAGCCCTGAAATTTATTCTATAAATTTTAGTTATACCTTTTTTATATAAAAGAAAATTATGTCCAATAATATTGTAATGCCTTTTTTTACACTGAAATGTTTAAGGTCGCCGTAGGATGGAAAGTTTGTGGTGTTTTAAATATAAAAATTTTGAAAAATAAACCACGTAGAATAAAAGTAATACCGAAAATTATATTCTTAATTTTTTGTTTGCCCACGTTTTATTTATTTAAATTCTTCTCAAATAAAATAATATTTTTTAGTAAGCGTTTGTAAGACGTACATGATTTTGTTATTCTAACTCCACATTTTAACAATTATTTTCAAATTATTATAAACAAAAGTGAACAATATTATATGCGGAACTCTGTAAGTTCATGTTATAACAATATTTGTATCTACAGTTAAATTAAAAAAAAAAATAAGTACTTTAAAATATTTCTGTACCTAAAAATTTGTTGGTTAGACCGCTTTCTGTCGTATATTCGTTTTACTTCGGTACCTTTGAATATTCCCAGGTGGTGTGAGATAACTTAACTCCTATTACATTATACATTAAAGGAGAGAAGTGCATGATTATTCCAGATCTGCAAAATGTATATTTTTTTGTTAAAATTAAATATTTTAAAAATTAGAAATTGTGATAAAGTCACCATTATCACTATTTCTAATTTTTATCTCACAATATATTTGGACCCTATAACTTAACAGGTTCTGAAACTGACAACTTGACAAAATAACTTGTTTTATAAAGCTTATGCATATCTGTACAAATTACAATAGAAAAATTTATTGAAAGGACCTCAAGAAATTCTTGATTTAGTACAGTCGTCGTTACCCACCAAATTAAAAAAGTTGTACAGTACAGCATAGGTATAACCGTTTTGTGCATCATGTGCTGTGATTAATAAAACAACCAAAATATTAATAAAAATATGAATTAATTTATTTTAAGACTTCTATTATACTATACAGGGTGTCCCATAATGATGTGCGCTCCTTTGAAGGGTGTGTTGCTTGGGCCATTTTAGGGGGGGTACTTTCTATAAAATTTTTTGATTTGAGCCCTCCCTTACGAGATAAAGGCTTCTAAAATATTTAAAAAATTTCGTTTTTATTTTTTTCCTCAAAAACGGTTTAACATATAAATCTGAAAATCGGTGAATACATTTAGTTAATGAACTGACATCGTTGAATATAATTTGTATTTTTACCAAATGTCTACAAGGCTGGCAACCACCAACTTCTGTTGTTTTTTTAATTACAAATTTTTATTGTAAACGTTTCTCGATATAAAAATTACAGTAAATAGAACAATCAATATACAAAATTTTCTTCCTCTTATTATTTTTATGCAGACACGCGTTTTCTTTTAAAAAAATAAAATCCACATACGTACTTACATATCCTCGGGTGTGGAATATGCATGTAAAATAATTCATATGAAACGTAGTAGGCTGGTTTTTAATTTTAGCCATATGTGCCAAATTTGAATCATTTTTATCAAGTAGTAAACTCAGAAATTGGAAAGTACGAAATGCAAAATATTTAAATATGGTGGCTAATGTGGCAGTCGGTAAAGAACACTGACTAATATTTGTTGTAAATACATAGAAATGAAGCTACAGGCTAAATTTAATTTTATTAAATGTTTACATGTGGTCTGCCATTTAAAAGAAACATGGTGTGCCGCAAGTAGCGCCCTCTACTAGTGTCGTCAAAATTAAAAAAATATTTCATTTCTCGTCCGCAAAAACCCCCGATTTACAAATTTTATGTAAATATTTGGATTTCTTAAGAAGTTATTTACAAATATCGAAAATAAAATTTTAACTAACACCCTGTAACTCCGTTAATAATCAGTTTTCGAAAAAATGTTATAGAAAGAGGTAGCATTTATTTTCGGTCTAGAATTATCCCCTGAATTTTTTGCTCATCATTTCCGGACACTCTGTATAACTCCATACTAAGTATCACTTGGATAAAATCTTCAAATTCATCCGCCGGGACCTTTTGTTTTAAAATAATTTGTGATATTATTACCATTATTTGGTAGAGCACTCCATAATATATTTAGTTTATACAGTGTGATTCAAACCTTATATAAAAAAAAAAATTTAAATACAATTTTGTAATGATAAAATCAAAAAGAACAGTTCAACCATGATTTAAAAATACACTTCCCCACGGCACTGGAAGCTGGTCCACTGATAAACCCGAGAAGGTGTATAATCAGCGACCGGACAAAAAATTAAAAGAAATTTCCAAGGAAAGAAATAAATTACATTTTACACTTATTTTAACGCAGCAAATTCAACTGCTTTTACCCCTATTGTTAATAATTATTAATAGAATTAATTTTTGGTTTTATTTAGTAAAATAGTTTGACGTAACTGATATACAACAAAATTTTGGGACCATTTTGCTCAGTTTTTACAAACTAACAAAAATGATTCAGCGTCTTGCTCGTTTTGAATTTGTAAGTTATTGATAGCAGCTATGATACGTTTGCGTAAGTCATCAAACGTGGCCACTTCGGTGCAATACACTTTATTTTTTAAATATCCCCACAAAAATAAGTCCAACTGATTTAAAGTCATGAAATCGTGGCGGCTATGGTACCGCTTCTCCTCGTCCAGTCCCTGCTATTAATTTTTGGACACGCTGTACATGGTATGGACATAATTGAGCCTCGTGTATGATACGCCACACTGCTGCAATATATCGTGGGCGTCCTGGACCTCCATCTCTTCCACGATTCGATTGAAAATTTCCCGCGTCACGCCTGCGTTTACACTTGCACTCACTGCACACTGTTGTAAAAGTAGCTGCATTTGGCACACATTTACCGGAAAATCGTTCTGCTAAAGCATTTTCACTTGACCATAAATTAAAACGATACCCATTAACTGCTATAAATATTTATCACAAAAAAAGAAATCGCCGAGCTAGTAGTCCAGCGATGTAGAGTTTGAAACTATTAAAACTTAAATAATTTTTTTCTCAGAAACTATAATAAGATTTTTACAAAAAAAAATTTAACGATGTTGACTCCATTTTTCATGAAGCATCTATTCTCATTTTTTTTTAGATAAGTTCTGAATCACTCTGTATAATAGAAAAATAAAACAATGAAATGTATAAAGAAGTAGAAAATATAAATACTACAATGAAATTTCTGAATTTATTATAGTTTTTGCTATAATTGATTAAGTAAGAATAAACAGTTTAATCTCTTACGCAGGCGATACGTTACATTTGAAAAATGTTATATTCACTAGATATACTATTAGATACTCCAATTTTGTTGTTGTTTCATCCTATAATTAGAAATAAATATCTAAAAATACATTATTCATGCTTTTGAAATGTACCTACTCGAAAAAGTAAATTATGACCATCAGCAAAACAAACCAAAATTACTTTGAACATAAGAAATAAAAGCACAATAGGTAAAAGTGTGCGCAATTCACATTTATGTACATTTTATACTTGAAGATTACTTTTCGGGTAAGTATTATTCCCAATGATTTTGAAAGGGTCATTGCCTCAAGTCTCGTTGATCCCTGTTTATACATTTCTCTGCTCTTATCACTGAAACGTAAGCCTTCTTTCTATATCGTTTTGAGAGTTCGTAAAATGAACATAATACAACAAAGCACCACTGATTGGAGCCAGAGCGTTTTTTCCAATAGCAAATAATGAGATGAAAATTGATACATTATACAGGGTAGCGGTTTTTAGGCTTTCACGGCCGGTTATTTCAATTAATACATACTGATTTTCCGGGTTGTTATGCCATGACCTTGGTAACTGGTCGTTGCCAGAAACAGAATTAAAGTGCACATTCCTAGTCTTAGCCGGGTTTCCTTTACCTGTTCTGGTTGTTCTCGGGCTAGGCTTTGTGGGGGATAGACCCGCTCTCGGTGTCTGGGTGCGCCCGTATATTGATTTTGGCTCCTATTGTTGATATTACGACTACGATTTGTCTTTGATTTTATTGAAGTTTAGATGTCATTTCCTTAAAAACTGATAATTTATCTAAAAATTTGATAATCTTTACACGTTTAAAGTCGATAAACCAACAGTTAACGAGGAAACCGACATATAAATTTTTTGGACATACTGGTGACTATCATTGCTTTTTAAGCAAAGTGTACTTTGAAAACAATGGAATGCCAGCTCCCATAGTACTACTTTGACAATAATTTCATACTTTATGCTTTGTTAATAGGTACAAGGTAAAAGCAGAAAAGTAACATTTTATTTGAAAACAGGCATTTAACTACATTATTTTAACCTTGGTATAACAATTTCCGAACTGGTAGCCACGTCGTCGGATTCGCTTCCTTGACGTTTGACATGTTGCTTCTCTTCCGAAGTAACTTTAACTTTACAAACACGGAATTCCAGGAAACAACTACTCTGCGGGCTAATGCCCCGACCAGCATTGAATTACACCTGGAAAACCTATAGCAACAGCTAGAGTCATTCGTCAGACGCCCACCAGACATATACCGGTTTCGAGCTTATTAGCTCTCATCAGTATGCCATAGGTGAGGTATCCGACGAATAATCCTAGCTGCTTTCGTCTGTCTAACCCGACAGAAGGGACCATGAGTACGCGGTGTAGAACTAACTACATCTATCGGCCGTTCGCTACTCCATGCCGGACTGAAAATGTCACAGGCACGAAGCGTTCTACATGCAGTAGACACCATTGAAACCTGTCGACCTTTATCGCGATCGGCGAGAAACGATATAAACGATTCCGTGTTTGCAAAATATCGTTTCTCGCCGATCGCGATAAAGGTCGACAGCTCTCAGTGGTGTCTACTGCATGTAGAACGCTTCGTGCCTGTGACATTTTCAGTCCGGCATGGAGTAGCGAACAGCCGATAGATGTAGTTAGTTCTACACCGCGAACTTTAACTTTACTTTATCACCTTATCATATGTCTCTGTACGTCAAAGAAGCTAAACCGACGACATGACGACCAGTTTGGACATTGTTCTGCCAAGGTTAAAATAAATTAATTAAATGTCAAAACAATACTATGGCAGCAATCATACTATTGTTTGCAAAGTATACTTTGCTTTCATCGTTAAAAAATGAGACTGACCAGTAGGTATGTCCAAAAAATTTAAAAGTAGACATCCTCGCAAACGGTTGATTTTTTCGACTACAAACAAGGGTATCAAATTATTTGATAAACCATCTATTTTTAGGAAAATGCCATCTAAATTTCAGTAAAATTACCGACAAGAAAAGGTATATCTCTATAAAGATAATAAGTGTGCGAAATAAAAAATACCGTGTCAGTAAAGTTACAGCCAAAAAACAAATTAAAAATGATAACTTCAAGGTTACGTAACTCCGTTTATATAGAATTTTAGAGAAAATGTCACATGAACTTGACAAATTATTTTTTCGAGTACTTTCGCTCTCTAAATTGTCTGCACGGAGTTTTCGGACACCCTATATATGGTGATTAAGAACTTATATAAAAAAAAATTGAGAATAGATGCGTTATGAAAAATGGAGTCAATATCTTTAAAAAATATTGTAAAATCCTTATAGTTTCCGATTAAAAAATTATTGTAGTTGTAGTATTGTCAACCTTTGCATTACTGGGCTACTGTCGTCTCTAGTCAGATGATTCCGGAGATTGAAATCCGCTAGTCTTTTGATTGGTTTTTCAAGTTTAAAAATAGCATACGTGTATAGCAACTCGGAGTTGGTGGATATCCTTTTAATTTATGGCTATGTCAATATGCTTTAGCAGAATGATTTCCCGGTAAACATGTGCCAAATGCAGCTACTTTTGCAAGTGTATTACAACACAAAAATTTGGAACCGAATCGTGGAAGAGATGGAGGTCCAGGACATCCACGGCGTATTGTAGTAGTGTGGCATATCATACACGAGGTTTAATTATATCCTTATCATGTGCAGCGTGTCCAAGCATTAATACCAAGGGATTGGACGAGGAAGACCGGTACTATGGCCACCACAATCTCCTGACTTTAAATCATTTGGACTCCTTTCTGTGGGAATATTTATAAAATGAAGTGTATAGCACCTACTGTTGATGATTTACGCAAACGTATCATAGTTGCTGTCAATGATTTACGAGTTCAAACGGATAAGAAGCAGCTGCAGAAGCACGAAATGATATAATTTTATTTTATGACGTTATAAGCATTAGCAAAATATCATATTTCTATGATTTATTACAACGATTTCGGAATATTTAGTAGTACACGATCTTCCCTCGATACATATAGCAATTTTAGGACGGTAACATGGTCACAAATAGTAGAAATATGATATTTTGCTCATGCTTATTACATCACAAAATATAATTCTACTTTATCGTGCGTCCACTGAAGAAAATTAATATGTGGAAACGGGCCCAAAATTTTGTTGTAACATCAGATATGGCAAAGTATTTTATTAATTAAAACCACTAATTAATTATATTGTAACCTCGAAATTGGGTTAGCGTAGAAACACGTCACGTAGACAAACAAACTTTATTGTCACTCTAGATTATATAACAAATATTTTTCAAACAAACTTTGCAACTGTCCACGCTTTACTTTGACGTTTGTAACTCGCGTTTGGCTGCTCAGTATAAAATGACTCCAGCGGCGAAAATAATCCGCTTATATAGGTTTTTAGAGTTCTGGAAGTTTCTGCGGTCTCGAGAACGTGTCGAGAAACAAATAGAATATAGCCTGCAATATTCCAGAAAACATCAAAATAAAGGTATGTATTACAAAAATTATAAATTCTGATGAAAAACAATGAAAGAATATTAATAATTAATAACAATAGCGGCAAAAGCAGTTGAATTTCCGTTCAGAATCACTGTGAAATGTCTGCAGTTGATTTTGAAAATGTTAGGCTTATGACGATATATAGACCCCCTCAAGGCAATTTCGAGTTGTTTATTGAGAAATTAAACATAGTTTTATTAATTATGGTTAAATCCAACAAAACTACTTTCATATCTGGTGACTTTAATGTACAGTTTCTCTTACCTAATGATGCTCGCAATTTGCAAGTAATAAATACTTTTGCTTCGTATGGATATTTCATGACTTTTACAGGGCCAACTAGAAAAAAGAATGGATTGGATAATATCTTTACTAACTTAAAGTTGTCTAATGTGAGTACTAGTACTTTAGAAACTAGGTTTTCTGACCATATAGGTATTATTCTAGAAGCTAATCTTCAAGTAGATATTAAACCCAGTATTATAACCTATCGGCCAATGTCATCGCAAGGCGTCTTAAAACTGAATACTTTTTTGGAAAATGTAGATTGGATTTTTATATATAATAGAGATCAAAATATCAATTCTCGTGTATCAACTCATAAATGTTATTACTGATGCTGTTAACAGTTTTTGCCACTCAAAACAAAAATAATTAAAAAATCGCACAAACCTAGTGCCAGTTGGTTTAATGATCAACTTCGTCGTATGCGCAATTCTTTGAATTTCTTTTATGACGCTTACAGAACGCATCCAACTAATAACAATAAAATTATTTATAAAAACTTCAGCAGGATCTATAAAAGAGAAATTTGCAAAGCTAAAAAACAGTCTAATGATTCTTACATCAATAATCATAACAATTCACAGAAAGCAATGTGGGATATAATTAACTGTTTTAAAAAGAATAATACCCAGTTCTCTCCTAATATTACGCCTGATGAGTTTAATGTATTTTTTACAAATGCAGCAGATAAATTATTAAGTAAACTACCTCCAGTAGCTCCAGATTTTACTAATTATCTGCAACGAATTGCTCCTTTGGACGTTTTTACATTTCGAAGTTCCTAGATCTAAGTAAAGCTTTTGACTGTGTTTCTCATGAGATTCTGTTGAAGAAATTATATTACTATGGTTTCACTACTGAGAGTGTTTCACTATTATCGTCGTATTTAGTTAATAGATCTCAATATGTTACTTATAATTGTTCAACATCTACAACACGGGTAATAAAACATGGAGTCCCTCAGGGTTCGGTCTTGGGCCCTTTATTATTTTTAATATATATTAATGATTTCCCCAACATTTTCGGTGGCAACGTAAAGAGTATTTTATTTGCAGATGACACAAGTATATCTATATCCAATCCGAATTTATCCACCTTACTTAAAATCATGCCTCGATCTCAATCTATTGCAAATATGACTGGTTTGTTAGTAATAAACTTACTATAAATTTGTCTAAGACTGAGACAATGATATTCAGTCTTCGTTGTCCAAATGATATAACTAATCCAGATAGTGTCAAGTTCCTTGGCGTTTATTTGGATCCTAAATTATCCTGGAATCAACATACCAGTTATGTTTGCAAACAAATTTCTAAGCATCTATATCTACTGAGAAGTTTGGTACATAAAGTGTCTCTATCTACTTTAAAAACCGCCTATCATTCTTTGATTCATTCAATTATATCATATGCGATTTTGCTTTGGGGACATGCTCCCACAAGTATTCATGTATTTTCACTGCAAAGGAAAGCCATACGGATCATTTCAGGTTTGGGATTCAGAGATGATTGTAGAAATTGTTTTACACTTTTAAATATTCTTACTGTGCCTTCAACTTACATATTCCACTTTCTTATTTTCATAAAAAATAACTTGCATAAAGTTCAAAACATAAGTGAATACCACGACTATAATATTAGAAATAAAAATGACCTCAAAAACAGTTACTCCAGACTTCAACGGACCAGAAAAGGGACTGATTATATGGGAATTCAGTTTTTTAATAAGTTACCCCAAAATGTACGCACTTTGCACTCAAGGTTATTTAAAGCAAGAGCTAAAAATTTTTTATGCAAACATGCTTTTTATAGTTTTGACGAATATTTAAATAGTAATTTTGACGATTTTTAATAAATGTTTAGCTTTAATATTTTATTATTGATTTTATTATCTGTTATCCTGAATTTTTATATATTTTTTTTTATTCTACATCTTTGTACTTTTACATATTTTAATTAATTTAATTACCGACCATTTGTTATGTATGTAATTTTTTGCTTTATGTTTTTAGTGTGTCTAGATTTATTGTATTTTTTTCTCATTTGTATTAGCTCCTAAATGCAAGAATTAAATTTTTTTTATTCAAACATGCTTTTTATAGTTTTGGGGAATATTTTAATAGTAATTTTGACGATTTTTAAAAAATGTTTAGCTTTAATATTTTATTATTGATTTTATTATCTGTTATCCTGAATTTTTATATTTTTTCTCTTATTCTACATCTTTGTACTTTTACATATTATAATTAATTTAATTACCGACCATATCTGTTATGTATGTAATATTTGCTTTATGTTTTTAGTATGTATAGATTTATTGTATTTTTTCTCATTTGTATTAGCTTCTATTTATTTTAGTGGTTTTTAGGCTTTCACGGCCAGTGCTGTAATTTGATACATGGTGATTTTCCGGGTTGTTATGCCGTGACCTCGGTAACTGGTAGCTGCCAGAAACAGAGTTAAAATGCACAACCCTAGCATTAGCTGGGATACTTTTACCTGCCCTGGTTGTTCTCGGGCTAGGCTCTGTGGGGACAGACCCGCTATCGGTGTCTCTGGGCCTGTCCATATATTGATTTCGGTTCCTACTGTTGGTATTACGACTGCTACGGTCGGAACCGCTTCTCGGATACTGGTGGTCCTCCGAGGCGTTCCGTAGCCGCCGCTGTAACTGGTCGCATCCCATGCTTCCAAACGTTTCGCCGCTCTTCACTGTCGGCATCTTCAGTGGTGACTCTGCAAAAGCTTCGCCGCGACTGAGCGAAGCATAACAACCCGGAAAATCACCATGTATCAAATTCTATTTATTTTGTTCCTGCTTTTGACGTGTGTAAACACGTTGGTGTATGTGGCACGAAAATGAAATGAAATAAATAAATTTGCTGCATAAAATAGGTGTTATAAAATGTCATTTTTTTTTTCATGGGAATTTCTTTCCATTTTTTATTCTGCCCCCGATTGCATGCTTTCCAGTGCCGTACAGAAGTGTATTTTTAATTCAATTTTGAACTGCCCTTTTTGATTATTTTTTACAAAGTAGTAGTATACATTAAAAAAAATGTTTAGATAAGTTCTGAATTACCATGAATTTGGAGTTTTACGTTTTACAGATTTTACCTTTCCATATTATTGTAATAACAGAGCTGAAAATCTTTGAACATGTACATTTTTTCTTGCAACTTCTCACATAACTACGTGCAGGAAGGGTTTGATACGGGTTTGTTCCGTTGAAATATTGTTGTATTTTATTTAAGACCATAATTTTTTTATATTATTTGCAGTGATATCACAGTAACCGTTTAATGCATTTGCAACTTGTCATGAAGATATTTATACGTATATTTAAACAATGAAACAATCTTCAACCTAAATTGTCGGGCACAAATTGGAGCTACGTGAACTGTGGCTATCGTACAGTTTGCATGTCGATTATTCACGCTGGTTTGCAGATTTTCCAGCGCCATCCAACTATAACTAAGGAAGTTATTTGGGTTTATCTCATTAAAATATTGAGTGGTGGTTTAACTCAATTGGCAACTGTACTCATGGTGCGCAGCTGAGCCAGCATCATTCCAGTGTGTTTTACAACGCAATAATAGTATAATGTGAATCTCCAAAATTAAATTCATTATTTCATGATGAAAGAAATAAATTTGCTTGAAATTCAGGTAATTAGTTTGTGGAAAAACGCTCGGACACGTTGATTAGTATTTTTAATTGCGGATTTTTTGACATAAGAAAATTGTATACAGGGTGTCTCAAGAAGAGCATATGCAGTAATCATTGATTTTTAATGAACACCCTGTGTTTTATGCCATTTTTGAATAGTACAGTAAATTCTGAACACTTTTTCATGAAGTTTGAAAAGATATTTTGAAATACACACAATTAATTTAATGATAATATGTTTAAATTGAGCAAATACACCTTAAATTTTATCTTAAAGCTGGCGTTTCAAGGACAAATAATCGTATCTAAAGATGCACAAAAAATACAACCAGTAGATGGAGGTTCTTATTAGCGTAGTACTAAAATATAATGTTCATTTCCTTTAACTTTTAAAGGGAAAATGTGCTAGAGCACATGAAAAACCGTGAATGTTTACCCTATCATTCTATTGTTCTATACACCGTGAAAAATACTTGATAATTTACATAAATTCAAGTGTTACTAGTTTTTTAAAAGAATTCTGCGAAATGTGTATAACATCGTAAACAATTTTATCAATGTGTAGATGACTTGTAAAATTCAGGAGATGTTATGATAAAACATAGTAGATGGAAATTATGCCCATTTTTCTTATTCTAAATGACTTGTCTGCCTGGAAATTGTTTTATATCCTTTAGAAAACTTGTATAATTGACATAGTGAAGAGATATTCTTTCTAACTTACTCAGATTTTAATAACTTTGCACCGGCGTTTAGTTTGTCAGTGTCATTTTGTCAGCTTTACGTTTCATTTTAAAAATGCATTTATCTGAGAAAGAACGTATTGAAGTACTTATGATGTTTGGTTTCGCAGTCAAAATGCGTACTCAACAAGAAGTGTGTAATTAAAAATAAGAGTAATCAGAAACAAACTTTTAAAGCAATATCGAAACGTGTCACTAAGAGATGTTACGCGAAATGTAAGAAAGCTACATCTAGTGGCCAGAAGCTACGTCATGCTGCAAATATCGTTATAGCCAAATCGCGACAAAGGTCAGGAGCTTTTGATTAAATCTAATCTGCAATGTAGAACTCTGCTTATTAGTGGCCTCTTAGGTCCAGCATGGAGTAGCTAATTGCTAGTAGATGTAGCTTTGCTAGGCAGACATAAAACAGCCAGGGATATTTGTCGGTTACCTCAACTGTGGCGTTCTGATGAGAGCTAATAAGCTTGAAACCGGTATATGTGTTGTAAGCTGTTTATGATAGTTTTTTCGGGTGTAATTGAATATTGGTCTGGTCATTATCCCGCAGAGTAGTTGTTTCCCGAAATTCCGTTTTTACTAAAAGACATTGTTAGGAATTCGAAAATAGCCTCAATTGTTTAGTATGAAAGCAAAATAATTATCTCTAATTATATTAGAGTGACATATCTTCATGAATTAACAAATAGAAGTTAATCCTCTTCAAGATACAATCGTGGAATAATTCGAATGATGATAAATCTAAACATTCCAAGTTTCGTAATTCATATTTTGTATAAATTATAAATATGGAAAAACAACTAGCTCAAATATAGGTAAATTTTCATTGCATGATAAATTTAATTCCGGAGGACTGAAAGTAGAAAAAACACATTCACTTTGCCAACACATTCCACAAACCAGTTGAGTATTTATGAAATACCTAAGTAGTAACGAATGAAATATAGAGGAGAATAAAATAGAAGAGAATTAGGGCTATAATATCGTCACTACATATTAATGTTAAAATAGCAAAATACAATTTGGGTAAACACCGCTTCAAATGCAACCACTGCTATTTTATAAAAGCCGCTAAAACATTCTGAAAGGAAATTATTGATTTTTCAGTTCAATCAGATACTATCTCCACTAGTAAAACTCTGGGCAGATACTAAATATAATTTAATTTCTAATAAAGCCTATAACTCAAATATAATTTCATTTTTGTGAAAAACATAAAAAATTGCTGACTGCTAAATTTACATATGCATATGCGAATAAGGAATGTTATTCGAAAGAATTAGAAAAATCTGCCTACATGATGATTTCTGAGTTTCAATAGTTCTTAATTCTTCAAATGTTCACATGTTTGTTGAATTTTCTGATCGACGAGGTATCTAAATATCGGCATAATAAATAATATGAATTTTGTATTATTTTGGCATTAGTTTTGAAGACGAAAACAGAAAAAATTAGAAACGTAAATAACTTGTAATATGTTACTTGCAGTGAACATGATTAACTATCTACTATCAACATATAACGGATTGTCATCATCTAAATAAAACGAATCTTTCGGTATAGTGAATAATTAACATCTTTGTGACAGCATCTCTGCAAAGTGTGATTCGAATCAAGTTGTTGGAATTATATCGGTAAATATACCGTCTATTCCCCTCATATATTGAAATACAGGATATTGTTCATGTAATCACGCACTTGCAAGTTTAATGCTACCACTTGACCAGTTTGTCTAGGAATGTTTTTAATATAAATAAAAAAGTGTCCGTAGAATATTTACACCATTTTAGATTTCTAGTTTTAAAAGGCAAACGACACTATGCTGCATACAGGGTGTTCCGTAAGAATCAGTCATAGAGAAACTGTAGATTGTAGACGTAAAAATAATTAGATTTAGCTAAAGATGCTTTAGTAATATACAGGGTGTCCGGAAAAGACGTGTACAACGGAAGACCACAGACTCCTGGGTATAAAATAAGCCGATTTAGCCCAATTTACTTATTTCCAAAATTGCTTCGTTTCGCCGCTAGGGAGCGCCAAAGTTCGCGAAAATTTTTGTTTATTCCGAATATCTCGAAAACGACTTGATCGATGTTAAACATATTTGGGCTATGCAGCTATAAGTCTAACCGACACTTTTTAACATTATTTAAAATCTTTTGCAGTCATTAGAAATATAAGAAAAATCATGTATCATGCAAATATAAGCACATATGTTTTGAACCCCCTGTACACTCAGTTTTTTTCTATTAGTAGTTGACTTTATTTAGAAACTTTTTACACTTTCATAATTTTGAACAGATGAGTAGTTTAGGCAGAAAAAACTATTTTCGTATGTCAACAATATCAGCATTCGTTCTGCAACAAATAACGGAGTACCAGAAGTACGCTCTGATATTTTAAGTATCAACTTCAATACATATTCCGAACAAGTAGATATGCTTTTGGTTTATGGAGTTTGTCAAGATAACAGCCGCAAAAGTGTTAGGGTCTACATGGACAGATTCCCTCATCGACGAGTGTCAAATCATCAAACTTTGCCAACATCGAAAGGCGACTTCGCGAATTTGGTTCTTCAACCAAATGAATACGGTTCAAGGGCGTCAACGTACCACGAAAACTATAAAGGTGCAGGAACAAATCGTAGATAAGATAGAAGAGAACCCAAAATTGGTGCAAGGCGCATTGGACAAGAAATAGGGATACCAAAACCATAGTTCATGATGTTTTGAAGGAGCAGTAACTACATCCGTACCACAATCGGTTTATGACCGGTTCATCAACCAATTGACCCTGAAAAACGTTTAGCATTGTGTAATTTTATACAAGATCAAAGAGTCCATGATATTAATTTCAGCAAAACATTTTATTTACAGATGAAGCATATTTTGCTAGGTCAGGAATTATTAATATCCATAACAAACACGTTTATACTGATGAAAATCCACACTGTACTGAAGATAAGACATTTTCAATATGAATTCAGAGTAAACGTGTAGACGGAAATTATAGACAACTTTATTATTGGTCCGGTTGTGTTTCCACATCGATTAAATGGGGTCAACTATTTAAATTTTTTACTTAATTTATTGGACGATTTACCGTTACTACTTCGTCGTAACATATGGTTTATGCTCGATGGTGCACCCCCCATTTTACAATACCCGTTAGTCAGTATTTACATAATCTGTATCCTAACAGGCGGATTGGAAGAGAAAACGATGCTCCTATAAAATGGCCACCTCGAGCACCAGACTTACCTCCTAGCGATCATTTTTGTAAAGTATATGCCTACGCAGTTAATAATAAAGAGGATTTTTAAGTGAATCCAAGACGCAGTTAACATTTTACGAGGTAATCCATGGAGAGCACTACAACTTCGTAAAACCGTAAAACGGATTACTTATTGCGTACGAGAAAAGGTGGTCACTGAGCATTTATTGTAAAGAGATCATAACTTTTTATTTGCTATATTAATCTTATTATCTCGTATTTATTAAATAGAATATAAATGAATTTTGGAATTTTCGTTATTTGTTGCAGAACGAATGCTGATATTGTTGACATACGAAAAATATTTTTTCTGCCTAAACTACTCATCTATTCAAAATTCTTAAAGTATAAAAAAAGTTTATAAATAAAGTCAGCTACTAATAGAAAAAAACTGAGAGTAATTGTACAGGGGGTTAAAAAAATATGTGCTTATATTTGCATGATACATGATTTTTCTTATATTTCTAATGACTAAAGATTTTAAATAATGTCAAAAAGTGTCGGTTAGACTTATAACTGCGTAGCCCAAAAATGGTTAACATCGATCAAGTCGTTTTCGAGATATTCGGAATAAAATTTTCGCGAACTTTGGCGCTCCCTAGCGGCGAAACGAAGCAATTTTGGAAATAAGTAAATTGGGCTAAATCGGCTTATTTTGAACCCAGGAGTCTGTGGTCTTTCGTTGTACACGTCTTTTCCGGACACCCTGTATAACTCGTTAAAGAGGCTGTGTAAATTGAAAATTTATGTTTGAAAATACGTAATAATTTGAAAACACTTGAACTTGTTGGAGCTAGAATTGGTACCATTATGTTTTTATAAACAATTTTTAGATTTTTCAGAGAGGGCGCCAGTTACAGACATGTGGATAGTTACATTCACCCAGTAGTTTCTCATTTTCGACATTTGGAATAATAAATATGAAAGAAGAAACTATTCTAAGTAAGATAGATACTTCATTGATATTGCTGTCGAACGTAGTTCATTCTGATATTTCACAGTTCAGTTATATGAACATAGGTCCGATTCGTTTTTATTTAAATGTTAGAAACATCTTAAAAAATACAATTCCATAATTTAATTCAAGCAACCTGATAAATTGAAATGGTAGCTATACCAATGATTTTTATTTATGTTTAAAGTTTAAACATAACTTAACCTTTATTAATCAAACTAACAAATCTTAGCACTATAAAAATTGTTCGAAATGTCGGATAACCAACAATTTCGTCACTCGACGGATGAAATTTGGATCGTTTCTTATCTGGTTAGCTGTATCCTGAATTTTTTCAAGTAGCTGATGGGTGGCGATTTCAACATGGTAGACAAGCTGCTTCATATGAAGGACATAAGTCCCCATAAATAAAAGTCCAAAGAATTTAGATCTGGGAAACGCGCTGGCTATGCTACTGGACCTTGTTGACCTATTCACTTATTCGGAAAATGATTATTTTACCAAGCAGTTATCTTCCTCTATGCGGTGGTGCACCATCGTGCTGATACCACATATTTTGAACAATATTAAGCACTACGTCATCAATGAAATGAAAAAGGTTGTTTTCTAAGAAATATCTATACAGATCTGCATTTAAACGACCATTTAAAACATGAAAATGCAATAAATTACTGTTGAAAATGCTACCCCAAATGTTGACAACGTTGATTAAATCGTCTAGATCTAATTGCATGCCCGTTTTGTAACGTCCAGATATGTTTATTTGATTATTATTTATGCCATCCCTAGTAATACACGCTTCATCGGACCGTATGGCAAGCGCAATTATTCTATCCTTGTGTGCATGTTGTTAAATAACCAGCGACAAAATTCGAATCGCTGAGGAGCATGTCCATCATGTAACGCTTGTACATTTTGCGATAAAATGGATGTAACATTTCCCTGTTTAATACACACCATACAAAATTCGGTGATAACTGAAGATTAGGTACCTGCTACATCTACGTCAAACACTAATTGAAGAGTTGTCAATGACAGCATCTATTATACTTCTGTATTTTGTTTGTGTTATTCTCGAAGTCTACGAAATGATACACTAAAGACTGTATAGACAGGTTGATGTCTATTTAGGTCGGTATTCTCGGGATGCTTCTCTGGTATTGTCTGAAACTATTTATTTGTGGCATAATTTTAGTTTTTCTTTAGTTTTATTGGGTTTTTGCCACACTTCTGAAAAAAATAAAGATTAATTAAATAAGCCCTTGCGCCAAACGGATCAGTCAAGGGTTATTTTTTAAAACTAAGTTTTCCTAACCAAAAAATCTCACACTGAAAAAAGCAGATAAGTAAAAAATAACAAAAATCACATTACTATCGCGCACTTCCGTATTATTGTAATTTCGAAAAACTCTCTGCTTTCTCTGCGTTCTCAAAATAGTAGTAAAATTATTAAACTGTCAAACTTGACATACGTTTAATAATTTTACTACTATTTTGAGAACGGAAACAGAGAGTTTTTCGAAACGTTTATAATACGTAAGTATTTGACATAACCCAGCTACCACCTGCCAAAGTTTGTCAAAGAGTTGTAGAACACCCTGTATAAACAGTTTTTCAGGAGATTGCCATGTTATTGCCGTCAATTAAACTTATTACTCGCTCTCTTTAGACAAAACAGAAGAAAAGAAATACATTTCTCAACATGCAAACAAATCTAAATTGATGACGTAGAACCAGATTGGAAATACCACAAAATGCCTATAAGATGTATTTATATTCTTATACACTGGTGTTCACGCCATATAAAAAATTACCAAACAAATTGTCAACGCCTATCGACAGTCATTTTCTAACCAATAAATATAAACGAAGTACTAATTCATTACTCAATCAAACATCAAATGGATTATGGATATATTAAATCATAAGTGGGTGGAACATGTGATGATCCTAGTAATCACTACCTCATCTCTCGTATAAACAAACATTAAAGTTCGCAGTACGTTTAATATCAAAGGATGGTGCTAAAGGTTACGCCAGTTAGATTTCCTTTCATCGACTCTACTTATAAAATAAAACTACCCACGTGCAAGTATTCAAATGCATTTGATGAAAGCGACCTGAGGCAACACAATGAACACATGAGCCGTAATATCTGACAGGAACTTCCAGATTTAAGACCAACTGTGGCTTAGAAAATATGTATAGGTATATGCATGATTTCCTGCTAGTAAAATGCATGTTTCTTGAAAACGAAAAAAATGGAATTCTTTAATGCTATATAGATACCGAAGTAATTATCGAGTAAATTAAATAATAAAGGAAATTAATAAAACTCTAAACTTTATTCTAATTTTCTTAATTTGTCAACTAATTCTTTACATTTTTGGTCTCCATTGTGTAAATCAATAATTCAATAAGTGAAGGGAAAATTATACTTACTATTGTCATTAAAACAGTACTATCCAATCTATACAGGGTGCTTAAAAAATAATTGAGGAAAATGAACCGGTGAATTCTTTAGCCGGTTTTAGAGAGAATGTTTCATAAAATCAGATAATTTCAGCATGCCCTAAGAAGTTACAACCCTTTAGAAGTAAGTGCAGAAATTAAAACCCATAAGCTAAATTTATTCATAAGAATGGTGTAAAACAATTAAATAAACTGGTAATAATGGCTGACAGGAACATACTGCAAAAAGTATCGTTCGGAGAATCGTATACAACATATATTTCATTTCTAAGCAAGTTGCCTTGATAATATCAAAATGATAATATCAATGTGATAATCACAAAATACACATATGACACAAAGAAACTCACTGTATAACAGAAAGAACAAAACTAACACATAATCACACCAAATATAATTTGTTGAATTGAATAATAAAGAAGGTAAAATAAGAAGACTAAAATAAAAAGTAATCTCAGATATAAAATTAGTCAAAGAAATGTGTCGAATGAATTGGAACACATGGCATATGTGGAGTGAGAATTCTAACCAGAGAATAATAAAATTTAAATGCTTCTGAAATAATAAAAAATTCAAATAAGATAGATGAAGCTGAAATAATTATTAGTGAGTAATTCACAACAATTTTGACATATGTCAAAAATTAAATGCGAAGCTTGTAAATAATTTTATTAACAATTTAAGTTAGGTTAAGTAGTGAATTGCTTTAAATAAAAAACTAGTGAAATGAGAATTGAATGCATAAAAATGACTAAGGTAAAAGGAACATAATCAATAAGAATAAAGAAACTTACCGAACATTAAGGACATCACTGGAATTGCCTTGACAACGCGGTATCCAGGGGCTTTTTTGTTGATCAACGATGCCAAAAAGAACTTGGTAAGGGGAGAATAAAAGGTGTGAAAAGTGTTTCTTCTGCAAGAGAAGAGCCTCCACACAAAAATCACAAGACTCCAAGCCCAATACACAGCTGATACCGCACAAGAACACCTCAACGAAAATGACAGGCAGTAGAGGTGATGTTACACCAAGATTTAGATGAGATTCCTGCCAACAGAATACTAGTCAGAATAGCGTAATGTAACTTAATTAACTTCCAGCTTGTGTTATAGAAACATCACAGCAAATGAAGTAGGTCCCCTTCAAAACTCCTCATGTCAAATTAGAAAAAAATCTCTTAACATATCTGCGAGATACGCCTTAAAATCGTTTTTATTTTTTCAACTGTTACTCATAAACTATTCCCATTAATTTTCATCGTAGAATCTAGTGGCAAGTTTGGCCCATTCTTTAAGCGACACCCTGTATAATGTAAATTAAAAATTACCATTAAATATTATGTAGAAAGAGCATAACAAAGCATGGAAATTTTCCCCCATTTTCAACGGTGCATGTAAAAATTGGAGTGTTTAATTTGAGCCGGTTTTAAAATAGCACAGGAAAAAAACTTCCAACCTACTTTTAAAGTACTAAAGTTATGACTGTAACGTCTTAAGGCAAGCTAGAATAATATTTTTTTATATAAAACGAAAAATCGGCGCTGAAGGAACTATTTAATTTTCCTCATTTATTTTAGAAATACTTCATATACTATTATATATAAATTTCATAAATCTTATCGTAATAATGATTCAACCTCTATATCTATCTGCATGTATTTAGAAATAAGTACATTATGTCAGCATACAATGTGACATTAATACTAGCGCATTCGCCATTTTATAGAAAAACTTAGACAATTTGGTTTTTGAAATATTAATTGCGTTTGCTTTAACACAAGATTATACAATTTTTTGTTACATTTTACTTATTATATATGCAAATGTGACAAATACCCAAATATTTTTGTTCTGACACAAACTACTTGATGACGTAGTAGTTCACTTATTTTTTATTTTTCACATCAATTCTGCTAAAGTGAGTTTTACGCTTTTCTGAAGTCAGTCCTGGCTCTTTATTTATTATCTATCGTGTAGGATCTAATGTTCTCCATCTATATTGAGAGTTATCTTTTATACAGTTACACGTTTTCATTTTTCACTTAATACCTGCTGAAAGTGACAGGTTCTTTAAACACGCCTATTTGTTGAGTATCCTCTTAGTGGACAACAGAAAATTTTAAAGCCACTTAATTAACGTTCGGTTAAGGTTCATTAACGTTATCGAATTTAGCATATTTTCGTTACATTTTTTATTAGGTATTAATAATATTGTAACCTCTAAATTAGGTTATCGTTGAAACACGTCACGTAGACAAACATCTTTATTGTCACTCTTGATAATACAAGAAATATCCTTCAAACTAATTTCACAACTGTCAACGCTTTACTTTGACCTTTCAGTCATTCGCGTTTGAATATGATCTGCTTATATAGGTTTCTCGAGAACGTGTCGAGAAACAAATAGAATATAGCCTGGAATATTCCGGAAAACGTCAAAATAGAGCCATCACAAAAATTCTAAATTCTAACATAAACAGAAACGTGATTTACAAACTAACGAGGTAGGTGACCTTCAATTATAAATTCCAACATAAACAGGAACACAATTAACAATCCAAAAAGGTAGGTGAGCCTTCGTAACAATATTGTGTGAAATTAACTACTCTGCGGACTAAAGTCTCAACCAATGTTGAATAAATCTAAAATATTTACCCGTATATTAGTAACTTTTGTAGATTTTTTTCTATATCGTAAAGGTATTTAAGCTAATACAAATTAATTTTCCTACAATTTTTATTAATGAAGTATTAATGAATAATTTTTCACCTGCTCTCACACGACTTTCACTTTTCTAATTGACCGGCTTTAGCTGTGGTCGTGGATAAAACGTTGAGTTACTTTCGGAAAATTAACCTCTCAAAAATCGAATGTCCATTTTTGCTCGTGGATTAAATGCTTGTTATTTCCTTTATATAATTAATAACTATAAAAAAAGCACATGTAAGTTAATGCTAGTCATTACGTGACTACTTTGTTTTTAATTATATCAACATCATCTGAGTAATGGACATTTAAATAGGTACTTACTTACTTATCTTAAAATATTTTAATTTCCTTTTTTTAAAAGCCATGGAAAGGGAAAGTGAAAAATTTAATTTAACTGTACGCTACTAATTTATTAAGACAAATAGTTTAGAAAAAAACTTCGTTTAGAAGTGTTCGTGACTACAATTTTCTTTACGCCACCAGTGCCCCTAGACATTCTAAAGGGATTTATCTTTAAAATAACACCAGCACCAGCGCAAATAATCCGCGCTAGAATGCCCACCAACATTATCCTAATGTCGTTATCAATCCCGAGGGACGAACTCTTCGCCATATGATTCCCTCGCAGGCTTTGTTATTAAAGCGACTGGAAAAGTGATTCGGGCTCGGTTCAATCTTTATTGTGTACACCTCGGCACGAACAGTTTGGCACGGGTTTGGTCGCAGCATTACAATAGAAACCTTTTCAATTAATTTGCTTGTAACTATTGAAATGAAAACCGTAGCACTAAAAACTTTTATATCATCGGGAAACACAATATGTGTTCACTGAAAGGAAAGTAGTGGATATTCATGCAATTGTAGATAAAATGTTACAATATGAAACAATACAGTGTGTCCTGTTTTTCAGGTTAACGCCTCTCGAAATGTGAGAAGGCTATGGAATTTCTGCAAGATATTTTTTACAATTAGTATGGTAAAGGGAGGGTATATTCTACTAACCATTTTACTGATGTAGAAAAAGCCTGATCTGCTACGATTTCTTAAAATGGTCGTCTTTCCAGAAAGTGATACAAGGCATTTTTTAGCAAAAATATATTCAACCTCCATGGAAATCCCATATAGTTACCAAATTTGATCAATAAATATGTATTGAGTGTTTTTAAATGGGGTCTTCACATCAATAAAAACTATCACAACCGGCTATTATTTGACAAACTGGAATGGACTGGTATTGCCACAGATTTGGAAGAAACAAATATCATATGTTACTTCTATCTTATAACTAACTTAAGAACGAAAAGCAAAAAAATATTTAATGCTTAAATGAGTAGGTACAATCCTTCGCAATAATAAAGACACTCTCTAAAATTAATTTTGCGATTGCTTTTAAATTGCTGATGTATTTATAATGAAATCTACTTTCAACTTTTAACATTAGCTTTTAGTTGTTTTACTCACCAACGGATTTCTACTTAGAACTTCCAGAAATTCAAAAACTGTTTTGAGGGAGTGTCATTATTATTGCAATACCATGTACCTACGTGAAATAAATCTTATTTTATAGTAATTAAGAGAAAATATTTTATTTGCTGAGGCATCTCCTTCTGGGGCCCAAAAACAATTATTATTCAAATTTATAACTCGCTTACTTGTTATTTAATTGTTCTGAATTTTTGGCAGTTTGTACAGTACATATTTATCAAGTAACTACTTTAACACTGTGAGGTGTAAATTTAGTCACAGGTGTCACACGTAGGATCAAAAAGGACAAGTATTTTCAAAATTTACATTAGTGATTTTTTTGCGGAAATTATTTTTAAAGCCAAATGTTGGCAACCATCGGTTATTTACTTTTCAATAAATACCTACATTACCTAAATACCTAAAATGTTATTTAAAAAGTTTCATGATAAAATACATAACAAATAACAAATCGTTTTATATAATAATATCTGATATTAGTCATAGACATTTGATAGATGATATGGGGAAAGAAACACATTGGGCTCCTTATTCCTTCCATTAGGAGATGAATCCACCTAAGTCGTCAACCAACCTAATAAGGATAAAAAGGTGGTGACGTTGCTCAGGGGATCTCTCTAATGTAGGTGTTTCACATTATCTCGTGTATTAAAGGTGCCAATAACCAATAGTGTCCAGTTTGATATCCTGTCTCCAGGCGAACATTTGTTCCAGACATGGCCAGGGACTTTTTTTTCTGTATCCTTACAGGATTACTCTAGGAACTCTTTAGCAAATTGACAGCTATTTGTTTCATTCCACCCTTTCCTAAACTCTTTGTGGGTGTCCTCTTTGGTAATTCCAAAAATGTTGACAACGGAAACATACTTGAGGGACCAGGTCCAAAAATATTGTGATCCGATACACTTCTAGCCAGCTTGTCAGCCACTTTAGTGCCATTCTACCGCTTGTGTCTTTTTATCCAGCATACCGATATACTGCTGTTGGTTGAGGCCACTACCAGTGCCTGATGGCATTCCCAAGCTGATCTAGCTGTTATCATTTCGTAAGATCAGTAGTGATTGTCTACTATATGTGTAATTTCTGATGGCTTTGCCCGTTGTATGTCTACGGGCAATTTCTTTGGCAACTATGGTTATACCTGCTAATTCCGTTGTACCACGGTAGCATACCTATCCACTGCCCACTGATATCGAATATGTAATGATTTGGAATAAATCCCACATCATGCACCTTCCTTTATATTTGATCCGTCTGTGAAGATGTTGATTAAATCTTCGCCGGCGATCTCCTCATTTCTAATAAGTACCGTGTAGGGTCTGTCAAACCAAAACTTGGGAGAAATACTGTCAGTGTCTGCCTGTAAAAGGGGCATCTATCTGACGACCACATTCCAAAGGCGACTCCTAACTTCTCCACATTCTATGATACCAGTATTTTTGAGGCAAAGCATAGTTGTTGCAGCCACTTCTTTTAAATAAATATCCAAATGTGGCAGACCTCACCAGCTCCATTGCTATGCATCTGGCAGAGCTTTTATTTAGCTGTCGTCTGTTGGACTTTCGGCCACCAGACAACAGCTCCATAGGCCATTGGTCTCATAATGGCAGTGTATATCTACATAACCACCTCTGGTTTCATTCCCCAAGTCTTACCAACGGTCTTGTGGCACTGCTCATAGGATAAGAACGCCTTCTTTAGTCTTCTCCCCAAATGAAGATTCCATGTTAGCTTAGAATCAAGTATGACCCCAAGGTATTTCAAATCCAATTTGATACTTAACGTAGTGTTTATGCGAGTCGGTGCCTTTATTGGCTCCATTTTCCTCTTTCTTGTGAAGAGAACCATTTGTGTCTTTCTGGGGTTGAAGGACAGAGCATGGTCCTCACACCACTTTTCAAAGGCTTTTAGGGCTGTTTGCATACTTTTACAAAGAATCAGCATAGCAAGATCTTCGGCATTAACGATATATGACAATTTCCGAGTTGAGGTGGCACAGGAGACTGTCCAGAACCAAGTTCCATAGTAGTATTTATACTACACCTCCCTGCGGGCAGCACCTTGCCAAAATGTCTCTTACGGAGGCATCCGCCACGCTGATTTGTATAGTGCCTTCATAAATTATTAAAAGCCACGTGAGCAGGGCCGAGATTTTTAAATCAATCGTAGAGCAATTCATATCCGAATATCCTTTTCCTCAGTACGGCAATTGAGAGAGACAATAAATCTATTCGCATACGAGTTGCTCTTCGAGAACAGTCCTGGTCACGTGGCTTGTAATCATTTATGAAGACTCTGTATGAATTCTTTTATTGGCATATTTGATATCCAACCACAGATGGTAGGAGGAACTCCCCATCAGAGTTGAACTGATTTTAAGGAAGGTTGTTTCATCAAATCTATATCTATGATTACCCCCAGGGTGGACTGAATAGCCATAATATAAAGATTCACTTCCTCAGGTCGACATATATGTGGTGTAATTCACCTTTAACTTGTATATTCAATAATTTGGATTTGCCGGTCTTTTCTTATTTTGTGTATAAATTGTTTAATAAAAATATATATATCTCTATTCGCTTCAATATAGAACAAACACGTAAGACGGAGCTTTAGGCTCTCCCTTTGACTCGTGCTGGCGATTACTTCTAGACTGAGAACTTCTAGGGCGAGGTGAAAGCTTAGGATGAGGCGAGAATATCAAGTACACTTTCGCACTTGGTCTCGAGTCGCCTTGGCAAGCATGTGCTCTCTGCATTGCATCTATTCAAATTTTGTTACACTTTGTAACATTTTTAAACATCCTATATTAAATTATTTTTAAAAGAAAGTTATAACCAGTACCGTCAGCGTGTGCTACAAAAACTAGCACACGTCGGGCTTCATATGATTATTTCCTTAGAAAACAAATATTCTGACTGCGGATATGTATATACGTGTCACGGCGATGTTAAGAAGCAGATAAGCAGAAATAAACCCGCAATGGGTCATCACATAAGGATGACGTCTGACAAAATGGCAGTACCATTTCCAGTTTTTCCTTCTACATTTCTACATCGCCGAGAAAGTAATACGAAAGCATAAATTACACAGATGTTGACGGATCCATAAACCGCGTGAATTTAAGATATGGAACGTAGCGTGAGGGGATTATAGAAAACAGGCAAGAAAAGGAAATGCTCAATGTTCAATTAGTTTTAATGTGAATATTGAACAGTCGAACGGCACGTGGATACCATATACCTGTTCTTTATTATAGCAGCGCAATAAAACCATTCAACCATTGTGGATCGTAAAGAAAAATGGGATTGAAAATGTGATAATACTAGTACATAGATAACAAATCATGCAGAAATGTATTGATTGAACCATCATACCTAATGGCAAATAAAGAACATATTCCAAGTTCCAAGTATTACATATTTTACCTGCTATTTAGAAGGAACTACAAAATTTGTCATTAAATTTGATATGTAAAATTCCTTAGTTACATATTTTTTTCATTTTATTAGTTGGTTGACTGCTGCTGAACATCTGTTTACTTTTACCATTCTCCAATTAATTTTCTGTTCCTCATGACACTTAGCTGTTATCAACGCCCCCAAATACACATATTCTTGAACTTTTTCAAACTCCATCTCTCGATGCTCTATTCTCAATTTGAAGTTTATATCTTCTTTTGATCTCCTATTATCAAAAGCTTACTCGTTTCTTAATTTATTTGCAATCCCATTTTACTTGCCTCCTCCTCAAGTTTTTTTGTTACCTTTTCTAATTCCCTACTATCTCTTGCAATTATGTCCACATCATCTGCACTTACTATTTGGTGACTTTTAAATATGTGTTCTCTGTTCAACTAAAAACCTTCTGAATAGTCATCTTCTATTCGTATTTTATTACATTCATCATTCAATAACCTAATCAGTTTGATATCCCAAACTGTTTCATTATTCTATTTAGTTTATTCCATTTTACTGAATCATATGCTTTTCTAAAGTTTACGAATAAGATTATTGCTTTCATCCTGCATTCATAGCATGTAGTAAGGACTTCCCTCATCAAGAAGATTTGGTCCGTTGTTGATCTTTCCTTTCTAGAACCTGCTTGATACTCTCCTATTGATAGTCCTGCTATAGGTTCTATTCTCTGTTTTATTAACATTGCAATGATTTTATACCCCATATCTAGCAATGATAGTTTCTCCCTTATAGTTTCTGCAGTATGTTGTATCTCCCTTTTTTTAAATTGGTACAATCATAACATCTTTCCAATCTGCAGGAATATATTCTTCACTATTAAGCATAGAAGTCGTATCTGACAAAATCTTCATTCTGACATAATGTCTGGATTGGGTAATTTGCTTTGCCATCAAATTTTAAATTTTTAATAAAAATATTATTTTACGTATTATTATATGTTTTAATTTAGGTTCTATTAGGCCAGAACTTTAATTTATTATACAAGTGGAAATTAAATTTTTGGTTGATACGACCTTTTGCACTAATTTTGAAAAATATGGTAAAATGAAATTCATATTTAAATAACATAAAAGAAGATAATACAATTTTCAGTTTTCACATGTGCATACATATATTAATTACCAAGTTGTGGGTGTCATAAACCGAAAATTATGAAAAATGTAGATACTTCTATTCTTAACAAGGAAGTATTATTCTCTTCTCCAAATCTTTAATATAATTTCGTATATTCTTTGCCTTAAATCCTCTCCTGCGTACTTAATGTTTCCTGCTGTTACTCCATTTTTCTCGAACTTTTATTTTTAGAGATTCTATAATTATGTCTATTTTCTTTTCTGTAGCTCTTCTACTCCCACTTTTTCCTTCCCAATATCATCCAAATAAATCTGCAATTATGCTTTTTGAGTAGTTAGTTGCTGCAAAAACTTGGGCATATAGATCGACTCGAATTTGAGATTTACTAAACACATTAATTATCTGTCCAAGACATAACATCTTTCAAAACCTTTTTTTAAATACACATTTTATACACTAAAACAAAGGTGAAACTTTGTGAAGCACTTATTCTCAAGGCTGTCATATGCTGACTGTGTGTATGGTTCTGTATCATTAGAGCGTGATAGTAACAAATTGTAACTATTGCAAAATTCTTGTCTCGATTTGTTACTGGATTGGATATATTTGATGTCCGTTGGTCTAAACTTGATAGAATGCGTAGTATTAACAGTCTTTGTCTTGTACATAAAGTTTTGCTTACACGTGCATCTTAATATTTGTTCAGTAAACTTGTACTTCTGTATTCTAATAACAGATTCGAAAGCAAAATTTTGTACTTATGCCTAAACACTTTTCTGTCAGCATGAAACGTGGGTTCTCAAGTATATCTAGTAAGGGATATAACAAATTGCCTCCACATTTCAATTTCTAATTAAAAAAATAAAAGTATATATTTATCATTCGGATGGTTAATTGTTATTAACTGGAAATTTGCTAAGTTTGGGTTCGTCAGTTTTAATAGTTTAGTCTTAGTTATGTTTATGTCGTTTTTGTAGTAGTTTTAGTGTCAATATATATTAATAAAATTTTATGTGAATATTGTGAAATACGGAGTATTATTCTCTAACGATTATAATAAAGAACTTAAAACCAAATATTCATACATTTTCATAAATCATGAACAACATTATCAAAAGAGCATTAAAAAAAGATGTATTTAGGGACCACATACTACAAGTTTACAACTTGTAGTGTTCTGAATATATCATTCTTATTCTCTAAAATTACAAGAAAAAAAAAATACAGAGATAGTAATCTAAATACTCAGACTGAATTTTCGTAAACCTCTAAAATATTTATTTCTAATTTCGCTGAGTTACTCTTATTAATTTCAGCTTTATCATAACTACCTACAATATTTAATTATTGTAGATAGGTAGGTAATTATCATTTTCTTTGATTAAACCTCAATTTATATTTAAATATTCTTTATTTGAATATCACGAACGAGAATTAACTGAACACAACAAGAAGATGTGACCAAATTATTGTAACTGTATTAACACGAAATGGGAACACTTTATTGGTTATTGTTATGTGAGGGAATTTCCTCTTTGTGGACTGTGGTTTACTTTTGGGATGGCATAGAACGATTGAAAACTGATTGATTATTATAATTTACTTTATTGATGGCAATTGCTAAAGTTCTCGAGACACACTCTCGTTTTCGTTACAATTAGAAAAACATTTATACAAAAAGACACGATAGCGTACATGGCTTCGTTTCGAGCGCGATTCCAAATTGTATTAAGCGCTCTCTATTATTCAGAATAGTAACATAGGTACAGTTTACTATAAATAAAATTAAAAAAAATACAATAAAGGCAATTGCCGTAACATGCCGGCCGCCTTGAAAGGTATAGACATACACTTTCAATAATAAGTATAACAACAGAAACAATTACAGATAAATAACAAACATGATAATTGTTTCAAAATTGGTTTTCACCCAATATTATCCCTTTCAAAGGGAAATACGCACAGTTTAGAAACCGGGCGTTTCACTACACTACCGTTAACTCTTAAGCTCACCACTCGAAGCACATGATCCTTGCCTGGATGAAGTTGAAGAACTTGGCCAATGTGCCACCTCATGGGGGAGCGTTATCTTCCTTTACTAACACGATAGTACCTTCCTTGATGTAGTTGTGGACGTTCTGCTTCCACTTGACCCTGGTTTGTAGCTCGGCTAGATATTCCTTATGCCACCTGGCCCAGAAATGCTGCACTAGCTGCTGGAGTCGTTGATAGTGATTTAATCTGTTAACAGGAATGTTAACCAAACTTGGTTCTGGTAAAGCAGTTAGTGTCTTTCCCACTAAGAAATGAGCCGGGTAAGAGGATTTAATTGATCAGGGTTTGAAGACAATGGACATAATGGTCGGGAGTTCAAAATACTTTCGATTTGAACCAGAACGGTGGATAAACCTTCAAAATTTAAATGTGCGTTACCTAGAACACGTTTTAAATGATATTTCACACTTTTAATTCCGGCTTCCCAAATGCCGCCAAAATTGGGAGCCCTTGCAGGAATAAAATGCCAAGTAATATTTTCATTTGCCAAAGATTCTATGATTCCTTCAGAACAAGAATCGAAAAATTGTGAAATTTCTTTTAATTTACCGCTTGCACCAACGAATGTCTTTCCATTGTCACTATATATGTTCAATGGTTTAGCCCTCCTTCCGATAAATCGTTGAAAGGAAGCCAAAAACAATCAGTCGTCAGATCCGAAACGAGTTCAATATGAACAGCCTTTGTTCCTAGGCAAATAAATAGACATATATATGCCTTAGTTAACTTAGCATTTCTTGTTGTTCGGTCCTTGACTAAAAATGGCCCTGCAAAATCTATTCCCGTATTATAAAATGGTATATATTGGTTTACACGAAAATCAGGTAAGTTTCCCATCAAATATTCGTCGGAGCTAGGTTTTGCCCTAAAACAAGTGACACATTGACGTACGATTTTTTTACACAAATTGCGCCCCGAGATTGGCCAATATCGTTCCCTAATAGAAGAGAGTAACATCGTTGGACCGCAATGTAATAATCGAGAATGCTCCTGCTCTAATACCAATTTAGTTAAATTATGTTTTGTTGGCAAAATTATAGGGTGTTTTTATCGAATTCAGAAATCGCATATTGAATATTATCTACAGTAGCGTTCCACAGGATGCCTAGTGTTTTATTAGCTTCATGTTCACCTAGCTGTACTATACTTGATTCTAAATTATTATTTAAATGAAATTTATTATACAATTCGGGTTTATTTGTAAGCCATTTTCTCATCTCAAAACCTGCGCTTGACAATATCTTATTTAAATCATGTTGAATCTGTATTAATTCTATTTCAGAGTTCGAACCTGTTAAGCAATCATCGACATAAAAGTCATTTTTAATGACATTAGACGCTAACGGATAAAATTGTTCATTATCTATAGCTACTTGATAAAGACATCTCGTTGCAAGATAAGGCGCTGCAGCCATGCCGTAAGTTACGGTATTCAGTTCATAGCATTTTAAGTCACTAGTCGGATCATCTCTCCAAAAGATGCGTTGAAATCGTCGTTGTTCCGGATTGATCATTACCATGCGATACATTTTTGAAATATCACCTGTCAATACAAACTTATATTTCCTAAATCTCAAAATTATGGAAAATATATCATCTTGCAATGGAAAACCGCTGTATTGAGTATCGTTAAGTGATAAACCGCTATCAGATTTCATCGAAGCATCGAAAACGACTCGAATTCGCGTAGTAGAACTAGAATCGCGTATAACGGCATGATGTGGCAGATAATAATTTAATGCATTTTCAAAGTTGAGTTCTTGTATCGGTGACATATGTCCAAGTTTTTCGTAATCAGCCATAAATTTTTTATATTCAGAATAAAGATCAGAATTTTTTATTAACCTTCGCTCTTGAGATAGGAAACGTTGTAAGGCAAATTCTCTAGATTGACCTAACTGGTTTATATTGTCCTTGAAAGGAATTGAAACTATAAATTTACCATCATCACATCGCTTAAAATTGTCTAAAAAATGAGATTCACAGTATTGCTCCGATTCTGACAGCCTAGCCTTAAATTGAACCTCCTCTACTTGCCAAAATTTAGTAAGTTGATTGTCTAGAAAATTATTTTTTAACTCAGCATTGAAACAACTAATTAACTTGTTGGATTGATCTGGGCAATTTAATATTCCTCCTACGATCCAACCTAATCGCGTCTTTTGTAACGTTAATTTAGTATTTTCTAATTGAAATTGACCCACGCATAATAACTGCCAAAAAATATTTGCTCCTAATAACATATCAACTGAAGCCGATTGATTGAATAATTGATCTGCCAACTGAATATTGCTAGGAATATTTAAACTAGATTTATTAAATGAAATAGTAGGTAAATTGTCTGTTATTCGTGGCAGCACTAAACAAGATATTGCAACATTGTATGAATTGTGATTTGAAAATAATTGAATATCGCTCTTGTAATTTACATTAGCTAAAGCTTGACCGACACCGGCAATAGAATAATCAACGTGTTTTAATTGTAAATGTAATTTTTTGCACAGCGCGTCAGTTATAAAATTGCTCTGAGAGCCGCTGTCCAACAGCGCTCTGCATAAGTGAAATTGACCGCGCGCATCCTTAACTCGAACCATGGCGGTTGATAGCAAAACCTGCGAAACTACGGCGCCGCTGCCCGCGACAGCGTGCCCAGAGAGCCCCACGACGGTGACTTGCTTATCTGACGAATCGTTGCTTGGAAGAAGACTCGCGCCGTCCCGACTTGTACCAGGAGATGGCTCGTTGGCCGGGCCTGTTGCCATTCCCCGGTGGTCGACGTGTAACATTGTATTATGTTTCCTTCCGCATTTCCTGCAGTTTGAAGACATACATTCCTGTACAGTATGATCAGGTTTTAAACAATTGATACACAAATTGTGTTTTCTTGCTTCATTTATTCTACATGATGGTGACTGTTTTAAAAATAAATCACAATTATAAATAGTGTGAGGTTTTTTACAGTAATAACAACTCATTTTTGTCACCTTGTTATCAGTATTGAGATATGTATTAGAATAAGTTTTGTTTTTAGTTTAATATCTTTGTAATTGTTAATATGATTCAAAGCTAATTTTTCTAAAAGTTCACAACGTTGTTTCAAGAATGCATTGATGTCATCCATGAATGGAAGTGCACCCTTGATTTTAAACAATTCCCATTCTCGGCGCGTAATTGGGTCTAATTTATTTGTTATTACGTGTATAATCAATGTGTCCCATTTGTCTGTGGGTTCACCTAGCACCTTTAACGAACGTAAATGCTTTGTAACGTTGTCAAATAGACTACGCAACTGAACATGATTTTCTCTTTGTATACAGGGTAAATCGAAAATAGCCTTGACATGATTATGAACAATAAGCCTCTTATTTTCAAATCTGTCTTTAAGTAATTGCCAAGCAATATCGTAATTTGCCTCTGAAACTTGAATTGACTCGATTATTTTACAGGCATCCCCTTCTAGTGAGGACCGTAAATAATAAAACTTTTGTACATTGGAAATTGAATTATTGTTATGTATTATTGCACTGAACGCGTCTCGAAACTCTAACCACTGATCGTACTGACCATTAAACATAGGTAACTTAATTTTCGGTAATTTTATTGTTTGATCACTTGAAGGAGCAAGACTTGAAATATTAGCAACATTGATAGAATCGCGTGTATTTGCGTTTGCTAAAGAAATTGTTTTTATTGCCTTTCTGAAATTTGCAATTAATCGATAATAAAATTTTTCAAATTCATCGCGCTCTTCATCTTCAGCTTCGATATTGCCCAAAATTTCTATTTTTGACTGAACTGTATTAAATTCCTCAAAAACAGGTTCTACTTTTTCCAAACGTACAACTAACTCGTTATATATTACATCATCATATGTTGTTAAGTCTATAGAATCATAGTAATTTTTGGCTCTTGTTAATTTAGATTTTAACTGACCTCTTTGAGTTTTTAATTTTGCTAGCTCAGCCATCGCACTAGTAACACGAAAGTAAATTGAAAGGAAAAATGTTAAACTGGAAGGATGACTCACTCTTTGTTCCTCGTGACCTCCCTCGTATAACTGCCTCGTGAACTGGCTCGTGGAAATTGGCTTCCAACTGCAACTTGCTGCGTCTTATCGGGCTCGTAGCGACCAAAAATGTTATGTGAGGGAATTTCCTCTTTTGTGGACTGTGGTTTACTTTTGGGATGGCATAGAACGATTGAAAACTGATTGATTATTATAATTTACTTTATTGATGGCAATTGCTAAAGTTCTCGAGACACACTCTCGTTTTTCGTTACAATTAGAAAACATTTATACAAAAAGACACGATAGCGTACATGGCTTCGTTTCGAGCGCGATTCCAAATTGTATTAAGCGCTCTCTATTATTCAGAATAGTAACATAGGTACAGTTTACTATAAATAAAATTAATAAAAATACAATAAAGGCAATTGCCGTAACAGTTATATTACTAGCAATTTTGGCACATTTTATGTAGATCATATAAACCAGATTGTTACTGTTAACACGAAAATTTAACATACTGAACAGCCTCATTTACACAACAACTTTCCTATTAAAATTTAATATTTGCGACATATAAGTTAATGTAACTATCTGTCTTAACAATTTCAAGATATTGTCAAAATTCGTATGTAGAAAAATACTTTACATCAATATTTAAAGTTACTGAAAATAGTCCAGCTCATCATTTTATTTTGAAGTAGTCAATATATCAAATTCTGGTTTTAGGCTTTCACGGCCAGTGTTGTAATTTGATACATGGTGATTTTCCGGGTTGTTATGCCGTGACCTCGGTAACTGGTAGCTGCCAGAAACAGAGTTAAAATGCACATCCCTAGCATTAGCTGGGATACTTTTACCTGCCCTGGTTGTTCTCGGGCTAGGCTCTGTGGGGACAGACCCGCTATCGGTGTCTCTGGGCCTGTCCATATATTGATTTCGGTTCCTACTGTTGGTATTACGACTGCTACGGTCGGAACCGGCTCAGTCGCGGCGAAGCTTTTGCAGAGTCACCACTGAAGATGCCGACAGTGAAGAGCGGCGAAACGTTTGGAAGCATGGGATGCGACCAGTTACAGCGGCGGCTACGGAACGCCTCGGAGGACCACCAGTATCCGAGAAGCGGTTCCGGATAACCGTGTTTCTCGTCACATACGAAACAGTCATAAATTCTGCTAGCCTAAGAAATAATAATATGTGATTGATTAATACTTTATTTTGTAATGTGTTCTGTGAAATTTTAAAGTTGTCGTGATGTAAAATACGTCTGACGTTACGACGGCCATATTGATAATAATGTGACATCATAGTATTTGTTTACAAACAGATCCCAATAAAGTTATGAGTGTAATGTACGTTGGCGCTTATTTCAGCATTTTTGTGTGATATTTGTCTCCTGTTTCTTAATTTTAAACGATGGAAACATTCAAGAGTGTTTCTAAATATTGTTTAGTGTCACAGTGCAAATTTTCAACTGTTAGAACACCTGGGAACGTATTTATTTAATGAGTTTGATCAGAATTTATTTTTCGTAAATCGAAGTATAAGTGAAACATAATGAATCTGCAAAATATTAGAATTTTATTCGAAAGTTTAGTACTTTAAAATTAATTACAAATCTCCAGCGCGCAAGAATAGGCCAGGCGCTACGTCACGCCACGTCACACAGAAACCCAGCGGTTGCGCTTGACTCAATTTCATGTCGATATCTTGTGCGAGGCGGCATATTATTATTAAGCAGACCGCATTTGCGCTCAGGAACGACTTACGTTGGTAGGTTCTAACCACCATTCAGTGCAGGAATGAGGGAAACCTGGAAAACTTCATTAATTAGGGGGGTAGTCAAACGTCAACCGGCATCAATCTCTCACATTGACCCAAGCCAACATTCTTTCACCCTACCATACCCGCAGAGAGGGTGCCAATCCTCTCCACAAATATAGCTTATATACGGCCTACCGGTTGCGGGGGTCGAATCCACAGCGATCTAGTCACCTCGATTCAAGTACTGACGCCTTAAACCGTGCGACCATGCATAAAAGATTCTCGAACTGACCACCAACGACTTCAATGCACTTTTTTAGCCTCTTATTTAAATTTTGTCTGACGTTGCATAAAGCTCTATGTTGCTTGTTAATATTAACCGATTCTTGAATTTTTTCCCACAGTTGTTCTTGACTATTATTAATAATGTCTTTGTAAACTAATTATTTAATATAGATAGTCCTACTAGTAAAAATCCAGCGGATTTAAATCAGGGCTACGTGCAGGCCAAAGAACTTCACTGCCGCGTCCACTCCAACGGTGCGGAAATTTTCTATTAAGATATTCTCTTACTCGTCGGGGGTAATGTACAGGTACACCATCATGCAAAAACCTAAACCTCCTGTCCCTATTATAGAATTCCTGAAATTAAAATGTTGGGAAGAATGAGGAATATAATATTATCAAAAACGCTTAAATGTTGAGCAAATTAAATAGAAACTGTTTGAACACGTTTTTAATGTATACCGTATAGAAAAAATAATATTTTCTACTCTAATCAAAGTCCGTTTACTGTTTTCTAGAAACTGAGAATGATTTCGATGTTGTCACGTTAACCTTTGACATTACGCACTATCACTATATTACCTTCGACCCAACTTCAAAAATAGCCGCAGCCGTAAGCTTAAAGAACTTTTCCAACTATAGAAGTTTTAAGAGTGTAAATAATAACAAAAGTTTCTCATATCAGTAATGCGAGTAGTAAGGAATTTCTTATGTTGAGTTCAGAGTAAAAATATCTTTAAGTATAGAGCAAAGTTTTCACACAGACTTTACTATCACCATTCCTTCCCATTACTCTTGCATAAAATGTAGTTGGATCCGTTTAAAATACATTAATTTCAAGCCCATCAAGTTTTCAAAGATTAAACATGTTTTTAAGAACTGGACAATTAGAGATTTTTTAATGTTTATTTGTTCAAATATATATTGTATTGATTTTCAGTACATTTATTATTAAAAGCATTTTTTAAACAAAAGATGTTTATTATAAAGAATTTGAAAGAACAGAAGAAATTTTCAATTAGACTGCAGTAAATAAATCACAAGAGCCAATTGTATAACTTGAAATTATATATAAAATGCAGAACTAAGTTGTGTAATCAGCTAAGATAAAATATGATTAGCGCTAACTGATAAATGCCTTCAACTGGATAGAAGCATTTTAAATATTTTTCCTGAATTCTTTCCAAGATGACATATTTCAGTTTCGCTGTAACAAAGAAATTAATTAGGTACAACTGTAATAACACTTTAGAAAAACAGTAAACAGCGCCTAGAAATGAATTATATGATTTGACACTATATAAAATAAATAAAAACCAAATGCTAGTTTGGTACCAATAATAATTCTAAGATTCTTGAATTCTATGTACCTACACAACTTTGCTATCATTTGCGTGAGGAAAATAGGTTAGATTGATGCCTTTAGTAAAACTCTACTTTTAGTAATTAATAGTTTAAGAGCTTCGTTAACGCTCACAGTAATATGTTTTACAAAATCAAGTCTACTATCAAAAATAACACCTAAATCCTTAGTTTCAGTAGTTCTTAGTTGAGTGCTGTTAAAAGTATATGAAAAATTTACTAGAGAGGATATTCGTGAATAAGTGATAACTTTACATTTAGCAACATTCATCTCCAGTTTGTTAGCTTTACACCACCTTTCAATATTACAAATTTGTCTCTGTAATATTATACAATAGGTTAAATTGTTAATTTCAGAATATATTTTGAGGTCATCTGCGAATAAAAATTTGTTGCAGTCAATAACTTCACATAAATATGATAAATAGCAAAGGACCCAGATTTGAACCCTGTGACACTCCTGATGTTGCCAAGTAAGTTTGTAATTTACAACCATTATAATGGACATACCACGATCTATTATGCAGGTATGATATAAAAAAATAGTAAAGACGCATTTAGTCCAATACAATTCAACTTCTCTATCAATATACAGTGATCTACATGGTCAAAGGCCTTTGAAAAATTAATATATACCACATCGACTTGTTTTCTCATGTCTATGGATTCTGAAATAAATTGGGTAACGCATGCTAAATCTGACACTGGATCGTTTCTCCATAAACCCATGTTGATAACTAGATATATAATTTTAACAGGCATATACTGACATTTCAAAAACCTTAGCAAAGTTAGACAATATTGCAGTAGGTCTATAGTTCACAATATTATTGATATACTCACTATTATGAATAGGGCATATTTTATTATAAAATGTAAATTTTACACTATCAAATGTGTTATTATCATTGTTTATTACGCAGCTACACACTATTTGATTGCTTTTGTTCTTAAAAGTACTCCACTGGCGTTGATACCTTAAACATTTTGTGAAAAAATATATTGTATGTATTCTTAAATCAATAGCCGTTTAAAGTACTTACACTGAATATACGGCTTATTGAATAAGTCTGTTATCCAATAATTTGCTTTCGTTTTACTTATTTACACTGGCAATCTTAAAATAAAAAAAATATTTAAGTGCCCGAAGTAAAGGCCGCATCGATCAGGAATTAAATATAAAAGTGAATTCATTTAGTAACAAAATGAAAAGGTTTTTGTAGAGCTGAGGGTAAATATTTGAACGGAAAGAAATTTAAGAAACCTGTTTCATCAATATCGCATTGAAATTAATATCTCGATTCTTAAAATGTATGTTTTTTTTTCGTAAGTAGGACTATTTAACATCGAAATGATACTGTTAAAATATCAGTATCCAGAAAAATTGAAGAAATTCGTTGAATTTGATATGTAAAGTTTATACAGGACAAACTTAACGAACAAATTCTTGAGTCAAAAAATTATAATATACATGGGCTCAATTCTCCATGGTTGCATGTCAACATGCCTGGCCTATTTTCGGGTTTTTTTATTTTCCTTTTGTTTTTGTATTCTTTTCCTGTTGTCATTTTGTTATTGGTATTCCTGACAATCAAACATAGTAAAAGTTTGAAACTGTGTACATGTAAGTACTTATTTCTAAACTTTAAAGGTACTTAACTTGGTAACCATGGATATTTGACTCCACATGTATTATAACTTTTTTACTCAGAATAACCTCAGGAACTTGTTCCTTAAGATTGCCTAGTACGGCATGCATCACACTGTATAAGAGATTATTGATTGAAGCATACACGTATAAAAAAATTGTCAAGAAGATTCACACAATTGTAACCCGAATAGGAACAGGCACAATTTTAGTAGAATATTGTATGAATGTACAAATTCTTGGTGCTTTCACGGTTTTGAAATATCACATTTTTTTGTGTTTAATAGCTGCATTTAATTTCCTGTCATATTTCAGATAAATATGTGTCTTGGAGTTTCTTCATAATTCAAATCCCAGGAGTTTCTCTAATTAGTTACGTATATCATAGTTTACTCAATACGCGCTAAACAACAACAACAGATTATTGAAATATTGTGATATTTTTCAAACATATTAACATCCCATCTCTTGGAAACCAGTACTTACCTTTAAGCCGATTGTTTAAAAAGGTTATTGGATCTAAAATAATTCTCCTTAATTTCTTACACGGACTTAAAAAACATCTTATATAAAAGTCGCAGAAAAAGTATTGGAAATTGGGATAATATCCTCTATTTCAGTCCCAGGTAGCTAAGTCCTTCTGAGTCATGCTTTCTAGGACACTCTGTATGCAATAATTTTTTTTTGTATTTTTTAGTTTTCATTATGTATTGTACCCTCTAAATTGCCGTAACAATCTCCTTCGCGCACCATTGTGACTGCAAATTTGTAACCTCATTTTCTAACTTAATTAGGTTTTCTTCTATGCCTTGTACTTAAATAACTTCATTCTGTAACTTATTAACACTTTCTTCTACGTCTTGTACCTTGGCGACTTCACTCTGTAACTTATTAACACATATACGACCTGGACCTTGTCTTGCATCTCATTTATCAAAAGGTTAATTTCTTCTTCAACGATACCCTCAAACTCTTTGAGATTTATCTTAATTACCGCTCCTAACTTTTTATTATTTACTTCTTGACTGTTCTTCATTTCAGCGTGATTGGTTTTCATTTCCTTTTTCAAATCTTCCATCATTTCACCTTGACTACTTTTTAGTTCTTTTTTAAATTTTCTGCCATATCGTCTTGACTCTTCTTTATTTCTTCCTTCATATCTTCTTGGCTCCTTTTTATATCTTTCATCATTTCCATTAACTGTTTGAATGTTTCCTCCATTTCCGTCGCTCTTGATCTCGTCGCTGGCATTTACTTGTCTACTCCAAAGGTGTTGTTTGAGGAACGCCTCACTTCTGACACCAGTGTAACCTCTATGTTGGGTTAGCGTGGAAACACGTCACGTATACAAACAAACTTTATTGTCACTCTTGATAACACACGAAATATTCTTCAAACCAATTTCACAACTGTCAACGTTTTACTTTGATATTTATGTTACTCGCGTTTGGCTGCTCAATATAAACATGATATAAACTGACTCTGACGGCGAAGCCGATTTGCTTATATAGGTTTTTAGAGTTCTCGAAATTTCTGTAATCTCGAGAACGTGTCGAGAAACAAATAGAATATAGCCGAGAATATTCCGGAAAACGTCAAAATAAAGGTACACTCGCGAAAAGAATTCAGACGAGTTACGTCATACGAACAAATGAATAATTCATTATATTTTCATCAATATATTTTAGAAACTGCAACTGATATAGTATATAGTAATAAAACTATATACTACACAAAAAGTTTGCATTACATATTGCACTAAATTGCAAAAAGTGATTGTTTTTACCGCGACCAAATATCGAAAATTACGTTGTCAGTCTGAATTCTTGATGCGAGTATATTACAAAAATTATAAATTCTATCACGCAAACGGGAACATAATTAACAAACTAAAAAGGTAGGTGAGCTTCCGTAACAGTATATAAAATAAAAATAGTAAAAAAAATCTACATTGTAAATACCGAAGTAAATACGGTTACCTACTATATAAGGAATACAATGTACGTTTCTGAAAATGAAACAGAATTCTAAGTTGTTTAATTAACTTAAGCATTTATTATTCTTTTTATTTGAAATAATGAAATTACATTTCTTTTGATGTCTAAAATTAGCAGATGACGACGAATTTAAACATAGAAATCCGAATAGGCCATTACCCAAAAGCTCATAACACAATAATATGAAAAATCATGGGATAAATTATTCAAATATGCTTATGATGAATAACAGAATCCGTCCATATAAGAATATTGTTTAAATTATCAGTATTCATGGTGGTTTCATAAAATACTCTCCAAAGTCCTGACTAAGAAAATTTTGTATGAACAAAATTATCTCGCTAATTTTTAATTTATATTCCACTTTTTCTTCCAACCCCTGATATTATCTAATAAAGTACAGTGCATACTCTATTTGTTTGCTTTATCATTCAGCTTTTGGGGAAACACAGAACTGGACTGGAATATGAACAAGATATATTCAGTATAAATTCATAACTGATTGAAGTTATGACCTTTTCAAAACCTTCTGTTGACGCATGCATGATAAAATGCAAGTTAGCAATAATTTTCTAAAACTTTAAAGATATGGAAAGTATTTGAAAATGCATTTAAATACGAGAAAATAGAAATTTTAATAAGAAATGGCTACTTAACTTCACTTTGCTGACGAAATTTATATTTTACTTAATGCAAAATAATTTTGGCCAGTCGCAATTTTTTTCGTTTTCAACGTACTGCAAGTACGTTGTTTAAGTAAGTGAAAAAATAAATAAAATAGCTTATAATATATAAATAGTCATAGCTTTCCTAACCTTTCATCTATTGGTTTCACTGTGAATAAACAAAAAGTAAGTACATCACCTTATACTATATTTTTCGTAGATCTTTGTTCAAATTAGTTATATTCAAGATATTCATTTGTACCGCCATATTTTATTTTATCAGAAGTATGAGAAAACCTTAGCTGAGGTTTCTTCTAAGACTGGTCCGATTGGATTTTCTACTTAGACAGTGATCGCTACGTACTGGCCTCCGCAACTGATCACATTCAATGCTTCCTAATGGTTAGCCGCTTGTTACTATCAGCATCTTCACCAGTGACTCTACACCATTTTTGCCAGTCAGAATGGATATAATATCGATAAAATTATACAAAATGCTTCTTTTTGTTTTTTAACTGCATTAACATTTCAATCATGCATACTCCTTCCTTAAGAGTACGCATTTATTTCAGTCGTTGGCAAAAACTGAAAGAAGGACGCACCCTAATAATACCTACCCATGCGTACTCTTTGGCAACTACTAGGGTCGCCACACGTCCTTATTTTGGAAGAGCAGATCCTTACTACAGCCTTTATGTCTTTCCATCCTTACTTTTACTAGAAATATCCATACTTGGTGTTAAAACTAAAATTTAATCATTAGAACGCAAAGTAACAAGATATATAAAAAATATATTTAAAAACAATAAGAAAAATAACATAATATTCAACTGATGTACCTAGCGCCTTATTCATTCCCTATTCCAACAAAGCATGTTCTTATATACTTGAGTATATAAAAAGGTAGCAATTGTAGTAACTCTATTATGTACTTACGTTCATTTTTGAAGTTAGAGTTAATTACAATGGGGAAATATTTAACTTATTGAACATGTATTGTGTCAAACCATTTTGATCACTTGCCGTTGTATTTAATTGATGCGTACTCTTATACCCACATAGGCGTGCTCTTTGAGATCGTGTGTTCTTAAGAGTACACATATTTAAAAGTTAAGTATTTTTTCTAATAAAACTATTAAACCTATTTTTTATTTGTTTGAAAACGGTCTATTTTCATAGTCATGTTAATTGAAGATGTAAAAATTAATAAATGTGGATGTTATTCGTAATTGAAAATTAAGTTCGTACTCTTACGCTCTGACTTTCGAATGAAAAACTAGACAAATAGACAAATAACTGTAGATGAAATTACACAACAGATCTTACCTATTTAAAAAATATACGCCTCAGTATACCGCAACATTCGTGTTGACTATGATACATTGTCCAAGACACCTTTACGGAATATAAAACTGGTTCGGACCTGTTTCACAGTTAATATCTCGACGGAGATGAGTTTGAGGTAGCTTTAAACGCGATTCTGGCTTCACCTCTATTTAGAAGAACGTAATCTACTTTCAGATTTTCAGGTGATGGGGAAGCTGGGCATGAATTTAAATTTTAATGTTTGGTATTTTTAATTAAAAATGCGCAACCAAATAAGAAAATGTTAACTATAATTACATTTTAAATGCAGTATCGCATTTTCATTCTATGTTCATATTTATGTAGATATACTTAGACACAGTTTCTGTGTTAATTTAAAACTTTAGGAAACAGGTATTGGAAATTATTCAGAGTTCTAGAGTTCTTGGTAAATGAAACAAATCATTAATCTCAACTATATACCGGATGTTCCCTCTAAGACTTTCAGTATACTTATATCTCAGAAACCATCACAGCCAGCGCGATGAAATTTAGTATACAGACACTAGATGGCGCGTAGAATCTGATAATAACATCAATTCTAATACAGGGTGTTCCATTTTTCAGGAAATCGAGGAAATATGTGAACACAATAAAGAAACATTAATCATTTCTAGGTTATTCTTTAGTGATATTTCTTTTGTGAGGCAAGTTCAGTTGTGGTTCAGTTCAAGAACAAACACGTTCACATTATAATCAAAACAATTTTAGGAGTCGTTTTGTTAGAATTTATTTGTTGCTAAATAAGTAATCAATAATTATTACAGCTGATGGAAAAAAGGAATATTCTTTAGGTACTTACACACTTTTGTAAATTATTTTGTGATAAAAAATACGGGTCCCTAAATATTATGCACACTGTAGTAACATAAAAAAAAAACAATTTACTGAAGTTTTATTACATTATAATGGAACAATTTAAAAATATCCGCAGATATTTTACACAATATTCACTGCAAGGGGCTGTAATAGAGGACTGCGCCGGCGCAGCGCCCTCAATGCTCCAAAAAGTCTCAACTAAGTTTAAATTTTTATCGACAAATCCCAATAACACCATTGTGCATACGTAAATTGCATTCAATACATTATTTATCGTTATTTATGTGCAATAAAATATTTTATGGCATTAATATTTGTCGATTCAATGACAATTCATAGTGTTGGCGTTTAGCGATGTTAGTTTCTTCTGTGTAAGTCTGGCTCAAGGCTATATACATTTTGCATGGCAAAAAATGACATTTGGGTACTTTTCATAGGCGTTTTCTTATGATAAAATTAAATTTTTTGGGAATTTTTTTATCAGAAGGTGTTCATAATTAAGAACATTTCAATTTAAATACAAATTTTACCGAGGTTGCTTACCAAAAAATCGAACTTAAATCGATTATCTGCAAAACTAAACACCCTGTATAAAAACTAATGCCATCATCGAATTCTAGACACCATCTAGTGCCAGTATAACAAATTTGGTCGCACTGGCTGCAATAGTAGCAGAGATATTCGCACTGAAAATCTTAGAGGGAGCACCCGGTATATTGCTTAAATTTTGTGTAATTAATTATATAAAATGCATGGCCAGCTATGCACCACACAACATTACTTTTATCAATTTAACTTTTTTTTTGAAAATTTCTAAAATATAAAATAGCAACTATTATATATCAATATAAGGGAAAAACATTGATGTGAATGGCATAAAAATATACAGGGGTTCCTTTTAAAAATATATATGTTTGGGTTATGTTTTCAAAGAAACAGCTGAAAAAAAATTTAATTTTATTTAAAAACTACCAGAACCAAATTTTACAATTCTGATATCTCAGCTTTTCTCTGAGATACAGAGAATGCCGTAAGGGCAGTTTTTTTAAAAATTTTGCCCTGTATCTCAGATGCGAAAAAGTCTATGAAGGTTCTCGAAATTGGGACATACTGTACATCATTGAATGATCATTGCATAATTTTGTCAACAGAAAACACATAATTATATCATAAGCGGAGAATAAAGCAGATAACAGACGTTTTATATTCTAAGGACAAGAAGGTAGATTCGTATTTTACAATTACTTTCAAATTGCACCCACAAGAATTTATTCCTCCAGGAGAAACTGCCAACCTAGTTTTTTATAAAGACGTCCTTGAAAGGCTCGGGTCATTCGCGTGAGACCAGACATTGCAGACAAATGGATGCTCCATCATGACAACGCCCCATGTCACACTGCCCTCTCCGTTACAGAATTTTTTTACCTCAAAAGCCATTCCTGTGGTTCATAAGCCACCTGACCTCAGCCCCTGTAACTTTTTCCTTTTACCTAAACTGAAAAATGTCCTCAAAGGACGTCATTTCGGGCTTTAGAAAACATTCAAAAAAGTGTTACGGTGGAAGACTTACAGCGCTGCTAAAAGTAAGAACAACGTCTCCATCAGTGTGTAGCTCCCCAAGGGAACTACTTTGAAGGGGATAACATTGATGTTTGAAAAAAATAAAAATTACTTTTCTGCCACACCTCGTATATCAGCACAGTGATTTTCTTTACTTAATAAAATCGAGAATTTCAACATCAAAGTTAATAGGTTAAGTTAGTGCCTGGAGTTAGATTAATAAAACTAAATTTGCAAAATCCGTTAGCAAGTTTTAATTGGAAAATATTCAGAAACACATTCTCGAACATAAAACTATTAGTGAGAATTATTTCAATAATTTTCCAAATATGTAAATGTAGGTAATTACATAGTTTGATTTATAGGCTTCTGTGGCAGTTGTTGATGGTTGAACAAATTCTCAGCTGGATGCTACATGTATGCATGGGCCCTGGATTGCGTTACTTCTGCTGTTGGTCTTAGGAAATGCTGCTCCTGTCTTCTTCGAAGTGTTGTACACTGTATTAGTATTATGTCTTCTCAAGAAAAGGTTAAATGGGTCTTTGCTCATTAGGTCTCATTTTCCTTCATCTGTGGGGTACACTTCCAGAGCAAACGGAAGAAATACCATTTACGGACGGCTCTAAGATACAGGTGAAAATCGGTGAAAATCATCGGCTATGAAAAGGAATATAGGAAATTTCACAAATGGAAGAACGCAAAGACCATCAAGGATCTAAGTGAGAGTGTATTGTTAGCATATTGTTCGAAGAAATAAAAGTAAATGCAGCCTTGAAGTTTATAATCGTATTATTCATTGCTTAGAAAAGTACCATAGGTACTGGTGAATACAAATATCGATATTTCAGGGTAATTATGGATGAACTGATGAGCCGCATCAATTATTGAAATTTTGTTTGTAAATACAGCAAGCTTATAGTAGTACTTTATCTATGATTTTTTAATAGATGAAAGCAACTTTAACATTAACTATAAAAAAATATACAATATTTTAATAAACTAATTTTCTTTTGACAATTAAATGTATTTGTATTTGTATGTGCCTATATTTTTATTCGCTAATTTGGAAACATTGTAACAAGTATACGAGAAATACAAAGCAATAAACATCTACTATTGATATATCGTTTTTACAGACCATTGACCAAAGCTGAAAATTTTATTTGCTTGCTCCTGACACATACCAATCAATTTTATACCTCAAGTGAGGACGAAGTAGTCCAGATGATGATGAAAGGGTGCTATCCGTGATTTCACTCCAATCAACCATAAATCTGAAATAAAATTTCGTGACTACTTCAGAATTGTCTTCAATACGTTTACAGTCATAAGGTCAACTGTGTGATGTACAAATTCATAAGTTTATCTCAGAATAACATTTTATTAATATAATATAAAAGTGTACGTGTTTTATTAATATTGTATAAAAATGTAAATAAATAGCAAACATGAAAGAAGCTTACAAATATTTTATATTGTGTTTTTGGAAGAGAATATTTAATCCATATAAATATCTAGTGACTGCCTTTATGTTTTATTTGTTTCTGTCTATTTTAGATGCATACGGCATAAGTGCCATACTGCAGAACAACACAAAATTTAAATCTACAGAAGTACAAATTTTAAAATGTATTATGAATAATATGCTCTAGTTTTTATATATTTTTAGGTATTAATATTATTGTGTGAAACTAACTACTCTATAGACTAAAGCTTTATTAGCTTTTGTAAATTTTTTGCTGTATTAGAAAGGTATTTTAAGCTAATATAAATCAAATCTCTTACAATTCCTATCAATAAAGTCATATGTATGCTCTCTGATACCAAACATCTTTAATTTAAAATTCATTGACATGCTTCACTTTTGTCATTGTCAATATTTAATTTCAAATAATTTTAATTTATATAATAATTTTTATAGTTAGATATTTGACTCAACTAAAAGGAGGCCATCTGGAGAAGCAGTTCTAAAGATTCAGAAATAGGTCAGATCTCATCTATTGTGCTTGAATTTTCGAGTTCCCACTGTCAAAAGTGAAGTTAGATATTTATAGACTGTTTTCATTAAACGAGGTTAGTAAATTTAGATAGATTATTTTCTTTAGATAATTATTGAATAGAGCTTTGTATGTGGAATTGTTGCTGCTTTTGCCGCTATTGCTATTTATTAATAGTCAATTAATACTGAGTTTTTACAAACTAACACAAATGTTTCAGCTTCTTGCCCGTTTCCCTTGGAAGTTATTGGCAGCAGCTATGATACTTTTAAATCATCAATAGCGTCCACTTTGGTGCGATACACTTAATTTTTTTCCACAAACAGAAGTACAAATGATTTAAAGTCAGGAGGTCCTCCTCGTCCAATCTCTTGGTATTTATGCTTGGACACGTTGTACATAGTACGGATATAATTAAACCTTGTGTTTGATACGCCACACTGCTGCAATACGCCGCGAACGCCCTGGACCTCCATCTCTTCCACGATTAAGGTTCAAATTTCCTGTTTCACGCCCGCGTTATATTACACTTGCACTTACTGTACACTGCGGTAAAAGTGACTGCATATGGCAAGTTAACCGAGAAATCTTCTGCTAAAGCATTAAAATGATATCCATCAACTTCGAGTTACTATACACGTAAATCATTTTTGACAATAGACATACACATAGTTTTCTGCTCAGAATCTACAAAGATTTTACAATTTTTTTTACGATTTTGACTCCATTTTTCATAATGCGTCTATTTCTATTTTTTAGATACGTTGACAATCACCCTGTATATGAATCAATATTTTACACATATTTTTTATTAAGTATTAATAATATTTTATGAAATTAACTAATCTGCAAACTAAAGCTAATGTGAATAAAAAAATCTCCTTTGGAACAGAAAAACTTATTATTTTATAGTTTCTGTCTTATAGCCTTCATTTCTCGAAAACCGATCTAGATATTGAGATGAGATTTGATACACAACAGTGTATAGCAAAGGGCACTTTTACGTGTATAAATCAGTGGTGTTCGTGCCGCTAAATACTCATTTTTAGCAAATAAATTGTACAATATGGATTTTTGGATAAATTGGTATCGCTCTCTTAAAGCCAAGTTAGCGTTAAAAAGTCTCCTTTGAACTTTTTTATCCTGACGCACCGTTGTCGAGATAAAAATTAATTTATTAATCATTACAAAATACCAACTTTGGGATGCTAATTTAAAAACAATAATTTAGGTGACATGTGTAGTTTGTCATAAATTTCATGTTAGACTGAAATAAAAGATTACACAAAGTGTCGAGAATGCATCTTCATTCGAATATCCGTTTGCTTCTACATAAACTGTATGTCGGCCAATTATTCAAAGCAAAAATTCACCATATTTACTTATTTTGTTAAAATATGTATTAAAAACTAACTTAAATCAAAAACAAATCCTTTTTTTGATTAAGTCTGACATGGAATTTATGACAAACTGACACATGTCACTTAGATTATTGTTTTTTAATTAGCATTCCAAAGTTGGTCTATTGAAGTGATTAATAAATCAATTTTTAGCTCGCAAATGGTGCGTCAGGAGGAAAAGTCCAAGAGTCACTTTACAGATTTAACTTTTTACTGTATTAGGAAGGTATTTTAAGCTAATATAAATCAAATGTCCCACAATTCCTATCAATTAAGTCATATGTATGCTCTCTGATACCAAACATTTAGGTATGCTAATGAACAATTCCACAGACAAAGCTCTATTCAATAATTATCTGAAGAAATTAATCTAGCTAAATCTACTAACTTGGTTTAATGAAAACACTCTATAAATAATTAACTTCACTTTTGAAACAGTGGGAACTCGAAAATTCAACCACAATAGATGAGATCTGACCTATTTCTGCATTTTTAGGATTGCTTCTTCAGATGGCCTCCTTTAAGATGAGTGGGCGTAATTCAACGCTGGTTGGGGCTTTAGTAAACATTATTTAAGTAGGTATTTATCATATTTAATTTAAAATCCATTGACAGGCTAAAATCACTTTTGACATTGTCGATACTTAATTTCAAATAATTTTAATTTATATAATAATTTTTATAGTTAGATATTTGACTCAACCTAAAAGAGGCCACCTGAAGAAGCAATCCTAACAATGCTGAAATAGGTCAGATCTCATCTATTGTAGTTGAATTTTCGAGTTCCCACTGTTTCAAAAGCGAAGTTAGATATTTATAGTGTTTTCATTAAACCAGGTTAGTAAATTTAGCTGGATTAATTTCTTATTGAATAGAGCTTTGTCTGTGGAATTGTTTATTAGCATACCTAGATGTTTGGTATCAAAGAGCATACATATGACTTCATTGATAGGAATTGTAGGAGATTTGATTTATATTAGCTTAAAATACCTTTCTAATAACGTAAAAAATGTTACAAAATCTAATAATAAAGAATATATGGGTAGATATTGTGGGTGTAATTCAATGCTGGTAGAGGCTTTAGTCCACAGAGTACTTAGTTTCACACAATATTAATAATACCTTAAAATATATTGTTATAATTATGTGGGTGTGTATGTGTTTTTATTTTAATTAAAATTTATTTTTTTATTATTTATTTTAATTTTAAATATTTTATTATGTATTTAATGTAAAAATTTAAATATTAATTTTTGTTGGGCGCCTTGATCCTTTTATGTATTATGTTTTATGAGTGTATGTTGTGTTTAAGCTATATTTTGTTCAATACAAACCTTTTATATTAAATTTCTTTTTTATCTATCTTTTTATCTTACCTTATTTATGCAAATTTTTTTTTATCCCTTGCTAGACACAGTATCATAAATCAAAAGAGCAAAAGAAACTTAACTCAGGAGTCGGTTCAAAATATACAGGTTTTTTTTATTTTGTAACAAATAGTAACACACTTGAAAGATTAACAAATTTTTTGTTCTAGAATCAATTTTAAAACAATAAAGAATATTTTCCTTTTTTATTATTTCTCTGATGATAATTTTACCAAACCACTGTAAGTTAAAACTTTGTTATTGAATTTAATTGAAGTTTTATAAATTATGCTAAAATATTCTTTATTTTTGTAATGTTGGTTGCATTCCTACAGATCATAATATAGTCTAAATAATGGCTGCTCTTGCATGACAGATATTATTAGCTCCAGTGAAATGATTGAATGTGGTTGTTATATTGGTTGGGTTCGACTTGTTTTTATACAGGTAAGTCCTGTAGTTTATTCTTAATACTTTGCAAAGATTGAAATAGTTAAAATCTGTTTTAATTTACTATAGCTATAGAAATTTATAGTGCACTTTATTTTTTTAAGGTACCTGAGGTTAGAAATGTATTATTTTCCTTCCTAGAAACTGGAAACTATCCTGTAGGATTCTATGGAACTGCAAAATTTCCCTGGATACGGTTGATATCTTCTGTAGTGGCAATAAAAAAAAACTTTACTGGATGATGGAGACTGGTAAATTTAGCTGGTAAGTCGATATTTTCTTGATTTTTACTTGTTGGTTCTACTAAATTTTGTATATTTTCGGGAGCTCTCTTGCAATGCTGCTGCTCTTCTCTTAACCCAAGCCGTAACTAACAACAACTTCTTTGTTTTTTATCCTTTCTGCAGATTGCCATTTCATTCAATATATGGTGCTCTGAGTTTAATTTCCTTTTCTTGATGTACTGAGTGATAACAATTGTCAACGTCATGCAAATTTATGAAATTTATTTTTTAACTTGATAATAAAATTATTAAATTAGTATTTTTATGCTATGTAATATTATTTATTCTTAGTAACTTTATATCCAGGATATCTATATTAACAATTCTTTATATTTTTATCTATAAATTGACACTAATAATTATTAATTTTATTCAACTTTAAGTTCGGTCAGGTGTTATTTTCATTTGATTTTCTGTGTATATTTCAAATTGTTACAATATATAAAAAAAAACAGATTTAACTGGTCTTTAAGATACCAATTTGTTCAACAATCAGTGGCGTACAATTTTTTTACTAAAAATGAGTATTTAATGACACGAACGCCACTGATGCTAGTATATTACCAGAGAAATGTATGCACGTAATAGTAGCTCTCCACTAAACTGACGATACACTGTCGTGTACCGAATCTTATCTTAATATCTCTATCGGATTTCGAGAAATGAGAACTATAGTATTTAGAACAGAAAATTTTAAATAACCTGTACCTCGAAAACGAGGCATTTCCGGATCCATGTTATATAAACTTTTTTTTATTTTTAAGCATAGAAACTACCCCTAGATTATCTTAACATCATTCTGTATAAGTACTATTTTACGAAGCTGCTACTTAAATTATTAAAATTATTAGATAAAAATATACTTATCTCTTGTCATATTTTTAGTAATTAATAACTGAAGATACAATATTTTCCTGTTAAATTTACGAAGTTTGTGTCAGTTGTGTTTTGGGCTTGCTCTGAAAATCCCATCGACTTAATAGGAGGACCCTAATTCATACACCTGTCGGAAAACAACGTTGCTGCAAAATAAATTACCGTCACATAGTTCCTGCAGCGAGATAAGGGCAAGTTACAGCAGCTAATGAGTTTTGCGTTGATACTTACAGATTTTCTCTGGCTGCGTTCATTATTTATTAGACAATTTTGAATATAATGCTTCCTATGGCAGCTGCGAAGTGTGTTTACTATGACATAAATCAGGTGAAAATAGCCGTGATACATTGTATTCTGATAAGAGGGTCGCTTTCGGAATATTAAATTTTTTTAGAAGGAAACGACTGTGGACAATTTATCAGGTTAGTCAATAATAGTTCATTTATTGCAATATGGTTTCTATGTAGATACTCGTATACCTAACGAGATTTCTAAATATGTAACTTAAAAAAAAATGTATACTTCGCACATTTTAAAATAAGCAGATAAATCAATATATCCAGAGCTTACAATTAGCAACATTACTATGAGCTTTATTGATATGCAACTTTGGTTTAGTGTCTCTGACTAACAATTCTTCAAAGTAACTTCTGAAGAAGAGAGCGATATGTTTCTCGAAAAGTCAAGAGTTCTAAACCGACGACGTGGCAACCAGCCCGGAAATCACCTGACCATTAACGACAGCCACGGAAGCCTACAAACTAATCTAAATTTTTCTAACAAATAATCTTCAATAAAAACCTAAGTAAGCCATGAAAACAGAAGTTATTGCAAGTGTATGTATTGCAATCTATTCTTAAATGTAAATAAGTTAATACGTCAAGAATGTATGTACCTATGTACAAATTAGAATTTTTGCTTTATTAAAAAAATTATTATTTTGTTGTAGAATCATTTCATACCAGTATTCTGAACAAAAAATAAAGAATACATTTTTTTCAATTGAGAGCCCGTTTTACAGATACAAATTATTTTAAGTTGAAAAAAATTGTTTTTCGACGGCCCATATCTCAAACACCTTTGAACCTACAATGATGTAATCTTGTACAAAAAGGTTTCTAAAGGTGCTGATTAAGAATATCTTAATAGTTCTTTTTTAAAAAAACATGGCTAATGCTTTTTTTTCAAAAATTGATCCCCTTTCTCCATCTTAGAATCAGACAGCTCTGACTATAATCAAATACTACGTCTAAAGACTCACTTTATATGTATACAGTGTGGAAGAAAAGTATGGAATAAATTCATTATTTCTATAACAACGAGGTTTAATGGAATTTCCAAGGACCCGTCGATTTTGCTTTTTAAAATGACTCTTTTTTCTATACTAACGCATTTCCGATGTTCATTTGTTTTCGCGTGATGACATCATCGGATATTTTTTAAAATAGAACCCCTATATTTTTTCATCGGATTCTTGTAGAGCTTAACCTGCTGAATTCAAAAATGTATAATTTCAATACTTTATTCCTTCAACTTTAGCAATAGTGCAGCTATTGAAAACTGTTATCGTTTCAGGTAAAGTGGTTATTCTACTGAAAATACAGCAAAATCTTACTTGAAAAAGTTGTTCAAAACGGTAAATTATGGAGACTTGCAAAATTTCGGCCTGCTTTGATAAAATCTTTGTGCTTTGTTGAAAAATGGTTTCAAAATCAAACCTCGCAGATCTTCTTAAAATTTTGCACGTCCTTCACTGTCGGCATCTTCAGTGGTGACTCTGCAAAAGCTTCGCGAAACGTTTGGAAGCATGCAACCAGTTACAGCGGCGGCTACGGTACACCTCGGGGGACCACCATTATCCGAGGAACGGTTCCGACCGTAGCAGTCGTAATACCAGCAGTAGGAACCAAAATCAATATATGGACAGACCCAGAGACACCGATAGCGGGTCTGTCCCCACAGAGTCTAGCCCGAGAACAACCAGGGCAGGTAAAAAAATCCCGGCTAATGCTAGGGATGTGCATTTTAACTCTGTTTCTGGCAGCTACCAGTTACCTAGGTCACGGCATAACAACCCGGAAAATCACCATGTATCAAATAAAATATTGTGCCTTTGCATGGCAGCAAACGCCAGAGGTTGTCAGAAAACTACGTTGTAGTTGCTTTTATGCATTTCAAATGTCTTTAAATATAATAATTCGACTTTTATACATTGTGCTTTTACAGTCTACATTTAAATACGTAATAGCTGTTAAATTTGTAATAAAATATCACCATATATGGTATCTATAATCTACAGTTTATTTATACACCAAATCGTGATATTTTTAGCACACCATTGGCTTTTGGGAGTGATAAAATACAATTAATGCTTCCACTGTTTAAATAACGTTGATTTTATTCAATTAGGTATATTAACATATAAATCAAATAGTTGCTAATTTTAGCTCTGTAATAAATTGTTATCAAATTAATCTTTATAACAATGAAAATATTATATTTATATAAAAAATATTTTATCAAAATCGAAATGTGTTGAATCATTTTTTATATTATGTATATTCTATAAGTAACTATTGCAACTTTTAATGACAATTTAATATCTATTCTAACAATGAATTTATAATTATTTATTACATATGCCATATTGATTATATCTCATGTTATAGGTATTAGAGTAATTGTAAAATCAAAAAACTATTTTTTCAAACACAAAATTTAACTGAATTTTGCATACCATAGATGCAATGGTATATTTTCCGTTATTTGAACATCTTTACCCATTTCAAACTGTAATTAAAGTGAATAAGGTAATGCTGTTTTTTTCTTTAAAATATAGGTATATAAAATAGTCATACTATATTTTTAGGTATTAATAATATTGTGTGAAACCTACAACTCTGTGGACTAAAGTCCCAACCAGCGTTGAATTACACCCACAATCATTAGCTTTTGTAACATTTTTCACTGTATTAGAAAGGTATTTTAAGCTAATATCAATTCCTCCTCCTACAATTCCTATTAATAAAGTCATATGTATGCCCTCTGATACCAAACATCTAGGTATGCTACTGAACAATTCCACAGACAACGCTTTATTCGATAATTATCTAACAAAAAATTAATCTATCTAAATTTACTAACCTGGTTTAATGAAAACACTCTATAAATATCTAACTTCACTTTTGGCAGTGGGAACTCGAAAATTCAACCACAATATATGAGATCTGACTTATTTCTGCATTTTTAGTCATACTAGCTGCAAGAAAATTCTAATGAGTTGTATAAAGACAATTATTACATTAAACAATCTAGTTACAATGATGGCATCGTAATTAATATTGGAAACTCTTATCACTTTAATCATACATAATAAGAGGTTTTATTGTGTTTTCGGAAGCTTTAACAAAACAATGTTGTTTATAATTGTACTTAAAAAGTTTTTTCGTACTGATCTGTAATTTCAGACTTTGTCTCGTCTGGAAACAGCAACTATTTGTCCGTAAAAACTGTATTTTAGGTACTTTTAACAAAAATAACTATTTATCACATTCGGAAACACTGAAAAAAAAATTCGTTGAGATCTCTTCAGTTCAATAAATAATGAAATTCATCATACAGCTTTCTCTTTTTATTGACAGGATGAACCCAAAACTTTCTCATTTTCCTGGCTTCCACCTCCTCTTTATAATACAACATTGCTAAAATAAAAATTCGTTCTTCCGATCTACACTCAACTACTACATAAAAACTTCAAATGTCTTCCACACACAGCACAAAAAGTTGCTGGTCCGTCCAAGTTTGCGAGGTCAGGCAAATTTGCAGGTCTGTGCTGTGTTGGTTCTTGTAAGCATGTGCGCGATTTTTTAATACAATTTCGATCCCTCATAAATATTGTGCAATTAATGTCATGTGACAACGTACCTTTACAAATTTTCTAAAATTAAAAGATCGCGCAATTTATGTCTGCACGAATCAGCATGGACCTGTACAGAACGGACCTGCAAAGCATGTTAATGAAGGTTCCCATGCTACTTAATGGAGCATCGCACACCAGCACCTGCAACGACCGTCACTATATATAATAATAATAATAATAATATATCAATAGATCATGTCGGCGGCGTGCAATGCGTAACCGCGCTGTGCCTACAAAAGTCAAGGATTGGTTTCAAACTATTAGAAATATTCGACCAGTTATGTTGTGAATTTATCGCAGAACTTTCGAGCACCCTTGCTTAGCAACAACCTCTCTTTATTTTTTACTGTTTAAGAAAGGTATTTTAAGCTAATATGTATCAAATCTCCTACAATTCCTATCAATGAAGTCATATGTATGTTCTCTGATACCAAACATCTAGGTATGCTAATGAACATCCACAGACAAAACTCTATTCAATAATTATCTAAAAAATTTAATATATTTACTAACCTCTGGAGTGGGAACTCGAAATTCAACCACAATAATTGAGATCTCACTTATTTCTGCGTTTCATTAGGATCGCTTCATCAGGTGGCCTCCTTTAACTTGAGTCAAATATCTAACTATAAAGATGATTATACCAATAAATTAAAATTATTCATTGACAGTTAATCAGTTTGACGTTGTCGATATTTCATTTTGACATTCAATTTCAAATAATTTTAATTTATTGGTATAATCATCTTTATAGTTAGATATTTGACTCAAGTTAAAGGAGGCCACCTGATGAAGCGATCCTAATGAAACGCAGAAATAAGTGAGATCTCAATTATGATAATTATTGAATAGAGTTTTGTCTGTGGATGTTCATTAGCATACCTAGATGTTTGGTATCAGAGAACATACATATGACTTCATTGATAGGAATTGTAGGAGATTTGATACATATTAGCTTAAAATACCTTTCTTAAACAGTAAAAAATGTTACAAAAGCTAATAATAAGGAATATATGGGTAGATATTGTGGGTGTAATTCAACGCAGGTTGGGGCTTTTGTCCACTGAGTAGTTAGTTTCACACAATATTGTTAATACCTGAAAATATATGAGAAACAACCTCTCTTTACTTATCTTAAACAAACTCCATGGCACTGCTTTGAGAAATCTTGTCATTCAGAAAAACTGAAAAAAATTTGTTAATATCTCTCCAGTTGAGAAAATAAATGATGAAATTCACCATACTGTTTTTTCTTTTTACTGATAGGGTGAACCCAAGTGTGCGAAGGCATGCAGATTTGCAGGTCCGCCTGTGCTGGTCCTTGCAAACACAACGTGCGCGATCTTTAACTCATCCCCCCCAAGAAGTTTCATTCATTTTCATTTTATATTTCATTCCATTTCGTGTCTTCGCATTATCATCATGTTCTAGAATATGTGCATTTCGATAAGTGGTAACTTTTTCTACCAATAGCAATTTATGTGATTTGTTTGATTACATCTCAAGTCTGAAAAAGATATGAACCTAGCCTTTTTGATTTTAGATAAGAACAAGAGATATTTGCGGAAAGATTTTTATTCGCTTTTTATTTGTGTGAAACTTTGAAATGTAATGTAATTTCATTTGCCGGAATTAAATTTGTGGAAACCGATATCTCCTCCGAACAAATATTCTGGAAATATAACGCTTTGGTCGTTCAGGATTTATTGCTAAATCCTTTCTAAAAATATTCAGCACGTAGTAGCCAAACACGATAATAACTCCTTAACGGTTCCAGGAAATTCAGGTAATTCGAAATGTTATCATCATTAATCAATGATATAACATACCTTCCGTAATGGTTTAATTCCTTTCTTGCAGAATGCCTCTGCAATCAGCATGTTGGCAGGGGCAGATGGATGTTTGCCAAATTTGACCGGATACCTGGCCTATCGTGCACCATATTTCAAGTTGGAATTTACATAGAAAACTGTAATTCCACTTCCTGAAACATCTAAATACGTTAATTCAAAGGATTGCGCTAAATCATTTTGATATTAATTCTACCACCATTTTCGAGGGATAAACTCTATACAGGATGATTCAGAACTCTTATAGATGCAATTTCGTAAATAAAAAATGAAAGAGAGCAGTTCGAAAATAATTTTAAAATACACTTCTGCTCTAAAAACCGGTTTACTGTAAAATCTAAGGCTTGCTACAGACGGTGCGTGTATTGGCGGTTCGCGATGCGTGATGCATGGTTTGTAAGGAATTCGCGAATAGTTTGTAGGATCTTCTTCGTTAAAAATACATTCATAAAAACCATATAGGTATACTATGCAAGAATTGAACTGCTTTTGCTGCTATTGCTATTAATTTATTAATATAATTAATTTGATGTCTTAATTAATAAAATAGATTGATATACCTGATGTTACAACAACGAAAGTTTGGGTCCTCTTTTCCAATTTCTACAAAATGACACAAATGTTTCTGCTTTTTGTCTGTTTTGAACTCGTAAGTTATTAGCAGCAGCTATGATACGTTTGCGTAAATCATCAGTAATGTCCACTTCGATGCGATGCACTTAATTTTTTAAATATCCCCACAAAAAGAAGTTCAAATAACTGAACACGCTGTACTAGATACGGATATAATTGATCTTCAGGTATGATACTCTACACTGCTGCAATACGCTGTGGACGCCCTGAATCTCCATCACTTCCATGATTCGGTTTCAAATTTTCCTTGTCACGCTGGCATTGCACTATACTTGCACTCACTGCACACCACTGTAAATGCATTTGGTACATGTTAACCGAAAAATCGTTCTTCTAAAGCATTTTCACATCACCATAAATTAAAAAAATATCCATCAACTTCGAGTTGCTATACACGTTAGCCATTTTTGACACTTGCAAAATTAATGTAAATACTCGCATCACAAAAACGTTAGTACCTACTATAATTTATCGGATTTTAATATTCGGAATCGCCTAGCTAGAGATTATAGTAGCCCAATGATGTAAAAGTTGAAAATACTACAACTTCAATAATTATTTACTCGGAAGCTATAAGAATTCTACAAAAATGTTTTTTAACGATATCAACTCCATTTTTCATGACGAATCTATTTTTCAGATAAGTTGTGAATACCCTGTATTTGACGAAGTTGTGGATCACAGCTATATCATAAATATATTGCTTATACCTTCCGATATACAGAGAAAGTGTAAGAAAAAAGAAAATAATTTTTAGGAGATATTACGCATATATGTGGAAATTTCACGTGGAGAGTAAATATCGATTGTTAGATTTACGATGGCTTTATATCGTGTGAGATCTGAAGTGTACGTGTAAAAGATCGTGCAAATTATGCCTGCACGAACCAACAAAGCGCGGACCTGCAAATCTGCATGACTTGCACACTTGGTCAGCATAGACCAGCAACTTTCGTGCAGGTTCCACGTATGGCAGACATTTTGAAATTTTTAAGTGGTTCGGAAGAACAAATTTTTATTTTAGCGATATTGTATAAAGAGGAGAAGGTGGAACAAGCCAAGAAAATGAGAAAGTTTTGAGTTCAGTATATTAATAAAAACAGTATTGTAAATTTCATTCAGTAATTCCTTAATGTCACAAATAGTTATATTTTGTTATAAGTGCTTAAAACACAGTTTTTTTTTCGGATAAATCGTTGATGTACTTAGCAGATAAGTCCGAAGAAAATATTGAGGTACATATAAACAACATGTTTTTGTTAAAAATCCCAAAAAAACACATTCAGACCTTTTATTATGTATATATTTTTCGCAAATAGTGAGCTTTAGATTTTAATTACCATGCCCTAGTAACTAGATTATTTAACGTAGATACAAAATAAATAACGGTTATTTTGTATAAAATGCATTATGGCACATTTTTGGCAATGGATTCGAATAAGACGTGTACAGAAAAAAATTTCGAGCTCTTGGTGGTCATTTGCGGTTTATCAGGACCGCACTGGTATTATATCATTTTTAGTGCCTCGCATCGCGGGAATTCATAGTTTAGCATATCTAGACTTCTAGACTATCAATTCACATTACCTCACTAAAAAAACGCCACTTTCACATTTCACCGCCCCACAATTCTGTCAAACTATCAGTCACTATTTTTATTATAGCTTCTGCATTTTCGCGTTCTAGTACCTTGATGCGACCCGATCAGATGTTGATGTGGTAAGATTTCCTTCTAATGCGACTGCTATAACGTGCTATTTTCCATTCACCAGCAGTAGTTGTTTTATATTTTTATATAAAATTTTAGTTATTTAAAATCAGAAAGAATTAATGTGAAGGTTTGTTTACACAATATACAGGATATTTTGAAACCAAATTTTAAGTTACCGAAAATTTAATAAAGCTGCTAATGGGTATAAAACAAAACAAATGTTGTTTTTTTTGTTGTAGTTATAATTAATTTTTATTATCATAAGTAGTTAGTTCTGCTAACTTGCTTTAATTTAACACAGAAAAAGTTACAGAAAAATATCAAATACTGCTGATAGTAATAAAAACTAAATAATTATTAATTGATTATAGTTTCATGAAATTGCATAATTTATACAGATCGGTATCAACAAAGAACACAAATGAATGTTGTTTAGACTAATTTCAAAAAAGATTTCAAGAGTTCATTTTGGTTTGATGTTGATAGTGAACTATTACAACCCTTCAAATTATATTTAAATGCCTAATTATTTTATGTGTAAAAGTGTCAAATATCTTGAATTTGTATTATTTTTTTCCAGTACAACATTTAATATCGTTCGTAATACAGTGCAACATGCAATATCGTATCGGTCACCACGTTGACACGTGTATGAGTTTATACCGGTTTTAAAGAAAAATAAATATTTACAAAATGTAGAATATTATTTAATGATTTAATGAGAGGCGATATGGTAGCCCAGGGAGGTAGCACCTACCTTACTGTCATTTATTTACAGGATTGATATATGGATAGATTTTAAGAATGTTGAATCATTTTCTGTTTTCTTATTGTTTAAATTAAAACCTGCCATTGCAAAGATTTTTGTACTTGCTGAGGACCTCTCTTTCTCTCGACCGTTCTTTTCGTTTAAAGTGAGGTACCTACTTGGTCCGGCTATCATGACCTGGTGCATTACCTCAGTCGGGGAAAAATACAGAGGATAAAAAAATAAACAACAATGTATACAAATAGATAAAGCCACTGTCAGACGTTTACCGCCAAGGCATTACAACCGTTGTGGTTCAAAGAGGATTTGGCATAATACTTTGTCTACTCGGAAAACGTCTATGCATTTCCCACAAACCAACTCCTTATCCGTGATCTAGACATTTAAATACGACTTGTTTGTAAATATACAAAAAATACACGAAAAATTAAACTTGCGAAAAGTAAGTAATGAAAAATTATTGATCTGAGTACCGTATGCAATATACAGCATCAGAAGCAATCGCCACCTGTAGGCCACTAGTGCAGGTGCACTTCCCACCGATAAATTTTTAAACTTCTTGTTGTTAATACTGATAGCAACAATATTAGCAATCATCGACGATGTTTGCATAAAATAATTAGTACAATTTTAAACTATAACATCCCATGATGTAAAAATGTTTGTTGGACCCTCAAAATATAATATAATATAATCTAAGCTTTGCCATATTCTTTGGCTGTTTGGATAGTATGCAGCTAACAATACACTATTCTAGGTTGTGGTATTTTAGAAAAGTTAGTGGCTAATTTTTTATTTTGAACGTTTGACAGTAATTAAATAAAGTAATTTATGTCGGGTGCGTTAGTGGATAATTATGAGGAATCTGCAATTAGTCAAAATGTAGTAGTGACAGTGTGCAACGAAGGATCGAAGAACAAATGCAAAGTACTACTACAGCTAACCGGATTAACTGCTATCTATTAATAGAAGTGTTTATTTTCGTCGTTTCTACATTTGACAACACTGTAGAAAACGACCGCACGGTAGTTGACATATCTAGCCGTTTCGGACGATGATTGATTGTCATAGGCGTCGATTTTTCCAGGGAAAAGAGGGTTTTTCTCAATTTTTTTAAACATCGACCTAACATTCCGAAATAATTTTTTATTGTCTTTTAGGCCTCCTTGAGCAAGTGGTTAAAATGTTTGTACTTAGTCATAGTTAATCCTACTGTAAGATATCTTCAGTATTAAGCTGTATAAAAGTTTCAGTACTTCAAATGCAGCTACATATTTAATCAACAATATAAATGTAAGTAAGTAAAATGTTCTGCAGCGGCAGTATATTATTAAACACACAGTTAAAATTTGATTATTTTATAATTTTCGTTCAATTTGATCTTGGAAATATGCCATTACACAGTGCGCACCATATATAAAACCCTATTCAGACAATATTAATTGAAAGTTTCTGGAATTTATGAATTGGATCCACATAACTTTTGTCCAAGTCACCCGACCTTAATTTTTTCATTAAATCCTGCTTTCTCGTACTCTACACTTACGGCTAATTAAATCTTCCGTATCATCGACTCTTAATCTGCCAGAAGAGCCTCTTCACTCTTCTGCGTGCTATTAATTTCCAGAAAAAAGGCCAGAGGATATTGATTCGCTTGCACTCTACAAATCAGTCTCAGCATCGGCGATAAGCGTGGTCGCGTTTAGAATTTTAAAATATTTGAAATGTGAAACGAGTTTCTGTTATAATTTCCATTTACGGTGTTTGTAATACAGGATGTTATTAAAAAGTAGTTCAATCCATAAACATGATTCTTTAGGCAAAAATAGTACAACTTTCCCATTTTGGCAACTTAAGTTGTTTTTATGTATCACATTGTATAAGGGATATTACAAAAAATAAATAAGGTTATGTTTAAGTTAAATAAGAAAACATTCTAATGTTAATATGTTCTTTTACTTCATTTTTAAGAACGCCGTATTCTTGAAGTAATGTTTTCTACAAATTCAATTTTAGACATTTAAGAAGTAAATTATATAGAGTATAGCAAATAACATCAGTGTTATCTCATGCCACCTGCGAATATTCAATGCTATCGAGGTAAAACGGATATATAACGGCAGAAAACGGTCTAACCAACAAATTTGTAGGTGCAGAACTCTTTCAAAATACGTATTTTTTTATTCAACTGTAGATGTAAATATTGTTATAATATGTACATAGTTCTGCATATAATATTATTCACTTTTGTGTGAAACTAATTGCTGACATGTGGGGTTAGAATAGCAAAATAATGTGTGTCATACAAACGCATTTTAAAAGCTATTATATTATTTGAGGAGAATTTAAATTGTAAAACTGGATAAACAAAACATCAGTAATTTTATTTTCGATATTACTTTTGCTCTACGTGTTTTTTTCGAAATTTCTGTACTTAAAAAATACCACAAATATAATCATTTTACGGCAAAATAAGACGCCCTTAAGGTATAATAGCGCTCAAGGTTAAAAAATTTTTAATATTTATATACTGGATCTCCCAGCTCTTATTGAGCACGCCATATACACGGTGTCTCTAAAAGTATTCAATACAAACTTTGACATTACTTTTAGTAGCATATGCGCCATTAAAAAAAGTGTCCATCAACTTGCTGACGTCAGTGTCTCCGATAGCATACGGTGTAGCTACCGTTTACTTTGTGTGTTGTGTATTCTACTGACGTAGAAAACATTCTTCATTTGAAGTTTAAATTCTTACGTTCATTAATTAATTAGCTTTAATAATTCTAAAAATAAGTTTCTTCTTAATAATTCAAAAAATAATTAACACAAAATAATATTTGCCAATTAAGCAACTTATAAATTGAATAACATTTGAGGGTAAAGAAAGATAACCATAAAAAATATTTAGTAAGAAAAAAGACAATCTCATTTAAAAAACTGTTGAAAATTATCACTTCAGTGACGATTTTAAATCAGTAAATTATAAACAGAAGTGTGTGTTGAGTTTTCATTTTTTCTATATTAATTAATATTATTCTCAACATACATTGTATTATTACCTTTATGGTATTAATTATGGTGCTACAGATCCGCTAGACATAGCATAGAAAATATTTACTATTTATTATATAACTTAATTGTTTAAAAAATTGTTTATTTTGCATATCTACATTTTTCATTAAGTAAATAGAGTTCATGAACCAATATTGAATAAGTATACTAAAATGCATGGCCAACTAAGCATTTTTTTGATAATTTAATTTAATACATTATATATCTTGATGATGGAAAAATATAATGGAATTGAATAGCTTAAAAATATACAGGGTGTTCCATTAACTTTATTTTATTGAGTCATATTTCAAAGGAGGCACCCTGTAGAGAAATTATCGGAACCAGTACGTCACTGAACTCTACGTAATAAACTCAATCAGAAGCAATTTTCACCATTCTAACATCCCAGCTATTATCTGAGATGCGAAAAATCCCTTGAAAATAGTCTTCTTTTAAATTTCTCCCTGAATTATTAAGACCGCCGTTCGAAGATCTCTCGACACAAACGACCGCATGAGGGTCTAGTGTCAGAGTAGTTAATGTAGATTTTTCTACAGCTCAGAAATACTGACTTGTTCGGAAATAGTTCTACTTACAGGTAGGTGGCGGTAGCGCTGCTACACATATTGTCATTTAAATGAACCGGGTGGCCCAAATATAGTAAAGTTGTTTAAATAAAACCTGGATTACGATGTATGTTTGTGCTATTATAATAATTGCATTAAATAATTAATACATAGCAATGTACTATGAACAAATATTTATCACAATTATATAAAACACAGACTAGAGGTAATGACAATTTAAATTGTTCTAGATATGTGTTTAGTTTTTACCAATAACATAACTATATTTACTAAAACACCTGCAATTAAATAAAATTGCAGATCAATTTAGAGCTTTGATAAATCGTAAATCATTATGTCTTAAGTTCTACATAGTCAAGTGTTCTACCAACGTTGAGGGAATATATTCCGTATAAACTTTGCTTCTATCGAACACCCTGTTCAATCAAGGGGGTTTTATTACATTACCACAACGTTTTTCTTTTATTTTTAAATAAATAGCTTATTTTGATGTACAAATTTTTGGCTGAGGTATACGAGTACGTATACACTACTTCAAGGCCGTTAAAATCATGTGACATTTGTTTTGATATAGCATCAGGGAAGCGATAGCTAACTCATATTAAAAGTTTTTTCTTGACGAATTTTTGCAGTCTCAAATAGTTTTTCTTATAGTTGCGATAACCATTCAGAGGCTGACGTAATACAATAATTGTTAATACTGTCAATACTGTATTTCTCGCCCTAAAATGATCAAGATTGTGGTGTTTTTAGGTACTAAAATCTCAAAAATAAAACACGTAGAGCAAAAGTAATATATCAAAAATAAAATTACTGATGTTTTGTTTATCTACTTTTACTATTAAAACTCTCCTCAAATAATATAATAACTTTTAATTTTAAAATGCATTTGTATGACGCACATTGTTTTGCTATTCTAACCCCACATTTTAACAATTATTTTCACATACTTACAAATAAAAGTGAACAATCTTATGCAGAACTATGTAAATTTATATTATAACAATATTTACATCAACAGTTGAATTTGAAAAAATACGTATTTTGAAAGATTTCATACATTTTCATAATTGATTGTAAGTTCTACTTTTGATTATTACAAAAATATATTTTATTTTCATATTATTAGGAAACAACATAAAACAAAAAAAATATGTATATACTAACAATAAATACCTACCGGAATCCCAAAAAAAACCTATATTATTTTACTTCTTGATATGCAAGGCAGTCAAGTCTAACTTTTTAACCTGATAACAGAAAGTTTGGAGTAATATTTACAAGGTTAGTTAAATAATATAAGTTATATTAATTATTGTACAAATTTATATTTATGTTGTATTTTCATAAATTTATAAAAATATATTTGTTATTTCACACCGTTAATTGGTATTAATAAATAACGAAATAAGTATCAATTCGCTAAGTGTTTTTATTTCTCTTCTTTTCTGGTTAAAATAATTTAGTGACAAAACCGAAAAAAAAATTGCGGCAACTCTATTCATGCGAAAAGTTATGTACATATTATTAGATATCTCTCCGTAAAAATTAATTGCAGTTAGAGTCGGACTTGAGACTATGAGATAGTACTTTTAAAAATAAGTAGGTTTTTTGTTATAAATATTCTTCCAAAAAAGCTCACTCACTCTCTTTGAAATACAGAGTACCAAAATTTAAAAAAAAAACAATTTTTATGTGTACAACCGTTTACAACAATAATGGCACTCTTTAAAATTAATTGTGCGATTTCATTAGAACGTCTGATGTATTTGTAATAAAATCTACTTCAAATTTTTAATATTAGTTATTAGTTGTTTCACTCATCGATAAAGATTTAATGAAATTTCTACTCGGAACTTCCAAGTTCAAAAACTCGTTTAATAGAGTGTCATTATTATTGCAAACGATAGTACGTGTCTGTTCCCGGTTGCCCCACAATTTGACCTACATCAAAAATACGCTGGTCATAAAAACATCGTAGGTAAAAAATCAAATATAAAAACCTAGCTGTATCGAGGTATGCGTATGCCTCCGCTGCAGCTGGCGGAACATACCTACCTACGTAGCTAGACAGTCATACACATTATTATCACCATCACTTTAACTCGCACCGTTTACGGTTTCTTATATCAACGTGACGCATGACGCCAGAAAACAACATAAAAGTGATTGTATAATATACATGAACTAGTAATTTTTGTAGACAGGATAATTGTTTTGACAATTGACAGGGCAATAAGTAGAAACCATAAAGGTAATACCTACCTATCTAGTAAAACTAAATTATAATGAATATAGGTATTTCTACAACGAACTAATTATGTACCTTGCTTCCTTAATTTTTTTTTTTATGGAAATAATGTAAAATTACAATACGTATACGTATGTATGAAATATAGTTTAAATATTTTCATTAATTTGGGAAATAAACATGTCACGTTTTCATGAAAAGGGTTCGACGTTTCTCTGACTTGCCCTGTATTAGCAAATATAAATAATAAAAATTATTCAATAATGTGTGACAAACACACACAGACACACATACCTACATAAACATAATAAATAGGTAGTTACGTACAAGTATTTTAATTAGCACCAGATATATTTTTTTCAGTTGTATGTAAATCATTTGTTTAAAATAGACCATATATGTATAGAAATATCTTATAATAAATGTTACTATTAAAAACTGAAGTCACAGTATAATTGTGCTGAAATATTAAAATCATGTAAATTAAAAACCTTTTTCAGGCCACTATGTATAAAATAGTATTTATCATTTTACAGTTATCTGTAACTAAAACTTTTAAAGAGTACATTAAGCAGCGGCGGCGCCATCTTTGAGGTACATGCCAAACTTCAGTTTTCTACGATTTGGTAATAAACATCGCTAGAAATATTCGAAACCGGCAGACATGTTGATATAATTGTCAAATAAAAATTTTGCGCTTAATTTTTACACATATGGCTTGATTTAAAGCAACAATATTTTCAGAACTTGTTTCTTGTCCCGTAACTTAGGTAATGAGAACTTTTCATCGCGATCTGTGACAAAAAATCTGGCAATGTTTACCGTATAGAAATACTTGTATTTTATTTTCTAAAGAATAATTTGATTTGAAATTTCTTCATTACCTATTCTGATCTTTTATCTAATAGCACAAGTCAGTTTTATGACTGTAAAAGTTATCCGAACGACGAAAATTATGCTTGAAATTAGGTCTACACTGTCCGACACTTTGAACGCCCTCTTAATAATTGTAAACAAAAACTTCAAGGAATACACTTAACAGAAACATGTCAATCAGCTAATTGCCAATAGTACAATTTGTTTTCAAATAACCAAAGCTTACTATGACAGTTTTACGTAAGTAACTACAAACTTTTATTGTATTGCATCTAATAGATAAACAAGAAATAAATCGAAAACGGTTAAACTTATGAACATAAAACAAGTATATCTTATTTGTAAAAAATCGATAGGAGACACACCCTGATAAAAAAGTTATAAAAAGTTTTTATCAACCTAGATTACATTTCGTAGCGCCCTCTAGCGTATATAGCAAAATTTAGTACGGATTCGGAAAACCCCCTAATCCAAATTTTCAAAAGAATCATTCGAAAACGTTCTAAGAACTTTAAGAATTTCGAATTCAAAATTTTAAATTTAACGCCCTGTAACTTTCTATTAGCCAAAAATGGACCAAGGTAAGTTTGGATTAATTGCATTATTTTGATGTAAGGAATCTACTCTTTCTCTGTGTCTCATTAATTTTAGGACACCCTGTATATGTTCTATGATTCCTATGGCTTACACGAGATTTAGTCAATAGTAATGCGACAACGTAAAAATATATGAAACTAAAAATTGTGTAGTTATTTTTTTTTCCATTAATGAAATGTGCATGTAAATAATATTTAGCGTTCAAACCAAAAATTTTAATGGGTGGTGTCGTGTTTCAAATTATAACGAGTTCAGTATCGTATAACAGATTTTCCGTAATAAGTCCAAAGAGGAGATAAATAATTTAGTCTTCGTTTAACGCGGCAAATGAAGCGGTCTCACCTACGTTACGCCAGGAATACAATACCGAATATCAGAGAACAATAACAACAAAGCGTTGTTTTTTGTCCCATCGGTTTCTATATAATCTGCCAAAAGACCTCATTAATCATTTCAGTTTGGCGTTCCACCTCTGATACATACATTTTTTAGATAGTTGCCAAGTAGACCTGTTCAAGGTGATATCGAACAAGAACTAGCACATAAAACCATCAGATTTAACGATATTTTAAGAGTAAAAAAAGTTGGTAGGCAGAGGTGGGTTAGAAAGTTACTGCTGACGACAAATTTCTTCCCCCGACTCATCAATTTGGCTTCTGTTTGAGTTTACTCTTTTAAACGATTTTTTAATCGCTAAATTGTGAAAACCTCGCATCGAAATTAGAGCCAGGGGAATTTGGAAGCGTCGTGCGTGATTCGGTTTCGTTAATTTATTCATTAGTATTTTGTTAGCTTATCCTAACAGACACATTTCCGCTCCTGGGATTGCGATTTAAATATTTACAAATGTTTCAACTTCATTCCTTGATATGTATGAATTTTAAATGATACCTGAATTCGAATGAAATGAAAGTAACTCTCATTTAAATCATGTATTTTTCTGCATATGGCGTTTAATAAAATGGATTTTTAATTATAAAAATTATAATCAAGATGCATTTTTATGGGTTTAGAACAAGATACTCAAAGATAAAATTAACGTAGAGATCAATAATTCTCTTTTTATTCGTCCAGAAACTGGAATTATTGTATTTAATTTCTTATGCATGCTAGATACACAAAAAGTGTTTGCACACGTCCAAATCATACAACTAAATATTAAATAGCAAACGTACAAGTTAAAATAAAAACCCGTAAACCCAAAAAGTACGTTTCCTTCCTCGTTCTTAGGCGTATAAAAGTTCTATCATCTAGAGACAGGTGTTTGGATATTTTCTTGCATAAATATAAAACATGATGGTTCCAAGATAATTAAGGATCCAAATAAACTTCCCGGAACTTAACACTTTCCGGATTATCTATGCCATTAATGCTGCGAGGACTATAGATAATATTTTCTGTCTTCACAGATCACATTTATTGTCAATGGATTGCTGAGAAACCAGTAATTTGCAAGTGTATGCGTCATTTGCTGTGGTTACACTGATATCATCAGCGAATAGTATACATAAACTGTTATCAAATATGATACGTAAGTGGTTTATTAAGAAGAGTAATGGACTCAATATTACACTTTGTGGAACCCCATGTTTGACTTCTAGAATACCTGATTTCACACCACGATAAACAACATTATATATTATATCTATTAAATAAGAAGGTAATATAGATATACTATCCACCGAAAACCTATAGTAAGACAATATTTTGAAGAAGATCTCAAGCGAAATACAATCGAATGCAACTGAAAAAACCGGAAACTTATTTACATATCTTTTTTTTTCAAATTAACTAGCTACATGAGATACCAAACGAACAATTGCTAATTCAGTTGATTAATTGTTTCGAAACACGATTTATTAATGGTTGAATAATTGGAAGGGTTTCATATGAGTTACAATTTGAGTCTTGAGTATTCTTTCGAATATTTTTGCAAAGTAAGAAGTGACAGATATAGGTCTGAAGTTAGACGGATCATTACTATTATTATTAATATTTTTGTAAATAGGAATAACTTTGGATAGTTTTAAACATTTGGGAAATACATTACCTAAAATACAATGTGTTGATTAGGTGTTAGAGGAATCAAAATAGAATTCATTATACATTTTACAATATTAGTATTAAGCTCCATACTTTTTTATTCTTAAGATTTACAATTTCATTGGCGTCAGTGTGGTAGGTATCACACTGATGTTGCAGTAAAAATGAAGGTATCTTAAGGCACAAAATTCTTACATTTTGTCTATTTCAATAACAAAAAATTCGACATAGTAATAAATTGATTCCTGATTGAACATGGCATCATGTTACGAGATTATACAGGATGTCCTATCAGAAATGGAAAACGCAACCAACTGCTTTAGGTAAAAGACGTGAAAATTAAACAATTGACAAAAACAGGTCTTGGTCAAATGCTACTTCTTATAGACTAGAGACGCTAAACAGAAGAAAATAGAGGTTATAAATATGCCACAGAAAAGAATAGACATATGATGCGATGGATAAATGACACCAAGAAAAAATAAAAAGAAGAAAATATATGACTGGAATTTTTACAATCGCGGAACGAAGAGCATACATTAGAATATCAAAACCAAAGAAGAAATAGTAAGAAAATATGTAGACAAATAAAGAGAAAACACATAGACGCAGAACTAAAAGAATTAGATTATAAATTTAAGAGAAATAATAAAACTATTTTACCATTATATAAAATAGGAGATCCAACAGACGAAACATAATTTTCAAACTAGAAGTGGGGTACAATGTACTAGTGTCTGTATTGAAACAAGGAGTTGGAAAGCATGCCAAAAACGTTCGAAGAGAAGTACCAAGATGGTTTCCATAAAGGAAGATCAACAACTGATAAGTCTTTTATATTGAATCAAACACTTCTGTAGTTATGCTATTCGTGGACTTTAAATGCTCCTATGATTCTGTTGATAGAAAAAAATTATGGAATGCTTTCAATTCCCTGATAATTGATATAAGCTGTCAGATAGGTCAATACAGATCCAGAAAGTATTGCTATTAATATATGTTGCTTTTTAAACCCTCTTTAAGTTATACCCATTTTGCGGCAAAATCAAAACAACTTTGAGATATTATGTCTTAAAATCGATTTTAAATTAATTTTTGCCAAGGAAGTGTCACGTAGGTACCTATAAGAATAATTCAAATAATTACCATCAAAGAAAAGTCTACTGATAGTCTCATATCTGTAGATTACGTAAACTTCTACTCAAAGCTAGATATTACTCGAATACTTTGTATTCGTCGATAAGAATCAATACAATATTTGTGTAAACACTATTCAAGTATTCAATTTCGTGTTTTTCACGTTTAGTACTCAATACTTATGGATCGAATATTTTTCTGTATTCATACCCAGCTTTGCCTCCACCGAACCCACTGTATACAAAAAAATTTGTTTTTTTGTCATATGTACGTATGATATTTTAATTTGAATTTAGAAGCGACTATCAATCATACGTTCCAGTGTACATTTACCGTGAGACAATTATATCACATATGTAAAATGGCTCCGTAACTGCTATCATATTTTACGCAAAACCAACGTACAGCCACTAAACCTCACCCTTGTTGCCCAGGGAAAAACAGGAGATGTGCGCAGCCATATATTTTCCTAACCAGAGGATGTGGGAAGTGGCTAAATAATTACACATCTGAAGGGTGTGCTTTTTCACGGCACTGCTTTCAAAATGTTTTGCAAAATAAATAGTTAGGAGTGCTATCTTGAGAGTGAACGATAATAAAAGAAATCAAAACATGAAAACAACAGGACACAATCACGTAAAGTGTTTGCAGATGTTGAATAAATTTCGGGAAATTGATTTTATGCTGCTGGAAAACAGTCCACGCGTTCTCATTACGTATATTCATTAGCGTTGCAGAGTTGAGCAATAAAAGCATCACAGTATTGCTGTTTATTTGTGTTGGATTAGAAGACCTCAATTTGTTCAATTTTATTTAACTATAAATTACAAAAATAACTGATTTTTTGATCGAGGTTCAGATATTTTAGCAATAGAACCAGAATAAACATAACTTCAGTGTCTGAGTATTCAGAATAGAAGGTATATTGTGTTTTCCAATTTTCTGCATTTAATACTGTTAAGTATAAACTCATTTGTGGAGGATATTTGCAGAGTAAGTGGTATACTACTGCTGTACTGCCATTAATATTATACAGAACTTAACAAAAAAAATTACACGGCACTGGAGACTGGTTCAGTGTACAATCTAACCTTGCGCAAGGCAAAACAATCAGTCCAGTCAGACCAGCATGGCAAGTATATTAAAACATAGACGGACAAAATAATTTAAAGAATTTTGTAAGGAAATAAATACATAAAATTTTATAACACCCATTGAATGTCAGCAAATTCAACTGATTTTGTCGCTATTGTTATTATTAACAAAGTTAATTTGTGGTTTTAATTAATAAAATAATTTGACATACGTGATGTTACAACAACAATTCAAAATTTTGTCCACCGACGTGTAAACACATTTGGGCTCAGTTTACCCAGTTCCTACGAACTAAAACAAATGTTTCTGCTTCTTGTCCGTTTTGAACTCGTAAGTTATTAGCATCAGTTATCATAATTTTGCGTAAATCAAAAATCGTTGCCGATCCCCACAAAGAGGAGGCCAAAGTATTTAAGTCAGGAGATGTACGGCCCTCCTAGCCTAATCCATCCTACCCCTTGAACTTCAGATACTCCCGAATATTTTGTTGAATGAGGGAGAGTGCCATTGTGCAAGATTCGAAGTCGGACAGCTAAGTGCACATCTTCCAGAAGAGATACTTAACACTTTTAATATGAATGGTCCAACCACATCGACAATCCCTGCCCAAACATTTAATAAAAAGTGTTGCTGGAAATGATTCCGTTGAATCGCGTGCGGATTTTCCAAATCCCAAACATGAATATTATGAATGTTATATATCCCAATCCGTGTAGAAATAACTTCGTCTGTAACTAATACGTCAGCTGTAAATTAGGGCCTTTGAGCATTTTGTTGCAACAATCGTTCACAAAACTAATTCATAAGGGATAATTCCTTGGTAACAATGATATGCATATAATTGAGCCTCGTGCATGATACACCACACTGTTTTTTGGGACATTCCTTGTACTTGTTGAGCGATTTGCCTGGTTATTTGGTAATTATCTTCAACAATATTTATTCCTCAGCTGGTGCAATACGCCGTAGACGCTTTGGACCTCTGAACCTTCATCTCTTCCTCAATTCGGGGTCGGTCAGAGGTCGCGCTGTTTAAGGCGGCAGTACTTGAATCGATGTGGCTATCGATGTGGGTTCGAGCCACGCAGCTTGTAGACCGTATATCAGCTATATTCGTGGAGAGGATTGGCGCCTCTCTGCGGTTATGGTATGGTGGAAAAAAGTTGGCTTGGATTAATGTGAGACATCGGTCGACATTTGACTACCCTCCTAATTAATGAAGTTTTCCAGGTTTCCTTGATACCTGTACTGAACGGTGGTTAGGGCCTTCCAACATAAGTCGTTCCTGGGCGCAAATGCGGCCTGCTCAATAATAATATGCCGCCATCTCTCCCGCACAAGTCTCCGACTAATCCCCGTGATTAGATTGAGGGGTAGAGATAGATAGGCCTTTATTTTGACGTATTCTGGAACATTCTCGGCCACATTCTATTTGTTTCTCGAGGCCGCCGAAAACTTCTAGAACTCTAGAAACCTATATAAGTGGATCATTTTCGCCGCTGGAATCAGTTTATATTGAGCAGTCGAAGGCGATTGACAAACGTCAAAGTAAAGTATTGACAGTTATGAAATTAGTTGAAAGGATATTTCTTGTATAATCAGGAGTGACAATAAAGTTTGTTTTTCTATGTGACGTGTTTCTACACTAAGGCAATTTATAGGTTACATTAGTGTCAGAAATGCGACGTTCCGTAAAGAGGACGTTTGGAGTAGACAAGTGAATGCCAGTGACGACATTAAGAGCGACGGAAAAGAAGGAAACGTTGAAACAGTTAATGGGAATGATGAAAGATATAAAAGAAGATTTAAAAAAAGAAATGAGGAACAGCCAGGATGAAATGGAGAATATCCAAGACGAAATGATGGACAATTTAAAAAAATAAATGGAAAACAGCCAGGATGAAATGAAGAATAGCCAAGACGAAATGATGAAAGATATGATGGAAGATTTGAAAAATTAAATGAAAACCAATCAAGAGGAAATGAAGAACAGTCAAGTAGAGGTGAAAAATAGTTTAGAAGAAATTAAAAATCAGGAAGAGTTAAGAAACGAAATGAAAACCAGTTTACAAAAAAACAATAAGAAGTTAGAAGCTACTAAAGTTAAACTCAATGAATTTGAAGAAATTGTGGAAGAGGAAATTAATCAATTAAAAAATGAGGTACAAGATAAGGTCCAGGTCGTAGAAGAAAATATGACTAAGTTACAAAGGGAAGTATCAAATCTGAAATCCCAGTTGTCGGTAAGGAAGCCCATTAAGACTGAGAACAGTTTTATTCCGTCGCCAAGAGTGAAACCACCAACATTTGATGGAAAAGTGTCATGGAGCACTTACCTTAAACAATTTGAAGCAGCTGCCTTGGCAAATAACTGGTCAGAAGAAGAAAAAGCCACATCACTTATAGTTGCTCTACGGGGTGAAGCTATGGAGACATTAAGAACACTAGCTGACGGTAAATAAAAGTACTATCAAATGCTGAAGGGTACTTTGGAAATGAGGTATGGCGAAGCGCATCTGCAACACGTCTACCAGGCACAATTAAAAGGCCGAAGACAACGTTTCGAAGAAAATTTGCATCAATTTGAGGCAGATGTGAAACTAGCCTATCCCACCGCACCTGCAGAGTTCCAAGAACAGCTAGAAGTGAGTAGTTTTATCGATGGGCGAGATTACGAGATCAGTCAGGCGTTAAGGTTAGCCAGACATAAAATATATCTGGAGCACTGGGTCTCTTCATATATTGATTTCAAAGGAAATCTTTAAAACTACTCAGACAAAGTGTGGCCTAAAGTCTACTAGAGTTGGACTGACAACGAAGAGCTACAAGGCAAACTTGGTAATAGGGCAACATAAACAGGCTATTGTATCTTGCGTGCGACTGTGAACAGATATTATTTTTTAAATATTTTTTTATAGAAAATTTAACACATATTTTTTCTACAAATAGGTACTGATAATAACTGTCCAATTACTATTTAAAGTTTGGACGAATGACATTACAGATATTTTTTCATTTAGCAAAGATTTCAATTAGAAAATTACTGTACCTAATAAACGACATTTACAAAAGACTGTTATTAATAATGTGCTATATTAAAAAAATACATAGACCTAATTTACCACCAAAGAAATCTGGACATAAATCATCATATTAGGTAGTTTTTTTCTACCAAACAAATAACGGTTTTTTCGATATACGAATATTTTAATGACAATATCGCATGTCTAGGTACACCCAAAGTTGCGTAATTACAATTATACGACCTATATGTTTCCTGTAAATCTAGCACAATTTACATTTGTAAATACAGGGTGTATAAATAGAAGATGTCAAAAATGAAAGCGTAATTTTATTTTATGTATTTATATACAGCAAAATATTTACATATGTATGTTAAAAGGGATACAGAGGCACTGCAACACTGATAAATAAAGTAATGCTACAGAAAAATGAAATTAAAAACAAAATATCTCAGTGGCGTAACATAATTGTGCAAAAGGTATAAAAGCAAAGTTCCTGTATGTACCAGCAATACTACTGTTTCTGAAGGTAATGTTTTGCAAGCTCTTAGACGTGCTAAGGATTCCTTCACTATGTATGTGGATGGCACTCCTAGTTTCATATTAAAAAGGACCGTGCATTTGTGTTATCTTGTATAGTCAATTCTATCCTTTAACTGATCAACTGATATCCATTCACCAACATGAATTTATTTATAGGAGATCAATTGTAATGAACCTAATCATCAACATAACTCTGAATACAATAAATTTAAGTATTTAAATTGTACCTCTCGTTGTCTTTTTTCTTCTGGTGTGCCGCAAGGTTCTAAGGACCCATATTATTTCTGTTCTTCATTAATGATCTCCCTGACCTTGTTTCATGTGAAAAATTATTGTTGCTTGTAGATGACTTTAAACTATATTCTTCCAAAATTATCTTTCTGATTATGTCGCATTTCAAGTTTGCATGGATTGTAGGGAATGAATGGTTCTTAATGAATATTGACCTTTTAAAGAAATTTGGTAACGAAATTATTCCACAGGGCGTTTTAAAATTAAGGTCATGAAGCAACCTTTCAATTAACCCTGTATAATGACTAAAAGGCAAACATTTATCAAACGACTAAATACGTGGATTAAAGTTGATCATTTTATCTAAAGTTTTATAAAAAATTATGAAAATCAGCCTAAAAACAAAAAAGTTGTGACTCTTCAAACTTTACCAAAAATTTGACTGTTGCGTTTTTTTTGCACCTGAGTGTATATTTAACTAGACAGTAAAGTATAAGGTTTGATGCCACAACTGGTATTTGATAGACGAGACCCAGCTTAGTTTATTAAAGCAGCCAAAGCATTAAATCAACTTTACTGCCAAGTACTCCATAATTTTTTCTCCAATCAATTTAATTTTTATCATGATAGTAAAAAAAACTATTTATTTAATATTGTTAAAATTGTATGATACTTCTTTCATGAATAATAATATTTTAATCAAGTCATATGTGGTTGCTATGAGATGAGCGTTGCTAAATAACATAGATAGGTACACAGTAATTGCCATATTGTTTCTATTTATATCCATAAAAATAACTATTTATTATTTGAGATGGAAGAATTCACATTAACTCTACCAGAATTATTGAATCAGCAAAGCAAAAAGAAAATTATTATTCATTACTAGAAAAATAGAATAAGATGTATCAGCAAACATATAATAAATTTATTGATTACTGGGCTAAGAATAACATGTATTTTTCAGAAAATGGTATTAGTATATTATTGGAATACCATTGGTATATTTTTCTGAAGTAAGCAAAAGTATGAAATCTTCATTATAGTTAATATATGCGATGCTACTTGGAATGTGTACAACATCTAAAATTAAAAGCGTTTTAGAATAAGAACAAATTAAAAAATTTCTAACAGAGGACCCTGATAATACGTATTTAGGTATAAAGGTAATTATAGACAACATATTTTTGTAAACCAATACTGGAGATGAAGAAAATTATTTAAGTCGAAATTATGTTCTATACTAATCGTCCAAACTCGGTGTGATAATCCTAGAAGTATTGTCATTAAAATAGCCATACCTCGAGAAAATTGCATTTTCAGTTACAGTTGAATTTCAAGTAACAACGTTGAAATATTAGCAAAAGAAAACACATAGTTTTAACTTTAACACCCTATAAGTCACCTTGAACTATTGGACTGAAGTAAGTTGGGTTTAATAGGTATTTACAACCCTGAAATTTGTACAACTCTTTACTGGATATCCTGTAGGTATTTTAGCATAAATCGTCGTATTTTGACCTTTAGAATCTAGGGTGGCTCGCTGATACATGCATTTCAAACACACTCCGTATTATAACATAATATTCCGGGGCGTCATTGGTATTATAAAATCAAATTAAACTTGTTAAGGTATCGGTCGGTTTCCCGAGAAAGATTGATACGGCGACAGGACAGGAGATTAATGTAGTAAACGTAATAGTACCGCAACGTAAAAGCTGCCAAAAAAAGGCCTTAAAGAGTGATACGGCCGATATTACTTTCTCACGTTAGAGCTTTAGGGAATGGGTAGTCGGCTACAGTCCATTGGGATCCAGCGTTGCCAACCGTAGTGTAGTGGCGACATTACAAATTCGGTCACTCTTTTACTTGTTATTCGGTCACTCTTATTTGTTCATTAAGTACCACTTCAGCTAAAATTCTAAATAAATTATCATAGGTAACATATTCGTTGTTTAAATTATCCTTTAGACCAACGCAGTGAAGGTGGCACTACAGTGGCAGCGGAAACGAGGCGTCAAGTATGCAGCATCGGCAAAATTATTCTATTCACAACACCGCGGCACAGTTTAAATATAAGTCGCAGGTTCGAATCCTGCGATCGGTAGACTGTGGATCAGCTATATTTGTGGAAAGAATTGACACCCTATCTGCAGGTATGGTAAGACAGAAGAACGTTGGCTTGGATCAATGTGAGAGATTGCTACCGGCTGGCGTTTGACCATCCCCCTAATTAATGAGGTTTTCCAGCTCTCCCTCATTTCTGCACCGAATGATAGTTACGGTTTACCAACGGGGGTGCAAATTTGGCCTGCTTAATGATAATATGTCACACAAGGTTTCTGACTTCTAGGCTAATAGTTGTGATTAGAATGACGGGTAACGATATTATTATTATATTATTATATTATTATATTATTATATTATTATTTTATTATTATTATATTATTATATTACCTTATTATTATATTATTATTATATTATTATTTCATTATATACAGGGTTAACTATGACTTAGTACAAATATTTTAAGAGGGGATAAAAAATAAGAATTAAAGGAGTCTACCAAAAAATTTCCGAACTTATTTATAAAGCGCAAAAATTTGTTTTTCAAAACTATATTAAATTCTTATTTATCGTTGTCACTGATATTCTGTCAGTCGCGAGGTTAGGTATATTCTGCCAAAACCAAAGGTGTCAAAGGTCAAAGATATTTGAAGAAATTTTAAGAATGTTACATAATTTTCTGTTTTCTTACTTGCTTTTCGTCATTGCAAAGATTTTTGTACTTGCTGGGGACCTGTCCTTCTCTCGACCATTCTTTTGATTAAAGCGAAGTACCTACTTGGTTTGGCGGTCATGACCAGGTGGATTACCTACATCGGGAAGAACCACAAAGGGTAACAAAAAATACACGCGAATATACACAAATATATGAAAACACTGTCACACGTGTACCGCCAAGGCATTACAACAGTTGTTCAATGTGGTTCATTAAGTTTTCATCATAATATTTTGTGTTCTCGGAACACGTCTTTGGTATTTCGCTGCCACACGATAATATGCAATTGGTACACTCTCATAAATGAGCACCTTGTCCGTTATCTAGGCATTTGAAAACGGCATGTTTGTAAATACAGAAAAAATACGCCAAACATTAAATTTACAGAAAGCCAGTTCTTAAAAATTATTCCAAACTAATCAGTAGTCAGTCAATCAGAGTAGGTACTGTACTGAATTTGTTTTTGACATCTGATGCAGACACCGTCTGTAGGCCATTAGTGCAAGGTGTACTTCACACGCCGATAAATTTTAAAACTTCTTGTGTTGTTTGGGAATTTAATTCTGTTAATACTAGTAATAGTAACAATATTAACAGTAATCGACAATGTATAAAGTAATTAGTACTATTTCAAGCTATAACATTCCGAGATGTTTACAGTGCTCTGCAAAAATGTTTCTTAGACTCTTAGAATATAACTAAGCTTTCCCATGTTAGTTGAGGTTTGGAGAGTATACAACTAGCAATGCAGTATTCTACGTTATGTTATTTTAGAACAGTTAGTGACTAATTTTAAACGTTTTATAATCATTAAATAAAGTATTTTATGTTGCGTATGTTAGTGAATGACGCATCTGCGGGGAGTGAAAATGTAGTTTTGGCAGTGAACAACGAAAGAGCGAATACAAAATACTACAGCTAATCGGATTAACTGTTATCTATCAGGTATAATTATTAATAAAAAAATTATTTTCGTCTTTTCTACACTTGACAACGCTTGCAAGTATTATATTGTTAGGTATAATTATATAAGTTCAGAAATTTATTAGGTATAGTTGAAATGTAACATTAGACGAATTGGGATTTGGTACAAGTAACATTGGACACATTAAGAAAAACATGTAGCTAAACAAGTATTTAAATTTTGTTAATGTTTATAATTAACGCGGTCTGCGATGCGTCTAGACCGCGACCTCATAGTGCGTTCTCACCTTTAGAATATTATTTACTGGACGATTTGGATCGATCGGAATGGTTTTACAATGTTGGCTTACGCATATGTGGACATTACAGATTTCTTCACTAACTCAGGTATTCACGATATTATGTAGGTATCACGTTGTTACGGCGATATTAAATTTTTTGTAGGATTTAATAAATTTGCAGAATTCAATAACGTTGCTGATATCTATTTTTTAGAGGATACCTACACATATTCTACGAATAAAATAATATAAGTTTTCTATATAAGGACATTTTGTTTCTGAATAGATTTATGTTTTGCCAACAGCTAAAGAATTGGAAATTAATTAAACCAACCTACACCTACCTGCCACGTTTCCTTCTGTTATAACAAATTTTCGGACAATTTTCTTTGTGCATGGAATCACAATTTCTTTATAGCGGTCATTGTACTGAATATGATACAACATTAACTTAATTAATTCTTATTGATGATATCTTTAGCTAATCTGAATCAATTTTCATATAATTTCTGTTAATAAATTGATATTATGTTATCTGACACCATATATCTAGAATTAGCTTAAATACTGTCAAAAGTCTACAAAACTACTAATAAGGAATAATATCAGGAAATATTGTGGGTGCAACTTAACGCCAGTCAGGGCATTATTCCGCAGAATAGTTAGTTTCACACGATATTACTGATGCCTAATAGAAAATGTATAAAAATAATTTTTTGTAGTAAAGTAGTAGTAGTATAATTGTTAAATTTTTGTCAAGATATCTTTCAATAAAATAAATTTAAAAAAAAAACATCTATAAATTAGGGTAACGCGTCGTAGCACAACTACCTCTAGCGACCTCTTTTGTGGTTCGGCGATAACGATATGTTGCAAATACAAAATTCCAGAAAACAACTACTCTGCGGGCTAATGCCCCGACCACACTGAAAACCTATAGCACACGCTAAAGTCACACGTCGGCAGCCCACCAGACATATACCTCTTTCGAGGTTATTAGCTCTCATCAGTATGTCATAGGTGAAACAACCGACGAATAACCCGACACTAGGAACCATGTGTAACGCATAGCATCCATTCGCTACTCCATACCGGACAAAACAAGCGATCTCTATCAGGCGATAACGATATGTTAAGAAATACAGAATTTCATGAAACAACTACCCTACGGAATAATGCGCCGACCAGAATTGAATTAGCTACACCTGAAAAACCTATAGTAAACAGCTAAAGTCACTTGACATATACCGGTTTCAAGCTTATTAACTCTAATCAGTATGCTATAGGTGAAGTAATCGACGAATAACCTGTTTTAAGTCTGTGTAACACGATAGTTAGTCCAGGGCATTTAGATCAAAATCGACCGAATAGCGGAAATTTTTAGGCACAGCAGATATCGAGATGCGGTTTTCTGCATTGTGTTCAGAAAGGTCCCAGCAAAAAGTGTATATCGTCTGGTTTAGCCATAGTTTGAAAAATGCCTTGTGGGCCGGAAAATGCATGACACCATTATAGGAATGACTGGAAACTCGGATAAATCGCTGGGAAATCGTTACTCGGGAGTTTTCGGGGCTGCCGAACTCGATTCTGGTATTAGAAATACCCGGGGACGCATGGGGGTGGTTCTGTGGGGGTGCGCGGGGGATGAATTGGGGTAGAAATTGCAGCGTGCATGAAAATTGCTCCAAACTCGTTACTCCAGGGTTTTCGGGGATGTCGAATTCAATTCTGGAATTGGAATTACCCGCGGGCGCTCGAGGGCGGCTCTGCGGGGTATCCGGGGGGTTATTCTGGGGGGGGGGAAATTGCATAGTTCATGAAAAGCGTTCCAAACTCGTTACTCGGGGTTTTTTTGAGGATGCCGAATTCAATTCTAGCTTTAGATTTCCCCGGGGGCGCTCAGGGGTCCCTCTGTGGAGTTGTCTGGGTGTGATTAGGGGGGGGGGAATTAGACTTTCCCGGGGACGCTAGGGGGTGGCTCTGTGGGAAATGGTAAACGAGAAAGTGAAATCACAAAATATGAAAATAATACTTTATTCAAATAACAAATATTCATTTCCCCCCAATCATCCCCAGACAACCCCACAGAGGGACCCCCTGAGCGCCCCCGGGGAAATCTAAAGCTAGAATTGAATTCGGCATGCTCAAAAAACCCCCGAGTAACGAATTTGGAGCGCTTCCCATGGACTATGCAATTTCCCCCCAGAATGACCCTCCGGATACCCCGCAGAGCCGCCCCCGAGCGCCCCCGGGTAATTCCAATGCCAGAATTGAATTCGGCATCCCCAAAACCCCCGAGTAACGAGTTTGGAGCAATTTTCATGCACGTTGCCATTTCTCCCCCAATTCGCACCCCCACAGAGCCACCCCCGTGCATCTCCGGGTAATTCTAATGCCAGAATTGAGTTCGGCAGCCCCGAAAACTCCCGAGTACCGATTTTCGAGCGATTTTTCCGAGTTTCCAATCGATACTATAATGGTGTAATGCATTTTCCGGCCCAGAAAGCATTTTTCAAAAAATAGCTAAACCAGACGATATAAACTTTTTTCCTGGGACCTTCCTGAACACAATGCCGAAAACCGCTTCTCGATATCTGCTGTGCCTAAAAATTTCCGCTATTTTTCCGAACTTCCCTATACTATAGTAGGGACCACGGTCCGTAAATGAATGGACCGTGAGTAGAGACTATGAGTAACGGAGCAGCACAGCTCTCTCTTGCGGCCATTCGCTACTCTATGCTGGACTAAAAAGCCACGGACACAAAGCGTTCTATAACTAAAGGAGCTTATATTAAAAACGTTCCTTAATATTATCCGTTACTGTATATTTTACCTTGACTCTCTTTATGTTTTATAATTTTTGTCCACTAATTTTGGACACCCTATACATTATATTACAATAATAATAATAATAATAATAATCAATGTATTTGTCCAACAGAATATTTCTAATTACATGTCGAAACAAGCAAATCAAACAAATACACTTTAATTAATATTATGCAATTATGATGAAAGATAATTTAGTCATTATTGTCATGTATTGAAGATTAATCAACTAGAACTATCAAAATAACTAATTACGGCTCATTACAATCTAAAATAAAGTAAATTAATATTAAATCTGCTTAACAGTTTGTTGTAATCATGGCCTCTTGCCGTGTACGTACCATCAAGTCGAGACGATAGAAATTTTAAAAACTCTCTTTGTACTGTGTCAATAATATTAATATGGCACTTATAAACTGGGTTCCATATCAAAGAACAATATTCTAATTTAGATCGAACATAAGTAAAATAAAGTTTCTTAAGGGCATTAATATCTTAAAATTCTTGACCCAGTCTGAAAACGAACCCCAACATTCTCATAGACGAAAAAACAGTTAATTTAATATATGACACAAAACAAGGCTTACTATCAAAAAGCACTCCCTAATCTTTAATTTCATTTACCCGAGTCGGAACATCAGAACCAATTTGATAATCGAAGGCAATATTGTTAGTTTTGCAATATGTGACAGCTTTACATTTAAAATGTTCAGGTTAAGGTCAATCTGCACCATAGATCTATTTCATTAATATTAGTCTGTAATATAAATATAATGACGAAATAGAAAACTTAAATTAGGTACCTATAGTACAAATAAGTCATTTAGAGATAATACAAATTTTCTGTTTGTTTGGATTCAAATTTAGTAGATTGATTTATATTTATTTCTGAATTTACCAGTTAATGAGATTTGAATATCTTGAAACACTGACAAAATGACATCAAAACTACAAATAGATAAATTTCATAAATGCGCATTAATCAGTGGTACAGAAATACATTCATTGCTTTTATATCAATATTCTACTTCAAAATTGCATCAAACAGGGAAATCTGTAATGTAAATTATCGCTGACGCTTCGGTGGGTGTATTGTTTCGTTCGATCACAATTATTTAGCCGTGCTTTTTATATCATATTTCTGCTCTATATATGTCAAATTCCATTGTAACTATATTGCATTTGCGAATAATCGTTATAGAAACACTAACAAAAAATATATCAATACATTTTTTAAATACAAGTAATAAATTTTCGATAAAACGAACTGCATGAGCAGAATTATAATAGTTTTCATATACAGTATACTCGTATCTACAGTTACAGTGGAAAAGAAGAGAAACATTTTTATAGTTGATTTTTCGAGAAAAGGTCATTCTTCATTCAAACTTTGCTCATCAATAAAGTGGTATGGTCGGTATGGAAAATAAAGAAGTTTGACAAATTCCTTAAAAAGTGTGTGTGTGTAATTTTTTCAGTTTATTTTTAATTATATTAGTTTATATTTTCCTAAGTACAAATATAATTTTTTACAAAATTTGTAACTAAATGTTTGCATTACCTATACCCATTAAAACAAAAGCATTATGCATATATTCTAAATTCCAATTTTTTATCTTTTGGTATATTTACGGTTAAAATTATATTTATTTTAACAAGATGCGAATGATATTATCAAGAGTGCCTTTTTCCCGTAAAATGGAAAAGAAATAGTTTCTGTTTATACCAAAGTAGGCCGATTTATACACAAATCAAAACTAAATTATTACATAATTTTCAATTCTAAAAACATATCCGTTTTAAAAAATATTTTCTTGAATTGTTAAAAACGAGGGAACTATGTTGTTGAACATTTTTCATATCTATATACAATATATCTTTATATGCAATATTAAAATTCTCAGTGCCAACCATATTTTATAGAAAAACAAAAATTTTAATGCCTTTTTCTGTAAAAATTAACAAAAGAATGGTTTTCCTTATTTCCACTTTATCTGTGTACATACTGTATAAATTTCATGTTTCATATTTCATTATAGGTATCTTGAACAATACTCAAATCTATAACAGCAGATATATATATACGGGGCTGCCAAATGAAAACGAAACAGAGCCATTTTCTGGAAGTGCGTCAAGATTGTAGAAAAACGCTCAGACTCTTCGATTTTAGATGGTATTTTTGACTCCCCCACCCTCAAGCAGGGGTAAGCATCACCCCAAAATATTTAAATGGCATTGGGGGTTGAGTAATATTTATTTTTAAAGCTCTTATAATTCTCTTTACTTTAAATTTTATAATTCCACCCAATACTTTGAAAAAAAAATTACATTTTAAAATTTAAATTATGTTTAGTTGTTTACTTACTACTTAGTTGATTAAATGTTCAAACCGATTACTGCCCGCTTCCATATAAGAATAAATATTTTGTTCGAAACGTTTGCGCACATTCCGAAGCATTTCCGGAGTGATTCGACGGGATTCGTTGACGATTTTTTGACGCAAATATTGCAGCGAAGCTGGCTGTCTTTTATAGATTTTACTTTTTAGGTATTCCCACAAAAAAAAATCATGGGGTGATAAATCCGGTGATCGTGGAGGCCACTCAATGCTGCCTCTTCTCCCAATCCAATTCCGTGGAAAACATGATACTCTGAAATATTTTCAATATTAGTCAAGGCAGGGTCAATAGCGACTTCCAGTAATTGCAAACACATTTGGCTAGTCAAATTATCAGGTAGAAAAAAAGGACCCACCAGCCGGTCACCGAAAATTCCAGCCCATACATTTAATTTTTCCAGTTGCTCTGTATGCACTTCGTGAAAAGCTCTTGGGTTTGAATCTGACCAATAGCGGCAATTGTGACGATTTACCGTTCCGTTCAAGAAACCGCGGTCATAATGAATCTCATGAAGTTCGTGGACTACATGTATTTTGTATGGATGGAATTTATTCTTGTTCAAAATAGTTTGTATTCTACTTCGATTGATCCCAGACACAGATACCAGCTACCTCGTACTTAATGTAGGATCAAGATGAACTTCGCAAAACTGCAAATTCACTTTCAGTAACTATAGGTTTTTCAATTTCTCGTTTTTTATTGGCTACGTTCCCTGTCTCTTCAAATGTTTTTACTAACTCTAGAAAATGCTTCCTCCTGACACGTAGATCTTGAAGTTCATTAAATAGCTGAGTTGTTCAATTCGCACATCTATTGTTCATAAAGTAAAGCAAAATGATATCTACCCTTTCTGCAATAGAATAAACCATAGTGTTTAATTTTCAAAAACACAATTAAATAAACTACCAACCAACGCTTTCAAATATTACTAGAAAATAAATTTGGATTCCACTAATTATACATTCGTTGTGTGTGTATTCATTATGTTTTTTACAATTGTGTTTTCTTACGAAAGTGATAACAAATCGCCAAAAACCAATCTAACGCATGAAATACTAAATTTATACCATTAACGTACTTAACTCGAATGAGTGACATTTTTATCGGTATTAATTGTTTATACATAAGTTTTAACTTTAAAATCAAAATTCTTATTATGTATTGGGCGGAATTATAAAATTTAAAGTATGTTGTAAAGAGAATCGTAAGAGCTTTCAAAATAAACATTACTCAACCCCCAATGCCATTTAAATATTTTGTGGTGATGCTTACCCTTGCTTGAGGCTGAAAGATTAATCTAAAACCGACGGGTCTAAGCGTTTTTCTACAATCTTGACGCAGTTCCTGAAAATGGCTCTGTTTCGTTTTCATCTGGCCACCCTGTGTACAAAATCAATTAATGGTATGATCGCTCTCAAATCTCAGGTCTGGACTTGGCGACGACCTTATTATTTAAATATAATTTATTTATATCAAAACAAATTTATTCTTATTCATGCCAGCTAATCGACAAAAACATCCCATTTACTTAACTTCAAGGGCTCGAGTTTAGTGGAAAACATTCCCTCAGAAAGTGCCGTAAATTGTCATGAGAAAATTCAAATCTGTATCCTTGACCATTCTCATTGTAGTTATTGGGGAATTATTTCACCTGATTTTTACTAAATGAATATAAAGCTTCAAGAATTGTGAATATACACTTAGATAATAATATACACTCCCACTCAAATTTATTTCACTGCATTCGAGAATCGAGGCCCTGCAGTTGCTTTTATTTAGACATATTTGGACTTTCAGCAAGTTACTACTCGTAAAGCAAAACAATTAATTGTAATGGAACCATACGTTGGAACACGTAGTTAGAACCAACGTCATATTACTACGGTTTGACTGCATAAAAAGCTTCTACAGCGAGTACACTCAAGTGATGCTACTTTTATTGTATATGTTCAACGGATATTTAAAGATCTTAGAATTCACGAATATTTAGCATACCTACATACATTTTAATTATTCGTCGTCTTGAAGTTACTGTTATATCATCAGGACATTCAATAAATAGCACAGTATAAATATTGTTTTTATTTGCGACAGTTTATTACCCAGTTATAAGGACCTAGTGCTGAACGAATGAAGAAAAATTGATACCTTTTTGCTAAACAATCCGGGATTTCTTGACTTTATGCCTTATAGTAGATCTTATTGATGATAAAGAAGTACATTTTTTGGACCCCACCCTAAATGTACCACACACGAAAAATTATATAGATATACTTTAAATATGCCCCAATGACCTCTGCGGACGTTAAACACACGTTTTTGAAACCGAAATAGATTATTAACGACAAACGCCACTGCATAACACCAGAACATTTACAGCAGTTGCTGGTTATTCAATTTTATTCCGGTACTACAAATGAATAGTTATGTATAGTGTTTTGTAAACTAATAAAGTTAATATAAATAATGTTGGATAGTATAAATTACCAGTACAAGATAAGACAAGTTAGTTTTCTCTTTGCAATGATATGTTTGCACCTCAGTTTCTTCAAACATTAACTTAGCGTTCTAATAATGACGTCATCTGCCAACGAAGTGCGGGATTTACGCATTAGTTTGATTTTCTGTATATATTTTGATGTTAGACTTATTATTGTTACAATATGCAGCGCACCTTACTCAAACTCTCAAAATTATTACTAAATACAATCTAGTAAACCGCATTGCAGTGGCCTACACCTCTTTTATTCCAGATTTAGTATATGCGGAAACTATGTAAATATATTCAGAAACTTTTGATTTATCATTTAAATAACAATACAACAATACTATTTGTAACGATTATTTCAAAATAGTTGGTATGTACGTAAATATTATTTATAAACTTGTTTACAGGCCTTTTAGATCCAGAGCTGCGTTATTCTCCTTCACTATTCTTAAGATTTGCCTTTCCCACCTTTATAGGTTTTCTTTTGACTCTTATTGAGGATCCATGTTTCACTGCCATACAACGCTGTCGGACTCAAAATTGTTTTATACATTCTAAATTTTTTCATTAAGTGGTTGACTGCTGCCGAACTTCTGTTTGCTTTTATTATTCTCTTATTAATTTCTTGCTCCTCATCAAAGTTAACTGTTATCAGCGCCCTCAAATACACATGTTCTTGAACTTCTTCAAACTCCATCTCTCCGTGCTGCGTTCTCAATGTGAAATTGTTATCTTTTTTTGTTCTCCTATTCTCAAAAGCTTACTTTTCTCTTAATTTATTTGCAATCCCACTTTACGTGCTTCTTCCACAAGTTTTCTCTTTACTTCTTCTAATTCGCTACTATATCTAGCAATTATGGCCACATCATCTGCATCACTTACTATCTGGTGACTTTTAAACAATATGTATCCTTCTCTGTTCAACTGACTATCTATTTTGACCTTCTCTAGTTCTAAATTTAAAAGAAGCTTTGAGAGTGGGTCGCCCTGTCTCAGTACTGTGTCAATTGTAAAACCTTCCGAACATTCACCTTTTATTCCTACTTTGATTTTAGTATTTTCTAAGGTCATTTTCAATAGTATAATCAGTTTGGTTGGTATCACAAATTGTTTCAATATCTTACTTAGTTTATTCCTTTTGACCGAATCATTTGCTTTCTTGAAGTCCACGAATGAGACCATGTTTATTATACCTGCTCAATATATGAATTATCTAATGCTCTGGATATAACAGCAGCAAAACAAGGAGTTCAGTTAATTATTTTAGAGGGACTTTGTGCAGATCTTATTTCGCGCAATGCCACTTTTTTATTGTCACAATGATGTTCACTTTTAATTGGAAGTGATTAAATCATATTATAGTCAAAGCCTTAGTGTGGCCACGACGACAAATTTGGGGTGCTATTTTTACAGATTCTCAAAAATATTTGATCTAGATTTAAGTGCGCACATTTACCCGGCACTCCCCTATACTTTCTAAATTAAAACGAAAATAAGGACTGCGTTAAGTATTTTTTGATTTATGGACTCCATATCATATTTCTTTTAGTCTTTGCCTAAAAACGAAAGTTGAGAAAAGTGGAAAAAATTCTTTTCCTCTCATATTTCAAATCTTACCTCTCGACTTGGGAATCATCACTGCAGAAAATGTATTCATTCCGCAACCCCCAGAAACCATTATACCAATTCAAATATAAAGGATTCGTTCATTAGGTCTAATATTAGGTAAAGTTCTGCACACTTCGCTGCTCTTTTCATCCATTATTTTCGATAAATGGGACCTGGCTCTTCAAGATAATATGATATGACCTTAATGGCAAACATTTGCACCTTCGCACAGCTTTAAGGCGGAGGCATAAACATGTTTAACGGAGTTTCAGCAGAAAAATTAAGGAGTGAGGTAGCTGCACCGATTAAAATATGATATGATTATTCGTGTACAAAGTGATTAAACAATTATAAGCATATGAGGATATAACAAATGACTTTCAAGAAGAATTGATTACAATAATACGTTTCAGTGCATTCGGTGACCATTACGGTTAGGCTGTTGATTGAATTGTTGAATTTTCACATGAATTAAGAAATACTGAGTAATATATGGTCAGAGTTAAGTGAAAGAAAATATAGGCAACAGCAAACAAAAGTGTAGGCAGACAATGATAAGATAGGATACCTGTTTTAAAATGTACTCTGAGGTCTGATAAAATGAATTATACGAGTATTGTACTTCACATACGTCGTGTTTGATAATATTACTATGCAAGCCCTGGCAATAGTATTGTTATGGAAGCTTACCTATCTAATTATTACTCAAATAAGTTCTTGATTATGTGTAAATTTATGTATACCTACTTTCACTTTAACGTTTTCTAGAATATTCCAGGCTGTATTCGATTTGGTTCTATTCTCGAGGGCCGTGCAAATTTTAGGAACTCAAAATATATATATGAGCGGATAAACCAGTCGTCGCGCGGTTTAAGTCGTCAGTACTTGAATCGACGTGACTAGATCGCTGTAGGTTCAACCCCCGCAGCTGGTAGACCGTATATAAGCTATATTCATGGAGAGATTGTCACCCTCTCCGTGGGTATGGTAGGGTGGAAGAATGTTGGCTTGGGTCAATGTGAGAGATTGATACCGGTTGACATTTGACTTCCCCCCTAATTAATGAGGTTTTCCAGGTTTTTCTCATTCCTTCACTGAATGGTGGTTAGGTCCTACCAACGTAAGTCGTTCCTGGGCGCAAATGCGCCCTGCTTAATAATAATATGCCGCCCCCTCTCCCGCACAAGTCTTCGCCATCTTAATAATAATCGTCGCCGCTTCCACAGTCAGTTTTTTTTTTCAGAAGTCGAATGCGAAAGATTTCGTCAAAGTAAAGATGTTTTTAACAGTTGTGAATTTATTTGAAGTCTTGTTGTTGTGTATAATCAAATAGTGATAATAAAGTTAACGTAGAGGTTATAATCTACAATGCTTTTCCTAGTTGTTATGCCATGACCTAGGTAATATTAGCTGAGATTGTTTGAGTTGCCTTTGTTGTTGGCAGGTTACTCTCTCTCTCTCTCTCAGTATCACTGAGTTCGACTATATAAATATTGATTACGACTGTTATATATAACCTGTGTTAATATATTGTTACGAAAGCTCACCTACCTTTTTAGTTGGTTAATTATGTTCCTGTTTTCGTTAGAATTTATAATTGAGGCTCACCTACCTCGTTAGTTTGTAAATTACGTTTCTGTTTATGTTAGAATTTATAATTTTTATGATGCCTTTATTTTGACGTTTTCCGGAGTATTCCAGGCTATATTCTATGTGTTTCTCGACACGTTCTCGAGATCTCAGAAACTTCGAGAACTTTAAAAACCTATATAGGCAGACCATTTTCGGCCGCTGCAGTTTAGTTTATATTGAGCAGCCAAACGCGAATGACTGAAACGTCAAAGTAAAGCGTTGACAGTTGTGAAATTGATTTGAAGGATATTTCTTGTATTATCAAGAGTGGCAATAAAGATTGTTTGTCTACGTGACTTGTTTCGACGATAACCTAATTTCGAGGTTACAATATAATATACGAGTAAATATCAGTATCTAGTATACATGTTGTATGAAAGGTGGTATTTAAGTGGACGAAATATGACTCGATGTACTTAGTCCAAAACAAAGTTACAAATACTTTAATAACGTTTTGGAAATACAATTATTATTGAATTTCTTTGTACTCAAAATGTTATGAGCGAGTTTTTGAGAATAACAAAATGGTATTCCTTTACATTTTTATCCAGGTATGTTGTAGAGTGAGCCACTAGTACTTTGAATATATAAATTCAGAAAATTTCTGTATTTGCACTAATACTGCGTAAGAGAAACAAACTAAATCAATAGGCATCTGTACGATAGACAGTGATGATTAGTTATCAACACTAAATGATGTAAATAGCCTGCCCTTTTGTAGTGGACACTTCTCAAATTGCACTGCGTGACACTGCGTATTAAACTGATGAATCGCAATTGGTATTGGCTTGGTAGTCAAGTAGTCGGTAGGAAAGAAAACAAGAAGACGTAAAGTGGAGACTGACCCATTGCAGTACCATTAGATGGTGGTAGTAGTAGTCGAGAGGGGCCTATGAATCGGATTTTATTTAATTGTTTAACTGAATAACAAAAATTAAATCTACAAAATAATATCAAGCAAACAGTTCAGTTCTACGTATGAAAGGAAGTTTTCACTGCCTCACTGCTTAACACATGAGTTTATTTCTTTTTCTCTTATTGTAGACCAGAACGAACATTTGATCTTTCCGAATCTGAATTAAATATTCACGCCATAATTTTGTTCTGATAATTGAAATATTTATTTTATGATAAGTATTACCCGAAAACAGTATATGTAATGCTTGCATTGATTGTATCTTCATACTCACTTTAATAACAAAACAATTGTGTTATATTTTTCGCCACCATTTTATATTGTGCGATTTATTTAAGTTTTGCTATGGCCGTATTACTACAATTACTGAGATCTGAATTTGTTGCACCAGCAATTTAAGTATGGAATAGGACCACCATATTCGAATGAACAAATATGTGATTTCCATTAAAGAAGAGAGAACATAAACAGCTATTATTCCACGTCATGTTATGTCACTCTGACATAAGAGTTATAAGTAAAAACAATTTTATTAATAAATAAAATATTATATAGGCTGTGGCGTCTATAATGTATATACAAATTATAGGACAGTTTCTTGATACTATTTGGAATAAAAGAAGAAGGTTCGATTTTTAAGTATTTTTTATGTACATTAACTAACACAATTCGCAAAAAGGGCCAAAACATAAATGCCGGTCCGATTAATTCATCAAACGTGTAGGACACGGCTAGCGTCTTGTATTTCGCATATTTTAAAAAAGCTATAAAGCACTACAACCAAAAAACAACCCAATCATTTTATTAAATCTTATGTAAATCAGTTGAGCTAACATTGATTAAAAAAGAACCGTAAATAACTCATGGTTTTACTTTTTATCGTTATCCTATATCAGCATTCACTAAAGCATCAAAGGGTGAACATTTACCCAATAAATTCTAAAAAGTTCTTTTGACCCAGTATATTTAAAGTAAAATATAAAAATCAACTGTCAATTACGTGTAAAAATATGTTTTTCTTTTTAATTGTTTAATTCACTTAATATTGTCTGTGTACGAATTATTACAATGAACTGGCAAAATAATATAACATTTACTATTATCGAACGTGTAGATATAGTTCTAATTTATGATGCAGCCGGGGATAATGCGCTCGCAGCAAATAGGTTGTACAGACAGCGATGCCTGAATCGTCACATTGCGAGAGCATAATATACACTCTTAGATTGTGTTCAGCGGCTTCAAGAAACGGCAAGTGTTGTTTCACGACGAGAAGGACGTGGCAACAAAGTTAACCCTAATGTAGAACATGCAGTGATCGAAACTCTTGAAGAAGTCCCCACAAATATCTCTCGTCGAATAGTACAGCAAGTAGGGATCTTTATCCGCACCGTATATTACATATTATGACGCCAATTATTAGATCGCTATCATCATCTACATCTTGTTAAGCAAATTTTACCAGTGGATTGTGAACAACGTATGGGTTTTTAGTGGTAGTTTTTGCAGGAATGTAAAAATCAAGTAAATTTTTCAGATGATGCATCATTTACCCATGACGGAGTGATAAAATTTGCATAACATGCATATATGTCTCAATCAAAATCTACATACGACTAGGGAAAATCATTTTCAACATCGGTTCTCGGTAAATGTTTCGACTGGCAATGTCCTTCTTGGTCCCTACTTCTTCCAAGGACAATCAAAGGGGCCGGAGTATGCTATTTTTTTCTAAAGCCGACGTGGCATTATAATTAATTAAAGGCGCGTATGTGGTTTCTCCACACAGTACTCGATAATTAAGAACGCTTTTGAATGAAATGTTTCCACAGCGATGGATTGAGCTCTTGGGTCCTGTACCGTGACCACCGCGGTCTCCTGATTTGACCCCAATGAACTTTTATTTTTTAAGTTACAATAATTCACTGGCTTACAGTACTCCCATTGTCACAGTGGACGAATTACAACACCGTATGCCTGTGTCCGCACTTTATTTTGACAAAAAATTAGGTAAACAAAAATTTAGAAAACTTAAATATATGGCCATCAACAGCATTTATTTTCAAATTTAAATTAAGTTATTAAATCTATAAAAGCTAGAATTGCGTATCAACCTAAATTTCAAGAAAATCGAAGAATCACATCTTGTATTAATTGAAGTCATGGTGCAAATGGCAAACAATGTCATGGCTCCGGAATATCAGTGACTGACTTAAATTAATGTTCAACAGCTTCTAGCTGTAACATACAGCGTGGAATAGAGTAACAATTAATGAAGCAGTTTTCTAATAAAGGAACGATTTAGAGACAGACTTCCTATTACTTTTTACTAGGGTGATTGAGGATTCATTAATTTCATTTTGGACTATTTACAGCAAACGTGATGTAAAAGTCATTAAAACTGAAATTATTAATTAAAACAGTTGTACGCATAAAATCTGAAACTTTCTTAAGATTTCTATATAAATTAATTTAATTAAGTTTTCACAAAACACGGAGCCGTTGGGCAATGTAACGTTTTATAATGATATGAGATCCATATAATACAAAGTAAAGAATAAATAGCTCTCGGAACCAAACCAGACTTCAGTTTTTATTTTGGGAAAGGCAAATCTTTACTTTATCTTTAGTGTCTATTTATATAACCTTTTTGATGAAATTATAATTATAATAAATAAGCACGTCACAAATATGTTATTTGGCTTTGTTTAGATCTGAGCAGGTCATCTGACTGCGTCTGTAAAATACTAACACAAAAAATTTGTTTTCTTTTTTATTTATTTATATATTTATATTCTATATTATATTTTATATTATATTATATTCTTTTATATACGAAAAGAGAAATACTGACATAAAAAATAAAAGTACCTACATGAAATCGGATATTAATTGAAAAGGAACATGAATTTTGATATTATCATGAAATGAACTAGGTATACCAGTAAAATGGGTAAAGTAAATATGTGTAATTTTGGGAAGATAAACTTAGTATATAAATTGTTAATATCTAATGTATTACAAATCTAATGCCATTCATGTGAAACTTAGAGTATACATTTTTAATAATATAGTAAAGTTGTAATGCCATTCATATGAGTAAAACAATTGTTCAATATTATAATAAGGATAATTGAGTAATTAATATTAAAAGAAACTAGATCATTGCAAAGTACACAAAAATAAGTGGTTGGCATGGCGATAAAAAATAGGCAAAGCAGCTTGTTAGAAACTTCTCGAAGAAAGCAGAGGTTGTTGTTTCAAAATAACACATCCAGCATGAATTTTATCAGAATGAATAGTATCACAAATACTCGTATCATCAAGTGTTATGAAACTTTACTGCATAATATCAAGAGATAATTAGGTCCAATTTGATGCACTGCAAGCGATATTAAGCAACGAAAAGATGTATACATGGGCGTAAACTGAGTAAATGAATATAAAGCACCCTAAAGAATCAGTAAGAAGTCAGAGAAACTCTAAACCAACATTTATCTCGAGATATACAAACTGATAAATTGCCTAAAATTCCGAAATATGTTAAAAAGTCTAAACTCCCTAAAATATCATAAAGAGCTCATAAAAGTTTCATAATTTCACGTCTAGAGTCTTTGTTCAAAATAAAGACACTTATCATTTCATTTGAAATAGCTTATTAATAGCAAGAGACAAAATTAATTTCTTATCTCTCCACAATCTACTAAATATGTCAATTTTTGATAAACAGGTGTAATGATAATACATATCTTTTTTAAGACGAAAATTCTCCGTTTGCTTTATTTCATAATTGCGGTAGTTCACAACTAACAACAAATACCCAATTTTTGAACCATCTCTAGAGAAGAAATTCATGCCTTTTAGTTTTGTAAAAATAACATTTTATTTCTACTAATTAAAAATTTTTGTATAGCCATAATTTAGGTTTTTTTATCAAATCGAAATTCATACATTATTATTTCTGACGTCAGATCCTGAAGATAAATAGGGCTGATATTTGGCGTCCAAAAATAAAACTTACATAAAATCATTCTTCAGTGAGAAAGCATCCCGCTGGTATCAGTAAGTAAACGAAGGTAAGCATAAAAGTATACTAGTATTATTGCTACCGAAATAACAACTTTTACAATAGTTTTATTGACATTGAAAAGGGCAAAGTATAATTTTATCTACAAATCATAATCAAGTGTAATAATCCTTCCATAAAAATTAGAAGATGTCATAACATCAAATAAAAAGTTTTTTCAAAATCATAACATACTGTCACGGATTTCCCAATCCGTCTTTTTCTTACTTCCAGAAAAACAATCCGTTAATTAATTACTTCTTGATTAACTACTGAACACTACTAATTACAATCTAAATCGCTTTGATCTCTCTAACTAAACACTTCACTTCAGACTGTAACACAAGACTAATACAAGACTAACTAACTCGGCCGTTTATTCTTCTTTTATATACCCAACGAATATTCCAGGTATATTACAGTATCTCTAGATACCTTTTCTCGTACGACTGGAACGCTTCTCGTCGATTCCCGATTTTTCCAGGCCGATCTCGATCACTGCATGTTGTTTGTTTACCAGAATGGCGTAGGGGCGATCGGGGCAATCTTAGGCAATTCGCGGTGCCACAGTCGTCGGTTTGGGAGTGAGTGGGGCAAATTCCGTGACACTGCCCTCCTTAAGACCGATCGTCCCGATCAGATACACCTCTATACGGGGACAGACGCTCCAGATGGACGACCTTCATCTTACTCCTGGGAGTCCTCTGTATCCGGTATACGACATCATTGATTCTTTTAATGACGGTGTAGGGGCCCTCCCAACGGTTTTGTAGTTTAGGCGATTTTCCTTTCTTCCGCGTGGGGTTGTACAGCCACACCAGGTCACCTTGTTGGAATCCGACTGTATTGGCCCGGACGTCGTATCGAGTCTTCATGCGATCGCTCTCTAGTCGCATTCGAGATCTGACTTGATCGTGTACGGCTGCTAGTCTTCGTTCTAGCTCATGGGTGTAAGTGTCTGGCTCTGTGGGCTGTTCCGCAGGACGACCAAATACCAAATCTGCTGGAAGGCGAAGCTCTCTTCCAAAGATGATCCTTGCGGGAGTCTTCCCAGTAGTTTCATGGACAGCTGAGCGGTAAGCTAACAGGAAGAGTGGAATGAGCTTGTCCCAGTCTGTCTGGTTTTCGTTCACAAACATCCTCAGATTGGTTTCTAGTGTGGCGTTGAAGCGTTCCACCATACCATCTGACTGGGGATGCAGTGGGGTGGTCCTGGTTTTCCGGATTCCCATAAGCTCGCAGACCTTTCGGAACACACCTGATTCGAAATTTCTGCCCTGATCTGAATGCAGTTCCATGGGCACACCAAATCTGCAGAACAGGTTGTTGACTAGCGCTTCTGCTACGGTTGTGGTCTCTTGATTGGGAAGGGGGTATACTTCCGGCCATTTGCTGAAGTAGTCCATGGCGACTAACAGATATCGGTTTCCATTTTGAGTTTTCGGAAATGGGCCAGCGATATCAATGGCAATTCTCTCGAACGGTGCTCCTACGATGTACTGGCGCATTTTGCCTCTGGAACGGGTCTTCGGTCCCTTGCTGGCTGCACATATGTCACATTTTCGGCACCAATCTTCTACATCCGTCCTACAGCTCAACCAGTAGAAACGCTCCCTAATCTTCTGTAGAGTCCTATTGATACCGAAATGTCCACCCCAGTACCTCCATGTACTTCTTGCAGCACTTCCTTGACCCGGGACCTCGGAGTAGTACTTGTTTCTTGACCTCCGTTCCGTCATTGTTCTCCCATGCTCTTTTAGGACACCGTCTTCCAACACCAAGGAATTCCATTGAGCCCAATAGCTCTTTAATGTTGGGCTTTTACTGACTTCAGCCCATGAGGGTCGGTTGTTGGCTTCTTTCCAGTCTAGTAAGGGCTTGATGTCACAGTCAGCTTGCTGGTCTTCCCGAATCGCCGCTGAACTCCATCTGTCTTCAGGTTGGGCTGCTACTACCTTGCAAGGAACTGATGAGATGTCCTCTTTCCTTTCAAGACTACTACAGTGCTTGCAGTTGACAGGACAGGGTCTCCTAGAAAGGGCATCTGCATTTCCATGTTTCCTGCCGGCTCGATGTTCAACAACAAAGTGATATTCTTGCAGCCGTTCCAGCCACCTGGCCATCTGTCCTTCAGGGTTCTTAAACTGGAGCAGCCATTTAAGGGAAGCGTGATCCGTTCTGAGAGGAATTCTTGGCCATACAAGTATTTGTGAAAGTGTTCTAGACTCTTGACGATGGCAAGCAATTCTTTCCGAGTCACACAATAGTTCTTTTCGGCTTTTGACAGGACTTTGCTGAAGTAGCCCACTACTCGCTCTTGGCCATCTTGTATTTGGGAAAGAACTCCGCCAATTCCAATGTTGCTTGCGTCCGTGTCCACTATAAATGGTTGTCCAGGTATTGGGTATGTCAAAATCGGGGTAGTGCAGAGGGCCTCTTTCAGCGTCTCAAAGGCTTGCTGGCATTTCGTCGTCCATTCGAACGGGATGTTGTCTTCTGTGAGTTTATGAAGAGGCTTGGCAATGTCCGAGAATCCTTGGACGAATCGTCGATAGTATGTGCATAGGCCAAGAAAACTTCGAACTTGATGTTTGTCTTTAGGAACCGGCCAGTTCTTTATGCACTCTGTCTTCTCCGGGTCTGTTTTCACACCGTTTGGAGTAATAATGTGGCCTAAGTATCTAACCTCCTTTTGGAACAGACTGCACTTCTTCGGGTTCAACTTCAGGTTCGCTGCTTTCAACTTCTTAAACACTTCGGACACGTTCTTCAGGTGCTCCTGGAAAGAGCGTCCCAGCACCACCACGTCGTCCAAGTAAATCAAGCAGGTCTCCCAATGCAGGCCATGAAGTACAGTTTCCATCAGTCGTTCAAAAGTGGCAGGGGCATTACATAGACCAAATGGCATTACATTGAACTGCCACAATCCATTTCCGGTAGTGAACGCGGTCTTTTCCTTGTCTTCTGGGCTGACCTCGACTTGCCAATATCCACTCTTTAAATCCAAAGTGGAAAACCATTGCGCACCAGCCAAGGTGTCCAGAGTATCGTCAATTCTTGGTAGTGGGTAACTGTCTTTCTTGGTGACGTCATTTAATTTTCTGTAGTCCACACAAAATCGGGTGGAGCCGTCTTTCTTCTTGACCAGGACTACAGGAGAAGCCCAAGGACTCTGAGATGGCTCTATGGTGCCTTGATTTTGCATCTCGATTAACATCTTGTTAACTTCTTCTCGCTTGGCTAGTGGAAGTCCTCGTGGTGGCTGCTTTATAGGAGATGATGAACCAGTATCGATTCGATGCTTCACTACATTTGTTCTCCCAAAGTCGCCTGGTTTAAGTGCAAACACATCTTCATTTTCACTTAGCAGCTCTTCCAGTTGTTCCACCTCCATCTCTGTTAATCTTTCTTTGGCCCTATCCACGATGTCCCTTAGACATTCCGGTAGACTGGTCTTGTTTGGTTTCTTCTCCATTTCGTTGTTTTCTTTGAGTGTTCTGACCATGGTAACAGGTTCACAGACTCCTACTTCAGTTCCCTTTGTAATTTTCTGTGGAAAGGTTTTCAGGTTAACTACCCGTACTATTGTCGTTTTCTCTGGTTTAATCAGGGTGCGGCCGGTGACTATAGATTTATTGAACAGATCCGGATTACTGGGTTCCACCACTCCAACACTGCAAGACATTTCCCATCCATTACAGTGGCAACCAATGTTTCGGTCTGACCAGGTAGTACCACATCTTCTTTAACAACGAGTCTCCGTACAGCGTTATTCTCAGTGGTGGTTGTTAGCACTACTTCCTCACCCATTATTCGTAGCGTACCAGCATTCAAATCTAAGTTCACCCCTTTGCTCGTAGTAAGTCCAGTCCGAGTATGACATTGTCCGATATATCTGCTACCAGGGCTCTGTGTTTGAATTTGACGTCTCCTAATTCTATGTCAAGCTCGCATTCCCCTTGACTGGCAGTTGTTGTCCATTGGCTGTTGTAAGGACATAACGCTTGGCAGGGCTCTTAATACGCCAGTCACCAATAATATCCGGTCGTACAATAGTTCTTGCCGCTCCAGTGTCGATTACCATAGGGAACATACGACCAAAAATAATGCCTTCTATTAGCAAGGAGTCAGAGTCCTGGAGACGTGACAACGTAATTTCTTCTCGTGGGGCATGGTAGGAGGACGCAGCCGGCTTTTGCCCCGTCAAGCCGGCTGACCCTAGTTTTCCTGTGTAGCTGCCGCCTGGGAGTCGCGCTTTTGCTGATCCGTGACCGGGGCCCTACACTGTTTTTAGATGTCCTGTCTGTCCACAGTTCCAGCATTTAAGAAGGCGATCCTTCGACTATCAAATTGTTCTTTCTTTGGCCCAGTAGATGGGCTGAATTTATCGATAATCTCCTTTAGCGTCTTTATTAGGTCTCCATTTGCCATACTATCGCTGTTATCACTGATGGCCCGAACTTTAACATGTCTACCGGATGCCATCTTTGCTGCCTCGAATTCCAGTGCATGTGAAAGAGCGTCATTCAACGTTTTAGGTCTAGCGAGCCGTAGTGCCTGCTGAGTTTCGCAATCTCTTAGGCCGTCGATAAAAACTTGGATGGAGAGCTGATCTACAAATTCGACGGGGCTGTTGGATAAGCCAATCGAACCAGTCTGGCAACATCGGTCTCAAAATGTTGTAAATTCTTCCACTTTGTTGGTGACGATTTTTCAATTGTGCCTGGTACACTTGCTGCAGGTGTTTATCCCCATATCTCATTTCCATATGCTGTTTTAGAATATCGTAGCTATTCTGTTGCCCAGCAGGAACTCCTTGTAAGACGTCAAGAGCTTCCCTCGTAGAGCAACTATCAGAGCTGTAGCCTTTTCATAGTCAGACCATTCGTTTGCTGCAGCTGCTGCTTCGAACTGACGCAGATATACATTCCAGGAAACCTTGCCGTCGAATTCAGGGGTCTCGTCTTCTGAGTTCGGATAACAGGTCCTTCTGATTTGATTACGCCCTCCTTTGCTATCTTGTCTAATTTATGTCGAAGCTCTTCGCAGGTTTCTCTAACCAAGTTTATTTCTTCGTCTATTTCTTGTTTTTGTGCTAACATTTTCTTCTACTTGTGTTTCTACCTTATGTGACTGCTCTAGTTTTTCTTCTAGTGTATTCTCCAATTTTTCTAACTTTGTCTGCATATCCTTCGTCTGGTTTTCCATTTCCTGTTGTATTGTCTGTATCTGTTCTTTCATTATATACCCTTGCTCTTCTAGTTTATTTTCTAATTTCTCCTGCATTTCTTTCGTCTGGTTTCTCATTTCCTGTTGTATTGTCTGTATCTGATCTTTCATTGTATGCCCTTGTTCTTCAAATTTTTCTTGCATCGTCCGTCCCTGTTCCTCTAACTTCTCCTGCATCGTTTTCGCCTGGTCTTCCATTTTATGTCCCTGCTCTTCTAATTTCTCTTGCATCGTCTTCGCCTGGTCTTCCATTTTATTTTGCATTGTTTGCATCATTTCTAACAGTTTTGCCATTTGTACATCCATATTGACTTGGCTTCTAGTTACAGGCATTCACTTTATTTTCTTTAGAATGTTCTGGAATGTCCACGAATGTATTTCTAGATATCACCGTTGCTTTCCTTACAATGAAACGAGTGCAGTGATATGCCACACTTGGGGCTTTGTTTCACTTTGGTATAAAGTTCTAGAATGTTCGAGATTGTCCTTCGCGAATAACACCGTTCACTTCCTTAAGTCACGACGAGTGCAGTGATATGTCACACTTGGGTCTTTGTCTCACTGCTGTATAAAGTTCTAGAATGTTCGAGAATTTCCTTAGCTAATAGCACCGTTCACTTCTTTAAGTCACGAAGAGTGCGGCGAGATGTCACACTTGGGTCTTTGTCTTAATCCAGTACAAAGTTCTAGAATGTTCGAGAATGTCCTTCGCAAATACCACCGTTCACTTCCTTGAGTCACGACGAGTGCAGTGATATGTCACACTTGGGTATTTGTCTCACTCCTGTACAAAGTTCTAGAATGTTCGAGATTGTCCTTCGCGAATACCACCGTTCACTTCCTTGAGTCACGACGAGTGCGGTGATATATCACACTTGGGTATTTGTCTCACTCCTGTACAAAGTTCTAGAATGTTCGAGATTGTCCTTCGCGAATACCACCGTTCACTTGAGTCACGACGAGTGCGGTGATATATCACACTTGGGTATTTGTCTCACTCCTGTACAAAGTTCTAGAATGTTCGAGATTGTCCTTCGCGAATACCACCGTTCACTTCCTTGAGTCACGACGAGTGCGGTGATATGCCACACTTGGGTCTTTATTCCACCCGCGCACAGGGTTCCAGAAAGTTCTTCAAACTTCCACTTAAATCCCACTTTGTGGGCGTGGGTTCGAATCCCACTTCTGACACCAAATTGTCACGGATTTCCCAATCCGTCTTTCCTCTTACTTCCAGAAAAACAATTTGTTAATTAATTACTTCTTTATTATCTACTGAACACTACTAATTACAGGTCAACTAAACACTTATTTAATTAATCGCTATCTAAAACGCTTTGATCTCTCTAAATAAACACTTCACTTCAGACTGTAACACAAGACTAATACAAGACTAACTAACTCGGCCGTTTATTCTTCTTTTATAGGCCCAACGAATATTCCAGGTATATTCCAGTATCTCTAGATCCCTTTTCTCGTACGACTGGAACGCTTCTCGTCGATTCCCGATTTTTCCAGGCCGATCTCGATCACTGCATGTTGTTTGTTTACCAGAATGGCGTAGGGGCGATCGGGGCAATCTTAGGCAATTCGCGGTGCCACAGTCGTCGGTTTGGGAGTGAGGCAAATTCCGTGACAATACACTATAATATAAATACATGATGGAGGGTGTTAGTAGTGTATGCCAGTGTCAGTGCATAACAGTGTTGTCTTTGTTTGAAAGCAATGTAACCTTTCTGGAATGTATTAAATGCAGATATTTTACTGGGGATCAATTTGTACTACCTAATGGTTTAAAGATATTTCCTCAATGGATAAATAATTCCACACTGATTATCTCTAAAACGTCAAAAGATCCAAACCAATTTATAACCTGAGGGGTTATTATATAATTGCCGTTGGGGGCAGTACCGTAATGACCTTATCTATTGAAAACGAGGAAAATTAACTCTAGATTTAATTTCAATTTATGCATATATCCAAATGTTATAGAGATCATCTAATTATTTGACTCACCCATTTAAAATCTACAATATATTATACAGGGTTTCCAGAATGATGGTCAAATATTTTACCAGTGTGTTCCACACGCCATTTCAGGGGGGGATCTTCATATAAAATTTTTCAATTTGGGTTCTCCCTGTTGAGATATTCGAGTGTCAAAATGGCGGAAAAAATAGTTTTTTTATTTTTCCTTAAAAACGGTTGCACTTAGAAATTTCAATATTGCTACATAGTATCAGCTAGTCAAAGGCTATTCCTTAGCTTATGTTTCTGGAGGGCAGAAATAAGCAACCCCTAGATTTATTTCTTTCAGAACTTTTTCCTGCAATGGCCGATTTCAACAACAGTTTGCGCGGAAAAAAATCAAAATTATTTTCCTTACTCTAAACATCGTTTCGTCACCGGTTACTGATAACCGCAGTAGGCGGTTGCTATGATGATGTTTCTCTGTTGTCTTATAAAACAAATCAGTCTTGACAGTTTTTGCAAATATTTGTAAACAACTGACTCTTCCGTACAAAAATTAGCGAACAAATTAATGGAATATGCATACGGCAGAATTGGCAACAGTTATAGGAATACCTTTGTATGGAAATATTTGCAAAAACTGTCAATTATAGACCTAATAGCCATTTGTTTGATAAGACAACAGAGAAACATCAACATAGCAACCGCCTACCGCGGTTATCAGTAACCGGTGACGAAAAGATGTTTAGGAAAAGTATTTTTATTTTTTCCGCGCAAACTGTTGGTTGTATGAAAAATTTACAAGAGGAAAAAAAGTAGTAAAATTAGGTAAAGTTTAAAAAAAACTTTTGTTGAAATCGGCCATTGCAGGAAAAACTTCTGAAAGAAATAAATCTAGGGGTTGCTTATTCCCACCCTCCAGAACATAAGCTAAGGAATAGACACCACCATGAAATAGCATTTGACTAGCTGATAATGTGTACCAAAATTGAAATTTCTAAGTGCAACCGTTTTTAAGGAAAAATAAAAAAAATATTTTTTTCCGCCATTTTGAGACTCGAATATCTTAACAGGGAGGACCCAAATTGAAAAATTTTATATGAAGATTCCCCCCTGAAATGGCTTGTGGAGCACACTGGTAAAATATTTGACCATCATTCTGGAACACCCTGTATATTTAATTTATACACACCCATCCAAGATATGGAGGATGGTCTTATCAACTGACTAAATGAATTTATGAAGATAACTGTATTTCTTAAACAATTAGGTACATTTTATTTAACCGAAACGTTGAAGTAACGAACCATCTGGGCACCAAAAGGAAACTAACTGTCCCGAGACACTTCTAGATAACGTTCGATTTCACTCTCTAGCAAAGGCAGTGGTTTTGTTCATTATTTACCTCTCTGTACCCTGGTGAGTGGTATGCTTGTCTCTGTGTAGTTTTAAATCGCTATTTTACAATATCATTATTTATATTCAAGGAACCCCTACGCCTCTTTCCATCGTTGTTGGAGTGTCACAAGATCGACTATTCTTGGCACCAAAGAAATTGACCAGATAGCTTGAAGGGTCCTATAAGATCCTTGTTCTACTGCTCTGTAATGTAATCAAAATTGCAAGTTTTGTTGGTGAAAGTACTCGTATAAGAACATTTATCGAATTAAAACACTGAATTAATATATTTAGAAAATAAAGTTACATCACTTAGACAAACCTGGTGACAGCAAAATTTATTTTTAAAATTAAAAGATAATAAAATTTTCAAGTTGGTGCCATATTGTGCATAGTGAATAAAACTGAAAACACTGAAATGTAATTTTTCAGGATATCTGGGAAAATAAATAATTCTTAACCAAATTATGCTTCCATTCTGTTTTAATATTTTAACAAAACACATTTTTATTACTATTATTAAGCAAAAGGTGAGACTTTATACTTAATGGAAACAATATCCTCCACATTAATCACAGGCAGCTGCCACGATATTATAATGCGAAATATGTTTCCACTACACAAAAAGTAATTTATGTACCTTAATATCTGAATGCTTGGGTAAAAACAGCCCTACCGTATAGCTGTAGTAAAGTTTAAAGGAAACAAGAGACTAGCAATGTATACGCTGTTACAGTGATATACGACGGAAAACATCAATTCGACGTGAATAACTTGAGTTATACTCTGTCACGGATAACATCAACCTCAGGGCATTCGAGCTTTCACGGCTTTATTGAATAAATATTTGTCTCCTCGCGTATGCAACTCTCCTCTAATTACGGCTATTAATTACGTGGGTTCCTTGGCTCCCGCAGCAGATGTCAGTCCTTGAAAACCACGTACAGTTCGCGCGCTCAAAGGAAACGAAGCCAAAATAATTTTTGGTCATGGAGATTTATATACAATATGACAATTTTCCCGGTAAATCTATACATGTGGCGTTTATAATGTATAAAAATTATAGGACGCTTCTTAACAGCATTTAAAATAGAAAAGTCTTAAATTCGATCGTTATGTATTTTTTATATAAATTAACTACCATAATTCACTAAAAGAGACAAAATATGAACACCGGTCCTATAAATTCATCAAACATGTAGAGCACGACTGGCGTATTGCGCTTAGCATTATTTAAAAAGTCATAAAGCACTACCCAGATAGCACAATTAGCAGTTGGAACGTACAGAGCCTTCATAAATGATTAAAAGCCACCAGCAATTTTGTTTGAAACGGTTTTTTTATTTCCTTAGTGTTGGCAATCAAATTGTGGAAAATTTATTAGTTCCTAAAGAACCAAGGTTACATTAAAACGCAATATTACGCGGCTGTGATTGGTGCAATTTATTCTTGACATTTTATTCAACCAATCGGAGATTGCACCATCTCGCGCACGACACAAGCGTTTCGCATTATTCATTGTAAACGAATCTTTATGACGTGTGACGTAAAATTGGCATTTCTGTATCTTTCAGTAGCGTTCGTCTTCCCGCCCGTTATTTCCCGCTCCGTTGTTGGTTTATTTTATCCTTGAGATTTTCTAGTGTCTTATTGTTTTCCTTTGCCTCATTAATAAATCATACATATTTCAAACTAAACAGTTGTTTTCATAGCTAAACTTTTGGTACTTCGTCGTATTACTGATAAGTTGTAACAGAAAGAAAATTTTATGGTTAATAATATTCTTATTTCAGTTCAGAACAGTATGCCTTTTACTGTTGAGCAAGATGCCTTTATTTTAATGGCTCATTTTCGAAGTGGGACTAGAAATGAAGACGGGATGTGGACATACTCCTTACAATCTTACATTGATCAATTTATGACCGAGTTTCCAATAGCAAATATTGACTATGACACATTCTCATACCGAAAATGGACTATCGTCAAACGATTTGAAAATAAACAATGCATTTGCAAAGAAAAATCAACAGGCAGACCAACTGTACTGACAGAAGATGTCGATGATAATATACAGCAACGAATAACTCAAAGTCCTACAAAATCTATATCAAAATTATCTGCTCAGACAGGTATTTTCTTTTATTAAGTAAAGTAAAATATATCAATTTTGAAATTTTTATTTGAAACCGATATCGAATATCGAAAAATTTTATTTTTAGGACTTTCAGTTGGAACATGTCACAAGACTTTAAAAAAACGGTTGCATTTACACCCATACAAGGTAACTGATATGCAAGAATTATTTCCCGTTGACTATGGAAGACGATTACACTATTATTGTGAATGGTTTCAAGAAAACATGAATCGAAACTTATTGAACACATCATTTTTCACTGACGAAGCATGGTTTCATTTATCTGGTTATGCCAAAATTATAGAACCTGGGCTGCATAAAATCCTCATATATTTATAGAAACCAGTTTACATCCCGTAAAAGTTGGTGTTTGGACAGCGATATCAAGAAGACGTATAGTAGGGCCTATATTCTTCTATGATACTATAAATGCTGAAAGGTATCGAACCTTTATTTTAGAGCCATTTTTAGAACAGTTATATGATGACGAACTGCAAGTAGGTTACTTGCAGTTCGTTGCAGCGACGTTGTGGTTCCGTGGAGGTGACGTCGCGGCATAGAAATCGTAACTTTTAAGAAACTTCAACACTCTCCCACCACTCTTTCTTCTTTCTCTGGCAGGTAATATTGTTACATTTCATGTCTTTCTACATATTCCATTTCTATTTCTTTAACTCTGAATCAAGTAGCTGATAGGCAAACATTTATAAGTGCAGTACGTATTAGTGAAACATGTCAGTACTTCGAAATAATAGTTATTTATGCAACAAGTACAAAAAGTAAGTGTCAGTTGCATACAATATTTTTCTACGTTCATGCAAAAACCAAAAAATTTAGATGACACTGTCTAGGAAAATGTGACGTCGATTTGAACTTTTATGTTTGTCATGATGACAAAACACTGTAGTAGAATAACAGATGAATGCAATAAACATTTTATTGCACTAGTGCAATAAAGAGCCACTTTTTCTGCTAAATATAGTTCAATAAAATTTTGTTTTTTGCATGAACGTAGAAAAATATTTTTGTGTTATGGCTTTATTGACAGAGAAAGTGATAGAACTTCCAATTGCAGCACGCGCTTAAAATGTAGTTGTTTTAATAAAATTGCTGTATAAAATATCTAATAACATGTGTGAATGTGGTACTCTAGAAAGCGCAAGTTATTTTTCATTGTTTGTTGGAGAGCAAGAATTTTTATAAATCAGTTTATTAAATTTGATGCAGAAATAACGATACATACTTTATTTCTGAAGTTAAGGTTAAAATTTTGCAATAACAGTGACCTATATCTTGCCTTCCAAAATGGCGCAATTCACAAATCTTACATGGCAGTCATTGGCTCTAAGAAACGCAACATGAAGTAACGATATTTTAGCATTCGTAACGGGAATTGCCAGTATGTAGCCTTCAAGTAATATTTACTATAAAGTATTAAACGGGTATGTAACGTTATTTTAAAGCAGCAGTAAAGTTCCCACTTTTACTTCTTAGAAACATTTTTTCTGTTCTGCATTCTGAACGCGGTACAGCCGACATTTACACAGAACACACTACTTGAACTTTATCTTATCTTATCCCTGCGTTGTTATTTTTAATACATTTCTTGCTGGCTTTGCTTGTTACCTCTGTTGTATTTTTTATCCAATGGATATTTTGTGATGTTATGTCTGATATTTAATCTGGGTTTATTGTTTAGTATAGATACGGTTTTAATTTTTTATCTATACTTAGCACGTCAATAGTTATAAAAAATGTGATAATATTAATAAATACTCCACACTTGACACAATTGAATATGTAAAATTTACTTCACGGTGAATTTAAGAGGTAAGGTAGTGATGATTCTAAATAGTATTAATTTGTTTGGACTAGTAAATCTTACTTACAAGTTCCACGACTTTAAACAAACAATTAAGGTTCGCTTCACTTTCTAGTTCCGAAAACTTAAAGGTCGTCGCACTGATAACTGAGACGTCTCCAAAACCATTATAGCTACAGTTGTATGTACAGATTGTTGTATGAAGTTATTTATACAGAAAAGTAGCAAATTTTGTGGCGATTACGTAATAGTTACTCATTGGCAGTTCCAGTAGGTTGAGCATAGTTAAATCGTCGCATTTAAAGCGCTGTGTTCAGCGGCTAATAGAAACGGAAAGTCTTATTTCACGAGAAGTACAATACAGGCATGTTAACCGTCGTGTAGCTGATGCAGTTATCGAAACTCTTGAAGACCACACAAATAGCACTCGTTAAATAGTGCAGCTAGTAGCGATCTCTGCCCACACCGTGCCTCGCGTATTACGAAGCCAACTATTACATCCTTATCAGCTACACCGTGTTCAACACATTTTACCAGTGGATTGTGAACAATATACAGGTTTTTGTGATCCACACGATAGTAAATTCACACAGGACTAGGACAAATCCATTCCAAGAAGACTAAATGGGCCAGCGTTTGCTGATATTTTGGAAAATCAATTTTCTGAATGATGAGATGATGTAACATTACAATTACAGCCACGTATATGGTTTCTTCAAGATGTGGCTCCTCCACACAGTCCTACACCAGTAAAGATGAAAAAATGTTAGGTATCTGTAAAGAACCAAGTGCACAATCATCATATTAACTATTGAAATCACTCAGCGTTCAGCTGTCTTACTTTTTTATAGTCAGTGTTAGGATATTTACTACATGAATTAATATTATTGCTACGTAACAGTCTCAGATCTTCATTTTATAACATATATTTTAAGTAGAAAAGGATCTATTTAGCTTTCGGTTTCCCAATTATTCTTAATTAATTAAGATTTTTTTGGGCGATCTTGAAAATCGTCTTTTAATTTATCAGCAACACTCATATTACTGTTAAAAAAATTCATATTTGTTATCAAAATAGAGTTGATGACGTCTCGAGAGACATATTGTTCTCTTATTCAGAAATAATTTGGAATTGGAGATTAAGTTTCCTAGTAACTTGATGTTAAAGTATCTAAGTTTTGTAACCTTAAAACTAACCAGACTTTCCCTTCGTTTCCTTAAAGCAAACTTACTGTAACAGATCGATATTATCATCGTGGAAATTATTTACGTTTAATAAGAACTAAATCGTGTATAAACCTAAAGCTGGCAATCCTATATGTTCAATACATCTTGAACTTATTAAATTAAATTTATAATAGCGATAATTTACGTTTTATTTAATTGGGTGTAACACAGCTTGTTCAAATAAGATACAGTACCTTTGAAAAAGATACTGTTTCGTATCTATTTCGATAATTTTTAAGAAAAGAAGATGTTAAATAATTAAGTGGAACCTGTAAATATGGGAAAAATTTTATGGTTTTATTTGAGTAGCAGTTTCAAAATCGTTGCTGACCTTATTAATTTTTTTTTTTTATTAAAACAAATTCTTAGAGCAAACTTTCATTAAAATAATACACTCTTTCTCTACAATATAATAAATAAATGAACGAAAGTTAAATATTCTATGATCTTTTTGGTATTTTAAATATAGAGTAAGGAAATAATATTAAATATTATGGAACTTAGTTTCATTGTTTTAAAATACTGAAACAACTTTTTAATAAAAATTGATTGATTGATTGATTGATGATCTACTGATCAACAACAATTGCTTAGACTGATGGCCAGCATTTCCACATATAATATGCTGCTAATAACTTAACTGTTGATATAAAGATAGTGGGTCGAAGCTAGATAGTGTAACGGCCCAAGTATGGAGCATTACGGCACCTCAAATGGTTCTTCCGAAATAAATCCACTGACACTGTGATATGATATTAAGCAGTTTTTTACTTTTCCATGTAGGAGTCCATATTTCTCAATTTTTTTAACTTAAATATCATAATCTATTGCTTTACTTAAATCAACGAAAAGACATTATGCATTAGATTATTACGGAAAATTTCATATAATTTTTCCATGGGACATGATTTTAATTTGAGTTAACTTTCGAAAACCATGTTGTGCTTCAGACAATATATTTCAAATTTTCAATACATTTTAGAATTCTATTAAAAACAACGCTTTCTAATATTTCAAATAAAATGGAAAACAATGCCATATATCCATGTGTTATTGTTAACCGTTTGTTTTGAACATTTATAGTATTACCTATGTTTTTTGAGATGGCAATTACGAATATGCAAACAGTGTTGAGGTCACGCCTAGGAGGCGCATGTTATACTGTACTGTCGATATAAAAATATGTATCTTTTTGAATTATACACTTTTACATAATAATTTTTCATACATTGAAATGAGAAACATTATATATGTATATGCCCAAGAAATCTTTTGTTGTCGCCATGCAGCACCGACGTATTTGGAATTACTTATTTCGAGATATCAGAGAACTCGATCATAGACTATTTAAGATATTTTACGACTGATTAGGTGAAAGAGGATCATTTCGCCCGAAAAGGGACGTTGGAAGGCCGAAAATATTACCAGCGGACCAAGAAGATGATATTTTAGTGCCAATTGCTGAAAACACACGCACAAGCACACGTCAAATTTCGGCATCAGTCAGTTTTCCAGTAGCAGAATACTCAACAAAGAAAAATTGTATCCTTATCATTTTACTCCAGTTCAACATTTAACACCACAAGACCCTCTAGCAAGGTTTCGGTTTGCACAGTTTCTTCGCCAACAACAAAATGATGACTCAACATTTTATAATTAAAAATTGTTTGCGGACGCTACATTTACCGGAGAAATAGTTATTCTTGGGAACTAGAAAATGCTCATCTGCCAAGAGAAGTACATTTTCAGCAAGAGGTGTCTATTATATCAATATTTGGTGTGGAATTCTCTCCGATAATATTGTGGGGCCGTTCGTACTGTCACGTTCACTTAAGGGAAAAAATTTAAATTTTCTAATTAATGACTTGCCACTGCTTCTTGAAGATATTCTCTTAAATTAATGGCAGAACTTCTTGTTGTTGCATGGTGGTGCACCTGCACATTACCGCGGACGAGATCTTTATAGAAATTTTTCGCACCGTTGGATTGGACGTGGCAAGTTCCTTAGCCTGCACGTAGCTATGACTTGAATCCACTGGATTTTTACCTTTGGAGCTATATTAAATATTTAGTTTACAAAGACATTAATAGTCAAGAACAACTGCGGGAAAAGATTCAAGAATCGGTGAATATTATCAAGCAACATAGAACTTTATTCAGACAGAATTTAAATAAGAGGCTAAGAAAGTGCATCGTTGGTGGTCACTTCGAGAATCTTTTATGGTTAATAATGTGTTAAAACATACATAATAACATTTTCAGTTGTTGTAGTGTTCGTCTTATTGTTAATTCAGTTTTGATATCTTAAGACGTCCTAATTTTCTAATTTATTCCCGCTGAATCTCAAAAATTTAAATCGTCTGTTTCTCTAAAATGGTTGAGTTTATCGATTTGTAACAGGTATACCATTTCTATTTAGAATTAAAGGTAGTTCAATAGTTTCTTATTAAAAAAATCAACAGTGTAAAATACCAAAAGTTAAACATATTTTTACATCGACAGTACAGTATAACTAGGCCCCCTAGTCGTGACTTCAACACTATATATTCGTAATTTCCTTCTCAAAAAACATAAGATTACAAATTTTCAAGATAATCGGTCCATACCTTCGTAAAATATAACAAACAACCGAAAACAGTTTTGCAATTTTAACACCCTGTAATAATAATAATAATAATAATAATTTTTATTTGTCCTTTGTGACATTTAAAAATGTATAGGATATGTCATAAACTCTTAAACACAGTATATAAACGACAATTACACATAAATGTAAAAACAATAACATTAACAATAAAATGATACAAGTATACGCACAAAAATCAAGTACTTAGTCTAATACGGATTTACAAAAAAGTATCTGAAAAATATTCGTGTAAATTATAATATGCTTTCGTCAACAATATATCTTTGATCCTACTTTTAAAATGTTTGCTATGCAACTTTTTTATTGAAGTTGGAAGATGATTATAAAGTTTCAAACCTATATAAGAAATGCAGTTTTCAAATTTAGTCGTTTTATGTTTAGGTAACATTATTAGATTTGCATATCTGGTCTCATAGTTATGCAGTTCCGAACTCACACTAAATTTATTTAAATTATCACAAACATACAACAAACATCGATAAATATACACACAGTTAAAAGTCATAATTTTATATTTAACAAACAATGGTCGACAAGAAGTTCTAGAATTCAAATTAAAAATTTTTCGGATAATCCTTTTTTGGGATATAAACATCCTAAAACTATCAACGCTATTTCCCCACAAGACAACATTATAAACCAATTGACTATGAACCATGCTGTAATAAACATTTAATAATACATTTAGAGGTAATGATTGCTTTAATTTAGATATTGCGTAATAAGACTGATTAAGTTTTTGCTACGTTATTAATATGCTCGCTCCATCTGAGGTTATTATCCACGTATATGCCCAGAAATTTTACAAACTTACTGGAAGTTATTTGTGCATTTCAATAGAAAATTGAAGAGATTGCTCACGATTTGTATTTAAGCAATGGAATTTAATACAAACAGTTTTTGACAAGTTAACTATTAGTCCATTTTCTCACACCATTTTACAAAACTCTGGACAAAAGCTTCAGTTAATATGTGGAGCTCCTCATGGCTCCCAGCTGAGACCACTGCGGAGGTGTCATCCGCAAAAGAGTAATAACGTCTGCATTTAAATTATCCGGCAAATCGTTCATAAACAGTATAAAGAGCAATGGCCCCAGCACGGATCCCTGAGGAACTCCACTGTCAATATGATGCAGCTCTGATGTTTGATCCTTATATTTAACAATCATTGTTCTATACGATAGATAATTTACCACCCAGTCTAAAAACATTCCACGAAAGCCAAGACTAAATAATTTACTTTTAATGAATTGAATGTTTAAGCAATCAAATGCGCGAGATAAATCAAAAAATAAACCAGCCACGTGTTTACCAGCATCCAATTTTTGATAAATTTCATTAATAAAAACGCATGCAGCAGATTGTGTGGATTTCCCTGAACGAAATCCATGCTGGCAGTTACTAAAAATATTAAATTTGTCCAAATACTCCACAATTCTGGCAAAAACAATTTTTTCAAAAGTTTTGGAAAACACACTCAAAATAGATATCGGTCTATAATTAGCAACATTATCAATATCACCCTTTTTATATAAAGGTATAACCGATGCAGTTTTCAAAATGGAAGGAAATTTACCAGTAGTAACCGATAAATTAATTAACTCTGCTATATGCCCTGCTGTCGCAGGACTAACGTATTTTAAAATTTTTGTGGTAATATTATCTATACCGGATGAATTTTTATTCTTTTGATTTTTATAATATCTATTACCTCTTCCGATACAACTGGTTTAAAGAAAAAAGTCTTGTGGAACATGCTAGAAACTGTACATGTGACCGGTCTAGAACTACCATAATACTGATTTAATAAACTATCAGTTATGTGCGCAAAATAGTTACCAAAAGTTTTCACCACTTCATTTGGACTACTTATCAAAGTTCCATCAACATTAAGTACAATATCCTTATTAACTTTTTTTCGACCAATTTCTTTATTAACTAAATTCCAGATACTTTTAGATTTGTTGTTGGAGTTAACAGAAAAGAATGTAGAATGAAAAGGAGCAACAATTGAATGAGGCATGTTGGACTCAATTGCTTTATTTTGACATCAAAAATCTGCCCTTAAGCTATGTATCATCATTAATAACTCACCCTGTATGGCGGAATAATATTTGGTGTCTTAAGAATATTTGACAAAATGCTCTTACTTACATATATTTAAGAGGGACAACATAGAACTATTTAAAACTTAACTGATTTGTTTAATAAATCAGGCGTTAAGTTATCTGGTCCACCAGATCTAGTTTTTTTTAAAATTCATTACAATATTATAAATTGCACTTGTAGCTCTTTCATTTTATAACATGACATTGATTATGTTTGTATGGATATGGAACACAATTAGTTATTTATTCACTACTCGTATGAATGAAACTTTACATCAGTCGGTTTCAACGACTAACTTTGTATTCGCCACAGAAAAACATCATTTGGAATTAAATCGCTGACGCAGGATATAACTTTCCCTGAAAGGGGTAAATGGAGGCAGTTTCCTGCTTCAGCTTTGTTATATGACTGCCTGTTAGTTCATAATAATGTTGTCCCTACATCAGCAGGTTTTTCTCCCCGACGTTCAGGTAAAACCAGAGAATTTCATTGTCAGACCTACATGCACAACACAGGCAGGGCAGATAACCAGCCTTGTGCAATGCTGTGGATGTATCACTTATACCTGAATCGATTCGGTGAAGTTTAGTGTCCAGGGATTCATACTACATGCTGGAGGGGCTGTTTTTATTGAAACATAAAGTGCACCGAAAATAAATCCCTGGATTTTCAATTATTGTGGTGTGCTATAATTTTAGCTTTGACAATATTGTTTGCATGTACCAGTGACCCTTACACCGAGAGAACAGTTTATGTATAAATTTCCAGTAAAGGTCAATTCATTATAAAATTATCATTCACTTAATCATTTATTTCAATCAATGTTACTCAATAGCAACATATTTATACAAATACTACCACAAATTGTAGTTTGTAGAAAAAAAGCTACATATTTCTGTACAGGGTGTCCCGAAATAAATGCAACAATGCATCCAATCACATTTTGCCATTTTTTCGAAAAACGCTGCGTTTTTCGAAAAAATTTTAAGAGACAAAAAAGTTTTTAAATTCCCTGGAGTTTCTAAGAGGCTACTAATTTTTTTAAAAATTAAATATGCAACTAAAGTTCGGTGGCTTCAAAGGAAAGGGGGCCCCCGAAAAAGTGTATTGTGGGGGCCCCTTGCCAAAAAGCTTATCAGCATAGCATTCTACATGTCATAAAATCTCTGTGTACCAAATTTTGTGGTTCTTGTGCGATATAGCTCTGAGATATAAAAAAAATTAAATTTTTAGGGGCTTGTTTCAGGGGGCTATATCTCCGAAAGGGGGCCGCACTTATCAAAAGTAAAAAATACGGGTCCCTTAAATTTCTCTTAAGAATTTCTGACCAAATTTTGTTGCATTTATTTTGGGACACCCTGTATAAATCATATTTATTTTAATCGAAAAATGATTATTTTTTGTGTTACGCCTGCATGGGCCTGTATGGACTGGCACGGACCGGCCCAGCGTGGACCTGCAAACCTGCACGACTTCGCACACTTATCCAGCATGGACCAGCAACTTGTGTGCGAATTATGTGTGTGGCAGATAGTTTGATGTTTTTAAGTAGTAGTTAAAATTTTTACATTTTTATTTTAACTATGTTGTATGAAGCGGAAGAGGGGAAAATGAAAAAGTTTTGGGTTCACTCGATCAATAAAATGAGAAGGCTGCATGGTGAATTATATCATTTCATTTCTGAACTGCAGAGAGATCAACAAAATGTTTTTTAATATTTCCGAAGGTCACAAAAAATTTTCGCAGCGCTATGTCATCTCACGAAAGACTTAAGTAAATAAAGGTTGTTGATAAGCGAGGGTGTCCGACAGTTCAACGATACGTTGACAACTTAACTGGTCGAATATTCTAACACTCTGAAACCAATCCCTGACTTTTGTGGGAACAGACACCATCTGTAGTGAGGGTCATTGCAGGTGCCGGTCCATGCAGGTGCTGGTCTAATGTGCGATGATCCATTTAATAGTATGGATACTTTTATGAACCGGCTTTGCAGGTTCTTGCTATGCAGGTCCGTACAGGCATAAAGTGCGTGATCTTTTAATCTGAAACATATATTTATTTGAAAAAACTTGATTATATTCCTAATAAATTTTGTTTCCTCTAAAATTTTTCCTTGTGTAATATGTTTCGTTTTTCGCCATGCATACTTAACACGCAATGTTAACCTTTCCTACTATTCACTTTTAAGACACGCTCAATGACATGCTGCAGCGTGTATCGTACATCCCATCGATATAAGGAAATAAAAGAAAATGGCATAAAAACTGCCATAAGAACATCAAAGGCTTTCGGGTATATTCTTGTCAGAAAGAACCATATTACGTCAGATATCAGTGTTCGCTCAAGTTCGCCAATAATAATTTAGAATAAAATTAAGTACCTATACAGGGTTAACTATGACTAAGTACAAAAATTTTAACAACGTGCTCAGGAAGGCCTAATAGACAATAAAAAAATAATCCAGAATTTTAGCTCGATCCTCTTTTCCTAAGGAAAGTTGACACCATCATAAGCATCGACTGAGATGGCTTAGATGCATAGATAGAGCTTACGTCTGTCAACAATATCTACTACCATGCGGTCGTTTTTTTGCAGCATTTCTAAATGCAGGAACGACAAAAGTTAACATTCTTGTTAGTAATAATACCTGATAGATGGGTAGGTAACAGTTAATCCAGTTAGCTCCACTATTTTGCATTAGTATTTCATTAGTTCATTACAAACTGGCAAAACTACTATTTTCATTCATTATAACCACTCACTACCGATTAAACACACTTCTCGTAGATAAAGATAGGTAAAATGCCTATTTATTATAACAAAATCGAACAAAAGAAATTGATAATAGAATACTTTTAATGTACCCTCGGCAGTCTTGCCCCGTAACCTAGAAAACTCAACCGGCAAACTATATTGTGGGAAAGCATCTGCACCTGACACACATTTCTTTATTGAATTTCGAATAAAATATTTTTTCGTTTTATAAATAAGTTTAGAATTTTTTTGAAGGGTGATTTCGTTAATTCTTAATTTTCGCTATCCCCTCTCAAAATATTTGTACTTAGTCATAGTTAAACCTGTATAATAATTAATGTAGGTAACTGTGACTGTTTGAAAAAATAATTTTAAATATAAATTTTGAATAAATGTTCGATGTTATTAAGTAATTTTAAATTATGATTGTCCTACGAAGAAGTATGAGCGTTCTCTGCCAGGAGGGTGGGATTAGAACTGGGTAGGGTAAGGGTACATAAGTGGAACAAAAAAATGAAAAAATAACTAATATGTTAAAACATACATCTTTAAAACACAATAATAGAAAATAATTATACAAAAATATTTTTTTGATGTATTTATATTTTAGCGATATATAGATGTAATAAATAAATATAAAAATAATATATTTCAACGACACCATAAAAACACAGCAAAAAATTACTTATACGTTATAATAAGAAAAACGCTTGAATCCAATTCTTCATCGACAGTTATGATAAAGCCATTTTTATTTGGCTCAATCAGTTGGTGCAGCTTTATATCTCCCTCAATTTTGATGACACGTTCGATGCATTTTTTCTAATTAGCTGATGTCATTCTGTTTGCTTCTTACATATTAAACACATTATTTCTTTGAATGCCTCTTTTTTGGTTGCCTATATGTAGCAACTCATTTTTGGTCAGACTATTATCGTAGGCAGTATTATGGATTTCTAGAAATTCTTGAATATCCTTTTTTATACCAATATCTGGAATTCTTTTTGAAAGTCTTGAATGGTGGAGCGTTGTCTAATACAACGACACTGTTATTAAATAAGCCGTTTTTCCTAATGACCTCTGTTGTCCTTCATTGTGTTTTATATACATTTTATCTAATTAATTGAGCTTATTTACCAAGATGTGAGAATTTCTATTTCGTTTCTATATAATATATAATCTGTCCTAATACCTGCATATTCTCTGTTACTATTGATTTCTACTTGTACCAGGTTGAGTTTCTTCCGAGAAATCCTCCCAAGGTCTGAATCACCACTCATGCCACTCTGTCCACAACTAAATGTCTTTTGAAATTTTTTATATTTCCCTATATCGAGATAAAGTATACATCTTCCGCTCCCAATGTCCATAAAGACAGTCAGACATATTTTATTTTGATGGTGACAGCACAAGAAATCGGTTTCATTAATATTGAATGCAACATAAAGGTTTCCAGCCTAAAACATATACTACTTTTTAAGGGATGAACCGATGGATTGTTAATAGGAATTTTAGGAGGTATCAATGATTAACTCGATTAATACATGTTAATAATCGTTGTTCGGGCTGAAAACCTTTATGTTGCAGCGAGTGTACAGTGGCAAGCAATTTTGAAGGGCATCATTTATTAGATCATGCCAATACGTGTCAGTAATTGTTTTTAACTAGGCACATGTGTGATGGTTAGTCAATCATAATTTAAACGTAATATAATACTAATTCGGGTTGGAACCTTTATGTTGCGGCAAGAGTTTATTCATTATAAACTGCTCCTTTTAAACGCTTCCGGTGTTGAGGTTTCAATTAAAACAGTTCGTAGAAGACTGCGAGATGTTAATCTACTTTCTCGACGACCTTTGAGAAGAGTTCCACTGACATAAAATCATATGCGACTTTGGTTGCAATGGGCTAACGAACACATGAATTGGAATGATCAATGGAGGTCTGTATTGTTCACAGATGAGTCGAAGTATGGACGGTTTTCGGACAGTCGGCGTGTTCGAGTATGGACCCTTCCTTTCGTATCCTAAAATCATAGAGCCACCCAGGAACTCCATCCATTCAGAGGTGGTACAGTTGCTATTTGGGGATGCATTTGTTTTAATGGGCGTGCACAGTTGTTGGAGCTTGATGGAAACATGAATGCACAGATCTACGTTGAACAAGGCATCAAAAATGTCATCCCTTTGTTTCATGCCACAATTGGGTCAATTTTTTTATATCTTGACGGTAGTGAACGACCTCATCGTGCGAGAATTGTTGTCGATGCCTTGTAATTTCATCGTATTCAGCACTTGGCACTGCCGCCTCTCCTGTCACACCTCAATCCAATTGAGCACTCATGGGACTAACAACAAGATTTCCATCAACCACCCCCACATACACTTCAGGAACTCAAAGGGCTTTTACCACGCCTGTTTCGAGAAATTAATCAAGGCTACTCCAACAACCTGACAGACAGTATGCAGAGGCTTTGCCATGGAGCCATTGAAGTGCGAGGAAGACAAACTTTTTTTGTAATTGTTTTAAGAATTTGAAGTTTGTATGAAAATCACCAAAAATAAAACTTTGCCAAAAACTGAAAATGCTTTCGAAGAAGGAACAAAAAAAGCCATTCGTATAAAAGAGTAATATTGAAGATAGCGTCTCAACCTTCAAAAGAAGCTCGATATTTGTGAGCTTCCTTATCTTTTGTGGAGCAGTGTATTTTATTTCATTTATATAAGTGAATACCTCCCAAGAACAGTCAGCTTCCTGAAAATAAAATCCTATTTAATTTCTTTTTCTAAGTAGGTATGTATTTTCAAATACACTCTACTGATATTAGAGGTAATAAACTATTCCTAAGGAACACGATCGACCACAATTCGCCTTCCTTTCTTAACATGGGCCTATGGAGGAATGCATAGCTGTCACATTTGATTTGAATTCCACATAAATATATATAACTTGACAGCACGAAATGGCAAGGGAATAACTAAAACCTACCCCTTATAGATTTCGTACGTGGATAGCCTAGGAATGTTAAATCTTTAATCAAGTGAATTTTGCCTATATAACTACAATAATTTATGAACCTCTGGTCTAGACAATTATTAGTCACAGTAAAAAATATCCATTAAGATGATTATTTTGCTATGAGTAGCGAATAGCCGCTAAATGTAGCTTGTCTATACCGTGTACTCATGGTCTAGGTTATATAACATACTGATAACAGCTAATAAGGTCGAAATCGGTATATGTCTGGTAGGCTCCTGATGAGTAACTTTAGCTGTTTGCTATAGGTTTTCCAACTGGTAGGGGCAGAGTAGTTGTTTCCTGGAATTTCGTGTTTGCAAATTTTTAACTGTGTTTATCAGTTGCATGTCTGTATTAGGCAAACCAAATATAATTCATATATCACTTCCCATATATTAATAGAGTATCTGCTAACTCTTGGTTTGAACAAGGCATGTTTAAGTAATTTAATCTTCTTAAAACATCAAAATACATGAAAGTACTTTACAGAATACTTACAGGCGATAAGTATAATTTTGAATGTTGGTATTATCAAAGAAATTTAATTATTTCTATTTTACTATGTTTTCTTGCTACTGTGTGAGTGTGTGCCTCTAAAATATCATACTATGACATACCATTAACACCCTATCTTAAAAATTAGTGACTATAGGCTCCCTGTTCTTTATCTAAGGTTTCTGTAATCAAACATTAACAGATAACTTTCTAATATATTATGTGTATGCTAATTCCTACCATCACAAACAATGTTTACGGTTCTAGTACTAGGACGCTTAAATAATTTCAAATTTCATGGCAGTCCTCATTTCAGTTCCGTTAATCCCAGCATTACAAGTTTGTGTATGCTTTAAACAACGTTAAATACGGATAAAGTGACTCTGAACGCTGTATTTAAATTGCGAAAAGACGTTAACGTTGTGATAAAGTTGTATACAACAGCTGGGCTTTAATTTAGCTACCTAATATAATAGTTTTCCAAGGATTTGTGAAAATTTCTTGGCCTTTGTTTGCAGCGTTGGAAATTAGTCTTAATATTTCGCGGTTCTGCTCCGGATTAGAATTAATTGCAGGCGGAATAAACGTAGTCAGCTGGATTATTAATTAATGTAATTGTAAAAATGAGTAAATAATTGTTTTGAAGTACGGATACATTAATTTAAAAACATTTTCCTATTTTTTTGGTATACAATTTTTTAAGTAAATGGAAATAAATCTATCTAGGTGCAATTTTTACAGGGTGTGCAGAATATAAGTGCCAATATTCAAGGCCTTCTATATCTGTCTAAAAGCAGTAAATCAAACTCTGTTTAAAACGGTTTTCAACAGAAACATTTTAGTATTAGTGAAGTAAACAATAGAAGCTTTCCCATTCTACGACTGTAACGTCACCACAAGATCGGACAGGTGTTAACGTTGAATAAATAAACTTTAATTAACGGAAAAAAAATCTAAAGGCAATACGTTTTCGTATAAACCTTTTCTATTACAAGTATCGTCAGAAAGCTGTATTTTGATTTTTATACTTTATGCGTGAAGGTTTTGTTAGGAAATGCAAATGGAAAAATTGATAAAGAGAAGCTGTATGAACCCACAATAGGAGACCATAGCAAGCATTCAGTAAGTAATCAAAATGAGAAATTTGTAATAGACTTTGCGAAGGATAAGAATATAATTATAAAGGGTACGTATTTCCAAAGGAAACAAATACACGATGGAACATGGCGATCACCTGATGGGAAAACAATAAACCACATCGATAATATTACAATACAGAATTTTAGACGCAGATCGAACCACTTTATGATTTTATGATAGCAGCAAACCTGGAGAAACAATTACCAGAAATTAGAAGCCAGAACAGGAGAAAATAAGAAACAGCATAGTGGCTAAGCCGAGAACCAATGAAGAGAAAATAGAATATGAAAGTAATTTAAGTAGAGAGTTAATAAGTATCAGTAGTAATATTAATGAAACGAGAAATGTAGAGGAAATGTGAACAAAAATAAAAGTAAACATGCTAGAAACGACCAGTAAAAGTTACTACAAAGAAGGAAAGAAGCAGAAGAAAGAATAATTTGATATAATGAATGAAATAGCGGGTTTAAAGTTAGAAGAAAGTTAAGACAAAATATGCTTCAATAATGAGCAAAGGAAGACCAAAGAAGAAAATCTAAAAGGGTGCAAAGAAATAAAAAAAAGAGAAGAATTATAAAGCCATACTAGAACAAATAATAATAATAATATCTCTACCCCTCATTCCAATCACGAGGATTATCCCTGTGCGGGAGAGGGAACGGCATATTATTATTAAGCAGGTCGCATTTGCATCTAAGAACAACTTACGTTTGTAGGTCCTAAACACCATTCAGTACATGAATGAGGAAAATCTCATTAGTTAGGGGGATCGTCAAATGTCAACCAGCATCAATCTTTCACATTGATCTAAGATTTCCACGCTACCATACCAGCAGAGAGAGTTCCAATCCTCTCCACAAATATACGGTCTACGGTCTTTCGGTTGCTGGATTCCAACCAGCGGTGGATGGTATACACGATTCAAGTACTGACGCCTTAAACCACTCAGCTACCAACCCAAAAATAAAAGAGAACTTGAAAAATAACAACATTAGAAACGTAATAAAGAATGAGAGAAGAGAATATCCCAAGACCAGTATTTTATAACGATAAAAATGGAAAGAGGTGGAAAGAATATTTTGAAGAGTTATTAAACGTGAATGAATTGAATGAAAGGGAAGAGAACGAAGCAATAGTAATACAGATGGAGGCAATACGGTGCCAGCGCCAAGTGAAGAAGAAATTAAAGAAATAATTTCAAAACCGAAAAATAATAAAAGCCGAAGAAGTGTCAAAATAACAGCTGAACTATTTAAATATGGAGGATAAGAATTCATAAATCAGTTGCAGAAACTATTAGAAAGGGTTTAGGAAAAGGAAGAATTATCAAAGAAATGAACGGAAGCAGTAATTTGCCCTATATATAAAAAAGAAGACAAAGGGAAATGTCAGAACTGTAGGGCATGGCATTGCTGACTGTGGCATAAAAATATTAGCCACGTATATAAAAATAGATTGGTACCAGAAGTGGAGGATAAATTGGGGAATATGTGAGTAGGGCATTACACAAGGAAGAAGTACAGTAGATCAAGTTTTCATTCTGAGAGAAATTCAGGCTGAAAGTTTTGAATATGGTAAACCAACCTTATTATTATACAAGTCTATGACAAAATAAAAGATCTATAATAAAATTTTAAAAGAAGAAGGGTAGTCTACCAAGCCATGGTCCTTCTAGGTTCGGAGAGCTAGATTATATACATATATGCATGCCGCATTCTGTATATTGAAGTAGGCAATTTAAATTTTCTTGTCAATATTAGAAGATTACATCCAAAGGAAATTAATGTTTGGTGTCTTTTGACGGTAATCTAAATCAAAATTTATACTTGAAAATACTGGAAAACTGAAAACTCAAGGCCCGATTTGTTAATACCCGAAAATTAATAAACGTCTTAAAAATAAATTGTAATTTATTTATAAAATCACGAGATTGAACTTTTAAAATGAGCTTATAAAGCAAACTCTCGTAGTATCCAGTTTGCATTCAAATTTCATTAGTGCTAAGTATTCAGCACTGTAGAATGCTAAATGACAATTTCAACAAGTTTACAGAAGTTCTGATGCAATCTCAGAAAAGTTAAAATATTGGAGAGGAAAAAGGAAATGAGCAACAAAATTGAAATAAATGATTATGAGAGAAGCGGAAAAGATAAATATTATGTATCATAAAACGCATATAAATATAAAACAAGGAACAGCGTGTATAAATTTTGTATACAGTGTGTAGGGGGATTACTGCTGATAGGGGAAAAACTTTTATTCCTAATAAAAATTTTTGTCGGATGACTTTAAAAAATGCATGTTGCCGTACCTGGCTATTTTCAAATATAGATGAGAATGGTGAGGAAATAGCAACACAAAGCTGGCTTTCTTCTTTCGAACGCAGCTGATCCTTATTGTAAGAATAAACTTGGACGAGGATTGTATTCATTCTAGTTATTTTTTGTGATAAAAGTGACAAATTAGTTACTGAAGAGTGAAATATCATTTAAATCTTACCTTAATGCCACTTGTACACCAATATAAATAGTAACAGCTTCAAAATTGATCTAGTTTCAAGCAATGTATTGCTATTATTTACTTCTTTAACAGTGCCTAAATGTTTATCATTGAAATAACTTTGGTAAAATATATAGAGCATAAAAAATATCTTCTTTCATAACAACATTTTTCTCTACTCTCATATGTTTTGTTTTCGTGATACAGTGCATTCAAAATAATACATTTTACTGTATCTACTAAATGAGATAATAAAGTAACAAAACATATGTTTTGTTCAAACTTGGTACACAGTTATGGCAATAAAAAAGAGTTTTAACGTAAATATCTTTTTCAGATATTTGACTTTTCTGATTAAAGTTATCCTATGAAATTTAAAAAAATGCAATCAATAATTTATTAAACAAATACAAGTAACAGTTCGTTAACATTTTAATTTTAATAATACTCATATATTCAACGAGATGGCTATTCTGCACATTAATGACTATAAGTTCTAGATTGGTTAGATATCATATTGGTTTACTAGATCGCCTGATTTTAATCCACTGCACTTGAATCCTATAGCAAACAGCCAAGAACTTTCCTCAGCTCGGGTTCAGTACGGAGTAGCCGCAGTTACGACTAGATGTCAACACGTACTACACCTCGCGTACTCATGTTTACTTATGTCGGGTACGACACATACCCTCACCTATGGCACACTGATGAGATCTAACAAGCTCGAATATCGATATATGTCTGGTGGTGCCGCTGACAAATTATCTTGGCTATTTGCTAGAGATTTTCCAGGTGTAATTTAATGCTGTTCGGGGCATTAACCTGCAGAGTAGTTGTTCCCTAAAATTTCGATTTTGCGAATATTGTAATCGCCGATAGCAATAGATGTCGAGAGCTTTCAATGGTACCTGCAGCAGTGTGGTAGGCCGATTGATGTTGTGGTCGTTCAAGTCCACCATAGAGTAGCCAGTGACCACTAGATGTAGACACGTGGTACGTACTAGATCTAACAAAATCAATGTTATTGTTGAATTCAAGCAAGCATACATCAATTTGATTCAGCTAAATCGCTTACAAACTGTTATTTATTAAGAAAATCAGAAAATGGAAGCAAAAGGAACTTAATATTTATAAAAAGTTGTATTTCAATAAAAACAGAATACTATTTAAAATTATTGCTTGCATAAATTAAAAAATAATAAAAATAGAGTATTAAAATGCTACGGTGAAATAATAGTTTTTCTTATCAATATCTATGCTCCAAATGTCTACAAATGATAGTAAAATATTAACAGCAGCGCATTCGCCAAAATTACAAATTGAAATACGGTCATTTTACATTTTGTTTTAATTTATTTGAATTTAGCTGGTTTCCAAATAGGTACAGCTTTTTCATAATTAATTCTTGTCATTATTAACTGATAGCACAGTTGATATAGAATATTGAATTCCTCGGGATCGACAATATTGATGTTCATAATTTTCCAACATATTATGTTGGGAAACTATACTAACTAAACACCAATAATGTCAATCAAGAAAAATTGGGTTGGAAAAAGTAGGAGATCAATGACAACCCATAACTGTGAAATAAGTCCTGCACTTAAGTTACAAATGAAGCATATGATAGTGGTAGATGTACGTGTCGATGTACGTTATAATGTGGAATGTACTGACGTATATCCTGGAAGAAATTGCATAAACAGTAGGTACACTAAAATGAAATGATTTAGAAGAAACTAAAGTAGATTTACTCTTTCTATTATGTAAGATGATGAAACACATTTGTATTATAAAATGCATTTTGATTAATAAAAGTATGATATTAGACACTACGTTTCAGCTTTTAGCCACTAATGTGTTATTTATTTTTTTAAAACCAATATGAAATATTTATTAGATCTTTTAAAGTATGATACTTTCCATAATTTCATATAATTTAAAAAAAAATTCAAATTGGCGGTATAAAAAGTAATTTTCATAGTCAGATTTTTCTAGGAATTTAATATATCAAATAAATACCAACAACGAACTGAAAATTTAAATTCCCATCTTTGTGGGAATTAGTTGCACCAATCACATATTATTTCCTTATACTTATTCCGTTCTATGAGATTTGCAGTTTCAAAATATAAACATTTACCATCCTTGTCTATAAACACGTTGTGACGTCACCTTACCTTTAAATGAATAAGAATGGCTTTGAAGAATGTTACAGATTACTTATGACTGCCATATTTTCCAATTGCCATCGTCATATCCATCTTCAGTTGAACTGTGAAAACTATGCTATCCAAGTACTTCAACTGCCTTGACTGAACTATCAAAATTTTGTTTACTGCTTACTACGCATGTGTAACACACGACGTTACAGAGATTCATTTTGACAATGACAGATAATATTTAAATCATATTTATGTATCACAATTATCACCATTATTTGACAGGAAGACACTTACCATTTTCTTTGATCAAATCTCAATTTAAATTTAAATATTATTCATTTGAACACCGCGAACGAGAGATGACTGAACTCAACAACAAAACACGACCAAAATGGCGTACGATGTGCTAAAACTGCCGCCGTATTAATATAGAACACAGAGGTGTGTCAATTTAACACACAATGGTGCACTTTTAACACATTATTGGTAAATATTACATAAATTTAGTAAATTTTATTATAATACTAGTAATTTTAAAACATGTTTAACATGTTTAACAAAACCCAAAGTGTGTAAAACTATTAACACGGAAATTGTACGCATCTTAAATTACACACTGACAAATCTCATTTACGCAGAAACCTTTTTTACAGTGTAGATAGAATTAAAGAATTTTACAAATGTTTGCATTTAGAAATGTATTCTAATTCACACATAAATGACATTCCACTATAGCAAGACTTAGTAATCGACTATTCACTAATCCTACTAAATGCTTAATTGTGTTTCTCAATTATGAAACAATGTCCCATTCATATGTCATCATTTCCTAATAATTACACAATTTGGATAGTTATAATTGCCTACCATAAATATTTTCCACTAAAGTGCCTCTTCAGTAACCGAATTAGGTATTAGTTTAAGGCTGTTATACTAGTTTATATTCGCCTCTTCACGGGAGTCCTTTATAATACAACTGTTACCCCAATAGATCTTAATTAAACAACACACTTCCCTGTGGAAATAGCCCCTCAAATAAAATCGGGGAAGCGTAGAGGTTAAGTAAAACTCAACACTGCATTTATTAATGTTTGGTTTACATTTACATTCAGTGTACCCCTCAGTATTTATTTTTGTAGGGAATAATTGCTTTGTTTGTGGAATTGCAAACCGTATAAAACAACGATGAATGTTTCTTTCTGTAAGAGGAATTAAAATAAATGATAGAATTGTGTATTTTAACTTTTTACTAATTTCTAACATGTATAACGATACCACTCTACCACTGATTTTCAAAATAATACCACTCTTCCTTATGCACGTGATCGTTTTCTTATTCTCAATTTTGTTATTCTGGGAAAAAAATTATTGAAATTTAAGTAGAGTTGCATACACCGCTTATTTTTTGCTTAACCATTTTTTTAAGATTTTTCATAATCAGTAGTAGTTGATAAATAACAAGTGCATCAGCTGACAATCAGATTTATATTTACTAGTTTCACTTTCAGCTCAACATAGAAAAGTTATTTTATTCAAAATCAAATAAACTAAGTAGGTACCTATTTACGATACACAACTATTTCTGTCTAGTTTGAGGTTAACAGCAGGGTAACAAAGGATTGCCATAATGTCGCATGTTACAGTACGTTACAATTTGAAGGATTATCTGGAAATCTTCTATTGTTTACTTATACAAAAAATGAATTACAAAAAAATACGTTGAAAAGTTTAGTTTGCAATTTTGTAACATAGTTTGCATTTTTTTGTACTCTTTTTATTTCAAATGCATTTGTAAACGTTTGTAATAGTTTTAGACATGTTTTTCATAGAGCGGTTGACCATGACTAAGTACAAATATTTTAAAAGAGGATAGAGAAAAATAAGAAATAAGGGAATCGCCCAACATTCTAAAGCTGATTTTATTTTGTAAACTATATTAGGTTTCTATTTATGGACGCCCATTTCAGTAATGGCACTCATATTCCGGACACCCTGTAGAGTCTTCCATTACAAAAAAAAAAAAATTGTAATGGTAACTCTGTTAATATGGTTAAAAAAATAGAAAACACTGTAGACTAGCATTTTTTAAATTTCAACTAGAAAAATTATGTTGTTCCATCACTTTAGGACACATTGTATAATGCGGTAGTATCAAACATTTAGTGTAAGAAAAAATTATTAAAATGATACTATAAACGTGAATTTTTGAAGCTCGTATAGGGTGTTTCTTAAGTAGAGGTCAGGGGCATATTCTGTGATCAAAAATAAAGGTTTTTTTGTTATATAAATGTGGGGTCCTAGGATAGCCATTGTTAAGATAATTTAACCAAATTCGATGTGCACATTCAATATGACAGTATGAACCAACAAATTACCAGCTTTAGAAACTTACCAGTGGTGGAGGTGTGGGTATCATCGATCATTATTTGTCAAAAGAAATATATTACCCTGTATAATATCACAAATAAAATAGGTCATCATATGCGCCATTGTATTATCTTTAATTTTTGTTTCTTTATACTTGTTTGTTTTCCAAACCGATTAATAACAAAATTGATTTATTTGATCAAGTGCATTTTTACGATACTCATTACATTATTTTTTTCCCATATATTTTCAGGTATTAACAATATTGTGTGAAACTAACTACTCAGTGTACAAAAGCCCCAACCTGCGTTGAATTACACTCACAATATCTACCCATATATTCCTTATTATTAGCTTTTGTAACATTTTTACTGTTTAAGAAAGGTATTTTAAGCTAATATGTATCAAATCTCCTACAATTCCTATCAATGAAGTCATATGTATGTTCTCTGATACCAACGCAGGTTGGGGCTTTTGTCCACTGAGTAGTTAGTTTCACAAAATATTGTTAATACCTGAAAATATATGAGAGAAAAAAAACTATACATAAAAGGTAAAATTTTGTATTAATTTTTATTTATTTTAGTAGGTTGTTATGATCTTCATTGACAGTTAATCAGTTTGACGTTGTCGATATTTCATTTTGACATTCAATTTCAAATAATTTTAATTTATTGGTATAATCATCTTTATAGTTAGATAATTGACTCAAGTTAAAGGAGGCCACCTGATGAAGCGATCCCAATAAAACGCAGAAATAAGTGAGATCTCAATTATTGTGGTTGAATTTCGAGTTCCCACTCCAGAGGTGAGTAAATATATTAAATTTTTTAGATAATTATTGAATAGAGTTTTGTCTGTGGATGTTCATTAGCATACCTAGATGTTTGGTATCAGAGAACATACATATGACTTCATTGATAGGAATTGTAGGAGATTTGATACATATTAGCTTAAAATACCTTTCTTAAACAGTAAAAACTCATTGCATTACTTAAAATAATAATGAAATAATTAACAATGAAATTACTTTACTATGATTTATTATAACAAATGTTGTAAATGGCCATCTTCAGCTAAAATACGTGCTTCAGATCTTCTTGAAATTGCAGCTCGAATACAGGCAAAAATTCCAGGAGTAGCTCTTGTCACATCACAACCAGATATAATTTTTTACTGTTTAAGAAAGGTATTTTAAGCTAATATGTATCAAATCTCCTACAATTCCTATCAATGAAGTCATATGCATGCTATCTGATACCAAACATCTAGGTATGCTAATGAACACCCACAGACAAAACTCTATTCAATAATTATCTAAAAAATGTCTTCTATTTACTAACCTGATCTACTTTATATATTTAGTGGGAAATCGAAATTCAACCACAATAGATGAGATCTGATCTATTTCTGCATTTTTTTTTTGGATTGCTTCATCAGGTGGCCTCCTTTAACTTGAGTCAAATATCTAACTATAAAAATTATTATACCAATAAATTAAAATTATTTGAAATTAAATGTCAAAATGAAATTAAATAATGTCGACAGCGTCAAACTGATTAACTGTCAAGTATCATAACGACCTACTAAAATAAATAAAAATGTAGGAGATTTGATACATATTAGCTTAAAATACCTTTCTTAAACAGTAAAAAAATGTTACAAAAGCTAATAATAAGGAATATATGGGTAGATATTGTGGGTGTAATTTAACGCAGGTTGGGGCTTTTGTCCACTGAGTAGTTAGTTTCACACAATATTGTTAATACCTGAAAAACAGATATGATTTGTTTGTTTGTTGACGTAAGTGCTCCTTAGATTCAATGTAAACATTGTAAACTAATGTCTTGAGATGTTCCAAAACAAAAAAATCAATAAGGTTCACATCGGGTGGCCAAGGTTGACCTGATTGTTAAATGCCTCGTCCAATCACGTTATTACCGAGTCTTTAATCGTTAAATCGTTAAAAAATTCACGAGCAGCCAAATTAAAATGTGGAAGAGACCTGTGTCATGCATAAACCATATATTCTTCATCTTAGCGCATAAGGAACATCGTCAAGTAGTTCAGGTAAAACGTTTACAAGATAACGTCGGTAGGAGGCACCGGTTAAAGTTATTGGTAAAAAGTAAGGCCTAACAAGAAAATTTCCAATAATACCCATCCATACCAAAGAAACTACCCAAAGAAAACTGATGTTGAAATCGAGATTCTATTATGGCAGTACGGCAGATCAAACGTATTGATTGTGGACAGTCATTATAGCATCTCTGGAAAAATGTGCTTTGTTGGTAAACAATATGTCAAAATCAACATTTCGTTGCTTTTACCGCACTTTGGCACCGAATTTTTTGCAAAGTGGCAAAAATGTATGCAAGTAGGATAGTCCTGTAGCAGTAAGGCTATGTTGTATGTGATACGAGTATAACTGATACTTCAAAACGGACCAAACTAATTTACGATTTACATTAAGATTTGCAGCGATCTTCCTAGTACTACTACCAGTATTTGGGCCTACTTTAATTTCGTGTAGAATAACTTCTCCCAACTCAGGCGTTCTAACACTCAAAGGTCTTCCATGAATTAGCCTTTGCTGAAATGAGCCTCACTATGAAAGACTTTATAAAAATATTTTTGAACATTCTTGGATGTAAAATTGAATGATATAAACATCTTTTTATATAAATTCGCCTAGCTTCAGTACCATTTCTATCTATAAGGCCATAAATGTAAACCATAATGGCCATTTCAGCATTTTAATATGCAAAAGCGTTATTAAAACTTAATCTTTTTTAAAAAATAAGCTTAATTTGACCATCGCATGCTAAATCGCGTCAAGATCTGTCGAATTTCAATCTAGAATTCTATGCTGTACTGTGACGACACCAATGTTAGTATTTGGAAACATATACATCAGACCATAAATGTCAAAATTTGGCATTTGATATTGACACTGTAATAACCTATCTTTTAATAGAACCTACTTATTTAATTTAGTTTGCAAAATGTAACTACGTATTTTTAATCTACTATTTTAAACCATTAAAATCCAACACTTAACAAAAAACCTTTGCATCAAAATATTTTACATATTTTACAAAACCGGGTACATACGTATTAATAATGGACTGCACTTTCACTATAAAACACAATACTTATTATTTTAGATTGTATTAATTTGACATTTGTCATAGTTTCTATGAAACGTCAAATTAGTGATGAAAACAATCGACGACTACGTCATTTGTGTTGTAGTGTGCTGCCGCACGCGATAAGTCACTGCAAACGAGCAATAGAACAGACTAGAATAAACACGGCTGCTGCGATTTAACCGACGATGATTTGACAATAAACAATTTTAAATAAGATAATATTATTGTTTTGCATGGCCTCCTAAGAAAATATGTTTCAGTAATTTAAGTAACTGTGTAAAACTGCACTTGATCAAATAAATCAAGTTTGTTGTTAATTGGCTTGGAATACAAAAAAGTGTAAAGAAACAAAAAATAAAGATAATACAATGGCGCATATGATGATTGGAAAATAATAATCGATTATACCCACACCTCCGCCACTGGTAAGTTTCAAACGCTGGTAGTTTTTTGTTTCATACTTACCGTCATACCAAATTTGGTTAAATTATCTCAAGCGGTTTAGAAACTAGAAATTGACACGCTGTTGGTGAACCATGACTGTCCTAAGACTCCACATTTGTATAACAAAAAAACGTTTATTTTTGGCCACAGAATACGCCCCTAAAATTTTGGCCTGTACTTAGAAAACACCCCGTATATGCGTCTACATCATACCCAAAATGCGTTTTAGGTAAATTACTTCCTAAGCTCCCCGCTCTGCGGTTGATCAGGAGTGGGACTGACCTTTAAACCTAATGCGATTTGCAACAATCTACTCCAAAATTAGATGTGAGAGAATAGCGTTAGCCTGTGGCAACCAAAAGAGAAGAAAATTAAATAGTCCTTCGCAACGGCGGGGGTGCTTTAAACTTAATCTGTTAGAGTTTTTGGAGCTTAACAGTGCTTTGAGCAATCCGTCATTCAATTGAATTAAAGAAAAGTTTATATATCGGCTCTCTTTATCTGAAGGAAGTAATCGATCGACGATTGGAAATTTGGTAAATGTTCTACTTTCGTTCTCCAGACGTAAACGGCTCGAGTTTAATAAAGTAATAGTATTAAATGAAGCAGCAGTGCCTAAATTATTCAGTGAAAAATAATCCGCTTTCAAACTAAGCAAGGCTAATCTGTCTAATGAACCCTGCAGAGTTATCTATAGTTTGTTTCGACGGTGCGTAAATACAGTGCAGCTTTTTGGTAGGGTATGTTTGAATCTGCAGCATGCATTGATGACACTGCACTCGCAGATCATTTAGTTATTTCACGTAATGATAGAGGTTGTTGCATCTAAGAAAATTTAAAAATCTTGTCCGTGCTGTACCCCTCAAACACAGGGTCATCTGTAAGACATACTAGATTTTTAAGTTCAAAATATTATGATACAAGCCAACTTGTCTTAATACAATATTAATAATAAAAAGAATATATAAAGAAAGAAAACCCTTATTAAATAGAACATCCTAATATACAATATTGAATACAATTGTATTAAACTAAATAACGAACTGTATTGTTGCAAAGATGTACCAAATTGGAAAAAAAAATATGTACACAAAAAAATATTTTGCATATACCTATATACAAAAAAAAAACATATAAAATATATAATATACTATGAATACTAATTCACTCATAACTAGAAAATTCAGCAGGATTATGTTCAAAACATAGGATATTAAACCCACAGAGTTTAACTCCTTCCCATTATTATAATAATAGCAACATCTATAGGAGCAGGCAGGACGCTATCTGAAGGGTATGCAAATACAAGTGAAGCATCTCTGATTTTAATGAATTTCAGCAGCCTTGATTTAAAATTACCAACTGTACAACATTCTTTAATCTCATCTGGCAATTGATTAAACTGTATCAATCCTTTATGTAGAGTTCATCGTTTTTTTATACTCACTGCGTACAACATGCAAATCAGCTCTACCCCTAGTATTATGTTGATTTATATCATAATTGAACGCTAACAACTGATTAAAGGCAATAATCCATTCACCACCTTAAAGATAAATAACATTGAGAAATACATAGTATAATCTAATTTTGTTTGACCGCCAGTTCAACACACTCAACATAATATTAATTGGAGTGTATCTATTACATTTTAAAATAATACGCATTCCTCTGTTTTGAAGTTTTTGTAAAGATTAAATACCATTACCATGAAATAAAGGAATCAAACTAGCACAATAATCAAAATGAGGCTGTATAACCGTTTTATAGACCAATACAGATGATTGAACAGTTAAGTAAGAGCTCACTCTAGAAAAGAAAAATGACTTTTTACTTATTTTCTTATATATATATATATATATATATATATATATAATTAAAGTGGCATTTCAACCCCAATATAAGTTATCAATCATAAAGCCAAGATATTTTATTCCATCAATTATGTCAATTCTTACATTTAGTTTTAAGTGCATTAAGTTTAAGCTTATTACAATTAAGAAGAGAATTAATATTTTCGAGTTTTATTAATTTTCAACACGGCTGACTCTAGCGATTCATCACTGGCTGTGATAAAAGTATCGTCAGCAAAAAGATTAACGAACTCACAGTCTTGAACAAAATTGATGCCATTTAAGTAAATGATGAATAAAAGAGGCCCCAATACACTGCCCTGCGGAACTCCAGTGTTTATATTTTTATTACAAGATAGCACTCCATTAATTTTAGTATTTTGTATTCTGCTAGTTAGATAATTACAAAACCAATCATACACTATACCACCAAAACCATAATATTACAATTTCTTGAGAAGTACTTTAATATCTACAGTTTCAAAAGGGTGTCAGTATAGGGTGTCAAAGTTGAAATTTAAAGTGATTTTTTGTAATAATTACACTGTCTTTGAATGCATCAACTTAAAAATTTGGGAATAGATATTTTTCAATATGAGAAATTATAATGTTGTCTATTTCGATGTATTCTCTAGAGGGCGCCCCATCTGTCACATCTGTGACGTGAAAGTGAGCGTAACTTTTTTGACCCTGACGTTATCACGTTTTTCATAAGAAAAACACAAACCTACATTATTTTTGAGGAAAAAAGTATACTTGTCATTAGTTTCAGAACTTAGCCATGTTTGAGAAAATAGCTTTTCAACAATCAGCTGCATAGTTTATTGTACAGTATTTTAACGTAGTAGGCGCCAAATTTCCCTTGCAAATTGGATATGTTGAAGGTAGATCGACTAGTAACAGAATTTGCACTGGAGTAAAATGCTACGGATAGTATATTTCAACATGCAACGTTTTTAAAATAAAAGTCATACTGATTCTTGCAGCTCCAAATAGTCGTTCTGAATTAGTTAATGGATAATCCGCAATGTGAACAAATTTTTTATCTTTTTTTTAATTTCCAAATAGATGTTTTAAACTGTCGATTATCAAGTTGTAAACTATTTCGAAATCCTCCCAAATATTCTCGTTGCTCAGCACGTTTATTAAAATTTTATTGCCAACAAATAACATATCATTAATCATATCTAAATATAAAAATTATTACGTTTCAGAATTTTTTGATTTTGTAAAGTAATTGATTTTAACCAAAAACTGAATAAATACCGTACATTTAGAAATACTTATTAACTGTAACATAAATTTTGTTTACTGTGTTAAAATTTTGTACAAGGAACTATGCAGCTTATTTTTGAAGCGATATTATATACATTTTTTAAGGGAAGATCATCCGAAACAAATCTTGTTACTTACTGTGAATATCTGTATAAACAAATGGATAAACAAGAACAAGTTGATGCTGTTTATACGGACTTCAGTAAGTCTTTTGACAAAATAAGTCACATTTTGTTGACGAGGCTTACTGAGGTTGGTATAAACGGATCATTACTAAAACGGGTAGAGTCTTACATAAGGGGACGGTCACAGTTGGGGGTTATAAGTCTAAATCTTTCATTACTACATCTGGGATACCTCAAGGGTCACATCTTGGTCCATTATTTTTCATAATTTACATAAATAACATTAGAGAATGTTTTAAATAATATAGTAAAATTTTGCTATATGCTGATGATTTAAAAGTATATATTAATATAAATAATCCATCTGACTCTGACAGACTGCAACATGATCTAAACTGTTTAGAGATATATTGTAAGAACTGCGGTTTATATTTTAATCATTGTGTCAAACAATAACATATACTAGAAATGTCAATAAAATTACTTACCAATACTTTATTAATGATCAAATGCTAAATAGAGTATCACATATTAAGGATTTAGGGGTAATTCTGGATTCAAAATTGTTGTTTAACACTCATATAGAGACCTTAGTTAATAATGTTTGTAAAATGTTAGGTTACCTTAAAAGACAATGTAAACCATTTAAAAATATTAATTCCATTGTGTCCGTTTATAATTCCTATGTATTAAGCGGGTTGAATTACGCATCTTCTGTTTGGTCTCCTCAATATAATATTTATCTATAAGTATAGAACGTATACAAAGTATAGAACGTATACAAAATAAATTTATAAGATATCTATCTTTTAAAACAAATTATTTTATTGAAAATGATTATTGCCAAGCTCGTCAACATTTTAAATTGATTTCTTTGGAAAGTCGTAGAATATTTAGTGACTTAATTCTGTTATATAAGTTAATGAATAATATAGTAAATGTTCCTGGTGTTCTTCAAGATATGTACTTTAACGTACCTTGTTGAAATATTCGAAATCATGAACTTTTTTATGTGCCGTTTAAACGGACAAGCTACTGCCATAATTCTTCACTGTGTAGAATGTTTGTTGAGTGCAACAGATATTGTATTGACATTGATATCTTCAATGTAACTTTTGCCAGATTTAAAAAACACTTGGAACATGTACTACAGGTTTAACGTGTTATGCTTATTTATGTATATTTGTATTTCTGGTTTTTTTTTGCATTACTTTTTTTATTCCTAAAATGTTATCTTTTATTCTCTTTTTATTATAATGTGAATGCTCTTGTCGGTCTTTTAGACCTGTTGTATTCCATATGTATGAATAAACAAACAAACAAACGATAATGGAATTTTACCGTCGCGTGTTTTTTTTCTATAGTCCAAATATGGATGCGTTTATTATGAAAAACTAGAAATTATTTAAAGCGATTTTATAGGGATACTTTTGCATAGTTAGCATTGGTTTCTATGGAATTTGATTATTAAACAAAGTCATTCCTTTCGGTTGCCATTGTGTGGTCATTGTGGTCATAAAACCATGTTTTGTTATGTCAATATTTTTGTCTTTGGTATCGTTGTATGTGATTGTTGAAGGTAGAAATATTTGAAAACGAAATATCGTCTAATTTTTGTCAGAGGCCAAGTTACCATCAAAATGATTGACCTATGAAACAAAACTTAAAATATGGATGACCGCAAACAATATCAAGAGTCTAAGTGAGAATGTATTGTTTGCATATTTTTCGGAAAAATTAAAGAAAATTCAGCCTTCAAATTTATCGTTGTACTATTCAATGCTTAAAGGGCTCATAGTGGTGAATGAAAATATCGATATTTCAAGATAAGGATGAGGAGCCGCTTAAAATCACGTATCAGCAAGCTCATAGCTTTCCTAAAACTATCAACTTGCGGTTACAAACCAAAAAAGTCTAAACCTGGAAGATGTGATAATATTTCCACAAACTACTAGAGATGACGAATATCTCCTTGTCAAGGTAAAACTCAGAATAACCTCTAAAATAAATATTGTATCTTACTCGTTTGGCTTACAGGTTGTAGCTATAATGGGTTTACATGGAGCGTACCGTTCGGATGAGTTGCACGGACTGGTAGTTGGAAACATTGACGATCGACAATCTGCTATGCTTGCTTCTCCTTTTAACACCAAAACCAAGACCGATCAGCGTCTTAAAAATTATATGAAAATATATAGCCCTACGCCTTCAAAACGTGCCCCACAACAAATTCTTCATCAACTATCGTTAGAACAAATGGACTGTTCAACATATGGGAGTAAACACCATTTATAAAAAATAAAATTCCACAGAAAATAGTTGAATTTTTAAAACTGCTAAATCCAGAAATGTATGCTGAACATTGCTTCTGCCGTTTTGCAGCTGAAGATGGTTGCAAATTCTGACGCAGACTTGGTAACAGTAAAGCAGTTGGGTAGTTGGCAGTCTTCTTCAGCAGAGACATACATTGAGGAATCAGTGGCCAACAAGATTGCTCCTATATCAGAATGCATGCTTAACAGCGTGGACCATTGGCGCCAATACATCAGTATCATAGTCGGAGCAAAATAAGGGTTCTTCCCTTCCCATGCGTATCTAGAACAGTAAATTGTAATATTAATATTTATACAAATAGTAGGTACTGATTTTAACAAATTGTCTTATGTCTATCAGAGAGCATGTGCAGATCATGTCTAAACATTAAAATAAATGCAATTGTGTCACATAAATATTTCACATGTCTATTCAGTTGCTGTACAGCAGGTAAAAGGAATTAACTTTGTTTCAACAAAAAGTAATGGAACAGGTGGCATTTGATTAATTCAATTATATGTACTAAATAAAATAATAACCACAAATTTCAAATATTTATCTTTTCAACGTTTCCAAATGTCAGTTTTGCCTGCTGATGTAAATGTCAACTTTTCTTTCAATTTTGTTAGAGTTTTTTATTTATAATGTAAGGTGGATTTTGCCTTTTTGCTAAATATTAAAATATTTCACATTTCACTGCAGTAAAAAATGTGATAATAAATTTGATATAGTATAAATTATTAGTTTTTCCTCATAGTAATAGATTTGAAATAAAAAAATATATATTTTATTTTTTCGGCCTTTAGTTACGGAACTCAAATATATGTATTCTCATGCGTATATTAAGTACGTTTCTTTATGTCATACATTTCACATACGAAAAAGTTTCGACACGACTCTTAAAGGAAGGTCAGAAATAAACAGCCTTGATATCGACTGCTTTCAGCCCAACTGAAGACTTCGACATAGTTTTTCAATTATTGGAGTAGGCGTGAAATATTTCTAAGTTTGGATTCTCTCGCTTGACGTAACAAAAAATACTTTCCAGGAGCTATATCTAATGCAGATAAATTATGATTTATACACAGACAAAATTACAGCCAACTTTTCTTGTAACATATACATGACATGTTATCTCCTATATCATTAATTTTAATATTTCCTTTTGAATATACTAATATTTTCCTAAAAAATTGTAATATCTGAACTGAAACCTGTTATAGTTGAAGTAATATTGACAAATTATTATTATTATTAATTTATTTATTTAATAATTTTAATTTGTTTATATGTGTCCTTTTCCTTAATTTCGAAAATATCCAATAGATATTATTTTAATGTTTTATCAACTAATTATGTGATTTTTAACAAATACTGTTTGAATAGACTGCCTTTTATTTACTTTATTTTTATTGTAAATATTAATTAATTGTATTTTTTAAGATATAATAAGAAATTTGATTACTTTTGGAAATATCGACTAAAATCATAAAAAAGTATCTACGACACCCGGTATCTTGAAAAGGCAATTTTACTTTCTGACATCTATATCTGCGAAGCCAAAAAAAAACTAAAACATCATCATTAAAATGTATTTGTTTAAATCTAGATAAATTATAATATAACTTTGTGCTCTTGCATTACAGAAAAAAATTATTTGATAATAATGAATAAATGAATAAAAATTAATTAATCTCCTGCATCATTACAATTTTTTTAACAGTATTTTGAAAAAATTGTACATTTAGTAACTAATTTGAGTTAGAAAAAGTTCAATTTTTCCACACGCAAAAAATACATAATTCTTGAACTAACCATTCATTGTTAATTTAAATCATTTATTATCATTATTATAATTTTTAACTGTAACTTTTTTACAATTGGTTATGGAAATACGTAGGAAAAGTGTCTTTTCCTACGTATTTTTAATAACTACGCCTGATGCGGCAAAAAGTAAATTTTCTTAACTTATTGCACAAATAACTATTTTAACTAAAGAAGAAACTTCCCATACACTTTGGAGATATCCCAATTGTAGTTTAAGAAAACTGCTATCTCTAAATATCCACCTAGGAAACAATTTCTGGAATCAAAACCATCAACGGTAATCAAAGATTGTCAGCTATCGATCTAAAAGACTGAAAAGAAGCAGCTCATATTACATACAAACTTACTACTACTACTAACTACATACATAATTGTTTCAACTATTAAATTTCTCATATTTTCGTTTAATCCTAGTTTAGGTTATAGCAATATGCTTACAGATAAGATACTATTTGATTTTTTTTAATTTTCATTTTAGATGACCAGAACACACATTTGTCTTCCTAACGTTATAAAGTTAATTTCAATTGATATTTTGGCTTCAACCATATTCTATGTATGACAAATGCTATTAAATATATTATCAAAAATACTAAGATGGTGGGTTCATATTCATTTCATATGCTCAAGAAAAATATAATCTTCACACGATACTACCACTGATATCATTATTTATACGCATAATTATTCTGACCATTCTACACGGGCAAAATCTAGTCTGTATTTAAGTATAATAATATACTTAAAATTTTAAACTTCATTCAAGTATATATGCATCAATACAGTAATAAAGTATATTTGATATAAATACTTGACATCCAAGGATTCTCTTCAACACTTTTCTTTCTTAAAGTGACACTAAATTTAAGATTCATTTAAAGTATATTTTGTTAAAATATAAATAAAATATTATTAATTATAGAATAGGTTATTCTTCCTTAAATTATAGATATGCACGGATTAAAAATATAAATATTTTATAATAAATGTCATACTACAAAATAATAATATTTATAGATGATATTAATACAACACTTGTGGTAATCTTTACCAAAACTATAGAGACACAACAGTATTTACTACAAATTGTATTAACGTTGTGTGTTCAGGTCGACCGACAGGTTCAGCATGTGGCCAAAAGATGTAGTTCCATGTTGCATCACGTCTATTCAGATTACCTTCTGTCGGATAAGTTGTCGGTTGCCTTGCCTCCTATGATGGCATAGCTCAAAAACGATATATGTCTGGTGTGCCACTAATGGATGACTTTGACAGTTTGCTATATGAGGTGGGTAGAGCAGAAACTAATATAGAAATAAATACAATATAGCAAGAATACTGAACCTTTATTATTTCTTAATGCAATTTTATTATTTAGTTTATTCAAAATTATTTAGTTTATTCAAAATTATTTATTATTATTTTAAATATTTACAGTAATTCGTTCGAGTCTCTTTAAACAAATCGAGCAAATAACTTTATTTTGAGAGTAACAATTGTTGACTCAAGTAATTCATATTAAACAAAACAATTCTTTAAACAAACATAAATTTATCTCACATTAAGTTATAGTAGTTTCCTTGATTTCAAGTAATTTTTATTTTTAATTGAAGATAGTAAAACAATAAGTTGATCTTTCAATAAAGTATTACTATACTTGAGGAATAGTGAAACTAAACTAGCGTGAGAATAAGTGTATTAATCTTGATATTAGTATAGCTTTCTTTCCGCGTTTTATATGTCCAAGCCTCATATGCTTTAAACTGTCAACTTTCAAAGAACTTTCAAAAGAGAAAATTAAAAAAGTTAAACCAGTGGGAAACCGTCAATTCCAGAAACATAATAATGCAACTCATTGCGTATTCTCCAGCGGTGTAGTCATGGTAACCCTTAAGACATTCAAGTTGTAGGTATCAGTTTAGTGAATACGCAGCAAAGATGACTAGTCGTAGATAGATGATCCCCGAAAGTTTTAACTAAATTAGGGCGTCCCATTTGTTGGAAAATATTTTACGGTTGGGGAGAATAAATCTTGAGCACACAAAAAGTGTCACTTCATTACTCCGCAGACCAGTCGTGCAAAAAGTTTTCTCTTAATGGAACTTAATTGAGAGAAATAGAATGTATCGTACTTGTTGATACAAGCTAAATTAATGGATATCATCTCTGTAGCCGAGGAAATAACTAATATCTGCGACACATTGTCACAATGTTTTAATATGACTTGATGTTGTTACATTATCTCGTTATACAGTGCGTTCCTAAAATCACGCACAAATTCATTATAGGGTAAATAAAAGACATTATTGAAAATTCCCGAAACAGGTCGACGTCAACACATTTTTTTTTTCAATTTCCGGATTACCCTTAGTGAGCTGTTTCCAAAAATATATCACAAGTTGCTCCTAATTGTTACAGGGTGGGCAACAATACCCAAATTATTTACAAATACCAAAGTTTTTGTCATAATTTCTTTGATGTTTTTTTAATTTTATCTGTCTGACGCTCGTGCAATTTTTACAGGCAATCAATTTTAAACAGTTTGCTAAGATTGTACGAGTGAATTCATTTTAACTGGTTCTTTCTTAAAGTTTTTAATTGATTAACTTGTTTTCGTTTTGTAAAAACATGAATCTAAGTGAAACAGAACGGATTGAAATTCTTATGATGATCGCGTATGGTGATAGAACTCGAACTCATGAGGAAGGTTTGTGTTTGTGCGTTAACGATGGTCACGTTAAAGATCTGCCCAGATCTGGTCGACCAAGTATACTAATTGAAGATGTGCAGTTACAAGCCCTTTTGACCCTTCTTGAAAACCCGCATTCCACTATGAGAGTCTTAGCAGATGATTTAGGTGTGAGTAAAAGGACATTGGGTAGATTTCTTCACAAAATCAAGTACCATCCCCACAAAGTTTTGCAAAATAATGATGGAAGAATATCAGGCAGATCCGGATATTGTCAAACGCATAATTTTCTCGGAGGAGGCGACTTTTATCTGAGTGGCACTATTAATAAATAGAATTGTCGGTACTGGTTAGATCACAATCTACAGTGGACGATGGAAGCACACACTCAGCGTCCCCGGAAGGTCAATGTTTGGGCCGCAATTGTTGATAACATAATTTTGGGGTCATATTTCTTTGAAGGAGATTTAGATGGTGCAAGATATTTAGATTTTCTTCAATTTGATTTAGTTCCTACCTTGGTTGTACTGTTCCCCAATGTAGAAGAACCAGATTTGCCAAATGACAGAATTTGGTTACAGCAAGACGGTGCACCGCGGCAAATACATCAAATTATACTTAGATAAATTTAACGATAATAAATGCTTAGAGCATAAGTGATGTATTTAATATATATTTTACTGAAGTCGCTCAAGTTTCTTATAGATAAATACAACTTAAGATCATCGGCATAAAGAAGTGCAGTTTGGAGTCGAAGCGATATCGTTTATTTATAAAGATTAAAAATAAAATAACGCCTAGAACTGATCCTTGAGGAACTCCAGCAGAAACGTTAACATGTATCGATTCACAATACTCCACTGTGACAAATAAGAAGTAACATAGAAATAGAGCGAGATCTCTGACGACGTGACAACCGGGAAATACCAACCACACCTTCATTCCTCTCATACACATTCAAATGGATAAGATGGTAGTTATAATTTTTATTAATTAATTTATTTATTTATTTATTTCATCTGACACATGAAATTATGATGCATTAAACAGAATGCACAACAAATAGTTTGTAAACTATTACTGCAACTCTAATAACTCAATCATTACAAACCAAGCGTAATAATCGATTTTTACCACTGAATAATTAATTCATTAGACACATACAGACTTCAGTCACTACTTCCACGAATTTAACAGATTTATATTTATAAAACTGTGATCTTTAGCAAACCATATCCTGCAGCAAAGCTTGTAGTCTCTTGGTAATAAGACTGATCATTTATATGTATAGATTTCGAACGGGGAAAATAAGAGTGAAAAAGTTTTATTTGAAAACTCAAAGTTAAATTTCATTTTATTTATAGTTTTACGCCAAGGATCTGCCATAAATTTTCTCAGTTTTCTTATTTTTATCGTATTACAAATTGCTAAATCTAGGTTTGTCTCTATTGCAGTCCGACGAAAGATCTAATAAGAAATGTAACTTCCAGGAACAGAATCATTTCAAAATTCTCTAACATCCGTAGCTATATTTACTTTATATGGTATACCTTTTTCTAGAACTTATCTTCTAGCAAAAGAGTCTATTAAGCCAAGTATTTTTTTAAATTGATATAGTTCTTGCAAACAAATTTATATTCATATTCTGCCTATTTATCATTTCTATTTTTGTTACACAAAGTTTTTAGCGTCCTTGTTTCTATTTTCGGCATTATTTTAAAATATCGACAAATACCTATTTACAGATATTTTCATTCCCCCGAATTAAAATTTGCCATTTTTATTGTACAGTTGAACAGTTAAATTTAAAAATCTATGGAAACCACAGTCCAATGAGAATGACTTAGAATGCAGATTTGCATATTCTCATAAATAAATTACATCATTTTCCTATGGGAAAATTCTAGCTCCTTTTCTCTCATAAGTCATGCGTCCATGCCTCTGTTCCTGTGAAGACTCGTGTGAAGATATCCAAATGCAAAAGGTTCAGGGTGGCAGTACCAGAACTGAACTGGTATTAAAATAAATAAACTAGAACATAAATATAATAAATTTCTTCGTTCTTTATCAAATCAATGGTTTGATGAACTACGTTCATATGAAGATTTTTCTTTTCTCTAACTAAAGCACTTATTTAGATGATATGATGTAGGTTTATTAACGTACAGGATGAGGTGTATTTAATTCAGAGTATTACAAACCTAGATTCCTGACAGAAAATGAGGTTAAATATTATAATATAATAACTAGGTGACCCGGCAAACGTTGTTTTGCCATATGAATTATTTCTAGTGAATATTTTGGTAGTCGGCTTCGTTCTTATCCCTGCTCCGTGCTGTTTACTGGATGAGAAGCACAAACCTAGAAAAAATATAGACTGTGCCAGTGTGATATTGCCGGCGACCGCTAATTCATGGCTGCCCTAAAAGGTCCAGAATCAGTAAAACTTGGTTTTTATGCTAATTTACGTTGGTTGTACTGTAGCGTGAACCTCATTTGTTTACTGTGATTGGTCACATTCATGTCACATTCTTTAATTACATTTAGAATGACAGCGAGTTAGTTAATTTCATATTGCAATGCAGCCATCATATTTGCACAACCGTCAACATAAAGCACCTGTCACGTGACCTATATCATGAACCGACGCTGTCTATATGTTTTCTAGGTTTGTGGTGAGAAGTGGCACCGGTAGACGCCTGGCGGGGATAACTAATCTAGTGCTAATCGATCAGTTATAAGATTAAAAATGAAATGAATTACTAAAATGGCTATTAAAAAATAGAGGTTTGTGATAGAAGAGTGAAAATTAAGGGTTGTATGTATTTTTTAATGCCACATCATAGAAAAATTAAAATAAATTTTTTTCCAAAAAATAAAAAAAAATGTTTGGGGTGGACCATCCTTATCACTTAGGGGTATGAAAAATAGATTACGACCGATTCTCAGACCTACCGAATATACATATAAAATTTCATAAAAATCGGTCAAGCCGTTTCCGAGGAGCATGGCGTCTAAAACTGTGACACGAGAATTTTATATATTAGAATATCTCTACCATTCATTCTAATCACGGCATATTATTATTAAGCAGACCGCATTTGCTTCCAGGAACGACTTACGGTGGTAAGCCTTAACCACCATTCAGTGCAGGAATGAGGGAAATCTGGAAAACCTCATTAATACGGGGCAGTCAAATGTCGATCGATATCAATCTCTCACATTGACCCAAGCCAACATTCTGCCCTACCATACCCGCAGAGAGAGTGCCAATCCTCTCCACAAATATAGTTGATATACGGTTTACCGGCTGCAGGGCTCGAACCCACAGCATTATAGCCATCTTAGGTTGATTTTGAAATTTGAATATTAAAAATGTTTTATAAATAATTACAAAAAATTAACGCTGATCCTGGTTGCATTATGAGCATTTACATCGAAACTGTTTTTTTTTACTTTTATAGATTTGCATTATGTTGTTTGTTTTGATTTGAGTAACAGAGGAGTATACAGGGTGAATCAGAACTTATCTAAAAGAATTTTGGAATAGATGTGTCATGAAAAATGGAGTCAATCTCGTAAAAGAATGTTATAAAATCCTTATAGTTTCCGAGTAAAACATTACTGAAGCTGTAGTATTTTCAACCTTTACATCGCTGGGCCACTGTAGTCTCTAGACAGGCGATTCCGAATATTGAAATCCGATTACTTTTTGTAGAAACTAAAATGTTTGTGACGCTAGTGTTTAAATTGTTTTTCAAGTGTCGAAAATGGCTTACGTGTATAGTAGCAACTCGGAGTTGATGGATATAGTTTTAATTTATGACGTTTTAACAGAATGATTTCCCGGTAAACATGTGCAAAATGCAACTACTTTTACCGCAGTGTGCAGTGCAAGTGTAGTGGAATGCGAGGGAAATTTGAATGGAGATCCAGGAGTTCCACGAGCTATTATAGTAGCATGGCATATCAACAACGAGGCTCAATTATATCCATATCATGTACAGGATGTCCAAGCATAAACACCAATAGATTGGACGACGAGGATCGGTACCATGATTGCCACGATCTCCTGACTTTAAATCATATGCACTTCTTTTGGTGGAAATATTTGAAACACGAAGTGTATTGCACCGATGTGGATACATACTATTAATTCACGGAAACGTATCATAGTTGTTGACGATTACTTACGAGTTCAAAACGGAAAAGAAGCAGAAACATTTGTGTTAGTTTGAAGAAACTGTGTCAGACGGGCCTAAATTGTTGTTGTAACATCAGGTATGTCAAACTATTTTATTAATTAAAACCACAAATTAAATCTATTGATAATTAACAATAGCGACAAAACCATTAAAATTTGCTATATAAAATCGCCATTATAAAATGTTATTTGTTTCTTTCCTTGAGCATGTTATTCCATTTTTTGTGCGGTCGCAGATTGCCGTCTTATCAGGTTTTAAATGGACCAGTTTTCAGTGCCGTGAAGAAGTGTATTTTTAAATCAATTTCGAACTACTCCGTTTGATTTTTTTTACAAAATTGTATTTGTAAGTGTCCTGTACACTCAAAAAAAAATGTTTTAGATAAGTTCTGAATCACCCTGTACAGTAGTGTTATCTTTAAATTACATTGCGTACAAAATAATAAGTGTTAAGTGCTATTTGTTTGTCTTTAGAAATTTGAAATACGTAATTAAAAGGACTACTGCTGTTATTTTTCTGGAAAATGAAATATAAACCGTAATAACAGAGTTTACTGATGATGTTTTAAATCAAATGAAACTCCTTCAATCAAAATATACCACAGTAATTTAGGTCACAGAAGATGAATACGACGGTCTATTCTCAAATAAAATAACGAAGCTAAAATAAGTCTGAATTAACTTTTAAAAAAATGTTCGCTTGTGGAATTACTTAGATGCTAATCACTTCCCTGTTTTATCAATTTAGTATCATTAGATATAATGGGTTGACTTTCCAAGCGCAAATAGTAACAGATGTTTTAAATTTTCCTAAATTACTTTGGAACCAGCTGCACATATGCATAAGCGTTCAGGGTACTTTCCAAACTAATTAAAATTAGACGGGCGTCAGAAATTGTTTACTGTAACCAGAAAACTTTTGTAAATTAATCAATCCCCCATATTTCGCAGGTAGGTCTAAAGTTTATTCATTTACGTATTGCATTAATATCATGTATATTTACGTATTTTAATATAAGAAGAAATAAAAAGAAGAAATTTAGTTTGTAGGCTTCCGTGGCTGTCGTTAATGGTCAGGTGATTTCCGGGCTGGTTGCCACGTCGTCGGTTTAGAACACTTGACGTTTCGAGAGACATATCGCTCTCTTCTTCAGAAGTTACTCTGAAACTGGAGATCTACTGGTCATCGCACTATTTATATCAGGGGTGGTCACTGATCCATGATGTTCCGGTGTGGTGGTTACTGATCCATGATGTCCTGGTGGATTGGAAAAGACATACGCCCAAGGAGAAAAAGGGGTACCTAGCGACGACATATCTACCTTACGTGGAAGGATGTACAGATAAAATCGGACGTCTTTTGAAGAAAAGAAATATCAACACAGTATTCAGCACTGTGAAAAAAGTGGCGGCAGCTTTTCCGAAGACCTGCAACAACGACCATTTCCAGGGCCCCGGTGTGTACAGTATCCCCTGCTCATGTGGAAAGGTTTATATAGGACAGACAGGAAGGCACATCAACACAAGGTTAAAGGAACACAAGAGTCACCTCAAAAATAACAACTGGGAAAAATCGGCAGTAGCAGAGCAGAGAGCGGACACGGGACACACGGGAGAGCTAAGTGGAGCCAGCATGCTAGTAAGAGAGAGAAAATTTTGGCCCGACTATACAGAGAAGCTATAGAAATTCACAAAAATCCGAACAATTTCAACAGGGACGGCGGCGTGGATCTGCCCGGTATTTGGAAACGATTCATCCGTGAAAGCAATCCACCGGAACATCATGGATCAGTGACCAACCCACCAGGACATCATGGATCAGTAACCACCACACCGGAACATCATGGATCAGTGACCACCCCTGATATAAATAGTGCGATGACCAGTAGATCTCCAGTTTCAGAGTAACTTCTGAAGAAGAGAGCGATATGTCTCTCGAAACGTCAAGTGTTCTAAACCGACGACGTGACAACCAGCCCGGAAATCACCTGACCAATAGAAAAAATGTTGCATAAAAAAGAAACAAAATTGATTAGACGTATTACGAGTAAATAAATTTTGTTAACTAGAGTCATGGAAGATTATCAGTTCCTGTTTCTTATTACATATTTTATATATTTAACTTACATGATTTTTACTGTGCAGTTTGATTTTGACCATCACCTATATTTGTGTCCAAAAGTAGTAGAAAGTGACTATTTCACAGTACTTAAATGAGTACGGAAGATTAAGGTTGCAGGAGACTATATTCCATGGGCGTACCACTTGAGAAAAGTTCGAAGAGCACAAAATTATGAAAAATAAGTGTGCCTCTCCGAAATTATTGTAGAATTCCGTCCGTTTGGCCAATGGCTCACCACAACCCACTTGCACCTACCTAATTCACTATACATACACTCTATACACTACTGGTTATTTGCACTATCACTACAAGAGTTACATATTAACAGTTATTAGTTGATAACATTTTTGTACCTTAATATAAAAACATTAGAGAAAATTCAAATAAATCATGTAATTGTTTCTGAAGAACTGTGTAAACTGCGTACTGAGTCATTACCTGGTTCCAATTTAATCAACCCACTATTTTTGTAAAAATGTGCATATAGTATAGATGGCCCACTTTGCAGAATTATGTTCAAAATTTGCAGACTGGGAAATTGCCAGCAGACTGGAAACTATCTAGTATGAGCCCTATTTCCAAAAAAGGTGATAAACTGCCAAGCACTAACTATCGCCCAATTAGCTTAACTTCTGTTCCGTGTAAAGTATTGCAGAGAATTTTTTGCAAGGACCTTATCGCATTTTTAATTAACAATGGTATACTGCAGCATCAACATAGTTTTCTGCCGGGCCAATCAGTTCTTATCAATTTACTTGAAGTTATTAATTATATCGATAATGTCGCATTATTGATTATTATAAACTTGAACATTGTAGTGTGCGTGGTAAACTGTTAAACTGGGTAAAATCGTTTTTGGAAGACCGTGAATTTATAGTTCCTAACGCTGACAATTTTTTGCGAAGATACAAGTATTGAGTGGTGTTGCACAAGGTTCGGTTCTTGGACCAAATCTGTTCTCAGTATATATTTCTGATCTAACATATGCAGATGATCTTAAACTATTCACCTACAAGATGATTTAGATATTATTAGCAATTGGTGTTCCGAATGGTGTATACACCTAGTCCTTCTAAGTACCTACTGCTTACTCCATATGTCACTAGAATTAAACCTAAGATTGTATACAATGTTATTAAAAAGGAACCATAAATTCACTAAATACTGGAATTGATACTTTTTTTAAAAAGTCCGCGATTAACGACACTTAGATACGATGGAGAGGGCAGTGAGACAGAATAGCTTAGCATGCTTACAGAATATATAAGGATGAACAAAAATATACAACAGGCAGGCGGAAAATCATACATCTTAAGTAAGCGAAATCTGATTCTCTAAAAGCGTTTTTTTTACATGAACAGTGAAAGTCTGTTTGCTCATTTTTTAAAATATTATCATTACTTTTATTCCATAAATTAATTAAATTGAACGAAAAAGATTTTTGAAAGGCTGCAGTTCTGTGTTGTGGAACCCTAAAATATAAATATGCCGAGCGTTACGGTGGTGCGGAGCTAATAAAATATATTGTTTAATGTAATGAGGTTCATCGGTTTCAAAAACTTTGTATAATAGGTTAGGTATATGCATGAAGTAAGCGGCTATTTTTCATATTTAAAATGGAATGTTCATTTAGATGTGGTGTAATATGATGTCAGGATGGAATGCTGTAGTAAAACCGCATGCAGGCATTCTGCACTTTCTGAATGAGACGCGAAGATTTTGAGTTGATGTAGTTGTTATATACCACTTCTCCATAAAATAAAATGGATAATACCAAACTTTGGCATAGACGATATTTAATATCCAGTGACATACAATGTTTGTAACAGTATAAAATTTTGAGACGACCAAAAGCAATTTTTATTTTATTCGCTATATGACCCTGAAACGTTAATCCCGAATCAATCATGACACCCAAATTTTTTACCTCGTTAACTATAGGAATTATTTCATTATTTATACTAATCGATAAATTACCTAATTTGGAGCTATTTTTTTTTGTACCAACAAGGAGTGCAAAAAACTTTGAAGCATTAATTTTTAGACCGTGATTTAGAGAATAATTATATAAACTTTGTAAATCTGAAATAATATTTTGTTTGGCAATGTCTGAATTATTTGGAGAAACCGCTATGTATAACTAAGAGTCATCAGCATACTGTTGCAAGTTAAAAAATTCAATAGCTGTCCTCATATCTGCAACATAAATATAGAAGGCTCCATGAATGGATCCTTGAGGAACACCATTTTTTATTGGAATATACTGTGTTGTCATTATTTCAAAAATTGATGCATTCATAATGTAGAGTGAACTTTTATATGCCATACGCATTGTAGAACACATGTACTGTTAGTGGATCATTACACGACACTTTTCGTTGATGTAGTGGATACAATGATGAGTGGTTTTCACGGGTTGTGCTGTTATTTGATCTATAGTAGTTGATATACCGTGACCTAGGTAACTGATAGATGTGAATAACACAATTAAACTGCACATTCCTGACCTTAGCTGGGATTTCTATGACTTGGCCTCGTTGTTTTCAGGCTAGTCTCTGTAGAGCGGACCAGCTATCACTACTCCTGAATCCATCTATATGTTGATTTCGTTTATTGTTGTTGGTATTACGGCTGCTATGGTCGGAATCTCTCCTTATATAACGATACTATTCTGAAATGTCACGTAGTCGCCTCTGCAATTGTTCGCATCCTGGGTTTTTGATACCATATTTCTGTGACAAAGTATTCATAATGTTTTAATAAGGTAGCAAAACGTGCTGGACTTTCGCTTAAAAAAGGATACTGACAAAGCAGACACATTTTTTGTGCCAACTTACTGCTTGTTCCTCCAAAGGTAAATAATACAGCTACATTTTTTTCATGACATTAAAGGCCTTAAGGGACTTTTGATAATTATAACTCTAACACCCACATTCAAACACGAATTAGAGTCAATTAAAAAAAACTGACGTAATAACTTTATTTCAGCCCTGATATAAGCCATAAGTGAACTTTGCCTTTCCAAAGCACATAAGATAGGAGGCAAGTGTTTGTAAGTGAACAGCATATATATGATTGATTCCTAAATTTCTCTCTTTCTCTTTTTATACTGGATGTTATAAAATAATTGAAATAGCCTACAGTCACTATTTTAAATATGACAAAGTGGAAAATTGGCAGCACTTGATCCAACCAACGCACACGATATTGTTTCTGCAAGTGCGCGCTTTCGAAATAACCCGAAATGGTATTTTTGGCAGTACGACGGTAGAATTAATGACATATTTACCGATAAAACTTCAATAATTTCAAAAACAATCTAGCTTGTCATGTAAGTACAGGGTGAACCTTTTCGTCATATAGATGAATCTAGTGAAAGTCATTTTTAAAAATTTCAAATATTTGCGGAGATATCATTTTTTTAAATACCCACATTTGGAGGACCGCTGGCCAGATAGACCACTGACGTAACCTAATAGGATAAGGCCTGCTTCAGAGAACAATGTAGTGCTGCTGGCAACATCCCCACCACCAGTTTAATTTCAGTGAAATAATAAAGACTTTATAAAGTTAATTTTGTTTTTGTTGCTTATGTTATGTACAAATGTTGCTTCTCTGGATAGCTGAAGTTGGAAATTTTGAACTTCACTCGACTCCAACAACGAATATAATTAATTTCATTGGTTGAAAGCCACTTGACTTAGTGTTGCTTCTTAAGTATATGATCTAGGATGTTGCTGGCAACACTACGTCGTTCTCTGAAGCTGGCTTACTGAGGACGAGGTCGCCATATCATCTGTAAGATAAATAACTAATGTTTTACCGTAAATTAAATTTTTGCCGTTGTTTCTTATTTAAAAACACTTGCTTTTAGCAATAAGTAAAGTATAATTATCATAAACGATTAAAATATAAGTTTCCGCAAGTTCGATACTTTCAACTCAAGAGTTTAGGAAGTTTCTTTGCTCAATTATTCCAAATATTATCCATAAACGTGCATAAAAGATCACCTTACACTTACCGAAAAACTAACTATTTAATATAATAATAGTAATAATAATATCTCTACCCCTCATTCTAATCATAGGGATTAGCCCAGAAGTCGGAGACTTGTGCGGGAGAGGGGGCGGCAACGATGTTGGTAGGCCCTAACCACTATTCAGTACACGAATGAGGGAAATCTAGAAAACCTCATTAATTAGGGGGGTAGTCAAATATCAACCGGTATCAATCTCTCACATTGACCCAAGCTAACATTATTCCACCCTACCATACCCGCAGAGAGGATTCCAATCCTCTCCAAGAATATAGCTTATATACGGTTTACCGGCAGCTGGGTGCAAACCCTCTCCGATCCAGTCACCTCGATTCAAGTACTGACGCTTTAAACCGCGCGACCACTGACCGACTAACTATTTAAACAGTTATCCATATTTATTTCACAAGTTAATACCATTGTACGCTGAAAGATTATTACAAATTATCCCCTTAAATTATTTTATGAAGAATAACAAATAACTATGATTTTCACAAAACATCTTAGAGTTAATTTTTGCCACGTAACCTCAAATAACGTGTCAGTGCAAACCATTTCGTACTTCGTAGCTTCATAGCGGGTGGAACAGATTTTAAAAATAAACACAAAACATGGAATAACAAAATAACTAGCTTGATGTATGTGTTCAACATCACGAGAAGGCAAAGTAAAAATATTTAAAAGCAGTCAATCGCTATCGTATACAAAAAAGAAACTGCTGTCGAAGGCACAGATAACAGGTAGGTGTCACGATCAATAGGCGAATAGGCCCCAGCCCCATCCTCTAGGATTGACAGATGTTATGTTGCTACCGGTGCACTAGTATCGTCCAGGGCAAAGGAATAGGCTGTGGGAAAGGCAAGTAAAAAGAAAAAATGTAATATTTGTGGAAAAACATTTGATAATTTCAATACACGTAAATTGAAAGTTAATATGAGATACTTTTGCATTTTCTGAAACTGAGCTAAGCTAAGCTAATGGTTTCTTTAAGTAATGCACTGTTGATGCATCTGTTTTAAGAGTTGCGGCACTAACGTGTTTATATTGTTTTTTGTGCAGCGTTTTGCGTATTTAATATTTTTCGTGAAATACAGGGTGATTAAATAAAATATGGCGCATTATTCAAACAGTGAAAAGGTTGACATACTAAAAGCATATTTGTTAAGTAGTAATGATCAGTGATAGTGATAATAATAACGTATTGTGATATATTAGTTGAAGTGTAGAAAAAATGGATAATAACTAAATTCTAGATTGAACTATGTTTGTGAGTGGAGAATCTGGTTTATATTTTCAATTTATTGATGAGGTATGGGAATGGCAAAGGAGAGGAGATGGCAGTTAAAATTTTAATAAATTAACATATTTCAATCATTCTTTGACGTGTCTAAAAATTCTAGTTAACATTATTGAAGCCTATTCGAAGACATTAGTGAAACACTGGAAAAGTTGTGGAATTCTCACCCACCACGACTGTTAAAAATATTAGGAACCGAGTCGGATCAGCGGTCCTCAGCAAGTTTTCGATTGAAAACTTTATTTAAAATTTGACTCCTGTTATTTATTTACCCCTACAGATCACATCCTAAAAGGAAGGATTTCTTAAATTTGCATCGGCATCTTCGTGGAAGTTTATGGATCAGAAGTTCGAAATTTGCGGACTACATAGAAAATTAAGCTCTTGACAAAAGGAACAAATTTTAGCACTGGTGGAAGAAGAACCAAGCACAAGTACAAAGATTGTTTCTCGACAAATAGAAAATTGTACAAAAATGGATGTTCATCGGACTTTAAAAACCCAACTTCTGCACCCGTATCACATCCAACCCGTACAAAATATTCCTCCCCAAGATTTTGCTTCTAGGATGCAATTTAGTCGTTGGTTTACAAGAAATTGATTGACAAACATGCATAACAGCCACGTATGGACGGATTTGAATCCCCATGCAACCATTGTAGCACACCATCAATTTACATTCAGGGTTAATGTCTGGGTCCCCTTTTCATACCAAATAATTTAAATTCAGCATCATTTTTAAATTTTCTACAAAATGAATTCCGAGATGTTTTACATGATTTATCTGTTATCGTACGTGACGGTATGTGGATGCAGCTTGACGGTGCTCCACCCGATTATATTAGAAAAATACGGCAGTATTTAAATACCTATTTATTTCTCAATCGTTGGATTGGTCGAGGATAAGACGCACTTATTCAATGGCCACCACTATCTCCTGACCTTAATCCATTGTTTTTTTTTTCTCGAGTTATATGAAAGATATGGTTTATGCTGCAGAAATAAACGACATTAACCATCTCAGAGAAAGAATAGTAATGGCAGCTGATGAACTTACGCAAAAGGAAAATATCTTTCAAAAGATAAAGTTTTCACTACTTAAATCGGTACATATATATGTTAATGAGGAGGGTGGGCAAGTAGAACGTTTGCTAAATTAGTAGTAATTAATGAATTATTTTATTTAATATTATTTAGGTAAAAAGTTATTATGTTGATCGCTTATTATTACTATTACTAAATGAAACTTTTTTTGGTTGAAAAGAGAACTGTATTACAGATTTTAATACCATATTATTTTTTCAATTCATAGGTATTCCTCATTTTATAACATCTAGAATTATTCATTTTGTTTCAAATAGCAAATATTCATTCAGTAAGTATTACGATTTGCTAAATTGCCAAGGTATTGTAATGATAGGTATATTCACAAAATTTCAGTTTCACTTGAAAATGATAGTGAATTATAGATTTATATGGGCACACAAATTGTCGTTTTTCTCCAGAACAGAGCATTTAAATAAAAAAATTCACAAGAGATAAAATGATCAGAAGAAAATTGTACGTTTGATATTTTAATTTAGAAAAAGCTGCAGAGGCGTACTTAGAAATAATTGGAGGGGATAAAGGGTACTGCATCCCACAGTTACCTCCATTCGCCGTTCGATTTTTTTCACCAAAATTACATGATAAGTATGCCGGAATAAGATAAAAGTACTTGCAAAATTTCAAGTCTGTATCTTACAAAACAATGGAATTATTAACAAAAATAGTTTTTTAAAATGCAACTTTAATGTCGAAACAGGGACGTTCAAATAAAAAATGGAATAAGGAAAGTCGCATTATTTTTGTCCAAAGAATATGTGGTTAATGGTATGGCCTTATATTTTGGGACAACCTGTATACAATTGATATATTATTTGACACAAAATTTCTATTTTTCAAAGTTGGATTATAATTTTTGGCGGCCGTGTAGGTATGTTTCTTATTTTCAGATGTAGCATTTCCTTATTATTGCTGTACACATTTAAATTATAAGTGTTCCACTGTTCAACATTTTTTACATGGTCAAATTTTTTTTAAATAATGCAATTCGTGTAGCTTTTTCAGTTATACCGGAAGCCGTCATCTGGTTACTTATTTTGAATAGAGCACCCTATTTATTTTCGTATATTTAGATTGTAGACGTAAGTTGAAGAATTTTATCAAACTTCTTTATATCTATCTATAACGGTCTTCGGAATATTTCAATTATGTACATAAAAAAAGTTGCTCTTCGATAGCGTAATTCAATATGAACTATTTTTTACATCATGCAAACTGAATTATTGTTATTTAAAAGAGAGATAGTGGGTGTCTATCATTTGATACAAATATTTTAACAACTGTTGAATTTTGCATACGGTGGGGAAAATTAACTTAAGTCTGAACCGTCAAAACTTGGTTTTTCTAAAAAATTGTTGTCGAATGTTATACAATCTATACGTATTACATTTCCCCATACATATATTCTTTATTTTTCTATTATTAACGGTTTTTGTGATAAGTAATTAACATGATCTAATTTCCTGCGAAGAAGGCTGTGAAATTGGTAGCAAACTTAAAATCAAAACAACCAATATGTCATAAGTCATCACTTGCATGGTTGTTTTGTTCTTAAGTTTGCTAGTAATTTCACAGCCTTTTTCACAATAAATTGGATTATTTTAATTATTTCACAAAAACCGTCAATAACAGAAAACTTAAAAGAGGTTTAGATAAGATGTTTATAGATAGAGGGTAAAATTATACAACAGTTCTTGATTGAATATACAGGGTGTTGCATTTAAAATAAACAAGGTAGGATTGACTTCCGGTATAACTGGAAGTGACAGAAACGTGAAAATATTATTAAAAGGTAGGCACTACTGACGTTGGTAATTAATCGAATTTTCAGAATCACTCTGTGTATTTTTTTCCATATATCGACAGAGGCCGTTCGTGGTGGGATACATTGTACAGTATAGAGTAGGTATTTTTAGTTCACCTCAACGGAAATATCGGAACTCGTGGGATGTTCCTTTTGTTGTTGTTCCGTGTATTATTATGTCAGAAATAAATGTGGTTTCTCGTACGTTTTGCCATTCGAGCATTATCTCATTGGACAGCAAGTACATTTTGCTAACGTTTTCTATTCGCATTCTGACACTGATTCCATTACTTTCAGATGTTTACACCGTTTGCTCATTGATTTCCTGTTGCGCTTGTAACCTGATGTACTATAGGGATATTCCTGGAATAGAATAGAACAAAGACATGCAAAGCTACTATGGATTGGTTAAAATGCCTGCTACTGATTAAATCTAGGATCCAACAGGATAATTCTGTTAAGATGTATCTAATAAGTAATTTAAAGTAACATATATAGTATGATTTACAAAACAATGCACAATGTGATTTTTATCAGGATCTTTCACGGCATATAGAGGACCAAGTGATATGTAAATTAGAAAGTTGCTATACAGAGTATTTCAGATACAGATAATTTATTGAAAATATTTTTAAGTTACTACTACGTATCAAAAGTATTTATCAAGTTCCGTATTTCAAATGAAACACCATATATATTATTACATTATTAAAACAATATAGTTAATGAGGTTTGTATAAGAATATCTATAGGTGCTTTTCATATTACATTTAAGCATCTAATTCTATCATCAAAGAAGCGTAATGAGTAGTAGTACCTACTAGTGATAGATGGCTTCAAGGAGCCGATTATTATCAACGTAGCCATTCAAATGGCAGGAACGGTGAAGTTTTTAGGGGTTACTCTGGATGATAAACTAATCTGGGTGTCCCATATTGACCGGCAATTGCAAAAAGTCGGTGCATCCTTTTGGATTTGCAGGAGACTCTTTGGGAAAATGTGAGGGCTAAATCCAAAAGCTACTGCAGTGGTCAGGCCCTATTTCACTTACGCTGCTGTGGTATAGGCCTGCAGTTCGACGGGTCACTATTATTCAGCGCTTAAACAAATTTCAGCGATTTGCGTGTGTCTGTGGGACAGGGGTGTTAAGCACAGTTCCGACAGAAGTCCTTGGGGCTCTCCTGTCTCTACCAAAACTGCATATTGTGGTGTCGAGGCGAGAAGGTCATCTTATCGGCTAACAGTGGGGGATGTGGAAAGGTAAAAATCACGATAGGGGTCACACCGTGATCTATAAGGACAGCGACAAGATATAATTAACATTTATAATTTTTCCTACGATCATACGGAAAAGTAATGTTTCACGCTCTTTTTCGTAATGAAAGTAGCACTTTTTTGCGCTAGTGCGGTAAAGTGCACTTTTACTCACGATTTTTGTACATTATATAGTAGCCCTATCGCAATGCTTGTGTTCTACGTAATACAGTGGATGCAAACAATATTAAGCGAAAAAGTTTGCGCTAGATTTTTCTCAATTTGCTTATGAGTACAGCTCGATGCAGCTCACCATCTAACAGTAAATGGCTGCTGCAACACTGAATTACGCTGAACACAAGTAATCACCGATAAAAATTTGTCATTTACGTAACACGTACAGTTTTGATTGTTAATGTTTTTTGACATAAGCTTTCAACTTTTCAATGAGTTCAGTCTGATTTATTTTTCATTTCTCTTCGTCATAAACTACCTAAAATGAGTGAGGAGTGTCTCAATGATGTTCCAACATAGATATTTGAGGCCACTAATGAAGCAAGTAACGCATTAGTTCCTACAAAATCAAGAATTTGCTATGAAAACAAGCTTGCTGCCAATGGCGCATGGAGAAGAATACTACATCTTTAAAAGAATAGGTATTTTTGGTCTATTTTCACGATATTGCAATACTCTCCGTCACTTCTGATTGAAGTATTCGCCACGAAGAACTAGCAAATAATATGACGATCCACGATATAGAAGACAAAGAGCATGAACATGAAAACTTGAATGAATAACGCAGAAACAAATATGTCGATATCTATCGAAGTTATGCTATTTTGTGTACCAGAGATACCCCTCACAATCGGGTATTCTCATTCTATGAAGAAGGTAAGGTACTAACCAATGTGTGGGTGTCAACAGCTTTGGAAAGAGCCATCTAACATTGCTGGTTACTTAGGCCTCCCAAACTCTACAGGACATTGTTATCAGCGCTCTTTTGTCACATTATTAGCCAATTCCGAATCCAATATTACAAACAAAAAACGGCATGCTGGGTGGAAGTAAACAGCGGTAGCTGAATCACACATGAGTGGATGAGGATTGTTTGGATAACAAATAGATAATATCCAACAGTATTCTTAAAGCATCAGCTCACCAATCAGAACTTCAAGAGAACCGTGCTAGCGCAAGTGTACATCAACAGTAACAGTATGTTTCATGACTGACAAACAGCATCTAGCAGCTATTCAACACTGAAGTTGCAAGCTAATCCTCTAAAACTTTGGCAACAATGAATTCCACGACTGAAGAACATTCTCAAGCCGTTATTGCCTCAATACTGAATTTAAAAAATGTCGCAAATTGTACATTTAATTCCAATGTTTTTCATTAACAGATTCTATTAGTTTAAATATGTAACTATTTAATAATTAGGTACTTGTTAGTATTATAAATTGGCAATTAAAATAAACTATTTCACTTGATTAGAATCGTCATAATCGTAGGAAAATTATTGTACTTAACACGTGCGGGAAGCGTCTTTTCCGCACTCGATTGCTGTCCGAACTCCGCTTCGCGTAATTGGGCTAACTGCAATCACTTGTTAGGTAAATAACTATATATATATATAAAGCTGTTTACAGGCCTTTTAGGCCCAGAGCTGTGTTATTCTCCTCCACTCCATTCTGTCCTTCGCCTTTCTTTTCCAATCCGTTACATTTTTCTCCCTTAGATCTATTGCCACTGCCTCTCTCCGTAAATAACGATTCATCAAATATTTTTGTCTGTAAATATGTAAACCTATATGCCGTTTGAATCAAAAATGAATATTGTGTACACCTCGACTGTGAAATATTTTAATCTCAAAATTTCGGTGATTAAAATAGCGTTTACGACCTAGCTATACAAATAACTATCACTTCACGCACCTGAAATATGATGTGAAAGGGTCATAGTTTCTTACAACAACAGCAAAAATCAGTGGAAAAATATTGGTTTAAAGTAAATGCTTAAGTAAATAGGGTGTATAGAGCATATCGCTGTCAATTTCAGGTACACTAGAGAAGCAAATTAGATTCCAGTGTTAAATTTGCAATTATGGCCTGACGCCGCTTGGCATGCCAAAAGCAAAATATAGTTACTGTATGTCAAGAAACAATGTTATCTGCACGCCGACATGAGCGACCTATGTTAAATAACCCACGGCACAACAAAAACAGGAGTTTAATTAAGGCAGACCTATGCAACCTTTTCCCTGCGGTTTGTAAATATTAAACAAAGTAGCGTCAATTAATGAAAGCGCAGTTTGTTTGTTTAATATTGCTTTTGTTGTTCTGAAAGGAAAATGAAAGGTTAAAAGTGTGTGGATAATGATAATACAGGGTTTTAATTTTGAAACAGGTACTAATTACGGTAACAATGAAGTTTTGATTTTAAATGAACTTTATATTTTGTTAATTTTTTAATTCATATTCATATTCAATAATAATAATAATCTAATTTTAGTGTCTAGTATCTCCAGCATAGTGATGACCCATTCTTTCTGACAGCCTGTATATCACTTATCTTGTATGGTTTAATTTAATGATCTTTTGATCTGTTCTACAGGCGAAATAAACAAAGTTTTGGTTTTCTGTATTTAATTAGGACGCCAATTTGCGGTTGAAATAAAAATATACAATATTGTAAGTTTAAAAATAGAAATAAATGTAACTCCTGAAAAGCAACAATAATTGTAAACATTTTAAGTGAGCTTGAGACTTACTCTCAAAAAGGGCGGTTCTATTTAGGTGTAATTTTAAAAATAACTTCAACAATTAAAAATTTAAAACATAGTATAAACTGCTCCACACATTTAAAAAACAAGGTATTTAAAGAAACCTTTTGAAAAATTAAACCTTTTTTATTATTATTTCATTATTATTATTTGAATAGATAAAATATATGATATAAAAAATATATAGAATATACGTTAGAACAGTAGATAATACACACGTTTTTAGTAGTGTAGTGTTATAGTGCATTTTGTCGAATACTTATTCCTTCTATCCTATTCCTTTTTCCCTCTTCGACAAGGGGAGTCACATGGATCAGATTTGTTTTTCAATTTTTTAATATTTGTTTGCTTTGCATATTTAATAGATGCAGTCCATTTCAAGGGCCTTTTAGGCCTCAACAACATTTTTTTTTTTAATTTAACTAAATTTTGTATAACCAAAGAAAGTACCTAAGGAAAATTGATCCCTATTTTAATTAACAAATTTTAGTTAATACATACGAATAAACTATATGACTATAATTTAAGTTGAACCTTTTCTGTTTTAGGAAATTTCAAAATTTGTGCACTTGTGGATTTAAGATGTGTTTAATGTTTTTGGAGGTTCAATATAAAAGTTTTATAATTTTTATTCTCTTACAAGTTTTCTTATTTTTGTAAACGTAGAAATTTATTGTCATCACTATAATAGATACTGTTGCTTGTATATCTTATTGATCAGGGGATTATTTACTGGAACTTGTGAGGAGTGTTGTCAAATATCAATTTCTTAATGACATTTGTAGACCATAAAATATAATTTAATACAATTTGGTGGTTGTTTTTTACTTTTTGGTAACTAATTTTGTGTTTTTTGCTATAGTTTATGATACTGGAAATAAATATTAAGCCTTTATCATTTTCTTTCCTGGATTTATGCTATTTCTCTTTTGGATTTATGCTATTTAATTATTTATAACATTTTTCTCTAATTATATACTAGCTATTTATGTTGCGAAAAGAATATGTTTTAAGCACGGGACGAAAAAATGTCCAACGAGGCAAAAGTCGAATTGGACAATACATCGACTGATTAAAACACATCAATTCCGCAACGAATTTCATATAAATCTTTTTGTGAAAGCGGAGAATTTGATGTCTTTATGCTTTTATTTGTATTTTTAAACATTTTGAAAAGTGGGCAGGCAATTTGCTTCTAAGGCATCGTTTAATGTTAAGGTTCTGTGAAGTTCAAGTCGAGCCTTTGGATATTGAACAAGCTGCTGAAGCTGCACTATTCACATTAGTGCCCGAAATATCGCATAATTTATCCTATTTTAACTCCTACAACAACTTTGAAACCTGGACCAAAGGAAAACGTATTGAAAATTTTAACAGAAAAGATAGTACCTGCTTATTTCGTAAATCTGTCCAGTACGTTAAACCCGTCAACATTGTAGAGTAAACAATCGATGCTCTGCACCATGGTTTACTTGAACGGAAACGTAGATATTAGCAAATTTACAAAACTACTTGCATTTTTTTTTCAACAACAATTTTTGACAGTAGATGCCATAAAATATTGTCGTTCATTTGTTAGTATCAAAATTCCGACCACAAGAACTCATGCTCCAAGAATGTTTACGATTACTGAAGGATCAATAGCAGGTATTCATTTTTTAGATATACTTCGTACGCAAAACTTCGTCCACTCAGTACAACACCTCAGTGATGTTTTTTGACATATCGATGTAATAAATGATGTACTCTGTCAATACAGTTGGAGGTATGCCAAAAAAGATAGCAATTCCTTGGACTATCCAACACCAATTAATGCACTGACTATTGCTTCCGGCGCAGCTCTGCAACAATGTTGGCAGATTGTGGAGCGGACATAACATATTTAAAGCGACATTGGCGATCAAGTTCAGTTGCCGAAGGTTATATCGAAAGTTCCATTGAACAGAAAAACGAAACAGCAAAAAGAATCAAGTCAGAAAGATACACAAAAGAAGTTAAAAGTTCACGCAGAAGCAGAAGCTAAAAGTATTGCCATTACTATCAATTTATTCATTTCGACTACTAACTAGTACTAGTTAGAGAAGAGAAGCTGGATGCTTCTAGTATTCTACTATAACAATTTACATAATTGTACCTTCAACACTTATAATAAATAGATATTTTCATTGTTTTTAATGTTTCATTTTTGCTTTTAGGCACTAGTGCCTAAAAGAGTGTCATTTCGAAATTCTAATCAATATCAAAATTTACCAATTTTGCAACGTTTTTACAAAACGTATTATTAAATGAGCAAATATAATAATGGTTGTAATTCACGAGGGAAAAATTAAAATATTAATATTGATAACTAATTCAAAGAAAATGAATTTAAAATAATGATGGGACCAGCGAAGAACTGACCTGGCGCAGGAACTTCGCAGTTGAGTTAGTCTTGGATACTACCTTCGAAAGTATTCTTGAAACGGATATGCGTCACCATTGAGTGGGTACTTTTGTTATTTTATACGTACTTCCTGCTTCCAGAATTTTCCATTCCTACTACTAGATTTTGACAATTTTATCGATTGATATTATAATTTTACAATGTTTTTACATATACTGTATTATGTTGCAAGAACAAATTGCTCTATTGGAAAATTTGTACCTCAAAAATCACCTTTTTCTAAATATTTCTAAATGTAAAATAATATCATTTTGCCGTAAATCAAATGTTTTGCAATATCCGTACACAATCGATAATGTTACTTTAGAAAGAACAAATAATATAAGAGACTTAGGAGTTTACTTTGATCATCAATTGACATTCAATCAACATATCACAAAGTTTTGTTATACGTAATAGCAACAATTTCACAGATGTGTCTGCATTGTCAACTATGTATTTTAGTTGAATTAGAACTAAATTGGAATATGCCTCTTTAATATGGAATCCTATATATCTGCAGTATTCTTCTGCTATTGAAAGAGTCCAAAAGAACTTTTTAAAATATTTAAGTTTTAGAACTAGTGGGGTATATCCCCAAAGAGGGTGCGATTATAATGATTTATTGAGTAGTTTTAATTTTATGTCCTTGGAGCGGCGTAGAAAACTAGCATCTGTTTTATTTTTATGTAAGTTATTACAGGGTAAAATTGACTGTCCTGTTTTGTTATCGCAAATTGATATATTAGTTCCTAGACTTGCAACCAGACAAAATAATATATTTTACTGTAAAAGAGCTCAAACAAATTTATTGTCAAAAGCACCAATAAATGTAATGTGCGCTAAAGCAAATGTAATTGCTTCCGTTTGTGATTTTTTCTGTTGCAGTGTTGTTGAGTTAAAACGTAAATGTAAAGAATATCTATAATTATCTTTCTAATTCTGTTAAACTTAATATGTATCTGTCATAGTTGTATTTGGTACACTTTGTATATAATCACTTAACTGAAAGTATTAATTTATTTTGTATAATTGCTCTGTAAATGGGTAATAAATGCATTTATTATTATTATTATTATATAATTTCTTAAAAATAAATTAAAGTTTACAAATCCTCAAAAGCTCACCTTATGCTCTTAAAATTATTTAATTTAATTTTATTATTATTTTAAGCAATATTTTCCACTTTTTCTTTAATAAATTGTAATTTAATTAATGTCCTGTAATTATTTATATGAAATATTGGACACGCCATTTTCTTTTCAATTTTATGTCAAATATGTTCATTGTTTTTATTTGATTTTATCTCAATTTTTAATTATAATCTTTTGATTACATCATTTGTAAAAAAAATTACATAATAATTCAATATTTTAGTACATGAAATTAATATTATTATATTTTCTCATTATTATTTTAAATAAAGTTTCTTTGAATTAATTTTATTTAGTCTCTGTCTCAAACTAAAGTTTTATTTTATTCCTCTCATGGACATGGAAAACGTTCTTTTTATTTCAATATACAGGGTGTTAAACTTAACACATTTCAAGTTAAGTTTTCACTTATAATACCACTAGAGCTTCAATTATTACTGGAAATTTTTTCGAGCACACGAATTTTCTAAAAAATATTCGTGTGCAAGAAAAAATTTACAGTTTTTAATTGAAGCTAGAGTGGTATTCGGTAAGAAAATTTAACAATGATGTGTTAAAAAATATCGACAAAAATATTAAGATAATAAAATTTTTTGATTGTTTTGAGACAGTAGGCTTTGTATGTTAATACAAAAAGGATAACAAATGTCATTTTATATGCACGGTGTCAAAGTGAAAAGTTTAGTGTTTTTACGAAAATGTCCCGTTTTGGAGAAGAAAACCAGGACATAATAAAAAAGAAATACAACTAACCGACTTTAGTTAAGCGAAATAATAAAAATAAGTCAATAGTAGATCAATCTCTCAGTTTTCCACATACTCATTTTACTAGAGTAGGTAGAAATATATTTTCATACAAAGAATCTCAAGCACTATGCAATATCAATAAAATTCATATGCATATATTATTAAGTTAAATTAAATATAAGTAACGAACTTTAGTTACATAATATAGTAAAAAATAAGTTGATAGTAGTTTAATCTTTTAGTTTTCTACAAATTTAGTATACTAAAGTTGGTAAAAATATATTTTCTTAAAAAAACTTGAAGCTGTAAATAACATCAAAGTAACTCACATACATATAACATTAGGTTAAATAAAATACAACTAACCGACTTTAGTTAAGCAAAACAATAAAAATAAGTCGATAGTAGATCAATCTCTCAGTTTTCCACATACTCATTTTACTAAAGTTGGTAGAAATATATTTTCTTACAAAGAACCTTAAGCACTATGTAATATCAATAAAATTCATATATATGTATATATTATTAAGAAGGCCATGGAATCCATGTCAAACAAGGTAATCGTGACTTTTGACGTTATTTGACCATTTTCTTTAAAATCGTTGTGTTGTACAATTGAAAAATGGAGCGGTTTGAGAAATACGTTTTATGCAAATTTTGCAAAAAAGTGAAATTAAAATGTATCATCGGAACCTAAAATTTTTAATGTATTTATTACAAGAATGCGGGCCAGAAATTTATTCGCCAAACTTGTTTGGGATTATTAAAAATCATTTGCTTCTGGTATGTAAGAAATAAGGAGCTCTTCGTGGATCACAGCAGAATAAGATTGTTTCAAAGTACTACATTTATTTTTTGAAACATAGCATTTTATAAATTTTAATGAATGTGTGCTTGTTTATTCCCCATTAAGAAAAAAAGACATGGCTGAGGAATTTCAGCAACATTTGGACGCTTTAATTAAAACTACTAAACGTACATACTTGTTAAATAATTATTTATAAATGATATGTACTTATTAAATTATTATAGACTAAATTTGTAGTTAAATATAAATGTCATTTTATTTATAAATGTCAAAAAATTTCCAGTGTAATTTCATGCTCCTTACCCCAAGGATGAGAAAAATTCCGGAAATTTTCTTAGTTGCTATAGTAACGCTACAAAATACAGGCCTTTAATTGGCTGAAAAATACTATTGTGAAATTTTCAATTTAATCCATGCGCTACTTTTAATTAACCCTGCATATAAAAAAATATATTACATATAGCAGTTTGTTATATCATGCTACACAGATGGGTCACAGGTAGGAGATGAGTTTTCTGGAGCAGGAATTTATCTGGAAAACCTGGACATCCGGCAGAGCTTTTCGCTGGGTACACACTCCACGGTTTTCCAGGCGGAGGTTTTTGCTATTTTGATGGTAGCAAGCAAGGAAGAAGTAAGGAATTGTGTGGAGGAGAAAATCTTCATCTGCTCGGACAGCCAGGCTGCACTCAGGGCTCTTAGCTATCCGGTGACTAGATCTAGTCTTGTCCAAGACTGTGGAGATGCCCTGGAGTCCCTGGCCAGACAGAGAGGTGGAGTTGGTCTGGGTTCCTGGCCATAAGGGAATCCCCGGTAATGAGACGGCTGACTTGCTGGCTCGTCTTGGATCTGGGGCACCGTGCCAGGGACCCGAACCCTTTTGGGAATTACGCGAGGCAGTATGAATAGTGCCCTTAATAAATGGGCCTATCAAACACTAGGAGGGAATTGGAGAAGGAATGGGGGATGTAGACAGGCCCATGACTTCTTCAATGAGCCTAATAAATCTAGGACGAAATGGCTGCTGAGCCTTAGTCGAAGGTCCCTGAACCAAATGGTGTGGGTCCTGACAGGCCACTGCAGACTCAGAAGGCATTTGATAGGCATAGAGGATAGTCCCTTATGTCCGGAATGCGGAGAGGGGGAGGAGACCCCTATCCATTTTCTAGGATACTGTGCGGCTCTTGGAAGACTAAGATATAGGATCTTTGGCACCGAGGAGCTGCAATGTGAAGAGATGTGGGGCCTACCATGGACCAGTATCCTGGCGTTCATTAGGACGTCGGGTAGGTTCAAGGAAGGCCGAGGGCGAATAGTGGAGGGGTGATGGGATGCCAGGGTAGGCAAAAAAGGCCCACGTGTGGCCTACTTGCCAGGCTAAGGCCGCCCGCACTTTACTACTTACTACTACTTGTTATTTCATTAATCATTCGTTTGCAACTGTCGCGACTGATCTTATGAAATGAAGAATAGTTAAATATAAAATTATTTATAGAATGTACGCAATATGCAATTAAAAAAATTAATTTATTTTATTGTTTAGTCTATAAAAAAATATTTTTGTTTAATAGTCCACGGGAACAATTTTATATCCTTCCTCATATAAAAAATAAATCCCAAAATGTCCGTCTAACTTTACTCAGAATTTCTAGATATTTTCTGCAAACTACTTCATATCCCTTTTTTATTGAACACAATACAGTTGAAAACTCTGGTGATAACTTAATAATTGCTTGAAGTACTTATTGTAAAACTTTCAAAGAAAATGTGTTATTTAATTTTCAGAAAACACACACTGTTTTTCTCGAAGTAGGAAATCGATTTTTTCTGAAAATACAATACAATAAAATATAATATATTTTTCTTGTACAGGAATATTTGGCTGTGGTTTATCTGCATTTCATTTAAGTTTGAAGTAAAATGAATTTATAAACAATAATTTTTGGAATATCTCAAGATATCAGAGATGAGAAATCAAAGATATTATGTTGAACATTCTAATCTATATCTTAATGTTGGCAATAGAGATTTTGCCCAAAAATGAGATTGATTTAGATACTTTGTCACTGTAGAAGCATTACTTACAACTTCAACTATATATTAATTATACGCATTTCTAAAGAAAATTATTTTACCATATTATGTCTATAACTTAATTGAAGAGATAAATCATAAAATTTAGTGGAGGGCTCATTTTAAGCTAAGAGAAAGCAAGTGTATCTAAATACCTTTTCACTTACGCCTACGTGGCTATAACAAAGTTTCTAAAAGTAAACTTTTTCGAAGTATTTCAGGAGTATAAACCGTGAACGTCGTTTCCGTACAGACTAATCTAGGGAGGATTTAAAACACATTATTCATTAAACGACGGTCCAGTTTTAAATGATTCCATAAATTTAATTGTGCTCACATTACTTTTAATCGTGAAATACAAAATTTTTACGTCTACACTTTTAAGAGTTTTCTATCTTCAATTGAGATATATTACCTGATGGTATATTTAAGCATAGCATTACATAGGTACATTTTCTCTCTATCGCAAGAAATGAAGAAAGCTAGGAAAATTTAATTTTCAGATATTTTAACATTGAAAAGTTTATTAGAACCCCTATGCAAATGTATGTAAACAGTAATAAGGAACTTCAAGACTCTCCCACCATTCTTTCGTATTACTATGCTGCTTGCTTTGTCTGGCAGCTAATATTGTTAAATTTCCATCTCAATTTCCTTAACTCTGAATCACGTAGGCGTTAGGCAGATATTACAGTTATTGGAAATCCCTTTAATACTGTTGAACAGTATTTAGTACGACTTTATTTAAATATTGCTTACCCTCATTTTGTCCACAAAAATATAGTTGATCAATAATTTGTCGGATGGGATTCCCTTATCCTTTTGTTTACTTCCCTCATTTTTTGCCAATTTAATGGTAAATCAGAAAAATAGTATTATTTAAAAGGTGGTAGCACTTTGTAGTTGCTGTGCATGATGGTGCCAAATAGTTCTACAAATAGTGATAACAATGTTTGGACTAATAAATATTATTTTTTATATATTTAGGTATTAACAATTTTGTGTGAAACTAACTACTTTGCGGAATAAAGGCCCGACCAGCGTTGAATTACACCCACAATATCTACACATTTATCCTTTATTATTAGTTTTTGTAACATTTTTTACTGTATTAGAAAGGTATTTTAAGCTAATATAAATCAAATCTCCTAGAATTCCTATCAATGAAGTCATATGTATGTTCTCTGATAATTATCAAAAAAAAATTATAATAAATATGGTTAAATTTACTAACCTGGTTTAATGAAAACACTCTATAAATATTTAAGTTCACTTTTGAAACTGTGGGAACTCGAAAATTCAACCACAATAGATGAGATCTGACCTATTGCTGCATTTTTAGGATTGCTTCTTCTGTAATATGAATGTAGCATAACTAGCGGCCTATATGAGATATCCAAAATATAATTAGACTAGCGTATTTGGTGTCCTTAAAAACCCCGTAATATGAAATAAAAAAAATATTTGCAGTTTGAACATTTTCGTAAAAATAATATAAAAATATGTCACTTTGTATCCGAAAAACAAGAGCAGATAGGTAGGTAAGCTTATAAGAAAAAAATCGATCGATTTTAACGTACTTACACCCCCTATATAACGAGGAGACGATGTCAAGATTCAATACTATTAATCCCTTTTAATAATCTTTGTCAAGATTATCATTTCTAATACGTTAATAGATATACCAAACAGTTGTTTGTATGTGTCATATAAACGCTGAATACTTTATAAATATACCCAGAAGAGTCTTATTTACAAAATCGTTGCAATTATAATTATTATTAAACAACAATTATTGAAATCATTCCCCTCTACTACGTTTATCTTTTGGCATTTGAGTTCACTTTTGCCCTGATTAGCGATAAGCTATAGATGACGTTTAGTAAACAAGTAAAATGGAAATAATTAGAGTAAACTAAGTATCATCCTGTTATTAGTCGCAACTCCCGAATGCTGGTCATAACTGATAAATCTATCAGAGAAGAAAAATGTAGAAAATTTAATTTCAAAGCAACTCCTTAGACTTGAGTTACTCATGCAAGTATATAGACACGATAAATCTTCAATTAAATGAAGTCATACATAAGAAAACTTATTAATGCTAGCATATATTTCTATCCAATATGGAACGTGTCAGGTTACTGAACGATATAAAGTTTCAGAATAGATAATTACTCTTTCACCTTTCCTTCTACGTTCGTAATTTATTATAAAACGCTTAATAAACCAGCTTCCTAATATGACTGAAACGTTGTACCTACACCTACACTGTTATCATGTAACCAAGCCGAGAATCGGAGAATGAAGAAAGGAATTTAATAAGAGCCACTTATACACGTCATCGTAAAGTGTGTCAGTCTAGTTTTACCTAAATGTATTCTGTGAAATTTACGCAGAGCATTAAATTTAAATTGCAATTTCACTTACGCCCTAAACAAGTTATATGATTTTTTACTTTATTGTAGTATATATTGTATTCATTGTATGTATTGTATTGTATATATATAGGTTTGTTTTATCAGCAGTTAAAACTGTTTGGAAACTATCATCAATGTCCGTCCAACTATTTATTGCGTCAAATTCAATAGTAACGCGTTCTCAACTTAACTGGTCGAATGTTTCTGACAGTTTCCAAACCGTTTTCAACTGCTGCAAAAACAAAACTTATATTGTATTCAAGCTTATTTAAATCAACTAATGAAATCATATGTATGTCCTTTGATACCATAAACTCCATAGAGAACGTTAAAATTAATATAATCAAACTTTCTAACGAAAAAAACATACTTTTCTCAATAATGCTAAATGATTTTCAAAAGTCAAGGCGCAGGGAACGCTTACAAATACAATTTTGCAAAAATAAAATCAAAAAGAGCAGTTCAAAAATTATTTAAAAATACACTTCCGCATGGCACTAGAACCTGGACTGATATAATCAGGGACCGGACAAAAAATTGAAAGAAATTTCCAAGGGAAGAGAAGTAAATTACATTTTACAACACCTATATTTATAGAGCAAAGTCAGCTTCTTTTGCCGCTATTATTAATTATTAATAGATTTTATTTGTGGTTTTAATTAGTAAAACGTTTGACATACCTAAAAATTTTGGGCCCGTTCTACCTAGTTTCTACAAACTAACACAAATGTTTCTGATTCTTTCCGTTTTGAACTTGTAAGTTATTGGCGGCAGCTATGATCCGTTTGCGTACATCATCAATAGTGTCCACTTCGGTGAAATATACTTAATTTTTTAAACATTCCCACAAAAATAAGACCAAATGATTTAAAGTCAAGAGATCATGGCGGCCATGGTACCGGTCCTCCTCGTCAAATCCCCTGGTATTAATGCTCGGACACGCTGTACATGGTACGGACATAATAGAGCCTCGTGTATGATACTCCACACTGCAACAATACGCTGTAGATGCCCTGGACCTCCATCTCTTCCACGATTCAGTTGCAAATGTCCACGTCATGCCTACATTTGCACTACACTTGCACTCATTGAACACCGTTGTAAAAGTAGCTGCATTTGGCACATGTTTGCTGGGAAATCATTCTGTTAAAGCATTTCACCACTAAAACGATATCCATCAACTGCAAATTGCTATAAACGTGAAAAACTAATGTCTAACGCCTGGCTAGAGACTAGCCCAGCAATATAAAGGTTAAAGCTACTAGAACTTCAATAATTCTCTTCTCGGAAATTACAACAATCTTTTTTACGATATTGACTTCATTTTTCATGACACATCTATTACCAATTTTTTTTAGATAAATTCTGAATCACCCTGCATACAAATCACTGATAAAGTAACCGCAATTTTATTTACAACGGCCCTTGGAGCACTTGAAGTTATACATCTCTGGTTTAGAAAAATACAAATTAAATAATTATTTGTTATGCTATACATTTTTATACATTTTTTATTAAAACTAATAATACGTTTATTATTGAAAAATATATCTTTGATATATGCTTAAAGTTAAGGTTTCAAAGACAGCCGAAATCGTGAATAAATCTAATATCGACAGCAAACAACCTGAAGCTGAAAACACGATTAACGTATAATGAGACTTAGATGACATGCACTAGTAGGCTCATCTGCAGATAGTGTTGCCAATATTGTCTTGCGTTTTCTTGATTTTATCTTGGTCCCGCAATACAAGAGAAGATTTAAAAGACAAGACAGTAAATGTTGCTACGGCAAGAAAGAAGGGTTAATATTTAAGAGAACATTAGCTGAAAAAGTATTTATTGTCCTTGTATTGTAGCCATAACCAACGTATTGTATATTTCGTATATTGTGTCCATTGCTTATTACGTAACATTAAATTGCGTACCTACTGCATATGTATCGGATTTGTGTACTTCTACTGGAGCTAGCAGCTCTTTAGAAACTATTAGACGGTCATGTTGCAGTTTACAACATCGGTTACCTCTAAAGTATGTATCCTTCCCGATTTTTATACAAGGTGTCTGTAATATGAGGAAATAATAAATTGTACTAGACAAGCCATATTTAATTTTTTTCTCTAGTGATAGGTGGTAGCTGGGCATAGTTACTATAAATTATTCCATTTTTGTTTATGTACCCTGATAAAAAATATCAAGCAAACACTAGCCACAGAAAATCGAAACGCACTAACAATAATGCTACTACTTACAAAAATTTAAACTTGACAGAAGCAGGTAATGCGTTGCAATGTTATTGTACGTTACAGTTTTAAGGCATTAAAATGATAAAAGAACACATTGTAAATAAAAAGTTTAAGCTGCTGATGTCTATTGCGTTCGGTGAGAACGTGGAAGAGATGGAGGTCCAAGACGTCCATGGCGTATTGCAACAGTAATTGTAACACGAAGCTCAATTACATCCGTATCATGTGCAGCGTCTTCAAGGATTAATACTAAGGGATTGGATGAAGAGAACCGGTACCATGGCCGCCACTATCTTCTGACTTCTAATCATTTGGACCTGCTTTTGTGGGGATATTTAAGAAATGAATGGTATCTCACCAAAGTGAATACCTACTATTGATGCAAACGTATCCTAGTTGCTGCCAATAACTTACCAGTTCAAGACGAACAAGAAGCAGAAACATTTGTATTATTTTGTAGAAACTGTTTTTTTATATTTTTAGGTACTTATTAATAATATTTTGTTAAACTAACTACTCTGTGGACTAAAGCCCCAACCAGCGTTGAATTACACCCACAATATCTGTCCATATATTATTTATTATTAGCTTTTGTAACATTTTCTACTGTATTAGAAAGAATATTATAAGCTAATATAAATCAAATCTCCTACAATTCCTATCAATGAAGTCATATGTATGCTCTCTGATACCAAACATCTAGGTATGATAATGAACTAAATATCTAACTAAACCTAATAAATCAATTGTACGAGATTTGATTTGTATTAGCTTAAGATACCTTTCAAATACAGTAAAAACTGTAGAAACTGGATAAGACAAGACCAAATTCTTGTTGTAACATCAGGTATGTCAAACTATTTCATTAATTAAAACCACAAATAAATTCTATTAATAATTAATAACAATAGCGGCAAGATCAGTTAAATTTGCTGTATAAAATAGGTGTTATAAAACGGTTTTTTTTTCTAGGGAATTTCTTTATATTTTTTGTCCGGTCGCCAGTTGCATGCTTGGCCGTTATATCAGGTTTTACAGTGGACCATTTTCCAATGCCGGACCTACAGATAAGCATTTTTAAATTATTTTTGAATTGCTCTATTTGAATTTTTTTAGAAAATTATATTTGTAAGTCCCTTGTACATTCAAATATTTTTTTAAGATAAATTCTTAATCATCCTGTATATAGACATATTATTTTGAATTTTAATTCTCCTCGTAGTATTCTAGATGTGCAAGTTTGACTGTTCCTTTATCTTTAAGTAAAATGTGCTACAGAGAATTTCTAACAAAAACAAAACTAACTGAAATGCGTTTCGGGTTTATGTTTTAATTAAGTACATTATTAATTTCAAAACTGAGTGAAAGCTGCCACGCAATAGCAAAATAAATATTAGGATTTAATTTTAATAGCGTGCTGGGTACAGAGTAACAATGTATAATGCACATGTTGATTTATTAATCTAATCAAGTACACATCTACAGAGCGTTTAATTCTGAAATAAGTACATTCATTCAAATGGGCAACAGAGAATGAGAAAATAAACAATTTTCATTGCAATGTGTGATCTAAAATTATTTTTTTAAGATGAAAATCTATTAAGTTTCTACTATTATTATGTATTGTCCGTAATTACTTACTTGAGGAATTTTTCGTTAGTACTTTTTTATTACGGTATTCCCCATGCTACCCCCCTGCACCAACACTAAACACAAGTTAACACTTCGAAAATTTCCTCTTTATTGAATGACTTTCTTTTTCTAAAGTTCCAGGTTTTCACAAATTTTTGGACTTTTAAAATTATTCCTTTCTAATGTAATCTTTATATTATCTAATTCTCTCCGTTAAGGATCTAGAAGTCTCCCCAATATAATGTATACTACATTCATATGGTATACTGAAGATGCAGTTTTTGAATTTTGTATTTAATTATTTAGTCTAGGTATCGATAAAATTATTCTTTAATAAAATTAAATAATTTTCTGAACTATACAGGATGTTTTTCAGTAATCTGAAATATTTCAGGGGGTGATTCCTCAAGTACCTATTGTTATGAGTAAAAGTTAAAATAAAGTTTTTTCTAAGTGCCTTAGTTTTTGAGTTACAGGGCGCTGAAATTTTAATTCTATTAATTTTTTTTTTAAATCTTTGGAGTAGACTAAAATTTGCTTTTTAAATTGCTGTCACTTATACACCATGATAGAAGGCATGGGGCTGTTGATTTTTTTTTCATATCTGGTTACTTTAATATGTTTATTAAAAAATTATGTACACCATTGACTCTCTGGTTTTTAATACAATATTTTTAAATCCCCATTTAGTTTTTAACAAAATACGTCTCTTAATAGTTGCGCAAGCGAAAATGAAACAGGAGGAAGTAAAAATAACAGTTACCTATGCTTAATAGGTTTATATTAATTATTGAAAAAGGAGTAAAATTGAAAAATGATATGTATTTGTTTATTTGTAATATTAATTATACATAAAATCTTAATTTCTTAATACTAAACATAAAGAGATAACATCATTAATTTATTAATACCAACATAAACTGTAACTTAAAGAAATTGATAAAAATGTCCACCATTCAACATAACACAACTTTCAACTCGATGTTGCACTAACACTCTAATACTCTGGAAGATTCCGGAGTGTTACGAATGATAATCACATGCCTGTACAATAGGATTTTGAAGTTGATCCACACTCTCAATTGGTGGTATAGACAAGACTTCTATCATGGTATGTAAGTGACAGCAATTTGAAAAGAAAATTTTAGTATACTAAAGAAATTTTGAAAAATAAATTTTAACGTCCTGTAACTAAAAACCTCAGGCACTTCCAAACTTCTCTTCATGACATTACTTGATGAATCACTCCCTGAAATATTTCAATTACTTAGCAGCCACCCTGTATAAGTGATAGAACATTCTATTAAATTTAGGAAATTAAAAAGGATAGTATATTGCCATTTTTAGGTGTTGTCATTGAAAAGAATAATGATACATATGAAACAAGTGTTTGTAGAAAACCTACAGATAGCCCAGAGCGAGAGGTTTGCATTTAATTACCTGCTGCAATGTAGGTTGCTTCCTGCAAGTCGAGCCGCTTAGGCCGAGCAGGAAGTAGCAGACCACCTTATCTCACCAATAGATATTTACATTTCAATTCAATTCGTCATATAAATATAGAGAAAGGGGTAGTAAAACGTTAATATGATGGAGCAAAATTAATTTCTTCTAAAGATCAAATTTTCAGAAATGAAATTAGTCAAACCAGTATTATTAAATAATCAATATTCAAAAAATAAAAACAATATGCCTAGATGACAACAGTAACAACAAAATTATACATACTGTAAAAGTACCATATATACGAAGTCTATCTAAGAGATTAAAAAGAAATGGTAATAGGTTTAATATTAGCACAGTTTCTCAAACTAGGAATAAATACATTATGAACAATTTCATCAAAACCTAGTCCAAATAATGAAATACAAAAAATTAAACATTACACACATTGGGGAGACTTCTAGACCTTAGATTAGAAATGGAAAATTTGAGATGTAAAAGGTATGTGAATAAAATACGCCAATGATCGAAAAAATATTGAAAAGTTGCCTCTTTATTTGTAGGATGTTGATACCAAGTTTCGTATCTCTAGCATTCCCCATGTCAATGACAAAAAATAAAATGTGAATTTCAATCCCCTCCTTTAAGAGGGTATATCGCCTCAGGGGTGCAACTTTCATAAAAAGTATTTTTACTTCAGTCCCCTTATTTTTGGATCTACATTCACTGGTACCATTTTTGCTAATTCATTTAAAAACGCCCTGTATAGTAATCTTAATAAATTAACAATACACAAATTGCTCCTGGAGAATAGACACCATACTGGAATTTCTTTTATACGAAATATGACATATCAATGAACGAGTTTGGGGTTTAATACATACAAACTTGATAAGCAACTACTATTAAAATATCGCTTGATTTACTACCACTTTTTACATTTGCTTTAAAAACGATGCATTATTAACTAATTTATAAAGGGCATCTTTTTGTGTAAAGTGAAGTTTTACATATTGTTACGTAATTTTGAATGAGAAAACGTAACTTAAAAAGGGTTACAGAATAAAATATCGATGGAAGTGCTAGCAAAATCTGATAACATCAGCATGCTCAGCACCACCAAGAACGTTTCTGTGAAATATAGTGTGCTTTAATTTAATTTTCCAAAATTGTTTTACGCTCCCTGTATCTCAAGAATGAGCAATATTGTATCAGCAATATTGCCATGTTTTTTTAAAGCATCCTGTATAAAGAACTTTTTCAAAATATGCGAAATTATTAATACAGTAATTCATTAAATATTCACGAAATTTGGTCGTAATTACCTTTAAAATTAAATTTCCTGCCTTTAATGGGTAGAGATAAATTATTAAATGGTTTTCCGTTAGTCTTCCCACTTTTTAATCGAATTTTAAGAGCATCAACATTTTTTTAATAATATGTTGCCGGCGCTCCTCATCATTTTCTGATTCACAAAGCACATCACAGCCGTATTTTATCGAATTGGAAGTTTTTATGTCCATCCAGAGCTCTACTTCAATGTATCATTTTCTGATAATTTTTTTGTGGCAGTCTAATTTGCGATAAGAACTCTTTAAAAAAAAAAGAACCTACAAATTAATAAATATAAAATATAACTGAATTAAATTAGATTTTTTATAAATTGAGGTCTCGTAATTTTTCAACTATGAACCAGCAAAAATCCAGGCTATCTAAAATTTTGCCAAAGTTTATTACTTATATACTTTTTTATTTCTTCATCGATTTAGACGATTCCTTCGTCAAGTTGTAGGTATTTCAGTTTACAATAGGCTTGGTAATTTTGGGAAAATATGCCGGCTGAGAGATATATGGTAGCACAAACAATGGTTCCTGCGTTAAATTTAAAACGACCCGTAGAGTCACCAAGAAGGTTTACTACTGTGAAAACCCATTTTCTTGCGTATATTAAATAAACAAAATATTCAGGGTGATTCAGAACTTACCTAAAAAAAAATGTTGAATGTAGTCTTTCTTACAAATACACATGATGCACGGTGCTGTAAACTGGTCCACTGTAATACCTGATATTTCAAAACAAATTGATCTGCTTTTGCCGCTATTGTTATTAATTATTAAATATGTAAATGATACTGCAGGAAACTACTACTCCGCGGACGAATGCCCCGACCGGCATTGAATTACTCCTGCAGTATCTGTGTGAACAGCCAAGAACCCTTGTCGGCCACAACACAAGACATAGACCGGTTTCGCGCTTGTTAGCCCTCATCAGTGTGCCATAGGTGAGATGATCGACAATTGAACTGGCTGTTCCTTCATATATATGTTCACATATAAACTGAGTGCAGGTGAGATATAAGTGGTCTGCTTACTTTCTGCTCTGCCTAAACGACTCGACTTACAGGAAGCGACCTACATTGCAGCAGGTACTTAACGCAGACCTCTCGCCCTGGGCGACAAGCCATTAAATCTGTAAAAGATACTGCTGGGAACAACTACTCCGCGGACTTATGCCCCGACCAGCATTGAATTACTCCTGCAGTATCTGTGTGAACAGCCGAGAACACTTGTCGGCCACACCACAAGACAGACCGGTTTCGGCTTTGTTAGCCCTCATCAGTATGCCATAGGTGAGATGACCGACAATTGAACTAGTTCTGTTCCTTCATATGTGCATCTCACCAATTATTAAATAATTTGTAGTTTTAATTAGTTAAGTAGTATAACATAGCTGCTACTACAACAACAAAATTTTGGGCCGGTCTTACCCAGTTTCTACAAAGTAACATAAATATTTCTACTTCTTGTCTGTTTTGAACTCATAAGTTATAGTCAGCAGTTATAATACGTTTGCGTAGATCATCAATAGTGCTCATGTATGTGCGATACACGTCATTTTTTACCCCCACAAAAAGAAGTCTAAAGAATTCAGGAGATCGTAGCCTCCATGGCTTGGTATTAATGCTCGGACACACTGGACATAGTACAGATATAATTGGGCCTCGTATATGATACGCCACACTGCAATACGCCGTGGACGTCCTAGACCCCCATCACTTCGACAATTTGGTTGCATTCCCGTGTCACACTCGTTTTTAAAAGTAGCTGCACTAGGCACATGTAACTCTCGCGTTGAACTACCGCGGTAAAAGTAGCTGCATTTTACCAGGAAATGAGTTCGCTAAAGCATTTTCACTTCACCATAAATTAAAACGATATCTATCAACTCTGAGTTGTTATACACGTAAATCATTTATGGCACTTGAAAAACTAATGTAAACACTCGTATCACTAAAACGTTAATGCTATACTATAAGTAATCGAGTCTCAATATTCGGAATCGCCTGGCTAGTGTACAGTAGCCCAGCAATGTAAAGGTTTTGAAAATACTACAACTTCAATCTTTTTTTTCTCGAAAACTATAAGGATTTTACAATTTTTTTTACAATATTGACTCCATTTTTCACGACGCATCTAGTCCCAAATTATTTTAAATAAGTTGTGAAACACCCTGTACAGGATAATATGAAAACTCATTTATTGAATACATTGACAGCAAAATTTTTACAATACCTAACGATTTGCTTGAACAAATGGAAATATTTTGAGTGTGAACATAATTTTTAGATGTTGACTAAATAGCTTTGAATGTTTTTGATGTAGAATTCACCTACAGAATTGGACTTCCAGCTATCACGTTTTTTTCTTCTCAAAAGATCTGCCTCACAATCGCTAAAAGGGAAATTGAAAATCGCCAAAAACAGATATTGGGTATCATGATTTGAAAGCATACGCCTTCATCTTTCATGTTCTACAAGCAGATTTCTGAGTTCTTTCCACCGAAATGCACCGGCCAAACCAATAATCAAAATAACCTAAAATGTATAATGGTTATACAACTTTTTTACTAGCATATTTGTAATATAGCCTTCATCATCAGAAATCCATCATCGTCCGCATTCATTAAAAATGTAAATATTTCTTTCTTTGTTAATTACCTTACCTTACCTTAAGTTTTTTAAGTTTGTATTCTTCTGAATTCAATCAAATTTAAGTATTTTTTGATATCGATATTCTTCTTCAGTAAAATTTATGATCTTATGATTCAGTAATAGCACCAAAGAGATGAAGGCTTCTGTGTTTTGCTTAGTTCGTTGCAATGCGTTAATAATCCTTTCTCGTTAGTTATGTCAAACATTTTTTTCTCTACATCATTTTTCATAGCTGCTTGCAAATGCTTGTTGCTATTTCTTCCCCTGGCACGAAATTGGGAACAACACTGGAAACTTTATTCTGAAGTATATTACCTGGGGTCCGAAGAGTATTTGATTGAATTTTAAAATTCACTTGCGACAAGTCATTACTTTACTTGTAATTATTTTGCAGTTAACTGTAGTTGGTAAATATGATTACTGCAACATAAATTGTTGTTTTAACTGGAATCCATTATTGTCACAGCGGTACAGATCGATACAACTAATTATGTTGCTGCAATAAGTAAACCTGTTTTGTATGGTTATGGTGTGCACTTCGAGGTGGTATAGTTTGTGTATTTTGGATAATTTTACTGACTACCGAATGCCAACTATTACTGTTGCATCAATGGGATTCAACCCTATGCGCTTATCTGAAAATCCATCCATCAATTAATTCAAGAATGGTTATAATTGTATCTGTACTAGTTTGAGTGCGTGAATTTGTTTGATATTTTGTCATTTTGTAATCTGTATATAAATATGTGTTTCAATAATACCTTACTTATATTTCTCATTATATGCATTGCATAATATGCTTACTTTTTGGAATTGTGGCCTAATTATCGGTTTTATCTGTGTTAAATGAGTATGCACTTTAAGGTAAGTACAAAATTTATGCTTATATTGTCTAAAATACAGCTCACTTACAAATGAAAGAGCACTACTGTAGCAATATAACATGATTATTTATTACTTAATTACTGTTACTGTTATCCTTTAATGTATAATTATACATTTAGTTAAATGTTTTAATAACTACAGCAACACAGTTCACGTACTCCAGTAAGAAGTTTTATTCCTTGCTGATTTTAAGAAGACTTGATTTAGCTGCTACTATTTTATACAAGTTTTTTGATGAGGAACCTACCACTAGTGAATAATTTTCCAGTGTAGTGATATATTTGTTTCCACTTGATACTTGTATGAAATATATACTTACTGCGTATGCAAATAAGAAAAAAAGATGCATATATACACGAGTCCTCCAAATGTTCTAACCCTACTTCAACCGATTCAACCATCTTATTTAACTGATTCACACACACTCTCACACAGACACGTTACGATTATCAGTTAGACAGTTTTTGTCAGTCACATCGCAAACAATAAAATAAATCGTACATATGTCATTGTATGGCCGCTCTACAGAAGCAGTGAAAATTTATTTCGACGCTTGTACTACAATTTCCCAGCGTAGATGAAAGACAAACATGTGGGAATTAAAACGAATTGCTTTAGGGATCGCACCGAAAAAAGATTTCCTATTTAGTGTCTCTTGATTGCTACAGGGGAATATAATCGATAAAGATTCGTCCTGTGTAAGATACCAATTTCTCTAATAAATAAGCAATTACACAAAGTACCGTGTAAAGTTGAGTTGATATCTAGAAGATACCTTGCAAGTAACTTTAGTCCTCTGGTTACCTAAAATATATTAAAAATGTAAAATAATGTGTTAATGTATGCGATAATGATAAGTTCAAATTGGAAGATTTGTATTCAAAGCAATTTTTCGATTTATTTTCATTAACGAAAATTTATTATTGAAGAAGAAATTATAATTTTAAGAAAATATTAAATATTTCAAACACAGTTGAACTATTATTACATGAGTGCACAAGATTTATGTATCTACATCTTGTGGTCATTGACTACTCACTGCTGAACCCAGATACTGCCACAAGCAGAGAGCGAAGTACCTACTATACTATGGTACTATGAAAGCTCCGAACCTCTATCGCAATCGCTGATGGCGGCTTTACAGGTCGGGATTTTGAAAACACAGTATAGTGATCGCACTCTGCTTTCGAAAAGTAACGACTAAATTCATTATTTTTGAAATTGAGAAGTTTTTGAACAAATCCCCTGGCACGTCGATTTTATTTTTAAAAAAGGCACTTTTTGACATACGACTCATATTTGTGACGTCATCGTTGTTCGAGATATGACGTCATCGACAATTTTTTTAAATAGTAATTTTGACAATGCCATTTGAAAGAGCGTGTCATTCTACATCCATACATCATGAAAAATTATGGTGTTACATAACAAACATTTCAAGAAAATAATGTTTGAAGATTTTAAAATTTAATTTTCAAAATACTGTGCACCTCCCCATTATGCAACATCTGTCCGTGCTTATTTAGATGAGCTATCCCCGAATCGTTGGATAGGGAGAAGGGGGCCGATTGAGTGGCCATCCAGATCGCCTGATTTGACACCCCTTGATTATTTCTTCTGGGGATACTTAAAAAACAAAGTATACGTTACTAGACCGGTTAATTTAGAAGATTTAAAACTAAGAATTCGTCACGAGATACATCGTATACCTCATGAAGTTATTGATAATGTTCAAATAGAATTTATTAATCGTCTTGGCTCCTGTCAGGCAGCCAACGGTGCACAATTTGAACATTTAATATAGTCGGTTTTTTACATAATCATTATCATTTTCAGTATTATGAAAATTAAATTTTAAAGTCTTCAAACATTATTTTCTTGAAATTTTTGTTATGTGACACCATAATTTTTCATGATATATGTATTTATAAAATATATCCTGGGAATTGGTCATAATAATAATAAAAAAAAAACGATAGTTTAAAATACTATGCAATCATAGACATTTATTACGATCGTTTCGGGATAACACTCATCTTCAGATAATAGACATTTTTTAAAAAAATTGTTTACATGTTTGTTTCAATAAATTAATCCAATTGGTTAAAAGACATGACTTGTCGAGATATATAAAATTTTTATTTTTACATTTTTGTTAAAATCAGACCAGTTATTACCAACAAGATCAAAGGCAGATATCTGGTTCATTATCACATAATATGTGATAGGTTTAAGTATGAGTTCTTTCCGACTTTTGCGAGAACAAGGTCAACTCATCGTTGGACACAGTACAGCATCAGCCTCACATCAAGTTTACTGATACATGAATAATGTCTGAATCATTGAAAACTTGCGTAGATCTATGGAAGCCGCCTATAATATCATGTGATAGCTGCATCATACATAGCGAAATCAAAGGCATAGGTACATCTTATGTTCAGTAAGTTTCTCTCAAAATTTCTTGGTTATTTGGATTTGTCAGATTTTTGAAAAGTCTTCAGGGGTACGTAGTTACTAGGCTCTGTTCATCTGTTATGAAAGGTGCCCCGAGATATTTACATGGGCAATCGCGTGGGTTTTAGATTTATGGACCAAAAGCTCAACTGCATATGAAAGTTCCTGATTAATATGGATATGGGCTCACATTACAGCCTGATTTCTGACAGTTGTTGTCTAGGTTACATGCTTGTTAGACTCTGCCAGTTTTCTGTTCGTTCTTCGTGATATGTGGCTACATGGTCCAGCCACTCACTCACTCAAGTCCACTAGAATATTGACTGACTGTTTATTCATAGTAAAAATACTTCATCTAATATCATGAACTTTTCACTTCGTTATTTCAAATTTCTACATGCAAATCCTTGAGTTATTGAATAACTGGGTTACAATGTTGACGGTTATGAGCAGTTGTCTCAGGGCTTATTGGTACCGTCAGATTACATTTGGTTACACGATATTCACACATATTTATAATGTCTATGCGTCCTACATACGTCCAGCAACCTTGATCAAGCGTCTTTGGTGTTAAACAATTTTTGGTATGCGATTATAGGAGAGGAGGGCTATGGGGTCAGAGGATCCTAGAGATTAGGATCATATTCACTACTAAAACCTTATCATTCGTTTGCTGCGTCTTACATTTTGCAATCCATCCGATACAAGGATTTTAAAGTTAAGGACTTTGAGGTTATGGAGTTGAGAGGTCAGTGCTCTCAGGTTATATTATTCATATATAAAATAACATTTGCATTCCTATGTTTCGCAGTATTATCTTGAAGAAAGTAAAAATCGGCTTTAGAGGTAGACAGAGATATACTTTCTTAGGTTAGGGACAAACGCTGACGTGATAAGGTCAAACCAATTCGGATTCAGCGGCCCAAAAATCATATGGGTGTGGTAGTGTAGTCCAGCGTACATGATACCTTCTTTTCTATAACTATTATATTGTAATCTCTACGTTGATTTAGCCTTAAAATACGTCAGATAGAAAAACAAACTTTATTGTTCTTCAAACAAATTCACAACTGTTATATATTTACTTTGAACGCTCGTCACTCGCGTTCGACTGCTTTATATAAACTAAATTTTGTGGAGGCGAAACCGATCCACATATATATATATTTGTACGGTTCTCAAAGTTTCCTAGGGCCTCGCATCTAGAACTAAATCGAAAATAATCCGGAATGTTCTAGAAAACGTCAAAATAAAGGGATTACATAAATTAATCTAAATTAAAAGCAAACAGAAATATAATTAACAAACTAAATAGGTAGGTGAGCTTCCGTAACAATATTTAAGTTTGCAAAATGTTCATTGGAAATATGTTTTGAATGCGATACATGGTGATTTTCCGGGTTGTTATTCCGGGATCAAGGAAACTGGTTGCTGCCAGAAACAGAATTAAAATGCACATCCCTAGCATTAGCTGGGATACTTTTACCTGCCCTGGTTGTTCTCGGGCTAGACTCTGTGGGGACAGACCCGCTATCGGTGTCTCTGGGCCTGTCCATATATTGATTTCGGTTCCTACTGTTGGTATTACGACTGCTACGGTCGGAACCGCTTCTCGGATACTGGTGGTCCTCCGAGGCGTTCCGTAGCCGCCGCTGTAACTGGTCGCATCCCATGCTTCCAAACGTTTCACCGCTCTTCACTGTCGGCATCTTCAGTGGTGACTCTGCAAAAGCTTCGCCGCGACTGAGCGCCTCGGAGGACCACCAGTATCCGAGGAACGGTTCCGACCGTAGCAGTCGTAATACCAACAGTAGGAACCTAAATCAATATATGGACAGGCTGAGAGACACCGATAGCGGGTTTGTCCCCCACAGAGCCTAGCCTGAGAACAACCAGGGCAGGTCAAAGAATTCTGCAATTCTAGGGATGTGCATTTTAATTCTGTTTCTGGCAGCAACCAGTTTCCTTGATCCCGGAATAACAACCCGGAAAATCACCATGTATCAAATTGCAACACTGGCCGTGAAAGCCTAAAAACCACTATGTTTTGAATGCGATAATAAAATCTTTGTATATTGGTATATTATAGGAATTTTATCTAGAACCTCGCAACAGAATGTTCAATATTTGCTCCAAAGGAACACCTGGCGACACTATAAAGATTGATAAATATACGCAATCCCTAAGCATCCGACGCGATAAAAATGTCAGAAAGGTAAAAATGAAAAAGTATGGGCAAGTTTTGATACGTAGAATCATGTTTGAAGCTTCTGAATCCTTTATATACGAAGGCAAATATAAAATCCATTATTCCTAATATCAGATGAAAAGTTCCATGGCATGATTTTAAGCTCAAGGTTTTGAATATATAAATCAGGAATATCCTTATTTGGTCTATTTTGAGCAGTCGATACTGATGTGTTTAGCAATTTAGATGCGGGTATAAATACGAAAACAGCAGTAGTAACGGTTTCTACAAGTAATAAATTATGAACGGAGCTCGCTCCACTATTTTTGTATCGTAGGAACCACAGAGGTTCGCGAAAGCACCTAAGAGGGCGCTGAGCGCTGCCAGATTTTTGCCACAGAATACAATGCGAGTTACCTACATGTTCTATTGTCACATTTTGTTCTATTCGGCTCTGTTCATCAACTAGAAGCAGTGTGTACTTTTCTCATTTTTATAGTTAAAGTTTATAGAATATACAGTCCGCTATTATCGTTTGTTTTCTTTGGGACGGGTATTAAAACAATCATCAGGCTAAACCCAACATATTTTGGTCTTCGAGCCGCGATCCTATAGATATCGGCGAAGAAATTATACGGCAAACAGGGACATCAAAAGGCGGGAAACAAGCAGGGACATCAAGCAACAGGGCAGGGTGGATGTAAACACAAAAAGTGAGTACCTATTTCCACATTACATACCATCGTTTAGGCATTATTTAATCTGTGTTATTGTTATTTTAAATTCAAAATGTCAGATCTGAGGGCTTTAAAAGCAAAAGGGGCTATATCAAAGGACAATTAACACGTTTTGAAACATTCATTTCGGAATTTAACGACAGTAATGTAAATCAATTAGAGGAACGTATAAAAAGATGCCAGGAGACATTTGATGCATTTATGGAAGTTCAATGCGCAATTGAACTAATTGATGACGACATTGAGTCTCAGGAAAATGAAAGAGTTCTTTTTGAGGAAACTTATTATAGTGTCATTGCAAATGCTAAAAGAATTTTAGATATACAGGGTGTTAAGGCACAATCAACTCCAAGTATAAGTAATGTGCAGGTAAAAAATTCAAAAACCAAAAGTGTTAACTTGCCGCAATTAGAAATTCAGCCGTTTTACGGATCATATAAACAGTGGTTAGAATTTCGTGACGCCTTTCAGTCAATGGTCGATTCGGACGAAGATCTAACGGCGATTCAAAAATTCTATTATTTAAAAAGTTTTCTTAAAGGCGCTGCAGCCGAGGTAATTCAATCATTAGAGGTATCTGAAGAAAATTACAACGAAGCGTGGAGTTTATTAAAAGAAAGTTTTGAAAACAAGAAATTAATTGCTTTAAGTCATCTAGATTCACTATTCGAATTTCAGCCGCTCACTAGGGAATCATACAGAGGGTTGAAAAAATTATTGGATGAGATTAGAAAAAGTATCAGGGTTCTAAAAACATTGAAATTACCGGTTGAAACGTGGGACATAATACTAATTTACATTCTTGAGAAGAAATTAGATACACAAACTAAACAACAGTGGCAAAAACAATGTGGTTTAAGTTCATTTCAAACAATGGCAGAATTCTTGGAATTTTTATCTCGTAGGTGTCAATATTTATTTGCGCAGTTTTCAAGGGAAGATAAAAATGCGGATAGGGATCTTTCAAACAAAGGTAATTTTAACAAAACATCAAAGGTTTTCATATCGTCAAATCAATCGTGTTGTTTATGCAAAGAGTCTCATTACATATTTCAGTGCACAAAATTCATTGAGCTACCAATTCAAGCTAAGCGCGAAGAGGTTAAAAAATCAAATTTATGTTGGAATTGCTTAAGGCAGGGACACACGGTACAGAATTGTACGTCAAGGGGTTGCAAACTGTGCGGGAGGAAGCACAACTCATTATTACATGGGATAATAATCAAACGGCGTCAAATTCGCAAAATGGGGGTGGCAAGGAAGTTAATAGAGATACTTCAGGAACAAAAGATAGTTCACAAGCGATTGTATCGGTGCAACAAAACGAAACGGCTTCACTTACTTTAAACATAAAAACAAATTCGGTAATCTTATTATCCACCGCAGTAGTTCTTATTAACGATAAAGTTGGCAAACTGTATGAATGCAGGGCACTATTGGATTCTGGGTCACAATCTAATTTTATTACTAGGCGACTTTGTGATAAGCTACAATTATCCACACAAGAAACAGACTTTACGGTATCTGGCATAAATCAAATGGCAACAAACGTTAATAATATCACGAATTTAACTATCAGATCGAGGTTCAATGCGTTTCAAGTAAATTCATCGTTTTGGTTTTAAATAAAATTATGGATAATCTACCAAACGTATCAATTAACGGGGTCAATCTGAATATACCACGGCATCTTAATTTAGCGGATACAAATTTCAATAAATCGGACGATATAGATCTTTTGCTTGGAGCAACAATATTTTGGGATCTGCTATGCGTGGGGCAGATAAAATTGGGTAAGAATTTGCCTATCATGCAAAAAACGAAATTAGGTTGGGTTATAGCCGGGGCGGTGCCAATGTGTCAACAAATACAATCATCATCAAAGGTAAAGGTTTGTAATTTAATTACGGGCACAAATATACATGACCAATTAGAAAGATTTTGGCGTGTTGAAGAATATCAGCATAAAAATAATCTTTCAAGGGAGGAAAATGAATGTGAGCAAAACTTTGTCAGTACAACACAACGCAATGAAAATGGACGGTTTATCGTAAGCTTGCCTCTGCGCGACAATTTAACCGATCTGGGAGTTCATATAGTACCGCGTTAAAACGTTTACATAGTATGGAAAATAAATTAAACAAAAATGAGGAATTACGTAAACAATATGTAGGTTTCATGCAAGAATATGAGACATTAGGACATATGTCAAGGATTGAGGAAAGGGACATTGAAGAACGAAATAAAATCGTTTACTATTTACCACACCACGGGGTTTTAAAAGAGGCATCACAAACTACAAAGTTACGGGTCGTGTTCGATGCGTCCGCGGAAACAGATACCGGCGTATCATTAAATCATAAATTAAAGGTGGGACCAAAAATACAGGATGATCTTTTAACATATTAATTAGATTTCGCAAACATAATTACGTTATTACAGGGGATGTGGCGAAGATGTATCGTCAAATATTGATTAAAAACGATCAAAGAGATTTGCAACGGATTTTATGGAGACCGTCGGCAAGCGAACCAATTCATCATTATCGTCTTAATACTGTAACCTATGGAACGGCGTCCGCGTCTTTCTTAGCAGTTCGGTGTTTACAGCAAATTGGTATAGAAAATAAAGAAAAATTTCCGGTCGCAAGCAAGGCAATAATTAAGGATTTTTACGTTGATGATATACTTTCAGGGGCTGAATCGGTTGAGAGTGCAAGACAACTTCGACGAGATTTAACACAGTTATTAAATAGCGCGGGATTTCCACTTCGCAAGTGGTCATCGAATAGTAATCAAGTTCTAGAAGATGCTCTCGATGAAAAACGAAACGTAGAACACATTATATCAGATGATAAGGTGACGAAAACATTAGGGCTTATTTGGAACTCGGAAACTGACTCATTGCAATATAAAGTTAATTTGAATTCTTCACAATTTAAAGTCACTAAACGAACGATTCTTTCAATTATTTCCCAGATATTCGATCCATTAGGCCTAGTTGGCCCAACGATAGTTAAAGCTAAGTTAATCATGCAAAACTTTGGCAGTTGAAACTTAATTGGGATGAGGGCGTACCGTTAGAGATTCATAATTTGTGGGTTCAATTTCTAAGTCAAATTAAATTCATTAACAACAATGATACCAAGGTGTATTGTTTGTCCAAGGCCGGTTGAAATTCAGTTGCATGGATTTTCCGATGCATCCATGTATGCTTACGGTGCATGTGTGTTCATTAGGTCGACAGATTCTTACAATAATCATCACATAAGCTTGGTGTGCGCGAAATCACGTGTGTCTCCACTAAAAACTATCTCACTTCCCAAGTTAGAGCTTTGCGGCGCGGTTTTATTGGCTAGGTTAATGAGGGTTGTTATAGATGCAATAGACATGGATATCGACAAAATTTATTACTGGTGCGATTCCACCATAGTCCTGTCATGGATATCTGGTGAACCAAATCAATGGAAAATATTCGTGGCGAACCGAATTTCTGAAATACATCAGCTAACCGGAGAACATGAATGGCGACACATCTCTTCAAAACATAATCCCGCGGATATAATTTCTAGAGGGTTAGATTCAGTTCATCTTGCTGATTGTAAATTATGGTGGAACGGTCCGTCATGGCTTATGGAAGAGGAGCAAGTTTGGCTAGTGTCAACTTACGTTACACCATCAGAAATTCCTGAACAAAACAAAAAGGTAAGGGTTTTCATGGGAAAAACAGATTCAGACAATTTCGATAAATTTTCAACCTTGACACGACTTCAAAGAGTTATAGCGTATTGCTTACGGTTTAAAAATAATACTTCTAGACATCATTCTACAAAATTAACGGGACCACTAAGCGTTGAAGAATTAAACGATTCTTTAATGTTACTCATACGGCTTGCACAATCTCGAGAGTTTATAGCAGAGATACACGCACTCAAGGCATCTAAGAATTTACCAAACTCTAGTAGGTTGATATCTTTAAATCCGTTTTTGGACAGCGAGGGCATAATACGTGTGGGTGGGCGTTTAGCAAAGGCAGATATTTCATTTAATCAAAGACACCCTATTATCTTGCCCAAAGATCATAAGCTAACTAAATTGGTCATCCTCCATGAGCATTATAAAAATTGCACGCTGGGCCACAGTCATTGCTCTCAGCACTTCGTTTACGATTTTGGATCCCGTCAGGACGTAGCACGGTCAGGCATATAATTCATAAATGCATTGTGTGTTTTAGAAATAGGCCTGTTGCATATAAACATTTAATGGGAGACTTACCTAAGGCTCGCGTCACTCCGACAAGACCATTTACTAATTGCGGAGTTGACTATGCTGGACCATTTGACACTAAATTAATAAGAATTCGCGGTCAAAAAGTAGTAAAAACTTATCTGTGCATATTTATTTGCTTTGTCACTAAAGCGACTCACTTGGAATTGGTTAATGATCTTAGCACTGATGCGTTTTTAAATTGTTTCAAAAGATTTATAGCCAGACGGGGAATTTGCAAAAACATGTATTCGGACAACGGAACTAATTTCACAGGAGCAGCTAACTCACTACGAGAACTCTTTGATTTTATAAACAATCCACAAAACAATGTAAAATTTTCGGAATATTTGTCTCAAATGTCTATTGAATGGCACTTCATTCCACCACGTTCACCACATTGTGGGGGATTATGGGAGGCCGCAGTGAAAGCAGCCAAATATCATTTACGTCGAGTAATAGGCAACACGATTTTGAGTTATGAGGAACTTTACACAGTAGTAACACAGGTGGAAGCATGCCTAAACTCTCGACCCCTAACTCCCTTATCCGAACATCCCGACGATCTTACCCCCCTCACCCCAGGACACTTCCTAATAGGTACTTCACTAACGGCCCTACCTCAAGATGATCTACGTGACCATAATCCAAGTAGACTTTCCCGGTATCAACATGTTACTCAGATGATTCAACATTTTTGGACGAGATGGTCCAAGGATTATCTTTCTTCACTGCAACAGCGTGGGAAATGGCGTTCCAAGGGCGATAACATCCAACCTGGCATGATGGTTCTACTAAAGGACAAGAATACGCCACCATTAAAATGGCAGTTAGCTAGAGTGGTAGAGCTGCATCCAGGTAGTGATTCACTATGTCGCGTTATGAGTGTTAAAACGTCTAAAGGTGTTGTTAAAAGAAGTGTAGCTAAGTTGTGCGTTTTACCAATAGACACGAATGATCATAAAGACTAAAATTATTTAATATGTTATGTATGTTATATTTAAATTTATGTATCTGTTTAGTCTTGTAATATTCTTTGGTTATTGAAAGGCAATGCTTTCAAGGCGGGCGGCATGAACGGAGCTCGCTCCACTATTTTTGTATCGTAGGAACCACAGAGGTTCGCGAAAGCACCTAAGAGGGCGCTGAGCGCTGCCAGATATTTGCCACAGAATGCAATGCGAGTTACCTACATGTTCTATTGTCACATTTTGTTCTATTCGGCTCTGTTCATCAACTAGAAGCAGTGTGTACTTTTCTCATTTTTATAGTTAAAGTTTATAGAATATACAGTCCGCTATTATCGTTTGTTTTCTTTGGGACGGGTATTAAAACAATCATCAGGCTAAACCCAACAAATTATTTTATGAGCGTCTACAAGTATCTAAGAATTTGTTTAAGTAAACGCAAAAATAAAACAAAAACTGCATTTTTATCACATTATGACACGTTTTGGTTTTTTTATTATTTAAAACCATCTAAAAACATATAAATGTACATAGAATATACAATATAAAGCCCTGTTAAGTATAGAAGTCGTAACTGACAAAATCTTCATTCTGAAACACTGCCTGGATTGGATAATTTGCTGTACTATGAAATTTTAAATTTTTAATAAAAATATTATTTAACTTATGTTTCACATTAGGTTGTATTAGGCAAGAATCTTATCTTATCATATAAAACGTAATTAAATTTTTGGTTTATACAACCTTTTGCAGTAATTCCGTTTTGAAAAATAATATAAAAATCAGATTTAAATATCATAAAAAAATAATACGACTTTCAGATTTAACACGTAAATACATATATTAATTACTAAGTTGTGGGTGCCATAAACTGAAAATAATGAAAAATGTAGATACGACTTCTATTCTTAACAGGGCAGTATACATAAGCTACATATTATTACAGACAATACTAATATAAAAGCAATTAAATTCCAAAAATGTATTGCGACGCAATAGATATGCAATAAAGCATTTTAACTTGATTAAAATATTAAATAGTCAAACGTTTTTCTTCTTCTTAATAATTATTTTTACGTTTACCATTTGTGTTGTTTATTGTTAAGAAAAAATACAAATTATAAGAATTTTCAAACATTCAAATAGATATACTTTGTGATAAATAGATAGCAAGGTAGTAAAAAAGCCAATATTACATTAGTTTTAAATATCACTACGAAATTTAATAGAATTATTGTTTTCCCATTCTAACCATTTATTAATCTTCTATTAAAGTTATTTTGTTTCTCTAATATATTTTTCCTCAATTGTATGTTTAGAGACAGCAGTTTCATTTTGCATATGATTAGGGTATACTCTAAATAGTTCTAATATTTTACATGACATCGTACAGTGGAACAGAAAGCGTGGTGAAAACCTTAAAACGAAGTAAATCAAACAATTGTTCATATTTTAATGATTTGAAAAAATCATTTCTTCACAGAAGTCAAATTTTAGGTAACAATTCTTCAATGTGAACTCCACTCCACAGGTACATTTATTGTAGTGCAGTGTACGGAGTTAACTTTTTGCCACCTTTTATATTTTTTAATTAAATATTGACCTGTGATGACCTATAGATATTATTTTACTTCATTTGCTGTCAGGAACCTAGGTTTTTAATATCCTGCCATTAAAGACATCACAAACTGTATACATAGATGAACAGATGAATTATTAATGCATCTATCCGTATTTAAACATTAAGGAAAACATGTTGATTTGTATGCAGGGTCCCCATTTCCATACACTCACGTCGGATAAACAAGCCAACTTAACCTGCAGGGGAAGTAGATACGTCATCATTTTTGTTTACAATACTATTTACATAGAGAAGTGACGAGGAGATTAATGGTAAGAAGTTGAAATATATGTATAAAAAATTACAATACATTTGAACATGAAACCTCAAAATACTAGGGAAATACTGACAAAACATAACATAACGATTTATCTTCAGCTTTTTCACATTTTAGTATTTAGAAAAAAATATATCAGTTAAATCAAGTAAATATATTTTCTCAGGTGTAAAATTACAATAGTTTTTACATAATAATAATTACATAATAAACATCCTTTTTTTATCTCTATTTTTATATCAGGCAGTACAACGTAGTAAGTATTCCTTCCTGGTTTGTAGCCTAACCTTGTACACGTTGTGTGCTCAATCCAGGAACGACTTAAATATATATTCCATGAGGCTAGAGGTGAAGACGAGAATAAAAAAATATATATAAATATACATATACTCTTTTCTTTTTAAAGATAAATATTTCTTATGGTGTAAAAATTTTCTTTTACGTAATTATGAACAGCTACTTTTATCTTCCTTTTATCCTTTAGCTTTTTTATAGTAATTGGTAACAAATTATAAAGTTTTGGTCCATAATAAAATAATGATTTTTGGCTATGTAATTTACGAAACAATGGCGTAACTACATTTTCTTGTTGTACATGTCTGGTGGAATAACCATGGCCTGGAATAGTAACGGATTGATTCATCATCCACTGCAGACACTGATATGTATACTTATAACATTCTTATAGAAAATAGAGATAGTTCAGTATACAATAGATTTGTTGAAAATCGCTTATTCTTTTTAAATAAAATTTTTAGTAAAGTATTCTGCAAAACTTCAAGATTTCTTAAAGTGGTTTGAAAAAGACCTCCCCAGACAACAACGCAGTACCTTAATATTGACTCAGCCAGTGCTTTATAAATAATAAAAATTTTGTTTATTTAAAATGTCTCGAATTTCATAAAATTTATGTATTAATCTTCTTAATCTATTTGAGATGAGAGAACATGCTCCGACCATCTCAAGTGACAATCAATCATAACTCCCAGATAATTTATACATGTTACTTGTTCTAAATTAGGACATGTTAAACATTTATTTCTATTTTTACACTCTATAGAATGAACTGTTAGTTTAGTATTATGAGGCTGGCCGTCCGCTGTAGTTGAAAATGCAATGAATTTACTTTTATTAACATTAAGACTCAATAAACTGCTATCAAACCAATTTTTAATATTAATTAGATCATTTTCGGCATCACTGTATATATTATCCCAAGAATTTCCCGTATATACGATAGCTGTATCATCTGCATAAGAAATAGTGCCTTTTAATTCATAAAATTCAAAAATGTTGTTTATATATATTAAAAATAAAATTGGACCAATCACCGTTCCTTGAGGAACACCCATAGTAACTAATAAAGGTTCACTAATTGCATTATTTATCTTAACTTTTTGGTATCTATTTTCTAAGTAATTTTTAAATATATCGTGCACAACACCTCTAATACCAATATTCTCCAAACGATTTAATAAAATATCATGTTTAACAGTATCAAAAGCTTTAGCTATGTCAATAAAGATACACAATCACTTTCTTTTAGAATCTAGATTACTTACAATGTTTTGTACAAGTTCTATGACCGCATTTTCAGTACTACAATTCTTTTTGAAACCAAACTGATGTTTAGAAAGTATATTATGCTTTTCCAAGTAACCAACAAGACGTTCTTTTAAACATTTTTCTAAGATTTTTGCAAAGTTATTAATACATTATATTGGTCTATAATTTGTTTTTGCGCTTTATCTCCTGATTTATACACGGGGTAACAACAGATTCCTTTAATTGTTTAGGATTTTTCCTTGTATAAACATTAAATTTATCAAATACTGCGAAGGTTTAGTAAGATAAATGTGAATATTTTTATAATGTTAGCACTTATTCCATCTGGGCCTGCTGCAGATGTACTTTTCAGTTGTGATATATATAAAACAATTTCTGCCTCTGTAACGGGTGTAAGAAATAATGAAGTATTAAATGAGCTATTGTTGAAATAATTACAATTTATTAAGATTTTTTAATTTTATCAGACATCTTCTTACCAATATTAACAAAAAAATTATTAAAAAAATTTGCTTGCTCTTTCTCATTTTGTATACAGTTACTACTTTTATCTGCAGATTCATATGCGCACTTTTATTTAATTTATTAGAAGCCTCATCAACAATTTTCCAAATTTTTTTATAATCACTCTTAGCATTCTTAATTTCATTTTTATAAAAATAATTTTTAGTTTTACGTATTATTTTATTCAAAGTGTGTCTATAGTGTTTATACTCATTTAGTAGATCTTCGTTATGTCTAGAATTTAACTGTTTTTGAGAATATCTCTGTGTCTTATAGAATTAACTATGCCATCGGTTATCCAGGGCTTTAATTTACAGAATTTATTATTTTTATTTTACATTTTACATATACACATACATATTTTAATTGAAGTAGCGAAAAAGGGACCACAGATTTCTTAGATGAAAATAAATCGAGTTAACCTAACTTACATAAAAGGCAAAGTGCCTTTTTTACTGAAAATATAGCAAAATGATACTTGAAAAAGTTGTGCAGAACGATAAATTATGGAGACGTGCAAAATTTCAAAAAGATCGGCCTGCTTTGATGAAATCTTTGTGCTTTGATAAAAAATGGTTTCATCAAATCTCCATCCTACTTTATTTTTTAAATATCCCCACAAAAATAAGTCCAAATGATTTAAAGTCAGGTGATATCATGTCAGCCATGGTACTTGTCCTCCCCGTTCAATCCCTTGATATTAATGGTTGGACATGCTGTACATGGGACGGATATAATTGAGCCTCCTGTATGACACGCCACACTGCTGCAATACGCTGTGGACGACCTGGACCTTCAGCTCTTTCACGATTCGGTTACAAATTTCCTGAGTCACGCCAGTATTTGCTCTACACTTGCACTCACTGCACACCGTTGTACAGGTAGCTGCATTTGGAACATGTTTGCCTGGAAATCGTTCTGCAAAAGGATTTTCACTTTACCATAAATTAAAACGATATCCATCAACTGCGAGTTACTATTTGAAAAACTAACGTAAATACTTGCATCACAAAAAAGTTCTGAATCACCCTGTATATGTATGTAACATATAATGTACATATTTGATATATATTTTCGTCAAATAAACAATTTTTTTCCATTGTTTTGTTTTACTTTAAAAAATTATTATTTTTTTTTTTCAAACAATTTTTAAGATCAAAAATGATATGTCCCGACATGGGTTGCAGGAATTATAGCAACCCTAATACTAAGTAAACTATAATAAGGTATCACTTTTATGTGCAGGGCAAAATATGTGTCATTGTGAGCATGCCAAAATATATTCCGTTGCTGCTACTGCCCTTGTATCTTTTTGCGTACTTTGTCCCTATCAATTCGTAGGAGATGTTGGTATTACTTTATCTAGAAGTTGGCTACAAATGAAAGTAATATATTACATTCACAAAGCTTCTTCTATGGGTTAGTATGCGTTGCTATTTACCAATTTCACTTTTTCCGCTGATGTTTTTATTTTAAGGTTTTTATTGCCCCAAATTTTCGGGCAGAACAGTTGTGTCAGTTATGTCACTGCGTTCACATGAAAATCTGCTAAAAAATTATAAAGTACTACTGCACATCATTTACTACAAATGTTACTACTACCTTACAAACGGAATTAGCAGGTATAACTATAACCGCCAAAGAAATTACCCGTAGGCATACAATGGGTAAAATCATCAGAATCTACAGAGATAGTAGACAATCACTATTTATTTTACGTAATCATAAGATAACAACTAGATCAGCATGGGAATGCCATCAGGCACTAGTAGTGGCCTCAGCTAACAACAGCGTATCTGTACGCTGGGTAAAAGGGACGCGACCGGTGCAATGGCAACAAAGTAGCTAACGAACTGGCTAGGAGTGCATCGGGTCTGAATATTTTGGACCCGGTCCTCCAGTATGCTTCCGTTGTCAGCATTTTTTGAAATTATCAAAGACTACACCCACAAAGATTTTAAGAAATGTAATGAAATGTGTCAATTTTTTAAGGAGTACCTGCAAGGATACAGCCAAAAAGTACCTGGCTATGTCTAGGACAAGCCTCCGTCTAGTGACAGGTATTCAAACTGGACACTGCTGGTTAAGAAAGCACCTCTATAACATGAGGAAGTGTGATACACCTCTTTGTAGGGGTTGCGAACAGGAAGACGAGACAGTGATCCATGCACTCTGTGAGTTCGCTGCCATCTCGTCAATAAGAGAGTCCGTGTTGGGAGAGCGATGGCCTTTTATGGCCTACATTAGAGAGATCCCCCTGAGCAGCGTCACCACCTTTTTCTCCTTATTAGGTTGGCTGACGGCTTAGGTGGACTGATCTCCTAATGGGAGGAGGTACAATGGGCCCAATGGGGCCTAAGTGCTGTAGCCGTTTCGCTACACTCCCCCTTAATTCCAGATTCCAGAAGGTATAACTTTAGGAAAGCAAATTTTCCTTGTTGTACGCTTCTTTATCTGAAATAAACTGGGATAACCTACTTGCCTACTACTACTACCTAATTGTATTTGGCGCCTATAGTGTGACACATTGCAATTGTGGCCTTTAAAATTGCATGAAAATTTACGACAACAAGAACATAAATATCTTCTTCGTCACTTTTTTATATGTTGTATTAGAAATAACACTCGAATATGATATGACATGTATATTTTTTTTCCAACACATTATTGTTATTTTTCGCAGGAAGTATTTACTTTTAAAATACCGTATATATTTTCGATTCTAATGAATTTTTGCATATAAAATCACAGTAAAAGAAATATAAAATAAATAATATAAAGAAAATCAATATTGCTTATTGTATTCCTACTTTCTTGATAAAAACTTGCGAGGTCCCAATGCTAAGCCAATTTCGGGTGACATACTTTACTAGACAGGTATAACTCTCCCTGCTATAGAATTGCGCTCCCCTGGGATAGACATTTATAAAAATTCCAACGCCTTTCCCTGGTTCGAAGATCGAAGTCCAGTACAGAAAATCCATGCAGTAGTCGCTAGAAAACCTCACATCAGTTCCTTAAAGTAAATGCAGAAATATCTATGTAATTTCAAATTTGAAAAGCCATTAATGACGTAAATAATAATGATACTGTATTGGAAACTTCAATTTAGGAGTTCTTACTATTTATACAAGGTGCTCAAAAATGAATGCAACAGAACAAAAAAAGTAGATTCCTGCGACAAAGTAATGCGATGTAGTCAAACTTACTTTGATCAAAAGTTGATGGTTAAAACGGTACAGGCTGTCAATGTTAAAATTTTGTTTTCGATATTTGTACCTAAATAACTCTTTAAAAAATCCAAATCTTTGCGTACAATTTCAAGATCTGGATTTCTCGGGGGGCGAGAAATTCAAGTTTGTTTCTAATTTTGATCTCACCTGTAGAGGGAGCCACTTATGGCACATCATGCTTCTTTTAACTGGTAGAACTTTTTTGAGGCTTAGTGTATACATCTGATTATTCAAACAATCCATGTATATTTTTTATGTAAAAAGGTATACCTTTAATGCGATATAAGAAAGAAATTCTTGAGTAGGAATTTTACGAACAGAATCTCTGATGCCTGGACTATAGAATTTCAACAAAAGTTTCAACAATTTATCATTCAGTGTTTTACTTAAAAATGGTTTAACTTATCAAAGTATTCCAAGACATCAATTTGATAGATAATTGAACAGTCTATATGGAAATTGTATCCATTTAACAAAATTAGTAATGGCGTACAAAATATTTAAAAAAGTGACGTTGCCCTTGCATCTAAGCCACTGTACCCTTAAATAAGTACAAATATTTTAACCAGCAGTAAAGTTCACTGTGTTCACTTAATTAATAGTATTTTTTCAAAAAAATCAGGAATAAAAAAATCAAACTTTAAATAAATTTCGTGATTTTTCAATCGAAAACTTGTTGAGGACCGCTGATCTATGTTGCCAGTGTTACACTAATGTCTTCGGAAAGGCTTCAACAATGTTAACTAGAATTTTTAGAAATGTCAAAGAATGATTGAAATATTAATTTATGAAAATATTAACTGCCATCTCCTCCCATTTGCCAGTTCTATACCTCACCAATAAATTGAAAATATAAACCAGATTCTCTACTCACAATCATAGTTCAATCTAGAATTTGGTTATTATCCATTTTTACTACACTCCAACTGATTTACCACAATACGTTATCGTTATCACTATCACTGATTATCACTACTTAACAAATATGCTTTTAGCATGTCAACCTTTTCACTGTTTAAATAATGCGCCATATTTTATTTAATCACACAGTATTTCACGAAATATATTAATGAAATACACAAGATACTTAAGAGAAAAACACTGCCCATGAAAATAATAAGACGATTTAATACGTTCTATACGTCAGTTCCGCAACTGTTAAAATAGATGCGTCAGCAGTGGATTAAAAAAACCATTAGCTTAGTTTGGTGTCAGAAAATACAAAAGTATCTCATATTAACTTGCACTCGATTATTAATAAATCCATACAATAAAGAACATATTTGTCTTGAATGTCTTCTTAAATTTTCATTCGGGTATCTAGTTCATATGATCGACAAAGCAAAAATCTAATAAATAATCGAATCAATAGAAACATTTCAGGCATTCCATTACTAAAAAATCCAAGGAACAAATAATATATTCCATTCAATAGCAATAACTTCTAAACGAATCAAAGTAATCTCCATGTATACTGCCCTGTTAAGCATAGAAGTCGTAACTGACAAAATCTTCATTCTGAGATACCTACTACTTGGATTGTGTAATTTGCTGTGCCATCAATTTTTTAATTTTTAATAAAAATATTATTTAACATATTACTATACATCATAAAAGAAGATAATACGGCTTTCAGCTTTAACATGTGCATACATATGCTAATTATTAAGTTGTGGATGTCATAAACTGAAAATGATAAAAAAAATGTAGATACGACTTCTAATTCTTAACAGGGCAGCATACAGGGTTAACTACAAAACAGGGTTAAGTACAAAACTTTTAGCCACGTGCTCAGGAAGACCTAAAAGACAATATCAAAATTTTTCCAGAATTTTAACTCGATATTTAAAAAATGGGGCAAAACCCTCTTTTCCTACGGAAGGTCAGCGCCTATGAGACGCATCGACTGAGATGGTTTAGATCCATAGAATAAACTTACATCTGTCAACAATATATTGAGACAATATGAAATATCAGCTTCAATACCTGTGAGGATTTACATGTTTATTTTAAAAAATTCATAAAAGAGTATTGAAATTATTATTGTTATTAAATTTAAAATATAGTAGAATTAAACAAAAAATATAAAATTGACAATGCATAGCATAAAAGTAATTATTATAGTGTAAATTAAATAAATTAACAATTTTTGAAAATAAAATATAGTTAAAATTCATCAAATATTGGGACATGATCTCATATTTATCAATAGTACATAAACAAAAAAGGAGTTAAACCCAGATCAAAGTATATAGAAGGAAAAAGAAAAGATCATTTAGTAATATCATACATATATCGACAGGAGTCAAGCAAAGATAATTAAAATATTAGCAATTTAAATAAATAAAATTTATAAAATGTTTAGAAATGTCAAATAAATTTCATAGACATGGACAAATGTCAAGTATAAAGTTGGCTTCACAAGAGATATCACAATGTACACAAAAAAGAGTAATATTGAAGAATATTTAATATTTAGATATAAGTAAAATTGTAATTACATAAAAATTTTGTAGTAAATTTAAGTAGTTCAGTGAAAACAAAAAAAACAGTGCATCGAAAAACTCAATAAGATCATATGTATGAACCATAATAGGTATGCAAATTTTACAACAAGGAATCAAGATATCAAATTGGTAGAAAAATAGAGGAAAAACAAAAATTTGTTGATTAGATACGAAAGAATGGAAGAACGAGCAGCGTCGGTTTTGTAAAGAGGTGCCAGAAAAATAAGAAATTTAGCAAGAAAAAGTTCAAATAATAGTTAAAAGTAATACTCACGTTATAAGAAAATTGTAGAAGAATAGAAACAGAGATCCAGGTCCAATCTAGGAATTTGGCAGTACCATATAGTGGGAAAACCAGTCATCAGTATCAGCAGCCCAATCACAAGTTCTGAGGGATTTCAAAAGGATTTCCAGTAGAAGTCATATGAAAAGAAAATCAACATCATAAAGGTATTTTATGTGCACATAAATTCACAGAAATTTACGTAAATTTAATAAGAGAAAATAAACGCTAGCTAGCCATTAAATTCAGAAAATAGACAGTCACAGACTCTAAGACTTAGTAAAACAATAAGTTACTTACCTTAGTATAGTTAAAAATATTTACATTTCTAATTAATATATTAAAACTCGTTATTTAGTGGACCATCTGTCAAATAAGGTATGATTTGCAAATATAATATATCACCAGCAAGGAACATCGAGTAAGAGTACCACTGAATCACGAATTTTAAGAATGTTTTGTACTATTAAATTTAAGAAGTTAAGATTTTAAAGATAGGCAACTTTTAATACGCAACTGCCTTTAAAGAAATTTTATCTGTTACCTATTAATTAAATGTACATCAAACTTTAAATATTCTTGAATAAGTAGGAGACAAAAATCTCTTATGAAATAAAAATTGTCCATTTTGAAATGATATTTATTTGATAAAAGAAGGTACAGTGTGTTAAAAAAAGATTTGACTTGACGAGCGAACCGACTACCAGAGTCTATGTTCTACAAGCAGCCAGGGTAATTGAATAAAAAAAAAATATAAGATACAGGTTTGTAGCCCACTAAATACAATTTTCTTTTACACACAGAATACATAAACACAAATCATTAAAGAAACACAAATACAATTTAAACATAAATATTATTTGGCGCCCAACAAATTTCTTAACACTACAAATTGGCGTGCCCAACGTGAGGCAAGCTCGAAAATAGAACAGGGTTAAAAAAGAAGAATACATAAAAAGAAGCAAAATGGATTTACGAAGTGGGAAACAACTTGGAGAGGAGTCGACGGAGACACAATCGGACCAAGAAAGTGTAGAGGAACAGGGAACGAGTGTAGGAGAAGCAAGCGAGACAGGAGTAAGAAGTATGTTAGAAGAGATGATGAGGACAATTATGGAGGACAGAAAAAGACAAGAAGAAGACAGAAAAAAATTGACTGAAACGATCATGGAAGGACGAAAAGAAGATATGGAAAAATTATAAAAAGGATGAAAGGAGGACTTGGAGAAATTAGAAAAAGGACGAAAGGAGGACTTGGAGAAATTAGAAAATGGAAGAAAACAAGACTTACAGAAAATTGGAGAAGAATTAAAGCAAATGGAACAGAACAGGAAACAAGACATGGAAAATATGGCCAGATTGCTAGAAAAAAAAGTACAAGGTTTAAAAGAAGAACTAAAAACGGATATTCAATCGTTAAAGAAGGAAGTAGAGAAAAATTTTGAGAAGGTGGAACAGGATATGACAACTGTGGTAAAGAAGACGATAGAGATTGAAGATATGGTTAAGAAACAAGAACATGAAATTGGAAATATTGAAAAGAATATAAAGAAAAATACAGAAGAAATAGAATTAGTCAAAAGTCAAGTACAGAAAGGAATACCAGCAGATCAAGAGGTATTGGACATAGAAAGGAGAAGAACAGAAGAACAAATAGAAGAACTTAAGAAGGAGATAGAGCATGTCCGAGAGATGAAGCATAGAGAAGGAGAAGTAATAACGAAAATAATCTGCCATGAAGACAACAAAATTCATAAATTTTCAGGTAACATCAACAAACTACACCCTGTAGTGTTTTTTAAAATCATTAACCAGGAAAATACAAGAAATTCAGGATAGGACAAGGTCGGAAGAAACAAGAATGGACAGAATAAAGGAAACTATTAGGGAAAACCTGGAAAATGAGGCGTTACTATGGTTCAATGGTATTGAAAATAACATAAACGACTTTACACAATTTACACAACGCTTCACACAACATTTTTGGGGGGATAATGCACAACTAGCAGCAAGAGAAAAATTGTATTTTGGAAAGTATAATCCTAATTTATCAAGCAGCTTAACAAACTATGCATTACGATTGTACTCGTCTGCACAATATCTTACCCCAAAGCTAAATGAACAAGACTTGGTGCTATACATTTCGCGACAATTTAAACCTGAAATTGCAGAAACTATTGCAATGCAAAATATTGGGACAATGGAGCAAATGTACAGTTATTTAAATCGAATAGAGAGAAATGTCGCAAATAATCCTCAAAATTAAAGTAACAATATGAATAATAGCAATAGAAATAATTCACAAAATTTTCGTAACAATCAAAATAATAATAATCATGATTTCAGAAATAATAACAATTTTAATAACAGATTCAATAACTTTAGGCCTAATAATAATAATAATACTAATTATCCACGGAACAATTTTAACAATAATTTTAATACTAATGATAGATACAACAATAATGGTAATAATTTTAGATATAATAACAGATATAATAACAGTAGAAATCAACCAAATCAATATAATAATAACAGAAATTATAACAGCACTAATAACAATGATAATTTTAATAATGGATTTCACAACAATAACCAAAATTATCAGAGAAATCAAAATCAGCCAACGAGACGAGACGATGGAAATCAAAGTAGACAGGTAAATTTTCAAAGTATAAGAAACTCGAGCAGATCAGTAGAACGTGTCCAAAATCCACAATGTGACGAAAGACCAGTCGAACAGCGTAGATCTGTATCAATGGATAGGGAACCTGCAATACAAAATGTAGATAACAATCAAAATTTTCAGTAGAAAGCAAGTCAAACAACATAGTCAAAAATTTTATTAGTAATTATACCCATCCTCGTGAATTTATTAAGTTAGATGAAAATGTAATTATAAATCAAAATAATATTTTAGTATATGTAAATTCAAAATTTCAAAATTCAAATCTAGAGATATTGATAGATTCTGGTTCTGAAGCTTCATTAATTAGTCAAAATATTATAGATAAATGTCATAAATTGAATAAACATATTATAAAGGTGAATAGAGTAACATTAATAGGTCCTAACCAAAAGAAACTATATGATGTAAATAAAATGCTAAATATCAATCTAGAATTTAATGAAAAAAAAATTATTATTTCAACTTTTAATAGTGCCAAACATGCCAATGGAGATACTTATAGGTTCTTATTATTTAAACAAATACAAAGCTAAAATAGATTATGAGAAAAGAAAATTATGCATAAATGATATATGGGTTGAATTTAAAAAAAAATAGGGATAAATTTATGTACATAAAAGGAACTGAACAAAGTAGGTTTTGAAGAAGGTAGGAATATAAAGGAAATGCATTTTTGTGGGAATGATAATTATTATGATGATGAGATAGATGATGAAATATTTGATATTAATAAAATTAAAATAAATGTAAATGATAATTATGAAAGTGAGGTAAGAGCATCGTTAAAAAAATATGAGAGGTTAGTGTCTAATGAAATGAGAGTAGCTGAGAGTTATGTACATAGATTAGAAGGTTAGAGATATTACGAATTTTAAAGCAAAAACATACCCCATACCATATATGCATAAAGAAAAAGTGAAGATCGAAATTGGCAAATTATTAAAAGATGGAATAATTGAAAGAAGCAATACACCATATATAAATCCGCTGGTAATAGTAACAAAATATAATTTAGGACAAATAAAATTAAAATATACTAATCATATAAAATTAAAAATTGAAAATTTTCTTGGGAAATAAAATTTCCAATTGAATTTTGGGAAAATTGAGACAATATGAAATATCAGCTTCAATACCTGTGAGGATTTACATGTTTATTTTAAAAAACCCATAAAATAGTATTGAAATTATTATTGTTATTAAATTTAAAATATAGTAGAATTAAACAAAATAATATAAAAATTGACAATGCAGAGCATATAAGTAGTTATTATAGTGTAAATTAAATAAATTAACAATTTTGAAATTTATCAATAGTACATAAACAAAAAGGAGTTAAACCCAGATCAAAGTATATAGAAGGAAAAAGAAAAGATCATTTGGTAATATCATACATATATCGACAGGAGTCAAGCAAGATAATTAAAATATTAGCAATTTAAATAAATAAAATTTATAAAATGTTTAGAAATGTCAAATAAATTTCATAGACATGGACAAATGTAAAGTTGGCTTCACAAGAGATATCACAATGTACACAAAAAAGAGTAATATTGAAGAATATTTAATATGTCGATATAAGTAAAATTGTAATTACATAAAAAAAATTGTAGTAGTTTTAAGTAGTGCAGTGAAAACATAAAAACAGTGCATCGAAAAACTCAATAAGATCATATGTATGAACCATAATAGGTATGCAAATTTTACAACACGGAATCAAGATATCAAATTGGTAGAAAAATAGAGGAAAAACAAAATTTTGTTGATTAGATATGAAAGAATGAAAGAACGAGCAGCGTCGGTTTTGGAAGAGAGGTTCCAGAAAATAAGAAATTGAACAAGAAAAAGTTAAATAAAATTTAAAAGTAATACTCACGTTATAAGAAAATTGTAGAAGAATAGAAACAGAGATCCAGGTCCAATCTAGGAATTTGGCAGTACCATATAGTGGGAAAACCAGTCATCAATATCAGCAGCTCAATCACAAGTTCTGAGGGATTTCAAAAGGATTTCCAGTAGAAGTCATATAAAAAGAAAATCAACATCATAAAGGTATTTTATGTGCACATAAATTCACAGAAATTTACGTAAATTTAATAAGAGAAAATAAACGCTAGCTAGCTATTAAATTCAGAAAATAGACAGTCACAGACTCTAAGACTTAGTAAAACAATAAGTTACTTACCTTAGTATAGTTAAATATATTTACATTTCTAATTAATATATTAAAACTCGTTATTTAGTGGACCATCTGTCAAATAAGGTATGATTTGCAAATATAATATATCACCAGCAATGAACATCCATTAGAAGAGTACCACTGAATCACGAATTTTAAGAATGTTTTATACTATAAAATTTAAGAAGTTAAGATTTTAAAGATAGGCAACTTTTAATACGCAAATGCCTTTAAAGAAATTTTATCTGTTACCTATTAATTAAATGTACATAAAACTTTAAATATTCTTGAATAAGTAGGAGACAAAAATCTCTTATAAAATAAAAAAATTGTCCATTTTGAAATGATATTTATTTGATAAAAGAAGGTACAGTGTGTTAAAAAAAGATTTGACTTGACGAGCGAACCGACTACCAGAGTCTATGTTCTACAAGCAGCCAGGGTAATTGAATAAGAATTAAAAAAAAATATAAGATACAGGTTTGTAGCCCAATAAAAACAATTTTCTTTTACACACAGAATACATAAACACAAATCATTAAGAAAAACAAATACAATTTCAACATAAATATTAATTGGCGCCCAACACAAATTTCATAACACTACAATATATTACCATGCGGTCGTTTTTTGCAGCATTTCTAAATGCAGAAACGACAAATGTTAACAAATATCTTTATTGAAACTTCTCTTTCTGAAATATAATAACAAATTAATGTGATGAAGCATTTATTTAAGATCACAATTTTGAATAAAAAGTAGGTAGGTAGGTACTTTTACTAACACACATTTCTACTGAATTTTTTTTCTTTTTCAAACGTTCAAAAGGATATATTTTTTTAATTAACCACTTGGGTGGTGATAAACTGTTATGATAAAATGAGAATAAAAATATTACTGACTAAAAAGTTGGGTTAAATTTAAATTTCTATTTTGCTATGACATAGTTTTTAGATTTTGAAACCTTGTCAGTATACCTATGTATTTAGGTAAAAAGAAATTTTGAATAATCAAAACATATATAGGTACAAAATAAATGAAGAATATTGAATTTTACAACATGTTAGGTTACATTTTTTTCAGAAATAATGAGAAAAAAGCTGTAAATGCTTAAAACATCCTTATATCATTCAACGGGTAGCCGGTAGCACTGATTTTGGTTGGTAGGGTTCCTGATTTGAGAAGTAATATTGCATAGACGATTGTTACCGGTTTTCCTATACGAGTTGGCTACCCGTGATATTAGTGCACCGGTATGTAACCTCTATCAATTCTAGAAGATGGGGCTGGTCCGGGACAATTCGCCTACTGCTCGTGACACCTACCTACCTGTTACCTGTGCCGACGACACCAGTTTTTTTTGCATGCGATTGACTGCTTTTAAATACCTTACTTTGCCTTCTCTTGATATTGAACGCATACATCAAGGTAGTTATTATTCCATGTTTTGTGTATATTTTTAAAATATTCTTCACCTACTACTAAGTACGAAATTGTTAACAGTGATACGTTGTTTGAGGTTATGTGACGAAAATTAACTCTAAGGTGTTGTGTGAAAATCATAATATTTGGTTATTCTTTTTAAAATAATTGAAGGGGATAATTTGTGATAATATTTCTAACAGTGTATAATGGTATTAACTGAAATACGGATAACTGTTTAAATATTTGGTTGTTCAGTGAGTAGGTGAGCTTTTATGACGTTTGTGGATAATTTTTTAATTGATAGTACTGAACTTGCGGAAATTAATATTTTAATCGTTGATGATAATTTTAATTTACTTATTATTAAAAACAAGTGTTTTTTAATTAGAAACAACGGCAAAAATTGAATTTACGTTAAAGAATTATTTATCTTAGAGACAATATGGCAATCTCGTCTTCAGTAAATCACTAAGTTTATTTTATTAGGGTCTCAAAATGTGGGTATTTTTAAAAAAAATAATAACTCCGTAAATATTTAAAATTTTAAGAAATTACTTTCACTAGACTCATTTATATGACGAACTACATCTGCATTTAAAATATTTGTACTTATTTAAGGTTCACCCTGTATATCAGTAATATATCAAATACTTGTTACTGTTCGTCAAAAGTTAGAGGCAAGGCCTACGCATATACAGGGTGTCTAGAAATTATGCGTCAAGACTTCTTGAAGTGAGGTTATTCCTCACAAGAAATTCGGGTTATGAAGTAGTATAACAATTTTTCGAAAACTCAATACGGAGATACAGGGTATCAAAATTTATTTTTTTTTTAGTTTCTCTTTTATAACAGTTTTATTTGAAATTTGATTTTTTCCAAGTCTTTCCTATGTATTACTAGTGCCCTTGTAGATTTATGTTCCAAATATGATGCAAATATTTCAGTGCCAAACGGCCTAACCTGATCTTAATCTTCGATCCATGGCCCAGGACTTTGTAACCCTAATTGTTGTATAAACCTTGTATAAATTGCATATAAAATTAACGTTTTTATTCCATTCCCACTTCAGTTATTTGTTCAGGGGGGAAATTTCAAAAAAATCACCCGAGAGAAGCGGGAAAATTCCGAGCAAATATCTGTCGACGTTAAATATTGATAAACATCTATAATCCCGAAACATCCCGGCCGAAATAAACTCCCTAACAAGGTATTTTATTTTGCAGGAGCAAAGTCGCAGCCGCCCTCCTGAACAAACATCTGCAAATCAACGGCATATCGGCTGGCCTGACGTCTCTGAGACAGTCTGTGGATGAAGGATTCGAGGCGGAGAAAACAGCTGCGGACGCGGGCACGAACAACAAAATGAAAAGAGAGAGGAAAGCAGCCAGGACGCTAGGAATTATTGTGTCAGCCTTTCTTGCCTGCTGGCTACCCTTTTTCCTGTGGTCAGTATGTTTTCAGTGGCGAACGTTTACGCTATGTAAATACGCATCCACTTACCGCCATGTTAATTCGGCGTGGGTGAAACTAGCAGTTCTGTTACAAATAAAACGATTCAATTCAGTAACGCAACATAAAAGGAAAATAAAAAGCAATGCAAATTTTTTATATAATAATTTGTATTATTACTCGTATATAGCTAGAGACAGATATAAGGGAGCGTGGTAAAAGCCCTCTAAAATTACGTGTAAATTTCTAATAAGCAAAAATATATAGGGTATTACATTATAAATAAACCGGTAAACAAGAATGGCATTATTTTACTTAAAGAGAGCACTCCCGAAAACCTGCAATTTTCAATATTGAAATCGAAGTAGTCTTTGAAATATTCTATTCTAATTTGCTTTTTAAGTATCCCCACAAGAAATAATCTAGGGATGTCAAATCAGGCGATCTGGCTGGCCACTCAATCGGCCCCCTTCTCCCTATCCAATGATTCGGGAACACCTCATCTAAATAAGCACAGATAGGTGTTACATAATGGGGAGGTGCACCATCTTGTTGAATGAAAATGTCATTTCTTGGAAGATCATGTCCCTCTATATCTGCATATAAAGTAATTAATTCAGAGATGAGGTCGTCTCTAAGAAAATTCAAATATCTTGCACCAATTAGGTTGACGTCAAAGAAATAGGGATCCAGAATTCTTCCGTCGACTATGCCGCACCACACATTTACTTTCAGGAGACTTTGAGTGTGATACTCCACCATCCATCGGGGATTCTCGGTAGCCCAATAACGGCAATTTTGCCTATTGACATCCGCTCAAAGCAAACGTAGCCTCGTCAGAAAAAAATACGTTTTTTACGAAATTATTATCATTATTGGATAGCTCTTGCTGTTGCTCGCAGAATTGATTTCGCCGATCAAAGTCGTCTTCAGATAGCTCATGAACAAAGCATACCTTATAAGGATGATACTTAGCTTTTTTCATAATTTTGTGAACTGTGGACGCTGACATATTGAAATCAGAAGTCAATTGATTAAGTGTTGAGTGATGATTTTCTTGTATTGCTAACAATACATTAAACTCATCATCTACTGATTTTGACGGTCCACCAGATTTAGGAAAATCACGCACATGTCCAAAGTTACGGTATTTAGACTCAATACTGCTTATCATGGGATGTCGATCAGGATGAGTTTCATTGAACAATTCAACTACTTCTTTTTGGGTGTGCATACTGTCTCCAAATCCGATCATGCAAAGAATTTCAATTCCTTCTCGTTCAGTTAATTTAACCATTTTTATTTATAAAATGACAGATTACTACTCAATAAACACTTCAAACGCACTACTTTTGCCAAACAAAAGATAAGAACTAAAGAAATAACTCAAAAAACAAAAAAAAAACTATTTAATAAAGTACGATTTCAATAGCAATAAAAACATTCTCGGTCGCAAAGATACCATGATTTTTGACGATGCGTATGTAGAATGATACGCTCTTTCAAATGGCATGGTCAAAATTGGGGGTTGCTATTTAAAAACGTAGTCGATGACGTCATATCTCGAACAAAGATAACGTCACAAATGTGGGTCGTATGTCAAAAAGTGCCTTATTTAAAAACAAAATCGACGTGCCAGGGAATTTTTTCGAAAACTTCTCAATTTCAAAAACAATGAATTTATTCGTTATTTTTCGAAAGCACTGTATAGATCAATAATTTTCCAATTTTATAGAATTATTCCTTTCAACTATATACAGGGTATGTCAGAACTCATTAAAAAAAACGACAAGAGAAGTTTGTAAATGATTTAAATGTACACATCTGCACGGCACTGGAAATTGGTCCAATATAAAATTGTTCGAAATTTTGTCCACCGACGTGTAAACACATTTAGGTCCATCTTGATCCATCGTGCAAGAACCACATTCGGAGTGGGACAGCTAAGAGCATATCTTCCAGAAGTCCAGTTCACATAAACTCTCGCTAAGAAAGTGAGACATAAAACTAACATTTTCAATGTTTCTTGAATGTGGAAATGTTTGCTTCACATCATTTTATTAGGCTTCATCTGCATTATTCTAAAGTTGCCTTCCTTCTGACATATTTATTTCCGCTTACCAGCTCAGTATCGATGGCCAGCTGATTGCCAATCAACCAGTTTGATATGCTACCACTACAAAAAGCAGTACTATTTAGATCGTGAAGTATTGGAAATATTGTCGTCATCGTACAGATGTCTATTGACTTATTTTGATTCATTGAAGCAAAAGTAATGTGAAGATATAAATTTTCTGATGCTGTAGGTATATAAAACAAATAATCAGCTGATTGGTCGAGGTTGTCTAATTACTACATATACATATACTTCATTTACTTGATATATACTATTAGCATATTTTACACTTCACTTGAACTTCAAATGTAAAGGCAACATGTTCTATGATAACTTATTTTCTGTCGAAATCAGTCTCTAAAATCGGGTGCTATATAGAGCATTATTTATTTTCCCATTATTTCTAGTTTAGAAACCGTCGTCTTCATTTCTCTACTATAACTCCTCCCTTACTAATTTCTCTTAGTTGATTATCTTCCAGACATTTTCAACGATGACTTTAATCTCTTGCCTCCTCTCTGACGCCTCACATCTATGTAAGCCGCTAATTCTTCCTCAAGCACTCTATCCTTCCTGAACCACTCCTCGACAACGACAAACTCTTGGTCGGTATTTTCAATATTGGACATCTTCTTCTATACCTATAGTTGATCTTTTCAAGACACTAAATTCGCTTCTGTAATATGACATTAACCATCATATTCTAAATATATCTTCATCAAACATCTTTAGAAATATATTTCTACATGCATTATCTAATACGCAATACTTTATACTAACATGAGGCTTTTGAGTTTGAAATGATTTATGGAACAATGAAAAAGGAGAAGGGCTTAGAATGCACCCTATATATAATACCAAATATCTTGAATATTCTTAAGGAACATCTACGACTTGTAGATCTTTTTGTAGTTGCAGTAGTTAAGTCGGAACGAGCTACTGGCGTATTCGAAGCAAAAGTGGTCAAATCCCTCTATCCAGTTTCTGGAGGGACGTGATGCGAAATTTGACCAAATTAATTAATTTCTGTAATCTAAAACATCAGGTCGATCGCAGGGATAATTCAATGCGTAGGCACCTGTCATACTCAGAAGCTTATAATGAGCTGTCTATAAGTCAAGCGTGATGATCTGTTTGTTGCATTAATAGGATATAATACAATTATGATGAAATAATATTAATACATATAGATAAAATAAATCTTTATTATAAAGTAAATTATAATTATTAGTACGAGGAACACCCATTACCACAAATAAAATATTAATACGAAAAAATAACATACTTCATAAAGAAAATTCATATAATCAGTCTCTTTTCTCGAGTAGTTGCCTATATTGCAAATTTTATTTTCAACAAAGAGTTCAATATACATACTTGGACCATATTAGTCAATTTTTTAATTGATCCCATATATTTTTTTATAGATTTAGGTCCTTAATTAGTTTGAAACATTCAATAGGTACAATTTTTCATAAAATTTATTGAGAAACTGATGTATTAGGTAATACAAAATTTCCAAAAGTAAATATAAATGCACTGTTTTTATGATAACGTACCTATCTAGATAATTTCCTAAATAAATTATGAATTCGACCGTAGACAAGAAATTAAACATTTTTTTTCAATTAATGCTGTTTAGGTACATTATACAGTGTGGAAAGAAAGTATGGAATAAATTCATTATTTCTAAAACAACGAAGTTTCATGAAATATCCTCGGACCCGTCGATTTTGCTTTTTAAAAAGAATCTTTTTTCTATACCAACGCATTTCCGACGTTCAATTGTTTTCGCGTGATGACGTCATCGGATATTTTTTTAAATAGAACCCCTATATTTTTCCATCGGATTCTTGTAGAGCTTAACAAGCTGAATTCAAAAATATATAATTTCAACACTTTATTCCTTCAACTTTTCGAGAAAAAAAATAATAACCCATCCAATAAACGCTGCAGATGACAGAATATGTCAATTCTGATTAGATTTTGTTTAGCTGCTAGAAACAGTTTCTGAGGTGACTTAATTTAATTTGTTGTTTTTGCTATCAAAAGATGTAATATTCTAACATGCAATCTAATAAAATATAATAATAAATTAGGGGGTCAAATACGATTGAGGCAACCAGAATTTAATTAATTAATTAGTTACTTATTGTTAAATTATTTTAAAAATGAAGGAGTCCTTATTTTGTGATACTGCCGATGAATTTACTATATCCACTTTATTCTCAACCAGCCCATCACTGACACAAATGAGAATATTCACATTTTTTTCAAGCCGATTTTATTGAATCGGTTATTTTTTTTTTCGGAAAGTTGAAGGAATAAGGTGTTGAAATTATTCATTTTTGAATTCAGCAAGTTAAGCTCTACAAGAATCCGTTGAAAAAATATAGGAGTTCTATTTTAAAAAATATCCGATGACGTCATCACGCGAAAACGAATGAACGTCGGAAATGCATTGGGATAGCGAAAAGAGTCTTTTTAAAAAGCAAAATCGACGGGTCCGAGGAAATTTCATGAAACTTCGTTGTTTTAGAAATAAAAATAATAATTTATTCCATACTTTTCTTCCACACTGTATATACATACTTATTCATACATTTGTATATTTGACTAGATATATTAGTTCTATATTACTTCAGTATTCTTTTGTACCAATTGAATAACTATAGATATTTTTACATATCTATAAAAATATATACCTCTTTATGTAACCTTAAATCAGTACAAACATATTAACCAGCAATACAGTTCACTGCGTAGAACACATAGTTTCTTTTCCAAAAAAAATCAAGAATAAGGAAGTCAAATTTCAAATAAATTTCGAGTTTTTTTGAATATAAAACTTGTTAGAGACCGCTGATCAGACTCCTATATTAAGGTTTTTATGGGTTATGATATTGCAGATTGGATGTGTATTCCACAACGTTGCCAGTGTTACACAAATATCTTAATATCTAGCTATTTATATGAAATAGAATTCACTAGGATTTTTAGACAAAATCCCAAAGAATTATTGAAATATGTTTATTTATAAAAATGTTAGACATAAACCTCTCCACGGACAATCATTTTGGTTTTTTATTTTTCTCAAAATTGTTGATAGTTGGGGTAACACTGAGTCGGAAGATAATCACTTTGGAAGACAAGCTAGGAAAATTCCGATTAATTTTGATACAGATAAGTACCGTATTCGATTAATCTTGCAATTTTCCTTTAGTTGTTTTCCGACCTGATTACATTGTAGATGTTTAAGGACTAAACACATCGCAAACTATTACCTACGCACTTTATTTATTTATTTGCTTTTGCTCCTCATTTTGAGCATTAGACTCTTCAGTTTAGTTTATATGTAATTATCTTATGCACCTCAAAATACTAGAAGCCACATTTAAATTATCAGTTATAACAGTTTACTGTACAAGTTATAATTAAAGAAATATTATAAAAAGAAAAACCTAACCATTTAGTAAACTCTTACGTTAGTAAGTAGCAGTCTATGCTGCTTGGACCTCTTGAAGAAGACAATCAGTAAACAATACCCGCAGGACCACTAGCTGGCGTACTGAAATATTTACCTTCTACTTTTTCAACTTGCACATAACTAATTACTGAGTCTCCATAGCTTTCTCTTTTTTATATAAAACAATACTTACCGTTTCACTCTTACCCCACTGCCTAATTCAAGTATTTGTACATGTCTAAAGATTCTGGAAACATAGTAACGTCCACGGTTGACAGTTTATGTAAATCGGCCATTTGAAACCTTTTTCTATATTCCTCCGTTACCTTAATTGAAATTGAAAAAAAAACTACAAAATGAAGAAGGACACAAAGGACATAACAGCACGCAAAAGTCAGTAAAGGCAGGCTTGGCAGACTATTACATGAAAATCTAACCTAATCATTCTCGCGCTCTGGTATATTCCGCAGTGTGACGTTATAGAGCGTTTTACGCGCTCAGACAAATTTTGATGCTTTGCATTTCTTTGCGTTTTTTTCAATACAAAAATATTTTTTATTTTTGTAAACATTTACAGATAATAATAATAATACACAAGGATAAGCCAATGCATGTTCTCTTCTACCGTCACCTAGACGGGCTTGGCTTATGTGAAAAGCTGACCTTTGCTTTTTTGAGGTCTCAACTCTGAGACCGAGGGATTCATAATGGCTTACCAATATGGTGTAATTAACACACTTGTCTATCGTAGTCGTGTCTTGGGTATCGAGGTTCCTGATACCAGCTGCAGGGCCTGCCGCCAAGCGCCGGAGACGCTTATGCATCTCCTGTCTGCCTGTCCGGTATATGCGGCTACAGCGTATATCCAAAGGCACGATTCAGCCTTACGGGTGTTGTATTATCATTTACGACACTCGTATGAGATAGACGAGACGCCAGTGCTCAGAACACACGATTTACGGGCGCAATGATTACTGACTGCACGGAGTGGAGAGTGGTCATTGCTTGACTCTCCAGAACATCTCCGAATGTGTCGGAGCCTCGGAAGGTGTTTACTGGGAAAAAAAAAATAAAAAATAATAATAATAATAATAATAATAATAATAATAATCAAATCAGTTATTTATATAAGAAGATATAATATAAATCACTTTTATGCGGCTAATGATCTTCGTAATCGATGCCGCTTAGTAAAAAAAAAAAATAATAATAATAATAATAATAATAATAATAATAATAATAATAATAATAATAATTAGTTATTATTATTGTTTATTCCATTTCATTTCCTGGGTGTTTAATTAAACAAAGTTTACCGTCAATCCAAGCATTATTGCGTCCGAATGAACACATGCAATTAATTCGAACCGAAAATTAGTAGAAGCGAAGTTGATACTAACCATATTTCAACCTACAAACCGCAGTTACATCAACATGCTAGCTAAATATTATATCTGTAAATAACAGTTCCACTCGACATTTAATAACGCATATGAGAAAACGTCGGAACTCGTCAATTTTAATTTTATAGTTACAGCTTCTGTCAGATAGCTGTAGGCAAATTACTCACATTTGCAAGATGAGACCGCTACAATACCTCTTTATGATGTACAGCTGCTACTTAATATAACGGACTGTTTTAACCATGAATACTCACATCAGAGGTAATTAAGATGTTAAAACTAATAGTTCAGGGAAATGAAGTTTTATATAATATGGAAATATCTATAAACGTTTGAAACTTGGTAGGAATACTAGCCCCCAAAATTGAAATGAAGGTTCTCTCATCTATTGTCGGTCGATGGTTAAGCCAAATTGAAGTTTGCCACAATGACGGGTTTGATCCCCCCAGCCAGAAGACCATAGATTATTTCATGCTTGTAAGGACGATTGACACTCTTTTTATGTATATGGTGTAGATTTTTTTCTATTACATATATTGCCTAATGACACCTAATTTTATAAAATGCATTCAAGCCAATATACAACGTGCCAAGATAGCAACATAATCGTCAGTTTGGAACAAGACTGTCTTAACTCAAAATTTTCATTTTTCAAGATTTAGTGGTGAAACAACTCCAAATATTGCATATTATTATGTGTAAACGAGTTACAAGTGAACTTTGCTTAATAGCCGTCGAGTGGCGCTGCGTTGAAATGTCACATCTCCAACATTGGTTTTGTGCTTTAGACAAAACTGTCACAATTAGTCGTGCTGTGACGTTTAATGAGATGAGATGAGCAAATTTTGAAAAAGAGTGTCACAACTCGAAATAATATCAATAAGAAACTAGTCTCTTTATGTGTATTTATATGCAAAACTGTCACATTTTTAAATAGACCAGTAATTCTTATATGCTAAGTACCTTTTTTGTTCCCATTTCATACAATAAACCGTAATATTTTGCGCAGTATTATAAATATTTTTATAGTAATCTTTAAAATTGTATTATTTTAATCTACTGTAAAATAATTTGTTGAAAAACTTGTAAAAAAGTATGCGAAAGAGAGTCACAACTCGGAATTATTTAACAAAAATAACAATAACAAAGTGCCAAAAACTAAAGTAATCAAAAAAATGTATTAAAAATACTAAGAACTATCCACATAAACATTTTAACATGATTCAAACATTGTATGTTTATTTACTTTTCAATATTTAGAGAGTAAGATTATTTATAAAACTTTACCGAGCCCTCCTAAAAATTTACATTTTTTGAGTTATGACAGTCTTGTCCCAAACTGACGATATGTTCTTGGGAAAAGATTCCAGGAAGATCATCTTCATATTGCGTTTATTCAAGAGTCCTGGACTAGAGCAGGAGACATAACTGCCATCTGGTTATTGAATGCGATGCAAACTAGATATGTGAAAGAGGTATTAGACTTAACGATCAGTTCAATCATTTTGAGTAATAGAATTGTTAATTAGAATGTTTCCTTGAAACCGTTATGTTAGAATAATGCATATATTCTGTTTAACATAGAAACTGACGATTGACCTGTGGTTCAATATTTACAATCACTTCAGGCACACTTACAGGTTCCTAGAACCGCAATTTGTGATGCGTTCGAGTTAGCTTCGAAGCAAGTTCGAAGTGCACCCATCTCTGCCTATCACGGAAACTGTCCACTAAAAACTAAAAAAGACAATAGAGACATGTTTTGGTGGAGCAGAAAAAATGAGGAAAGAAGTTCAGCGCTTCTTTAACCGAGGTAGACATGGGCGGCTGGGACCAATAATATAGATCCGCTTTAATAGAGTACAGTAAAGAAATTAGGATGACAAAAAGAGAGTCTTTGAGGAGGTTCTGATTGAGTCAGCAGTTCCAGAATCGACAAGATTTTGTCTAGAAAACCGGTAAGGTAGCTTGTCTCTTGTTGAAAGTTATGACGGTACCAGTCATTGAATGAGTGATCATATCTTTGGAAGTATTCAAATCTCCAGGTGAGGACGGTATATTCCCAACACTGTTGCAACATGGACTGGAAATTATAAAAACGTACCTCGTCAGACTTTTTATAGCAAGCCTAGCTTGGAATAATATTCAAGCTAGCTGGACAAACATCAGGATGGTCTATATTCACAGAGTAGGAAAGAATGACCTTAATCTTAAATCATTTAGACCTAAATTAGTATAATATCATTTCTGTTGAAGAGTCTGGATAAGGCACTGGACGCACATATTAGAGAGAGAGTACTCAGTATGAACCGTCTCAGTATCCACCAATACGCCAGACTGGTAAGTCAATAAAATTAGCACTTATAACCTAATCGGGACAATCACGCAATCTATTCAGGAGAAGGAGATAGCGGTGGCAGCATTTCTCAACATTGAATAGAAAAAGCATTCAACGATGCATTGCCGGATTTACTCTATACAGCAGGAGTTGTTAGAGGAATTGAATCTACTATATGTCAGGTTTAGAGCTGCAAGGGGGTATTTTCAGGGTAATGTACTTTATCCTCTACTTTGGTCACTTCTTGTAGACGACCTTCTATTGTCTTGCATGCTTTGGTCATAATGGTACGAACAATTCCGTTCTTACTTCAAGAAATTAATTTTTGGAGCATGGGTCTTAAACTAGCTATATGTGACGGAAATCAGAGCAATGATCACATATGGTTCGTTAGTTTGGTGGTTCAAAGGGTAACCAAAGCTAAACTTTCTAGTCCACAGAGACAAGCATGCCTGGCAGTAACAGGGGCAATTAGCTCCACACCGTCAGCTGCCCTGGAAATCTTTCTGGATTTACCACCTCTCCATTTACTATTGGAGAGAGAGGCCAGGTGGGCAACGTACAGACTGGAACAGACAGCTCTAAGTACAGCTGATAATGGTGTCGGATGTTATGCTATGCAAATTAATTATAATTTGCATTTTAGAATTCTTCTTTCTGGGAGGGAGGGATGAGAGAGGGATAAATACGACTTCTTAAGGGCAGATAGTTGCTGGTACATTGATGACTCCAAAACTACGAAGGGAGTTAGAGGCGGAGTGTGCACGACACAAACCAGGCTGTCGGTAAGCCTGGGCAAATATTCAACTAGAACCAGTGCTTGGCATAGCGTCTGCTATTGTCAAGACAGTCCTACCGACTTGGTTGGAGGAACAAATACCGGCATCAAATGGCCAAGATTAGCTCACTTAGGGTATTAAAACAAATACATCACGAAAAAGCAACAAACATGTGATAGAGTTGAAGAACTATAACAAGAACTGAGTACAATCCGATTAAAAGATCACCTACACAAGATGGGTCTGGCTGAAGAGGCCAAGGTCTTGAAAGTGAGAAATTGGCAGAGTACATATTATGTCACTACCCTGCTAGACACCGAACCGGGTTCTCCCTATTTGGCAAGGTGCAGCTTCTGTTGGTAGAAATGGACAAGATACTGGGCGAACTATAATGTTATGAATGAGCCACAATAGCTCATTCAGCGTGCATAAATACAATATGGTAGGAGATACGTTGTATTGGGTTAATGTGACAGATTGAATTCGATCGACGTTCGACCAACATAAGTTGTTGCTGGGAGTTAATGCAATTGTGAATAATACGCCGCGATTAAACTTATTTATTTTCTGAACCTTACAATTGTCGAAAAATTTACAAGAACAACAATGTGTTTGCTATGAAGGAAAAATTATCTGCAAAATACATCTGCAACGTTATTATTTTTAAGTGCATTGCCACGGGTGTTGCTGACTTGACAATTGTACCAACTGCAGTGGGATACAGTTGTCATCGTTGGACAAGATGTGTTGGCATGCTATTGCTCTTTCTCCTCCTGACAAGGATATTTAATTTTCAAAAGGATTTACAGTTTACAAAATTGGTAAACGTCGGGAATTTTGAAGAACTACAAAGAAAGTCTATTTTCCTTTGCTTTTAGCAGTTGATTTACGGTCGATACTATTGTGTTATTCTCAAAAGAAGGCACAGAGATTTATGGTTCCGCAGTGCAGGAATAGTTTACAAGATATTATGTTCATTTTTAACAATCAGTAAAGGAACCACTAACAAATTGTAAGTGAAGGAGAACGAGGTGTAGTTAGAGGTTATGTATAAATAATTGATTACAGGCAGGAGTGATTCTACAACAATAGGTGAAAGAACTTTTTCCGTTTCAATTATAACGAAAAATATTCCTGGTCCATAGAAAAATTAATATTCTTTAAGTTATAGCTTTTTGATATATTGGTATTACAACATTAATTATTCTGCTTCTTAAAATAAATACTTTTATTCCATTGTTGCATCTCTCTCACTTTTGACTTGTAATGTAGAAGAATTACATTTTAATTTGACAGAAAAGCAGACCTAGAATTACCTTTCGCCGTAAAAGGGGGTGGACCACTCTGCACATTAGTATGAATTGGGTTTGACCCAGAAATAATTCATTAGTTCTTTCTATAAGAGGGAGACCAGCTAATATATCTTGCTTGCTTTTAACATAGAGTGGCTAAAGGCATGATTTTGAAAGCACCGTAATTTTAGAATAAAATATTTATTGATTTATATAAATAATATCAATACACCGCTCAACCCATAATTATAGTCTATTTAAATGAATTTATTTAATTTTAACAGTAATGGCAACTCGTTGCTTGTTCTGATAGGGCAAAGTATTTTAAACTGATTTTAAATTGTCACTGCATTTATATACACAGTGAAGAAAGTGTGTCGCAATATAGTAGCTTCATCGAAATAAAACAAAATCGTTTTGCCTTAAAACAACTTCTACAGTTCATAATAATCCTTCCTTCCTTGATGAAGTGTGATACAGACAAAATGTATACGATTAAGCGTAAAAGTACTGATTTAACTTTTACAGCTTATTTTAAACCAAAACTTCTACGTGTTTTATTTTCTTTTCTTTTCTCCCAGTCAGAATTAGATATTGTGAATCGCATTAAAATTGTCTGAAAGAGCAAAAAATGTACTTGTATCTACATTTTGTACCTTGATTGTCCGGCATTGTTTTGACTTAAAAAAATCTCTAAAAGTCGTGTAGTCATCAACTGTAATTCACAAATATGGTTTAAATAAAATAAACACTGAATATTCATATGTAAATACAAACAAGTTTATTCCTATTAGGGTCGTTATAGACATTTAAAACGTTGTTAAAGAGAGTCTTTGCTAAGACTAAATGCTTAGGAAACCTACCTCCAACTTATAAAATCCATTATACTACAGATCAAAATATCTAATTTACCAATTCTACGTATACGTACCTACATACTTTAAATTTAAATCTAAATAGCAGCACTAACACCACAAATTTATTAATTTTTGTCCACGTGTGATAATAAAACAGGCCAATAAAAGTAAATCCAATATAATATAATATAAAAGCAATACCATGTTAGAAGAAGAATACGAAAAGCTTTCAGTAGAGGATAAAGACGATATATTTACTGTGAGCGGAAAATATAAAATGCTCCGAAAAATGTGTCTCTTCCGTATCTAAAAAAAGCATAGAAAGGATTTTATTTAAATTAAAAACGATTTTTATACTGTTATATAACGAAGTTTTTTGCGAAAGAAATACACCACAAGGAATTATAGTTGTTTTATAACAATAAATTTTGGAATTTTTGTATTTACAATTTTCGCCTTTTCTTCAGATGTTTGGTGATATAATATACTCGTTTTTCATCACATTTTGGCAATCAGTATTTAAACTAGCGAAACCTTGTAAAAACACTGTTTCATGAATACACGGCCTTTAAAATGAAATATTTCATTCCATTTTCTAGAAAAGATATACGGGGTAATTTACAACTCAATGGACATATAACAGATGCGTGTAGAGAACACCAAAACAAGTTGATTTTTCATATAAATGTAAATGTTGCCTCAGAAAATGTGTTAAAAAATTGAAAAAACTTAATATATCAGCAATGCCTTAATACAGAACAACCAAATTCTGTAAATATATTTATTTTATTGACGTGTTTAGCTGGTAGAAACTTGAACTGACCGGCGCCTCAAGAAGTGCTGGTATGGGTGTGGGTGACCCTTAAAATTTTATGAATTTTTTCTACCCTAACCTAATTAATGTCTATCAATGATAAAAACTGTATCCGTTTAACAAAGGAGGAGGTCGCGAATACGCAGTGAATTCACGAAATGAGGAGCACGTTTTAGACAATATTGAAAATGATCTCTAAACCAGTATCAGAAGAATATCCTGGCAATTTAACATGCCACAGTTCACGGTCCATCGAATTATACGACGTAATCTGCTGCATCTATATCATTTTCAAAAAGTTCAAGAACTATTACCTCGAGACCTTGGGTCAAGGATGACTTTTTATAATTTCATCCTAGATCGGAAGATTGATTTTCACAGGATCATTCTTTTCATGGATAAAGCTGGCTTTACACGGAGAGGGATTATAAATATGCACAACAGTCATGAATATTCGGATAAAAATCCATATGGTACTGTAACACATGTTTACCAAAGAGATTTTAGAATAAATGTGTGGGCAGGTATTATTGGGCAATATTTGGTTGGTTCAGTTATTTTACCAAACCGTTTAAATGGCGCCACTTATTTGGATTTCTTACAGAATACTCTTCCTGAACTACTGGAAGATTTGTCTTTACAATTACGTCGTAAAATGTGGTTTATTCACGATGGTGCGCCTCCGCATTTCAGTATGGATGTTCAGAAATTTCTAAACCAACAGTTTCCAAATCGATGGATAGGTCGTGGAAATAACTGCTCTCAACACTGACCACCGCGATCGCCCGATTTAAATACATGTGGCTTGTTTCTTTGGGGACTTTTAAGGAATTTGTATATTTGACTCCTGTTGAAACTGAGGAAGATTTATGGAACCGTATCAATAATAAATGCACCGTTATAAAAATGACATTCAATTATTGAATAGAGCAGATTTTAACTTTTGGCGTAGAGATTAATTATATGTAAGAGAAAATGGGAGCCGTTTTAAACTGCATCTTTAGTGTTCATTTTTTACTATTACCTAATTAGTTTCATACAAAGTATTCTTCGTCAAATTTTGCGTTGAACGAAATGAATAAATGATTTAGTAAATCGACAACGTTTTATTTCTTGTTTGCAAAATATCTTCCAAGTCTGAATACTACTATAAAAGTTGTTTTAAAAAATTGCGGGTCTAGAATACCTTGGCACCAATTTTATTTACTGCACCCCTGTCTAAATTCCTCGTATTGTAGTTTAACTTGCAAACTTGACAAACATTCCATTGTTTATCTGTCAAATCTAAAAGTTAAACTTCAGTTCGGGTTTAAACTTGGGTTGTAAAAGTGGGCCTTAAAGCAGTAGTAGCATAGCCTACCCGCAATTATAATACCACATATTTTTGTAAGATTTAATTGTAAATTAAGTTAGTGTTGAAAGAATTCATAAAATTTTAAACAATGTACAAAATTTGGGTGTTCTGTATTAAAGCATTGCTGAGGTTTTCAATTTTTTAAGACATTTTCTGAGGCCAGTATCGTCGCAACCCTAGTATGAAAAATCTACTTGTTTTGGTGTCCTCTACACACACCTGTTCTATGACAATTGAATTGTAAATCACCCTGTATTTTAGTTTGAATTTGAATATGACTAATTTTACGAAAAAATAAGCCAAAATAATGTTACTTTTTGGCGTATTGCATCATCAAGTACCTGACAGAAATACATCTAGAAGCCATCAAATAAATCATTACTTCCAATATCGCTGATGTTAATGAAAAATTCCTCATTAAAAGCTAAATTAAAAATTTTAATTTACAACGATCTCTCAGTCACCCATTACCTGATATTAATTATTCGTAGTAATGAATCATCCTGGCAGGGTCCTTAGACATTGCATTTCCCAAAGCGACTATAGTCGTTTACTTATTTATTTCAGTAAACGCAGGTTCTTTTCATTGATACAAACAAAATTAATTTTCATTTTCAAATTCAAATTAATTAAAAATAATAGTAATATAAAAATGTCACATTTATCAGATACCAAATCAAAAATAATAATTACATATACATAGTGTCCTGAAAAAATTTATAGAACACAGAGCAAGATTAGAATCCGGAGGACAGAATAATGCAACATAGTCAGACTTACTTTAGTAGAAAAGTTGATGGTAAAAAAGATACAGGGTGTCAAAGTTAAAATTATATGTTGTAGTTGTTTATAAACAACTTCTTAAAAAATTTGAAAATTTATATACATTTTGGAGATCGGTATTTTTTGGGAAAATTCAAATTTATGTCTAATTTTGACGTCACTGGTAGAGGGCGCCACTTATGGCATATCAAGCTTCTGTTAACTGACAAAAAAAAATTGCGGCTTAGTGTATCCATCTGACTATTAAAACAGTCGATTCTCCTGCCTTTTATCTGGAAAAGGTATGCCAATAGCGGGTCTGTCCCCACAGAGCCTAGTCCGAGAACAACCAGGGCAGGTAAAAGAATCCCGGCTAACGCTAGGAATGTGCAGTTTAACTCTGTTTCTGGCAGTTACCGAGGTCACGGCACAACAACCCGGAAAATCACCATGTATCAAGCTAAGGTTATTCGCCGGTTACCTCACTTATGGCATGCTGATGAGAACTAATAAATTCGAAACCAGTATATGTCTGGTGAGCTCCTGACGAGTGATTTAGCTGTTTGCTATAGGTTTTTCATGTGTAATTCAATGCTGCCAGAAGAGTAGTTGTTTCCTGAAATTCCGTGTTTGCAGTAATTCAAATGTTTTGTGGTGTAACAAATAAGCTTATTAAAAAAATTAATGAAAGTAAATCATAAATAACTTATATATAAGGGTGTTTCTGTACTAAATGGGTAAATTTATATTCAGTTCATATTAAAAAATAGTTAAATTATCTAAAGTGCTGTATACATACATTATTTGAAACAAGGGAAGAAAATGATGCACTTAATACTTTGTAATGAGCTCTTAAAAAGTTTTGGAAGAGCTTAATGCGGTACCCTGTGCAAAACGTTCCTAAAATTTAATAATTATAATTACTCGTTTAAATTTGCTACCACAGCAAACAAGAGTGGACTAGGTCTATATTAAAAATAACCTAAATTCTTGTTACGTTTTTGCAGTTAAAGTTGACTAACAAAACGCTATAAAAAGTTCAGTTCTACTGATTGCATTTCAGTATCAAGTACTTAAACAAATTCACTTACAATTTTTATTTTCGTGAATCACAATTTCTATACAGAGTTCATTATATAGAATATGATCTAATATTAGCTTAATTAATTCTTCGCGGCGACAGTCCCCAAAATGACGATTATCATCCGAGTAAATAAGGTTTATTACCAGCAGTAGGTACTTAGAAACATATACTTCTTCCTTTGTAAAAATTCTGGACTTTTTGGCCTTGTAACCCTCTGAACTTCTTTTCAAAATGCGATTATTGAAGAAACTCTGGTTATATCTTGATTTTTTTTCACTGAAATCATAGTTCTCAACATTAGGCAATGAATCCATAGCGTAGATGGTTTCTGGGAGGGTTATTTTCCGAAAAAATAAGCTAAAAAGACAGACACCTCCTACACTTTGTTAGCTTTGAAAACTTTTGGTATTCCAACTCATGCCGCGTCATTTATTTTGTCGGAACTAGATTTGAGATCGCTCCGTATGCCGCTGCTTCTATATCAGTGATAATAATAGATCTAAGGGAGAAAATTGTAATGGATTTAAAAAAATAAGTCGAGAAACAGAACAGAGTGGAGGAAAATATACATACAGGGTGAACCTTAAATAAGTACAAATATTTTAACCAGCAGTACAGTTCACTGTACAGAACACATAATACTTAATAGTCCTTTTACAAAAAAAAAAAAAAAAAAAGTTAAATTTTAAATAAATTTCGTGATTTTTCAATCGAAAACTTGTTGAGGACCGCTGGTTCGGGAGTCATGCTGGATGTGCATTCCACAGCGTTGCCAGTGTTACACTAGAATTTTTAGACATGTCAAAGAATGATTTATATATTTTTATTTGTGAAAATATTAATGGCCATCTCCTTACCTTTGCCATTTCTATTTCTCTCCAAGAAATTGAAAATATAAACCAGATTCTCTACTCACAATCATATTATCCAGAATTTGTTCATTATCAATTTTTAGCACACTCCGACTGATTTATCACAATACGTTATTTTTATCACTATCACTGAACCCTACTTACTTAACAAATATGCTTTTAGCATGTCAACCTTTTTACTGTTTGAATAATGCGCCACATTTTATTTAATCACACTGTATTTCACGAAAAATAATGATTAAATACACAAGACACTTAAGAGAGAAACACTGTCCGTGAAAATAATAAGACGATTTAAATACGTTTTATACGTTAGTGCGGCAACTCTTAAAACAGATGCGTCAAGCGGTGCATTACTTAAAGAAGCTATTGGCTTAGTTCGGTTTCAGAAGATGCAAAAGTATCTCATACTTGTGCACAGGTATCAACATCTATCTCTATCAATCCTAGAGCCTAGAGGATGGGAAGATGGGGCTTGTGCGGGGCAATTCGCCTACTGCTCCTGACACCTACATGTGGTCTGTGCCTACATCAGTATCTTTATGCATGTGATTGACGCTGCTTTAAATATTTTACTTTGTCTTCTCTTGATATTAAACGCATACATCAAGCTAGTTATTTTGTTATTTCATGTTTTGTGTTTATTTTTAAAATGTGTTTTACCCACTACGGAACTACGAGGTACGAAATGGTTAGCACTGACACGTTGTTTGAGGTTATGTGGTGGAAATTAATTAATTAAATTAAGATGTTATGTGAAAGTTATAGTTTTTTGTTATTCTTTATAAAATAATTTAAGGGGATAATTTGTGATAATCTATCTAACAGTGCACAATGGTATTAACTGAAATATGGATAACTGTTTAAATAGTTCGTTTTTCAGTAAGTATGTGAGCTTTTATGCACGTTTATGGATATTTGTTTGAAATAATTAAAGTAACTTCTTAAACTCTTTAACTGACAGTATCGAACTTGAGAAAATTCATATTTTAATGGTTTATGATAATTTTACTTTACTTATTGCTAAAAACGAGTATTTTTAAACTAGAAACAATGGTAAAAATTGAGTTTACTTTAAAAAATTATTTGTGTTACAGAAGATATGGAAACCTCGCCTTCAGTAAATCATATGGTTTAATTTATTAGGTTAAATCAGTGGCCTATCTGGTCAGCGGTCCTCAAAATGTGGGTTTTTTAAAAAAAAATATCTCTGTAAATATTTGAAAAGCGCTGCAAACAGTACAGTAACCATGGAAAGGTAACATAAAAAAACTTTATCTGTAAACTTAATAGCAGATATTTTGTCTGTTAATAGAAAATACACCAGCTTCTTGTATTGTAATTTGACACATTTTGCCATATATATGTTTTTCCTGCTATTAAATAAAATTACCAAAATTTTGTACAATGTTCTTGTTGTAAATTCATATTACTACACTCGAAGTTTTATCAAACTTTGTCAAAATAGTTTTTTAAATTGAATGAAACATAACCTGTTTTGTTACAGGTACGTCATCACCTCCCTCTGCGGAAGTTCGATCTGCTACAGTCCCCGGTGGGTGGTAACGCTGGTATTCTGGGTGGGCTACTTCAATTCCGCCCTGAACCCTCTGATCTACGCCTACTTCAACAGGGAGTTCAGGGTAGCCTTCAAGAAGACGCTGCAGAGCTGCTGCCAGTTCACCTCGAAACTGGTGTGCTGGAAGTGGAGAAGCACCAGAAGAGAGCCTCCCATAGCTTACAGCAACGCGTCGAGCGAGATGCACGGAAACAATTTCGTAAGGTCTGACCTTAGGGCGGAAGCCATTGCTCAAAGATTTAGCCATAACGTTTCCGAACATGAAGTTATTAATTTACAGAACGAGGCCATCATCTAAAGCTGGTGGCTAGGCTATAGAAATTAACATATCGAAATGTTTGTAAGGCTGAAGTTTTTTTTGGAATTTTAAGTAAACCAATCTTGTACAGTGTAGCGAATTACTAAATAATTTAATTTCAATAATATAGATGACTAGAAGCATTGAACTTAGTTATGAGAAAGGAAATGGCCTGGAAAATGTTTACATTTGATTTAAGAAAAGTCTATACAGTTTTATGTATTGCACTGATGACGGATATTATGCGTAATAATAAAAGTTAAACAAAATAAACATTTTTTTAAATATTTATATTGCTTGACAATTGAAGATGGTATTTCAGTTTTGGATCAAATATCAGAATTGCAATAGATTGGCTATAATAAATATTTTTTGTACGTTCATGCAAAAAACAAAACTTTATTGAACTATATTTAGTGGAAAAAGTGGTTCTCTATTGCACTAGTGCAATAAAATATTTATTGCATTCATCTGCCATTCTACTACGGCGTTTTGTCATCATGACAAACATAAACGTTCAAATCGACGTCATATTTTCCTAGACTTATTGTCATCTAATTAACATTTTTTGGTTTTTGCATGAATGTAGAAAAAATATTGTATGCAACTATTTTCTACGTTCATGCAAAAAACAAAACTTTATTGAACTATGTTTAGTGGAAAAAGTGGTTCTTTATTGCACTAGTGTAATAAAATGTTTATTACATTCATCTGTCATTCTACTACAGCGTTTTGTCGTCATGACGTTCAAATCGATCTCATATTTTCCTATAGTTACTATCATCTAACTAACACATGTTTTGGTTTCTGCATAAACGTAGAAAAAATATTATATGCAACTCGTACAAAAAGTGTTTATTGCACTCGACGTGTGGTCCTACTCGGCCTGACGGCCTCGTTGGCCTCGTTGACACAATAAACACTTACTTTTTGTACTTGTTGCATAAATAACTATTAAAAAACATATTACAAGTGTAGTTAAAGTATAAAAAATATTATTAAACGCATATTTGTTTAATATCGTATTACTTAAATCGTATTTTTTGTCTATAAAATCAGGAGATTGTTTGTTCGATTATTTTTGATTAATCTATTTGAACAAAGCAATAGTCTTAAAGGCTCTAATGTCCAATGTTGAAATTAACTAAAAATTATAATATTTATTAAAACACCTATAAAAATGTTTGGCATAGATTCATGACGTTTCGGCAGGCATAACTAAAAATAAAAATTGACCGAATTTAGTATATAGGGTGATTCAATCATAATGTTAATTTTAACCGCGTATGCAAAACTCCTAATTGGAACAGAAAATCGAAAACAACATTTTTAATCGGCCGTTTTGAAGAGAAGCAAATCGGCCCATAACTCCCGGCAATACGGCTCTCCTGGTATGTTTGAACGTTGAAGCTGGCCGACATCGCGTCAACGGTCAGTAGCAGCCTGACAAACAGTTTAAATTATGATTTGAAAATATTTTTTTCAGTGCAAATATGCATTTAAAACTTTTTTAATCGCGTATTCGTATCTATTACATTATTTTTTTCCTATCTTGACTTAAAATTAATGACATTAAGACCCTGAACATGAATTACCCTGTGTAAACCTGTCATCCAATGGATGGTATAGGTACTGGAAGACAGAGTAACTAAAAACACCAAAATGTCAACGCTGCTGGAAACTGGATCTTAAGATATTCAGTGTGGTCAATTTACCATGAAAACACTGTAAAAATTATTCGATTTGGTTCGGGTTTCCTTTATAAGATAGAAAACTTTATTTTGGCTCACAATATGAAATTCAATTGTTTATAATCAAGGCCTTCTTTATATTTTTTTTTCAGTGTCAAAATTGATAAAAGCTTTATAGCGATATTTCTATCTATAATCTGACCACACCACTGGACTCTGGCCCCTAAAATGGATATGTACCAAATTTCACAAAATTATATTTATTTTTAACGGTAAAATTTATATTAATGGTTTTTATAATTTTACCTTGAAACGGCTCTGTAAAATTGCATTTATTATCCGATTTGGTAAGGGTTTTTTTTAAGATAAAGAATTTAAAACTATTTTGGCTCACCATACGAAATTTCATTATCTATAATCAAGGCCTACTTTGGTCATTGAAAAAATCAAAGTTGGCCTTGATTATTGATAATGAATTTTCTTATTATGTTCCAAGAGTTTTAAACTCTTTCTCTTTAAAAAAAAATCGAACGAAGTCGAATAATAAATGTAATTTTTACAGAGCTGTTTCATTCTTAAATAGGTTACACAAAAGGAGTATTCCACTTTATTTCGTAGAAAAAATTACACAAATATTTTTATGACTGAATACATTTAAACTTCAACAATCAATATTTAATGGTTTTAAAAGCTGAACTTTCAACAAAAGCATAGAAAATATTCAGTAGATGAAATTATAATCACCGTTCTGTCAGAAATGCGCAAGACTATATGGATGATCCATTAAAAAAGTAAAAAGAGTAAGGACATAAGGAATGGAACAAAAAATTTCTACCCAGCGAAATAAATCGCTCGTACACGTCAACCATTGTTTTTAAATGTAAATTCTGACGAGCAAACATATTTTGTGACCGGCCACAGATATGACATGACCTCCTCGTTTTTAAATTTCAACTCCAATTTTAGATAGAACCATCTGAGAGACCACGTTCTTCTGCATACAGAATAATCAGTTTTCAGAAAGATTACATAACAAGATTTTTGAGAAGAAAATCATTTACTGTAATAATAAAAGTTTAATTAAAACGGCACAAATAGTAAACGTTACAAGTTATTAAATAATTAAATTAAATATTCAAACTATCTACCAATATTAAAATTCTTTTGTGACACTATACAGGGTGATTTTAAATAAAGTAGAACAAATGAGACCACAGATTCCTTAGGTGAAAATAAATCGATTTAACCTAACATACCTATATCCCAAGATAAAAAATATACAGGGTGTCAAAATTTAAATTTTATTTTCGATATTTGTAGATAACTTCTTAAAAAATCCAAATATTTACATAAAATTTGTAAATCGAGGATTTTTGCGGGCGATAAATTCAAATGTGTGTCAAAGGGCGCCACTTGTGGCACACTATGTTTCTTTTAACTGGCAGCTTAGTGTATCCATCTGACTATCGAAACAATCGATTCTCCTACCTGTTATGCCTGAAAAAGGTAGGTACGTTGAAGTTCTTAGGAGTAACAGTTTTCAAAATAATCCTATTTAAAATATTGAGTGCACCGATTGAAAACTGTTACCGTTTCAGGTAAAGTGCCTTTATTTAAAATCACCCTGTATATTATTTGGGGAATAGTTTTGGTACTTGGGATAGGCGAGGAGCTATTGAATGGTCAGCAAAATTTCTTGAACTAATTCCACTCGATTCTTTCTTGTAGACTTACTTGATATCTAGTGTATGTAAACCGAAAATATTTTTTGAATGTACAAGAAAATGTCATACAAAATTAATGTTTGCTCCCTATCTTATTATTTAGTCCAGAGATTAGCTTTATAATTTAACAAATTTTGTCTATTATGCATAATATTTTAATAATAAGACGTTTGCTGCCATAGATGCACTGAAGTACAGAGTTTTCAAAAACATCTTCCTTACAACTCGAAAGCAATTAAATACATAAACATAAGAAAAAAGTTATTGTGAACATAGTACCTAAAATTTTCTAAGTCTTCTACAGCCATTTAAACATTGTTACCAAATCTAGATTTTTATTTAGAAGCAATTTGAGAAACCTTTTCATATAAACTTTGTTCTTATTTGTAAGGGTCTAATCGTTCCTCTAAAAATGATAATGAAATTTTGGAATACCCAGTACTTAGGAAGATTTAGAAATTATTTCTTATTTACTCAAAGTCCATAACATATTTTCAAAGTTTACCATAAACAGATCGACATAAACATTTTGAACATAGGTCGAACTTTTTCTCGTAAACGGTTCATTTTATCAACAATAAACAATAGTAGCTTTTTTAGTCTAAGATTGAAGCTACCCAGGTTTATTATTTGAAAGTCTTTATCATACAAGGTGTTAAAAATTTAGGCATTAAGTTGTAAAGCTTAGCCCGTCCCTGGTGGACTGAAACAGCTAAATATGTTTCAAGGACACTATTTTGAGAGGTCTTTACTATTGTCCATCATATTAAATTATATTGAGTACTTTAAAAGTTATTTAAGAAAAATCGATTTCCAGCAGTGTCCTTCGGGGATATATTTCTCCGTAGAGGGGCTGTAGGAAAGAATTTTATAGGAACTTGTCATATTATTTTTTCATGTTCTATCTCCACCCGAAAGATTTTCCACATTTTCCCGGAGACCCTGTGTAAGTAGGAGATATGAAATATATTGCACAAAGATGTTTGTCAAAGAGGAAATCTCTAGATATTATAATTTTCGAATAATATTAAAAAATGTGTTACTTGGTACCAAATTTTCAGTAGGCGTCGATTTTTGTATACCAGTAAATTGACTTAAATAGTCTTATTTTTATGCCACGAGTCGAACACGGACATCCTGTATAGTTAGTTAGATTTTTTTAAAGATTTAGTTCTATTATTCTATCAAAAACATTTTCTGTAAATGTAAATGCCTACCTTAAATGACTACATAAGTTTTATTTACTATTTTACAAGACAGGCAGGTTACTAAAGAAATGATATTTAAGATGAGCGTGTATCAGATAGGTATTTTTCAGGAAATCTTCATTGAAGGAATTAGGTTAATGCGTTTTTATGTGTTTACTCAAAGTTCTGATTTAATTATTACGTTTTCCAGAAAGCGCTAATTACTAACTAATCTCTCAACGAATTTGTTCTGCCTCTGCATTTTTCGCTTCGTTTGTACAGTCCAGAGAATTTTCACTCGTGTAACCAAAACAAATACACACTAGTGGGTGGATAAAACAGTTCATCCTCACGTAATTTGTAGGATTTCGTAGAGCATGTCATGAATTTACTCGGTACATTAAAAGTAAAACGGTTTGTTCAAGTGTTCTTTCAGCCGAAAAATAGCTTTGTTTCTTTTAGTTCACAGCAAGTTGATATTTTTATTAACCTTGTATCAATCAAATATTTTTTCTATAGCTAATTAGTTGCCTTTCATCTACTAAAAATTGTAGATAAGGTAGTATTTTAACCGCAAGGGTAGGTAGATATAATACTACTTTAACGCCAAGGGTAGATAAAGATCTTTAGATTTTAGTACTTTACTTATAACCTATAATTCAAATCATTACCTACCATTTATGAATACAAATATTAATATTGCTGCAGTGGTCTGATTTTCCACGTTGTTAAGTATGCATTTTGATACAACAGCAATTCTGTTGGCCACTGATTCCTCAACAGAGGCCCACACATTTACAGTCTTGCAGACGGGTTTTGGATGACAGGCTTGGTCTGTCAGTTTTAGCCCCTGACGGTATGATTTTCATTTCCCACTAACATAAAATAAAGTTTGACGGCTATGTTCTTTATTAAGTCCGTGAAGGGATAACACTGTATGTTAATGACATAAAACTATTGAAAAGTCCTGAGTCTTGGCGTGACCCGTAGACTTTCGTCGAGTCAAAAGTCTTGGGTTTTATTTTATATGACCTATGATGGTGGAAGAATAATATACAGGGTGTTTCAGGGGGAGATGTACATACTTCAGTATGTTATTCTACGTTCAATTTTAAGCAAAAAAAAATCCTATAAACTTAGGCCTTCGTTTAGGATATACAGGATGTTAAATTTAACAAAATTAATTACATTTTCTTTCATAACTCTCAACTACTTCTAGTTAAATTCATGAAATTTTCCATTTTTGTATGAGGAGGTTTCTTGGGACAGGAAATTCAAATTTTATAGACGATTGGCTAATTAAGAAATGTACACCTTATTGAAGTCTCTAGGAGCAGCCATTTCCGTTAAAAACTCATCTAACTTAGTAATTGTAATTTACTATATTTCTTTGTCGTCTTTTAGTAGTTGATCGAATTGGTTGACTTATCTAAAGCATACCAAACTTTGCGCTGTAGTTTGGACCAAAGGACAATTGTAGATCATCTTCCGTTTCAGATGTAGACATTTTGATCATCTTTGTCACTTCTGTCGGTTTCATAGTCGATTTCAGAAAAATCATCAGTTGACAATTGTTAATATTATTTACAATTTCTTCATATTTCCATTATGTTAAAGCATGTTTTCTCTATCAAATACTCATTTTAATTGAAAACCAGAAGAAGCTGTATCTCATATACACCAATATTTGAACCCCCTAATATCCAATCAGGATCCCTAATAGATCTCTCTTACTTAAATAATCGGTTCCTCGAGTCTGCTTTGGCCAAATGCCGCGGCAAACTGATTGATTACGTTGTACGTGACTTTAAACAATTAGCTAAATGCCACATTGCCAATAAGTTCAAATAATCCTAATATCCCTCGATTTCAGGGCTGAGGGTATCTGAGGGACCACGCACTGGGATTTAAGGGTGGCTCTGTTCAATAAGCATTGAGTCCCAAGAGCATCGTTTCCGAAATATAAGATTGAGTTGTAAAAAAAATCAATTTAAAATTCATAAATTCTAAACCTCTTGAGATATTTTTGGCAAAATTGGGTTCATTATTTTAGTATGTTGGTAGGTATAAATTATAAACTTTTCAGATTACGTAAAGTTCCAGTGGCTTACCTTTTTTTAGAAAATCAAATTTGTCTCTAAAAGGCTAAAAATGTGCAGAGAATAATAATGATCAGACTGCAATTGAGCAATGAAAATCAATTTTGTGCATGATTGTATAGTGATATGCTTTTTCTTGAGAAGAAAGTCATGATAGTACTTATAACCCCACAACTGGTGCTGTACGTAAGTAAGCTACAAATTTTATATTTTATAACTACCAACATACTAAAAAATTATGACAAATATTCTAAAAATATCTCAAAGAGTTTAGAAGTTATCAATTTTAAATAGATTTTTTTAGAGTTTAGGATCCCTATATCTCGAAAATGGCGCCCTTCCATGCTTATTTAACAATTTTATCTTAATTTTATGCACAGGATACGCCTCTAGAGTTTCTGTACGCAATTAGGAAACACCCTGTGTATCTACAATAAGGATAGAGAAGACAGTTTAATCCTCAATAAAAATAGACAAAACATCAATTGCCAACTGGATAGTAAATAGTGCACATTTCTCCTGTTCAATTCTTTAACTTTTAACATTTTCATCGCATTTGCACGAAGCAATTTTCTGCCTTTCCTCAGTTCTTCTTTCCTCAAACGTCGCTGCAATGCATTATTTAAATAGGAAGAACGAAAGGAGTTTATCCTTAAATGCCACACATACTCTGGTTTACCTGATTGTAACGCTGCCTACTCGCACGCAGTCCGCCTGAAAAGTTGGAGCTTTGGCGTGAATAAATTTGAATGAGTAATGGAGACCGCAGCAAGTACTATTGTATCACTCTTTTAGCTAAAAGAGGAAATAATTTGAAAGTCAAAAAACCCGCGGTGCCTACAAATTTCTCCAGAAAGTTTATGTCCTGCGGTTAGAACTGTTTTACAGATTCGAGATACGTGTATTCATTCGTTCAACGTCAGTACAGTGCACATCGATATGAATAAAACCAAATTTAATAAGAGATTACTGACAAAACGGTGGATGAAATCAATCAAATAATGTTACTTCTTATCAATCTGAAGTAGAATATTTTTAGAAGAAACTAATAACGTTTAATTACCGTCCGTAATGAGCTATGTTTTCGAAACTATTATTATTAACGAGTATTTAATAGTAAACAATGAAACAAAAAATTGTTATGCGATATACCGAGACAACGTTTACAGAATAAAGTTAATTAGATCACTCTCTGTCAGCGCCAGCTACAAAAACGTTTTCGAAACAAATCTTATAAATCAGCATAAGTCACAAAAACATTGTAAGAATGTTTATACAGCAACTATACAAACTAAATTGGCAACATATGATCTGTTGGAAACAATTCAAAAATAGTTATATAATAACAGCAAATCAATTAAAAAACAATTTTATAAGGTAATTATTTATTAATTGTATCGTAAAGGAGTCACAAGGTATTAAGTAAAGTGCATCACTGTTTAATCATAATGTCTGCAATAGAAATGTAGTGTATTACTCAATATTATTTTACGTGTTTTAGTGCACTTTGTAAAAGCAATTTTTTTTTTCAATTTTTTTTTATTTGTATGATCCATATCTACTAGTAGTAAATTTTACATGCGCCGCATATTAAGTGATTATTTGCAATATTATCATAATTAAAATAATTTCAAACAACAAACTCCTGGGAACAATAGATTAAACAAAAAAAAAACAACACAAATTTTTAAAAAAACCGTATTGTTTTACGCACGTTTCGGGTCATTTTTATACCCATCTTCAGAAACAATGTTAATCATACTTTAATAAAAAAACAATATAAACACAATTTAGTAAATTAAGCAAACAATTTTGAGAAATACGTACAAATTGAGTAAAAGGCAGACATTTCTAAAAGAAATGAAAATGAGAAATTTGAGCGATTTCCATAAAACACTGGAAATTATGATTCTATAAAAAAAATATCATAACGGGCCATTTTTCTGTTTCAAATTTATCTTATAGAATGGTTTATCAATATAATTTTGAGTAGAATTAAACATTTTTTTGTTGTAATTGTTATATTACTATTTGCTCTTAGAAATAAAGTTGTCGCCAAGAATCTTTTTATACACAAAATTACACTGATTGGCTGATAATTTTCAGTAAGGCTGTAATTAATTTCAAGGAATTTAATTATTATTTCACAAAGTAAAACTCATAAGTTGTTCGTATATTGGCGATGAATCAGAATGTGCTGAGAGTAATACTGATGAAATTTTAGGAGTAGTAAAAGTGGAGCTTCAAAATGGCAATGCTGTAATCAAACAGCTATCAAAAGAGCAGAAAGTAGAACTGCTGTTATTAAATTGGAATCGTAACTGAACTATATGATGGGGACCTAGAATGAAAACTTTGCAGTAAGGCAATCGTACAAACAAGAAACCAGGTTATTGAATTAGATGTAAGGTTAAACATGAGATGCAGCCACAATTATTTTGACATCACATGATGGTGCATCATATACAGCATGCGTGTAATTTAAATATTATGGTTGCCTCTCTTGATAAATAATTTAATTAGTGATTTATTTCCTTTATATGTCAATATGAATTAATAGAATAGTACATATTACTTAACATTTAACAGTTAATAGTATATTAAATGAACTGATGCACGATTCCATAACATGATCTGAACCCTTCCTTAGGTATACAGAGACTTGACATTGGGAATCAGGATTATAAGAAAAATAATTAAGAGCTAGAGCTACTCTGACTGCGATTTAAAAATTTGGTCATATAATGATGACCTTATGATAAATAGAAATATAGGTGGTCTGCTTACTTCCTGCTCGGCCTAAGGGGCTCGACTTACAGGAAGCGACCTACTTGACTACTTAATCTAACCTGCACTCGGTTTATATGTGAACATACATATGAAGGAACAGCTAGTTCAATAGTCGGTCATCTTACCTATGGCATACTGATGAGGGCTAACAAGCCCGAAACCGGTCTATGTCTGGTGGTGTGTCCGACAAGGGTTCTTAGCTGTTCACACAGATACTGCAGGAGTAATTCAATGCCGATCGGGGCATTAGTCCGCGGAGTAGTTGTTTCCTGCAGTATCATTTATAAATAGAAATCTAGTGTACTAAAATCTCACCAAAATGTGTCAGTTAAATAAATAAACAAATAATAGGCATATATTATACCATTAGAGCATAATAGGTACGATATTCAAAATGTAAATGGAAATAAAAAATAACAAATAAAATATCAGTGCCATATTCATTATAATATTGGGACTGAATCTGTTGAGAACAATCTACGAGACTATATATAAACAAATGATTAAACTTGGTATAAAAAATCGTAATTTTTTTTTAAATGATTTCGAAATTACACTGTAGAAATATAAAAATTAATTCAGTATTAAAAACTGTGTACAGTTTTGTACCATATCTAAGCTAGTATATTTTCTGTTAACTATGAAGAATAGATTATAGAGTTAATTAGAACATTCGTATTTTTCTGTGCGCACTTGTTTCCCACGAGATATATTGTGGATAGTAAAAAACTCATGCTATAAATTCCGCTACTTTTACCTCCCCTTACAAATAATACATGAGAGATAAACGCAGTGGGGTTTGTAAAACGGAAAAAAGCATCAATATTTTATATGTAAATATTTTATATTCTACAAAATCCGCTCTCTAGGCATTTATGGACATGCATTTTCCTTTATTTGTCAAACGTTATGGGATACGTATATGTATATGTGCCTAACAATTCAACTTACAAATCACCATATCGTATCCTAAATCAAATAAGCGTTCACTAAAACGACCGAATGTCACGTGACTTTGTGTGTTTCTATTTATTTAATTTGAAGATACATATATTACTTTGTACATCGCACGCTACATCATGCCGATGGCTATTTTTAATCGAGTAAGTTCAATGTAAAACAAAAATAAGGACATAAAGTATGAAAATAACTTTTTTTACAGTTTTGTCCAAATTTAACGAAATATAAATATGATATAGACATATGAATGTGTCGTTTACAGTGCAACAATTCCCTAAGAATATTTATATGAAAGAGAATACATCCCTGAAGAAAATTAAACTTGAAATTATGAGCAGAAAAATATACGTCCACGTGTATATACATTTTTGCTGGTGGTCCATCAATTTGAATCTTTATGCCTACCTGCAGAAGAACAAGTATATACTAATGTAGTGTTTCGTTGCACTATCTATTAGGTATTTGTGTATGGACTCACAAATAAATAACTTTACACTGTACTTAACAATAGGTGTATTTTAACAAATAGAAAAATACATGTGACTCACAACTAGGAACCCAAATTTATACTAACTTAACTAAAATACCTTATCCTAAATATATGCGCTCACGCATGCGCAAACACCACAACTCCCCGCGGTCTATCTTGAAAAATAAATTAAAAACTCTATTTTAGTAAACCAATCGCTGTGGTGGTCGGCGTATACGTTGAGGTCGCTCCAAATTTTCAATATTTTCAATATTAGCTTCTTTACTAAACTCATTACTAACTAAATTTGTATCATCCTTATTATTAGTTACATTTTCTCTATGTACAGTATCATCTGCTAAAGTAAAATCTAGATCACAATCTTCACTTTCTAAAGTATCATGATTTATGTAACTTTCCTGCAGTTTTTCGTCAAAACATAACTCGCACTCGCGAATTTGGTTAATATGTCTCTTCCAGGTTAAAAGCGAACCGCACACACTAACAATGAAAGTATACGGTCCCACTTTTTTTTCAATTTTACACTTAGTCCAAACCGGTTTATTCACATTTCTGTAATCTTTACACATTACAATTTGTCCAATATTTAAACGCACTTTCCTTCTCCCCCCGGCATTTTTAATTTGGCGTTGATGACTTTTATTTACATTTTTTGTGACATTATCATATAAGTTTTTATTTAACTTGACACACTCTATAGGATTTATTAAATTGAAACGAGTTCTAATGTTACGCCCTAATAATAATTTTGAGGGAGTTTCCCCTGTAGTGCAATGAACAGTGTTTCGGTAATCAAACAAAAATTCCTGCAATTTCATATCTAAATTTTTATCCGAATCAATTTTTTTTAGAAACTGTTTTATCGTTTTAACCGAATTTTCTGCACAACCATTTGTACTAGGGTGAAAAGGTGAAATTGTTCTGTGCTCTATGTTAAATTGCTGCAAAAAATTCTTAAATTCAGATGAAACTAGCTGCGGCCCATTATCAGAAATTAACATTTTTGGCAATCCGAATCTGGAAAATAATTCATACAATTTTTCAATAGTATTTTTAGATGTAATGTTATTCATAGGAAATACCTCTAACCATTTTGAAAATGCATCTCTAACACATAAATACATTTTATTTTTGAAAGGTCCTAAGAAATCTATGTGTAAGCGTTCCCATGAATTTTCAGGGGAGGGCCAAGGTATTAATGGACTCTTTTCGGGGTTATTTTGAAATTTTAAACATATTTCACAAGATTTACAAACTTTTTCAATATCTTTATTTAATTCTGGCCACCAAACATAGCTTCGTGCCAAAGATTTAGTTTTCACAATGCCCATGTGCGATTTGTGCAGTTCATCTAATAATTTTTTTTGTAAATTTTGTGGTATTATTACTCGGTGACCCCACATAAGTATATCTTTTTCGATGGTTAGTTCATTTTTCTTTAAAAAATATGGTTTTAATTTATCGTTAATTTCAGCTGGCCATCTATTTTGTACATAATTAAAAATTTCTTTTAAGATTAAATCATTTTGTGTTTCAAGTTTGAGACTTTCAAGATTTAAAACTGTATTTGATGTTTCAAAATAATTTAAATATGTGTAATCATCATCAATTGTTAATTTTTCACTATTTATGGGAAGTCTGGAACAGCAATCGGAAACATTTTTTTCGGACCTAACATATTCAATATCGTACACGTAACCAGATAGTAACCATGCATATCTTTGCAATCTATTAGCCGCCATTTGTGGAATGCCTTTTTTATTTCCAAAAATTGCTAGCAATGGTTTACTGTCAGTCACTAAGGTAAATGTACGTCCAAAAAGATATTGGTGAAATTTAAATGTTCCAAAAACTAAACGCCTCTCTGACAATATGACTATATTTTTTCTCCGCGTCCGTAAGTGTTCTAGATTCAAAAGAAATAGGCCGTTCCAAACCATTTTCAAAAACGTGTGACAACACCGCCCCTACTCCATAAGGTGAGGCGTCACAAGCTAACTTTAATTTTAAATTAGGGTTATAATGTACAAGAACATCAGGTGAAACAATAATCTTTTTTAATTTATCAAAACATGATTGACAACTCTCTGACCAATCCCATTTAACATCATTTTTTAAAAGCTTATATAAAGGATGTGCTAAACTAGCCATATTAGGTATAAATTTCCTATAATAATTTATAAGTCCTAAATACGACTGTAATTGCAATTTATTACTGGGAACAGGTGCTTCAACAATAGCTTTAATTTTTTCGGGAGATTTTTTTAATCCTTCCTTATCTAAAACGTATCCTAAATAACTAACTGATTCTTGGAAAAAACGCATTTTCTTTTTTAATTTTTAGACCACACGCAGATAAACATGAAAATACTTTTTCTAATCTATTTGTATGTTCCTGCATAGTTTTACCCGTAACCAAAATATCATCTTGAAAACATATAACACCAGAAATACCTTGAAGTACTATTTCCATAATTTTTTGAAAAGCTGAAGGCCCAATAGAAATTCCGAAAGGTAAACGATTGTAACAAAACAGACCTTTATGGGTACTAATTGTTGTGAGCATTTTTGAATTTTCTGTTAATAGTACTTGTTGGTAAGCGTGTGTAAGATCTAATTTAGAAAATGTTTGGCCACCTTGTAGTTTAGTAAATAAATCTTCAATTCTTGGAAGAGGGTATCTCTCTAATTGAATAACTGGGTTTAAGGTTATTTTGTAATCGCCGCAAATTCGTACTGTTCCATCTGATTTTAATACTGGAACTATAGGTGTGCCCCACAAACTATAATCCACTGGTTCTAATATTTTTAAATTTACCAGACGGTCTAATTCATTTTCAACCTTTTCTTTTAGTGCAAATGGCAATGACCTCGGCTTAAAAAACTTCGGTTCCGACTCTCGTTTTAATTTAATTTCAATTTTGCCTTTTGAAAAAGTGCCTATTCCACTGGAAAATATTTCTTTATATTTTTCACATAAATTATTAACTAAATTATTATCAACATCAATAGTATTTACTTCTTTTATACCTAAATTGAATTTGTACATGAAATCTCTTCCTAATAGTGGAGGGCCCTTTATCAACTACGAAAATATCTATAGGGTGTGTCTTACAATTATAACTAATATTTACACAAATTATCCCAGCAGGATAAATTTTTGCACCGGCATAACTAACTAGAGAGGTTGTGGAGTGAGACAATGGTAAATGTGCAAAATGTTGCATATAAAAATCTTTAGAAAAAGCTGTAATTGCGCTACCGCTGTCTAACTCCATATCTACATAAATGTCCTCTATTTTAACTTTTATTTGAAGTGGAGAATTCTTATTATCAACATTAATATTAAATACGTGCACAAAATTATCATTATCCTCAACATTATTATTATTTACTTCTAAAAAGTGAGATTTTTTTATTATTTAATGAACCACGTTTCTTACAAACATTTGACAAATGACCCTTTTCATGACAATTGTTACATATGTAATTCTTATATCTACAATTAGAAAATGTGTGGTTATTTTTTCCACATACTGTGCAAGAAACATTCTTACTCGTTCCTGCAACCGGAGTAGTCCCTTGGTTCCTATGCTGTTGCCTCCTTTGAAAAGTCGTGGTCGCTCTCTGGTTGCTGCCTGTCCCCTTCACTGCCTGGTTTACCCGGTGAACTTGAGGTTCCAACTTTACCTTCGGTTCATCCGCATTTGTATTTCCTTGATAATAATTTCTCGCCGCCTCCACGCTCTGTGCTATTTCCACCGCCTTTGAAAATCGAGAGTGGTACTAGACTCTTGCAAGAGTTTTTCTAATGCTCGACACTTTTGCATTCCGAAAATAAACTTGTCTCGTATAGCCGTGTTTAAAAAGTTTCCAAAATCACAATTTGTGGATAAATGCCTCACTCTAATAGCCCAGTCTGTAATACACTCGCCATTTTCTTGATGTGCTTGGTAAAACAACATTCGTTCACCCCACACACTTTTCTTTAAGCAAAAATGTTCATCAAGTTTATTTACGATTTCGTCGTAATTTACATTGTCGGGCTCCTTAGGTACCAACAAATCACACAAAATACTAAAAGCATTTTCACTGAGACTGTTTAATAAGAAGGCTCGTTTCAAATTGGGATCAGTTATATTGTTCATCAAGAAAAATTGCGACACTTGCTTTTTGTAAACATTCCACTTGTTTACATTTGGATCGAACTCGCGTAGACTTCCAACTGTCATTTTCAAACTCGCACCGGCGTTGCTGTTCGCGCTTGCGGTTTCCGCGCTTCCACCTGCTGGCATGTTTGATCGTTTTTTACTAACTGTCGTTAATACAAAAACGTGACTTTTTCAAACTTGCTTATTTTTTCACTCGTCGCCACTGTAGTGTTTCGTTGCACTATCTATTAGGTATTTGTGTATGGACTCACAAATAAATAACTTTACACTGTACTTAACAATAGGTGTATTTTAACAAATAGAAAAATACATGTGACTCACAACTAGGAACCCAAATTTATACTAACTTAACTAAAATACCTTATCCTAAATATATGCGCTCACGCATGCGCAAACACCACAACTAAGGTCGAGATATTATAGTCTTACTTAATGACTGACTTAAATTCTCTCGAATGGCGTATAATAAAACTCATATTTTTGTTGGCATGTGCAACATTAGCGTGAACATGATGATTAAATGAGAGTCTAGGATCAAAAGTAACTCCTAGATATCTAACTATTTTGAATCTAAGAAGAGAAGTGTAATTAATGTTATAAGGAAAGACTAACGTACTTTGACTACAAGAAACGGAGAAAATATTGCACTTTTTAATATTTAAGTTTGATAATAGAACCTTGAGGTACCCCAGATAATGTATTAAACTGTGTCTGTAGAAGATAAGACTTAAAGAGTTAACATAATTTACCAGAAACACCTATGCGATCAAGATTTTCAAGAAAAATCTCATGGTGGAGACGATCAAATGCTTTCATAATGCCAGTATAAATTACATCCACTTGATCTTGATTAAGTAAAATAGTATTAGTGGATCGATCTTTCATAAAGCCGTATTGACAAGGACTAATAATATTACTGGAATGATTATAGAAAGAGAAGTGGTTTCAAAAGCTTTAGCCAAATTCGAAATGATTATAATTATTGAACGGTATAATTAGATATATCGCATCTATTTCCACTTTTAAAAATCGGACATATACGTGATAGTTTCCAGGTATTTTGAAAGATGCATGTAGTAATAATTAAATTAAACTTACTTAACATAGAAGCACAATCTTTGAGGTTGAATGATGGAATGAAATCTTGACGAGTTGTCTTTTTAACTTTAAAAGATTTGAGTGTACAGTAGGTTTTACTCAAATATATGCTCAATATAACATTTCAATTACTATGACAGTGAGTAATCTGAACCATAGGTATCAGATAAATAATTGTCAGAAAAAAACTTATCGAACTATCTAAATTTTGTAATTACAATAAATAATTACATTTTTGTTTTCCTTAAAAGTTTAAACCCAGTCCTGTGTAAACTGTAATAAAAATGAAGTGATTTATAAATAAAATTGTGTTTCCACACATTTAAAATAAGCTTATGATGGGCGGGTTGGAAATAAAATATATCTAGAATATTTTGATATGCCCCATCATATAAATAGTTCAATTTAATGGGCTTTTTGTTATAACAGTATATCTAGTAAAAACACATCAAAATACATCGCATTCAGCTTCAGTTTCATTAAATTTTGACACTAGTTGTGGCTGCATCACTGAAATGCGCTTAAAATAAATTAATTCTAAAGCCATTTTGTAAATTTATTTTTATATATGCTGTCAATTTGTTATAACATATAAATATCAAATATTGAATGAGCGTATGAAACTATTGTTAGAATTTTTACAATTAAGTCATCATCTGAAATTGATTAGTAGGTACCTATTTTAATTTATGTTTCAAATTTTAATTTATTCTTCAAAAAATTTTAAAAACCCATTATGTAATGTAATCGACACTGGATAGTAAATAATCTCTTACTGTCAAATTCATCATTGCCTATATTTATTTGGCTAGTCCTGATAAATTTGTTATAAGATACAGAAATGAGGAGAAATTATATTATATTTCGGTTATAAAAAACTCCAATTCCATAATATGTGGCCGTAAAGCAAGTGAGCGGAAGAGTCGAAAACAGATGCATAATAATTTATATATATTGAATCTTGCTACCTATCAACAGTAAAACGTTATTTTCGCGTCATATCCTTCACACCTGAGAAGAATTCAATTTTGTTCTGCTAGACATTAAATTTAATAAAGGATCATCTTAATTCAATATTTTTAGATATATACCTGCAGAAAAGAATGAAACATTTTAAATATATATTGAATTGCTTCCAAATATTTTATAGCTTAGGAATTTCATTTCAGGAAAACTTATTACTGAAATTTATATATCTTGAATTTTATATTAACGAAATGAGTCATCTTTTTTGTTAATAATATTCGTATATAAATTTTTTTATGTTAAAGAAAACATGTCTCATGGAAAGATTTCATTGTTACATTGTAATAAAGATCTTCACACAGACTAAAGCCCGCTTTACATTAACAATTTCTTTGTCAATGAATTGATCAAGTGGCTTCGTCAAGTCAATTGACAAATGTAATACTAAAATTTGGACGTCAAATAAATTGATGAAGAACTTTGTCAAGTTAATGACGACTTAAAACTTGTTCTAATTTTTACTTCAATTCAGGAATACCAACCTAAAATAAATGTAAATATTTAACCAGTAACCGAGCAGCAGTAATAAATAAATGCAATGGAAGTTTTTTTGCCCTAAATCATAATTATTAAAATTACTTTTCATTTTTAACAGCTTTTGTTTCGTATACAAATGGGAATGATATAATGTCAAAAGTTAAAACTACTTTTAGGTTGGTACGGATGACATCTGACAGAAAAATTGTTAAGAAACTTGCCAAGCCCTGAACATAATGTAAAACCAAAGTTCGATCTTGAAGAAATTGATGAATTAATTCATCAATTTCTTCGACAATAAATTGTTAGTGTAATGCCCGCTTAAGCCTGAACAAAAGGAGGGTAGGTCAAAGGTCAAGGATGTTTAGTTAAAACTACGGAAAGGCATAGCAATTTTTTGACGGTCCCTAGTTACGAAAAACCAAAACAGTTTGAATACCCTCAAAAATTTTACCTTTGTTAAAAAACTGAAATGATTCAAGAATATTAGAACTTATTCAACCTCATTTGTATGTCGAGGAGATTATTTGAGCTTGAAGAATAAAAAAGTCGCAAGACTTAAATCAAGGGAATCCCATAAACAAAGAATCCATCTTGACTTGGCATTTGATCTTGAGTGTTATGCTTTCTTAGATCTCAGACAGATCCTCTTCCATATATATTTTTTCGGAGAGAGATGTGTTGACTGAAGTTTAGTTTTGACATAACCATAAACTTAATACAGAGTGTCCGGAAATGATGAGCAAAAAATTCAGGGGATAATTCTAGACCGAAAAAAAAATGCTACCTCTTTCTATAACATTTTTTTTCAAACCTGATTATTAACGGAGTTACAGGGTGTTAAAGTAAAAATTTTATTTTCGATATTTGTAAATAACTTCTTAAGATATCCAAATATTTACATAAAATTTGTTAATCTGTGGTTTTTGCGGACGAAAAATCCAAATATGTTTTTAATTTTGACGTCACTAGTAGAGGGCGCCACTTGTGGCACACTATGTTTCTTTCAAATGGCAGAACTTTTTTGCATCTTAATATATAGAAAGAGATAGAGAGATAAATTTATTTCCGGTCGAGAATTATCCCCTGAATTTTTGAGAAAATTCTCAGATTTTAATCTTATGTTTTTTATTCTCTGTCATAAAGTAACAAACTTTGTGCAGTTTTCAGTTATTAATAATAATAATAATATAATAATAATATCTCTACCCCTCATTCTAATCACAGGGATTAGCCCAGAAGTCGGAGACTTGTGCAGGAGAGGGGGAGGCATATTATTATTAAGCAAGCCGCATTTGCGCCCAGGAACGTCTTACGTTGGTAGGCCCTAACCACTATTCAATGCAGGAATGAGGGAAACCTGGAAAACCTCATTAATTAAGGGGGTAGTCAAATATCAACCGGTATCAATCTCTCACATTGACCCAAGCTAACATTATTCCACCCTACCATACCCGCAGAGAGGGTGCCAATTCTCTCCACGAATATAGCTTATATACGGTCTACCGGCAGCTGGGCGCGAACCAACTCCGATCTAGTCACCTCGATTCAAGTACTGACGCCTTAAACCGCGCGACCACTGACCGATGCAGTTTCTCGAAAACTTTAATTATTTAATCAATGATAATCACTTGCACCATACTTGTCGATGGATGTTGAGGTTGTTGAATATGATTGTCATCTCCAACTTGTTGAGGGCTTTTCGTGAACTTTTTAAATCATAGTCACATCTTGCTAATACGTAAAACCTTATATATGTAAGCAGTTTGCACCATTTAACACTCAAAAATATTTTTAGAATAACATCTTCAAAATAGATTGACATAACGGCAATCAACGGACAGTTACTGACAAAATAACATTTTTACTCATTACAGGTGCATCAGGATCACCTACTAACCATAGAATACCATTGCGCAGTCTCAATTCAAGTAGCTATTTCAAATTATTTAATTTCAAATTGTTGCTCCTACAATAATTCATTTGAAGTAAAAATATATTAAAAATAAATATGAGTATATAATATATAAAACTGAAGGCCATTTAGGTCCAGAGCAGCGTTATATTCCTTTATTTAATTTTATCTCTCGCCTTCTTTTCCCAATCCGTTACATTTTTCTCTCTTAGACCTATTACCAATGCCTCTCTCCATCGCATTCTCGGTCTACGTCTTTTCTTCTAGTTGGATTTACTTCCTATTATTTTTTAAACATATCTTTTATTCTTCTATTCATTTCCTGCTCCTCGCCATACTTAGCTGTTATCAACGCTCCCAAATATTCATATTCTTAAACTTCTTCGAACTCCATCTCTCTGTGTTGCGTCCTCAATTTCTTTTTTTGTTGTTGTCCTATTCTCAAAAACTTACTTTTCTTTCGATTTATCTACAGTCCCACTATAGTAGGAGTAGGTAGCTACCTACACAAAACTCTTTTTTATAAACCAAAACAACAAGGGCAAGTCAAAGAATCACGGCTATAGCAAGGGATGTGCACTTTAATTCTGTTACTGACAGGTACCAGTTACCGAGGTAACGACATAACAACCTGGAAAATCACTATGTATCAAATAGACCTCGTATAAGTCCAGCTTTATATGAAACCGATACCGAAATAAATTATATTGTTCCAAAACTATCAATTTCATCATCCACCAACTAATATTCACAATTACACTACTGCAATGATTATTTATTTCTGTCAGCTTTTTTTAGCTTCTAGTTTCCTATTTCTTTGAGGGCGTGTAACACGAAAATATCTATCTTCTTCCAGTCTAAATTAAAAAGTGATACGCAATATAAAAATATTTGTTCTACAACGAGAGAAAGAACGCCAAATCGATATATCATGCCCCGTCTGGCAGCCGATTTGTCGGATAAGCCTTTCCGGTTGATCACTATATGACCAAGACTCGGATTCTTATAGCCTGACGGACCTCCATACATCCTCATTTCATACTTCAAAATTGCTTTTCGATTTGACACAGTTTCAGAGATTACTTTAAACCGAAGCCATGCCACGAGCGGAACTATCGACAATAATTGGTATTTAAGTTTTCTGTACTTGATCGTTATCCATCATAGGTTTATAATATTGATTTAATTATAAAAAATAAAAACTATGTTTAGTATGTTCAAAGAGTTTAAATGTTGGACTTATCTCAAAATCATTTAGTGAACAAAATAAGATCCTATTTCATTTTAATATTGGCTTGTTTGTAAGAAATATAAATTCATAATTATATTCTGGTCCTGTTGCATATTGTTCACTTGTCCGGTTTAAACGGAGGATACCTGTGACTTTTACAATATCATAAATGTTTTTTCTAAAATTCCATCACAGAAACTGATTTTTTTGTAACTTTTTTCGGAATCTTCACTCTCCGCCGCTAGGTATCCGCTGGTCTAATATAAAGATGTAATCTTTAACGGTCACAGTGGATGTAGGTATACATTAGTCCGTTACATAGTTGTCATATTTCATTGTTGAAGTAAAAGATGGGGAAAGATAAAAAACTATTAGAAAGCAAATTTCCACAAAACTCGTGTGGTAGGTGTTGGCCTGTAGCTTTATTATCCCATATAAACAAAAATCACTTTTCTAAATAAAGCTTTAAAATAGCAACAAGTCAAATACAAAATATTTTTAACTTACGTGACTGGGATCCTCATCTATGGCGTTTGTCTTTTTACTCTCTCATCCAACATTAGCGTACTTAAGTTCAAAATTTCCATAATCTCTTGAATGTTGAACAAATCTTACAAATTCCGTGTTTGCAACAAATCGTTATTGCCGAATCGCGACATAAGTCGCAAGCTTTCAATGGTTTCTACTCCGATGTAGAACTTCATGTCTGTGATTTGTCAATCCAGCTAGGGTTATTCATCAGATACCTCATCTATGGCATATTCATGAGAGTTAATAATCTCGAAACCGGTATATGTCTGGTAGGCTACTGACGAGTGACTTTAGCTGTTTACTATAGGTTTTCTAGGTGTAATTCAATGTTGGTCGGGGCATTAGCCTACAAAGTAGGTGTTTCCTGGAATTTCGTCTAAATCTTACAAACATTTTCTTATTCGCTACATATCAATCTAAATAATCCGTCTAATATCGTCTCCATCAACATATTCTTGATTCGTATCACATACACTTGGCAATGAAGAAACTTTTATAAGGTTTACACTTTACAAGGCACTTCACAAAAGGCCACTTTAAATTACTACGAAATTAAACTTGGCATGACACAATATTGCATAACACAAAAATCTAGTTTGATTTTCGAAACACACACAGAAACTTGTCAAAATATCTACCGTATTACAAGGCCCTTTCCCCAAAGCGATAAAATAGCAAGTAAACAAAATCAAAACAAAGCTCAAGAGTCAGATCAATATATATCTATACGTTTGATCACGCTTTAATAAAATTATAGAATTTGTTTAACTTTTACAATACCTAGACTAAATTCAGCCCCGTATCATTAGAAATCATACATACTAATCAAATATCAGCCTGTGCTGTACTGTGCTTCGGACGCTTCCTTGAGTTAACCATCAACATTGGAACTATTAACTTTTGGAAGCGATGTAGACAGAGCTTCCTTCAAGCGGTCCGCATATTATTATGACCGTTCGGCTAAATTTCCTAAATTTTGTATGCGTACATTATATTAAATTGTCAAGAAGCGCTAGTCGAAGTTGCTTCTTCAGTCATTTTATTATCTTCTTTAATGAATGGTATTGAGTCGCAGGGTATGATTTATTGTCTTGAAGCAAACTGACAAACAATTCTCTGTTTCTGAACCTAACCGTATTTGTGTTTACTTGGTACTAGATATTAGCAGCAGTGGACATTTAATAGCGTTACCATCTAACAAATTTATCACTTTTATGAAGACGCAATAGACAGGTTTGTCAGCGTGGATAGGAGGCACCAAACACAATGAATAAGCTCAGTTAGAGTCGTAAGCAAATGAATTTCACTTTTTTAGTAAAACATATTTCCAAAAAAAAAATTATCCCTCGATACTTACTTATAACCATTACAAGTAAAGCAACCTTAATCTATATTACTAACATAACTCAGCTGATGACTATATATTTCAACCAGCACCGGTCTCCCCTACATTACTTTACATTGTCATTTATATTAGATAACAAAATTGCATGTGGATTCTCCCTTCCTGCAAAGAGACTATTTTGTCGTAATTCAACTCCCAACAGTTTACTTTTATAACAAGAAAGTTAAATTCTAATTTAAATTTTTATTACAAATGTCCCTACAATTAATTAAAACTTTGTTTTACCTTGATGGATAAATTACACCCAGAGCGCCATATAAAGTGTTGTATAAAAACTTTAATGCCGAAATAAGTTTGTTAGCTTTCTTCATGTTTATAAAAGAAGAGCCGTAATTAGTATTCAGAGTCTACTAATAATCCTCCTACAATTTAAAAAATGACGATAAGGTTGAAATATTAAATATTTGTATTATACCTTAAGAAATGTTATATTATATATCTACAGATTCGGAAATTGCGGATCTTTACAGAGAAAGTAGAAATTGCCGCTTCATTCCAGGGAAGGTACGAACATTAAGAGGGGCGGCGACGTGCATTGGTCTAGCATTCCCCACTACTACAGTAATCGGTTCCGTATCGCCAACGTCAATTCGCCATTACAAATCTAACTGTCCGGTCAACTGATGCCAGTGTTGTCAGATCTCATGCATTCCGAAGAAATTTCATGCTTTTTAATAGACACAAAAAGAAATAATAAAATTATTAAAATTACTCTTTGAAATCTACCAAAACAAAGACCTAACGATAAATAAAGGCAAAATCGAGGGCTCTCTTAATAATTAGCAATGAATACATAAACGGGTATGACAGTCTACGGATATGCGGGTGTGTGCTGTATTCACGCTGTATTGCAGTGATTCTTAACTCTATTCCGTAAGGGTATCTAAATTTTTCTGGAAACAACAGATTTTACGACCCGTGAGTCACCCTGCGTTACGTCAACTGCGCCTCAACGTTCGCCCGGCCTAACAATAAAATAAATTAGAAAGGTTACGTGGTTAATAACTTTTAAGTAAGTACCTGTAACTACCTACTTACAATGTAATATTATGATAAAATAGCAGAACATAATGCTTTTTAATGAAATAAAAATGGCATTACAAAAGTAATTAAAAATTAAGCTGTGTCAAGAGGTGTTTTTTGATAAATTAAGCCATCTCATGCTTTTTTCTCCAAACCTCATGCTTCTTTGAAATTATTCTCATGCACTAAATTTTTCCCACCTGGCAACACTGCTTGATGCAAACACGATGTGGTCGAAGTATGCGTGTAGCATGACACAAATACACGCAAGCGGCAAAATACAATTCACCATCAAGATCCTCACTTTCCAACACGATGTGGTCAAAGTATGCGTGTAGCATGACACAAATACACGCAAGCGGCAAAATACAATTCACCATGAAGATCCTCACTTTCCAGATCTGTATATTAAGTATATGTATCTATGTGGCTCGAGATACTTTTTAATTTGGCAAATTTAAGTAGCTGTAAATTTATTTCCATATAGTTTTTAATAATTTTATTTGTACTGTAAGGAATTTATTGTATTAAGGTAATGAGAGAGAAAGAAAAAATAACATTTTTATCTCTGACAGACTGTGAAATTGTCTGTTTGATTGAATTATTCTGTTTGTTCCATCTCCACTATTCACATAAATAAACAAAATAGGACAGATGTAGCATGCAAAACCCAAATATTATTCCAATAAGTCAGTCCACTTCGCGTCTAAAGCTTTACTTGTGTCTGTCGCCGCAGTTCCGCTTGCCTACAGACACAATATCAATCGTGACGATTCATTAATCCGATGCTCAGTGTCATGTGGTGGGATTTGAGATACTCACATTATAAACGGGTAATATTTAGATCGTAAAACATCATTATCTATCTTTCAAATATCTATTGACTTACTTTGTCCCTTTTATGGGAAAAGCGAACTTTCAAGTACTGTTATTTCTTTATGAGATAGCGAAGTATAAAGCTGCATGACCACTGAGAACAAGCGGCGCGAAACGGAGGGAAGTGTCATTTTGATCATGGATTCACACCCTGTACGGAAACGAAGTGACCAAAGAGAAAATGCCACGTGATTTCTGTACACCAACATCGATCAGTAAAAAACCACGCATTCTCCCTTCTGTCGCTTTGTCTCAGTGTGCAGGCAAAGCATCAAAATGATGCTTCTCTTCGCTTCGAATCGCTTTTCCTCAGTGGAGGTGCAGCTTAATTAGAACTTATTCTCTCTAACAACTACAGAACATGACAGCAAGATTTTGAAGAAAATTTATAAGTAATTACAGTAGAACATCCTAAATGACAATGGATCTCGCAAATTTGTCTCTTTTAAGGTATAGATATAGTAAAAGGTTATTTAAATAATGTAATATATGTAAAGAAATTCGAATCAAAAATGAAATGAAATTTTTAGTAAAATAAACGAAAATCGATAGTATTAATGAAAGTTGTAAATTGAATTTCCTCGTCGACAATAAATTTTAAGAGAAACAATGTAGGTAATAAACATAATTTATTTGTTTTTTTCCTCAAATAAGGTCACTGTAAATGCTTGTGTTTTATATTTAAGATAATCGTAAATTTCAACAGTATGTTACAAAAATTATAAAAAAGCTAAAATTAATGCTATTACAGAAGTAACATAAGGCTGCTACAGGATTTACAACAGAACATCTCAAAAAGTACCTACCTGTACAAGGTGATTCAGAAATACTAGGGAAGAAAATTAAGTACAGAATCTAAGTCAGAAATTAATCGACCCGTTTTTTTTCTATTTCTCATTCTTGTAGGCAATATGACCCCATGAATTGAGCCTAAAATTTTGTTTTTTTGCAAATATCTTCTCCAATTTTAATAAAATTTGACATGGAGTTACCGACAGCCTATCTGAACATTATTAGGAAAATAGTTTTGTAAAATATAACACAGGGCACTAATTCATGCATAATGCCAGTAGGTTTTTTCAAAAACTTGTTTTCTAAATTCTGTGCTATTACCTACATGCCATGGCAATGGCAAAGAATGCATGCCAATCCACAGCGTTTTATTCTACACAAAAAAATACTCTTTACTTTTTTCTATTTAAAGTTTAATGTTCCAGAAAAAATTGCTAAAGCTGTAGTCCGACAATGGGCAAATGCATCTGACAAATCCATAAAGAAGATGTAGAACCAATAACTGATAAGGATATCACAAGACGAATATTTTTCTAAATGCTAGAACAAATGTTTTTTTCTTTTAGGGCTTGGTATTCTACAAAAACAATCTCAGGGTTATGGTATATTTCCGGTGAAATAAACGGATAATAGAAAACGTTTAAATTTACGTAATTTTTGCAATGCATTGAAGCAATAAAGTGACAGCGACATCTGTCACTCAAACTGTTTGAATTATCTTTTTCCACCTTTTTCATTTTCTGCATTCAAGATTTTTGTTAATGGTAGTACCACAGCTTTAACAACTTTTGTGTAAAATTAGGTTTCCAATAAATAAAAGTAAAGAGTATTGTTTTGTATAGACTCAAAGAGTGTTTCTAATGCACTGGCAAAAAATTAAAAAAGAAAATAAAAATAAAAATTCTTTAAACAAACTAAGTGGCATTGTGCATAACTAGCAACCTCTGTGATACTTGACAAAATTACTCTCTTGATAATGTTCAAATAAGCTATCTACAACTCCATATCAAATTCCACTAAAATCGGCTGAGGGGTTCCGGAGAAATTTGCTAAAAACAAAATTTTAGACCCAATTTCAAGGCGTAATTTCTCATGCTGATTACATACCAAATTTTTCCTAGTGTTTCTCCCTGTATGTAGTAATTTAACCTATGTTATTGATTATTGTTAATAATTTAATAAAATAAGTCATAATGTAAACATAAACTGAGATGCAGGGATTTTTAGGTCTAAATATGAAAATGGAAGCAGCATTCCTTTACTGCACGTCAACGTTATTAATAGTAGTTATTATTGTTATCGCATTGAATTATTATTTATAAAGACGATTATTATTATTAAATGTATGATCAAAAAAACAATACCTATATCTTTACCGTAGACATACGTAAGAAAATGGAAGCAATATCGATCCATTTTGTTCTATTTCCACTATTTTGTCAAAATTACACAAAAAAATATGCTGGCAAAGGATCAAACTCCAACTAGTTGTTTTAAAAATCAACAGTGGTGCTAATAAAATATCAAAGTATGACCTATGCAAACTCCAAAGAAACTTAATAACAGACCTGATAATTTTATAATTTTTTTACTTTCACCGAGAGGGCTAAATATTCAAAAACTTATCAAAATTAAATAATATTTAATGGGTTGTACTTTCTTTGTCATGTAGTATATATTGTAACATTGACTCGTATCTTAAATGAAAAATGGCATATGAAATCCATTATTTTCAATTAAAGAGTTTTATTGTTAACCTAATGACCGATTTCTTTAATCCTTAAAAATTAATTTTAATATCTTCTGTGAAACATAAAATATGGACACGTTATAACATATATATGAACTTCCCGCTTGATGTGAAATAATTCCATAACGCAAGATAAGGCATCCCAAGCCGATATTCCCTGTAGGGTGACGGTAGTAAATGGAAATAAATGATGGTTTAATGGATGTCCCTCACCATGAATAAGTGAACAGGGCAAGAGTGGGCTTTGGCATGCTAATATTTCAGTCACATACTTACATTTTAAATTGGCCTGCGATATAGACTAGTTTATCAACGTAAATGATATTGATGTATTCCAGAAGGGGACAAAAATAGTAAAGATATTACGATTACATCGATGCTTAAAATATATAGTAACTGTCAGGACGTTGTCTTATCATATTGAATCAATAAGTAAAACGAAGAAAAATGTCACTCATACTTGATGATGCATCTTATAAAATGTTTTTAAAAAAGTCAGTTAACTTCTGATCAATTCATAACTGATAATTTTTTTGTTATAACTGTTTAGTGACATTAAAAATGTGTTTTTCAACTACTATTGTAATTTTAAAAATAATATTCGACATAGTGATACGCACTTCTCCTTTTATTGCGATTTACTTTGTTATTAGAATATTGGAATAGTAGAAAATCACTGTCTTATAATTTTACGCCAGCGATTTTGACAAAATGTTGACACTATGTGACTTATTAATGCTCCCATTGCTAAATATAAGTTATGTGAACAAGAAACATATAGAACATTAATTTTATGCCATAACATATTTACTTAATAATGCATTAATGGTTATCTTTAAAAAATTCACATATACGCATGGTTGTCTTTCTGTACTTATGCGTACTTACTTAATTATTTCTTAAAACATATCAATAAATTACATGAAATAATTATAGGTATGCAAGGTTGTATTACCTTATTTATTTTTAAAACAGAAATACCCTATTTGGCACAATGTCTAGCAACGCAAGAGGAGAAAACTGTAAGAAATAAAGTATTTCTATCCACTGATAATACAGGCATATTCTTTAAATCTTCATAGTAATTAATCATGTTTAAATAAAAACTTCAAAATTTTAAAACAAACAAAAAAATTATATTTTATGAAATACTTCTTTTGTTGTCTGAAACAATTGTTTTAGCTGGTGGATATATTAGTATCTATTACCTTGTAGGAATATATCCTTATATACAGTGCTTTCGAAAAGTAACGAATAAATTCATTATTTTTGAAATTGAGAAGTTTTCGAAAAAATCCCCTGGCAGGTCGATTTTGTTTTAAAAAAAGGCACTTTTTGACATACGACCCATATTTGCAACATCATCGTTGTTCGAAATATGACGTCATCGACAATTTTTTTAAATAGCAACCTCCAATTTTCATTTGAGAGAGCTGTCATTCTACATACACATCATGAAAAATTACGGTGTTACATAACAAAAATTTCAAGAATATTATGTTTGAATATTTTATAATTTAATTTTCACCGAAATGTATCACCCGAGAAAAGGGCCAATTGAGTGGCCAGCTAGATCGCCTGATTTGACACCCCTAGATTATTTCTTGTGGGGATACTTAAAAAGCAAATTATACGTTACTAGACCGGTTGCTTTAGAAGATTTAAAAGCAAGAGTTTGTCACGAGATACATCGTATACCTCCTGAAGTTATTGATAATGTCCAAAAGGAATATATTAATCATCTTGGCTACTGTCAGGCAGTCAACGGTACATTTGAGCATTTAATTTAGTGGATTTTTACATAATACATAATCATTATCATTTTCAGTATTGTGAAAATTAAATTTTAACATCTTCAAACGTAATTTTCTTGAAATTTTGTTATGTAACACCATAATTTTTCTTATGTATGTATGTAGAATGACACGCTCTTTCAAATGGCATGATCAAAATTGGGGTGGCCATTTAAAGTCGATGACGTCATATCTCGAACAACGATGACGTCATAAATGTGAGTGTTATGTCAAAAGTGCCCGTTTTTAAAAACAAAATCGACGTACCAGGGAATTTTTTCGAAAACTTCTCAATTTCAAGAATACTGAATTTATTCGTTACTTTTCGAAACCACTGTATAGTCCCACATAAGACGATCTTTCAATGGCTAATTTGTTATCTTGCTCACTTTATTTAATGTAAAAGGCAGTTCCTCTGAGATTAACCAACTTAGTGTACAGATTGCTTATTCGTAGGAGTATTATATTTTATGCAGAGAAAGATTCCGCTGAACACAATTATCCACACCCACCAATTTTTTTTATATGCCAAGATTTAGGATACTTTGTTTGATATTTATTTACTTCTTTTGTGCCTTTTATATCTTTAGATAAGCAAATATTAACCCACGCACTTTATTTTTGTGATGGTCATAATGGCTATTTCCGGTATCTACAGATGTCAGTTTGAATATGTTACGAAGTATTTTCATAAGTAACTCAATCAAATTTCTGAAACGTAACACACAATTACTGTTTGAAATAATAAGTATTAATTTGTATTTATATAAATATTTCAGATTGACAGTCGTAAATAATGTACCTAAATACTGAAATAAGTAAATACTTAATAATCAGAACGTTACAAGCCATTTCATAATAAGTAGGATATTCGTTACCAAATTGATGGATGGCTCAAGATTACGGTGATAAAATATAAATTAATAAAATTAAACGCAGTTATAAGAAAGAATTGAAAATTATCTGAGCTACATTGAAAATAGTCCCAGGTAGCATACATTTAATAGACCAAGATATGCAAGATATTTAAACAGTGGCCCAACATTTGTAAGAATTTGCCATTATTGGTATATTAATGGTTTCATTTAATAAACCAATATTTCAAAAACTATATGAAACCAATGTTAGACCATTATGTTAATAACAATAACTGTTTGTTTTTATTGGTTACAAAAATATTGGCATAACATTAGATTTATCTTTGCGAAAAATATATTTTTATGGAATGGTTTAATAGTTAAACTATAATATTATAATAATAATAATAATAATAATAAGGGTTCACAAGTGATTGTGTATATTTTTACACACTTCTCTGTGTGTAGCAGTATGTTAAACGTTCACAATCCACTGTGTTGATATAACAAATGGTATGTGTAACTTTTACACTTGTTATTTGTATCATGAATGGTGTAGAATTTGCACATACGAAAGCTCACCTACCTTTTTAGTATGTTAATTATGTTTCTGTTTCCTTGCAATGTTCTAGAAAATGTCCAAATAAACGTATTATTAAAGTTATAATTTCAAAAACAAATAGGAACATAATTAGCAAACTAAAAAGATAGACAAGCTGCCGTATCAGTATATAATACCATCTTCAGAGTTATGGTGTTACAGTAATAATAAAATGAAAGATATTTAATTTTTTATAATTTTATGAAAAATGTATAATTCAGTTGAAGTGAACATCAACCAAGTTTTCTAACAAAATATTTAACAAAATCGGTAGGTAGTAGTACATATTCTAATAGAGGACTTATAAACTTATAACGTTCTATTAAAAGATGTATTTAGGCAATATATATTAGGAGTTTACAACAATTAACTGGTAGTGACATTATCATCTTATTTTTAAGGGTTATAGTCCTAATTAGTTTCAGCGTTATCATAGTTCATTCTTTCTTTGACAAAACCTCAATTTAAATTTGAACACAGTGTATGGGAACTAATTGAACACAACAACGCTACACGACCAACATAGCATAGTGACGTGTGTTGGAACAGCTGATATACTGCAGCTGCGCAGTTATGCTCAACCAGTCAGGACATAGAACACAGAGGTGTGTTAAGTTTACACAAAATGGTATGTAGGCCTTTTTTCAGCTGTATTCTGTATCTTATAGGTTAAAAATAACCATCCGGTTAAAATATTAATGTTAACCCTACCGCTAAAAATAATAACTCCAATTGGTATTCTGTATAAGTTTTTTTTTAACGGCCCAGTTAAAATTATTTTATAAACCGAATGTTAATATTTCAGTGTTAATGAAGTTAGCAGTAAGGTAAAAGCATAGAATATATTTATATTTTTCTATGGGTAAAAGATGTCGATGTGATAACATAAGCTAGATTACTGGATTAGTACAAATTTATTTGTGTTTTAGTAACCAATTTACAAGATTCTTGTGATTTACCCAAGTATGGGGGATAAAAAAAAGTTCCCCACGCAAGACAAAAAAACAGATCCAATTAATTGTTGACTTTTTGAAAGTCAACAATATTTTAGTAAACAACAAATTGCAGCCACATGAAATTTTAATTGATTCTTAAATAAATGATAAATGTTTTGAAAGTCTAAAGAGTTGCTTAAAAGTACAATCAGTTAATTCAAACGGATTGCTTTGATCCCTCAAACTTTTATGAAAAAGTCGAAAATTAAAATTGTAGTAAATAAGAGAGTTAAATATGAAATTACCAATCAGCAAATACAAATAATACTCTTTCTTTACGTCTATTCCAATCTGTCAGCTTCATCCAATAAAATATTATTAATATGAAGTGCCCCTATAACATTTATGTGGAAATAAATAATAGAGATTAATTATACCAATCGCGATTTATACTGGTATTCAATAGGTTAAATTTTAACAGCATCTATTTTGGTCCCGTTAAAAATTAACATATTTGGTTAAAATAAACCTATTAAAATTTTTAAAGAATATAGTATCGTGTTAACCCTCCATTAGTCACGTATGTATCTGACAGATACAGTGTTAATATTTATACTTATTCAGTTTGATACAACAGTAGTTTCTTTTTGTCTTTATCCTCAGAAACATCGTACCTCCCGTTTATGAGAATTTTTCAAAAACTACTAATTCTAGAGATCTATAATTGGCAATAATCCTCAGGTAACATATTTTAAATAGTTTTATAGTATTATAAAACCCAGACCTTTCCTGGAAATCTTATTAATTAGGTAAAACTGGGCATGCCTTGGGATATGTACCTGGTAGATACTATGCGCCCATTCTTGTTACAGTCGATCGGCGGCAGTTACCTCGTAGTATTGATTTTTTTGGGCAATAGAAACAAATTTTGTAGACGGCGAGACTATCTAAAAAAATTGGGTCTTACATTATTGAATCAACAGCTACATAGAAGAGCTCAAATGACAAATTTGCCAAGAGAAATCACAAGTATGTTGCAGAAATACAAGCAGCCTGAAACACTACACGATGAAAAAGAAACCAGCGGTAGCTGGCATATCAGGAGCCACAAAAAGAAAAAGATGTCAGCCATGCTACCTAGAAAAAAGAATTCACTTTCGGAATATAAATGTCAAAAGTGCGATGTCCATTTATGTTTAAAATTACACGCAAGAACAATATGCGACAAGTGTCTGAATCCAGAGGTAGAGGAATATGATTCTTCTTCTGAATAATTTTGTATAATTTAAACGTATGTTGGTTTATGTTGTGTAAATAAAAAAATAAATTTGAAATTTTATTTTTCAATTGCTATAAAAAGTTCCAGCTCAAGTCAGAAACTTGTATTAGACTTATATATACCATTAGTCGTTTCAGTGTATTTTTTAAACAAATAAACAAATTTATACTAAATACGTGTTTTACTGAAACGATAAACAATATTTTAATGATTTTACAACCCTCAGAATGTATATTTTCACAAAAAACATTAAATTGTTTTAATGTATCTGTGAGGTACAACGCGACTATCCATGTAACGAATACTCACGCGCCTAACGGAGGGTTAAGGTTAAAATTTTAACTTTATCTTTGGTGTTAAAATTTAACCAAAAGCATTGCAGAATAGACCCACTTAAGATTTATTTTGATATTACATCTGTTAGTTGTCAACTACCTTGATAAATCATATAGGTTTAATCGATATAGGGCTCCCACACAAAACTGCGAACTCGCATCGCATCGCAAATATCTGCGAACTCGCACGAATGCACCGCAAGAACGTCCGATCTCATTCGTATCGCGCATTCCTGCGATATTACGTCATACTTGGTGACGCCCCTTTTAAAAGACTTTTAGTTCGCTCTCAGACAGCTTTAGAAAAACACGTTTGGCGCCTGCGCCGCCTTCTTTGTTTATAGAATGGCGGAATATGATATGGTAGATTTGCGAACGGTTTGCCGCACAAAATCGTATCGCAGAAATTCGCATCGCATCGCATCGCAGTTTTGTGTGGGAGCCCTAAACCAGCAATAGCCTATCATTGGATGAAAATATTGGACTAATATATTATTATAATGAATTACAGTTATCGGTGTAATATTATTTAAATTAATTATGCCTATATCGTATAAACATAAGGTACCATTATACGCCTTGTAACCTATGGCAGTGCCACAGTTGGTAACCATTTATTAAATTGCATTAATAACGCACTAAACTGCATTAATTATTATATGATTTGCCCCAATCTTACCTTCTCCACTGCGAAACCGGTTAACTATGACGTGTCATCGACATGCAACTAGGATGTTATGTATCTACTGAATTTAATATTACTTGGTACCTACCCTACAATACTCATGATTGTAAAGTATCATGCAGATTTTCAAACTTGGCCATCTCTTAGTCCTGATTTAAAACACATGTATTAGATAAGAACAACTTAAAATCAGATAAGTGAAGGTATAGAATACAATACGAAATTTTCTAGACATTTTTGGACGTGTGAGACAATCATTGATGAAATGGATCACACGTCATATTAGAAAATAGTCAAATTTAACGAATTTGTTTTCACTATTTTATTGAAAACATATATCTATCTAAACCTATACTGCTAAATTTTTATAGATTATATTTATTGTATACGTCTTTCTCATGAGATATAACATAAATAGAAAAAAGAAGTATTGTATATTTTCCTTACACTGTTATATGTGGAAAGAGATAATAAAAATAAAACATGAACCGAATTGCACTTTTTTAAAACACATGTTATCCAATTAGCGTAAAAACATATATTGCTTGTTGAGATAAAAACCAACAGTGCTCATTACTTCTTTAACATGACATACAAAATAATGATGTAAAGGGACTAAGTATGTGTATATGCTAAATTCTTATATTTTTTAAATTAAAAATACATCAGTAGGTATTTTTTACGGCATTGCCTTTATCGTACCTTTACCCTTCTTCTAACACTCCTTTTTCGAATACTTTGAGTCTTTCATTTAAAAACATATTTTTTTTTGTAAAATGTTGATATTACGATGAAGTTATACATATTGGTATATCTGCAGTAAATTTATTTAGTTGTTATGATCTATAAAAAGTACATTAGACAGAAAAAAGAAGAAAACATAAAAATTTATGAAAATCATAACATATTTATAAATTTCACAAAATAAAAAAATATTAAAACAAAATCTTAGGTCTATATTCTTGTTTTATAAGAGCTGTGTTTTGAAATACGCTAATAATCATTTCTCTTTAGTTAGGTTAGGCTAATAATTTTGAATTTTATTAAAAATAGTTATTTTAAAATTGGCTTCATTTTTATTTAATAAAATTATTGGGGGCGAACAAGTCGGGGGCAAAACGGTACGGGTGCGAAACGTCCAAGGGAGAAACGGCGGGGGCAAAACAGTGGGAGCTAAACGCTGAAACGTCAATTTGGTTATATGACGTTTCGCCCCCAGCGTTTAGCTACCACTTTTTTACCCCCGCCGTTTCGCCTTTGGACGTTTCGCCCCCGTACCGTTTTGCCCCCGACTTGTTCGCCCCCAATAATTTTAGTAAATAAAAATTAAGCCAATTTTAAAATATCTATTTTTATTAAAATTCAAAATTATTAGCAATGCCTAACCCAAAGTCCATATTTTCTATCCTACCATAACTTTGTACAATATTTTTAATTCTTTTAGCAATCATGGCATATTTTTAGTTTAGTTTTGGTTTTACACCTAACAATAATTGGGATATTTCATATCTGTGTAGCAATTGTTATTTTCTTAGTCCATTTATAAATTGGTATATGCCTGGAAATAAATTACCGCAAGTACTTTGAAAGCCCCGGTGCCAGCCTTTAACGCTGTTATTTGTTCTGTGACGATCGTTTAATATTCTATCATATACATTCCACATTTCAACAGCAAATAGGGGAGCTCGCTTTTGTCTTCTATTTTGTAGTTCTATGTAGCAGTCTCCAAAATGTTCAGCGATGGCCACTGCATTTTCAGGAAAGTCCTCATTTTCAATGAGGGCGTCAAACTGATGAGCTACTGATTCCACTGAAATAAAAGCCAGTGCAGCAAGCCTTCGAATCCACAAAGCAAACTCATGAGATCGATTATACTGTGTCTGAAAGGAAATTATGTTTTTAAAATATGCATATGCGGATTATAGAGAAAGAAAATTCTAACCTGCAAACCTTCTCGTTAAACACGATGGTAAATACTTTGACATGTGAAAAAAGCATCCCTCCACCTGTATTCCAGGAAACTCTTCTTGAAATGCCGAAATTGCAGCCTGCCCAAAATCCATCAAAACTGTTCTTGGCTGTAATCCTGGCCGGGGACGAGTTTAGGGCCGCCCTATTTACCAATATTTCCAAAATTAAATCATTAATGTATTAAGGGTTGATACCTGGCTCTCTATCATAGATTAAAAATATAAATAAAAAATGGTTTATTTCCTTATTTCATGAAAGCATATTTATTTATGGTCGGGGGCCAATCGGCACTGGGGAGGAAACGGCCGGGGCGAAACGGCAGAGGCGAAACATCACCATCCCTATAAATTATGTATAATAATACTAATTATTATTATTATTATTATTAATAACCTCGACAGCTGTACATAAAACGTTATACGCAATACGTGGAATACTATATTATTACCTATTACCTTATTATACAAATATAGTCTACGGTTTCATCGTACGAACGTACCTTATTTCACATTACTTATTTATTGTCCTTTCGTGAAATTTAAAGTTCACGTGATATTTCTAATGCATACAACACATCTTTTATGTTTTATTTGTCAACTTTATAGTGTTTTCTTTCATTATTGTAACGCGTTTGGCTAACAAGCTTTTATTCTTTTTTACTTCTCTTAACATTGGCGCATTCGCCATAAGTGAAAAAAATCCTCAAGTTTAATAACTATCAAATTATTTTTGAAAAAAATAATCGAATCTCTTAATCGACTACTTAATTGTGTATTTTAAACAAGTGATATCATATTCTGGTTATTGTCAATTACAAATTGAATTTAGAGTACGTCACTTTCTGTTACATTTATGTAGAAAAATTAATAAAATATAGATCATGCAATATCAAGACCAATCCCAAAAATCAAGAATACGAACGAAAAAGTGGATTTTTTGAGTTAGTTAACTAATGAAACATGTTTCATATTTTACCGATAGTAGAAGTCTTAGTATTTATCTCTAAATATTGTCATTGAATCTAATGCAAATATTCGTGGAGTAACAAATCATTTTGCTTCGATATTTGGTCGCGTTAGAAACAATAATTGTTTGCAATTTAGTGCAATATATGATACAAACTTTTACTGTAGTATATAGTTTTATTACTATCAGTTGCAGTTTCTTAAATATTTTGTTGAAAATATAATGAATTATTCATTTGTTCGTATGACGTAAGTCGTCTGAATTCTTGTGTCGAGTTATACATTGTTTTCATTATTGCTGTCATATTTTCATTAAATAATATGTCAGCAAAATAGGAATATAAAATCATATTAAATATGTTTACATAAACTATTTCTTTTAAATACAAGGGGTGTTAAAATTCGAGTGCAAAACTAGGTTTTCTTGAAAGTCATTTCTAGAAAATGGCAACATATTAATTACATTGTGTACAGTGTATTATTGGTAAAAGTGCAGTTATTTTTTAAAATAGTAACATTACTTTTAGAAATTGGGAAAACTTACCCATGGGCGTTCGTTAGAAGTTCTACGTTTGTTTCTTAAGCATCGCTACCATAAAACCCTTGAGGATTTGGTCCTTCAGCACCCTGCATCTCTTAAGAGATTTTTTTTTGTATATGCCATCAAAATTATGCAAAAAGAACGCTTAGATTCATAAATAAAGTGGCATCTATCAACAATGTCAACTACTATGCGTTTGTTTTTTGAAGCGTTTGTAAATGCAGAAACGACAATAATTAACAATCCTATTAGAAATAATACCTGCTAAATGGGTAGCAGTTAATCCAGTTAGCAGCGTTTTTCAGTATTTCGTTACAAACTGGCAAAACTACATTTTCACTCATTACATCCACTCACTACCGATAAAATACACTTCCCATAGATACAGTTAGATAAAATGCCTATTTAATATAAAAAAATCAAATTTTGTCCAATAACATAGAAAAAAAAACTGGCGAACTATATTCTGCTGGGAAAATATCTGTACTCGACACAAATTTCTTTATTTAATAATTAGAACCTGAAGAAGAACACAAAACTACAACGTAAACACAGCAATTAAATTATGACATGACTGCCAATTTTTCCATATTGCGGTTGTCTACTCTCACTCTGTAAACATCAAACTTGCGGCAGACGAGCTGCAAATTTTCCGCTATATAAATAAGTTTGGCATTTTTTTGGAGAGTGATTTTCTCTATTCCTCTTTAAAATATTTGTACTTAGTCATAGTTAACCCTGTATACAGTTTGGGGATTATTATGTAAAAAAAAATAGCCAAAGCTATACCTTATTGAAGAAATTTAGCATTTCTAAGGCAATATGTTGAGCCCCCAATCCTAAATTATTCACATTTATATTTGAATCCCTTGAACTCTCTGTCACCCTTATACAGGGTGTTTCAAAACAAAGGCGAAAAATTTCAGAGGGTGATATATAAACGTTGGGTCACAAGTCAACCATTAGGGAGAAAAGAGTGTTTTTATTGTTTTTTTCGGAAATGAATAGTGTGGGAATGGTACAATTTTGTGGAAGTGTTACCATCATCGAAAGACACTTGTGACATATTTTTTCACTTTTTGAAAATAATTGGAAAGGGTTGAAATAAACTACCCCTTTCAGTTTTTTTTAACTATACTTTCAAAAACTTCCGTAACGACGTAGAAAACAATAAATTAGGTTAAGCCGGTTCAATTAGAAACTTTTTCTCTTTATACTTTTTGATAAAATTAACTGTTTCGACGTAAAAAAATAAAATGTAAAGTATTGCACGTCGGGAAGGGGCAGTTTTACTACACCCATTATTAGGAAAGACTAGTTGGCTGCTGTCAATTTCCGGATGTTTCCATTGTTGCTTTGACAGATAGCAAATGGTTTGTACTTCCCGGTGTCGGCCTGTATCAGAACTTCTTTTTTTTTAATTTTCCGGATTTACATAGCCTTCGATGAAGTTTAGCAAATATACTGTGATGAGGAATTCTACGATTAGGATACGATTCTGCATAAAGGCGACAAGCCTGTAAGGAATTTCCATTTGCCCGGCCGTATATAAAGTGCATTTCTGTCATTTCTGCATTTGTGAAAATAACCATTTTGTTGTATTAACTTAGTATTGAATCCCAACGTACTCCGCAATCAAACACATCACACAACGAAAGGTAAATTATCCCGTAAACCAGCCTCAAAATGTTAAAATAGTACTAACCATTTGCTATCTGTCAAAGTAACAATGGAAACATCCGGAAATTGACAGCAGCCAACTAGTTTTTCCTAATAATAGGTGTAGTAAAACTGCCTATTCCCGACGTGCAATACTTTACATTTTATTTTTTAACGTCGAAACAGTTAATTTTATCAAAACATTATAAGAGAGAAAAAAGTTTCTAAATGAATCGGCTTAACCTAATTTATTTTTTTCTACGTCGTTAAGGAAGTTTTTTGAAAGTATAGTTAAAAAACTGAAAGGGGTAGTTTATTTCAACCCTTTCCAATTATTTTCAAAAAGTGAAAAAATATGTCACAAGTGTCTTTTGATCATAGTAACACTTCCACAAAATTTTACCATTCCCACGCTTTTTGTTTCCGAGAAAAACAATAAAAACACTGTTTCTTCCGCCATCTTTGCAACGCGATATCTCCCTAATGGTTGACTTGTGACCCAACGTTTATATAACAAACTACCTTTTACTTTCAACAAGGAATCACCCCCTGAAATTTTTCGCCTTTGTTTTGAAACACCCTGTACAGACGATGGGAATGAAACGAGTTTTTTGCACTCTGATGTAAATTATATAAAACCATGTCTGGAAAAACGCCAGCCGTGATTGTTTGTACAGCAACTTCGTCTAAGAGTGCATACGACGGGGATGTCACGCACTGCATAGTAACTAGTCAAAGTGAGAACCAGGATTTACTGACGGGATATCATGCAAATATTGATGTCATACTAAACTAAACTAAAGCTTTCTAAACGGGAACCTATATTCACCCAGGTGCGTCTGTCATTTGCTAACTTTTTATAGAATGTGTCTCTAAAATAAGTCAACAATTTCATAACATGGCTGCAGTATGTAAATCATAAAACGAAATAATGAAAAAGTACGCATGTAGTTATCCAAAAAAATAATAATGCCATTACTATTACTATAAATTATAAAGTTTTTGTTTTGATTACTATATAAATAATCAAACAGTTCAAAGTTGTATCGTTGTAAGAGATTTTGGAGTATTCTGATAGTAAGATTAATTTTTGTCTCCATAGAGTTCAGAAGAGAAAAGTCATTCTTTATAAAAATCTCTGCTTGTCTTGAAACTACTATTTTAAATATAAGATTTGGGATTGCTATACAAGGTAAATCAAAAATAACATTTTTAATTACTTCGATTTCGATTTTGTTTCGAATTCAATACTTAACAAAGTATTCCTATATCAATACTTCCAAGTGACGCCCATTTTCTGCACACACAAAACTCTACTTTGTGAAATTGATCTAAAAGCAGCAGACATTGTGTTGCGTAAGTCTTCTATATATTTTCATAGGGATTGTAAAAAGTTTTACCTTACTTACCTTAAAGAAAAAAAAAATTAGGTTGAGACATGGATACAATGGTGACTCATGACTAACGTAAGCGGGATGTCCTAAACTTATTATTGTTATAAAAATAAAACACATGTTTTATAAGATAGATCTACAGATATATTTTTGTAAGATTTTCTGCTATTGTTAGGTCAGTTTCTAGTGGTTGATCTAATAAATTTAGGGTATCTATTTTTCCCTAAATGGTTTCCAGTTTCATTACTATTCAAGGAGAATAGGTATTCTTTAAGATCTTAGTAAGATTTTACTACTATTACGGAATGTTCAGAAACATATAGAAATATTATTATTTGCTCATTTAAGTTTATTACTTGTTAGTATAGAAGTATAATAATAATAATAATAATAATATCTCTACCCCTCATTCTAATCACAGGGATTAGCCCAGAAGTCAGAGACTTGTGCGGGAGAGGGGGCGGCATATTATTATTAAGCAGGCCGCATGTGCGCCCAGGAACGACTTACGTTGGTAGGCCCTAACCACTATTCAGTGCAGGAATGAGGGAAACCTGGAAAACCTCATTAATTAGGGGGGTAGTCAAATATCAACCGGTATCAATCTCTCACATTGACCCAAGCCAACATTATTCCACCCTACCATACCCGCAGAGCCAATCCTCTCCACGAATATAGCTTATATACGGTCTACCGGCAGCTGGGCGCGAACCAACTCCGATCTAGTCACCTCGATTCAAGTACTGACGCCTTAAACCGCGCGACCACTGACCGACCTGAAAGAAGAAGTCTATGATTACTTACAATATGAACCTTTGTTAAAAATAATTCTGTCCCTTGCTCTTACTTAATCGAAATAATAATACTTTCATATATTAATGAAATTTTATTTTATTGAACGATATCTAATGACAATACATGTACCATATGGATTTACAATTAGTAATGTTTTTTGCTTGCTGTTACGATTTTGTCTTGTCAAAGCGGGAGATTTTTACGTATTTTGGGGACAGAGGGACACAGCTTAAAAGTGGGACTGTCCCTCTCAGAATTATGTCACCCTGCGCCATTTTGAGGAACAATTTCTGAACTTTTATTAGTTACAATTTAATTCAAGATTATTACTTCATTATCTATTTCCATCCTTAAAATATTTAAATACTTGGGAGAAGTAAAGCTTCCAACAATAAAAACAATGTTAGCAAATGTTGATCTGTCAAAATGTTTCTTGATTTTAGTTTTACCTTAAGAATAACTAGAATTTTTATTTAAAATATTGTATTTCTAAGTTTTATGGGTTATTCTTCAAATAAAGTAGTTGTTTTAGGTATTGACGTGTTTATAATTTTTTCTGCATCTGTTGCTGTCAAGATCCAATATGGCGCCCGTAAGAAAAAATCGATTGAATGTTGCAAAACCGAAACTATAGCGACAGTAGAAATTGCTACATATTCAGAAAACCAAATATTTCATGCAGACCTCGTACTTCTGTTCAGATTAATGAATAACTTGATTGATTGAAACTTTTATCTTTGTTTCAAGTTCCTGTTAATAGTAGAAATCGTTATTTATTCGCCACACATTTATTTGCCCGATTTGTTTATTTACAAAATGATTAATACAGAGTTTATACGAGTAGTATTGTGATTTTATTTTCTTCTTTATTCGTATTACTATATATTTTTTGTAAACGCTTATTTGTCTAAATTTGTTTTTCATGACATTTTGTTTCCAAATTAATGGAACTGTAGTGGATTCCTAAATTATAAAATAAACTAAAAAAATAAATGTACTCATAAATGCTTTGTTATCTATTCTTCAATAGAGAAAATACAAAATAAAGGTTTTTTTTAAATTAACAGGCTGTCACCAGATAGGTCAGACTGTTTTATATATTGTAAAAGATAAAAAGTTATTATTGAAATGAAGCTTTCTGGAAGTCAACAAAATGTGCTATGATTCAAATTTGTAAAATCAGGTACCTAAGCCATGAAAAATCAAAACATTGTTTTACTAGAAAAGTGGTTTTTCTCTGTAGGATAAAGAAAATGTTATTCAGAACAATATCTTAGTATAAAATTAAGTAAGTAGGAAATTTCAATGTACCTACTTTGCTTTTTTCTTAATTTTGAGTATTACTTTTCTGTATCAGATACAACAAAACATTGATATACTAGCGCCAAGAATTCAGACGTCTTACGTCACAGATGACGTTACACATTTGGTTTTATTGTCAACGTAATTCTCGATATTTGGTTGCGTTAAAAACAATATTTTTTGCAATTTAGTGCAATATATAATGCAAACTTTTAGTGTAATATATAGTTTTATTACTATCAGTTGCAATTTCTTAAATATTTTGATGAAAATATAATAAATTAATCATTTGTTCGTATGACGTAAGTCGTCTGAATTCTTGTCGCGAGTATATGAAATATTTCTCAAAATCAAAATTGAGTTTCAATATCCTGTAATTACTTTGATTTTGTACACATTCTAGAAAACAGAAAAAACTAAATATGTTTAAATTGCCATCATTTAGATACCGTGATAAAAGGCATTTTTTTAAAGGAAATATTTAAGCGCTTTGCCTACTCGCACTTTAGTATTTATAAAAAAAACTTCACATGACAATTTTTGTGGTTTAAGTAGAAAACGAAATTTTTATAATAATTGCAAAAAATGTACAAAAACCCCTCAAGAAATTTAAACTTTAAGGCCCTGTATCGCATAAACTAAAGAAAATAATTGAATATCATCATTTCTTCATTACATGAATTAATTAGGAAACGCCTTTTATTATAGATAAATTAATGTATCACGACTGAAGTATCATGAGTTCAAAAGGCACAACACAGCTAGAAAAGTAAACTTTTTTCTTGTTTCCCAACATTATTTCAGCATGTTACGTATAAGTTTTTAATACAGAAAAAATAAAATGTGAATTTGGAATAAAAAAAGATTTATATCAAAATGTCATAATATTCACATTATTCCAAGAAAATTGAAATTTTATAGTAGCACAATCAATTCTAGTACGTCCCTGGCCAATATGTTACTGTTTGACAGCTATGAAACTAGCGGTTGCCTAACCAAGGGCAGAATCAGTGTTGCCAGATGATATACTTTTACAGAAATTTGTAAAACTAATAAAGAGATGAAGGAAAATACACTACATTAATTTTGAACTGTATTTTCGACGAAAATTTAAGCTAGTAATTAACAAAAATTTGGTATAACCTTACCACCATTTCACAATTATATTTATTGTTTCTTCAGATTTAAACTAGAATCAATAAAAAATTATTGCGAAAGGTCGGCAAGGTTTAAAATAAGTGTTCTCTTTCTCAACAATACTAAATTCTATATAAATGTAAACATGAATAACTTTAAGCGATCCTTGTCTTGTTAAAAAGAAATAAGCTGTAAAAGTGATTTGATTACTTCTCTATAAGCGGTAATATGTGATCCGAGATAAGATGTGTTTAGAAACAAAATACAAGGTATTACATAAAATACTACCTACTATTATTTTAACAGATGATAGGTTCGATTTCTACAAACAGAATTAGATTCAAACTTTTACCGCTTTTATAGAAAATGATTTTGATTGGCGCCGGACAGATTTGACAGCGATTTCAACTTAGGTGAACAAATAGCACCTATTATTATTTTTTAATTCCTGTAATTTGCAGTAACAATATTATACACTATTCTGTTACCCAAATCAAAACAGCAAAACAAACACAACGCAATGCAAATCCATAAATACAATAACGTAATACACCAATCTTTTTCACAGAATTTGACTTGTCTCTAAACATTTCTTCTCAATGGAAAAGCAAAAACAAATAAAATGCTTATTAAAATGCAGTTTTGATATAAATGCTCATCAATTGACTAGACAGGATAGTCTTCAAAGCTCTATTTTTGAAAATAATGTAATGAGATACTACATTGGAACATGGGCGTGACTTCCTGCTATTTGTAAATCGAATAAAAAATATAAGTATAGAAAACATAAAACTTTAAAACTAAGTAAAACAGGGTATTCTTCATATTTTAGTGATTTGAAAAAAAAAACTTATATACACCGGGGTCAAAATTCTTCAATGTGAAGAAAATAAGCACAACTGGCAACACTGGTCTTCACTACATCAGTGCAGTGGGGGCAAGGTCCCAGCACGCTCATAATGCGGTCAGGACTTGACTTTTCCTAATCATTTATAAAACATTTTTAATGTTCCAATCTCATTAATTAATTAAGAATCCAGATAGTTAATATTCTGCATTAACAACGCCACGCCCTATATATTATTTCATTAATGCACTTTATATGGAAGATTAAATAATTCTTCCTAATTGCTCATGGCCTTCCACAATATTACTGAAACTATCAGTCATGTTTTTAAATGAATCAGAAGGTAGCTACATTTTTACATATTTGAGTAAACTGTTCTCACCCGCATACAATAAAATGATTTCATGAAAGAATCATAAGTATGTTTAAAAGCAACTTAAATATTAAAATTATTTTTCCATGTAAATCATGTTCATAAGCTTCGATACAATACGTGGGAGGTCTCCTACAGATCTAAATATAGCTTTAAGGGGGTTGTTGACGGTAAATATCTGAGAATAAATATTTATTACCTCGGTGAAATCCGAGATTCCTAATTGGCTTAACAGCTTACGAAACTAAAGCTTTATCTGATCCGACTACCGGCGCTCCTCTACGTGAATATTGATAATCGAATTTATGTAAGAGTAAGAAGGAAAACATAAAATAAACGTTTGCTTTGGTTAACCACCTGAGTAATAACAATATTACGTTAAATTCAGTGCTCGTTCATATAATTATTTATTTAGAAATGATAAACATTAAGAACAAATTTTAATAAGTGTAACGATTTTGACAGTCGTGAAGACAGAAGTTATTTTCAACAATTCTCTCTGAAATAATTGCAGAATAACAAATTCTATACAGGATTAATTATGACTAAGTACAAATTTATTAAGAGACTATAAATAAAAATAAAAATTACCGCAATCGTCCATCAAAAAGTTTCCAAACTTATTTATAAAGCAAAAAATTTTGTTCAAGAAATTTTTTTAAAATGCGAAGTTTTAGCACCACCGATTTTCCACGTTGAAAAAGGGTGTTTTTTTGAAAACGGCTCTAAGGATTACGGTGGATTTTTTTCTGGCCTTCTTTTGACTCCAGGAATCGAATGCTGAAAGAAAATCGGTGGTGCTAAAACTTCGCATTTAAGTCATGTTCAAGCCCACCGTGCCTCTTTTTATCGACGACTGGCTGCCCGTCAGCCGCGAAGTTATACATATAGTCAATGATAGTGACAGGGCACCGTGCTATCAAGTATATCAAATTATGCCGCTTTAAAAATGGTAGCACCTATCCTGCTGATATTTATTTCCCGAATTGATATTTGGAGAGTTTTCAAGAATGTTGAATCATCTTCTGTTTATTTTCTCGTTAACATTAAAATTTGTTATTGCAAATACTTTTTATACTTGCTGAGTGCTCGCTGGAGACCTCTCCTTCCCTCAACCGGTATTTTTGTTTAAAGCGAGGTACTCGACCCGACGACCACGACCAGGTGGGTCCTTTCCGTTGATAAGACCACAAAGAGTACCACCACAGCTACAAGTTTACCGCCAAAGCACTACAGCAGTTGTTCAATATGGTTTGAAGAGGATTTGGCATAATATTTTGTCTATTAGGAAAACATCTTTGGTATTAGGTACATACCTACACGTAACCTACACTACCACACGATAATATGCACTTGTTCCACGTCCACAAATCAGCACCATTAAATACAAGTTTGTAAATACACAAAAAATACGCGACCAATTTAATATACGAAGAGAAAATGCTGAAAAATTAGTTCTAACACCGTTTGAGATATTTTGTTTTTGACAGAATCTGATGCAGTCGCCATCTGTAGGCTACTAGAGCAAGGTACATTTTGAAACTTCTTGTGTTGAGAATTAAATACTAATAATAGCAACAACATTAACATTAATCAACGATGTTTGCATAAAATAATTAGTATTATTTTAAACTGTAACTTCCCGAGACGTTTACAGTGTTCTATAAAAAATCTTTCTACGTTACTTTTAAATAATTTATAGTAATTCAATAAAGGAATTTATGTCGAATACAGATATTTTCCTATAATATGGTTCGCTCTGTGCTATGTGCTATTTGTTTTCCAGAGCCGAGGGCAAATCCAAGGAACTACGGTAATCGTATAATATTTTATAGTTAAAGACTGCTGCAGATGAATTCCATGTTTTCTAGTAGTAGGTATTCCTTACATTCAATTTCGATTATCTTAGAATAAATGAGTATTTTAATTAACTGTATTCGGACTGTGTATTCTGTTAGTGGGTAATTCTGACAGACCTGTAATAAGTGAAAATATAGTTTTGACAGTTTGAAACGGAGAAGCGAAGAACCAATGGAAAATACTGCAGTTAATTGGATTATATTATTATTAATAAACATGCTTATTTTTGTCGTTTCTACATTTAACAACCTTGTAAAAAACGACCGTAAGTGACAGATCTAACGCATCTCGGACAATGATCTTAAAATAATAGAGGTTTGCCAATTTATATTCATAGAATACTAAGAGAGAACAAGTTACTAGTTTGACATGATCTAGTAAGTTTTTTCGCATTTATTTTTGTTTATGTTTGTTGGTAACTTCTAAACAAATTAGGTATGTTCATGACAAAATGATTTTCTAAAAATTTTTACGTAAAAACATGAGTTAAATTTTTTATTTTCCTATGTTGTTTTTCCATAACGAGGCCGAAGTGTTAGATTCGACTGTAACTTTGTTATTTTAGGAGATATCGGAAAATTGAAACTGGAATTCAATTACTAATTTTTTACAACGATTTCAATTTTTGTATCAAAAAAACAATCGACCATCGCGCTATAGAGATATTGATATCAACTTAGCTTTATCTTATGAAACACCTTGTATATATTGAAGTGTCTACTTTTCCTGGCTGCATTTATATAATCATATATTCTTATATCTTTTACTGTGTGCGAGATATCGATAACTAAAATTTCATTGTTTTATTATAAAGAATACAAAGCTATATTCGAATCCAATTTATAGAGCATACTTTATAAAAATTGTTCAAACACATTTTCTTAAATTTAAATCCAAAACCTATATTGTTTTTCTAAATTATTTAAACAGTTATGCATCTTTATTGGGTGTTGATTTATGTAATCTATAGCTTCTTGTATTTTATCTTGAATTTCTAAAATAGTGGTTAGTCTATTTTTATAAACACTATTCTTTAAATAGATTCATAAAAAATTATCAGATGGTGTCAAGTCTGGACTATTCCACGGCCATCGGATGGTGTCATATTTTCCTAACAATTCTATTGTTCAAATATTCCGTAATTTATCTTACATTATGTGGTGAAGCTCCAACTAATTTCCTATCATCCCGTCGACCTATCAAGTTGGGTTCGTGACCCTAAGGATCTACATAACGTTGGTCGTTAAAATTTTCCAGTAAAAATATAATTCGCCGACTAGAGAAAGATCCCCGTTTTTTAAAAAAATATTGTGGACGGATTTTGCCACCTTTACCACAGCTTTAACTTGAATAAACAAAACACCAGGTTTTGATCAGTGGAGAACTCACGAAGGATTAAAGAAATTAAGAGACAAGGAAATATATCGTTACATGTTTAGTGTGGTATACAGGGTGGTTTTAAATGAAGTAGCAAAACTGAGACCACAGATTCCATAGGTGAAAATAAATCGATTTAACCTAACATACCTATATCCCAAGTTGCATAATAAAAAATATACAGGGTGTCAAATTTAAAATTTTATTCGATATTTGTAGATAACTTCTTAAAAAATCCAAATATTTACAAAGAAATTGTATATTAGGGGTTTTTGCGTTCAAAAAATTCAAATTTGTTTCTAATTTTGACGGGACTAGTAAAGGGCGCCACTTGAGGCACATCATGTTTCTTTTAAATGACAGAACTTTTTGCTGAATTATGGAGACATGCAAAATTTCAAGAAGATTAGCGAGGTTTGATGAAACAATTTTTCAACAAAGTAGGTACAAAGATTTTATCAAAGCAGGCCGATATTTTTGAAATTTTGCACGTTCCATAGTTTACCCTTCTGAACAACTTTTTCAAGTAATATTTTGTTGTATTTTCAGTACAATAGGCACTTTACCTGAAACGGTAACAGTTTTCAATCGGTGCATTGAATATTTTAGATAGAATTGTTTCGAAAACTGTTACACCTAACAACTTCAACTTACCTACCTTTCAGGCATAACAGGTAGGAGAATCGACTGTTTCAATAATCAGATGGATACACTAAGCAGCAGAACTTTTTTCTGCCATTTAAAAGAAACATGATGTGCCACAAGTGGCGCCCTCTAGTAGTGACGTCAAAATTAGAAACATTTGAATTTATCGTTCACACAAACCCTTGCTTTACAAATTTCATGTAAATATTTGGATTTTTAAGAAGTTATCTACAAATATCGTAAATAAAATTTTAATGTTTACACCATGTATCTTTTATTATGCGTCTTGGGTTGTAGGTATGTTAGGTTAAATCGATTTACTTTCACCTAAAGGAATCTGTGGTCTCATTTTTGCTACTTTATTTAAAATCACCCTGTATGCACTAGTAGGGAAATTGGGCAAATATTTATATAAATTAGATTCTAATATAGTTTTGTATTCTTTATAATAAATATTTTATTATAGTTGTATTTAATTATCAATATTTTGCAAACTGTATAAGATAACATTAAATGTTTATATCAACGCAATCAGGAGAAAGTGGAGAATCCAAAAATATTATTATATTTATGCAGGTGTTATGTTAGTCAATAAATTATAAGTTTCAATGTTTCGATATCTCTTAAAATAACAGAGTTACAATAAAGTCTAACTTTACACGTACCTAATCACCCTGTACTTAGATAAGTTACTTTTAATTTTATTGTTTTACCAAATGACTTAAGTGTGGAGCGTCGAGGCCTTCTAAATCTGGGTGGCTTTTCTACAAGATTATCTTCTACATTTCTCAATTTGTAACAAATTTTTTTCCGACTCACCTCTAGTAAAATATAAATAAATAAACATTGTATCTGTATTTCCACTTTCCTTATGTTATGTGATTCAGATAAGTATATTTTATGTTTAATGTATGTACATATTTCATATCTTATACACTTCCAACTACACAAAAAAAACTGGAAACTGTCATTTGGCCTCACGTCACGTCTGAAAAGCATCTCGTGTTATGGTTAAAGGTGAAGGGTTGGAGCTACCCTTCTAGTACGTGAGCGTCATTACGCCACGCATTATGATTTACTGCTGCAATACTCACGTCGGGACACGCTCTGGCATACCAAGGTGATTACGGGGAGGAACATTCCGCGAAAGCAGTTAAATTTTCTTTTTGTGCATGGATTCTTTCAAAGAATTTATAGTTCATTCGACATTCCTGCAGGATGGGCGGAAATTATAGAGGAACTTCTGTTCGATAGCTATAGAGCAATAATATTTTATCGTTATTTTCTTCGAACAAAAATTCATATTCTAGTTCAATACATTGCAAAGCTTGCGTAATATCAGATTTGAATGTATATGAGACAATAACTACTAGTTACCTTTGAAATGTTTTTATACAAAAAAATCTATAACCATCGACATAGTCATTGCCATATTCATCATTATCAAGTTCAGTCTTGGCGACAACCTTGATATTTAAATAAACTTTATTGAATTTAGGGCCGGGATTTTGTAGAAAAGGAATTGCATAGCCTGAGTGAGCGAAACGACGGATCAATCAGATCTATGAGACAGTATTAACCCGTATAGGCCCGAACCGCACGGTTCTCTGAAGTTTATCGTGCATTTTGACGTACGTAAAAATGGAAGCCGTGATATATGTTATGATTTTACTCGAGGACACAAAATGTAAAATTAGCAATAAATATTAATCTGAAAGTGAAACACAAGTTGTCCTATATGTCCTGGCTAGTGAGTGAAGTAATTTGGTGGCTGTGGCTGTGACAATTTTGCCGTAATTGTGACATATTGGCGTAGTAACTGTGTGGCTAAAATTGAGGTACTTTAACATTTATTTTAATTATTCTTGTGATTTTATGAGCAATGAAAATTATCTCACGCACTAGCGGGAACCTTTGTGAATACGTTGATATATAATAATAACCAATTATTTCAATTCTCTTGGAGTTCTGTGTCCTCGCTTGAAGCCCTGTTAGACGATACAAATATGTATACAAAATCCCAGTCTTAAATCAAATTTAATCGTATTCATGTCAGCTAATCGACAGAGACATCCCATATATTTACGTACAGGGGCTCGTTTTTCGAATTTAGTGGAACAAATTCCCTCAGAAAGTGACGTAAATTCTCATGAGAAAATGCAAATCTTGACCATTCTCACTGTAGTTATTTCCTATAAAAATTGTGAAATTATTTCACTAGGTTTTTACTCAAGGAATATAAAGTTTCATGAATTGGAAATCTACATGATAAATTGTAAGTGTACACATAGATAATAATATACTCATGATCTTTTAAGTAGAATGAATTCCCACTCGAATTTATTTCACTGCACTGCACTTTGACAATCGAAGCCCAGGAGTGTTGTTTTGATTTATAATATATATATAAATAATATATATAGCCGCGCGTATCGAATCAAGCCGTTTACAATTTTCGAAAAGCTGATTTTATTATGCTATATAATGACCTTGCCGCGGTAGACTGGACGTTCCTAAATAATATAGAAGATGTAAATTTAATGTGCCGAGAATTCTATCATGTCTTTTACCAGATTTTAGACCACAGTGTACCAAAAACCTTAATGCGACCAAGGAAATACCCACAATGGTTCACTAATTCTATTATAAAAGACATTAAAAGAAAACATAAGTTATGGCGTAATTATAAGTCATCGTCTAATAATCTGTCGGCCTACATTGATTTTAGCAACTTGAGAACCAAAATTAAGAACGATATCGCTGTTTCTTATAAGAACCACTTGGAACATATTAAGAATAACATAAAGTCGAATCCTAATCTATTTTGGAAGCATATTAATTCAATACGTAAATCTTCGGCGATTCCAGGAAACCTCAGTTTTAATAATAAAGAGGTAAGTGATCTTGAGGATATCGTCAATGCATTTGCAGAGTTTTTTGAAACTACTTTTATACCTTCAACCACGTGCTCTCTCAACGGGGAAGGTTCGCTCAATACTAATACCTTTCATTCAGTGACTCTTACAACGGGAAATATAATTCATGCACTAAATAAATTGAAGCCTAAGTTTACCAAAGGCCCAGATGAGATACCGGCATTTCTTATTAAGGATTGTGCTCGGGTATTAGCGGAACCACTAACGCGAATTTTTAATTTATCCTTGAAGTCTGGTGTGTTTCCGGTACTTTGGAAGACCTCCCGCATTTTCCCCATATTTAAAAAAGGAGATAAAAATAAAATTGAGAATTATCGTCCCATCACCTTAATATCTAATTTTGCCAAGGTATTTGAAACAGCTGTTTACGAATTAATATGCCCCCACGTACAATGTCAAATTACGCCTTGTCAACATGGATTTGTTCAAGGCCGCTCTACGGTTACGAATCTTTGCTGTATTACTCAGTATATTTCAAACTTTGTGAATGCTAACGTACAGGTCGATGTTGCCTATACAGATTTTTCAAAGGCGTTTGATAGGCTAGATCACGGTATGCTCATTGGTAAGCTAAATCAGTTCGGTATGTCGTCAACTTTACTGAAATTTTTCAGCTCTTATTTACATGGAAGAAAACAGTATGTAGAGTTGAGTGGACGGAAATCCGTGGAAATTTCTGCAACTTCTGGGGTTCCTCAAGGCTCCATACTAGGTCCCCTCTTATTTATAATATTCATTAATGATATTATTGCTGACTTGGATGTACACTGTTTGCTGTTTGCAGATGATATGAAACTTTATTGGAAAATAGAATCTACAACTGATTGCTTGAAAGTTCAGAGTAGCTTAAATAAAGTCCATAGATGGTGTCTTAACAACAAACTTCCGCTGAATATAGATAAGTGTCATATTGTTTCCTATCATCGAAGAGATCATGCCTTTGAATTCGATTATAAACTGGATGGATCAAGTCTTACTCGTCCTGAATACTTTTGCGATCTGGGCGTAACCTTTGATCATAAATTAACATTTGCAGAGCATGTCAAAAAAGTGGTATCTTCGGCTTCTAAAAATTTAGGTTTTGTAATAAGAAATTCGCGAGGCTTCACCAATCAGCATGTTTTGCTTTCCTCTTTTATAAAGTCTAAACTTGAATATGGTAGTTTAGTTTGGAATCTAGGTTATAAAATCTACAACCAGTGTATTGAAAATGTACTGAGAAGATTTTTTAAATTTATCTGCTGGATGACAACTACCCTCCCATAGGCGTACCTCAGAATGATATTCTCAAATGATTTTTCCTACCTAGTTTGGTCGATTGTCGTAAGATTCAGCATACATACCTATATTTTAATTATTCATAGATACTTTCAGTTATTCGCCATATTGAAGCAACAGTAACAGCATCAGGATATTCAATAAATAACGCAGTAAATAATGTTTTTATTTGCAACAGTTTATTTCTTTCAGTTTTAAGTGCTGAACCTAGTAATGTAGTGTAGCAGACCAGTGCTGAACGCATGAAGAAAAAAATGTATACCGTCATGTAGAATAATCCGGGATTTCTTGACTTTAGTACCTAGATATTTTTTATGGCAACGAAGTAGATTTTTCTGAACCCATCCTAAATGTGTCATCCATGAAAAATTATATATACTTTAAATATGCCCCAGTGATCACTGTAGACGTTGAACACACGTTTTCGAAACCGATATGGATTATTAGCGACAAATGCCGCAGCTTAACACCTGAGCATTTACAGCAGTTGCTGGTTATTCAGTTATTCAGAGAGATAACCATCTGCACGTACGATATGAATTGTGTTCTTAATTTTCCATTATTTTGTTTGTAAACACGTCATTGGCGTACATTGTGGTTTTTTCTTTTATCTTGTATCTCGTTAGTGTTATTCTTTGTGTGTTTTTGTGGGCGTTATTGTTGGAACATGTCATGTTCTATAAGGGAGTTTAAAATTAAGCAGCATACAGCACGAAATAATTCTTTATATCGAGAATTCAATTTCATTTACAATCAGCTAAGCCCCTACTGCTCCGCCATTGCTAGAAGCACAAAACAAAATATGGCGCTGATCACGAATAATCCATTCGCGCAGCTTTTAGCGCATTCCAGTCATCATAATAACAGCAGTGGAAACTGTGAAAAAATTGGAGATTTTCAGCATTTTGCTGCAATGACCACTCATAAAATCTAAAGCGTAGTAGATAATCCACTGGTAACAGTGCTTAAACACGCTGTATATGTATGGGTATAACTGAGCTTCGTGCAGTAAGCACCGCACTTTGATTGGGATATTCCAGGTACCTGTAGCAATCATCTCATCCATGATGTTCACGTAAATTACCATAAATATAAGAATTATATCCATTAACTCATCCATTACTGTCCACATGAGCCATTTTGAACATTTTAAAGATTGACACTCCAACATTAAATAAGACACAAGGTGTAGAAGCGAATATTTTCAAATTAATTTATCTCTAGGTTTTTTGAGGGCCATATCATATCGTAAGCTCACTTTCAATATACCACATACAGAGCGCTATTTACAGTGTGTTTTGCCGATATAATCGGTATGTTTATTGCATTTCCTTACACATTAACATCATCAGGAATTTTTTGAAGAAGGTCTCCAAAAGAAGAAATCTAAAGGGGTAAGGTCGAGGCTACGAAGTGGCCAAGGAAATTCGCTGCCACGATCTGTCCATCTATGTGGAAAATGTTCGCTCAAGAACTTTCTAACCAGTAGGGAGAAGTGAGTAGGTGCACCATCGTGCATATACCACATGTCTTCTCTAACTGATAATGGAACGTCTTCTAACAAGTGTTGCAAATTATCTTGCAGCAGAAAATCTCTAATACGCGCCACCACTAAGAAGGGAACATTCTTGTTGGACAGGGGTAAAATGATATGGATAAAGTGTTTCATCATAGAGAACTTTTAGAATTATTGTTTTAGTCACCCCTGTTGCTACACGTAATTATCTCGGGATTATCAACTACACTTACCAAGATTTCTTCTTCCTGTTGGACAGTCACAATGTTTAGACGACCAGTTTTTCGCTTAGGACGAAATTGACCCATTTCACCCAATCAGAAAAAATGTCTATTATAAATGTTATGATCTGGCTATCTGAAGTTTGTACAGTTGAAAATATCTTCTAGTTGTGGCACGGCTGTTGTAATTTACTTATAGCAGCATATATACAAATCATGTCTCGCATTTCAGAATTTGTAAATAAATGTATTGTCACTGCTTCTTTTTTTTAACAAGAGTAACTACAACGTAGTTTATTTGACAACTTCTGACGTTTACTGCCTCGTAAAGGGATAATATTTTATTTGTTCGCAACAGCAATAGTTTTTTAAGTCAAAGCCTACTTGAGTTAGCTTTAATGCGTATTCTTTACTGTTATCATAAAGTCAACGTGTTTTTCACACAAAGTCTATACTTTTAACGGTCATTGACAAATGGCCAACACGCCAGAACCAGCTTAAGCTCTAACCTTTGTTTATTGTTTTATAGGTGTCATATTGCAACTATTGAGAGTGTACAAAGAAAGTTCTTGAAATTTCTTTATTTTAAAGAGTATGGTTCGTATCCGGAAAGAGGATTTAGTCATGATGTATTATTGAACACCTTTGATGTTACATTATTAGAAGTTAGACGTATCATTTCTAGTTGTACATTGATTTACAAAATTTTACATAATGAACTTGACTGTTGTGATCTATTGCACTCATTATATTTTAATGTTCCACAATATTCTGCAAGACGGGTTGCTGATTTTGTGTTACCATTAGCTAGAACCAATATAATGCTGCGCTCTCCATTGTATGTCATGTGTAGTAATTTAAATAAAATTGGTATGTTTTGTGACATTCATTCTGTAGATGTTAAACAATTGCGTTTTTTATTATTGAATACCAACATCTGTTTTGTTATATACATGCTTTTTTGTATTTGATTTAAATGAAGTGTTTCTATTATTTTTCTTATATTTTGTGGATTTGTAGATTTGTAGAACCTCATTTCTTAATTCCGTCTTTTAATTTTTGCTACATTTAATAGTTTTGTGATTCTTAATGTAAATGCACTGGAAATTGTTTTTCTTTTGTATTTTGTTAAAAATTCTTGTTATATTATGTATTTGTCCTGTAACTGGATCTTGTATCTGTTGGGCAATAAATGATTATTATTATTATTATTATTATTAAAAATAATTGGAGATTTATCTGTATAATTAAGAAATACACTAAACATATCTACAAAAAGTTTAACCCCTTTATATCGGAAAACACAATGTAAACGGCGCCTTGTAGATATATGTATATTGAAAGTGAGCTTACCATATTGGAAATTTTTGCTACTTGAATCGAGATGACTAGATCGCTGTGGGTTTGACCCCCGCAGCCGGTAGACCGTATATAAGCTATATTCGTGGAATGATTGGCACCCTCTCTGCGGGTATGGTAGAGTGAAAGAATTTTGGCTTGGTCAATGTGAGAGATTGATACCGTTTGACATTTGACTACCCCCCTAATTAATGAGGTTTTCCAGGTTTCCCTCATTCCTGCACTGAATGGTGGTTAGGGCCTACCAACGTAAGTCGTTCCTGGGCGCAAATGCGGCCTGCTTAATAATAATATTCCGCCCCCTCTCCCGCACAAGTCTTCGACTTCTGGGCTAATCCTCGTGACTAGAATGAGGGGTAGAGATATTATTATTATTATTATAAACGAACACACCATGTACTTCAGATCTGAAGGCGCCAACTATTGCGATTCGAGGGTGGCATTTCGAGAGCCCAGAGCCATCTCCGCGTCTATACAAATCTCTTTTAATACGGCGTCGAGTCGGGCACGTCGGAGGAACTAAATCACCTGCCCGAGGTACCGAGTGTAGACTACAGCCTTGTTTAAGCGCAAGCAGCCGGTCTTCCGCCGTTATTGCGAACTACTGTGAAAAGAAAGCCGGCCAGAATAAATAAATAACAATGAATCCACTTTTTTCGTCTCCTGGGGCAACTTTAAATTCTTCACTCAGTATTCCCGGCAACTCTCTAAATAAACAGGATCAAGAAGACAAACAGACGACATACGAAGGTTTCGATAAATCATTGCAAGACAGGAATTTTAAGTTGTACTAGTTAAACAGAGATTAATTGGAAAGAATTATGTCATCCCATCAAACTAAACAAATGACATAAGTCCCTTATTCACTTTAGATGCAATTTAATAGATGATAATATATAGGAAAAATATATCCTGGACATATGCTATTTTCGCTAAATATGACATTTGGTTTGATACGAAACATTATAGTCTAAGAGCCAGTGGCCGGCAACCTATAAGTAAATGATTATACCTGAAATTTTGCACAGTGACTCTCTTATACCTATCACTCATGATGTGGGGACTCGCTAAGCCCGGCGAGGTCGACTCAAGAGTTACTCAGGTGCCAGAAGTATGAAAATGTAACCAACTTCGTTATTAAATTAACAAAGCTGCCGTTTGAACATTTTAAAATATACAATTATTATTATATAAAAATAACAAAGGCAGACGATTACCGTGCTTCTAAAGTCATGGCAGACACTTCTGAAATTGGCAAAAATTATAAATTTGAAAAGTATTTGATTAAATCTGATTTTTGACGTTAAAAAACTGTCAGAAATGTCAAGCATTGTAATCGACATCACCAAATCTCAGAACCTGTCCCAGAAATAGAGGTTATTTGTTACTTATATTATTTTAATATAAGGTGCTAAATATGATAAATAATAGAAATAAATGTCTAATTTGTTAGATCTGAAATTTTAAAATTTTCAAACAGCAGCTTTGTTAATTTAATAACGAAGTTGGTTAAATTTTCATACCTCTCGCACCTGAGTAACAGTTGGGTCGGCCTCGCCGGGCTTAGCGAGTCATCACCTCATGAATGATAGGTATAAGAGACTTACTGTGCAAAATTTCAGGTATAATCATTTACTTATAGGTTGCCGGCCACTGGCTCTTAGACTATTATAAAAGAAATCACGTGTTAAAAGGGATATAATATAACATTCATAGTTTACTGACGATGGTGAAAATTTTGGAAGCCTTGAGGTTTCGTAATTAATGAATGGCGCTTTTCAAAGCATAGTTATTTTAAAATTCAACAACCAGGAAAAAAACCATATTACCATCTGAAATCATCTGTCCATTGTGCAAAATTCCCATTGAATCGACAAAAATGGGACAAACATTGTTTTCTTCAAACTTCATATAAGTGGCAACTTATGTGATGTTACTCAATAATATTTAAGCTAACTTCAGAGAACGATGTAGTGTAGCCAGCAACACGAAGTCACGTGACTTTCAGCCAATGAAATTAATTGTATTCGCTGTTGAAGTCGGGTGAAGTTCAAATTGTTCAACTTTAGCTATCCAGAGGAGCAACAGTTGTACATAACATAACCAGCAAAAACAAAACCGACTTTATACAATCTTTATTTCATTGAAATTAAGCTGGTAGTGGGGATGTTGCTAGCAACACTACATTGTTTTCTGAAGTAGGCTTTAAAAGTCTTTTATATGTTTATACGCTTAGGAGTATAAGTACTTATACTCCTAAGCGGATAAACACATAGTGCTATGAATTTAATTTTGATCATGATCATTTATTTTTTTTATATTTACTATTTATTATTAATATTTATAGTAAACGTACAACTATGAAGATTTACATCATTTAAGAATCCTCTACTTCTTGACGTAACTGTACTCATGTCAATATTTCTGGAGTCAACTGCTTTTAGAAATCCATTGCTTGTAGTTGCTCTATTAAATGAAAATTAGTACTCGACATTCGCCAACAACTTGAACGGGTTACAGAATCGTACCCGTACCACTACAAATATTATGGCCAAATTAGACCAGTTTAGTCCCAGTGATTTATTTTTTAAAATTAATTTGAATATATTTTTAACCACCTACAACAAAGCATTGATGAAATTTGTAATGAAATGCATTAAAAATGATACCCTAAACATGCATAAAATACGACGAATTAAACCAGATATTAAAACAACTAATAAACAGTAGAGCAAGAAAAGTTATGAAAAAGTTTGTGGAATGAATTCATGTTTCTAGCGTGTATAAAAACTTCTGCATTGAGTTAGATAGCTATTTTGGCTAGTTTCAGCTGCACAGTTCGAAAACTTTAATAAAACCAATTACAAAACTGGTGGTAATGTAAAGATAAAACTGTGGTATAAATTCAAACATCGTAATTGACGAAACTCTGAAAATGTTGACAATATAATATATCTGCATTTTCTGTTTAAAACTCGTTTATTGATGTTTTACTGACTTTTTTAGGTCTAATGGTTTATTAATGTTCTATAAACTTCTTGCAGTTGTGAATAGTAGTTCAAACAGATTTTACTAAAAAGAAAAGAAATATTGGTACTACTTACATCTAAATAAATAGAAATTTATGAAACCAATTAATTTTTTTCTTTAACAAAATAATAATGGCAATGTGAAATCCTCATTACGTGAAAACTAATTTGTATTTACAAGACAAAATTTAGCAAAACCTTTAACCACGCCCTGAATTTTTATACAAAAAAAAATAGCTCAAAATAATTGTAATGCTATTTAAGAAGTTTTAAATAAGAATGGTGAATTTTGAAGATGTTCCTTTTATCATAAATTATTCTGAAAACAAACTCGAGAATGCTAAATATTTTTTGGAATTTTTACTTCGCATCCTTAAGAGCATTAACCTTTTTAATAACGTCTTTTATACATAATTTATGTAGAAATGATGTGAAATGTATATAAAGTTAGATTTTCCTATAAACAATTCTCCATTCCTTTGCACCAACCGCACTATACCTTATAAAAACGCTAACATATAGTTTCGGAATATATCTTATAAGTCGTTACAATAATTTTAGGAGGTCATAGAATACTTGATTTTGAGTTGATTGAAACAAACATACCTATATACCAAGTGTTACAATATTTGTTATAATTATTTTTTTAATATTTTTTAATTTAACCGTGCTCTTCTACAAATATTGAAGTGTAAAAAAAAAACAAACATTTTTATAACAAATATTTCTATACTTTTTTTGGAAATTAATGGATTATTTACATTATTTAACCAATAAAATCCCTTAATGTTTATCAACAAACTTTTCCTAAGAGCTGAAAGAGCATTTTAATAACAATAATTATAGTTTTTAATCATATCTAAATAAACCTACACACAAAGATTTAAACAAAATCTACGTTTAAATTGGACTCTTCGCTTTTACAAAGTAGAAAAACCATGTTTATGAAGTTCTAGGTAAGTAACGAAGCCAGTTTGGATTTTGATTAAATCATTTAAATGATCCATTCATTCTTAATAAAAAAGGTATAGAAATATTTATTATAAAGAGGTTTGTTATTCTTCTACACTTCAATAATTGTAGAAAAGCACGGTTAAATTAAAAAATTAATTATCAAAAATATTGTAACACTTGTTGTATAGGTATGTTTTTTCAATCGACTCAAAATCACGTATTGTACCACTCCTAAAATTATTGTAACGACTTGCAACTATAATATAAAAAAATTATATTCATATTGATATTTATTTCTTCAAATTTATAATTTAATTTTTTTAAATTAATTTTATGTATTAATTATTTTAATTAATTTACTTTTTTATTATTTATACATTTTTTTAATTATTTTATTATTTATTTTTATATTAAATTTATTTCTCTCGATTTTTGTAAAATTTGTCAGTGATGCAGTTCAGTAGACTTCAGAATTAAATTCAGCTCATCGAAATACTTAATAAACATACTTGGTCAACGTCAGAAAAAAATGCCCGATTTTTTTTGCTCTCACTAATGTGATTCTTTGCGATATTTCGCTATTTTTGCGATTTACTCAAAATTTTGAGGTGTTTGAGCTAAACGGACTTCAGATTCGAATTTAGTACATCAAAATACATAAATATAGGTGGGTCTAGTCAAAAGTACAAACCACTGTTTTTGTGTGCCTGTGTAATTAAAAGTTTTATTTTTTACTAATATCTCCATACGTCCATATTTCGCCTGTTGTTTGAAATTTCCAAAATACCTGTGTATTTTGAAGAATTTTCTCCGGATTTTGTTCTTCATGTTGTGTTAAAAGAAAAAACCTTACATATGATTCACTCTGTATATGTGACCTCCACTAGTAAAGCAAAACCTATTTTCACTTTACACTTCCGAGAGAATACATCAGTTATCGACTAACCCATCACTTTTCTATTGTCAATTCGTTCATGTTTTATTTACTTGTTTTCTACTTACAGCTTTCTGCCATATTCGAGCAATGGCTTTTCAGATGTAAAAGGGATACTTTTTTAACATTACAGTAAAGCGACATGGCATTGCAGACACTGAACAACAGATATCAAGTAACAGAGAGAGACATGTTTACAAAATTGCTCAGACTGTGAGGGAGCATAGACATATTAATGTGCAAAAAGTGCATATACTGCAAAAACAGAAAGGTTATTGAACAAAGGCATATAAATAAGAGTGAATATTTTGTCACGATTAATAATTGTGATGTGACAGAATAACTATTATAAAGAGGTTATTCAATCTTTTACAACAAATGATCGTCTTCAATAAATCCAAGACCATATTAATTTTACTTTTCTGTCTCTTTGTATTTCTTTGACTGACCTACTGAAAGTTTGACAACAATTTTAATAATGTAACCATAAAAAATCCAATAAGATATCGGATCGGTCAGTGGTCGCGCGGTTTAAGGGGCCAGTACTTGAATCGAGGTGACTAGATCGCTGTGAGTTCCACCCCCGCAGCCGGCAGACCATGTATAAGCTATATTCGTGGAGAGATTGGCATCCTCTCTGCGGGTGGAGGAATGTTTGCTTGGGTCAATGTGAGAGATTGATACCGGTTGACATTTGACTACCCCCCTAATTAATGAGGTTTTCCAGGTTTCCCTCATTCCTGCACTGAATGGTGGTTAGGGCCTACCAATGTAAGTCGTTCCTGGGCGCAAATGCGGCCTGTTTAATAATAATATGCCGCCCCCTCTCTCGCACAAGTCTTCGAGCTGGGCTAATCCTCGTGATTAGAATGAGGGGTAGAAATATTATTATTATATATAAATGTTTAGAGATCCCGTCAAATATCTTTTGTTAGAAATAGTGTCGATAATTTACTGTACTTATTTAACTTCCATAACACTCAGTAGCATTGAAATTTAAAACTTATTGATGACAGTGCCCCTCTCCACCTAATTTTAACAAATTTGTATACATGGTAAATCATCATCATCATAATATCATTAATTTTAACATGTTACGGAAGTTGACCTACCGTTTTAGTTTGTTAATTATGTTCCTGTTTACGTTAGAATTTATAATTGAAGCTCACTTACCTCTTTAGTTTGTTAATTATTATATTTCTGTTTTTGTTAGAATTTATCATTTTTGTGATGCCTTTATTTTGTCGTTTTCTGGAACATTCTCGGTCACACATTCTATTTGATTCTCGAGACCGCCGAAAACTTCTAGAAACCTGAAAACCTATATAAGCGGATCAATTCCGCCGTCACAGTCAGTTTATATTGAGCAGCCAAACGCGAGTGACACAAACGTCAAAGTAAAGCGTTAGCAGTTGTGAAATTGGTTTGAAGAATATTTCTTGTATAATCAAGAGGGACAATAAAGTTTGTTTGTCTGCGTGACCTGTTTCCACGCTACGGCAATTTCGAGGTTACAAACATATTTCAATGGCATAAGGAAAACAGAAAAGCGTAAAAAGAATCTTTTACTCGACCTTTTAAATTCTAGCAAATCAACACATCCCTCGTCCGTATTGATAACAATTTCCTAGTCACGACATCACTGAGTGTCGAGCGGTGAAACGAGCAACGTCATACCTACGCTGCCACAGTACAGCTAAACACAAAGTTATACGTTGTGCAGCTAAATGTTTGTAATCTTTCATAGACTTATTGAAACAATAGTATTAAATTAGCTATGCAAAATGTGTTTATAAGAGCAAGTATCACACTTCCCGACGTCAACTCTCATTAAGAGAGAATAATTAAAGCAGAGGCACTTACCTGTTTGAACTTGCATTCAAAAATTTACAATCAGAACGGCACACCACACTTAATAATTGCACATGAGGTTTGTATTTTACCGAAGGTGAAGCGTTTTTAGGTTAACAGTTTTTCGAGTCAAATTGCTAAAGGGAACAGTTTAGAATTTAAACAACACAAATTTATTCGGTATTAATACAAACATCGAGTGTAATTCGGCAGGACAATGAATGACAATGAATAATAAATATTAATATAAACTTTATTTATAAAACACTAAAAATAAATACATTTTTATTTGAGCGTACAATTATTGAATTTCATACAAGGAATGCTAAAGTCGCTACGGGTGCTACAGCTAACGTTTGTTCTATTTCCAAATGAATCAATTGAATAATGCTTGAATGATGCTTTTTGTCAACTTATAAGTATGGTTTTATTGCTGTGTCCTGTTATTGTTGTTAGAGCTTGTTCTTCAGTTAAGCTTTTGCTTAATTCGGTAACTGCTACCTATTGCGCTGAGCTTTTAGCCCATTTGGAAAGTTCATTAATTCCAATCGGCACATTTTTATACCATTAGAATTTTTTTTCTTCCAAAATGGATTTGGTGTAAGAAATACGCTGTTCCATTTTATAGAAGTGCCTCGTTTTTACAACAACTTTTTAAATAAGCGCAATGAGCAAATATCTTCCTCCAAGATATTAGGCGCAATTTATTTGTTGTCACATAATTTACTGTCACCGCCTTGTCTTGTTTTCGAAAATAAAGGATTATAATCTATACGTCCAGTTTCTTTTCCATTATTTTCAACATCAGATATGAAATAAGTGGTTTTGCAGTAAGTTGCTTCTCCTCCACGTCAATCTAATTCAAATGCCAAAATGTGATGTAGTTTCTTTTGAAGTCCTTCCGGTTCATTTTTGTCATATAATCTGGCCATTGCAAATATTTCACATTTATTAAGTGCTGATGCACTGCATTTTCTCTTTTCGGGTTGTACTTGTAGGATTTTACGTCGGTGAAAGAATTAAATACAATATTGAATTCTTTATAATATTTACTTTGTGGCATTTTAGCGGTGGTGTTCCAAATTGTTTTAACTACCGCTTGTGTTAGTCTTTTCCGTCACATTTTCGTATATTAAAAGCCCAATCTTGCAATATTACATTCAATTTCTCGATGGAAGCATCTAGTTCAAATTTTTCGCATCGCTAAAAGTAGAAAATTGTCGCCAGATTGATGACTGAGTCGCAACTGTATTAGCAATTATTAACAATTTGACTAAATTCGCTGTTCGAAGACTCACCGAATCGACTCATTCTTAGTGCTTAATAATTCAATAAACTATTTATTTTGGCAATAGAGACTGCGATAATTAATTAGAAAACGAATAAGTGAAAAAACTACTAGTGCATTTTTCGCTGTAAAAGTTGCAGATAACTTTTACCGCTGTCAAAGTGATTATACTGTAGCATGTGGACTTTTTTATATATAAATTAAATTGTCAAGTGAAAAGATCAGACCAGTAAATAACGCCTAAATATGCAAAATATAACTGCAAATACACACGCGCAAAGTTATAAAACCACTGCTTCGACAAGAACAATTTCCTAGTGATTGCAGAATGCAGATATCCCAAAGCAAAGTCTGGAATGCGTCTGGACATTACGCGAAAACTATAATTATTCCGAAAAACGTGCTGTAGAAAAAGTTTACTTGACTTATTCTGTAAACTTTGAGATAGGTTTCCCATTGCACTGTTCGTTGCATATTTGCACTTCTCTCGACTTCATCAAGATACATACATACAAATTATTGCAATAATAATGACACACTCCCTCAAAACAATGTTTCGTGAACTCTTCTTTAGATTTCTATTGCTGAATGGAACAATTAAGAATTAATGTATTAAAAATAAGTCAGCAGTTTAAAACAGGTCACCAAATTCAGATTAAAGAGAATCATTATTATGACAATAGATATTATGTACCTAGTCAAGCTTATTTTTACAAAAGCTAATAATAAGGAATATATGGGTAGATATTGTGGGTGTAATTCAACGCAGGTTGGGGCTTTTGTCCACTGAGTAGTTAGTTTCACACAATATTGTTAATACCTGAAAATATATGAGAAAAAAATAGTCGAGCTTATTTATGACGTCAAATACTTGCAAAAAATTTTAAATTTTGCGTTGCACCCAGGCGGTCAATGAGTTGGTTTCGGAGCTGTATGACTCGGTGACAGCCTGAAAAGGGGTTTAAATACTGATTTACTGATTTGAGAATATTTTTTCCATGGTAAATATGCATTTATTTTTTTTAATTGTATTATACTAATCTCCTTTTAAAATGAATTACAGTGACATAACGAATCAGCATGTACATATATGTAAGTTCAGTTAATTAAATTTATATTATACCCAGGAACAACCTTTTTAGAAGACATCCTACGTTTTGCTGGAAATGTTTTTCTGTAGCCACAAATTTAGATTATGTAGAAGTAGAAGTAAGCAATATTTTTTCTGAAATGTCGAAGAGTCAACCAATGGCATAGAACAATAATTGCTTAACCATTGACAATTATCGCGCAATTATTTAATTTTATAAATATTTTATATTTGAATAATATTTTATATAGCATTTCGTTAAGAACGTGATCCTATTACATGTAATTACGGTTAAAGAATGTTATCTATTTTCACCAAAGTTCTCAGAATGACGGTCGCACATTTCAACAAAAATGAGGGATTATTAAAACAGTTGTGAAGAAACCGGCAAAGCCTTCTCAGACTCACAAATCTCTCGAAAATAAAATTATCTGGTGTTTCCAATGCTAACGTAGGAACGCGAATCCTGGACTTCAACGCAAAGGAGAACCCGAAAAATTGATCGCACGACGCATTAGCGACTTGATCCAGCAAAACTTAAAATAAATCAACCACTCTCCAACGCCGAGTCATGAAAAGAAGTCCAGACAACTTACTAAACCAGAAGAATAAGCTGAAGTGAAAAAATTGCAGTTCACCTCACAAAAAGCTGAACAAATCGCCTAAGTCGAACAATTACTTAAATTGCCAGTAGTCTGGCTTTTATTATAACAAATGAATGAAAAAAGGACAATTCTTCACATTCAGCCCAAGTATGTAAGTACTCCATTTGGTTATAATAACATTTATGTTATTTCAAGGTGAAATGTTTTATTCATCATCATCATCGTCATCTTAAATGTTTGTAGTATGTCTCCCCCTGTAACTGTTAAGAAATAACGGCGTTGTTATTTCTTACACATTATATGGAATTTTAATAGTTTCTTAAAGACAAGGAATTAGGTGTCACTATATTTTAACATATGTGTTACTTGAATTGTGAAAATGGACGGATTATTAAATTTACATTTAATTCACGGTTTTATAAATGCACATGGAAAGTAAGTTAGTTGTAAAATTTAAATCAAAACATCTAATGAAGAAAGATAAAAAAATAACGTAATCCATTTAATTTGTCTGATGAAGTTATTTAGATTTAGTAATGGTTCAATACAGCAACTTATTGAGAAACACAGCTGCTTCCTGCAAGTTCCTTGAATGCCTTTATGCTTAAATGATTGTTGATAATTCGATTCTTGTTTTTTTTTTAATTTAACATATATATAAATATGATAATTAATTAACATTATAATCAAATTAAAGCTGTTTAAGCTAAACTGTTTTTGATACAGCTTACTCAGTTTTTATTTGGTTCCTTGTTTGCTGAGTTTGTGCAAACACCATATATCTCCGTAATGTTCGGTAACATCGTTGGTTATGTAATACAGTTACTAACTGATTTTTTATATTCCTGAATTAAAATTATCACCAATACATGTCTAGTAACTACCTTATGTTAAAAATAATGTTGCAAATACTAGAACCAATTCACCTATCAAAAAATCAAATCAGAATGCAGTAATTTTATCTTTACCTCTGCCGGAATACTTTTTGTTTCAGAGGAACTGCCAAAGATGGTCTTAAATCGTTAATAAATAATGTACATACAAAATCACATAATATTGAATAATATACAATCTCAGCCTAATAAATACAAATCCACTGAAGTCATTGCCTTGTATGTAGGAAGTAATATTATATATAAAGCTATGTTCATATGTATGTTTTCTGATACCAAACATCTAAGTATGCTAATGAGAACATACATATGACTTCATTGATAGGAATTGTAGGAGATTTGATTTATATTAACTTAAAATACTTTCTAATACAGTAAAAAATGTTACAAAAGCTAATAATAAGGAATATATGGGTAAATATTGTGGGTGTAATTCAACGCTGGTTGGGGCTTTTGCCCACAGAGTAGTTAGTTTCACACAATATTATTAATACCTAAAAATATGTACATACCTTTGTAATAATAATGACACTCCCACAAAACAGTTTTGAAACTGCTGGAAGTTCTGAGTAAAAATTTTATTAATTCTCTGTTGGTGAGTGAAACAACTAAAAACTAATGTCAAAAGTTAAAAGTAGATTTCATTACAAATACGTCAGCAGTTAAAAAAAAATCGCAAAATTCTTTTTAAATGGGTAAAAAGTTTATTTTAAAAATTGAAGAGTACACTAACACAAACATGTAAGATGATAGTGGTCAGTTAAGGTAAAAAAATATAGAAAACACGAATTTCAAAATTGCCATCGTTTTGGCTATTTATTAAGTCTTCCTCAAGGCACTACAATGAAGAACTAATGTCAAAAGTTAAAAGTAGATTTCATTACAAATACGTCAGCAGTTAAAAAAAAATCGCAAAATTCTTTTTAAATGGGTAAAAAGTTTATTTTAAAAATTGAAGAGTACACTAACACAAACATGTAAGATGATAGTGGTCAGTTAAGGTAAAAAAAATATAGGAGTAGAAAACACGAGTTTCAAAATTGCCAACGTTTTGGCTATTTATTAAGTCTTCCTCAAGGCACTACAATGAAGAACTAATGTCAAAAGTTAAAAGTAGATTTCATTACAAATACGTCAGCAGTTAAAAAAAAATCGCAAAATTCATTTTAAATGGGTAAAAAGTTTATTTTAAGAATTGAAGAGTACACTAACCCAAACATGGAAGATGATAGTGGTCAGTTCAAGTTAAAAATATAGAAAACACGAATTTCAAAATTGCCATCGTTTTGGCTATTTATTAAGTCTTCCTCAAGGCACTACAATGAAGAACTAATGTCAAAAGTTAAAAGTAGATTTCATTACAAATACGTCAGCAGTTCAAAAAAATCGCAAAATTCATTTTGAATGGGTAAACATTTTAAAAAAAAAAGAGTAGGTACACTAACACAAACATGTAAGATGATAGTGGTCAGTTAAGGTAAAAAAAATATAGGAGTAGAAAACACGAGTTTCAAAATTGCCAACGTTTTGGCTATTTATTAAGTCTTCCTCAAGGCACTACAATGAAGAACTAATGTCAAAAGTTAAAAGTAGATTTCACTACAAATACGTCAGCAGTTCAAAAAAATCGCAAAATTCATTTTGAATGGGTAAACATTTTATTTAAAAAAAAAAAAGAGTAGGTACACTAACACAAACATGTAAGATGATAGTGGTCAGTTAAGGTAAAAAAAATATACGAGTAGAAAACACGAGTTTCAAAATTGCCAACGTTTTGGCTATTTATTAAGTCTTCCTCAAGGCACTACAATGATAAAATATAGAATAATAATGTTTTTATAATAACATAGAATTATAAATTTTGATAAAAGATATATATTAAAATCAAATAAAAGACATACAAGTTTTACAAATTGTAATTGTGTTATTAAACTTGTTGTTTATCTTTTATTTGATTTTAATATAGGTATTTTTATCAAAATTATTAATTCTATGCTATTATTATCCTATTTTTTGTCATTGTAGTGCCCTGTGGAAGGTATTAATAAACAGCCAAGACGGTGGCAATTTTGAAAATTGTGTTTTCTATAATTTTTATACCTGAAACCAACTATAACCCCACTACATATATATTCTGAAGTCACAAATTAAAATTGGATGTAAGCTGATATTTCATAAAGTAATGTCATATTTTTCCCATATCTTCATAATCAATTCCTTCATTAGTTTCATTTTCTTATCGATTGAATGTATGGTAAAAATTAGAAATCAATCTCGAAATAGCTACTCGAATGACCATCTGAATTTAATCTGAACAGTCGAGTTCGTGTTCGTTTTTCGCTTAGTAAGAGGCGTCGCAGAACGAAGTACCTACATCCAAGATTACGTGCAAGGCTGAAGCGTTCAAGGATATTTTATTTGCAGTTGGCATAATATACGAGCGATCCTTCGTAAGGATTACTTCTTTAAAATGTAAAATGAACGTTGGGAAACTAACACGTGTCTCGGATATCCCCTTTCTTCTATTGGCTTTTTCATATTTAAGTATGTTAAATTAAGGGAGTAAAATTGTAACATAAGATCGGGTTCGTATAATTTTTCCTAAATGGCACATAATAGTTATTTACAACATAATTGTTGTAAAGAATCATATTACAACACGAGATGTTTGAGTTATCGAGTATAGTAATATGAGTTTACACCAAGAATATTGTACAAATCGTATCTATTTTCATTTAATAACACGAATTTAAATATATTTAGCTAAAAGTGTCAATGATATATTTTTTATGGACATAAAAGAGTGGTAAGTTTACAGATCAAGTTTTTTTATATTACTTTTCGCTTGGTTAGTGTCAAAACTTTGTCAAACAAACCCATAAAAAGCGCTTTTCAAAATTAGGGATTCTCATGAAAGTTTACCATCTGATATAGAAGCAGTGGCAAACGAAGCGATCTCTAGTCTAGTTCCGACAAAGTCCAAGACGCGGTATAAGTTGTACTAAAAGTTTGAGAATTGGTGCAAAGCTCACAACATAAATGAGATATCTGAGAAAACTCGTTTGGCTTATTTTTTCAGAAAGCAACGCTCCCAGAAACCATAGACACATGGACTCACTATGCAATGTTGAGAACTATGATTTCAGTTAGGAAAAATCAAGATATAAGCTGATTTTTTCAACTCATCTTATCTTTGAAATAAAAATTCAGAGGGTTGCAATGCCAAAAATACCAGAATTTTATAAAAGAAGAAGTATACAAGTTTCTAAGTATTACAGATAACAAAATATATTTACTTATGAAAGTTGCTATGATAGTCGATATTTCTGAGGCCTGTCATCGTGAAGCATTAACTAAGCTAATTTTGGATCATATTCAATATAATGACTTTTATATAGAAACTGTGATTCCTATCACGAAAACAGTCCGAGAATTTGTTGTTGCAGAAGAAAATGTGGCAGATACCAACTGTTTAAATATTTTTTCGAAAGTATGCTGAACTAAGTCCTCCTAAACTCAGAGGTGGTTTTTTTGTATTCTACAGATAAGGAAAATATATATCCCAGCCTGTCGGAGTCAATACTTTTGGAATCATTCCAAAAATAATTGTAACAAAGCCTAGACAGAAAAATCCCGAAAAATACACTGGACTTTGTTTTAGAAGGCGATGCATATATGCAAAAAATGTTAAGGCGTCAAGGAGGCTGGAAATCTTTTTTACGGTAGAAGGCTATGTTGAAAATATCTTAGACAATAAGAAACAGATGGCATGGGATCATGGGGTCAAACAAGGATTTAACGATTGGAAATTCGAACTTAAACATCAAAATCACATCTACTTCTGGTATTCAAATTTCTAATTGTAAAAACTATGTATATAAATGTGTTTATAAATGTTTATAGTTGACCTTAGGTTTTATAATATATGTATTTTTTTTATAATTTATAAATCATTCCCTAAAAACCGGAATTTTATTTAATAGAAAAATATGAATAAAAACGGTTATTTTCATTACAAAGCTAGTGCTGGACGAACGTATTTATAGAACTGTAAAATTCATATTATTAGAAGAAAGTAGATAAATTGATTTTTATTTGTATTGTACTACTCAACACACAGCACGACTTAATATTTGTCATTCAATCTGTTTGAACTATTTTCGCAGCCACCTTTTCTATTTTATGAATTTTCAGTCTTGCCAATGATACTATAATTGTTCTTTTTCTAGAAAACTCTTAAATGGAAAGAGTAAGGAGTACTCTTTTGTGCATAGTGAAACTGTCGAATTCGATGAAAAAATATTTATAAAAATATATAAAAAAAAACTAAATGTCATTACGCAACTAGTGCTCTCTGTGTCATTTTATAACTTCCATGTTAATTGTTCAGATATATTGCTAACAACCACATAAGTACCAAATTTTATTAAATCCGGTTTAGAGTTCAGAAAATATATAAATAACACAAAATTTTAGGCCTACGTTCAAGGGGTTGTAGATCCCCTAAACACAGTGGCGTGCCAAGGTCTTCGGGGGCCCCCCTCTACATCAACAAAATTAATATACTGCCTATACTGGGTGACAACGAAACTACTGTCTGCGGTGATATTTCAAATCGGTTTATAGATAGAAAAAATTTGGTGTGACCTCACCTTTATATTTTGATTTTTTTTCGTTCGACTTTTTGAAGAATAAGAATTCTAATTAATAAAATTCATATTTCATAGCGTCATAAACGTACCAAATTCCAGCGATAGTATATGGCCAATATGAGTTCTGGTTTAGGTTTGGAAAATTACAGAACATAACATTATAACTTTATTTAATAAACATTACCAACACAAAATTGTAACAAAATAAAACATTTATAACTAACACAAAAATAATCCTTTTAATATAACAAAATAAAAACAAATAAAACACATTAACTCTAAAAATATTATTATGATTTGAATCGCATTTCAGACTTTTTTAAATATAGAAAAAAACTATTTTCTTGTGTGTAAAGCAACATATATATTTATTAACTATTTGGTAATAGGTACTAAGGCAAAATATATTTAATTTGATTTTGGAAAATTATGAGGTACAGACATATTCCGCCGCTACAAAATTAATAGTTATTTTATTACTATGTAAAAAGTTTGCTGGAGGTAGTCGAGGTCGAGGCTGAGCAGGGGCCCCTGGATTCCCGGGGCCTCTGCATTGCGGCCCTGCGGGCCTTTTCTGCACGCCACTGCCTAAAAATTAAAATTCGGGAAAAGAAATTACTATTCAATAGTGCTTTGAGTTGATTGCGTACCCAATTGTTATGTTAGTATTTCAAAATCTCCCTGTATATCAAAATATAATTGGACTTTTATTGTGCAATAAAGTCAAATATTTTGTAGTCATTTATTTCTTATTATAGAAAAAATAAAGTTAAACGTTATTATTTACAAACCATACTACTGTACCTACCCATCAGAATACAAATGTTTACCTACCTACTTGGTATTATATTTAAAAAGGATGAAGACCAAAATAAAACACTCATATATGTTTAAAGCAAATTTTATTCGATAGGATTTATAATTATATTTGTTACACTGTAACACAGATATCTTTCCGAGTATCTTCCACCTTTAATACGTTTTTAATGTGTTTAAAAATCTACTTTTAACGTTATATCACATTTACAAAAAAACTGGACAAACATGTAAATGCGTTCTTTGTTAAAAACAGGACTCTGCGGCACGAATGCATTCAACTTTCCTACAATTCCCATTTAAAAGCTTTTTATCTCTAACTTTATGGAGTAATTTCACAAAATAGAACCAACTCAGTTTCTAAATACGATTTAATAGAAATTTTAAAGCTCATACATTACGGAATGGTGCAGTTAAAGTTCTTAAATGCTATTATGTGGCGCCTTTCAAGCAACTGTGTATGTAAAATTGCTTTATGTTATTTTCTAGGACATTCTTGTAATTGTAAAAATATAACCATTAGCTATGTAAGCTTCGCTATACATATTTTGTCATACTACAAATTTTGTAATTTGTAAACCGTTCAGATTCAGTCCCTATTACAGTTTAAGTAATAAATTGTGGTTTTTCTGACACAACTCCTTAAATCTGACCATGCCCAGCTCAATCCCCCTAGATTCTAAGGGTCTACAAAAAATGTCAAAAGTTATGGAAGAATTAGATGGACCCTCTTGTTTTTATGCAGGATCTCCGGAAATAAATGCAACATATAGAGCAAGAGTAGATCCCCGACGCGATGTTGCCAAGCTTACCTTAGCCAAAAATTGATGGTTAAAAGATAGATGGTGTGAAATTTAAAATTTTATTTTCGATATAGATATACATGGATAAGAAGGGCTTATCGATTTTTAGGGTAAACTTAAAATAGGCTAATACATGTACTATATATAGCATCTGCATTATTTGGAACTTTTGTAGATTTCTCTGTAAAAATCCAGATTGTCTGCGGACAATTTGGATATAGGTACCTACAGTCTACATAAATCACGACCAGATTTAAAAAATATTTATTTGTGCAATCCAGATGAGACGTTTTATGACTATGATAACTTTACTTAAGAACTGTCAAACAATTTACCACTTGTTTTATATTTTGTTTTTTACAGTATACCAAAAAAATGTGCTGCTGTATTAAAGCTTCTCTTTCATTGCATAGCAAATTTGCATATATTTCAATATAGATATAGAGCATGTGTATACAGATAAAAAAAAATAAAAAGATATGGTAAAATGAAACACAGAATGTTCCATTTATACAGGGTGAACCTTAAATAAGTACAAATCTCTTAACCAGCAGTACAGTTTTCTGTGTAGAACACAGAAGTAATAGTTCTCTTTACCTTACTTTACCTTTAACTTAAAATTTAGTGATTTTTCAAAAGAAACTTGTTGAGGACCGCAAACCCACTCCAATATTAAGGATTTTACTGCGTTGTGGGTGTTACAAGCATATCATATTGAAATATGTATGAAAATATTTCTAGTCACATTCTCCCCGTTGCCATTCCTATACCTACCTTATCAAGATAGCATGTCTATGTACACAAAATTAAAATTAAAAACATAAAACAGATTCTCTTCTCACAGTTATCCAGAATTTGATCATTATCCATTTTTACTACAATCCAAATGATTTATCATAATACTATCGTTTTAGAAATGGCTTTCACTAGACTCATCTATATGACGAACTACACCTGCATTTAAAATATTTGTACTTATTTAAGGTTCACCCTGTATAAAAGCGAAGCTGTGTTATCTAGAGAAACTCGCGCCTATAACTACTGGCTATTGTTCAGCATTACTCCACAAAGTTATTTTTTTCTACGTTCATGCAAAAAACAAAACTTTATTGAACTGTATTTAGTGGAAAAAGTGGTTCTTTATTGCACTAGTGCAATAAAATGTTTATTGCATTCATCTGTCACTCTACTACAGCGTTTTGTCCTCATGACAAACATAAACGTTCAAATCAACGTCATATTTGCCTACACTTAGTGTCATCTAAATAAAACATTTTTTCCACGGTCGGGAGTAGAAATCAGTTTCTATGACATCAAAATTAAACAGAAGTAGTCGATTATTCCCAAGGGAGTATAATGCTTCCAAGGGAGTTTACATTATGGAGAACGTTTTTCATGCAAAAAAAGATAACATTGAAATTATTTATTGACATTTAAATTAAATGTTACATTTGTACAATTTTCAAAATTAATATTAGAAGGAATATTACTTTCGCTTACATTTACAGTTTTTGTGATTGTGCTAGTAGTGGTACCCACTAAAACCTGTCGGTTTGATTGACAAATGTCAATTGTAAAAGTGATGAATGACATTTGACTTAAATGGTTGTTATTGTTAGAACTTCATAATGACAAAATATGTATTTTTAAGTTAATGAGACCGTGGAAAAAATAGTATATACCATTCGGGAGAGATGCTATTTTGTCCTCGGTGCATTGTAGCCCTCGGGCTTCAAATTGCACCTCTGCCAAAATAACGCATTTCTCTCCCTTATAGTATAATGTACTATTTTAGTTTTTGCATGAACGTAGCAAAAATATTGTATGCAACTTGTACAAAAAGTGTTATTCTACTCGGCCTGACGGCCTCGTTGGACAATTTCACGTCGCGTGCAATAAACACTTACTTTTTATACTTGTTGCATAAATAATTATTTCAATCGGTAGAAACAAAAAAAATGTAAAAACCGAAATAAATAAAAAAAATATTGAATTTTGTCATATGATATGTTTAACATAGTTGACTAAAAATTAAATATAAGAAAAAAAATTTATATTCCATTAAAAGTGCCACATCATTATAAATACATATTTCCATACAACTTGGCTGTGTCGAAAAACTCAAAAAACCAGATGTCAGTTTGTGATATGGTTATTTTCTTATAAACAATTAATTTGTCGACAGATAGCATATGACCGCTACAAATGTACATATTTTATAATCCAATAACTATTGAAATTTAATAAAATGAAACGTCTATTACAATAGCAAGATTTCATAAAATTTCAAAACAGATGTCTGTTTATCGTACTGGTATTTTCCACTACCTGCCAATAGTAAAAATATAAATAAGTAACTTTATTTTACCGGTATATTTGTTTTCTTGTATATTCTATCAGTTTCCTGGCTTTAGCATAGCGAAATTTGAAAATTCGCCATTCAGCAAACGTTGGTGACGTAGACAGTTATTACGTTAACTTATTGCTGCAATCGAATAAAACTCCATTTCTAAATAGATATAAATCTTTATTGCATATTGGTGACAACGATATTTGCAAGAAAATTTCAGGAGATAACTACTCTGCGGGCTAATGACCCGACCAGCATTGAATTACACCTTTTCATATAAGCCATAGGATACCACTTTGCTGCTTCTTCTGAATACTCAACTAATGCTTATTCGGTTACATATTAACTAAATGTTGTATTTTACAGATCCGTCGATGACATGAAATTTTAATCGTAACCTCACATCGCGCCCTATATAAAAACTTTACGCCCAACCATAAAAGTTTAAATTGCTCTATCATTAAGGGAGAAGAATGCGCTTTATAACCGATACAATTTTTATGCGTTTCATTTACATTAGCATCAACTTCATTGTTATCAAGGCGCTAAATTAGAGACGATATAATTTGGAGTCTCAACTTTGTTTCGGATTATTGTCAAATAAAAGCTACGGAAAAATAAGTCGAAGGTTTTATATTTGTCGTTAATGAACACAAAGTTATGAACATACGGATGGTCATGTTTATATTTTGTATACACATATGATACCTAAATAGCATACTTAGTCGGTGAAACGGAGCTATGACGACTATAGGTACTTTAAAGTATTTTTCCACTAGCCATGGGCACGTAATATAAACATTCCCGTTTTGGTGTTCACTACGTTCCGGCGACTTTTCCGGAACTTGTACGGCCTTGTTCCCGCGATGTTGTGGTTCCGTGGAGGTGACGTAGCAGCATGGAAACTACTGTTACATTTCATTTCGTTCTACGTATTCCATATAAATTTCCTTAACTCTGAATCAAGTAGATATGAGCATATATTTATAAGTACAGTATGTATTACCTACGCAAGTAAAATATGTAGGTACTTCGAAGTAAATATTATTGTGCGATGGTCTGAACTCCAAAATTAAAACGAATGAAATTTTATTGACATACATAGTGCAAAACATCCAAATCCAGCACGGGTCTTTAAAATGTATATATTTTAATAAAAATGTTGTTTAAAATATCTAATATCATTATGTGTGAATGTGATAATCTAGATAGCAAAAGCTATTTTTTATTGTTCGTTGGAAATTACATTAATTTTTATGCATAAATTTACTCAGTTTGATGCAGAAATAACGACAAAAGCTGTATGTGTGATGTTATGGTTAATATTTTGCCTTAATGGTGACCTATGTCTTAAATCAAAATTGTGTATTTCATATACATATATTACTTTGAGGTAGTTTGCTCTAACAGACGCAATTTGAAAGTAATTGATACTTTCATAACGGAAACTGCCAATATGTAACTTTCAAGCAATATTTACTACAAAGTATCGAGCGAGGCCGTAGCGTTACTTTGAAGTAGCAGTAAAGTTGTGACTGTTAAACAGTGATTGTTTGTTTAAAGTTTCCACTGCCACTTCATAGTAACATTGTTTCTTTGTTCAGTCTGAACACATTCCTTGAATTTTATCTTCTAGTATTAGTTTGAACACTTATCACCCATAATTATTTTTATTACATTTCTTTATTCCTTTATGGCTTTCTTTGTTACCCCTGTTGTCCTGTTTTGTCCTTTGAATTTTTGGTACTGTTTCAATCCTGGGTCCGGTTTGGAGGGGGGGTACCCTTGACCTTTACAAACACATATCATAAGTTTGTTTTCTTAAATTCTGTCACAAAAACTGATTTTTTTTGTTGCCTTTTTTCGCAATTTTTATAGTACGCCACTGGGTAGACAAGCGCTGAGCATATCTAGTTGGAGCGTCAGCAGCATTGTTGCCATATTTAACGATTTTACAACACTCGAAAATGGTTTTAGGATTGACAGAAAAGTATAATGACTGATGAGTCGCAATGTTATAAAAAAGCACATTTAAAAGATTATTCATGCAGTTTTTTGTTTTTTGTATCTTCGTTACTTAACATCAGACTGAGGTGTATACATGCAAAAATATGTTAAACATAGGTATTTACATTGAGTTGGTGTTATGTTATTTCTAGTGACTCGCATCGCCGAAATCTCATCACAATAAATTGGAAGCTGTAGTTTTGCATATCCAGACTATTGTCTTCTGCATTCATATTACCTCACTAAAAAAAATCCTCACTTTCACATTTCACGGCCTCACAATTATGTCAAACTATGTCACTATTTTTGTTATAGCTTCTGCATTTGCGTGTTCTAGTACTTTTGATGCGATCAGATGAGATCTTGTGGCAAAATTTTTTACCAATGCACCTGTTATAACGTAACACAAGCAGTAGTTGTTTTGTCAACACTTAACAATAAATACTGGCGAATACTGGCTTTTACTGTTGATTTTCGTTTGCAGTCAAGTAAAATATTACACAGAGTACATTGTACCATTAAATACTAACTGGCAACTTTTACTCGTGAACGTAATGTAAATAAATAACACGTAGTGCACACCGTCAAAGCTACGTATGTACTGAATTTATTATAAAATATCAGTTTGACGCGCCGCGCTGCTTGCAATACGACCCTGAAATGATGGGACAAGTTCCGACGTCTAGACTGGTAACAACTAACTGGCAACACCGTAGACATGGTTCTGCAGTGAAACTCGGACGCTGTACAGGGGCGGCGTGTATAGCAATTTGGGTGCAGTTTAAAAAATTAATTATAACTCGGCTATTTATTTGATTTAACAAAAACTAATTTCAGATTAGCAATCTAGGGAACACGGACTACCCCCCCTCCAAACCGGACCCCCCTTCAAAGTTACACCCTGTATAGTATTAGATGTGGTTTATATGTCCATACTCAGCACTAAGTTGGTAGTTAAAAAAATATGATATGGATAAACAAGGACAAAAATACATTAAACACGCGACATGATCGAATATCTATTACATAATGAGGTTTTCAACTTTGGGAAACTACATGCTAAAATTTACTTCATGGTGAATTTAAAAAGTGCACTTTGTTGTTGCTATGCGAGATGATGCTTAATACAAGTAGCGCTAACTTTATTCGGACTTATAAATATTACTTACAAGTTCCACGACTTTAGACAAACAAGGTTTCCTGAAGGTTAAGCCGCGCGGTTAAACTGCACGTGTGTTACCGACCTAATAGTTTAGAATCCAAAACAAAATGGTACCTATGAAAACAAATTACTCGCAAAAATCCTTAGTTGAGAGTTTACCGTCAGTGATACTTCGAATTTATGAACGAGCATTCAATATCTTCCAGTGTAGTCCCATATACGGCCAACCCGAAGAAAGAAACACTACTGACATTTTCTTTGTTTTATTTTCATCATATTGTAATAGAAAATTTGATATGTTTCAATATCTACATATATTGATGTATTAGACGTAAAGAACGCAGATGTTCTATGCCTTTCACATATATCATCTCCTAGGCAGCGTAAAAGGATATGTAAAAATAGAAAAAATAAATACAGGAGGCTAGGAGCTCAGTAAAGTACAATTTGTATAAACTAAATTTACCCCAACAATATTCTATTTCTATAGTAATGAGTATAATGTATAGAATTGTTTAACGAAATGAGTTTGTTTATTCTAAATTTTATTTTACGCGACAAGGTGTTACAAAATATTTAGTTGCAAATACCGGTTAGTGGTAGCGCGGTTTAAGGCGTTAGTACTTGAGTCGATGTTGCTAGACAGGTGCGGGTTCGATCCCCGGAACCGATAGACCGTATATCAGCTATATTCGTGGAGAAGATTGGCACCCCCTCCGCGGGTATGGTAGGGTGGAAGAATGTTAGCTTAGGTCAATGTGAGAGTTTGATACCAGTCGATATTTGACTACCCCCCTAATCAATGAAGTTTTCCAGGTTTCCCTCATTCCTGCACTGAATGGTGGTTAGGGCCCAAAGTAAGTGCCTGCTTAATAATAATATGCCACACCTTTCTTCGACTTCTGGACTAATCCTCGTGATTAGAATGTGGGGTAGAGATATTATTATTATATTATTATTACAAACACGTGGGTAAGTTATTGGAACAAACACAAAAGAAGGGTTAAGCTTCTGTTCTCTCGTTTTCAAATTGCAGGGAGTATGACTTTGTAATGCATGTGGATTTCGGTAAAAAAAAATTGAGATATTATATGCGACATTTGTTCACTAAATATCCCAGACATTACTGCATACATTTTTAGAGAAAAAAATCAAAGTATTCGTAAAATGAATTAATTGTATCTTTAAATAGTCTTACTAAGTAATAGTTATTTTAATTCAGTTGTCCCAAAATTTTGAGAAAATTTGACGTCTTTTTAAAAAGGTCACTATGGTAATATGCGTACTAAAAGACAACGTGGAAATTAAATTTTATTATTGCTACATACATACAAAATAGAAACAAATTATTAACATTGAGTGTTATATGCCTTAAAACATTCTTTAGGGTGTAGACCTACATCACATCTGAATTATACATTTTTCTGACAATGTCCACATTTTGTTTGCTTGACTTGATATATGAAAAGATGGTCAATCCTGTAGTAGTGAGAATAAGCATGGGTATTTTTGGAAGACCTAGGATGACTCGTTTAAGTTTCTGTTTCCACATATAAATTTGTTAGTGGGGCATAATATGTAACCATGGCCTTATATATACAGTAATTTTTTTCAACATAACAATACAATGTAAATCGTTCATTCAATGTATTGAATAGAAACCTTAGGTACTTTGTCAAACTTATCCTTTATGTTCAAGGAATTATTGTCGTAGCAATGTATGTTTTACATTATACAGATTTGGAAAGTGAGGATCTTGATGGTGAATTGTGTTTTGCCGCTTGCGTGTATTTGTGTCATGCTACACGTATACTTCCACCACAGCGTGTTCGCATCAAGCAGTGTTGCCAGGTGGGAAAAATTCAGTGCATGAGAATAATTTCAAAGAAGCATGAGGTTTGGAGAAAAAAGCATGAGATGGCTTAATTTATCAAAAAACACCTCTTGACACAGCTTAATTTTTAATTACTTTTATAATGCCATTTTTATTTCATTAAAAAGCATTATGTTCTGCTATTTTATCATAATATTCCATTGTAAGTAGGTACTTACAGGTACTTACTTAAAAGTTATTAACCACGTAACCTTTCTAATATATTTTATTGTTAGGCCGGGCGAACGTTGAGGCGCAGTTGACATGACGCAGGGTGACTCACGGGTCGTAAAATCTGTTGTTTCCAGAAAATGTAGGTACCCTTACGGAATAGAGTTAAGAATCACTGCAATACAGCGTGAATACAGCACACACACCGCATAACCGTAGACTGTCATACCCGTTTATGTATTCAATGCTAATTATTAAGAGAGCAGTCTACAATAAAGGACATTTCAAGTACCCAAATATTGTAGATTACCTCTATCTATTCAATTTTGCCCTCGATTTTGCCTTTATTTCTCGTTAGGTTTTTGTTTTGGTCGATTTCAAAAAGTAATTTTAATGATTTTATTATTTCTTTTTGTGTCTATTAAATATCATGAGATTTTGTAATAAAAATATGAGAGCATGAGATTTCCTCGGAATGCATGAGATCTCATGCAAAAGCATGAGACCTGACAACACTGGCATCAGTTGACCGGACAGTTAGATTTGCAATGGCGAATTGAAGTTGGCGATACGGAACCGATTACCATAGTAGTGGGGAATGCTAGACCAATGCACGTCGCCGCGCCTGTTAAACTTCGTACCTTCCCTGGGATGAAGCGGCAATTTCTACTTTCTCTGTAAAGATCCGCAATTTCCGAATCTGTATATGTGAACCGATCAAGTGAAATTGCAGGTTGAATGAATAATTATGACAGTAGTCAGCTGTCTCTCAATAAATACCCTAACATAACCGCTAATTATCAGTACACCAATAAAGTACCTACTGAATTTCTTCTAAAGTTAGACCAGTAGAACGATTATTGTATAGACAGTAGTTGTTGTTGTAGTAATGTAAAAGCTTCTTCAAAGCTTGACTCTAGAAAAGTTCGAATTACTCCAAAGGAGTGTTATGATTTTTAGGTCAGACTGGTATCTGTAATCCAGGAAAATCGTTGAGTCCAGGATTTTCCTGCCATACAAAAGATTTGGTTGCAGTTACATTTTGTATTGTATTTAATGGACGATTCAGATGTGTATTGAGTTTCCACATAATACTGAAAGTGGGGTGTCATTGTCAGGATCCATACGTATATGTATATGTATTGGAGTTGAGATATCCAGATATCCAGAAAGTTTTCCTCGATATTTAAAGACCCAGCTTCAATCGACAGTTCATTCAAAATCAAAGTTTTCTCAGTAGTTCCAGTCGTTTAAAATAATATAATAGATCTGTTCAAGCACGGAATCCGGAGTGGTTTCAAACTGTCAGAAATATTCGACCACTAAATTTATGTATTTGTGTCATGTAAGAAGTACCTAATGGCATAAATTTGACAGTTTGGAACCAATCCGGATTCTTTCCATGAATAGAAATGGATTCCCGTGTTTCTCCAGTTCTTTTGAACAACAATATGAATACCATCACATACACATTTCTTAGATCATTATGGCACATGATATCCATAAAGCAACTATTACTAGTTACATTTTCAAATTTGTTTTCATTCTTTTTTGCTCTATCCTTGTCATTTGTTCTTTCTTTTTTATTTTTAACATCACTTCACTGCCGATATGTATCCATAGAGAATAGGAAATAGAGAATATTTTATTGCATTCATATACAGGACAATTTTTTTATCATCGGAAATGCGTTTTTCTTATAAACGAATAAAGCAAATTGAGCATTGCCAAATAAAATTTATTTGGGCTGACTAAGACCTAACGAAACTATAGTTAAAAGATGCTGGACTTTTTTTCTGCTAACAACGCTCACTTTGCTTTACAAGAAGCCATTTACAAGAAAACGAATATACCATGAAAACAAAATTATACTGTATATGTATTTAAAGCGAATAAAAGCATTGAAATAATATAAACACTAGCTTTTATTACACTATTTTGTTATATTTACATATCTGTTACAATATGGAAGCAGTAGGGTAAACATGAGTTTAATATTATGTCAACTCCAGCGTGAAAGATCTAATAACTGATGTCTTCCGGAGGGACTGCATCAATATGAAGATCTAATATGACTGGCAAACACCTAGATGTAGATTTATTTGTCCTCGCGTAGCCGCTCAATCATAAACCCTCTGGCAAAGCCAGGTCTCTCTGAATTGTAATGTTAGTTCAGATGAACACAGCATCATTTTCTTTCCTTCGATCCCATCCGACGTGTTTAAAAGTTGTTACAATTTTTGTTTATATTCGCGGTAATACTGTGTATTTTCTGTTTATATCCTCGGTAATGTGTACAGATGACTAAAATTTAATATCTGAGTCTGCATCTCAAATTGAGAAAAAAGTCCGAAAACTTTGAAAAAGGGATATATCTGTTCTATAAAACACTTTAATGCATCCAGTAAGAATGAATATTCGTCATAATAACGCTTGTGATCAAACCCAGCAAGATATCAAAAGTAACAGAGTCAGGCTTTGTGGAATTGATATAGTTACCAATGAAGATTTTGTGGAGCTGATTGCTTCTTCTATTAGTACCATTGAAGAATTCTTTGTTGTATACAAGATACCAACTTTGCTTATAAACTTGATAAGCCCGAAGTTACTCAAATTTGTAAATTACTGAAACAGGTGCTAAGTAATTGATACCAGGAAATTGTTAAAAAATTCAGGACTGGGCGTTTCTGTCATTCTTTTTACTCTGTTTGAATTATCGATTTCTTTTTCTCTTTCTGTAAGCATTGATTAACTGACTGTACTTTCTATTTTTTGTTGTTTAATATAAAGCTTTTAATTTACTTTTATCGTAAACGGTTCATTTTATCGACAATAAACAAGAGTATCTTTTTTTAGTTTGTGGTTGAAGCTACCCAGATTTATTATTTTAAAGTTCAGATTTAAATAACTTCATAAAAGAAGATAATACGTCTTTCAGTTTTAACATTTGCATACATATACTAAATACCAACAGGGCAGCATTGTGGATGTAATTCAATGGTGGTTGGGGCTTTAGTCCTGATAAAAAATCGACAGTCACCAAAATGTAGAAGTTCCTTCTCATAATCGTGACACTAAGTTCTATGTCTCGAGGAAAGGTCCAACTTACGCAACAACACTAAAATCAGTTCGATAAAATCACACCTAACCCAAACGATTGCCACCATTTGTTAAATTTTGAAAGTTTATAAATGATCCCTTAACACAATGTTTCGTTAAACACTACCTACTGTAACAGTGAATATAAATTTGGAATTAAATCGAGAAGGGTTACTGCCCCGGATGTATAGACCCAAAATCATTTACTTTATAAACTATGCAATAAATATTTACACTGAATGTCCGTTATGCCCATCTAACAAGATTAATTAACTGTTGACAAACTAATATTTATGTTTGTTTGATTTATATTTAGTTATTCCATTGACCATTGAAAATTAATCCAGTAACCATAGATATGTTTCAAATTTTGTATTAATACAGTCAGTTTATATGTAGGTACACTTTTTACGTATTTTACATAAATATAATTTTTTTTGCTTAAAAAAATATATGATCCTCTCTGAATATAAAAGCCTTTGATTTACTGAAAAATAGCATTGTTTCTTTAAATACAAAGCCTGAATACGATGTAAATATATTATGATAAATATACCACAATTTGACATTACATTCATAATTGCCCGCATTTTGTCTCTAATTTCACATGATATAATGCAATAAAAGTACCAGATAACATATTACTCTCTTATATAGCGGCTTCTATTGTATTACTTATGCAATTTAGGAAAGTATAGAACATTACCCACTGCCCAAGAGGAAAATATCTAATATATAATGCAGCACACACACTTAAAGGATATTTCATGCATTACTTATTATTATTAAATATTTCTCCTTGGCGTAAAAGACAACACAGCCCCACAAAATATAAAAATTCTCAGATCTGGAAGTCAGACCATATTTACTATATGTTTTTGACGTCGCAGTTTTTCAGCGATATTTAACAAAACATATCCTACCCCACAAATTTAGAACCTAATAACCCCTCTACCCAAGAACAGTTATATTTTTGCCGAAAAACAATAGTATATTTTTTTAGCCAATAAAAAATAGTCACCATATTTAAGTATCACCTTCCTTGGCAATGGGTTTCCAGTACTTTTATGTCTTGGTGGAAATGTTCACCTTGTTCTTCGCTGAAGTGACCATCTTCAAACCGTTGCCAAGGATGGTGGTACGTAAGAATTATGGTTAATTTTTGTTGGATGCCAGAAGGAGAAAAAGAACGTAAAATGAATCCTCTGCGCAGATCATTCGAAGAAAAGAAAACTCGTTATAGCTTTAAAAAGGAAAATGAATAAAAAATAAGTATAAGTATCTTCCTATCTTTTAAGGGCTAAATGGTGTACAATCGGTTGCAATAATAATGGTACTCTTTTGAACTGCTGATGTATTCGTAATAAAATCTACAATCAACTTTTAACATTAGTTCTTAGCTGTTTCACTCACCAATAGGAATTTAACGAAATTTCTCCTCAGGACTTCCAAAAGTTCAAAAACAGTTTTGAGGGAGTGTCAAATACAACAACTATTATTGTTTATGGGATTATGGGGTTGTGGGGTTATTGGGTTATAAGTTTGTAAGTTAGGATGTGTTTTGTTTAAAGAACACTGAAAAATTGCGTGATGTAATATAATAAGTTCAAGTACTGAGCAACGGGATTATTGGGTCTGTTGGTTAATGGATTGTGGAGTTATTGGGTAATTGGTTTTATGGATTTTGGAGTTAACAGCTTGAGTTTTGTGTTTAAGGTTTGAGTTATATGGTTATATGCGTTTAATAATTCTGAGGAGCCTAAACTATTGAGTTTTATTGAGATTATGACAAAATCAATTCAAGATGGGTACAGTTATTAGAATCTACAAGTATAAAGTTATTTGGATTTATTTTTGGTTTATTGATGGATCGGTCAGTGATCGCGCGGTTTAAGGCGTCAGTACTTGAATCGAGGTGACTGGATCGCTGTTGGTTCGACCCCTGCAGCCGGTAGACCGTATATAAACTATATTCGTGGAGAGATTGGCACCCTCTCTGCGGGTATGGTAGGGTGGAAGAATGTTGGCTTGGGTCAATGTGAGAGATTGATACCGGTTGACATTTGACTACCCCTCTAATTAATGAGGTTTTCCAGGTTTCCCTCATTCCTGCACTGAATGGTGGTTAGGGCCTACCAACGTAAGTCGTTGCTTAATAATATGCCGCCCCCTCTCCCGCACAAGTCTTCGACTTCTGGGCTAATCCTCGTGATTAGAATGAAGGGTAGAGATGTTATTATTATTATTATTTATTTTTCCATCAAATAAAATTACAATGGGGAAAAAAATCACAGTTTCAATGAAAAATTTTGAATTAAAAATTTTAATTACATTTGAATGACAATGTTTTATTATACTGCTAAATTGAAAGTGCCAAAAACGGCCAACAGTAGTATACACATATATTGGTACAAATATATTGAAACTAATACAAAAGTGCACTGTAAATCACTGTGCAGATGCAAGAATTGTAGTATTTATGTAAGAGAACATTGTTATAAATGTATTTATTTACATTATCCAACATGATAACTTCAGGAAAATACCTTATAATGAGATGGAATGTAAACACGGAATTCCAGGAAACAACTACTCTGCGGGCTAATGCCCCGACCAGCATTGAATTACACCTGGAAAACCTATAGCAACAGCTAGAGTCATTCGTCAGACGTCCACCAGACATATACCGGTTTCGAGCTTATTAGCTCTCATCAGTATGCCATAGGTGAGGTATCCGACGAATAATCCTAGCTGCTTTCGTCTGTCTAACCCGACAGAAGGGACCATGAGTACGCGGTGTAGAACTAACTACATCTATCGGCCGTTCGCGATAAAGGTCGACAGCTTTCAATGGTGTCTACTGCATGTAGAACGCTTCGTGTCTGTGACATTTTCAGTCCGGCATGGAGTAGCGAACGGCCGATAGATGTAGTTAGTTCTACACCGCGTACTCATGGTCCCTTCTGTCGGGTTAGACAGACAAAAGCAGCTAGGATTATTCGTCGGATACCTCACCTATGGCATACTGATGAGAGCTAATAAGCTCGAAACCGGTATATGTCTGGTGGGCGTCTGACGAATGACTCTAGCTGTTGCTATAGGCTTTCCAGGTGTAATTCAATGCTGGTCGGGGCATTAGCCCGCAGAGTAGTTGTTTCCTGGAATTCCGTGTTTGCAAAATATCGTTTCTCGCCGATCGCGATAAAGGTCGACAGCTTTCAATGGTGTCTACTGCATGTAGAACGCTTCGTGTCTGTGACATTTTCAGTCCGGCATGGAGTAGCGAACGGCCGATAGATGTAGTTAGTTCTACACCGCGTACTGGAGATGGAATGTGGTAATTCAATAGTGGTCGGGTCATTAGTTTCTGCAAATATTGTTATCGCCGAAGAGAACTTTCTATGGTAATGTGATGTAGAAAGCTTCTGGTTTGTGGCGTCTCAAATCCAGCATGATGTAGCTAGTGGCCAGTAGATGTAGCTTTATTACGTTTCGAATAGAATGGGGCAACACTAACAAAATTACATATATAAACAATTAATAGAAAAATTATTTAAACAAAACAAAAGAGAAATTAACTAGAAAACAATTAAACAATAAAAGTAATAATTACAATTTAATGCTTACTTTATATTAATTCTTAATATTATTTATATTTGAACTGTGATTCAGGTTCCGTGTAGTCTGTAAATATTTAACAGACAAGAGAGGTTAGGTTAGTTAGTCGGACAGTTCTTTAAATGAAAAAAAAAACTTATATGTTGTTCTCATATTTTACTACATACTTCATTTTTTGGTATCCGTGGTTTAGTTGGCCGTGGTATCAGATTATGCACAAGAGGTTAAATAATGCCTCTTGTGGAAAACCTCTTAGCGGGTAATGGCCATTACGCCTGAAAGCATCTGATTTGAAAAATCGATTTTACATATTTTCAATACATGTTATATGATTATTGTCGTCAGCAGTCCACCAAACATATATCGGCTTCGAGCTTATTAGCTCTCATCAGTATACCCTAGGTGAGGTAATCGACGAGTGACGACGAGATGTTTGCATTTTTAATTCAATACTGGTCGGGGCATTAGCCGGCAGAGTAGTTGTGTCCTGGTATTTGCATATCGTTATTGCCGAATCGAGATAGAGGTCGCTAGCTTTCATGAGTTTTCTACTGTGATGTAAAACGCTTCATGTCTGTGGCTGTTAGTCCGGTATGGAGTTGTGAATGGCAGCTAGAGGTAGCTGTGCTACTCCGCGTTAGAATAATACTAAATTTGTAACCATGTCTGTTTGCAGAAGAATAGACCCGTCAACTGATTTAACTGGTGACCACATTATGTGGTATGTTAAGAGTAATCCACTAACAACACATCAAGAGATTAATTAATTTAAATTTATTTCTATAGTAAGTATGTCTAGTTAAGTGTACTTTAAAATCGAACGCAATATCATTGATAAAAGTCGTAAACATTAAAAGTTCTAGGTCAGAACCCTGCGGAACTTCTAAAGTCTAAGTGACTACGGCAGACGACTTGATACTTGACAACATTTAGACAAGTTGAATTCTATCAAACGGACATGGGATCATAAACTTCAACAATGATAAATATATTTCAACGGAATTCAATTTAGACAATAATAAACTGTGGTCAGTGCGATCAATGTCTTAGAGAGTTAAATAATTCTCTATTTGTCAAATGAATCATTCTGACAAGCTAACAAGTGCCTATTATATATTTTCAACAAATTTTTGAATATGTTGGAATATATCCTTCAACTGCTCATACAAAAGACCAAGACTCACACACAGCCTACGTGACTCTTGTTGAATGAAGGCAATATAGCGATCATGTGAAGCACACATAAATAACGCAAAACGAACACATATCACCTCGTAAATTTTAATGCAAAGCCGTAGTCTACACTTCCACAATTTGAAGGTGGATATGTGATATAAATAAAACATCGCCGTATAGGTGAATGGAAATTAACATGGTTGTTTGCTTTGATTTATATCGTACATTCACAGTTCGTTTGAAGCTGGGTTTAAAAACATAAACCAAGGGGATTCCCCTCAGACAGTTCGAGCTTTCCGAATTCTTTATTTTGATCATTTTTATCGTAATACGGAAATGTCATTGAACCTTTTTGGTTCGAAATATTACAGTGTGATCGATTTACAATAAAGCAAAAAAGTTTAAAAAATAGTTATTATACAGTGAGTAAAAGTGGTACTCATTTTTCAGGGTAATGAAGCCCAGGGTTTGCTGAATGCAACAAATCATAAGAGTGGGATGATTATATAGGTATACACAAATTGTTTAATATACAGTAATAAACACTTCAGTATAGTTTTAAGTTCAAATGCTGTCAGTTTGACATGTGTCAAGTTAATTAACGAAAAAGTGACGCTTTGTTCTCATATTTGTGATAATAAATTTGTTGCAAAACTTACTGTGTACACACGTTTTACCATTACCTTATTTTAAGAAGATCCATGCTATAACAGACTAATATTAAAGTATCTATCATATCACCAGATATGGTATAAATATGTGTGTGAGAGGGTGTGTGTGTATGTGTGTGGTTATAAAACCTAATTGATTAAATCTAAATACTCTCTAAATTACATCTCGATCTTCAATTGTGTATTTTTTCTGCAGCTGATGGAATTAGATATTTATTGAAGAAGGATGTTTTAGGTAATTTCATTTAATCATTGACCACTAAGCAACACATTATTACCAAAAATGTTGTAGTTTATATGTATAATTAGAAATTTTCACATTTTTATTGCAGGCTGCAATAAATTAGATAAATTATTTGTTTGTAACTTTTTATAATTTTGTCTTTTACCGTTGTATGTTATATTGTTTATAGATCTGAAGATGGTTTTAAATAAAAAGCCGAAACGTAATCGAATGTAATAATTTTTCTGTTTGTTTTATTATTATTAATATTTTATTTTGACTGGTGTACCCAACTAATTAGCAAGTGTTCTATTTTAAATAACAGTCAATAAATAAAAACGTTATAAATATTTTAATACTTCGAAATAAATATGTTAACGAAGAAAACTTATTAATTAACTATCACAGATAGTTCAGCCGCATACATAGTGAAATATGCGGAAGATATTATATGTTCAAAATCATTTATGTATAAAAGAAATAGCATAGACCCCAAAACAGATCCTTTAGGAACTCCCATACTTACATATAAACATTTTGATGAAACACATTTCACTATATGATGCTCAAAATGCTTCAAATGTACATACTGCTTTCTACATTCAAGAAATGAAGTTATCAAATTTAAAGACATTCCTGTAATACCATAATGGGACAATTTGGACATCAATAATTTGTGATCGATGCAGTCGAATGCCCTTCTGAGATCACGAAATATTCCAACAGAACAATCTCCCGTATCAATATAGTTTAAAATCCTACTGAGAAAGGATACAGCTGATGTCTTATACACTTATTTATTTGTTGTTTAACATGTTCTGTGCATTTTTTTCTGTACTTTTTTTCAATTTGATTTACGACTATAATACTCTATGTATTATGTGGTCAATAAATAACCCTACTCTACTCTGCTCTATTATTTCTACTCTTCATTGAAACGCATCCTTTTTTTCTTGTTTTCATATGCAAAATATTCAAATATGTCTAAAATCCTCTATAACCTAACGGTCCTGAGCAATTTCTAGGTCTGTTAAATGCATACCAACTGAAAAATATTCATTGAATTTCATTCGCTAATTAAAAAATTCCTTCCGGGTTTTCTTTCTTGACGGTTTCTTCTTAAAGTTTGTTAAAAGCTAAATGGCAATCAAGAATTCCGTTAATTACTGCAGATGAACAAAAAGAAGCAGCATTTTAAGTTGTCGTTAAACATTTTATTCCCTGATGAATTCAGTGTTCTAGAGCCAATCGCTTAATTTATTTTTAAATATTTATTTTTTCGTTTCGAGTGCATTAAGAACTGCATTTCCATTAAAGCGAGTAGCTGAGATTTGTTCGAAATGGCTTTTAAAACAAAAGAAAAGTGGAGTGCTGTTTTTGTAGGAGGGATTAATTTTATTCATTTATTTTAAATATTAGAAGTAGGCTAAGGCTAGAAGTATCACAACAAAAATTAGCAACTTAAGAAGGAAGTTCTTTCTACTCGATTTAGACTTATCTTGAATTGAAATTAAATTTTTAAAACTTCATGAATCTTTAATTTGTATTATAATAATTAAAAGACACAGCTTGTAGCATATAACGGTTATAATTCTTTTTTGTACCTATCACCTTCAAGAGTGCTCCAAGGATCTTACCTTGGTCTGTTACTCTCTTATTTGTGAATGAAACAAATATGGTTCATTTGTTAAAAATTGTAAATCATTTACAAATTTGTATTAGTGCTCTAAAAGTTTTATGTTGCTGTTATGTTCGTTCTAAAATAGAGTAGAGCTCTTAAATTTAGTAACTTTATTATGCTTCCCTAAGATAATAGAGAGAATACAAAGAGTTTTTAAAACTCTTAGTAAATAATAATTATGGATTCTATTTTGCAATAGGTATATCTTATGGGTTAATTTAGACTTAAGAAGTAAACTTCCTTGTATAAGCTGCTGTGTAACCAAATTGACCTTTCGGGTTAAGTTTATTTTATACACCTAGATAGACAGCAAAACAAACATTTGAGTTAGCCTAATAATTTTATATATAGCCGAATAACTTTATATGCAGGATGATTCACTAATAATGCGACAGAGCATAATTACAGGTTATTGACTTCAAAATAGAGTGGTTAAGCTAAATATGCCGTATCCAAATGTTGCTTCTTCTCGATCCAAGTAACATTTTGCCATATTTTTAGAGGAATAGTTGTTTTAATTGTTACCAAAACAGTTTTTGCTTGGTACATATTTCAAATAGAATATTTGCAAAACGATTACGCCAAATGAATTCAATAAGGTATACCTTTTCTAAATAAAAAAGGGTATAAGACGATTGTTTCAATAGTCAAATGAATACACTAAGCCGCAAGAGTCATAGGTGATGCCCTCTACTAATAACATCAAAATATCCTAATCTTTAAAATTTTAACTTTGACACCCTGTATCTTTTCTTATCTAAAATAAGTTCGGCTCGCATTATTTTGTCATCAGGAATGTACTCTTGCTCTGTGCCATTAATTTCAGGACACCCTGTATTAGTGAAATAAATAAGTTTGTTTCAATTACACTAAATATAAAATTATTTAAGTTCGCCGTATTTTTTGCCGTGAAATGATCAAATTTGGTTGCTTTTAGGTACAGAAATCTAGAGAACTAAAACATGTAGAAAAAAAGTCATATGAAAAATAAACTTCTTGATGTGTTGTTTATTCATTGTTACTATTATTTTTAATTTTTCTCAAATAATAGCTTTTAGAAGGCTGAAGTCTTATACTTGGCCACCGTATTCCTCGCCGTAAAATAATCTAATTTGTGATGTTTTTAGGTACAAAAATCTTGAAAAATAAACTTCATAGGTCAAAAGTAATAATGACTTGTAAAAAGTGCTTGGAAGGCACACAGATTGTAAGACATATTATTTTATTATTATTTTCTCGCATTTTAACAATTATTTCCGCATATTTATAAACAAAAGTGAACTATGTAAGTTTATGTTATAACAACATTTACAGTTAAATTTCAAAAATACATATTTTGAAAGTTGTTGTTATACAGGGTGTCCGGAATATGAGTGCCGTAATTTTAAGGGCTTATATATCTGACTAAATGCAATAAAAATCTCATAGGAAAAAAAATGTCTAAAACGAATAGTTTGTCTACAAATACATTTTGAAAAATAAAAATACAACTGAAATAATACGCAAAACTATGTTATGAAATTACAAATTATATTACAACTAAGCTTAAGTAAAAGCGCCTGTTCATAATTTGAACTTTGGATTAGTATTAATGAAGTAAAGAATTGAAGTTTCCGAGAAATTCGTTAAAACTGTAACGTACTGTAACGTTCGCAAAACATTGCAGTACCAGGCTGTTGGTGATAACATAAAAGTAAAATTAGTCATATTGGTGAGTACAGCTAGTGCGATTCATTTTTGTCTAATTTTTCTTTTATGTTTGTGTGTGTACTTAAACAAAAATGGAAGAATTTATAGTAACCGTAACCAACTGCATCGCATTTACGGCGTATCTAGGCAAAACTCTCTAGCTACGAGACGTTTGTACAGTAAACGCTTCTTGCAAGAAACAGAAGTCATTTTAAACACTTATAACTATTATTCTGTGTTATGAAAAAAAAGATCTAAGAAAGCCATTCACAGTAAGTGCATATGTTTAGGTGCTCCTATTATGTATAAAACATAACAATCCTAAGATAGTATGTGAGCGACGTTGTCACTTATCTAAAACCTGTTTACTGTCATAATTCTATTACCGTTGGTCAGAGAAAAGAAATTGTTAAGTCAAATATGTTTTGTTCAGTACAACTTATCATGTGACAAAGATTCGCAGGTGACATGAGATAACATTCGTCTTATTTACAAAGCTTTATATTATTCAGTTCTTAAATGTTCTAAATTATTTATTTTTGTAGAAAACACTAGTTCAAGAATATGGCACCCTTAATACATTTTATTCAGTTACACATAAAGATTTCTAATAACGTCTTTTAGATAAAATAATTAATTTTGTTAAAATATTGTAATCGAGCATATTACGGACACACATTGAGAATTATTACAATATGTGGGTTTATTCACAAGTGGTCTATAATAAGCAACTGATTCGACATAACGTTAAAACACTTTAGATATCTATACCAATGTGTAGATAAACAACGCTCCAGATACCAATGTATAGATAGATGTAGTTTGTATTGATTTCTTGAAAGCTTTCGACAGGCTGGATCATAGTTTTTACTTACTTTTTACACAAACTTCGAATGCTGACCTTTCGCCTCTACTTTTAAATGTCTATTTAAACATAACTCAGCTTATGTCGAATTTAAAACTGTATAATGGAGATTTAGTCTATACCTATATTCTGTATCACTGAACTGAGTGGAATGAATCTTTCACAAATTAAATAATGATGTAATAATTATTATCGTCCTGTCTATGTTGATGTATACAGTTTACTTACAATAGAAAAAAGACGCCTTTTTATATGAACATAAAACAAATAATCTTGCACTGAACCAGTCAGAATACATAAGAATCTGGGAATACTTAGTTTTTTTTAAATAAGTGGAATCAATTCCGCAGGATACTCGTATATTCAAATTTGACTTTCGTTATTAGGAACTCTACAATATATTGCTAGAACTGAGTGTCACATCGTCTACGCTATATCTACGAGAATTCTTTGAGAAATAGACCTCGGACCAGTTCTAAAACCAAAATGTTGGTTCAGATATATTATCGATATATTCATAATATGTTCTCAAAATATCTTAACATCAGCTTCACCGTGGTGGAAAAACCAGTCTCATCACCACCTAACCTAGACAAAAGATATAGTCAACACCTTAGTGCATCGAGTACAAATCATTTGTGAGCCAGGACATTTGGAGAAAGAATTAATCTACGATCTATTCTTCTGGGAATAAATGGACACCCAACAGAAATTATGAACACTCCCTTAGAAAGACGCCTAAGACCAAAAACAACAAAGGAACAACCTACATATATACAATGATGTGCTGACAACATATGTCGCACTTAAGAAAATATCATGTTAATGCCTTCTCCAACAGCTCAAGTAAGACTAACTGCAAGAGTAATACACTTCTTCAGGTCTTGGTGTATACAGCATTCCGTGTATATGAGGCAAGCTATATGTTGAGCAAACGTGGAGATTTGTCTGCAGGACTTTGAAGATACACAAGGAATAATATTCGATACGAATCATACGGTGGTTACAGGGTGTTCGATAGACCTGGATCAAGATATTATCGAGAAATAGAAGATTTTAGCACAGACTCAGCAGAAAGAAATTAGAAATCCAGAAAATTCAAAATAATTTCAACCAAGAGGGTTTGAAACTACTTGCAATTTAGAAACGTAAAAGTCAATGATCGTAACCTTACAGACTAGTGATTTCGAACCATAGGTACATCGGAATGTCATGAAATTCCGATCAGGGAACTTTCAGAGTTACTTCTGAGGAAGAGAGCAATATGTCTCTGAAACTTTAAGAAACTAAAAACGACCACGTGGCAACCAGTCAGAAAATTGTTCAATCATTGGTAAAGCCTGCAACCTAAAGGACAGTATATTATTGAATATAACAATATACGGTGTCATTGTCTGTATGTTTATCTGTAAATTTGACTTGTTAATGTTGACAAGGTGTAAATAACTATGGAGTGTTACTGGTCCGAAGAAAAACGTAACTGTAGTTATTTTTATTACTGGTATAGTAGGTGGAGTAGTAGTATTGTTTACAGATTTAATGCCTCGTCGTCCAGGGCGAGAGGTCTGCGTTAAGTACCTGCTGTAATGTAGGTCGCTTCCTGTATGTCGAGCCGCTTAGGCCGAGCAGGAAGTAAGCAGACCACTTATATCTCACCTGCACTCAGTTTATATGTGAACATACAGAAGAAGGAATAGCCAGTTCAATTGTCGGTCATCTCACCTATGGCATGAGGGCTAACAAGCCCGGAACCGGTATATGTCTGGTGGTGTGTCCGGCAAGTGTTCTTGGCTGTTCACACAGATACTGCAGGAGTAATTCAATGCCGGTCGGGGCATTAGTCCGCGGAGTAAGTAGTTGTTTCCTGTAGTATCATTTACAAATACACTACTGTTTCTTTAGATCTTCCTAAACCATTTGATTGTCAATCACAAAATATTTTTGTAAAAATGAGTAGCACAAAGCGTAGCAAAACTCTTATAACATCGTATCTTACCCTTTACCTTTTTATTATGTGCACCAATGATTTACCGTTAAGAACAAATGAATACGTAGTGCAGTATACTGACGATAGTATAATTATTTTTTATTCGCCTTCATTCAAATGACTATAAATAACTATGGAACCCTTGCAAAATTATTTTGAGAAAGATAAAATGCAAATGATGACATTTTCCAGAGGCTACAGGCAATGCACCAAAATATATTATTTCTGAGAATGAAAATTGATTCACGTCTAGATTGGAAATCTCATATTGATTATTTGAAACAGAAAATGGCGCAATATTGCTATGCCCTAAAAATATTATCTCAAAATGTAAATGCTGAAGCAGCTTTTGCGGCATATTATGCCTATATACAGTCTAAAATTAAATACAGAATCATTTTTTGGGACATTTTTCTTTAATACAAAACAAATCTATGTTTTGCAAAAGAGAATTCTGGTAAAATGTTTTCATTTGTAAGACTTTAACAAGTTTATATATTTATGAGGCATTCATTTTAGAGACCGAAAATAAATTCTTGTTCAACAATTATCGGAAACAGCATTCCTACCACACAAGAAATAAAGAACACCAAATTTTCTTCAGTTTACATATATCTAGAAAAATATACCCCATTCTATATTGAATTATAAATTAAAGTCAATTCTATTGTTTTCAATTTCTTGATCACTTTATTTTACATAGTTTAGTTTTTGTCAAATGTTTCTATATCACTTGGTCAATTTCATGATCAATTTATTGCGATAAACAATAATAAAAGTAAAAGTATTCCTAAAGACATAAAAAAACCTTGAGCTTAACCCAGGTGTAATCACTTCAGTTCGATCTTTAATATTTAATGCTATACTTAAAACAAATTTAAAACTACTTAGTTGAAAAGGTCTCTTGATCCTGAAGTGCTTGAAAGAGACGTAATTCTTTCACACAAACAAAACTTGAAGAACTCTTTTCCCAATCGAGTATTCAATAAACTCGTCCAGCCTATTGTAACAAAAACCCATAATGGAACTGCCAAACACATTTCCAAATGCATTCCCCACTAAAGTGTGCCCAGACGTTTAATAATTATTAGAGCATAATTTAATGAAATAAGGACCTCCGTGACGAGCATTGTGAATACTTTAAATCTCTATTAAATGTGAGATATCAGGTACAGCATCTGAAATTAACTAGCTAAGTTACTCTGTGTTCTGTATACCCGTTGCTGACAAACTGCTGTCAACCCGACAATGTGACGGTGGCGCATTATTCAAATTTTCGCTTCAGTAAGAATAAATTGTATTATTAGCAAGCAGCTGGTGAATGTTTCATTAAAGTGTCATGCTTTAAAAAAATGTATTTCTCTCTGGAAAATAATCAAGATACTGTCTCATGAAGTACATATTTTGTAGTAGCTACATATATGTACGGGAGACGTCACTAAAACGTTAGTATTAGCGATGGGTCAAAAAGAGTTCATGGAGTACGACTAGCCATTCTGTTGATTAAAAACTGTAAGATTTGGAGACATTCGATATTGTTATTCAAAAGTTCATGTAAAAACTTCAAATTGTGAAAGTTCTTCAAGACTCTAGAGAATTTAAATCGAAACGAGTAATTGTTTATAACCACATCCTCGGTTAGGATATATGCTATCGATACAAAACGCCAGAAATTAAAAAAAAAATCTAAACGGACTTAACTAATTTGGCAGAGTGATTGTAGTATCGTTACCAAATGAGTGAACAGTGTTCAAGAAGAATCAAATAAATGTAAAGAATAGTTTGATACATAGTGATTTTCCGGGTTGTTAACTGGACCAGTTACAGCGGAGGCTACGGGACGCCTTGGAGGACCACCATTGTCCGAGGAACGGTTCCGACCGTATTAGTCGTAATACCAACAATAGGAACCGAAATCAATATATGGATGGGTCCAGAGACACCAATAGCGGGTCTGTCCCCATAGAGCCTAGCCCAAGAACAAGCAGGGCAGATAAAGCAATTCCGGCCGAAACCTAAATCATGTGCAAAATTTGGTTATTTCAAGTTAAAGTAATTCAGAGATATTAAATTTTTTCGAAATATTTGACCCCACTTTGAAAGCCTGTAACTCCGCTTATGTGAACTTTGTATACAGGTATTTTTGTCCTGTATATTGTAATCAAAATGAACAGAAGTTAATTTGCGTATGATACTTATTTTATTATTTAAATTATTTTGAAAAATCATACATCTATTGATAGATACATTTTTATAAAGTTAACGAAAACTAACTTGTTACCAGTAATATAAAAGCTAAGATCATCTGAAAATATGGAAAGGAGTAATGCTCTCAGATTAAACCCCTGAGGAATACTTGCTGTAGTAAAGTACTGATTTAAAACCATTGTAGATTACATAATTGTAACAATAGGACAAATTACATTTTAATAATTGTAATGCTGTAGTAGTGAACCCATAGCTAACTAGTTTATACAATAATATTGTATCGTCTATTTGATAAAAAAGTTTTTCAGAAATCCTTGTATATAAGGTCGACTTTATCTTGCTCATATAACATTTGACAAAAATTATGCATACAAATTAAATTTATGTGTGTGGATCTTTTTTCTAGGAAACCATGCTGGTCAGGTAATATTGTTTTTAAAATGAGGATATATGGCGAAATTTCAAAGGTAAAGCAAAAAACAGTTATACAGAAGTGTAATAGATCTGCGGTTTTGCATAAAAGATGAATCTCCACTTTTTTAGTATAGGGCATACGCATACACTAGCATTCTTCTAGATATTGGAAAAATGCCAAAGAGTAATGACAAGTCAAATATTATTTGTAACGGATGCACTAATACGTGAGCGCTCTATTTAATAAAAAAAAATGAAATTAAACAGTTACTACCTAAAGAGTAGTACAAGACAGATATCTCAAGCTTCTCTCTCAAGCAATTTATTTCATGATGCAGCCTTAACTCGCCCAGTGGAGGCTCGTGACTTATTAAACTAGTGAGGCAAGCAGTTTTACATAAATACAGGATTATTTGAAATTGCTCTAATTTGTTAAGCGATTCAATTTATTTAGGTAATTTTTTTAACAATTTGACGTGAACTATTTGACGACTTTTTTACGCACATCACCCAATACCGTTGTGATATTTTATTTATTTATCAATGTTAATTTGCAAAAATATGTACATTTTTGCCAAACCAAATTAAATAAGTGGGCTCTATTAAAAGATAAGTTATTACAGTCTCAATATCAAATTCTGACTTTGCCTGATGTGTATGTTTCCAAATACTAACATTGGGTTCGCCACACTACAGCACATTGCAGAATTCTAGATTGAAATTCAGGTGTATCGACAGGCAAGTAGCTATTACAAAGGCGACGAGATTTAGCAAACGGTGTAACATTTGTGTGTGTACAGTAATTTATAGATATACATAGGATTTGCTTAACCAATATATTCTAATGTTACTGGATGTAATAAACAGATTAGATGATTAAAGTATGTAAGCAGTTAGTGATTCTTATTTGTTACTTATTATTTCAAATTTGTATCGAGGACTGCGTCGCCTGCCTCATTGTACCCATTGTCGTAACCCAGGATATTTAGCATATAACAGCTGATTTGTTTTCACTTGTTCTATCTGCTGGCGAATTTACCAAAAGAGAGTCTCCTACACTCTTTATATTCTCACATTAATCCAATGTCGAAGTTTGATATTTTGCAAGCGAATTTAACTGAACACTAATGTATACTGTTTGCAAACTGGTCAATGAAATAAAACGAAATGAAGCACATACTTCTCTGTAGTTAGAGATTTAAATCGTCGGATAACGATCCAAACTTGACGTACTTAATTTTAGATGGAATAAATTTGGCAATATGAACTTAAAATACGATAAAATGCGTTATTCGGTTTTTAAATTCCTGTACTGATAATTTATCAAAGAAAAAATGAGTACCTTTTATAACCCTATTCCTAATTCTGCCACCTTGCAGCTTTTTACCCATCTAAATCACGATTTTCCACACTAAAATTGCTCCTTCCTGTCTTTATCAAAATTATGCAAATTGGATCTGCCTCTCTCTTTGCGGGAATGATTTGAGCTAATGTACATTTCGGTTAAGATAAAATAATTTAAGGCATTAATGGAAATTTATTTCCCACTTTTTGACAATCCTTTACTTCCCTCTTATTTTATCTGGTAATTAGTCACACTTATATTTGATTTTTTTCCCTTAAAAGTGTAAAATCATGGAGTTGATTTTACGTTCGCAAACAAGGTATCAGAAAATAGCACAACAAACTTCGAAGACTGTTAGTACTCATAGAAGTAGTTCATATGAACCTTTAAAATGATACCTCCACGTCCTTCTGTTTCTCGCTTTTCTTTTCCAATCCACTATATTATTCTCCCTTAAAACGTTTGTCATTTTCTCTCTCCATCGCTTCTTCGGTCACCCTCTTTTTATCTTGTAATTAGGTTTACTCCCTACAATTTTTTTAACTGTCCTTTGATGTTTGGTAGATTGCATATATTTCCTCATTATTTCTCCTTACATAGTCTTTCTCCGTCTTCTTTTTTCCTAAAATTCTTTTTAAGATCTTCCTTTCACACCTTAATCGGTTGTCTCTTGACTTCTTGAGGATCCAGGTTTCAGTGCCATACAGAGCAGTCGACCTCAAAATTGTTTTGTACATTCTAGATTTTACTCCTCTGGACAATTTTTTTGATTTCAATAAGTGGTTCACTGCTACCGAACTTCTGTTTGCTTTTATAACTTTCCTATAAGTTATTGCTCCTCCTCACACTTAGCTGTTATCAGCGCCCCTAATAATATAATAATAATATCTCTACCCCTCATTCTAATCACGAGGATTATCCCAGAAGTCGAAGACTTGTGCGGGAGAGGGGGCGGCATATTATTATTAAGCAGACCGCATTTGCGCCCAGGAACGACTTACGTTGGTAGGCCCTAACCACCATTCAGTGCAGAAATGAGGGAAACCTGGAAAACCTCATTAATTAGAGGGGTAGTCAAATGTCATCCGGTATAAATCTCTCCCCTACCATACCCGCAGAGAGGGTGCCAATCTCTCCACGAATATAGCTTGTATACGGTCTACCGGCTGCGGGGGTCAAACCCACAGCGATCCAGTCACCTCGATTCAAGTACTGACACCTTAAACCGCGCGACCACTGACCGATCCTAAGTACAAATATACTTGAACTTCTTCAAACTCCATCTCTTAGTGCTGCATTCTCAATTTCAAATTGGTATCTTTTTTGTCCTTCTATTCTGAAAAGCTTACTTTGCCCTTTGATTTATCTGGAATCCCACTTTACGTGCCTCCTTCACTAGTTTTCTCGTTACTTTTTCTATTTCCCTACTATCTCTTGCAATTATTGCCACATGAGCTGTATAACTTACTATTTGGTGACTTTTAAACAATATGTGCCCTTCTCTGTTCAACTGACTGTCTCTTATAACGTTTTAGTACTTGTACTAAATTAAAAAGAAGAGTTGAGAGTGGTTCTCAGTCCTGTGTCAATATTAAAGCATATAGTAAGTTGTTGACCCCCCCTTTCTAAAACCTGCTTCATACTCCCCTATCTGTAGTTCTGATATAGGCTCTATTCTCTGTTTATTAACAATGCCATGACTTTATACCCTGGGTTTGTTCCAACACAGCAAGAATCGATTCCGAACCGTCCAGAACTAGTTAGTCAGTTCAGTTGTTAATGTACTCTCGGCGAATGCGACGTAAGACGGTGTTGGTCAAACATTTTTCAAGGTTCTGAACCAGTTCTTGACGGCTGTTGGAGCAGACCTCCTATATGTAACAATGACATACATCTATAGTATATGTATAGAGTAAAATGATAAGGAAGCTAAATTCCAGCTTTTTTGTATTGCATGTGTAAATTTGCATATTTTGCATAAATGGTGGTTTTTATTTGTTAAAGAATGCATTAAGATCGATAATGGCTCAAGATCATTTGTCATATTTAGGTTTATAAGCTATTCTATCAGATACGGCTTAAAGTTGTGACTTTAGTATAATAATATATTCATTCAAGTCGATAGGCATTCCATTATATTAAGTATGTCATAGTTTGCCAAAAACTGTTTAGGTCTTCAGTATTTAAAGTAAAATAGTACGGTTCCTCTATTTCATTTAGTGGTGGCGTCTAAAAGATACGACTAAACGTTTTTACGTAACGGTTACAGTATTTTGGCGCATTTTAAAACGATTTAGTAGTACATTTTTTTTAATTTAAAGAATACCTGATTTATTGTACTGGTGTAAAGAATAATAAAGACAAAAAACATATTTTTGAAGTGAGATATTAGAAACATGCAAACACGGATGTGATCCCATTTCATTTATAAATATTTTATCCTCTTCTAAAGAAGAATGCAAACGATTTTCTTCGCTTTTGGTCATCTTTTTGGAGCGTTTACAAATCGTACGCGATTAAGTTACCTCTGGAGCAAGTCTATTTTAGACGCTTCGACTAAACGCTTCGTTTAAGGTGCGCTGACATTCATTAGAGTTCGTATTCGATCGCCACCGTGTACTGGAAAGGTATTTTCGAATTCGATTAGGGTTTACATTTCCACATATGTTAACAACACACAAATTCGATTACTATTCAGTACGTTTAAAATCGTGAGTGAGTTCGTACACGAAGGTATTTTAGTGGTTTGTGAAATAAAAGCTTTGGAGCTGAGGAAATTCAAAATGAAAAAGAATTGCAAATGATTGTCTTCATAAATTCTTTAATGCAATATCACGCGCATTTCTATTTTTATACTCCTTTAGTGTTGGATTCCACAAACATGGATGTGCATTGTGTACTATATACCTAATTCTACAAATTTACATTTTGAAGACAAAAAACGCAAATTCTTCTATTTGTATTGGAGCAACTAACCAACACGTCGGTAAATATCACTGGAATGCATAAATAGGTTTCTGTTTAATAGTTTGTTGTCGTCATGTACGCTGAAGTCCAGCATATTAATAGCCCAGATACCAGATTATGTACGTAACATTACATAAATTTAAAGAAAAAACACAATGACCATGAACTTCTTGACAAAATTTCACGTTATTAGGGCCCGGTTTTTGCTCCAGGACCCGCTCTGCCTCTCGACTGTCCTGTTCATGAGCCGTTATAAGAGTCTGGCCTATTATAGACCAGATCCACCCAACCATCATTTCTTTGATCGAACATCAGTGGATCTTTCAAGGTAACATTGTGGTAGCCCTACTACTGGACCAGATCCTACAGATTGTCTCCGTAAGTTTTATTTGGCAATTCACATCACAATTATTGTGATCGCAAACCAGGTCAACTCCAGAAGAAACAGAGTCTTGACACTTTCCAAAACCACGCAGCAGTTGATCCTGTAATGCGGGAACTAGTTCATTACTGACTATATGCAGATGATATTATAAAAATACATATATTGTAAAATGTACTATCCATACGAATGCGTGTTTTGTCATTTAACAACAATTGCTGTGTTAATCACAGACTACTAGTAAGTATAACCAATTGTAAAATAAAGGTTTTTTGTTAATAATGCCTTTGAAATGTCTGATTTGATTTAATATCTCGGCATATGAATGTCTGCGTATCTCAAGCCTTTATTTTACGTAAATCGAGAGACTTAACTATGCTTGGTCTATTATACATTACGTTTATCAGATGAGATCAGACTCGAATATTATATGAAACCCGATATATGAAATTCAAACATCTGCATTGGAAAAGGTTCAGAGCTGGTTTCTTAAGCTTTATATTAGATGGATTCTATCCCGCTAGAGGAATACCACAAAATAAATTTTACAGTTATTTCCAATTGCAAAGTCTTATTTCCAGACTACAAATATATTTGGTAGTAGGTATTTTATTTTAAATGAATTGATCCTAAATCGGATGCTTAAATATTAACGAATTATGGTGCCGTGGAAAGTATTTTATACAGAATATCATAGTCTGTAGATATGTTTCATAACTTTCATCCATCACAGTTTGTTGTAATTATCAGATATGTTATCGTACTCGTTATCGTATAATTGTGAATACTTTAAGAATATTTTTAGACATCTTTTAAATTATCATGTATTTTTTATTATTTTTACACTTACACTTATAGCTATTTAATGGTAAAATAAAAATTAAAAGAATAAACTGAAAGGTTTTGGCATTAACAAATTATAATATATAGTTTTTTTTATTTAATACTTATTCAAACAGACACATGCCCAATTACAGGATATAGTAGAAAGTATAATTATAGTAAAAGAACACTGCATTAATGAGTACACTTAACGGGCTTACAAAACCTTAAATATATACATAGAGCAAGGTAGATGTACAATATTGGTGTAAAAAGAATAAAAAAAGAAATAGAAGAACACATAAACAAAGAAAACATTATTTAAGAATAATATTTGTTAACTGCTGAATGTTACAAAAGAAAATATCTACCCTAATTTCTATGTTATAATATTGAGAAATCATTTGATATAGCAGTGATGACATCAAAACATTAGTGCGTGGTGTGAAAAGACATGTAACATGCGTGGAACCTGCAAGATGATATTATTAAATAATTCTTGACAATTCAATAAGTTATTCAGAATTTTATATAAAAATATAACTTGATGCGCTTACAATTTCGTGTGAATGAAATCTTGTCAGCAATAAGCTGTGTGTGACACCCACTAGAGGATATCCAATATGACTTCAAGAACAGCATTTGTACTTTCTCTAATGCAGCAATATGAGTACCATAAACTGGAATTTAGGCTACAGATGCGCATTCTAATTAGAGCGTATAAAAAATATGTAGAGAAATTGAAGAGTAGAGATATTAATAAACCCGTTTGACCCGTTCCGTATAATAAAATTAAGGGTCGTTTGCACCGAAATATATATAAAGCTGGCTTTGTTAAATTCGCTTAAATATTTAAGTATGGCTTTATTCTTCATGTGCACCGCCGGTATTTTAAACCGGCTTTGTTAAGCGGGTCAAACTGAACTACTATGCGGAGATTAGTCCGTGTGGTTTGCGTCTAATTTCGTTTTATAACCTTAAATCCTTAATAGAAAGATAGAAAATTATTTTATTATCTATTCCGAATGATCTCTTTAATTATTCTGATTTATTCTTTATGGTTTGCAATAAAGAAGTAACAATTAAATCACTAAAACAATTGTTTTAAGTATACTAACTTAGAACTTTTATATAGTTTATACCATATACCATAGCGTATTATATATGTGTTGTGGAACAGATTTAAGTATATTTTATGTAAACACAAGTGGGTACTTTACCAAAAAATGTACCTTTAATTTAACAATACTAAAGAAGAGTGAGGCAATCAATTATTTTGGTACAATTAAATGGGTTTGCGAATTATTAATTTATGTTTCAAAATTTTATAATCAATACACTTCATTCCACTTTATCGGTACATACATAACACTAACTGGCCTGGTAATGGTTTGCGAATGTGGGTACTGTCCACTGCTTCTATAATATTTGCAAATCTTCCTATATTAAAAATTTACTGTGTCCTTTTACAACTACATTCTGATCAGGCATTTTAATAAATTGATCAGCCACATTTATTAAATATAGAAACAGAATTAAAAATAAACATTGGGCTGTACTTTTAAAACCCGTATCTTATGAAAAATGTGAGTTCGCTTAATTTCTCAAGTGGATTACACATTTAATACCATTGCCAATGTCGAGAAAACCCAAACCCAAAAATTTCTGGAATGTTTAGATAATCCTCTCCAACTTCGTCAAAATCTATTTTATAATAATTTCATGAAATAAATTATGTTTATAAATAATTATATATGTGAAAGTAAATACAAGACCAGGCATAAAGCTAGGTTAAGTGGTGGCAAAGCAAAGCTTTAAAATGTTAAGCCTCCAATTTTGGCGGCTTAAGAAAAGCTTCACTTAGATAAGTTGAAACGTGGTTTAACACGCGGTACAATTTAATTTTCAATTTAAGCGCGGTTCATTGCAAAAGCAGGCTTATATTTATCGGTGCAAACGGTCCTAAGGCATTTAAATGTTGAAGAAGCGATGGTTTCTGTATGTTTTATAAATTATAGTTTTGGATCGAAAATAACTCTAAGATCCTTTACATATTTAGTCCTGGAAATAAGAGTCACCTAATTTATATCCAACAGATTTATTTTCCTAGTCATAACATTGCATTTGGATGCATTTATGGGTACACTGTTGCAAAAGCATATAGCAAGGTGAGTCATATATATCAAATAGTGCACATGTAACTCAGATACAATAGGTTTGTTTTTGCAGCAGTTTCAAACCGTTCTAACCGTTTTTTATCATTAAAACATATAACGAATAAGAGAGACTCAAGCGTTGAACCCTGAGGGACTCCAGACATTTGTTGGAATTTTCCTGAACAGTAAGCACAATACTGCACATGCAAAACGTATCCAACATATGTAACACAATATCACGATCAAGTCTGTCAAATATTTTGGTAAAATTGGTGTATATTATATTAGTCCAAGGGCTTACTGATGAATTGAGTTTTACACACAAAGTCATCATGGTAGATCTCCCTTTTATGAGGCCATGTTGTCGAGGAAAAATAATTTCAAACACAGCTATATAATGAGTTATGCAGCAGTATTTCCAAGATTTTACAAAAATTTCAGATAATGACAATCGGTACATAGTTTTATATTTCGGTTTTATGACACCACAATAACATATTTATTACTTTCATAGATATACCGGAAATATTGTTAAAATGCGGAAAATACTTTCAAAGCAATTGACTTCCAGTGAAATGTGTTTATCAACAATTGCATTAATTTTCTACATCTGTACATTACGGATCAATGGGTACCTTAGCAGTTTGAGGAATTAAGTCTCTTTGTATCGTTGTTGATGAGACAGCGGTTGTACATTATAATTTGACATCTTGTACATATTAAGTTCATTCCCAGACAAAATTAATGTTTATACTTAAAAATTCATTTATGCAAGCTACTATCGGTGAAAATATATCGGAAAATTTAGAATACAAATATCCAACTTAACTTAAGTGATTTTTCTACTACCAATTTTTCTGTTTGTAAATGTAAGAGAGTATAAAATGCAATTTACTCGTTATTACTACCACCTACGGCTCACCCTGTACAATTGTTTGCAATAATAATGGCACTCTTTAAAATGAATTTTGCGATTTTGTTTGAACTGCCGACGTATTTGTAATGAAATCTACTTTCAACTTTTAAGATTAGTTCTTAGTTGTTCTACTTACCAATAGAGATGCAATAAAATTTCTACTCATAACTTCCAGTAGTTCAATAACTGTTTTGAGGAAGTGTCATTATTATCGCAAAAGCATGTACATAAATTACGGGATTAAAATTCTGATTTGTCCTATCCATTTCAAATGAAATATAGTTAATAAAAAAATGGTAAAAAAAGCCACAGTTTTAATTAATGATGACTTATAGAGCTGGAGAACGGCTCTCAACACAGTTTGAACATTACTGTTAATAAATCGTTTGTTTTACCTTGTGGCAGACTCCAGTTAGGTGGGCGGTCACGATTTATCATTTAGTGCTCTTGAACATTTAAAACTTTTTCGCGTAATTGAAACTTCTCATTCGCTTCGCGAATAATATAAAATTTTTTAAAACAGTAATTTGAAAGTAGTTTCAATTGGAAATATAATTTTCAACTATCGGTGTTTGCATTTTGAAAACTGGGATAAATTTGATCTAGGTTCGTTATACCAATTAGCCTAAATACACGCGGTAGCATAACCCTATGGTCAATTCTGAATAATAAAATTCCTGTTTCCTTCCTCTGGAAATATTAAAACTGGCTTACCTGTCTCAAGTTATTTGAAGCGAATTTAAAGTAGAGCAAAATTTATATTTCAGTTCACTACATTTAGCTATTCGTTACGAACAAATAGCAACTAGATTTTTTGATCAAGGTACAAACATAACAATTAAATTAAATAAAGTTTTTTTCTGTTTGTATAGCTGTTATATTTCATTATTACTGTATTTATTTGAACAGTTTCAGATTTTAGAACACGTATTTAAGAAGAATTCATTCATGTTAAAACCTAGTTGGAAAAACAAGTGACAGTATGGAGTGGCAAAGAGAATGAATCTTGATAAAAAATATAATGATACAAAACATAAAAATCTGCAATAATTAATCATATAAATACTAATATAGAAGAAAGTATAAAAATACATTTCAATTTTTCTCGAATGGCTACCCTGAAATTTATAATTCTGGCAGGCGTTTACCAGAAATAATAAAGTCCACTTAAGATTCCTATTAAAATAAAGATTTTGACGAAAACACATTTGAAAACATGGCTACCCATTTAAAGACAGTAAGTTGTACCGTTTTGTTTTATATCGCATTTCATCAAAAATAATTTATATCAATTCAAGTATTAATGGTTTTTTCAAAGAATTAGAAATAATGTTTATAATACCGTACACAATTTTCTTACTGTGCAGTAGGCAGTAGAGGAAAATGTAATGATAAAACGTAACAGGTAAAAATATTATTTTTCTATAAACGTCAGGAAAAGTATAATTTTAACACGGGCTCTGGTGTTAAAAGTAATTGCGTGCGGATTTTCTTGTTTCTAAAGATGTGTATTGTGGACGTTCTGTATTCCATTTCAAGTAAATAAAGCTTCATCTCTAATTAGTACATTAGCAGTAAATTGGAGATTTTCAGTATTTTCCTGTAACAATCACTTACAAAATCTAGCTCGTAATAGATAATCCACTGGTAACAGTGCTTGTCCACGCTGGATATGATATGAATATAACTGATGGGTTTCGTGTAGCAAGCACCACACTGTTGATTAGGATATTCCAGGCACCTGACTAGAAATCTACCTTGTACTTATTCGCGGATTTTCACGGACCACATTCAACACTTATTCTTCAGCTGCTAAAATACGTTGTGGTTGCTCGGGACCCCCATCTCGTCCACGATTTGCAAGTAAATTACCAGTATCACGTCCACGTTTCATTACTGTCGTAAAAGTTTCATGATTTGGCGTGTGTCGATCGGGAAATCTAACTGCATACAAGCGCGATGCTGCCAGTGCATTTTGTCTAACACCATAAATAAGAATCATGTCCATTCACTGAACATTGCTGTATATATGAGCCATTTTGAAAATTTGAAAGATTGACACTGTCATGATAAATAAATAAAACAACACTACTGACCTCGTTCGTTTACCGCTTAGAGAACATATCCCCACTCCAACCCTATTTGCTAGGCAGGCGTGTTCACACGCACTCCAAGGGCAAAAACTTGTTTACTTTTTTTGTATATTAGATACCGTTGAAGTACAGTTGCCCAACTGCGTACTCCTCTATAATGTTAGCACTTTAAACATTTTTTACGTGAAATTTATTAGACTGTTATTATAATTTTTTGGTGATATCGACTTTTCATTTATCATTATCATATCATATCTTATTCATATTTCCTGAAAGTTTTTCGAATAGGTTCTGAATCACTCTGTGTAAATAGTGGAGACCCACTGATTTCGGTATTAGTTTTAAATTGCACTAAAACCGTCCAATTAACTTTTTGCCCTGCTTGAAACAAATTAATTTGGATACTTACCCTCATGGGCTGCACAACCCCTGTCAACGTCAGTTCTTGAGTGAAGTTGACAACAATTGTTAACCTTTTTATATGGAAAGATTATGGTCACAGAAACGGTCCTGAAAGGGTATAAAAAAGCGACAGGAATGATCATTTTCACTTACTACGGCCAAAACTACACATTCCTTCAAGTAGATAAACAATACTGCCGAATTTATTCTATTTTGTTTACTAATAATGTACATCTAGAAAGTTTTATTAGGTAGCAGTCAATAATTGCACTTATTTATAATAAAATCATATTTATTTATCTTTTTAAACATTTCTACAATCTACAGGTCAAATTATACAGTGTAGACAAACCATAAACTTGACATACGTTTAATATTTTTACTACGATTTTGAGAACGAAAACAGAGAGTTTTTCGAAACGTCAATAATACGGAAGTGCGCGATAGTGATGTGATTTTTGTTATTTTTTACTTATCTGCTTTTTTCAGTGTGAGATTTTTTGGTTAGGCAAACTTAGTTTCAAAAATAACCCTTGACTGTTGCGTTTGGCGGAAGGGCTTATTTAATTAATCTTTATTATTTTTTCAGAAATGTGACAAAAACCCAATAAAACTAAAGAAAAACTAAAATTATGCCACAAATAGCTTCAGACAAAACCATAAACATATGAACATACAGAAATATGAAAAGACAATATATATAAACACGTAATATCAAAAGAATATTGGATAAAACTAGAGAAAAACCTACATAACTAATAGATTAATTGTGTAACTAATATCAATTGATCAATTAATAAAATATTCGTCCACAGCATAGAAACATTTATCCACCAAATATGTTTTCAATTTTTTTTTTAACTATAAAGAGCAGCGCAAATTTTAATTTCATTTGACAAACCATTAAATACACTTAAACCAAAACAATTATGTTAATTAAAAGATACAATTAGATCTACCAAAAGGTATATTAAAATGGTCAGCTTGCCGTGTATTAACCGTGTCAATCTGATTTCTATTAATAAAGATATAAAGACTTATTTCATGTAACAACCCACCAGGCATTGCCAAAATACCTTACCGGATAAATACTTGATTACATGACTGCCTGGGTGACATTCCAAACATGCACCTTTTTACACGCTTTTGGGCCACAAAAACTGTATGTGAATGGCAAGATAGCCCTCAGAAACAAACCACTGCAAACGCAACTCAACCTGCGCGTAATGTAGCTTTTGCAACTGATTTACATTGAAAACATATCTTATATTTCAAAATTGATATGAAACTGCCTTTAGCTTCATTACCAACTCATCATATTGATTATTCCACGTTCCACTGTCAAGAGTTATTCCTAAAAATTTAACAACATCCGTGTTAGTAATATGAGTATTACTAAAACTAACGTCAATATTACTACAAGACTCTGTTATGAAATCGGATAACCTGAGTTTTGTTAGTATTAAGAAACAACGAATTTTGGCTAAACCATTTGCTCATACTTCATATTAAAGCACTACAAGTGTCGGATATATGATTATCGGATTTATCAGACACCACAACGGATGTGTGATCAGCATAAAATGTCAAGGAATCTGGCACCTTGTTTAGATCGTTAATATATAACACAAATAGAACAGGGTCCAACACCCAGCCTTGAGGTACCCCTACACTATCTTTTTTTATTTCGGAAGGTATTAATAACAACATATTGATCTCGATTTCGAACAAAAGATGACACCCACATTAAAGAAAAGCCACGGATTCCATATCTCTCCAACTTGTCTAGACGGATATCGTGATGTAAAGACCCCATCTTAGGCAAAAATACATGAAGATGAATTGTTATTTGTCCACATTGTTATGCGATAAAAGAGATTCTGGAATATACATATGCTTATGAAAAAAATTTAAGCAAGAAATAGATTTGTTAAAAATATATACGGGGTGCCCCGAAATGAATGGGACACAGAAGAAAAGTGAATTCCTGACCACAAAATAATGTAGCCGACTTATCTTAGTCAAAAGTTGATGGTTCAAATGATACAGGGAGTCAAAGTTAATATTTTACTTTCTGTGTTTGTAAATAACTTTTTAAGAAATCTAAATATTTGCATTTTGAAGATCGGGGTTTGAGAGTTAGAAATTCAAATTTGTTTCTATTTTTCATGTCACTAGTAGAAGGCTCCATTGAACATCATGCTTCTTTTGAAATAAAACAACTTTTTTGTAGTTTAATGTATCCATCTGACTATTGAAACAATAGATTCTCCAACATGTCTACCTACCTGTGAAAAAGGTATACCCTGTTGAAGTTCCTAGGAGTAACCGTTTTCGAAATCCTATTTGAAATATTCAGTGCATCGATAAAAACTGTTTTGGTTTCAGGTAACGTGCCATTTCCAGTGTGTTTAATTAAGTCGGCACCATATAAGTTTTTTATTATTGATTTTATAAAAAAGAGTTATTCTTGATAAAAAGTTCTGCATGGCCTAAAACCCAAAATGAGGTAATCAGATTTCAATTTTACAGTTGTATACGAGGTATGTCGAAAAATGTAAATTTTGCTCAAGAGTAAAGTACCCTTATTTTTTATAATATCGACAAACGTTATTAAGAAGAGCTGATCCTAATTGAAAACTACGGTCAGATATCAGGTACTCTTGAGCAAAATTTACATTTCTTGACACCTCATATACGATTACAAAAAAATGAAATCATTCACTTCATTTTGGGTTTTAGGCCATGTAGGACTTTATAAAATCAAATAATGAAAAAGTTCCCCATATGATGCCGACTTTATTGGACACATTGTATATCTAACGGTGAAAAGTTAATAAATGAATACATTTTTTCAGCTCGAGTTACATTCATGTCTGCCCTAATATTTAACATTTTACTCGTACTTTAAAATAATTTCCTACATTAAATAATTCATATACTCTTTATTATTATTTCCACAATTACTAGATTATAGTACAATGTATCGTTTTATAGGTTCTAGAAGTTGATGCTATTACATACATTTCATTAATAGTTTCTTCGAAAACTAAAACATAAAACATAATCATCAGTTACTTTTTATTTAGGTATAATTTAAATATATGCGTAAAAACACTATTTTTAATTAAGTAGAGTAATCAACTCGAATTATTTTAAAATTAATATTGCATTAATGAACAATATATTTCTCAATATTGCAACTATATAATTTCCAGTACCTGTAAGGGAATAATAATTTTGCACAAATCTAAATTCAGTAATTTCTACCATTTAATATCAGTTCATGTGCTGGACTTGGAAAGTCAGCATTTTATGGAAGCACCATTTTCAATCTATATTTTGCATTTTACTATTTTTATGTAAACTATATATTTTATTTTACTGTCTTTGGGGAATATACGAATGCGCTTACGTAAGGTGTTACACAATTCAAAATTGTATACATCTTTCCATATCGAACTCAGTATTCTCTTTTATCATTTGGTTAAACTGAAAAGGGAGTAATAAAATCGATAGATTTAAACTCGGATTAGGAGCATATCTATAAAGAGGGAAAGAGGAAACATTTAATAGATTATTTAATAATAATGAAATTAAGTTAGATGTAGTTTAGGAAGATAAAAATTGCAAAAAAGATACAGCTACAATAACATATCTTTTACAATAGAAATACTAGAATCATTTGGATAAACCTAATATAAAGTAAAGATAATAATAATAATAATGTTTATTATTCAGTAATATAAAGCAGAGCAAAAAAAAAATTACAATTTACAACAACAATAAACACAAAATTTGCTCTCTTAAGTTTAAAAAAAAACTTGTATGTGAGATAAAAACATAATATGACATATAGATTCTGATTAAAATTTTCAGTTCTTAACTTGTTATGACTATAAGATTGCATATTTATAGCAGCACGAACCACAAAAGCTTGCTCATGAAAATACCCATGTTATTTAATGGAACAACCGAGGCTTGACCAGTATCAACACGTACCGTTTCCCCACGACGACCCCAGAACAGGTCGTGTTGGACCGGCACCTGCATAGAACCGCAAATGGCTTTGTCCGCTTTGTTCATGCAATTTTGCTCTTGTTTCGAGTACCTTGGCTTATCAGCAACCTCTATTTACTTACCTTAAACAAAGTGATTCGTCAAATGACACTGCTCTGTGAAATCTTATGTTTTGGTGCTGTAGGTGAGGACAGATTATATTCAAGAGCTCATAAAATTTATTTTGTGATATTTGAAAGCATTCAAAGAATTTTCGGTGATCTCTCTGTAGGTCAGGAAATTAACAGCCATAGCAAAGCAACGTTTCTATTTCATTTTATTGGTATATGAAAGAAAATTCCTCAATTGCGTAGTCCATAGATTAGAACAGTAATTTTATCCAGCCTTAAAAATCGAATTTCTAAATTTTAAAGTAATAATGTCAAATTTACATTTATTTTAAAACGGTAATATTTTCTATAGCAATTTTACTGAAAGACCAACTTTTCTATCGCGTTCTTATGCAAGATAGCTTACCAGGATTTTAATGAAGATTTAAAATACAAACTTTAAAGAAAATATGTCGTTATTAATTTTGTTCTAAAGTATTAATTAATTACCTAGTCATTATGCCTAATTTATACCCCCACAAAGTTTGAGCTTTATGTTTGATGAAAGTGGTTTTTGTGGAATATATTTTACAAGCATTCATTTTAATAGCAGACTGGCAATGAAGGATAATGCACTTTATTAATCATTTTACGATGGATATTAAGTTGCTTTAATGCGCGTTATAGAAAGAAATTGATTGGTGTGGTGATTGAGTATTAATTAACAAGCAAAGTAAGTAATAAGTAAGAAGAAATGACGAGAAATGTAAAAGAAATGTATAGCACGTGTGTGGATGAATTTATCGAAAAAATAACTTTTGTCTTTCATTTCCAGTGCTATCATGGGCGGGTATACCTTTAGGGCCGGTAAAATATCGGGGATATCTTTCCGCTAATTTAATTATGAATGTAATTAATTTATTAGTGCTTTTGTGTTCATAAAAATGGAGAACAATAAACGCCCTAATTTAACAAGTGAGGAATATCGGATGATGATATCTTTGAAGGGTTCAGAGCGCGAGGTCAAACAATGAGTGTAAGTGATGTTGAAATATATCGTTCATTAAGAAGACATGAGAAGATAGGTGAGTAGCAAATATATAGAAGCACAACAGAGAAGCGGAAAATAGTGGAAACTTGCGGAAAGAAGTGACAATGGTTGATGTTACCAACGAATCACAACAACAATTCATGAATGGTATTTTAAAAATAAACTACCGACAATAAAAAAAAAATCAGGTTACTATCTCGCGGGATAAAACTTTATCTAGAATATCTAGAAAGGTGCGTTTTCGCAATATGCGTATTTAACATTAATTTTCGTTTTATAAAAAGAAATTGAAGAGTATGCTAATAGAAAAACACGAAATAATGATATAACCAAAAAAATAATTTAAGACAAATATTAGAATGTCGAAATCTGACTCGAAGAATATATTACACTGACGAAACATGTATAAATGAAGGCCATATAAAAGTGTGGCAATGTTTTGCCACATATATTTTACCTAAAAATAAGAAATAACCCCAATTGTATTCTTAAACCTGCTGGAAAAAATACTTACCTTGGCGTTGTTATAGATAAACATCTAAGGTGGAATTTACATATAGATGATCTCAAAAAGAAATTAAGGTATGCTTTAATTAAAATAAAATTAGCAAAAGATATTTTAAATTAAAGCAGCTGAAAATAATTTATTGCGCATTAGTTGAGAGCCATCTAAATTATGGTATAATAGCATGGGGAGTAGCTGATAAGACTTACGTAAATGATATTTATGTCGTACAAAGAAAAATGTTTAAGGTGATAGCAAAAAGAGAAAATACTTACTCTTCAGATGCTTTGAAGAAGACAAAAGTTAAATATTTTAGATCATTTCGGCAGTTGCAGTAAAAACTCATTCCGAGGGGAACAGTTTGACTTCTACTGGTCACTCATATGGTACAAGATCTAAAGGAAAACTCTTTATAGTACCAAGAATGCATTCTACTAAAGGGCAATATAGCTACTATTATTTAGCACCAAAAATATACAACTCCATACCCGACCAAATAAGGAAAACTGGGAATATTAAAAAATTTAAAAGATTGGTTAAAGACAAACTTCTTAAAGAAAGTAGAGACTCAGTTCACCGGTTACTTCCATGTTCAATGTAGAGAGGCATAAAGCTTTGCAGAAGTGTTTTTGAATTAGTTGTAATTATAGTCTTAAGAGGTATTGTACTCCTATTGTTTTTGTATCGTATTTGTTCCTTTCACTTCGTGGATAGATTAAATGTTATATTTGTTATATCTAACTCACGCACAAGTTTTTACTTATGTGAGTATTCTGTTTGTTTACTATTATAAATTGTTATTTACTGTTTACTGTATTTAAGAATACTCTCGGACGTTTCCATAATTTTAAATTAAGAAACGAGAGACGAGAATCACACGAAAATGCTGAAATAAACATCAACGTGGATTACAACCGTAGAACTGTATTAGAATTTATTTGTAAACAAATACAACAATCCAATACAATAAATAATATGACGTCATAGCAATAATATGGCCGCAGTAACGTCAAACGTGTTTTATGTTATGGTAATTTTAAAGTTCTTTTTTTTTATAAAAATAACACATTAAAAAATAAACTATTAATAGGTCACATAATTAGAGAAGCTAATTTCATAAATAACAAAATTCATTACTACTCCCTATGTCTTATTATCGTTGCCACGTTGTCTGTTTAAGCTCCTTGACGTTTCGAGAAACACACCTCTATTTTGTTGTACAGTATTTCTAAAACTCAGTTTCAGCGTCGTTACTGAAGAAGAATGCGATTAAGCATTCTCAACAAATTTTATGCATATTGAGCATTATAAACTATTTTACTAAATTGAATGTAACAGTCGATTGGTTATAAGCGGTAACAGAAATTGTTAGATCAAGCTGAACATCCTGCGTAGAAATGGTTTTTAGTACTGGAATATAGCATTTCGCCAGATATTTTTGTGGCAATTTTAATCTGAGAATCTGTAGACTTGTCAACGTACCCTTCCGCTATGGTGGAAGATTTCCGTTTTCTCTAATATCTTATATCAACTGAAGAATGTCACCACCGCTACTGTGGCAGCCGTTCTTCAGAAGCAGTGTCCCGTGTATGTTTCACAATGCGGAAACTTTAGAAACATACCAATTTTTTGAGCAATTGACTTATCTAATTGTGGCCAAATGACTGGCGAGTGATTTTGCCGCATCTTAATTGTAAAAAGAAACGAAGTGCAGTATATGTTTTAATTAACGTTACCCATTCTTCATTACTCACTATAAATACTCTTGACTGGTAGGTTTTTAATGTTGGAATTTCGGTGAGCCAATTTCATTTTATACAGTTCGTCACTTCGACTTGCACCTGATACACCAATTTTGAATTCAACCTTTATAGGTAGCAAATCATTAGGTGCATTCTTCAAAAACACCGCGATATTCTCGAAAGTGCTTGACTTTTTGGTTACATATCCTAGATTTGGCTGGTTCAAAAATGCCAATCAATTTAGAGATATCCACTTTATCTTTAATATTTTTATAATACGCAACACTGAGCCAAAGGGTTGACGACTTATTGATTTTGACAATTTCGCTAAAATATAGCAGCACAATAGTTTCAGAAACAGCTTTCTCAACACCTTTTTGCGAGCACTAACTCTTGAAAACATCATAAGCTTTGTCGTACCTTGCACGATCCTCCTTAGGTTACAAATCTTTTCCAAACTTTCAGCGGCAGCTCTCAGTTAAAGAGGAGTACAAATAATTTCTTCTGAATCGCTCATTATCTTCGAAAACATTTTTTTCATGACAATCTATCAAAAATGCAACTAATTTAAGTTTTTCTGTTTGACTTTTTTAATAAAATATTCATATAAAAACCGTCACTTGCACTTAAAAGGTATGGTTGTAAATATAATAGTATACAAACTTCGGTGAAAAGTTTCATTCTTTTCTCGAGAAATGGAATTTTTCCCTCGACAAGAATGAACCACTTTCCTGTGTAAGGTATGTAATATACTATTAAATTGTATGATATTTGCAGAGCTATTCGTGAAGTATGAAATACTGTTACATAAGGTATTCAAATAATAAGTTGCCTTAATTATTTGTATTTGTTTACTACAAAAAAATTGATTAAAACTGTCCAAGTAACCACTAAAGAAAAGTAAAGAAATAAATGACAAGTCCCGAATTCGCCGGTATGAAAATAACTCAGCATTGAATACGAATATAAAATTCCAGATAAAAAGAAGAGTGAATTTATTACCCACCTAGACTTATCTGCCTCCATGGCCGCTCATTTATCATTGGCAAATATATTTCATTTCATTTGAAAAAGCAATATCCGCTATTTTATCTTGAAGCCTTAAGAAATTTAAAAAAAATGTACATAGATTAGTAGGGAAGCCATGTATAAAATTATACTCATTCATTAATCGGTATCTAATGTTGGATCTTTTTCTCTGACCGCTTTGACAAATATATATAATAATTCTTTTTATTATGATTTAGTAAAAAAAATAACCGAGTTTTACTTCACATAGTAGTGCGGAGTAGCGGCCATTCGCTACTCCATGCCGGACTAACAGTCACAGACACGAAGCGTTTTATATCCCAGTAGAATTGAAAGCTAGCGACTTCTATCGTGATTCGACGATAACGATATGTTGCAAATACGGAATTCTAGAAAACAACTCCTTTTCGGGCTAATTCCCCGACCAGTATTGAATTACACCTAGAAAACCTACAGCAAACAGCTAAAATCACTAAACAGCCCACCAGACATATACCGATATCGAGCTTAATAGCTTTACTTCACGTAGTTTTCCACTTCAAATCGATAGCAGTACATGTAGCATTTTGCGTAAATAACAAAAATTTTCATGAGAATATACAAGAAACAAATTAAAAAAGTAGAATAAAATGGTATACAGTTTAAAATTTATGCAGGCTCTATAGCAATGACGCTGACAAAGTTAATGTTGAATAAATCTAATTTTGTAACAATAATACTATATAACAATATTTTCAGATTTCTTTCCTTTAAGCAAGCGGATGAGCAATTAACAATTTATTTCTCCAAAAGGGCTCTTTAATTTTTGATTGGGAATGTGGTTCTGCAGTTTGCTATATAAGATTTCCGAAATTGGATCGATGCATATCCTTAAAACTGTTTAAAAATGAATTTTATACATTTAGAAATAAATAGTTATTTATGAGGTGAGTGTTAAAACTGCATTTTTACCGCAGGCATGTAATTTACATCAGTGCCTTAAAAACACTTTTAACACAAATATACAATATTTTTTCTACAAACAGCATTAAAAAGAATTAACCCAGGTAAAAATAAGTTAAGTTTTAAATAGCATTGTAAGCATTACATCAAATTTTCGAAGTAATGATATACAGGGTGTCCGGAAAGTAATGGGACGCAGCTTAAACATAGCTTCCTGTGATCAAATAGAACTGATTTAGTCAAACTTAGCTCAGTTCAAAAGTGCCTCGTTTAGAAGTTACAGGGCTTCAAGGAAAACAAATTGTTTTCTTGTTATGGGCATAATTAATAAACAAAACGGCCAATCATGTTCAAATTTGGTAGTTATGTTTTAGATAAGTACAAGCATTGTGAAGTAGTACGTAGTGCCGCATATCGTAGAGGGCGCTCCTGGCAGTATTTTTGCAATTAATTTTTATCGTATTTTTTTGTTGCTCGTAATCTGATACACTTGACTGAAAATTATGATGGAGAAATTAATTTTGCGTAGAAAAGCTAATACTTGTTCCATGTTGAAAAAAATGCACCGTTTTCGGTAAACACGCATTTGAAAAGTTCCGCACATTAAAATAAAAATAAATGTTCTAATTCGATCAAGTTACCAGTTGTCAAACTGACGTTGATACGCTTAAATTAGATAAAATTTGATCAAGAGCCAAGAGATTAATATTAATTATTGTACTGAGTTAGTAATTATCGTTGTGTAGTTGTGTAAAGTGTAAATGCAATGTGTAAATAATTTCAAATTATTAGTATGTTCACGGAATTTGCCCCACTCGCACCCATTTCGACGACTGTGGTATCGCGAAATGCTAGATTGCCCTGATCGCCCCTACGCGATTTTGGTAAACAAATAATGGCGGTTATCGAGGCGTGACTGGAAATATGGAGAATCGACGAGAAGCGTTCGAGGCGTTCGAGAAAATGGATCTACAGATGCTAGAAAATACCTGGCATATTCGTTTGGTTTATAAAAGAAGAATAAAGGGCCGAGTCAGTTAGTCTTGAAACTACAGTCTTGCATTGGAGTGTTTAGTTGGAAATTTCCTGGAGATAGTGATTAATTAAATAGTGTTTAGTTGAATTGTAGTTAGTATCCAGTACTGTATGGAGTAGTTAATAAACATAAGTGATTAATTAACGGATTGTTTTTCTGGCAGTAGAAAAAGACGGGTTAGGAAATCGGTGACAGTATTATTTTGTCAAATTTGGAAAACATATCTCAACATAAACAGTTTTCCAACACAGAACAGCAGATATGATTACTGTTTACTGTCAAAATCAATTTAATGGAAGAGCTGCAGAAAGAAGGTACAGATACATGGATAGCTTTTCTACGCAAGATTAATTTCTTCATCATGATTTTCCGTCAAGCGTATCAGAATAGGACTAACAAAAAAGATACTATAAAAATGAGTTACAAAAAAACTGCCAAGAAATTGCATAAAATAAGTTTATGAAGTAGTGTGAAGGAAAACATACTGAAAATGTATTCTTGGTCTATTTTGAGAGGAGAAATCGAAGGTTTGGAAATCTTCATCTCTATAGGTAGTCTAATTATTTTATGATTCTAGTTATGTTACTAATAAATAGCGACGTAGATGTCAACAAGCATTTTAAAAGTTCATTGCGTTTCTGAAGCATCAATGAGAAGGTTATAGTCTAAGATCCGGCTGCAAAATTAGTACATTGATAAAGTAGTTAACCGAGATTTAATTTTTATGTAATTTTATAAATGGAGGAACCCATTTCTCATGAGGTGCCAATTAAAAAGTGCCAGCGATTATTATTAACTTGGAAATATTCCAGTTCAATATTGGTTAAGATATCAGATACTAAAACCATATGTTCACGTTTCACTATCGTTGAAGAATGTTATTTACTTACTGGCAAGATACATGGTTCTTCGTCCAGCAAATGTGGGACATCAGTTCTAAAGTATGATGACTTAGCCAAGTGTACCAAAACAGCCTGTGGCAATAAATATGTTTGAATTTTTACGTTCATGGCGTATATTCATTTCAATTGTGCATTAAAGCTAATTTTTTCTGTACGTGATGTAACATGTCTGCCTATAAAAACAAGCCGCAAATAAGAGTTGCCTACCGTTGAAGATGCTAGGTAATTAAATGAAAGTGACAGAGAGTGAGCGCGCAACGTTACTTGTTACATCACGTACAGAAAAAAATTAGCTTTAATGTGGCACAATTAAAATGAATATACGCTATGAACGTAAAAATTTAACAAAATTATACCTGCTTATACCTGGCTGCGGAGAGATTACGGCTAAGTGATCAATAGCAACTGTGCCTTTTCAAAGTCCTTAAATACATTGCCGTGAAGTAGAATACGCTTTATTTCCATAGGACGTGAACGATATGTTTCACGAAAAGCCAATTAATAATATTTTAATTAATAACAATCGCGGGCACTTTTTAATTGGCACCTCATGAAAAATGGGTTCCTCCATTTATAAAATTACATAAAAATTAAATCTCGGTTAACTACATTATGAATGTACTAATTTTGCAGCCGGATCCCGTACTATTATCAACCCAAAAAATCAAAGATCTTGACCAGAGACCAAATTGAACAGTTTTTATGCGCACCGGATGATGAGTATCTTATGATGAAAGTAGCTACTATTTTGGGAATATTTGGTGCCTGCCGTAGAGACGAGCTTTGCCAGTTGACTCTCAATAACTTGGAAATTGTGGGCACTTCCAGTTCAATATTAGTTAAGATATCAGATACTAAAACCAATGTTCCACGAAGTTTCACTATCGTTGAAGAATGTTATTTGGATTTTTACTGGAGATACATGGTTCTTCGTCCAGCAAATGTGGGACATCGGAGGCTTTTTCTAAAGTATGTGAAAGGCAAGTGTACCAAAAACCCTGTGGCAATAAATATGTTTGGAAAATTTTCTGTTGCTATTGCTAAATTTCTGCAACTGCCAAATTCCAACCTCTATACTGGACATTGTTTTTGCCGTTCGTCGACAAACTTACTAGCGGATAGTGGAGCAAATTTAACGACAATTAAGCGGCATGGAGGATGGAAATCTTTAACAGTCGCCGAGGGATACATTGGAAAGTAAAAATTCGGTTGCCCGAAAACTGGAAGGATGTAATGTTTCAAGTTGTGTGAAGTGTTCATGTTAATAAAGAAAATACAAATTAAATGTATTGCAAATTTACCTTCACAATTTGACATTTACTTTAAGGCACTAATGCTTTAAAGTGATCATTTTAAGGCACTGGTGCCTTAAAGCAATATTTTTAATGCTACAAGGGAGTGTTAAAATTTGCATTTTTAACATGGTTGTAGAAAAATATACATTTTATACACTTTTAAAATATTCTGCTGTTGCTCAGTTTTATTGTTATGGTTGATACAGTTCTGAAAATGAAGCGAAATTGTTTTCGAAATGTAAACTAATTGAAGTAGTATGCATATTTTTTGTTTACTCTTATGGTTTTCTCAGTGTGGGACGTTTGGTTGGACAAAAATAGTTCATGAAATATCTTTAATTTTATTTGTCTTTTTGGAGCAAAGCATTATTGAACTATTTATTTTTTTCTTATTTTACTCTTCTATTTTTTTTATTTTTTAGGTGATCATCTATTCAAATAAACGTAGAAAAAACTAAAATGCGCCACAAATAACTAACTTCAGACAATAAGTACCTACCTATACAATGAAGAGTTTTGTTCAGTTGAATTTAATGTACTTAATTTTAATACCAATTAACTTATTGGTCTGATGTAACATATGTCTAATGGAAACCTTTTTAAAAAAGCAAAAGTCCTTTTAGACATTGCACGTGAGCACCTTTTGGACTGCAAAATGTCGGTGCGATATGAAAACATAGTTCATTTTAAGGTATTCATTTTCAAATTATTTTTAAGTATGTACTACACGGGATGTCCGGAATATAAGTGCTGATACTACAGAGAAATTTCAAAACACAGCACCGACGTAAAATAATATTTGAAGTCTATAAAAAAAACCGCATATTTTTATCATTATCCATTAAGGAGTTACTGTGCGAAAACTATAGGTTTGTTCCAACACAGCAAGAATCGATTCCGAACCGTCCCGAATTAGTCAGTCAGTTTAGTTGTTAATGTACTCTCGGCGAATGCGACGTAAGACGGTGTTGGTCAAACATTTCGCACGGTACTGAACAGTTCTCGACGGTTGTTGGAACAGATGTTATATATCGTTTGATAGAGCGTTCACCGTAAGCCTTAACGTAATTTGTTCGCAACGGTTTGCAAAAGATCTCTAAGAAAACAATTTACAGTAAGTATATTTATATGTATTTGCGATTATTATATACAAACACCTGACATGGTAGATGTGCGACGTTGTCACATATCAAGACCTATTTGATGTCATAATTAATGTTGGTCAGAGAAAAAAAATTATAACACAATGGAGAAGTTGGATTAATTTTATATTGGTTTGAAATGTATTTATAGGGTAATCTTTCAAACAAATCGAAAGGTCAGAACATGTGTCTGGGAGCAATAATCACATAATAATTAAAATATTAACATTAATAAATTGCCATAGAATCTAAACGAAACCAGGTGGTCGAAAACGCAACATCATTCGTTTGACGTTACCCGCCGTTCATTGCGGTTATTTCCGTAGATACAGGTGCAACTTACGGTGTTGGTGCTCTAAATGGGAGTTTATCTCTTGTATTTTTGCGTTTTTGTGGCATCTCTGGATCATAGATACATAGTGTAAATAATGTGTAGGTAATGTCATAATGATTAGTGGTGATGTGGTGATCTTACGGTATTTTTAAAAGTAACTTATTCCTTTGTTTACAATATAGATCTGCTAGTGACAATTACGGCAACAATGCTGTTGGGTGGTTTTACTTGTAAAATTATGCCATCTAATTTCACATGTTTTAATTTCATAAATTAATAAGTAAATGACATTTATAAATATAATAAATTTTTATTGCTATTTGCTATTGATTTAATTTCTTAATAAATATTTTTTTTTAAATCCTTATGTATTAGTTTATTATGTTTTCAGAATAAAACAGTTAATTTAATGTAGTAAAGTCAGATAGGAAAATTTTATAAATGCCTCAAATAACATTCTACATCACATAAATGGTAGGAGCAAATACAGAACATGTTATTTGGAATCGGAATGAAGCCCCGAATACAATAAATGAGGAAAAATGTAAGTTTGCTTTACCATTAATTTTCTACACGCTCTGCATACATTACAATTTTAATTGATTCTTTATAATTATACATTTTAATATTCTCGATGAACTTAACTCCTGTATTTCCAATTAAACTTACATGGTCTTCACAAAGAAACAATGTCGCAATGCTTCTTTTCGTCGCGCTTCTTCGCCCCACAACACATTTTCTTTACAATTTTTGAACGGTGAAACAATTTTTATTAGGCGCTATATGCTGTATTCGTACATAATAGTATGTCTATTTAACACAATAACACCTAATAATATCAAAAAAGTTAAATTAAATCTTCTAAATGTATATATCGACAAGTTCATTTATTTGCAAAATTTTAAACTCTGTCAAAATTTACATTAGTTTCGCTCATGAATGAGTTCAAATTTAAACAATGAAAATTACATACTGTGCAAATATAGATAATCACCAATGGTTTTCAAATAAATTGTTCTTTAGAGAATTCGGCTTAATAAAATTAAGTATAAGCACAGCTAATATAACAGAGCTTCAGCTGTATTTCCATTCATTAACATAAATATTTCAACAGCATTCAATTGAGTTAATGCAATTATTTATTATGTATGACAAGCGATTATGTTCAATTTGCCGATTGATTTACACACGAACCAAACTCAAAGTGTATGAAGCCAGTTCAGTTTTTTCTTCTGTGAATTTTGCGAATTATCATTGAGATTAGCTGTTTGGACAGATGCCAGAATGACCTCATCCTCTTTCGCATTTGGACTGAATAAATCAAGCGCTAAATTAATGGCGCGATAGCGTTGATGAACGTTTCGGTATGCGTTAAACCACTTTGGTAATACGTGCCTTTGGGCACTCGCCATTCCAAATTTACATAGTTTTAACAGTGGTTTCAGTAACAAGTTACAATCCTCCTTAAAACACAGTGGATAAGCATCACGCGCTTATTAAGAGTTGAATTGTCAGCTACTACTAAGAAGTAGGTTCAATAAATCAATTAATCCAAGTAAAATTAGATAACATGAAAATATAGCAATTTAGTATTTTATAACAGCTACAAAAATGTTATAGAAACATATCTTATAAAACAGCATAAGTCACAAAAGTATCGTAAGAATGATTCTACAGCAACTATGGAAATAAAATTGGCACCATATTATAATCATCATCATAATCATCATCATAGTCGCCGTTGAGATTGTATACAGCGTTGGAAAACAATTGAAAAATAGTTATATATAATATAGTTGTGGCAACAATTCAGACGACTTACGTCAAACGAACATTAATTATATTTTTATCAAAATATTCAAGAAACTACAGTGAGAATAAAAAAACTATATACTATATAGGGTGTTAATTAAGTACGTGAACAAACTTTAAGGGGTAAATATATGATTGATTTTTAAAAAAAAGGTTCATATAAACATGGGTCCGCAACGGCTTCGTTTTACAGATACAGGTTAAAGTTGGAAAAAAAATTCAAATTTTTGGATCTATTTGCCGAGTAGTAAGAGCTACTTAGTTGAAACTTGGCACACCTTAATAGGTATTTAGAGACTACACTTTGCGGGTATTAAATTATTTTTAATTTAGCCATGAGGATAAGTTACTGTTTAGTTTCTAGCAATTGTTATTACTAATTTTAAATTAAGTTTAAGTTTTTACTTGTTAAAATTGCCATCATTATTATTCATTATCATCATTAAAAATTTTTACAATTTCGGGATAAAAGATCATAGATTTTTTTTTGTGTTGATGACATTTTTTCTGAATCCGCCACCTCTTTTTTTTTCATATATAGTAGAATATTAATTTAATAACTTCTATACAATATTTTAATAAAATCGAAGCAATGTCGAAATTATAAGGGTTTTAATGATTGAAAAACTTTAGAGTACGTCGAAATAAAATATTTTTTTGTAGTAATATGTTGTTACGTATTACTGTTGTATTTAAAGAATAAACTCTCGATCTAAAATATGATTAGAAATATTGTATATTCTTTTCTTCCGTGAAATAAAATTGTCATACAAGAATTTTTCAGTGAAAAATTTGCAACATAACGAAATATGAAACTTCTATTATTAGACAGGGAAATATTTGACTTTGAAACGAATTCAACAAATATTGCTTTATATCCTGAAACAAAATACGGGGGACGTTGGAGCATTCGCGGTTTCATCACAGAAGTTGTTAAAGCCGGTTGCTTGGTAATTATGCAGGTATATGGAATGCAAGTTATGAATTGCTAACTCGTCGAGAAATATGTGTCACACCAGCATTTCATGTTGATATAATTAGAGAAACAGGAATCGCTAATCATACTGCAAATTTATAGTTTATGCGAAGCTGTTTCACCTTTCGTTCATATAAACTATTTATTTGAAATGTTCTGTTATGGACTGATATATACCTATATGAATGAAAATATCTACAAGAACGTAGTACCAGAAAATTACTGAATAAATAAAAAATAAATAAAAATCGCGCATATTATGCCTGCACGGATCTGTACAGTATGGACCTACAAAGCCTGTTCATGAAGGTCCTCATATTATTTAATGTGGCATCGCACACTAGACCAGCACCTACATGGACCGTCACTGCAGGTCGTGTCGGTGGCCTGCAACTTGACTTGACCTTGACTGATCCGTTTGGCGCAAGGGCTTATTTAATTAATCTTTAATTTTTTTCAGAAATGTGGCAAAAAACCAATAGTTTATACTAATCCCTAATGAAATTACTGTTTCGTTCTGCTAATACATTAGATGAAATAATTTGTAAAATATAAGAACATATCTATTACATTGTCAAATAAATAAATAATATAATAATGCATAGTACAATAATTGCCATAAAAAACGAACTTTATATATTACACCTAAAATATTTGTAATCCATAAAATAATGTCGCCAACAATATAGCCCTAACACTCTTAAAAGTCAAAATGCTGTCAGTAATTTTCGGTCTTGCTGGAAGCTGATTTAATAACCTTGAAGACATTAAAAAAGGGTTAATTCCTGTTTTAGTTTGACGGAAGAAAATGTTACTTTGATTTTAGACATTATAGCCAATTTGTCCATTAGAAAATTGTATAAATTCATCAGAGCAAACCTTCACATAGCTTACACATGTTGCAATACACATATTATAAAGACCATTGTTTAAGTGTTAGTCTCACTATATAATCCTTTATTATTACAAAAAAATATTACAAAATATTTTCCAAGCCATTTCTGTCGAGCTCTGTATTACAAATACATTAAATTTATTTCCCAACGTAGCTACAATAGCCGTTTTAAAATGTAATTTATATATTGCGTACCTCAAACAACCGACCAACCATGTACAATCCAAACTTAGATCTATATGTATTCAAAACTCTAAGTAATATCTGCATATAACTGTAAATATATAGAGTCCTTGTCCAAATAATATTTATGACACCAATGAATGTACGAGTAGCTAACGTTATAGGTAAAGTTGTTTGGATGTAAGATTTTGACAATGTACAATCATTAATAAATTTTATTTTCAGGCAGTATTTTGTGACGATATTTATATAAATTTAAGGTACATGTCCCAGAACTATGAGTACCCTGTAGGTATATAAAAATTAGGACATTTTAAATTAATATATTTTAATTTTAAACAAGTATATATGTGAAGTGACGAAAAATGTAAATAGAACTTTTCATGGCATCACTCTGGGTCTGAATGAGAAGAAATATGTTTAAGTTCATATGGAAACAATTACATATTCATAAAGTATTTTGGAAGTGAAAGCGAATTTACTTATCTGGGTTTACATACTTTCCTTACAATTGTCAATGGTTGAACAACATTCGGACGTTTTGACAGACATCACTTTCTTCTTCAGAAGACATTGTAAGCGGTATTTATATGTGACATACACTGGTTCATAATACAGTGCTTTCGAAAAGTAACGAATAAATTCATTATCTTTGAAATTGAGAAGTTTTCGAAAAAAATCCCTGGCACGTCGATTTTGTTTTTAAAAAAGGCACTTTTTGACATACGACCCAAATTTATGACGTCATCGTTGTTCAAGATATGACGTCATCGACAAATTTTTTAAATGGCAACCCCCAATTTTGACCATGCCATTTGAAAGAGTGTGTCATTCTACATACACATCATGAAAAATGATGGTGTTACATAACAAAATTTCAAGAAAATAATGTTTGAAGATTTTAAAATTTAATTTTCATAATACTATAAATGATAATGATTATGTAAAAAATCGACTAAATTTAAATGTTCAAATTGTGCACCGTTGGCTGCACGACAGTAGCCAAGACGATTAATAGATTCTTTTTGGACACTATCAATAACTTCAGGAGGTATGCGATGTATCTCGTGACGAATTCTTGCTTTTAAATCTTCTAAATTAACCGGTCTAGTAACGTATACTTTGCTTTTTAAGTATCTCCACAAGAAATAATCAAGGGGTGTCAAATCAGGCGATCTGGCTGGCCACTCAATCGATCCCCTTCTCGGGTGATACATTTTGGTGAAAATTAAATTTTAAAATCTTCAAACATAATTTTCTTGAAATTTTTGTTATGTAACACCATAATTTTTCATGATGTGTATGTAGAATGAGACGCTCTTTCAAATGTCATGGTCAAAATTGGGGGTTGCTATTTAAAAAAATTTTCGAGGACCTCATCTCTAACAACGTTGACGTCACAAATATGGGTCGTATGTCAAAAAGTGCGTTTTTTAAAAACAAAATCGACCTGCCAGGGGATTTTTTCGAAAACTTCTCAATTTCAAAGATAATGAATTTAGTCGTTACTTTTCGAAAGCACTGCATTCAATTAAATCGTCAAGAGTATTACTATAAACGATTCTTAAAAAACAAACGTAGAAACTGGGAAGAAGTTATTTTATTCCCCACTTTTTTCTGAAGTACGCCTGTGGACAAGTTTTTAAAATGTCATATATGTAAAATTTGTTTAGAATATTTTAGTACTCCTGATAATTTTTCGTAAAACTTTTTATTTTCGAGATTAATTACATTTTTGAGGTTAGAGATAGTGACTGCAAAATGAGTTATTCTCAATAACATTTTTTTTCCAATTACAAAGAAACAATGTTCTAACTTGCTCTAAAATGTTCTAACATATTTTATACAGTATCTCTGAAGATACGTTTAGCCAGATGTACCTACTATTTTTTCATAAATAAATGTTTTTTTATCAATATAAATTCTATTATTAAGGAAAATCAGGGATTTAAGAAACATATTAGTTACTAAACAGAAGATTTATATTAAAATTTAATTTAAAACTGTAATTTTAACATTTTAATTTACTACTTCAATATTTTAATTTATTAATTGCTCCACATGTCCACCTGCCCCCGAAATGCATAAACGATCTCATTTAAATAAACAATATCTGATATTTTGAAGAAACCTGTGGTTTTTGCCTAAATTTTTCAGCCACATTTGTAATACGCTGTTTTAGTTAATCGATATTCTCAATGTATTCGGAACAACATTGAAGTACTAAAGTGTACTAAAATCGAAAATTTGTGGTGGTAACTGAATAGATGCGTCTCTTCAATATATAATACATCGATTTGAAAAATTAAACTTAAATATTGTCTAACATTTAATCCAAAATGAGGAATTTGTAAAAATGACAAATCTGGTTAGCTCTATCAATCAGAGACACTCTGTATAAAATAAGTTAGAACACTTTAGATCAAGTTAGAACATTACAAATTGTTTCTTTGTTTAAAATTTCAAAATATTATATAAATATTATTAATATACGGGGTGCTTGATATTAAATGTTACAATTATTTCAGTAGTGTAGCTATTTATAAAATTAAAGTCATTATGAAAATATAGTAAATTGCACCCCACGCTTTTTTTACTATAATTGAATTATTTTATTAATAATTTAATTTCTAATTTAATCTTATTCCCAATTAATTAGTCGTAATTGACTGTCGAAATTTTCTATTGCTGTAATACAAACTCTTGATACTTCAAAATTATTTTCTACTTTTTAGTTCGGTTTGCTATTAAACCATGCTTTTTTAGTTTTTTTAAACTATAATTTATTTTCTTAATTTTTACTCTCATTTCACGGCGCAGATTTCTGCGCAGGCCATTGCGCATGTGTGTACTTCATGCGCATAGGTATATGCGCATAACATTTCAACTAACTACTGACACAATACGTGCAAGTACTTTCCTACGTTGCGAAATAGGAAGTAGACCAAAATAAAAATGATTGAGAGTATAATATTAATATTGATAGCGTTCAAATTAAAATTGTTCTCGTATCGAAATCTCTTTTCGAATTATAAAATTTTTGAATTTTTTACTTTATAATTTTACAAAATTTTAGATTAAAAACTCTTCAAAACTTTTAAATTAAAATTTCTTTGAATTTGGAAATTTACATGTTTCTCAAAATTTTTTATTTCAATTTTCAAATTTTTGAAATGAAAATTTTTTCCGAAAATATTTATTTGAGTTTTTTTTAAATTATCAAATTTTTATTTATTTCTAAAATTTTTTAATTTAGATTTAATTATATAATTCCATAATCCAAAATTATTTACAAAATTTTGTATTTCGAAATTTAATTTTAAAATAATAAATTTATCGTTTCAAAAATTTTTTAATTCCAAAAATTTTTTTTTAGTCGAAATAAAAATTTTTCTTGATAATTTTTCATTCTTTTTTTTCAAAATGTTTAAATTCAAAATTTCTATTAAAGTTCAGTTTCGTTTCCGTTCCAAATTTATCTAGAAGTTTATTGATTTAAAATTAATTCAGAAACTTATTTTCAAGCTGATCAGACTTCTTAAAATTGGTGAATATTACGCTGAAAGATTCCGCTACATACATACAGGTCAAGCTAATAAAAGCGTGTTAAAAACGCCCATAGGCGTACGTCAGAACAAAGTGGGTTCTCTTCCCAGTTCCTCAGTTTATTTTTTAAAGATCGTTTACAATAATATCCTAGATCTGGTTAATAACAAGAAGTACAAAAGTTCAAAGTGATCCGTGAAAAATAGAAAAAATTATAGCAAAAACATAATTTTAAAAGTTCGTCTTTAACACCGTATACCTTCTAAATGAATAATTTTTGTGTATAGGTAAAAACCGCCAAAAACGTGAAGATAACGGGATAACCTGCATTTTTGTTACACCCTGTTTAATATTCTCTCATATTTGGTATAACACGAAAATATATTAATTTTAATATAAATTCGTCCTAACTTTGAGTGTTGCCATAAAAAAGAAATACATTTTTATACATTCACAGGCCTACGGACATTTCCACATTATTTTTTAATTGAAAGGAGTATTTTTAATTTGTAAACTGTATTTTTAATTTGACGTTTCCTCCGCCTTTAATTAAAAATTAAATTAGATTAAAACCTCCAGGTTATTGAACTTAAATGAACTTTAAATATGAATAAGTGAAAACCTAGATTCTATATTTTGTTGACAATTCTCAGTAGTTTTTAAGTTCAAAATTATTAAATGTAATATAACATCACGTCAAGTCGACTTTGGGATATAGTTTAGAAATTTTATTGGTTACTAAATTATAATCTTTCTTCCTATCATCACCGAAAAGCAAGAAACTCTATATTTATCTTATTACCAAATATGTTTTATTGATAGACTTACACAGGGTGATTCACAAACGGTGAACAAAAATGAAACGTATTCTTTTGTGAATTTTGAGGGGATTCTTTGATATAAAGTTTATATCTAGGACGTTTCGTTAAAAATATAAAAGGTGTTAATCGTTCGGTTATTTAATCGAATATCGAAGACTACAATCATCATTTTATAGATTTATATATTTATTATTAAATGAGATTTTATTTGAATAAATGTTCAAATATATCTTAAATTATGTCGACTCTGTATTCGTGATGTGATGATAGGGAAGAAGACATTTTGTAAAAATATATAAAGTATAAATCAATCAGTACTTGTATTTTTATAACTTATACTTTATATGAAACAAATTGTAAATTAATTTTACGTAGTTATCGATGATAGAGATCAGCAATATTTTGTAATTGACTTTTAAGTTTTTTTAATGTTATGTCCTGCATACTGTATACCACCCAAACGCCAATTAAGATACTTATTGTAATAAATGTAAAAATGAAGGTAAAAATAAATATTTTAAAATAAACTGCTGTGTGTATTATTTTACATATGCTTAACTTTTTCCTTTTCGAATTAGGTATTAAATATTGGCTTCTTGTACTTGTTACAATCGAATTGCAACATGATGGTTAGACCAGTTGTTCAAGGTGTTTTATAACTTATAAGAATAGAAGATTTTCGGAGAATTTTAGGACAAATGAATCAAACATGAAACGATGCTCTGTTCTATTTGAAAATACACGAATAATATTTTTGAAACCATTTTATTTTCATATTAGGCATTTTTCTTTAGTTTTAGTTTTTGCCACACTTTGGAGGTTTTTGTTCCTCCAAATTTTATTGATAGAACAATACAAAAAATATTACAGATAAAACGAACACTTTAAGACAAATAAAAGAAACTAATCATACAATAAGAATTCCATACCTTCCTATATTATCAGAAAAGTTAAAAAGAATCAGTAATAAATTTAATATTCCAACAGTTTTTCGGACAACTAATACTTTACGATCATTTTTGTCTAAAACGCGTCCAAAAAATGATATACAAAATTCAAAAAATTGCATCTACAGTATACCTTGTAAATGCAATAAACATTATGTTGGAGAAACATCTCGGCCTATGAATGTTAAAGTTGAGGAACATAAAAATTATATAAAAAGACGGGAATTTGAAAAATCCAAAATTTGCGAACATGCTTGGGAAAACGGTCATTTGATTCAATGGGGTTCGGCAAAAATTTTAGAGAAGGAAGATGACGCAACAAAAAGAAAATTAAAGGAGACCGCGATTATTTTGTTGAACGGAGATAAGTGTGTATCAAACCGTTCAGTAAACATCGATCATTGTTGGCTACAGTTGTATCAAGAAGAAGTAAGTAACAATAAAATAAAAATCATTTAACATCTTTATGGAAGCAGATAAACAAATTTTAAACTGTCAAACTTGACATACGTTTGATAATGTTACTACTATTTTGAAAACGAAAACAGAGAGATTTTTGAAACGTCAAAAATACGGAAGTGCGCAATAGTGATGTGATTTTTTGGTTAGGCAAACTTAGTTTCAAAAATAATCCTTGACTGATCCGTTTGGAGCAAGGGCTTATTTAATTAATCTTTATTTTTTTCAGAAGTGTGGCAAAAACCCAGTAAAACTAAAGAAAAACTAAAATTATGCTACAAATAAATAGCTTCAGACAATATATTAGGCATTATTAAAATTAAAAAAATTGCAAATAAATTTTGAGACAAAAGAAATTCTTAATTAAATTGTGGAACAAAAAAATTCTAATGATAGTTATCTATTTTATTACTAAAATACTGTAGATTCTGGTTTAGTTATCTAAATAATTAGAACTGATGAGAAAAATTGATACATCAAAAATGGATTCTTACTAAAATGAAGACAAATACAATTTAATAAAATGTTTTAATTTAGGGAAAAAAAATGCAGATTTAGCAAGAGGTCTCTATTTTCAATTGTAGATATTTATAATCTGAATGCAGTTGACTTGTGTTAGTGCGCTATATTAATGTCAAACTTGTTTGTTTTCAAAGCCTTTTCAGTCGGAAACTTAAAATATCGTTGGTAAGTATTTTGAAAATTTTATTTTTTCTGCAAATCTACACAATATATAATAACTAAAGTATACATTTTTGGAATGTATTTTTAGCCCCCTTCCCGTTTTTAAAATAAAATTCAGGGCGTTCCTTATAAAAAACCACAAGTTGTGGTCATATCACAAAAACTAAAAATATTATTACATTCACTTTTATGCCATCGAATGTATCTCAAAAAAATGTCTGTGAAATATTCAAACCGTTTTAAGATATCTCGAAAAGAAGACGAGAAAAGTCTGTTTTGTCGAAAATCGAGAAACGCCCTGTAGCTCGAAAACGGTAACAGATATAGAGGCATGGGGTTTGCGTCATTGTCATTTTCGCATAAAAAGAGCTCTGGATTCATTTATCAGATTTGCTGTATCTAGGACAGGTTTGTAGAAATCCTTGAAAATCGACCAGTTTGAACCACCCTGTAATTTCTACATAACCACCAGAAATTATTTAAATATAAATTGCAATAATGAGTTAACTTTATTATTATGTCATGTTGAGTTAGGTTTATTGTACTTTAATAATAATTGTTAAAATAAAATATGGAACAGTAAAGATCGGTTAAAATGAAAATAAGCTGACAATCACTCCCAGTAGATAATGTTACTATTTTTTTTGCTGTTACGATTTTGTAATGAGTTATCAGTATATCTTTCCATAACATCATTTATTTTTAAAGCTGTCTACATCTAGCCGACATATTTGTAAGAGCTTTTGAGATTCAGAGAAATGGTAATTTGATAATTGATTTCAGTTACCTATTTGCCCTCGTGCACTTTGAAAATTTACAAATTAAGTATTATAAGGCATTGTCTTCAAACAGAATATTTCTTTCCAATATTGTAAAAGCCTCATATTATTGTGAATTCTCTTCGTTTACATGTGAAATTTTAAGATAAAAAAATTATTCGACAAGGCTGCATAATACCTATAACAAGAACTAACTAAAATAATTTGTTTATATAAAATTGTAATTAATAAAATATATTTTTCTTTAAATTATCGTGCTTGTGTTTCTGATTTTTTTAGATTTTCGATTGTAAAGTTTCATTAACATGTTCTGAACAATTTTCTGCCATTCAGTTTAGTAGTTTGTTACATTCTTTGCGTATTTCTCGATTTCCTCGGTAGCAAGTTATGTGTTGTTTTTTTCCGCTTGTTTCGTCATAGATTTTTTACATTTTGATTCTTTAAGTTTGCCAGCTATTGTTTATCCCAACAAATACCTACAGTATTTCCCTAGCAACGATAGTGCCTACCACGATCAAATAAACATTTTATCAAAATCAAAATGAATTTAAGAAGTTTTTCTTGATATTTATATTGTGGATGCAATAACGAACTAGTATGACATAAAAGCTTGTATGTACCGAAAGTATTAACATAGGTATTTATGCCCTTGGGTGATTTACAAACCCTAGGGCAAGAGGCCCTCGTGCTTGTTAGAACGATGATCTTAGGGCATACACTTTTACTAATACTTTCTTTGATTTCTGAGGTAAAAGATTTTCTACTAGGTATTATGAAATTAGAGTATGTGCGAATAGCACATTTCATAATTTCAAGTGAAATATTTTCAAATTCTATGTCTGATTCACTTGATTCATTCATTTTTATATCACTTTAAACGAACACAATTTGAAAACAAACACATTATAGGGCGAGCACTATAAACCTCAACAATGACTTATGATATCAAGTGTCAAGAAACTACTAAAAAAAGATTTATTGAATAATGAAGATGGAAATATTAACTAACTTGACTCTATGGTATCAATATTGACTTCATTCCTTCCATAGTGGTCATATAGACAGTAATTATTGTTCTGTCAATGCCTTTTTTACTGAGGTTTTTAACCAGCTAGTTCACCCTTTGGCAGTGTTGGGTGAGAAAAGAGATCTTGCAAAATTTTAAAAGGTCTTGTCTTGCAAAACAAAACAATGTAGCATGTCTTGCGAGAGGCTCACAAATTTCTTATCTCGCAATTTTGCAAAACTCTCGTATGATTCTTATGAGACTCTTGCATATTAATAAGAAACATGGAACTTTTTTACGAGTTTGATAAAAGTCATGATTACTCTCGATCCATCGTCAACAGTGACGTTATAAAGTATAGAAACTCAGTTTTACATAATAAGTTATAAATAATGGGCAAAATAGGTGAAACAGAATCGAAGGTCTTTAAGCTAAGTGACAGTGAATTTATAATTAGTTTACTTCAGCAGAACTGGATCTACACTTTGACTTAATAATTTTATATGATATTTTAAATAAAGGATATGCCTACAATAGAAATGCAATATTTATTTGCTAATATTGACTTAAATATTACCCCTTCTTATACAGGGTGTTAAAAAAAGAGTGTAAAATATTTCAGGAGGTAATAGTATGAACCAAAATAAGCAGAAAAGTCTTAATAAACATGGGTCCGGAAAGTCACAGTTGCGGAGATATGCTTTTAACAAACAAAAAACAAAGTTACAGAAGATGTTCAAAGTGCCCTCCGTCCATTTCCAAGCAGGCACGACATCTTCGTCTCAACGATATTCGAACTCTTTTGAAAACACCCTCCTTGGTTTGGATTTCTTGACACTTTTGATTAATCCGTAGCTGCAGCTCTTCCAGGCTATTTGCAGAAGTACCATACACTAATGTCTTCAAATATCCCCTAACAAAGAAATCTAGAGGGTTCAGATCAGGCGATCTTGGAGGCCATAAAACATAAATGCTCTTTAACGGCCATGGAAAAATGAACTGGAGCACCATCATGCTGGAACCACATTTGTTGCTTCTGATTCAAAAGAATGTCTTCCAAAAACTCATACACTGTGTTCTGCAGAAAGTTGAGGTAAGCAGCGCCTGTTAATCGGTTTAGTAAAACAACAGCACCTAGAAACCTGTCATCTACAATATACATCCAAATGTTTAATGAAAAACGTGCCTGATGTCCAGATTCTATTAGAGCATGAGGATTTTCGTCGGCCTAAATATGCGTATTGTGAAAATTAAACACTCCATTTCTTGTGAACTCGGTCTCATCAGTAAAAAGAATGTTTGCATGAAAACGAGGGTCTTCAGCATCATGATGTAGAAACCAGCGGCAAAAGACCAAACGTGCTTGATGATAATTTATTGGATTTAAGGCCTGTACTCGTTGCACATGGTATGGATAAGCAATTGCTCGTGAAGGATTCTCCAAACAAGAGGACCACTAATTCCTACCTCGGCTGATATTCTCCGCACACTCGTACCTGGATTCTGCGCTACCAGTGCTAGAATTTCTTGTTCTGCTCTAGGAGTAGATACCGACCTTGGTCTTCCGCATAAATGGCACTGTTTGCTCAAGGAACCGGTATCACGCAATCTTTGGTGAATTCTTTCAAATATGCGTTGTGAAGGAATCTGGCGATTTGGAATAAGCAACAACTGTCAAATACGTACTGTTTATTTCACTAAACATTAACCAACTGTTATAAAAAATACACAACGTATACAGGGTTAACTATGACTTAGTACAAATATTTTAAGAGGGATAGGGAAAAATAAGAATTAACGGAATCACCCTTCAAAAATTCCAAACTTATTTATAAAGCCAAAAAAAATTTTTTTCGAAACTATATTAAATCCCTATTTATCGCCGTCACTGACCTGTCAGCCGCGAGGTTAAGTATAATCTGCCAGAGACTAGGTTAGGTATAATATGCCAAAGTCAAAGGTGTCAAACATAGTGACAGGTCACCGCATTGACACGCTTCCAAAGAAAAAAAAACTACAAAATGTAGATTATTATTTAATGAGAAATACGGTATGGTAGCACAGAGAGGCAGCCTTTATCTTACTAATATTTATTTCCAGGATTGATACTTGAGAGATTTGAAGAATGTTTAATCATCTGTTTTCTTGCTTGTTTAAATTAAAACTTTCAAAGATTTTTGTACTTGCTGTGGACCTCTCCTTCCCTCGAATCGAGGTAACTACTTGGTTTGGCGGTCTTGACCAAGTCCTATTACTTACGTCGGGAAAAAGCACAGATGATAACAACATAATACACGCAAATGTACACAAATACATAAAAACACTGCCACACGTTTACTGCCACGGCATAAAACAGCTGTTCGATGTGGTTCAAAAAGTATTCAGCATAATATTTTGTATACTCGGGAAACGTCTTTGACGCTGTTGCACGATAATATGCATTTGTCACACTCCCATAAATCAGCACCTTATCCGTCATCTAGGCATTTGAATACAACATGTTTGTAAATACACAAAAAATACGCAAATTAAATTTTCGAAAAACAAGTACTGAAAAATTATTTCAAACTATCAGACTGTAACCGTATACTATACATCTACAAACGACATCTGTAGGTCACTAATGCCAGGTGCACTCTTCTTCTTTTTAGGTCATACTCACGGCACATAAACAAGGAGAAGAAGAAGAAGAATTTTTAATTTTCATGTGTTGTTAATACTAATATTAGCAACAATTTTAACATTAATCGACGATGTTTGCATAAAATAATTAATAATACTTTAAACTATAACATCCCAAGATGTTCACAGTGTTTTGTAAAAATGACCCTTAGATTATAGCTAACTTCGCGTTTCTGCATTGTTTGGAGCAAGGAAAGTAGGCAACTAGCAATGCAATATTCATAACCTAGAACTTACTGTTACTTTAAATCAGCTAAGTGACTAATTTTAAACGTGTTATAGTAATTATATAAAGTATTTTATGTCGGATATGTTAATTATGTTGAATGTGCAAGGAATGAAAATGTGCAGTGTGCAACGAAAGAACCAAGATCCAATACAATATACTCGGATTAGCTGGTATCTATCAGGTACTTAGACATTATTATTTTAATAAATATGTTTATTTTCGTCGTTTCTACACTTGACAATGTTGATAAAAACGACCACATGGTTGTTGACATATCTAGCCATGTCGGATGATTAATTGTCATAGGCGCCGACTTTCCGTAGGAAAAGAGGGTTTTGCCCCATTTTTAAACATCGAGCTAGAATTCCAAAATAAATTTTTATTGTCTTTAGACCTCCTGAGCACGTGGTTAAAATTTTTGTACTTAGTCATAGTTAACCCTGTATGCAAAATAAAAAAGGGGCTAAAAACATAAAACATTCCATATCTCCGCAACCGTTACTTTGCGGACACATGTTTATTGAGACTCTTCTGCTTATTTTGGTTTATACTATTACCTCCTTAAATATTTTACACTTTTTTTAACACTCTGTATTTGCATGCCACAGTAATATTTCTTGTATCGCCAAATTTTTTTATAAATATTGTCTTGTCTTGAACTGTCAAGTCTTGTCTTGATCTTGTCTTGCGGGACCAACACAAGATCAAGAAAAAACAAGACAAGATTGCCAACACTACTCTTTGGTAGATCAACCCTTAAACTTGCTGGAACAAGTTATACTTATGTAGTAACGTAGATATTCGACAGAATGACAATAATCCTTAACCAAGAGGAATTTTAATAAAAGCGGACGTGGAACGGTAACAACTCAACTCCAATAAAGGCAAGTAGGTAGGTATATCCATTACTCTTGACATCAAATGTACACTCACTCGAAACTGTTATTACAAAATTTTAATTAAACCAATGTCCCAGTCTCAAAAAAACATACAGAACACACAGACAAAGAAGGATAAAATAATTGTGTTCAGAGTGGCCGACTCCTCTACAAAAAGTGTGTCTAACTCCACACCCTAACAAGATCTCGAAAATAACGTAAGTGGGTATATCCAGACTGTTTTATGCATAAAACAATGGCTCTGCTTATTAGTTTACCTTAGCTGTGCCGTCGGATTCTACTCTTCCCTTTGCCACAGTCTTAAATTGCTGACCTAAAAAGTGGATAAGTGTAGCGCCGGATGGCGCACATAAAAGGAAATTGAGAAATGCAGAATGGGGTATTTTTAACGCGTGGAAAGCTTCTACATCTGAAATAATAAAATAAAGTTAAAGCCAAATGACTTAGACATATTACTCTGCCTTTAAACAATGCTACATAATAGTTATTTTTAAGTCAATGAAGTACATTGGATTAATACACTTATACCAACACTAGCTTCAAATAATATTGAATAAAGTAAATAAAAATATTTCCTGGAGAAAAAATCAAGCTGAAATACGTAAACGGTATTCTTGCTTTAAGTAAATCCTTTGTAGAGTAATATTTAATTGTTTTATATAAGAAAAACATACATTTGTAAAACAAATATTGTTTCATTAATTTATTAGTACATAATTGCACATTACATATGATTTTAGGCTGTTTATCTACACAAATTTATAGTTGCTTCTTGTTCCTGAAATCCTTATCTAATGTAGTGAACTGTTATAGTGATTTTTAGGCTTTCATGGTGTATCATTTCATACATAGTGATTTTCTGGGTTGTTATGGCCGTGACCTCGGTAACTGGTTGCTGCCAGAAACAAAATTAAAGTGCAAATCTCACAACATTAATCGGGATTCTTTGACCTGCCTTGGTTGTTCTCCGGTTACTTTGCATTTGGAATTATGGTGATTTAACCAAAATATTAGTACGGGCCTGTTGTATCAGAAATAAACTGTTAAATTGACTATTAAAGGTAGGTACTCGAAAATTCAAATAATTTAGCATAGGTTCTGATTTAGTAATGTAATAAATTAATTTAAAAACAAACATTACGGAATGTTTTGGTCTAGAAATAAGACTTTGCAATTTAAAACGATTGTAAAATGTCCTTCGGTGTACCTTTAGCACGATAAAAACTACCTAGGATAAATGTTGCAGATTTAAAAAATCTCCTCTGAACCTTTTCAAACATAGAAAACTGAGTCTAATATGTTGGGTTCCATATCACAAAGCCATATTTGAGTGTGGGCCTAACAAAAGTGTTATATGTATATCTGGTAAAACGTGGTAAGATTTAACCCTAAGTTTCTATATGCTTCTGATATGCAGACCTCCATATGAAGCGAAAATTTAAGTTGAGGATCAAATAGAATTATATCTTTATTAAATTATTATTATTAAATATTTAATAAATTCAGGCCTCTCAAGGACAGTAGTGCTAATCGTGTAATAGAATATGAGAGGTTGTACCGTGCGACAAAAGGACATAATCGTACACTTGATAGCATTTAAAGGCAGGCTATTGTCAAGAATGGAAATTTAATAGAAAATTTTGATCATTTTAAAATATGTCTAATTAGTAAATATTTTTAAAAATCAAATAATTTCAAACCTCCAAAGCAGTCCAGTTCCAGCCTAGTTTAGTCACTGCATATTTTATTTTAATTTCGTAGTTATATTTCTATACTGCATGTTGCAACATTCCAACAAGTGTAGTGACCACGATGACGTTTTTACTGCAAAGCGCGGATTAGTGTTGGCTCCTCAGGCCACTACTGATATTACAAAAATTATGAACCAAGGATTGAAACTTGAATGTGGAGGTAACGGAAATCAGTCGGTGGTGGTTTGGTGAGTAGAAAAGTTCCCCCCTTTGGAATAGCGGTAGCTCCCCTGCAAATCATGGAAACTGGGACTAGGTAAGACCTATTGTTAACTTATACTTGTATATCCTCCAGTCGGTAGTAATATTTTCTCTGTCTTGTATTTTGTGTTGTTGAATAAATTCTTCTGTTACTGTTTTTTTTTGACGTGATTAATCTACAACTGCAGTTACCCCCTTGTGCGTAGAGAACCATACATAACATTATTATCAATACCACCAATTGTTAAATGTAATAACATTGCTTTGTACATTTTCCCAATCAGTTAGACAGGCAATTTCGCCGTACAGTTTTAGATCGTCAGCATACAGGAGGTACTGAACATTAAGGTCTTTCACAATGTCGTTAATAAGTGTTATAAATACTAGTGGGCCCAAAATAGAACATTGGGGAACACCAGACGTCTGAGGAAAAGTGTTAAATTTAAGAGCCCTAAACTGAACAAACTGATAGCGATTTGTTAGATAAGACTAGAACAGTTTGAGCAAGCCATTGCATAATCCAAAATTATTAAGTTTCTGTATTAGTATAGTAAATATGACCAATTTTATTTACTGCCTTAGAGAAGTCAGTCTAGATAATACCTACCTGACTTCGCCCCCCCCCCTGATCAAGGACAGAAATAAATTGCGTCTTGCATACAAGATTTGTAGCTGTCGAACGTCTGGGACGAAGCCATGTTGCTCAGAAATAATCATAGAAGAAACATGATGTAATATATAAGAATGGAGGATTATATTTAGAATTTTACAGAAGTTACTCAGAATTCAAATTGGTCTGTAAATTGTAACTGTTTTTTGCTTCTTTTTATGAATAGGGGTAATTCTTGACAACTTCTAAGGAGTTGGAAAATACCCCGAAGTCAATATAAGAATAAATAAAATAATCAATAATTTACAAAATAGAACTGCACAATATTTAATAAGAAAATCCAGGATTAAGTCAGGACCCATCCACATATCGGTCTCAATTTTTTTTTATAGCCGTGAGTATATCTCACTCAGAAATATGCATACTACCCAGAACATTTATATCTTCCATAATTATTCGATGCAACATAAGCGCTAGAAAACAAAGCTGCACAAATATTTGCAATACCTTGCAAATCATCTATGCTAACGTTGTTAATTACCATGGTAGATGCAATAGATGTAAGTACCCCTCTTAGAATGTATGTAGAACCAATTATTACGGTTGCTCTTGACAGAATTCTCAATATATAAAATAAATAAGTTTGTTTAATTCATTAAAGCGGGATTTCGTAGATTTATATTTCTTATAAGCCTTGTTTTTTGAATTCCATTGGGGGAAGATATTTTTTAAGAACCATTTAGGAAATTTCCTAGTGTAATTTATAAACTTATTTTTTGGAACTTCATTTCAATATATCTCTCCCAGCTATGCTCAACTAAAAAAGGTACTTGAAACGGTCGTGTGCAAACTGTATAAGAATTCACTTTACTGCTACACCTTACCTAACGCTAAAATACAATGTAAAATTTTTACGGCACATAAAAGACCTTTTGACTCTGGCACATAATAGCTAGTTAAATGTTAAATCATGCATAGCCGATCAACTGTCAATGCCAATTTAAACATACATAACTCCGTAAAAGTGTAATTTTATATGAAGGTTTACTGCAAAACGCTTCTTTCTAGAGCCCCGCCATAAACCCGGGCATGCACGGCAGGATGCCCAATAAACTATTTATAATAAGTTGACCCGATTGCCTATCGATTCTGTATAGCGGCAAACTGTGCAACGATAGCAAGGATGCAAATTCCTTAATGACAGAACCGCATCCACGCGCTACCTCCGCAAATCTTGGGCACAATTTAATTAATTGATGCATCTCTGCATTGTCATTTGTGTCATGACTTCGCCTATCCGACCTTTGTAGGTTAAAAGCGGGGTTAAACGCAATTAACGGTCCCTCCAGTGCCAAGTGCAACCTTCTGCGACCACATTTCTACATTAGAAGTTATTGGCATTTCAAAATTAATGGATGCCGGGCGCGCTTGATCTAAAATAAACTGTTTTCGAAGGCATCATCGAGTTTCAAAGGAATTGATTTTAACTGAATAATTAAGAAACTTATTCATCCTGTACAGGATGATTTTGTTATCATAGGAATTGCGTTTTTGTTGTTTGTTTGGCTGACTAAGACTTGAAATTAAGGTATATAACAAAACCATAATCAAATACTTGGCGTTGTGACGCTCCAAATTGTTTTGAGAGACTTTTTTGGCAGACTAGTTTGATCCTAAAACCGCGGATTACAGAAGACATCTTTTTGTAAAAACTCTTCAAGTCAGAATTTAGAACATTTTATTGAAAATCCAGAACTAAACACCAAACGAATGATCAAGAAATAAACTTTTCAAAAATGTCATTAATAGAGAACTTAATTTTAGTATTTGTTATAGCGTTTTTCCACTAAGGTTAACGACAGAAAATTATTTTCAACATATACAAAATATTGTGCCAGATTTAATAGAAAATTTACATGTGGAATTCGGAGATATGTGTAAATCAGCAGTACCCAACGGTCTGCCCTCCAACTATCACCAAAGTAACATTAACTGAGACTGGAACCTGCAAAAAGTTACTAGAGAATACCGCCACCAAATCTGTTACTTACTTTGCAATTTCGACTACTCCTGATTACTTTACAGTTATATGTCTTCCAGGTAGTTCTCCTGGTTTGAGAGATGTCTCAGTTACCTGTGAGACGAGCTTTAAGTTTACAGAGGTTGAAAGTCACAAATTACCGTACCAGCAACGAACTCATGCTACTAAAATATTACTCCAAAATTGCAATCACTTTCAAGTAGCTATGATAGTTGCCACGATATACAGGGAACCTTAATTGTTTGTTTAAAGTCATGGAACTTGTAAGTAATATTTATTAGTCCAAACAGCGTTATCGCTACTCATATTAATATCATCGAACACCGAACACAGAAACTACAAAGTACGTATCATCCTTTAAATATACCATGATATCAATTTTACCATGTAGGTTCCCAAAGTTGGAAGCTTTCATGCTGCTCGTCACTGCGTAATGTCTATTTGATCGTGTCATGTGTGGAGTGTATTTTTTGTCTTTTTGAATGGGTTAACTATGACTAAGTACAAAAATTTTAACCATGTGCTCAGGGAGGTCTAAAAGACAATAAAAATATTATTCCAGAATTTTAGCTAGATATTTAAAAAATTGGGCTAAACAATTATTTCCTACGGAAAGTCGGCGCCTATGATAAGCATCGACTGAGATGGCTTAGATCCATAGATAAAGCTTACATCTGTCAACAATGCGTATTTTTGCAGCGTTTATAAATGCAGATATGACAAAAATTAACATTCTTGTTAGTAATAATACCTCATAGATAGGTTAGAACAGTTAACCAGTTAGCTCCAGTATTTTGCATTTGTTTTTTTTTATTTCGTTATAAACTGGTAAAACTACATTTTCACTTATTAGGTACAACCACTCACTACCGATAAAACACTTCCCGTAGGTACAGTTAGATAAAATGCCTATTTATTATAAGAAAATCGGACTAAAGGAACGGGTGGTACCAATGGTAATAAAAAACTTTTAATACACCCGCGAACTATATTGTGGGAAAATATCTGTACCCGACACATTCCTGTATTTAATAACTATAAAACGTTTAAAAGTAAAATAAGGCACTAAAAACTGAAGAACACAAAACTACAACGTAAACACAGGAATTGAATTATGACATGACAGCTACAACGACCGCTGCATAACCGTTGCTTGCTGATTGCCTACTCTGATTCTCGTATTGGCGACGTTAAATAAGGATTTAATATAATATCGAAAAAAAAATGTTTGCGTTATACGGTTTGGATTTTTTTTAAAAGGATATTCCGTTAATTCTTAATTTTTCTATCCCCTCTTAAAATATTTGTACTTACTCATATTTAACCCTGTATATCACACTTTACTATTAACTAAGTGCTAAGTATAGACAAAACACCACCAAAAATCCAAAGGATAAAACATGCAACAGAAGTAACATGCAAAACCACAAAGAAATACAGAAATGTAATAAAAATAATAATGTAGGGATAAGTATTCTCGACTACTAAGATAAAATTCAAGTGTGTTCAATGTAAACTTCGGACGTACTGCATTCAAAATGAGCAGCAGGAAAAATGTTGCCAAGAAATGGTAGTCAGAGCTTTGTACAGACAATATAAGGCAATCACAACTTTATTGCTACTTCAAAGTATCACTACAGCCTCGATCGATACCTTGTAGTAAGTATTACTTACAAGTTACATATTGGTAGTTCCCATTACGGATGCCAAAGTATAAATTACTTTCAAATTGCGTCTCTTAGAGCAAACGACCTCAAAGTAAGATTTGCGAAATCCGCCATTTTGATAGGCAAAACATAGGTTGCCATTATTGCAAAATATTAACTTCAAATAAAACTTTTGTTATTTCTGCATCAAATTTTAATACATTTATGAATAACAATTATTGCAATTTCAAACAAACAATGAAAAATAGCTTTCACCATCTCGTATCACATTCACACATAATGATATCAGTAATTTTAGACAGCTTTGGTATTAAAACAGATATTTTAAAGACGCGTACAGGATTTGGAAATTTTATCACTATGTCAAAAAAAATTAATTTGCATTTATAAATATCTGCCTAATACCTACTTGATCCAGAGTTAAGGAAATTGATATGGAATATGTAGAAAGCAATGAAATATAACAATATTGTTAGATAAAGAAAGCAACATATTAATATGAAAGAGTGGTGGGGTGGGAGAGTGATGAAATTCTTTAAAAGTTGTGGTTTCCATGCTGCAACGTCCCCTCCACGGAACCACAACGTCGCTGCATGGAATGTAGCCATAGCAGTTCCGGAAACGTTGCTGGAATGTAGCGAGCACCAAAAACTTATTCCCCATTTTAGTTGCAAGCACGTAATGGAAACGTTTATATTACGTGTCAATGGCTAGTGGCAAAACACTTTAAAGTACCTACAATAGTCGTAGCAACGTTCCAACGACTAATAATTGTACTAGTTGGACTATCAATTGACTGCTACGTTTTCCATACTTAAATCCATAGATCTATTATTTAATGGGCACTTTAAATCCATAGTTTATATCTGAATAACATAGTAACTTTTGCAATATAGGTATATAAGATAAAACAAAGTTTTATTAGGTACCTACTATAACGAATTAATACAATGTTATGCACTTTATCGTATAAATGCTCATAAATGGTAGATATTTTGAAAGTACCCAAAATCGCCGGAACATAAGGGTTACAGTCCAAATCAGTAAATTTGAACTCTTATTATGACATATTTATTTATTTATACTCTATTTTCAGAAATTTCCAACAATTTTTTAATAGAATTTATTATTTCTATAATTTGCCGGATGCGCCAGTAACAAACAAAATTTCATAATCGCATACGTGTTCTCGCGGAACATAAAAAAATAACATGTTTTAAAAATTAGTTTCAAAGGGTTGAATGAATTTTTTTCCGATCATAAATACCGGGTCGCCAACCGTTTTGTTGCGGCTAGTGTAGATATATTTGAATGTTTTTTTATTTCGATATCGGGACTCCCGCATCAATAAAATTGGAATAAAAATTTAGGTCGAGGCATTAGTCCGCAGAATAGTTAGTTTTACACAATATTATTAACACCCAATAAAAAACTATATAAAAGTTATGTTGCATAAAGCTTACAAGTTATGTTTTTATCACAATGTTGCTACTATAATTAATATTATCACGAGCTCCTTCTTATATTGAATGGGTAAATCAAGTGTTATACTAAATGTCGAAACTATGTTAAAGTTTTTGAAACATTTTAAACCAAAAATAGATTCCTTTAACAAATTTATTTTTGTTTTGGCAGCAACCACATATTTCTGGGACCTATTTAATGCAGATATTTTGCTGGGGATCAACTTTGCCTCAGCTTAAAAGTACTATATTGATATAGTAACCACCAATGTTGCCTGTTGCAAGTAAATGAACACCTATACACTATGCAAAATAAAATTAGAGTGCATTATTTTTACTTTACTTTTAAAAAGATAGAATTGAGCTTGAGATGGTCCAAATTATAGGTAACTTGCTCTTCTACTTGGCCGACTGCACTCAAGCAATAACAAGAAAATCATTTAGTAGTGCTTAAAGTCAATTATTTGAAGTAAAATTAAATACCTGTTGGCATTGCTATACAGTATGCGCCAAAAGTATGGAATAAATTCAATAAAAACGAAACAATTATTTTTTGGGAAAAATCCTCGAACAGGTCGATTTTTAATTTAAAAAATACATATTTTAGCGTAAAATCCGATTTTCAAATGTCATTTGTTTTCGAGTAATAACGTCATCGATTTTTTTTTAAATGGCAACACCATATGTTTTTCCTTGATTCTGAAAGATCGTTTAATTCTCTATCAGACAGTACTAAAATTTTGCTCTTACATAGAAAAGTTTTCGAGTAAATGACGATTGAATGTTAGAAAACGTAAATTTTATCCATAAAAAAGTAACAATTCTGAGGTATGTAAAATAAAATACAATTGATTAAATTTTATACTTAAATTAAATGTTCGAATTTACTCGAAAACTTTTCTATGTAAGAGCAAAATTTTAGTACTGTCTGATAGAGAATTAAACGATATTTCAGAATCAAGGAAAAAAATATGGTATTGCCATTAAAACAAAAATCGATGACGTCATTACTCGAAAATAAATGACATTTGAAAATCGCATTTTACGCTAAAATATGTATTTTTTAAATTAAAAATCGACCTGTTCGAGGATTTTTCCCAAAAAATAATTGTTTCGTTTTTATTGAATTTATTCCATACTTTTAGCGCATACTGTATAATTAGTCATTCTAGAATCGTGTAACAACCCTATAAGTTTTTTTGCTAGGGTAAAAAACTGCATTAGATACTATAATTAAATAATAGGATAGCAATAGGTAAATGATATTGAAATTAATTTATTTCATCACAAGTAGTGTTCTCGAGCTTTCTTAGTGTTACGAAAACAGTAACATAACCTTTCCAGGACCTGTATAACGCAGATATTTTGCCGATAGCGTTGAGTAGGAAATTATAGATAGAGGCGCAACCTTATGGCAAAATGCGTATCCACTTTTGGGCCCGAGACAGCTAGGTAATAGCAGCTCTAAGTTCTCTAGTTCTAAGTTTCGTCAATTTATCGACATCTTATTGTTCACGAAGCTTTTCTTTGCTTGTTAAACCATTGAATCACACAGAACACTCAAAATTGACTGTCGTTAACAACAGTTCGCGACAGACGGACAAATCTCTGGCCCAAAAAACCCCTACTGTAAAACACGGTGTAACATAACGGAACGTCAAACATGAAGGCCTTTATTTCTTGTCCGACTTTAAAAACATTTTGCCCTATAGATATTTTCTATTAGGGCCTTTGTTTTCAAGATACAGGGTGTTAAACTTGTAGATCGAATACGCATTTCGCCATTAAGGTTGCGCCTCTTTCTAATATATCACTCAACGCCAATAGTCAATTCGTATTCTACAAGTAAGGCAAACTGGAAGAATATTGCTGATAGTAAATGACAAATTCTTTTACGTTTTCAATAATAACAAAACTGATCCTGTGTTAATGCTACTTCTAGTAACAATGTAGTTTCATCTCATTAGTCACCGACATTCAAATGAATTAAGGAACCTACCTTATGTTACACGATTTCTGCCATTTGTTCATATTTAGAATATTAAAAAGTAATGTTTCAACTATGATGGGGAAATAAAAACAAATTTTTTTGGTATGCCTTATATATTTCATGTATAAATTAGCGAGCAGTGGAATAATTGACATTACTGATTTTACATTAGTATATTTACTTAGGTCTAAGTGTGGGGATGACAAACTACAACTTTTCCTAGATGGTTGAATAGGATTCGTACAATGCTCACTAAACTTCACTAAACATTTATGAAATATTTAATCTGTACTAGAACCAACAGTAACAAAAATTTAACTTTGACAAAACTAACAATACTAAGATCCAATCTAAACCAAAAAGATAATTTCTGATCTACAAATTTAGCATAGTAGGTATTTAATAGAAGACGCAAATGCAAATGATGTAAGGTAACATAGCCTGTAATTCATTCAACAAATTTATGTCCCTCAAATATCAAATGAAATAAATATATGCTATCTTTACAGTTTTATTGGATCTTAATAGCATAATTCTTAAGTGCAATGAATAAAATATGTCTTTCTATTTACATTCAAATAACTTGCTCAACATATGTGTTAACAAATAATTACTCAGTAGACAAGATCATTGTTTGATTAAAAAATTAACTTTCATAATTAAAACAGAAATATCTACAGGGTATATCAGAAGTACGTTTTATGGAAAATGTGATGTACCTTTTTCCGAGCAGGCAGGTTGCTTAATAAAAATTATTATACAGAGTATTCAGTAAAGAATAAGCCATACTTCAAAGCTAGCTTTCTTGTACAAAAATAATGTGATTTAAATCAATTTACCTTAGTACAAGTAGTTTTGCTTCTTTAAGAAGTCGCAGTCTAGGTGCATGGCGGACCGTTCTATTTTGCGCTGATCACGGCTGTTTACAAAATTAGTCGCATATGTCTTTCTCTATACGCTTCCGACTTGTTCTATGGTCTTATTTATATATGTCGTGTGGAAGATGTATTTTTATTAGCTCATTTATTTGACGCGACTGGCTGAAATTCTCCAAAAGGATGTACATTTAAAATCATTAGAAGACTTTTCACTAAACAAAAACGGGCCTAGTATAGTCCACGATGAGCCTAGACCGAGACCGTATAATGCGATCCCTCTTTTAGAGCAATGAGAAAAAACTTTTTTTACTTATTTTTTAAGATAATGTCGTTATTTGTTGGGTAATTATACTCAAATTTGTAAAATTAAGTGTTTTGTGAGATAAACACAAATTTATGATGGATTTTGATTTAAATGTATAGGGCGTTCTGAGAATCTGTGCCACTATATTATTTCTTTCAGATTTTTTTAAGAATACAGATTTTTGGAAAATGATCTGTAATTTTAAAACAAGCTTCGATTGGCTTTAAAAATGGTATACTTGTTGCATGTCGCTAAAATGCACCATTTAACATATTTTTTGTTAAGCTTAGATATCAATACATACCTACATAAGTAACAAATTATTGTCCAAGGAAGCTAGCCTTAAAGTATCGACGAATTTTTCCTGAACACCCTGTTTAATTTTCCCGCGTCATTCTTTCCAAGAAACGCACTTATTTTTAAAACACCCTGTATAATTGGAATAAATCAATAATAATTACAGAACACTTCTTTACAAATATATGTTAAGTTCTATAAATTTTTTTAAATATACGTATCTAAAAAGTTGTTTAAATACATCAGTGGGGGTTTCTTTTTAAAAGCTTATTTCACATATACCTATACTATATATTTTTTAATACAATTATAGAAAAAAATTAAATGTATTTAAACAGACACACCTACTTAAATATTTCCCTTTTAAAAATCTTAACGCTGCAATGATATTAAACCCGAGTAAAAATAAATTATTATTGATTGAAATTCAATAGTTATAAGAATTTTTACAAAATACAATGAGGTGTAGTTAAAACTATTCCGTATCCCAGCAATAAGTTTTGGTTCATATGAATTAATATTGATTTTACTACATAGATAACCTATTTTTCGTGAACTAATTTTTATTGTTTTGTTTGGAGTGAGGTTGATCTAGTCTAGGACCATGACAATGTATAATAACTATACCTTTTCATGTCAACAAAAATAAGTACATCTTTCTTTTAATGAAGAATATTTTTCCTCTTGGTTACTCTAACTGTGGTCATGATATATACGTACATATTTTAATTGTCCTTATTACATTGTTCATTTAGAACCACATGATTTAAGTGTTCCTTAAAAACATCTTTATAATCAAATTCCACTTTAATTTATGTATGTTTTGAACGTGGAACCATTAAATACTTCCCACTGACTGTCATTCAACAGTAAATGGAAATTATTTAAGGGCTCCAAACTGTCAAAATAAATACAGGATGTACTAGAATGTTTTCTTCATTTATTTGTCAGATATCTCATAAAGTGATGGAAACAAAGCATCATAATTGCCTAACTTTTATGAAGCGTTTATGATGTATTGTCAACCCATACAATTTGAGGTTGATCCATACCATAGATATTTTTACAAAAAATAATTTAACTTTTTGCCCAGTTTGAGTTTATTACTCCCAGTGCCTATCCATGAAAAATTTCACACTTCACTACTGTACTGTACTACTGGGCTGCAATGAATGCATTTAACATTATTGGCTTTTATTTTGACAAAACCGTATTTCAAGGAAAAGTGATCTCTAAGCAGAAATTAACTGAACACCCACGGAAATTTTAATCAGGTAAAGCAAATAGTCCTTGAAGAAATCAGAGAATTATCCAAGACTTACATTGGCAAGCCATTTATTTCAAATGAATCAGTTACTAGATGAGTTACAAGGTTTTGTAAAGAGGAAAACATGCTGGGAAACCCTGTATATAAGAAACATTCGGTCCAACTGGCAAATTTGCTTCAATAAACAATATACCGTATAAAACTCTCTAGCTACACATAACCAAACTAAAGGAATAGCATATTTTTAGGAGTTCCTCCTGGTCGCTAAATCTGTCAATATACTTCAAAAACTTTTATATTTTTGATCAATCATCTTCATACCACCACCACTGATCTATATAAAAGTAATTCTATCAACAATTTGCTATCAACTGTAATCTATAACAAAGTATCACAACTATAGTAGCACTGTGCTCTTTATTGTAATATTAAAGCTCTTAACTACAATTTAATGAGACTAACATTCCATAATACTGTAAAAATGGTAACAGAATCGATAAAATTTTTAAATCAACAACTGTTCGGTTAACGTATGATAATGATAACTATAATTTATAATGATGTATAATGTATGATGTACGATAATGAAAACCTTAAATTATAATACCATTAATTGCGTTGCAGTTTTCATCAAAATTCAAGTTTAACAGTCAGTACCTACCTTACATAATAACAATGTTCTTAAATATACTAAGATTTTTTGCCTGCTAATTTTTAGCAGCAAGCCGAAACAAATTGAAGCAAAAATTTGAGATCTTGGAGTAAATATAAAATATTGCAACATGATGAATTGATGGAGAAGCATATAAAATAAAGAACGTTAATGTAAAAATTGTATCCTACTGAATTAAGAGGTAATAAACGATGTCAATAAGCTAAAGGTATAAAGTGTCAAATGTTCCAGAAAATTAATAAAAAATATGTGTGTAAATCTTAAGCCAACGCCACATTATTCCACTTATTCAACTGTTTGCAATACACTCTAACTAGGTCAAACCATCATCGGCTAAAACGCAGCAGCTGTGCTTTTTGTAGTCTCTTCCATTGCCCGTTTGCAGTAACTCACTGCACATGGCAGTACACTACAGCACAAATGACGTAGTCGGACATAGTCGTCAATTGTTTTCAAGGTATATTAAGGTGTATGTTTCTGTTTACATATCATTTTTAAATTTATAAATTGATACAACCAGTTTTGTGAAAAATGTGAAAGATTTAGACACAAAAACTCTGTGTGAAATATTGGAATAGTATCAGTGCCGGATATTTTAAAATATCAGATAAAAAATACATACATTTTTGCAAACCAAATTAAATAAGTAGGTTCTATTAAATGATAAACTATTATAGTGTCAATATCAAATGTCAAATTCTGACATTTATGGCCTGATGTGTGTTTCCAAATAATAGTATTGGAGTCGCCACACTACAGCACATTAAAGAATTCTATATTGAAATTCAGCTGATTCGACAGACAAACATTACAAAGGTGACACGATTTAGCAGACGATGGTCAAACTAACAACTTCAGTGGTTAACAGTGCAGTTTACATATTTGCAGATGTTTTATTCAAAAATATCTTATTCAAATCAAGAAATAGCATGTGACTGTGGGCATATACCAAACGCACATTATCGTCAATGCTGCCAATCTTCAACAGTGTATTATGCTGAAGATATTAAAATTAGATATCTGCACAAGTGACACCCAAGTAAGATAATTTTAAGCACTACTTAATAGTTCGTAGAAGTTATTTTCAACTACTTTTAGGATTACTTATTACTGATTTATGGTAGGTAGTTTATTTCTGACACATTCTAACTGAGAACCACCAAAAAAGTGTCTAAAATTGTAACCGGCACAACATGTTGAGGCAATGTCCTTGAAATTGTTATGTGTATTTTACAGTTTTAAAATTTTCTATTTTTTTATTTAAACATTTTCTTGTATTGCAAACAACACTAAACCACAGGTCGCTTTATAGAAATTGCTTATTTCCATACCTTCTACTACCCTTTTGAAAAAACATATTTCAGAAATACCATATACATGAAAAGTAATATTTTTCTCTTGCCTTTCAGCTCATGACTTGCCTGATATTTGTCAAAGTAGGAAGCATTTTTACTTGGATGTCACAACAGAGACTAGTGAGAGACATCCTAACCAAATATTATTATAATGCACATTTTAATCAGTGCATATAAAATGCTTTAAAGCAAAAAAAAAATGAGAATATAAATTTTAGAAAATTTTGATTAAAATGTACTTAAAACAAGATATTTGTGGAAACCTCGTTTTTGCATCAGTTTTTTTTTGTTTTTTTCAAAAATCACCAAAAAATCTATAAAATGATAAAAACTTTCTACAAGATATTTGTGGAAAACTCGTTTTTGCATCAGTTTTTTTGTTTTTTTTTTCAAAAATCACCAAAAAATCTATAAAATGATAAAAACTTTCTACCTAAAACCGTCAAACTGTTTACTTTTAAAAATCTGTTAGTTGAATGTGGGCACATTTCAGCTGGAGAAACTTAACTTTATGGTGATGTTTGAAACTGAACAAAATAATTATTGATATTTCAAATTTTGGAATGCTTATACAGGGGTTCCATAATGAATTGTACATACAGTAACAGACGATTTATGACGTCAAAATAATGTACCCAAACTTACCTTAGCCCAAAAGTTTAAAATTTTATTTTCAATTTTTCTAACTAACTTTTGAACCAATAATTGATGTATTTAAACGAAATTTGTTACCTCGGGGTTTTTTGACATGAAAAATTAAAATTGTGTCTTAATTTTGGTATTGCAGCGCCACTTTGAATTTTTAGGGTACACAATTTTTTTCCTACACTTTGTATTTTATTTTCTAATAGCAACATCCTTTTTTTCCATCTCTGTTACATAAAAAAGGTATACTTTCTTAATGTCGCTACGAACCGTTTTCAAGATATTTGCATTTAAAAAAAATCAAGGTATGATAAGAACATGTTACTTCCACAAATTTTAAAATCATTTTTAAAGATTCACAAATCCAGGATCTTAGCAATACGATCTAAAATTTCGTATTCGTTGTCACCATTAATAATTTTGGGACGCCAAATGTTGCTCTTAAGATGAATTCCTCCAGTTTATTCTATGCTATGAAAATTTTCTGTGCATCTCAATATTAAAAAAAATGTAACAACGTATTACAAATGAAAAACTTTGTAGAAACTTAATGGTAATCTAAATTCTAAATTAAAGATAAGTTTAACATAAACTAGTTTTGAAAGGGAAATACAAATATCTTGAAAACGGCAATTCCTAGCGGCATTAATAAGGTATACTTTTTTATACAAGTGATGGAAATAGATATGTTACTATCAGAAAAATTTGTGGAACTATAAAAGTTCAAAGAGACGGCGGCATAAGTGGCGCCCTCTACTAACAAGAAATTTAAATTTATCATGTCAAAAAACCCAGGGATACCAAATTTCATTTAAATACATTAATTATTTCTTCAAAGATTATTTAGAAAAATTTGAACATAAAATTTTAATTTTGACACTCTGTAACTCGGTCACATTGATGCACTGATGCATTTGTATACCTAAATCAGGTAAGTGCTGTATTAAACTTCCTTAGCTTGAATTAAAATGGAAACTGTCCATTTCAGTATCAAATAAAACAAAGGCAAATTACAATATAAATAAATTAAACCTTAAACTAAAAAATAAATTAATTTTAAATATCACTACTTGCGCTACGAATAGCCAATATAATTTATAAAGCTATTAATCTAGTTTTACTGTTTTGCCACCTTTCCTGCAACTTCCTGTGCTCTTCCATTTCCCTCTCGGTAACTTGTCTGACCTGACCGTGTCCACTTAACTTCCTCGGATCCAAATTGACCCCAAATTGTTGCATTCCCTTGGCCAGTTTACTAAAAGGAGTTAAAACCAGATCCTTTGTAGCAGTTGCTACAGGACTGCTGAGTTTATTTTTCAAAGCGGATTCGCTCTGAGACTGGGAGATACTCATCTGCATCTCATAATCTGAACTCGATCGTTCCAATTTTGTGTCGGAAGGCTTGAACTCTGAAGTTTCCTTTGATTCGTTAACGTCTCCAGATGAATGACTGAATTTCTTCTCCAGTTTTAGAGTGTTTGGTGGAATTTTTTTCGAAATGTCTAACTCATCGGAGTTTATTTGTATTTCGGGGTTCGAGTTTTTGCCACTATTGATAGAAACGTTCTGCATTATACTTGAAAGCTGAACATTATCTAACTGAGCAGAATCTACTCGGCTGAGTAGATTTTGTTTCTGTTCCAATACACAATCAACTTCGTTGGAGTCATTTTTATTACCCATAACTATGCCCACGCCTGGTAAAAAAGTGTCTTGATTCGTGGGTGGTATAAATGAGTCTTCCGTTACTTCAAGGCCTTGTTCTATGGAATTGTTGCTTCGGTCACAACTGGAATCTGTTGCGTACTGCAAAGAAGTTCTGTCTTGAACAGACTCGTTAGGCTGGAAGATGGAATTTTCATAATCCTCATCAGAATCGCTGGATGACTCACTTTTCCTCTGTTGTCCAATGGAAAAGTTGGGTTTTTGCATCGATTTGTTCTGCTTGAAGGAATGGCTAATTTTGTTTAGCTTTGAAAATTGTTGGGTCATGTTTGACAAAGCTTTAGTTCCTAAAAAAGGAAAACACAAATATATTCTCATAAATTTTCCCTAATTACAAATTATAATGTACTACAAAATTCATTTTAATAACTAATAAAATATAATATCTGAGCAATGCCTGATTTAAATAACCGAACACTTTAATATAACTTAAAATGTACATATAATTATTTAGTAAATTATGTATAATTAAGTTTCCACTTAGGCACTGCTTTTAGATACACATATAATACAGGATGTTAAAGATAAATTTGGCCAAACTTCAACAACATATTCTGTCGATGAAAATAATTGAGGTTTGTTATATAACACTTTTATTCAAAGCTTAATAAGACAGTTACACGTTGTTACAATTTTATATATATATACAGGGTTAACTATGACTAAGTACAAATATTTTAAGAGGGGATATAAAAAAATAAGAATTAATGGAATTTCCTTTCAAAAAATTTCCAAACTTATTTATAAAGCAAAAAATAATTCTTTTCGATATTATTAAATCCTTATTTAACACTGCCAATGCTAAAATCAGAGTAGGCAACTAGCAAGCAACCATCATGCAACAGTCGGCAGTCGGTCCAGTCGAGTCGGTGTCACTGTCATGTTATAATTTAATTCCTGTGTTTATGTTGTAGTATTATGTTCTTCTTCAATTTTTAGTGCATTTTAATTTTAAATGTTTTATAGTTAATAAATAAAGGAATATGTGTATGGACAGTCGACTGTCGCGGGTGTTAAAAGTTTTCTGTTATCTATTAGAACCTACCTACTCATTCCTATCTTCGATTTTGTTATAATACATAGGCATTTTATCTAACTGTACCTACAGGAAGTGTGTTTATCGGTAGTGAGTGAAAATGTAGTTTTACCAGTTTGTAACCAAATAAGCTAGAGCTAACTGGCTTAAATGTTACCTATCTATCAGGTATTATTGCTAATTTCTCAACAATTAATTCACAATCAGTCAATTTTTAGGAGATTTCACAAGAATACATTTTTGTCAAAAATTGATCAAAAATTGTAAATGTCAAATATCTGATGTTGGAGAAATATCACTGCCCAAATATTGCCAAATAATTTTTTCCTGTATTGAAGTCAAAAAATATAAAATAGTTATACCCTGCAACTCCCTTATTGAGTGCTTAATCAAAAATTGTTATGTAATAAACCCCAATTATTTGCTTCAACAGAATGTCGGTGAAGTTTGGTCAAATTGATTGTTAGTACCCTGGACATACCTTTCATATACAAGTTGTTTCTGAAATCGAGAATTGAGAGGCAACAGAGAACATGAAAATAAGCAATATCAGAAAACTTACCCAGAATTATTTTGCAAAATTTAAAATGTTCCTGTGTTACCCCTTTTATTCAACTGTTTACAATGTGCTAATTATTAATTAGACCAAGTTCAGAGTGGTATTTGCGCAGTGAGAAACACGTATCTTGCTTGCTCTTATCAGTTGTAGATTTAGTTACATTGTTTTATTTCAAAATGCCTTATTCAAAGCAAGAATAAGCAGATATGGTATGAATGTATAGGAGGTGCAAATATAATTTAAATATACTAGTACATTGCAGTTGGAGTTGCTTCATCAACTATAATAAATACATGTTTTACTTAAAACTTAAGCTTAAAAATGCCTAATTTAAATTAAGAGTGACCAGATTTTTCGACTGTGTAAGTGTACTAAGTGCCTATTACCAATGCGACCAATCATCCAGTGTATTTTTTGCTGCAGCTGAAGAAATTAGTCACTATAATGGAATAATGTCACACATACGACATATTTTTTACCACCGCTAAAAAGTTTGGCTCGTGAAAATTATTTCAAGCAATTTTTGTAGAGTTACCTAATATCAATTTATGGTAAATAGTTTATTTCTATTATTTTTCAATTGTTTGCAGTACCTGACAGAGACATTTCAACACTTTCTAACTTTAATAAAATGTTTAAATGTGTGTAAATATGTCGACTGGCAAAAAACCTTGTAAAGTGATGTCTTTACAAGGTTTTTCTTTACACAACAAGGCAAGTTTCTTAGATTTGACAATTGTTTTATCTTGAATATTTGACATTTTAGACCATAGCTTGCTTTATAGATATTGCTTTTTCATATCGTCTCTTATCCCACTGAGGAACACAATCATTTCAGAAACACCCTGTACATATATGATGAAATATCATATAAAAAGCAAAAATATCAGTTTATATACTTACCAACATTTTTCAACGACAATAATTGACTTTCAGAAACATTGCGAGTCATTTGTGGCAATGATGCTATATCTAAATAAATATTACTACTACTAGATGTACCAGTATTGATTACTTTTGACTTTCTTCTATCTAAGGCTAAGCCTTGTTTGAAGGGAATTGGTGGAATACAAGCAATATCCATCGCCACAATAAAGGCCTCACAAATTGCTTTTAAAGATTCTTAAAAAAAAACATACACAAAAGTAAAGAAATTCAACTACATAAACAAACTAAACCTACCAACTTCTTCATCTATATTTTTAATAACCACAGCCATATTATTAAAAAATCTTAAATTTGTAGATCGGAACATGTGATAATATCCGCTAACGTTATTAACTTTATAATTGAGCCTTATGCAGTATTTAGGCCTGGATGATTTAAACAATGAATTTGTAGACTCGGCCATTCCAAATTCCAGCAGTGTCAGATCTTGCAGGTAAACTCTTTGGTATTTGGTAACTTTATCAAACTGATCATCATAGTCGGCAATAAAATATGAATCTTTCGTAAGAATTAAAATTGAATCCATCTCTGTTTCGTTCGGATCTCCACTAGATGGATCTGCGTTTATCAAACCCCACGCTCCTACAACCTGTTCTGGTTGGTTTATTAACATTTTCTTACAATCTTCTATGAGTAATTTAACGTGTTCCGCAGTCGCTATGCTATCCTCCTCGTACTGTGAAGCTTTAGATTCATTGAACTCATCCTCAGACACATAGTTACCTAATAAAATCTTGATAGTTATCGATAAAAAAAATTTGTAAACATAACCTACCTAACATCATGTCTATTGTACCCTGTCGAGTTGAATCCTTAAAGCGACTTAAGTAGTATCTAAAATTTTTAGGAATATCCAAGGTAAGAATAGAATTATATTTTTTGCAACAAGTATTGTGACAATACAAGAAAGCTAAATTTGAAGTTTGCAAGACACATAAGATCATAAAGCCGTACCCATTATTGCATGAAGCAGCAAAACTAGGAAAGTCAGTATACAGAGTGATCCTTTCCGCATACAAGAAACTATCACACATTATTAGGGTTAATTTCATCAAACTTGCTGCTATTCTGATCGTTTTGACTGACTAAAAGATGTCAAAGGTAAAAAAATATATAGTATGTGACAAAGAAAGATAAACACATATAGATGTTCATTAGATATTAATAATTTTTTGTACACAGATTCAGGACCACTTACTTATTTAATGATTACATTCTCAGCAAGATCACAGAACCTACTGCAAACATTAGACCAATACGAGGTGTGGCAATTAAGTTCCGGGAATTTAGTTATAACTTGGAAACTGGCAACACTGCATCATTCGTCAACGTTTTTCTAGAGAGGGCGGACCTTCCTTTTAGTTTCAGTCTAAGGTTGAAGTCGATAGCACGTTTGGTTTGTGTTTTATGTGTATTTTTTGGAAGTAACTAGTTTAGTGGCGTCGTGAAAATGAGTGACTCAAATTACGTGTTGTGATTCAATTTTTAGTCAAATCTGGCGAAAAACCTTCAGAAATCTTTCGAAAATTGCAAGTGTATGGAGACGAGTGCATGTCGAAAACACGCGTGTTTGGATGGGAAAAACGGTTCAAGGACGGGCGTGAATTGGTAGAAGACGATTCACGTGAAGGAGCTCCCGTCACCTCTCGTACTGACGCGAATATTGACCGTTTGCGTGCACTGATCACGTCTGACCGGCCGACGCCTAAGCATTCGTGCGTTGTCTGACGAGTTAAACGTTAACAACGAAACCGTTGGCAAGATGTTACACGAAAACTTGAACATGCTAGATTTGCGCAAAGATGGTGCCAAAAGTTCTCACCCGTGAACAGAAAGACATGCGAAAATCGATCTGCGAGGATTTGTTGTCCCGCATTCGGAGCGACGGTAGAGACTGGATGAGTCGGGTAGTCACTGGAGATGAGAGCTGGATATTTGAGTATGACCCCGAAACCCGTAAACAAAGTCAGCAGTGGGTGGAAAAGGGTGGAGAGCGGCCAACGAAAGCGAGGATGTCCAAATCACTACTTAAGGCAATTTTGATCGTTTTTTTTCGATATCTACGGCATCATTCATCGTGAATATATTCCTGCCGGCCAGACAGTGACTGGACTATGTTGGCGTCCTGAAACGGCTGCGGGCCCGCGCTTTCTGTGTGCGACCCGAACTCGCCGAGGACGGCTGGATCTTGTACCACAACAACGCGCCAGCCCATTCCTCATTCATTGTGCAAGAGTTTTTAACAAAAAAAAAACATTCCAACGTTGCCGCACCCGCCTATAGCCCTAATATTATTTGTTTTTTCACTGACAAATTCCCAGAACTTAATTGCCACACCTCGTAGTGTGTTGAGAACTGACGATTCCTAATACACTCATTGATACGCCTGGGCTTAGATCTAATAAGGGTGTCGATAAGTTCTTGAAGTATCTCATTCCAAGCTATCTGAATTTTATAAACACCATTCATGTCCCAGACATGTTCAATAGGTGACAGATTTGGCAATCTTGGTGGTCACAGCAGAACGGTTGATCTGATGTTGATCCATAAACTATATTCCTGTTCGTCTGGCAACGTGAAGTTTAGCATTGTCTTGCTGGAAAATGGTGTTTTGGATGATGTGAAAACATGGAATGACATGGCTCCACCACATTCTAGATGTAGAGTTGAGCTCATGTTGCCTCTAATGAAAACTAGTGGTGATCTGCTACCATACGTGATAGCACCCTATACGATAATGCCCACTGTGTGATGGACATGACACTCTATTAAATTCTGGATAACATCTTTCACCAAGACGCCTTCTCACCCTTGAACAACTATTGTGCATCCCCAGGTAGAAAAAGGATTTGTCACTAATTCCACTATTCCATTTTTGGTCCCATTGAATCCTCTTTCTCTCACCATTGTAAACGGTTAGCTCGATGTTGATGAGTGAAAGGTAGCACTCAATGTGGACAATAAGACAAGAGGCCAAAACTTCGTATTTGGCGATATACTGTACTCATACTGACCATCCCTCCATGTTCTGCAAACTAACGATTTGTAAATCGGTCTCTGAGAGCTAAAAGTCACAACTGACGATCTTCACGCTATGTGGTTCCTCTACAATAGCCAGTGTCTCTCGCTCTGTTTCCATCGCCTTCTTAAGTTCGTGTCTGATTAACACTGTACTATGGTATGTAAGGATCTCTTAGTGCTTCTACTTTGCGTAACCCAATAATCCGCCCCCTCTCAATGTCACTACACTGGGAAATATGCCCAAATCTACGTGCTCTAGGCATAATCAGCTGTAAAACAATGTTGTTTGCAACAAGTTTTACAAGACTTGCAACACAAATGTGCGCAGAAATTTTTGAATGCTATGTTTATCAAAGTACAACCTAAATTTAATCATTTTCACATAGAGAAGTAACCATGCAAAAAAATATCAAAATAAAATGATATTTAATGGGTGTTTATCGTTACTTGTCACGTACTATATTATTATATTTAGATAACTTGAAATAGTGATGTAAATAAAATTTTATGTGCTACTAGCAGCATAGATGTTACTATGTATTTTATTTGTCAAAAATAAGAAAAAAGAAAGAACACAGATTTAATAACTAGTTTTTGGTCAATTTTAAAACCTTTCACATAAACAAAGTAAATTTGGACAGAAGCAAGTTTAGTTGTTAAAACATCTAATTTTAATATCAACAATATGTGATATTTTCATGTACAGGGAGTCCAAAATTCAGGGGCGTCTCTGGAACTATAAGAGATAGAAAAATGCTTAATTTGTGACAAAGATATGCAATTTAATCAAATCCTCTTTAAAATATGAAGAAATTTTGAATCCTTTAAACATCTCTGGAAAAGGATGAAATTATGAATTCTTATTTTACACAAAAAGAATTTTTTAAACTAATTGCGTTTTTTCATTGTCACTTGCTCCTTTTAACTAGGTCGTCATATAAATTTTATTACAAAATTCAGCAATATAACAAGTGTTTCTAGAAAGACGAGTTCTTTCGAAATGTGATGTAAAACATCCAGGTCTACATTTAAAAAAATTAAGTTAATGACGGCCATTTTACAAAAAAGAAAAAGTGCAATGGAAAAATACAATTGGTTTCAAAAAATCTCTTCAAATATAATCAGGAAAAAATAAAAACTAATTTCCAAAATTTCAATTTTTTCTGTTATCTCAAAAGTGTGCGTTGTGAATGTTTTCAATTATAAACGGCCTTTGATCGAGCACCACATTGTATTGTAGTATTTTCCTATTTCTTACAGTTTCCGATATCGCAATGATTACTCTTGAATTTGAGATGCCCTGTACATAAAATAATAGGACACCCTGTATATAAAACAGAATTCATAAAATTTTATTAGTAGTTAAGTAGTGAACAAAAACAATTCACTACCTACATAATTATACTAGACAGCTCAGTGAATTAAATGCAATCGATCACATATACAGAAAAACTTTATTAGAATCCTTGAAAACATTTCCTCTGTTAGTTGTTTTACGTGAGACTAACCTAGACATTTGATACAAAAGGTAAGCAAAATCGAATTCTAGCTGAAGGGCGAGGTGGGGTGCTAGGGAAGGTGGGTCAGCAGGGAGGATTTCACTTGCGATACCGCCCACTGTTCGTATGTAAGCCCATATGTCTTGGATTTCTACAACTGTTAACTCTGTGCCTTGCATTATATCTAAGCAACATTGGCGTATGGAGTCTTTAAAGTGATTTTTGAAGTATCTACAAGAGGAAAGGATCGTATGAGTACACCTGATGGTACATTAATTTTACCAAATTAAATAATCATTTCTCGTTATATGTGGCAAATTAAGTAGAAATGTCATTCTTCCTATCATCCTATCATTAAAAAGGGTGGTTTTATTCAAGAATAAAACCAATTATTCATTCAAGAAATTGATCAGGGAATTCCGACAACTATAGGTATTTACTATATCTGTGTTGAACACAGAAAGAAATTTGAATAAGTAGCAATAGCAAAAACTAAAGATCACTATTATTCGGCTGCACATGTGAGACCGAATGCTATTATTACTAACTTTCAGCTACAAAAATTGTCTCATCCTGAATTAAATGCAATATTATTCTAAATGAAATATTATTAGTCTGTGAACGAATGAAAGGAAACATTTGACTAAATAAATAATGAGTAAATAATTATAAAAAAATTATATATATACAGGGTTAACTATGACTTAGTACAAATATTTTAAGAGGGGATAGGAAAAATTCAGAATTAACGGTATCACCCTTCAAAAAATTCCAAACTTATTCATAAAGCAAAGAAAAAATATATTTTCAAAACCCTATTAACCCCTAATTTATCGGCGACTATGCCGCCTGTCTGCTGCGAGGTTAAGTATATTCTGCCAAAGTCAAAGTTGTCAAAGGTAGTGACAGAGCACCGCGTTGCCACGTGTAACGATTTACGGCGTTTTTAAAAAAAGTTTTATATACAAAATACTAGATTATTTAATGAGAAACACGATATGGTAGCACTGAGAGTAAAACCTACCTTACTGATACTTCCAGGACTGATATTTGGAGATTTCAAGAAAATTGAATTATTTTCTGTTTTCTAACATGTTTACGTTATAACTTGTCATTGTAAAAATTGTTGTACTTGCCGGGGACCTCTTGGTTTCCCTCAACCATTTCATAAATAAGAAAAAAAAATTTTCTGTAGTTTAAAAATGCTTTATTTTTATGTCACTAAGTAAAAAAGAAGTTACAAGGAATTTTAAAAAATATGAAATTGGTTTTTTTTTTATTTTCAAGTCAGGTACATACGTATTTAAAACTCCAGCACGTGTAAAACAATATTCGTGGACGTTGTACAATTCATACAAATGTACGAGGATTTGGCATATTCTGTCTATTTAGAAAACGTATTTGATGTTCTGCTGCTGCACGATATGCGCTTTCGTCGCACTTCCCATAAATTAGTACCATATCCGTAATTTCCGCGATTACACAAATTTGAGTGTTCGAAAAGCAAATAATGAAAACTAATATCAATATATTTGCGATATTTGACGGATCTTCCGATGCTGGCGCCATCTGTAGGTCATTAGCGCAAAGGGCACTAAAGCTCGTTCCATTTTTTAACTTATAGAATTAAATAATAATAATACTAATAATAGTAACGATATTAACAATAATCGACCATGTTTGCATATTATAATATTGCAGTATTATTTTAAATTTCCCGAGGCGTTTAGAGTGCTCTGTAATATTACTTTTCTAACCACTACTGCTGTATGACATTTGGAGAGTATTCGAAACAATGCAACCAACAACACAGCATAGATTTATATCGAGTGACAAGTTCTATGTGCGTGTAACCCCGTGTCACAGAGGAATTGTCAGAACAATACTAGGATGAAGAAACCCACGATCGTACATGAAAGAAGATAATATTGATTAAATTGATTTCCATAAGAATATTTATCTGAAGAATATTTGGTTCTCGGTGGTGGCAGACTGAAGACTGAACGGTTGTGTTCACATTGTAATTTTAGTTTTTCGTTTTTAGTGACAGTTTCAGTTTTAAACGTTTTATTTATTAAATAATGAACAGTTGCGGTATATTGGGACATGTGTAGTTTTCTACAATTTTCTTTAAACGTACGTGGAGATATTTTCTAGAGTTGAGAGCAATGCAGTGGAGTTACAGTTATCGGACAAAATGTTCTAAATAAAAAAACTGCCACGGGTGTATTCGAAGTTTTCTGTTAGTATTTCTTTCAATAAATTTTCTTAAAATAAATAGGCAATTTATTAACTGCATCTACGCAAAGTGTGTATTTTGTGGCGAGTAATTCTGACGGCCCTGTAATGAGTGAAAATGCAGTTTTGGCAGTTTGGAATAAAGGAATGAAAAACGAATGCAAAATACTGAAGCTAAACGGATTAACTGTTATCTATCAGGTACTTAGGTATTATATTAATAAAAATGTTTACTTTCGTTGTTTCTACATTCGGCAACATTGTGAGAAACGACCGCATAGTAGTTGACATATGTAGCCATCTTGGACGATGACTGATCGACATAGGCGCCGACTTTCCGTAGAAAAAAAGGGTTTTGCCCCATTTTTAAAACATTGAGCTAGAATTTAGAAATAATTTTTTTATTGTCTTTTAGGCCTCCCTGAGCACGTGGTTAAAATGTTTGTACTTAGTCATAGTTAACCCTGTATATATCTCTTTGTTACATTCTATTTATTTTATATGAAGTGTAAAACAGAAATTGATAAACTTATAGCTAATAATCGTAATGCAATGTCTATTTTGCACTTCATGAAATTGAAGGGCAATCAATGATCAATGTATTTGCCATAAACAGGTGTGTAAAAACAGTCACTATTACATTTACAGGTTTTACCCAAAAAATTGATCATGAAATTGTGACATTTCACTATATTCGAGGCACCTTTCTACATATTAAATAATGAAATTATCTATCATTTATTTATATTATACGTATTTCATTGCACAGTTAAAATAAATGAGATTTATTAAAATATGCCTATATCTAAAACTTTTCCATATTTGAGATACAGACTTTAAAATTGTTATTATATTTTTTATTCTCTTGGAAATCGTTTATGATAAAACAACAGTAATTTTATGTTGTAATGGAATATTTTTTATCTAATTACTCAGTGTGTTTAAATACGTCCATTATTAGCAGTGCGGTAGAAACCCTGTGGCACTCTTCTTTTGTTTACAATAAAAATAGTACGTTACTTTAAATATTCGGCATTCAAATGATACATTTTTGCCATTTTTATGTAACATATTTCATCAAGGATTCTAAATGTATCAAAAATGGTAAATACTTATCAATGGCACATCCAAAGGGGATACCGAGGAGGAAGTGACTCTAAGCTTTAGTCCATTACAATTTAGATAGCATGTTTGCGGTGATTCCAAAGAAGTTAATGAAAAAGTGGCAGTAAACAATTTTCTTTCAGTAACCAGTGGTTATGGAATGCTTTCTGCATAAATCATTAATTTATACCTCTTTAAGTGTTTAAAGGTTACATATTTTGACTGTCGAAAACCGTTCCGAAGTAGTTACTTTAATAGAGACAGTTATTCTCCATAAAAGAGGGCCAGTTTCAAATTTTTTTATTTCTTTGATTTGACAATTCTTATCTTGAAAAAATTACATTTTAGACCCAGGCTGGTTAGCTAATATTGTTCATTTTTACGTCCTTTATTATCCCTTTGAAGGAAAGCACTTATTTCAGGAACTTCCGACTATGCCACTGATAAATATTACAATAATGAAAAAAATACATTTTAATAATAATTACATAAATATAAATAGTTATTTTGTTATAATGGAACTTTTTTTATTTACCTGTTAGCAGAATTCATGCCATCTTTCATAATTCCTGTAAATTTCCTTTCTCCTGTCCTCGTATAATCACCCTGTAAAGATTTATATGATCAAAAGACAAACTATACACTCTTTAAAAATTTAGAGAGTGACTCATTGTTAGCTTTTGGACTAGTGTGACGGGATAATAATTGCATTACATAACACCTATTATATAGGTGAAATGATATCAACAGTTTTTGCCAGTTTTGAGACATTAGATAATAAAAATGATAGAATTAATTCCAAATTTAAAACTTGTGTCAGTAGAGCTGCAGTACAAGTCAATTTAGAAGTTTTATTAAGAAAAGTTCATAAAGAATCTTTACAACACAATATTGAACAATATAAAAGTGCCTCCTATAAAATGATGCCCCCACAAGATGTTGACTATGTATGTTTTATAATTTTACAGAAATATTATGACTAAAATTAGTATGCATCACAGCAGAATCATAACAAATTCCATAACACTATCTGTTCACTACTACTAATTATTAAAATAACCACAAATTCACTTTAACGTCACATTTTCACTTCACCGTCACATTGTCAACTTCACTGTGTAACACTTTCATTTCAGTGCCACACTTTCACATTGCCGCAAATTCACATAACTGTCACACTTTAACCTCACTGTCACATTTTACAGTGTAGCCTTTGTTTACAAATATTTCATCTATGTAATATATCCTTTTGTCAGAAGCATGAAATTTCCCTTAGTATTCTCTTCACTATACTACAATTTCATCTTTTTAACGAGCATACTTTCGATTTCGTTTCAAAAACTGAATATTCTTGTCATGCATTGTTTTTAAGAATTATAACAGATAATTTAGGCATGTTTACCTATCTCAGTTTGAATTTTCTTTTCAATCGGTATTTCATTTCTGAAAAAGATTCCATGAACTTTCCTACAAATACATTATTAACTTCTATTTTTTTTCTTCCTCGTATCTCCACTTCTTTCTTCTTTGGATTTATTTCTACACTTATAGTAAGATATATACTACAAACTGACACTTGTGGCGACCCACTACATGTATCAACAGCTTTATTTACACTTATACAGATTTGGAATGTGAGGAACTTGATGGTGAATTGTATTTTGCCGCTTGCGTGTATTTGTGTCATGCTACACGCATACTTCGACCACAGCGTGTTTGCATCAAGCAGTGTTGCCAGGTGGGAAAAATTCAGTGCATGAGAATAATTTCAAAGAAGCATGAGGTTTGGAGAAAAAAGCATGAGATGGCTTAATTTATCAAAAAACAGCTCTTGACACAGCTTAATTTTTAATTACTTTTGCAGTTGACGTGACGCAGGGTGACTCACGGGTCGTAAAATCTGTTGTTTCCAGAAAATGTAGGTACCCTTACGGAATAGAGTTAAGAATCACTGCAATACAGCGTGAATACAGCACACACACCGCATATCCGTAGACTGTCATACCCGTTTATGTATTCATTGCTAATTATTAAGAGAGCAGTCTACAATAAAGGACATTTCAAGTACCCAAATATTGTAGATACCTGCCTCTATCTATTCAATTTTGACCTCAATTTTGCCTTTATTTCTCGTTAGGTCTTTGTTTTGGTAGATTTCAAAGAGTAATTTTAATAATTTTATTATTTCTTTTTGTGTTTATTAAAAAGCATGAGATTTTGTAATCATAATATGCGAGCATGAGATTTCCTCGGAATGCATGAGATCTGACAACACTGGCATCAGTTGACCGGACAGTTAGATTTGCAATGGCGAATTGGCGTTGGCGATACGGAACCGATTACCGTAGTAGTAGGGAATGCTAGACCAATGCACGTCGCCGCCCCTCTTAAAGTTCGTACCTTCCCTGGAATGAAGCGGCAATTTCTACTTTCTCTGTAAAGATCCGCAATTTCCAAATCTGTATTAGAGTTTCACCATAGAAATCATAAAAAATATAGAACGCCAAAAGAGGTACCGAAAATAGTCAACCTATGGAGAAAACAAGTCTGGTAATTTTGCAGTAATTTAGCTTTTATGTGTTGGTTGTACCGACGGGGTAGCTTCACACCAATAGGTGGCAATTTCAAATTATGCAAATTTTATGTCAAATTCGTAGAATCATACATTTTCTATGGTCTAATTACAAACATTCCGTTTTGGTTTCAATTGTATGCTACTATTAAAATGCAGCACTACCAACAACTTACATTAAGTTTTCCTTAGATGGCTGCTTTCTAAGCTCCTACATAGTCTGACTATTTTCAAGTGCCTAATGTAAAGGCTTCTGGTGTTCTACATATTTTATGATTTCTATGAGTTTCACGGACAAATTCCTTCATATACATTTTTTATTATCAATTGTCCATCACTTAGGTTCTGTTGTTTCCCAACAGACCATATAAAGGAACAGGCATTTTGATCCATTTTTAATTATTATTGTGAATCAAAACTTTAGGGTTGTATTCTTTTGTTTTATAATTTAATATATATCTATATCACCCACACATATGCTTATTCTATTAGTGTTTCTAATGTCGGCTAAATCAGGTACTAATCCAACCGAACATAAAATAGCATTTTCCCAATGTATTAGAGAGATTGAGAAATAGAGAATACATAAAATTTCAGTTTAAGCCTTCATCATCTGTTCTACAGGTTACAAATCCAACTACAGAACAGGAGATTAAAGAGACATATAAATATAAATTCAAATAGTGTAAAAACACTTGATTATAATTGCATCTTAAGTCTTAAAAACTAATACACAATTAAAATAATACATCAGTTAAAATACAATCTTATCTTGGCAGTGCTGGAATTGAAAATATTTAAGCGATGCTCCAATAAATTACAAAAAGTCCACATTTTATGTATAGGGGTATGTTTAAGAATATTTGTACAAAGGGTGGTCAAGTAAAAAGTATTACCATCAGCATAAAGAAGGCAGTTAGAACTTAAACAATCAGTTATATCATTGATAAAAATGTTGAATAGCAGTGGTCCAAGAACAGATCCTTGCGGGACTCTTGAAGTTGCTAAGTAGTCGACAGACTTACACCCTTTGACAAGAACATACTGAAGTCTGTTGGACAAATATGATCTAAATAATTGTAGAAGGGAATTTGAGAATCCAAATGCATTAAGTTTTGTAAGTAATATACTATGGTCCAGTCTGTCAAATGCCTTTGAAAAATCAGCTTAAACAACACCAGTGCAATCGTCTGTCCATGGATTCAAATATAAATTGTGTTATTAAGTTAGTGGTTGTTGTTGAAGTTAGTATTGTATTGTTATGCATAGAGAGTGGCATAGTATTAATTAACACTGATATAAATAAAGTTTAAGCTCACTTTACACACTTTGTAGTAACAATAGTTTTATGTTATCTATGAGGCACTCCCTAGATTTTCGAAAATATAGTATAATTTATAATAAGCAAATTTGCTTTCATGTATATATAATAACCACAACTAATTATATCGAGTAGATAAATATTAAATACAATGTACAATCGTTTTCAATAATAATGGCACTCTTTAAAATGAATTTTGCGATTTATTTTGAACTGCTGACTTATTTGTAATAAAATTTACTTTAATCTTTTAACATTAGTTCTTACTTGTTTCACTCACCAATAGAAATTGAATGAAATTTGTACTCAGAACTTCCAGAAGTTCAAAAACAGATTTGAGTCAGTGTCATTATTATTGCAAAAGCATGTAGGGTGAGAAAAATAATGGGGTGTGTACATTTTACGACAAATATACCTTTAAAGCATTTGTTCCAGCATACTGTTTACTAATTATATCTCCATTATTCGCCCACAAAAGCTGAAAGGTATTTCTTATGTTGGTCGGCATGCTTCCTTCCGGTGACACTAAACCCAGTTTGCAAAACTGTATTTCCATGACAGCTTTACCCAAAGCAGTCTAAAATAATATAAAAGTATTGGAACTGAATATTTTTTCCAAATTATAGAAAATTTTATTATTATTTAAACACATTCAATGACTTACCTGAACCACATTAGTTCTGTCCAAACAGTCTATACAGTTTACTCTAAACACACCATTCTGTGAACAAATATGTCCTTGCTTGTCCCTCCAACAATAGTTCATATCCTTTATAATGTCACTGAGTGCATTTATGAGGATGGACACATTTTCAAAATGCATGCCTCTACTAAAATTTTCTAAATTGAATCTCTCATACTAAATCGTAACAATCAGTTAATTAAACGAACGATAGCTTGTTTAATTTAATGTTTTTAATAAATAAATGTGAAAGACATTGAAACAATAAAATGTACTACAGAAAACTACAAAAGCGTAAAAGGCCACATTTTTTAAATTTTCTTTTGTTTCGACTTCAAACATGAAATTTCGAGTTTCAACACAAAATTTCCTTACATTAAGTTTTCCTATTAGGCTGCTTTCTAAGCTTCTCCATAGTCTGACTATTTTCAAATGCCTAAGTAAAGGCTTCTGGCGTTCTATATATTTTATGATTTTGATGGTTATAACAGAAAATTTCAAGTTTAATCATGAAATTTTGAGTTTAAACACGAGATTTTGAGTTTGAAACCAAAATTTTCAGTTCAAACATGAAATTAAGTAACAGAAGGAAAACTGAAAAAGCAACTTTTCTACGCTGTTCAAAACAGGCTATTTAGAAGTTTTATTATTTTTTTAAATCATCTTCATCTCATACGCTATTTGGTACAACTATGAGAATTATATACAGGGTGTCCAGAATATGAATGCCAATTTTGAAAGGGCTTTTATATTTGACCAAAAGCAACAAAAATTTCTAAAACAAATAGTTGCAAAACTGTGTTACAAAATTGCTGCAAAAGAGTAGTTCAAATTGGTATGTTGGGATTGCCAGTGACTCTGTCACAGATAGAGCAAAGAACAAGTGGGCTCTTGTGTCCTGTAGATCAAAAATGGTAAGCGATAAAGACACGTGGTTTTCACCATTCATATCTTCTCAAAAAAGAGCGCAGATCTCAACCATCAGATTTGCCCTATCTATGACAGAATGACACATAATCCTCAAAAACATACCAGTTTAAATCACCCTATACAACTAGATCCATAGCAAATTGGTATATGCTCAGAAAATACAAACAAATTTCAACATAAGCCTATTAGATAGAGGAACTACAGATAGTAAACATCAGCTCGCTACTTTAAGGCTGGCAAACAAACCCTTTCGACTAACAAAACACCCTTTTGAAAGGTCGGTGTGAGAGCGAGACTAACCTACAGCGTTTTAATATGATTAATACTAAGCAAAAATCCTTTGGACATAATTTAAAATTTGTTTTTGAATCAGTATTAATGAAGTAAACAATAGATTTTCTAAAAGCCTTGAAACTGTAATGTACTTAATGTGTGACAACACTGCAATCCATTACTTGTAGCTGTTAACCTTAAACTACTTGTACATTGAACTTGTTTAGATTGTATTGAGAGTACCTAGTGTTTTATTTCGGTTTTTTGTCTATTGTGTATGTTTTCAGCATCGGCAATGACATTTATTATTTGAAACTTTATTTTGTGTTGTGGGAAAGGCTCCAAAGAAACCATTCACAGCAAGTAAGTTAAAATACTAATATTATATTGAAATGCCTAACATATGGCAGTTCTGCAAAGTTATCACATATTCAAAACATGTTTACTGTCATAAGTTAATACTATTGGTCAGAGAAAATAAATTGTAGGTTACGGACACCCTGTATACTATATCTTAAACTTACCAGTATTCGTGAAAGTCAAATGTAGCATATGTAAGAAACGGGCTATTATACTGAAGTACATGATGTGAATAAGCATCAAATATCACTTTTTCTTTGCCATTTTGTTCGATTAAATTGATAATACAAATGGGTCCGTACTTTTGCACTTCTTTATTGAAATGTGCCTCAAAAGCGGCCTTTGTTTCAGCCTCCCCTAAAAAGTGTTTTTTAATCTTTTAACATTAAAATCTATTGATATTGGAAATCACTTAAGTATTAACAAAAATTTTATGGAACGTTTAAGGTAGAATAAATATTAACTTTGTTCCTGGTAGTAATCTCGGTCTAGTTCACAATGAATTTAAGCAATTTGATCAAGGAAATACAAAGATAAAATTAATTTTGTTTATTTTACTATAAACTTTATTTGTTGTTTCATGTCATATATAAATTTTAAATTTGTTACAACCTGCATTTAGATTTCTTTCTATTCTGAAATTGTCCATATTTAAAAATAATACACCCAATATGTATAGCAGTTCTAATCTGAATTATTCATTTATACAGGGTGACCTAATCTGAATTATTCATTTGAACAGAATGCTCCAATATTTTTTAATCAACTGAGGAACATATATAAAATATATGGTTTTCAGTTTTTGTTTTTTTTCAAATATCCACACATAATTTTACAAAATATTTTCTAAATACACATTCAGCTCTTTAGTTTAATCAGTGATATAAAAAAAATAGATATGGAAGATGAGCTTATTTTAAAAAAATGCACTAAGCAAATACATAAATGCTTGCTTATTTTGCAATAACTTACAAATGTTTGATAATCAAACTCTATTTAATAAAAAAAATTTTACAAGTTTTTTTTATGTTTTACTCTTTATTTCTTAATAAATACATTTATTCAGAAATAATCAAATATGTGATGAAAATTCCAGAAACATATTTTATTGCAAAATTAACAAAGATTTAAAAAAATAATTAGCATTGAATTTTATCAATTATGCATTAATTCTATAGTCAGCGGCCAAACTTGTAGAGAGTGACTAATCGCTAGCTTGTAGACTAGCACGACAGGTGAAGCATGCGCGAAGCAACATTTCATAGGCGTACTAAATTTGAATGCAATCAGTATAAAAAATACACAAAAATGACAAAAATAATTGCATTACATAACATCCATTATTTTTAGAGTAGAAACAGTGATATAACAGTATTTACCAATTTCAGGGCGTTAGATAATAAAAATAATAAGAATATTTCAAAATTTAAAGTTTTTATCTTGTATTATCAGTTACCCAAGGTCGAAAATAATAGACAGTGACTAATTCACAACACAGAGATGAGTACGGAAGATACGGGTGGTATGATTACCTAAGCGTGCCACTTGAGAAGAGTTAAAGCACACAAAATTATCAAAAATAAGTTGACGTTGGCTGAACCTAGCACATTAACAATTTACTTTAAATGTGCCACCTGTGTCATCCTCTATAAATTAGTATGCAGTCCTTATGAAGAGCGACTGCCCACCACCACCCACTTACACCTACTTGATGCCCACTCCGCGGATATCACACTTAAGCCTTTTGCACGAATTTTGCAACTTCTGTTTTAATTATACAGTGTGTCCACGGATGGAGTTGACAAGAGGAGAAACTCTTTTGTTTTTGACTTTATCGAAAAATGTCACTCTTTATAAAAAGTTCTGCTTCCCGAAAAAATGAAATTCTCATAGAAATTTCTTAGACTAGATATACAGGGTGCTCATAAATTAAGAAAACACGAAAATACTGAAGAGAAAAGTACCATTATTTATTATTGTATACAACATTTTTATGAAACAAATCTGTTTATAACTTCAAATAGAGTCCCAGTACAAATTTTAAAATCAATATTTAAATTTTAACATTTACTCTACCCCCCCTCAACACATTTTTCCGCTAACTTAATAAATTGTTCGAATAGTTAGCGGCTCATCCAGTTCATGTATTCCTTGGCATATGTGCTCTTTTAATACTTCCCTATCATGTGGCAAACCATTTGAATAAATGTTTTGTTTTAGGGCACCTTGGAGAAAAAAGGCAAGGTGTGTAAGGTTAGGATTGGGCGAAATCTTTCTCTGAGCAGGACAGCCGTCCTGTTCCTGTTGCCAAAACATTTTGGAAACATTTGGTTTACCATTTTTAAATACTTGAGAGCCAGAAGTACGAATAACCTGTTTTGGCAACAGGACTGCTGTCCTGCTCATTTTAGAGCCTTGCTCAGACAATGGTGATAGGTGGATTGAAAGATTTGGCCCATTATCCTGCTAGATCACTTGACCTTAGGCCCCTTGACTTTTCCTACAGCAAAAGGTTTATTCAAATGATCTGCCACGTGATATTAAAAGAGCGCATAAAAGAAGAAATAAACTATTCGTAGTGTGTAGAGTAACAGTCAAAATTGAAATTTTCGATTTAAAAATTTGTATTAGGACTCTACTTCGGGTTATCAACAGATTTGTTTTATAAAAATGTTGTGTAAAATAATAAATAATGGTATTTCTCTCTTGAGTATTTTCATGTTTTTTTAATTTATGAGCACCCTGTATATCTGATCTAAGACGTTTCTATGATAGTCTCATTTTTTCGAAAAGCAGAACTTTTTATAAAGAGTGAAATTTTTCGATAAAGTCAAAGACAAAAAACTTTCTCCTCTTGTCAACTCCATCCGTAGACACACTGTATATGGCGGGAAAATCTCAACTTTCGACAACTAATTGCAATTTGTGAAACTGTCAAATACTACAAATATTATTGCCCCTTTCATTATTATGTAGTGTTAATAAATTTGTTTTGAGCTTCTGATAATCTACCATGGCAGTTTCATGATGAAAATGAAAAAGGGGAAAATTATATACCTTTATCAATTCGAGGAGGTGGTCTGTATTTAAAACCTGGCTGTGACCAATACACAGGAACAGATCCTCTAACTTGAACAAATGACACATCATGGCTTTGATAGGAAACAATTTGTTCGGTTTCAACGTAATTTGCTACTTCTCCGTTTTCATCTACACCACGTCGTTTATACCTACAAAAAAGCAAAGGAAATACAAAGATTAAATTTTCATTTATCTAGATAATTGAATTTAATATACACTACCTACATTTAATTCGGTACATATGAATTTTAAAAATATTCTTTCAAAAAATGTTATTTCAAATAAACCAAACTTACCTTAGTTAAAAGTTTATGGTTAAAATTTTATTTTCGATATTTGCAAATAACTAAAAATTCAAAATATTTGCATACATTTTAGAGATCGGGAGTTTTTTGGAATGAGAAATTCAAATTTGTTTCTAATTTTGATGTCACTAGTAGAGGGCGCCACTTATGGCACAACTTTTTTATGGTTTAGTGTACACATTGTACTATTGAAACAATCAATTATCCTACCCTTTTTATCTAAAAAAAGGTATACCTTTCCTATTTGAAATAATCAATGCACCGAGTAAGAACTGTTTTGGTTTCAGGTAAAGTGCCTTTTTACCTGAAAATATAGCAAAATTTTACTTGAAAAATTATTCAGAATGTTAAATAATGTTAATATGCAATTTTTCAATTAGATCCTTAAGGTTTGATGTAATCATTATCTAAGATTTTCCAACAATTTAATGAAAGCACAAAGATTTCATCAAGGTAGGCCAAACTTAAACTTTTGCACATCACCATTATTTAGCATTCTGAATAACTTTCTTAAGTAACATTTTGCTGTATTTCCAGCGGAAACAGTACTTTACCTGAAATCAAACAGTTTTTACTTCTAACGACTACAACAAGGTATATCTTTTCCACATAATAAAATGTAGAAAAATCGATTGTGTCACTAGTCAGATAACCAAGCAGTAAAAAAATACTACAATCTAAAAGAAGCATGATGGTGTCCCTTAGTAGTGATGTCAAAATTAAAAAACAAATTTGAATTGATCGTCCCCAAAAACACCCGATCTTCAAAATGTATCCAAATATTTGAATTGAAATTATTTGCAAAATATTGAAACTAAATTTTAACTTTGACATCTTGTATCTTTTTAACCACCAGTATTCCACCAATAAAAGTCTACAGATGATTCTTTTGTCAAAATATAATGATTATTTAGATCTAGGTAATGTCAGCCCCAATTAGCTTGAATTATCAAGAATGCATTCACATTTTTTTTATAATATTTCATAAATCACATGTACAGTTTTATCAATAACTCATATAATTTTTATTCAAACAAATCGGAAGTTATAGTGTTGTTTAATAGATAATCCAGGATTCATGGGCGTCATTTGGGGGGGGGGGGCAGAAGGGGCAACTGCCCCCCTTTTGCAAAAAAATAAAATTAACTAATTTTCATACTTATAGCTTAGGTAAACAACACTCGTGCGCTGTGAATTTTGTTTTCTCTTTTTCTAATACGTAATCGTAATATGCTACCACAACGTCAAAAGTCTTGAACCCCACCCTGTATATAAAATAGATATAGAGTTTTTATTAGTCCATATCTTAAAAATTACAACAAAATACCCAAAGGGTGTAGGACTTGTCAAAAAAAAATGTCATTTACAGAGACAATTAAAGAAATAATATAACTACGAAACTACAAAAAGAACTGAAATAGTATAAAATATGAATAAAATATAAATGATTCGATTAAACCTTGTAGTTTTTCTTAATGTGGTAAAAAAGTACATGTACTTAGGGAATAAAAAAGACAATAAAAAATTGCAGATCATGAACCTTTACTTTATTATCAACGTTATTACAAATCTAGTGAGTTTGGCAGTATATTCAGCCGTATTCGTTAGAATTTTTGTACATTAAAATGCCAAGACGTGAAATTTCTGCGTTTACCCGAGCAAAAATGACTGCTTTACATGATGCAGGACATTCTAATCATCAGATATAGAACATGTTTGGCATTCCTAGATCATCTGTTGTACGAATAGTACACAGATATGAAGAATTTGATACAGTGGAAAACAGATTATGTAGCGGACGTCCTCGAGTATCTAATGAATGGGAGGATCGGTATTCAGTGCAATATGCCCATAGACACCGCACATCTTCAGCTTCAAGTCTCAGGCCCCACTTTCGAAGTATGTTTCGTTGTGTTATAAAGACACCTACTATTCAAAGACAATTCCACATTTCACGATTCTACTATTCCACAATTTACGTGCTAGAAGACCATTATGGGTCCCCACTCTACTTCCAAGGCATCGTGCTGCCCGTCTCCAATAGGCACTAGAGCATAGGGGTTGGCCTTTACGTCAGTGACGGTGGGTCTTATTTACAGACGAAACCAAAATTGCAATGGTTACTAACGACAATCGACAAAGAGTCTGGAGAGAACCAGGTGGTCAACAGCAACTTCATTTTCCCCATGAAGTTGCTTCGTATGAAGGGGGTACCGTAATGTTTTGGGTTGGAATAATATTCAACTGCCGCACCCCATTAATTTGCATACCACAAAATATGACCAGTCAAATTTACATCAAACAAATTATTACGCCCTTTATCTACTCCCTACGTAATGAATTAGGTGAAAATTTTGTGTTTATGGACGACAACGCTCAACCGAATCGCGCAATAAGGGTTAAAAGATACTCGAAGCAAGACATATCAATAGATTAGGTTGGCCAGCCAACTCTCCTGACATAGATCCTATTGAAAACATGTGGGATTTTGTAAGTTCATAATCACATTCCCCTAGATCAGACTGCGTTAGCTGTGGTGGCAGAAGTGAAATGGAACAATATAGAGATTGTTAACCGCTTAATTATCTCAATGCACAGATATGTCAATAAGCTATTGGAACGTGGTGAAAGTCATACCAACTATTAGTCAAGTACAGAACTTGCTTGTTATTTATTTTTATTTAATAAATTTTGTCAAAAATGTCGCACATTTGCTGGTTCTGCTGGTTTCTTTAAGAAGAATGAGGGCGAGTCCTAGACTTTTGACGTTGTGTGTACTATGTTACCTACAGCGTTACTATTCAAATTGACTTTATTTAGAGCAGAAACAGGACTTCTGACATCATATCCTGCTGTTTTATTTTTTTATATATTTTATTTTATTATTTTATAGTATCTATATATAACATTTTGTTGTTATGTTTTTTGAAGATCATATCTTCAAGTGCTTAAGAATTATATGGACCTTATATATCCTTTTAAAATGCATATTTTGTTGCTTCGGGTTTAATATTTTTCGGCATTTGTTCCTCCTTGAAAAATTTTGTAAGGACGCCCATGTCAGGATTATCTTATCAGTACAAAGCTGGAATAATTTATTATCAAAAGTCATAACTTAATAAATCTGAAATATTTGTGTGTTAACAATAAATAATATATATGTTATACAACTGTATGTCTGTATTTATTTAAATATACTTATAGTTTGTTAAGAAATGTTGTTATTAGAATATAGTGGTACAAATACCTACTATAAAATACAAAACTGAATTTAATACCTTGTTCCGGCTCTAAATCTGCTCCTCCTAGACAAAATACATAAAGTAAAAATTTCATAATATCCTTCGGACGTGTCTCCTAATTCTCTACCCATTTCAACTTTACAATCTTCTATTTGAATGTACCCCTGAATGATGGGTAGTATCCAAGGATCGCACAAAGGATTCTGTAAACAATGCATTACAACTCCTAATTACAATCAGAATAATAATTAAGAAAACTGTTTAATAGAAAATTTTAAAATAGGTGGATTGGTTGTGGAGAACTTATTGTATGGCCAGCACAAACTCCCAATCTCAATTCCTTTGATTTTCATGGTGGCAATTTATAAAAAATTAAATGTATTTTGTAGAAATAAATAAATAATAAAACTATTTATGACATACAATTGTGGAAGTTGCTGATAAGTTTCATAATAATCCTGATATTTAAAAAAGAAATCATCAACCGATATTGACAAAATTAGATATTTATATTCAAGATGATGAACATCTTTAAGTAAACTACTGGTATTAAAATATGATTTTTAATAAATAGTACAGAGCCTGTATACAGGATGCAGATAAAATGTAGCAAATGTAAAAAAAATTGTAGCAATCCCAAAGGTAATATTTCTTTAACACGCTAGAACAAACAGTAATCAAAATATTAACGTTTTTGAAAAACTTCCAGCTATGTATGTCTCAAACACTATTTTGACATACTAATTTTTGTCCAAAAAGCTATGAGCAGCTAAAAAGCTGAATTAAGCTATATTTAATTATATATAATTAAAAAAATTAATATAAAATATAGTAGAACTCAACCCATTTTGTACTAAACAATAACATGAAGTAAAAGAGCGGAAACAGATTTCTCCTCATTATAATAAGCTTACAGTAACTTTTTTAGGCAAATTAATAAATTACTTACATAACCAGATGCAATATTAATTTAAGAAGAAAGTGTATTTTGAAACCACCATTCATGTGTATCTTATAAAAGAAGAAATAATAAATATTAAAAGTGTTAGAACTTGTACATTATTATTAATAAATAATGTAAAAATGTTTCCACTTCAAACCATGGCAAAGTTATTTTAAGGAATTTCAACTAATAAATTAAACAAAGTCCATTAAAAAAATTAAAATTTTGTATTCACCTACTGGAAAACTATTCTTATGATTGATAATAAATACAAATCAAAATTTCCAATTGTAAAGTTTTCTATATTCCCGTATATGTATTTCACCATACTTATTAAGTATCTAGTAATAACTTACCTCGGAATCTATGATACATTTTAACATGTGTTTATTCCAAAAAAATCTGTCATCTACGGTCTTCCATAAAGCCTGTGCATCAATTGCATTTTGTTTTTCTAAATTACATAATCTCTGTAAAGAGTTAGTTAAATCAGTCGTACGTGAATAATAAAATGAATTTGTTTCATTAAATATTTTGTAAAATTCTTCAACAATTTGCTTCTCAAACCGTTCCTTGTCCTTAATATTGCTCTTTTTCTGCACACCAGCAGCCATTGCAGCAGCTTGAGTTGTATTTTTTATTGTGTTCCCTGCGTTTTTCAGTGTACCCCATGTTTTGGTAAAAGCTGTATTTTTGGTGTTTGGTTTTATATTTAAAGCTTTATGTTTACGACAAGGTAATAAATTTAATTCCACATTTTCAAGGCTTAAGGGGAGAAATACTACAGACTTTATTTTGTAAACTTTATGGTCTCCATGAATTTTGCCTACTGGAAGACTTTCTTTAATAAGAAGTAATCGAGGATCGAATAAAGGAACATGTTCTACTTTTCCTATAATGCCGTCACATACACCAAGACATACAGGATCATCAGCATCAGTCAAATCCCATTCTAAAAATAAATAAAAAATGCATTTATCAAGTTAATAATTTTCCCATTTTACTTTAAGGTTAATAAAAACTCAGTAAATTAAATAAAGCTGTTGGGTAAGTTAAGTTTAATAGAGGGGCGTCAATAAATTTAATTGTTCTATTATCACATCATGAAATAGTTAATGAAACAATATATTAATGCCAATTTACCTGTTTTTGGAATAAAAGCTCCAGTTTGACGGTCCCACCATAAAGAATATTCACCATTTACAAAAATGTAAAAATCATTTGTGCGGAATAATTCCATAACCCCGGAAGTTTCTTAATTTTCTTATCGCAAATTCGTCATTGTTGCAAATTTTACTGTTATGTTGTCATTCCCAGAATAAATACGAGTAGTAAACAAAAGAACTAAACGAAACGCAGCTCATTCATCAATGAACGCGCGCTTGCGCGTTGCCTTTTTGGAAAAGACAGGACCGTACTCTGCAGAATTACGTCTCATCTCATGCTCATGCAAGTGAGAACGACGTACTACCAAAGAATATTAACGTATACGAACTACGTTAATATTCTTTGGTAGTATGAGTATGTAGTATATACACAAGAGATCTTGTGTATGATGTAGTATTTAGTACTGCTAGCAACACGAAGTCACGTGAATTGCAGCCAATGAATGAATCATTTCCTCTTTTCACTGTTGAATTCAGGTGTATAGTTCAAAAGGGTTCTTGCTTAATCTGTGCAAAAGGTTCAAAATGTCCAACTTCAACCATCCAGCAAAAGAAACAGCAGTTACTTACATAATATAACCAAGAAAAACAAAACCGACTGGTTAACTGGTTTGAAACTGATAGGAATATTCAACCAGTTAAATTTTGAATGTTTTCAGTAAACATAGCGCAAGAAGTAGTTGAACACATATGTATTTCTGACAGTGTCAAACTAGTCCTTGCACCACTGCTTAAACAAAACAGTTTTTTCACTATTGCAGCATAGCTAATCCATAAATTGAAATTATGAATACGTGCATATATTTTGTGTTTTTAAGTTAAATATGTTATAGTATAAAATTTAGAATTTTCATGAAATATGCACATTCATTGTTAAAAATGTATAAATGGTAATGTAATACCTAATAACACTGTATTCAGGATTAAGTAATACTTCATGGTGAATTTATTTTATTTATGATTTTAAGTTAAGTACATTCCTAACAATTTTTGTTTGATTGTCAAGTGTATACAAGGGCGCCGGCAGTTGCTGCCCCCTGGAATATTCAAAATAACGGTTAAGAGGTAAGAATTTTAATTTGTTTACAATTATTTCTTGTTACTTTATGGTTAGGAGTGTAAGGCATCTGCTATAGCACCAGTTTCTTGTTTTTAAGTTATTTTTCATTAAAATTTAGAAAAACTACCATAGGCATAATTTTTGTTGCCCCCGCATAAAATTTTTGATTGAATTTTAAGTATTTTGAAAGATCCTTTTATTTTACCATACATTTTACGTAATGTTAACTGCTGACTAATAGTTTTTTTTATGTTGAGTTTTCAATGTAGGTAACTTTATTTACTAAGAAGTTCTTTTGCATATAAATAAAAACATAAAAAGTATAAAAATAACTATGTATTGCAATAGATACATTAGTCTGACAGGTCTAACTGATTGAAATATTTTGCAACTAAGCATATATACAAATTTAAAGGAACAAATGCAGATTCGTCAACATTCTCAGATAAATTTGATCGCACCACAGAACATCTCTTGGCAAATTCCCGAATAGTGTGGCAACAACTTGGACTTAGAGGTTTTTCCAGTAATGTTAGAATTGCATAAATCCATGTTCCCATATTATCACCTATGGTTTCTCCTGGTTGTAAACTGTCTAAATGTTTACTAATTATTTGAAGCATCCTTATTTTACTTGATTGTGAATATTTTGTTATTTCTGAGAAAGTTGGAATCTCATTATTAACTCGTTCTATGAAACCTAATTCATCAAAATTTGTTTCAATGGGCTCCGTTAATATTTTTGAGTGTATATATTGCCTAAACTCTGAAAAATCTTGTAATTTTTCACTTTGCCATTCATTAGAAGGCTGACAGTGTTCCGGTGCAGCTCGTTTTGAATTGTCCTTAAAAAAAACATGAATTAATAGAATCCATAAATGATTTAATAAAAACTGTAATATTTATATAGATACATACCACAGCAACGTGAATGGTTTGTTTATTTTTAAATTTATCAGTATCTATATTTGCAGTAACTAATTTTCTACATCTGCGTCTTTCATATATCACATGCTGCAAATATTCTTGTCCTAAAAAGTTTAAATAAAATATAAAATTGAATTACAATTATCCAAGAAGTATTTACCATTTTGAGGAACTGAATTTGGATTAAAATTCTCTGGAAAATCGACCTGTAACGCTTGTTTCAATAATCCTTCACATTCTTCTTCGCTAGTGTCTGATTCACTCATATTTACTAAACAATTTGTATTTTAATTCTCAATTTTTTTTCTGTTGGTGTTAGAATAAAAATAACTTTAAATGTCAACAAACATAAGTAAACAAATCATAAATATTTTAAGGTTAAGTGCTAAACAAACTGCACCACTGCACCAGAGAAATAGAGGAGGGGAGAATTAGCGTCAAGATGCGCGAACTTAGTAATACAGGAGGCTGCCATTTTGAATTCATCTATACGAAGGGGATTGAGATATTATTTTATCATGTCGTTTCAAAATTTCTATTTAGAAACAGATTAAATTTTAAATGAAATATGAACAAATATGTACTTTTGAAATTTTCAGTTACATATCAATTTTCATAATGGCGTTATTATGGGTGATTATCGGAGATAAGGTGGAGGATTAAGGCTAAAGCGTCGACTCGTCGAAGCTCGTTCTCCCCTCCTCTATTTCTCTGAACTGCACAAAACACGTATCAGATCAATTGCACAGACCGCTAACTTCAGTTAAATATGCTATGCTCTAGGATGTGTTCACTTAAATTACCCAATTACACAGGGAGTGTAGGATGAACTACTATAAAGATTTAGTAAAAAAGAAAAATATACAAATAAAGCAATCAATAATTTTATTTGGACTATGTGGGCAAGCAAATTTATTAAAAAATGGTATAATTGCCCACTAAACATAATTACACAGTTTTCTTCAATGTTATAGAAACATTTCTGTACTAGCTGTAATGTACACTTGCTCTCAGACTTATAATTAACTGTATGCAATGTGCCAGGGACCTTTATTCTGCAGGCTAGAAACATTTTGCAGTGTAAGGTTCCTAATCCTAAGGGAACACATTACTAGCAAATTGCATTTTAATTTCTATTAATATTGCACACAAGTCGCAGTGCAATGTTCTTTTATAACATTCCAGACACTGCATTTGGAATGTTGGTAAGAATGGAGTACCTATTGATTTTTAAATTTAAATATACAGTATACACTACAGGGTGTATATTTTCTTCGGGATTTTATGACCAAGCATAAATTAGGGATCTATTATTACCTTGCCCGTGGTGCCAACCGTGCCAATTGCCAAAGCTCAAATCTTGTAGATATCCTACCAAAATTCGATTACACAGTATCCGGGAGATATAAGTGGCGGCATCTGTCGGCTATTAATATACATATAATTAACTGAATCGTTTCGTGATTTTGATAAAAAAAACGCATATTACACAATTTTAAAGAATATTTATAAAATTGCCCGCTCGTTTAGCTGAAGCATAATATTTCTGAGAGTAACTATAGATTAAAAAAAACTAAATAATACCATATGAAAAAGATATGCAAATCCGTTGCAGAAATGTTGTAGAATTAATTTACCCTCAACATTTTTAAATAATATTATATTATGAAACATTGTTCAAAGCATTCCACAACTTTCATTAGTTATGTATCGTAATTCAACTCAAATTCAGCTGTATGCAACGTTGCACAGATATGCTGTAATGTTTCATGCTTAGTGGGTGGTTTTATACTTGAATATAATTCTGATATACACAGTTCTTCTCTACTAATTAGTACATTAGCAAATACTTATTTATATTATTAAAATACCGTACACTTGCTATAGAAGATGCAAATATTAGTATATACAAATAAAAGTATATAGAGGATATAATTATCAATTACAATATAATTCATTATTTACCAGTTCGTAATAGAATTTTAGTTTAAGAGAGCTAAATAGTTGATTTAAATAGAAACCATGATAAAACAATGCTTTGTGTCAATTTCGTAGGTATTTTATCCAACCTAATATGTACTGCTTAGTGCTTATAAAGGGGTGACACAGTCATTAATAGACATTTTAAGATTTAAGAGGCATCAAAATGATTAGGTCTTGTCAAATATGTGTTGATATTGTTTTTGTTTAGGCACGTCCCACTAAACAAAAGAGACCTTACATAACATTTTAACAAAGTTGCATTCATTTAAAATATGTAATTTTACAGTGTAAAGTAACTGCAGGCTTGCTAGAATATTTCATATGAATGTTTTAACTAGATAGTTTGTTATAAGTGAACCGCAAAAAGTCTCAGTGAGGTTACATATTATTAGTACTTGCTGCAAGTTATCACATAATTTACAAAAGAAAAGTTGCGATGCAACGAAATTATCAAGATGTCGAAACTTTATATGTATATTAATAAGCGACAGGTGGCGCCACTTATATCTCACTGATACGGTGTAACCGAATTTTGGTAGGATATCTACAAGATTTGGGCCCTGTCAATTGGCAATTGGCAGCACGGGCAAGGGAATAATAGATCCCTAATTTATGTTTGGCCACTGCCACACGGGCAGAGGAAAACTTCATTAAAGGATTTTATCCTGGGAGGTGTGGAGACAACAACTACTATTATTTCGCAAATCAACTAGTCGAAATATTTCTAGTAGTTTAAAACCACCAATCTGAATGTGTGAAGACAAACGTATTTTAAACTATTTAAAGCAAATGACAATATTGGTAATTTCTTAATTATCTTTGTAGGCAAGGCAAGCACATTTCGACTACTGTGAACTTGCTAAGAAAAGTTGTAGCAAACTTTCTAAAATAATGTTTCCTTGCAAAGTTTTTGGGTGGAAATTATAACTTTGTCACAAATCCCTTGCGAACTTTCTGTAAAAGCTATTGCAACGTTACAGCTTGGTTTGTAAATTTTGAGAAATGTTGCAGCAATTTTATCTTGCTTAGTGGGGTGCGTGTCATAAGATATATAAAAATGCTTATAAAACCAATGCATGACCAATGCGTGTGTGACAGTCAAAGGACCATCATAATTAAAACAAAAAAATAATAATAATTCGAAGATGAAACCTTAAAGCCTGCTTCAGAGAACAATGTAGTGTTGCTGGCAACATCCCCACCACCAGTTTAATTTCATTAAATACATATTTTATAAAGTTGGTTTTGTTTTTGTTGGTTATGTACAAATGTTGTTCCTCTCTCCTCTGGATAGTTGATGTTGGAAATTTTGAACTTCATTCGACTTCAACAACGAATACAATTAGTTTCATTGGCTGAAAGCCACGTGACTTACAGTGGTATTCTTTTATATGTTTTGTGGTGGTATTCACTCATAGCCCGTCTCCAGTCGCCGAAGAGCAGTCTCCTTCGCGAAATTATATGAATTTTGTTATGAAATTCGCATAATTTCGGGATGGAGATATAGGATATCACTGTTACAGTACAATGCTCGTCAGCTTAAAGTCACCAAGGGACAAAACATGGAAGTGGTCCACTTCCATGTTTTGTCTCTTTCTAGCACCGTGTATAATAAATGGCACTAGAAAAGAATGGACCATGGACCTGGTGACTTTAAATGACGAGCGATCTATAGTCAGTCGGAAATTATGTAAATTTCGTAACAAAATTCATATAATTTCGGGAAGAAGTCCGCTCTCCGAAGACCGGAGACGGACTATGAATACCACCCTAGATAAATTAAAATATATACATAAATACCACTGCTGTAATGGCAACACAACGTCGTTGTCTGAAGCTGGGCTTTATGTTGATACGATGAGTGCGTACTTTTGATCTGTTAATTTCAGCTGTTCTGAATACTGATATATCCGTTAATTTATTTACTTCGGGTAAATAACACACAGTTTTGTGTAAAACTTAATTTCACTTAAAAATATTCTAATCAACTGAGATGCTGACATCCTAAGTAAATCGAACACGACTTATATGTTTTAGCATAGCATAGCATAGCAGTACCGTTTTCAGCGTCTATAGTTAGTGGTCTGTGGTGTCACTACTTGTACTCTGTGCTACTTGTAGAGATGGGACTTTTAGTTCATTTTGGTGAATTTATTCTTTCAGTCCCATTCACCTAAGTGAATCATTCACTTGAGTAATTCATTTGATTCAGTATGGTCGAGAATTGTATATTTGTAATTCGACTACTGATCGTTCAGTCTCGATGTTCAATATCAGAGTTTGCTTACAACGGCAAACAGCACTGTTTCATGACTCCCGTGGTATCGTAATTTAGAGGCATATGCATATAACATATAATTCTTTTGAGATTACAGACAAATCTAGATTTCAGATTTTAAAATATTTAAGTAAGCATTTGAAGCATAGGTAATGAAATATAAATTTAAATGTGAAAATATTGTATTAAATTAACAAAAGAAGTTATATTTAAAATAAAAAAAACCTAATTTTATAAATAAATTCTAAATATTTAAAAATTCGCGTTTAAAAACAAAATTTTAGAAATTTTGTCAATTTTAATAAAGATCGTTTTTCTGTTACCCTGCTTTAAAAAATATTCTGTCGCAAGACACCGAACTAGCCATTCTATTATTCTATATAGGTGATTCGACTGAAACCGGTCATTGAGTCACATCTCCGATATCGTCTACGTCTAATCGTCAGCTGCAATTTTTCATTTTACTGAATAAGTATAGAAGGACTGAATTTGTCTCGCCTAAATTACATTGTTAAATTGTTTGGAATCAACGTCGTTGCTTTTAGTTCACAGGGAATGATTCAATCCGACATGGAGGAATGATTCATTTCATTCAGTGAAGTGAATAGTTCGTTTGTATGTACTAGTTCGTTCGCGAACTACCCATCTCTAGCTACTTGTATGTACAGTGTACACAGTATATTTTATGATCTGTGACGGTGTACACTGTATTAGGTTTGTTCCAAGAGTCAGTTTGGGACTGTTTCAAACTATCACAGATATGCGACCAATTATGTTGCTACTATACTTTCAGCGATAGCAAAGCAATATTCGCCTGGTCAAACAATCCCTGACAGTTTGAAACCAATTTTTTGCGCTCTAGGAACAAAGCTAATATCATAGAAAATATATTATTATATTTTCAATGCTGTATTATATATTCTGTGGTGTACACAATTGTTTTATGTCTACTGTCAATAGTGTCAATGTCAATATTGACAATTATTGAAAGAAGCCGACTAACCAAAATTTATTTTCATTTTCATGATTACAGTAAATAATATCTATTTAGCTATTTAGAAAGTGGAATGATAATTATTAAAAAATGGGTGATATTATAAAGATTGTATTAAAGTGGAGTGGTAAGGAATATGAAATAGAGTTAAACGAAGATGATAATGTATTGGATTTGAAAAAGGAAATCGAAAAACAAACTGGAGTTCGACCCAATCGGCAAAAACTGTTGAACTTAAAACTGAAGGGTACTAAAATTAAATTATATTATCATTAATAAAGTAACTTTAATTTGATTCTTATCAAAATTCTATTTTTTTTACTCACTAGTTTTAGCTAAATGGAAAAATATTAGTGATTATTTAATTAACAATATACTTAAACATATATATTTGTACAAATTATTTTTTGAAATGGTTAAATCAACTTCCCTTTGTTCAACGGTGCATGAACTATTAATATATACCTACCTATGCATAACTTTATATTCCATGTGATAATAATACTTATTTAGGTATTTATGTAGAATCAAATTCATTTATTTGTTTGTAGGGAAGATGCCAGATGATGAATGTAAACTGGGCCAGTTGAAGTTAAAACAAAACTTTAAATTGATGATGATGGGTTCCTTAGAAGAAGATATTGAAGAAGTTAATACTGCTCCAACTGATCTTCCTGAGGTTGTCAATGATTTAGATATAGAAGAAGAGGAAGTTGCTATAGAAAACCAAGAAGTATACTTAGCTAAGATTGAGAAGAGAATAAAGGACTATGAAATCAAAATGTTGAATGACCTTCGTCCAGATAAAAAATTATTGGTATTAGATATTGACTATACATTGTTTGACCACAGATCTACTGCGCAAACCGGTTCAGAATTAATGAGGCCTTATTTACATGAATTTTTAACTAAAGCGTATGAAGATTATGATATTGTGATTTGGTCAGCTACTGGTATGAAGTGGATTGAGGAAAAGATGAAATTATTAGGTGTAAACAGTAATCCTAACTACAAAATAGCATTTTACTTAGATTCCCTTGCAATGATCTCAGTGCATACTCCAAAGTATGGAGTTATGGACGTAAGTTAACTTCCTTTTTCTTTTCTAAAATATTTTTATAAAAAAAAAAACTTAATTATACTATTTCTTGATAAAATTTTATTCAGCATACTTAATAAGTAAGGTCTGGAAATAAATCTTACATAGAAATATCAGGGGCAGAATATTCAGGACACATTAATTGTGATAGTTCTGAACCTCAACTATTTGTTCTATAGAGTATTAACTTATAAATAAATGGTATACTGATTACTGCCGATTATCTACATTTATAAATATCTAAAATTTATGAAATTTTCAAATTATTTTTTATTTTTTTTAACACCGCTTATTATATTTCATATTTTATTTTTCTTAACATACTTAATATGTGATGTGAGTTTTTACATATTTGTTTTTTAAGTACCTCAGGGTTGGAACCTTTACTTTACTAATGACATTCCTCAAATTGAAATAAATGCTCAGAATTAATTTATTTGAAACAAATTAACAATTAGTGTTATAAAAGCTGGGTGCATGATTATATCACATAAAATAACCATAATATTCTGAACAATAACCTTTCTCAGTGGTTCTCTTGTTCTAATATGTCAAATCTGATTCTTCTTAGAAGTTTCAATCAAGTGTTTTTAATTACACTGAAAACTGCCTATAATGGACAGATTCACTCCATTATAGCTAGAGCTTTTTTTTTGTAGCAGCAGAAGGCTATAAATCATAACAGGTTTAGAATTTGTAGACGATTTTAAAGAGAGCATTTCACAAAATTAGTCGTAGTGACTGTTCCTTATAGTTTCATTTATTAATATCTTTTAAGAATTAAAATCACACATGCATGTAATATTAGAAATAAAAATGGCTTGGATTATTGACTTTTGGACACTTGAAAAACAGAAGGATACTGATACTGGTTACTTGAACTTTCAATGTGTTCATATTCTGCTAACTGAAATTAAAAAATTGTGAAAAGAAAAATAAATAGGTATGTAAAATAACATGTTTTTTTATACTTTTGTAGAATATTTTAATAACTAAATTGTTAGGTGACTTTACGTTTGAATTTCAAATTATGAGTGTATATATACTATTTTATTGTACATATTCAGTTAATTTTTTGTATACTGTGTTTTTATTACATACAATGTTGCATGAAGACAAAGTACACAGTACACTAATAAAAATAAAGAAATTTAAAAAATACTAGTTTTTGTATCATATATTTCAAGTTACTTTTAAATTTTAAAAATCTTGTGTATATTCTCAATAGAGTAGGTACTTAGTATTTACTTGTTATAATTTTTCCTACAATTTTTAGTTTAATAATAGTGATCATTTCAATAGAGGAAATAATTATGGAATATCCTACAATTCACAGTATTTTTTAATGTTGAAATAATTATGTTTTTGACGATTACTAATGTCAAATCTAATGGATGAGTCCTGGACTCTTTTTTTAAAAAATTACAATGGTAATCTCTTGCCGTTTTCAAGCTACAGGGTGTTTTTCAGTACCACTTGGTTTTGCAAAAGCCCTGTAGCTCAAAAATGATAAGAGATAGAGATATGTGATTTTTGCCATTGTTATTTTCTCAAAAAAGAGCTCAGAATAACCCATAACCCCTCTCAAAATCATAGCAATTGAACCACTTGTACTATATATTTATTTCATTGTTCCATATGTTGACAATTAACCCTTTAATTATTTTAATGAGATCAAGCCTAAAATAATATATCAATAGTGCCCATCATATTGTAGGTAAAACCTCTGGGTGTAATATGGGGCAAATTTAAACAGTTCTCCTCCAAGAACACCATAATGTTTGATGATATTAGAAGGAACTTCATAATGAATCCAAAAAATGGTTTACGTATTAAACCATTCAGAGAAGCACATTTAAATAGGGCAAAAGATAACGAACTGCTTCGTCTGTCAAAGTACTTGAAAGATCTTGCTGAGCACTGTAATGACTTTGCCAGTGTGAACCACAGGCACTGGGAGAAATATAAACCTAAAAGGAGGACTGGAAGAGGTCAATGAATTGTTTAGTGAGACAATATAGAAATTAATTATTTTTAATATACCATTAATTACAATTTTATTTCTTGTTTTATTTAAACCAGTAATATTTTCTAATACCTTTACTAATTTCCTTCACATTAAAGGTAATACATTAATTCAAATTATCCTAAACTTCTCATCAAATGAAGTGATATTTATGCTCTTTGATATTAAATTTGGGTAGCTTTATTGGCATACTAATAATGAATAATTACATGAATTAAAAACACTACCTAAATAATGCTAAGGAATATATCTGCCTGTACATGTCATTAATTAATTAAAAAATATCACAAAATATATAAACTTCAAAGTAAATATCACTTTTAGTAAAATCATTTCTGCATTTTAGGGAATGCTTTTTTTAGTGGGCATCTTTCTAAAATAGAAGTAATGGATATACAGGGTGTTCCAAAATTAGCCTGTCAAAAACTAACTGGGTTCTACAATTCTTCAAAATTTATATAATCATAGGTCCGTAAACGCCCCCTAACGGAGCTATTGCGTCATAAAGATCTAATATAATTTTTCCAAATTATGACATTTCTGTTGTTTACTGGAAATAGTAACCGTAAAATATATAACAACGATACCTAATGATTTACGATTTTTTCTTTTCAATCAGTGGCGGCTCGCCAGATGACGCAGGTGACGACGCATCGCTTTGCCTACAATTACCAAAATTATTTTTAATCTATTATAAGTTTTGTAATTTGTACGTTTATTGCATTTACGTCCTTATTTGCGGCGGGTGCTATGGCAACGAGGACGCATATAGCTAACCAGAATTAGTGGATGTTCGGTTCTTCACATGCTATGACTATTCGAATTCGTCAAACCATTTCTATTTTATGATTCAATTCGTGTCTCGTTGCAAATGCAATTACAGTAACGCGTTTTTCTTGCCTGAAATGAGTTGAAATTTACCCGCGTAACTCATGGACAGAAAACAAATTTACAAATTTGGAAGAAATTTCAAATGAGAAAGAACTACTAAATAAACATTTATAATCATTTGGCGACGACACCATTCATAAGTTTGCAGCTTTAAAAAATTGAGGAGTAGATATTATATTTAAAAAGTAATTAAATAGGTTTGCTAGATACTGTTTTAAATATAAAAAAAAAACTAATTCACGGCAAAGTATTATTTATCCAAGTCCACGAGCCGCCACTGCTTTTGACGAAAAGTATAGGGGAGAGCCAGTTAATTGCGCGCACTTAAGTCTAAATCAAGATATTTCTGAGAATATGTAAAATAAGCGCTTTAAATTTGTTGTTGTGACACATTAAAGTTTTGACTAGAATATGATATAGTCTATTCTAATTAAAGTGAACATCATTGCGATGTTAGTAAAAAAAGGTAGCATTGCGCACAATTATTCGACTAAGGGTGGAGTTCATAGTCAGCACTTCACTTAAGTGTGACTTTTCATTTAAGGTATACTTAAATAAGATGCCCTTCAATATTTTGTTTCAAATTTAAATTTAATGAAAACTTATCAAAGTGTGGTAGGGAACTATTAGTAAGTTGTTACCCTCCATTTTTATCTTGTAAATTGCAAAGCTAAGTAACACACTTAACCTTAAGTGTGATCTATGAATTCCACCCTTAAGCCTTGTCCTCATGGACGCGATAATTCACGCGAATTATTTAATTGCGGGAAAAGTCTCAACTTTTAGCCAATTTTTCCAACTGCAATATTGTCTATCATTTTCCTCGTAAAACTATCATTGACTGCCATGATAGACTGTCAGAAGCTCAAGTAACTTATTAATCCCACATAATGATTAATATAGCGATAATATTCCTGTTTTTCGTCCTTTCCCGCCATTAATAACACAGGCACACACAAAAAAGAAGTTCTGTGCCCGAGCTCCGACCTATGGTTTCCCATGTATTTTTGGCTCCCGAAACCGATCCCGGGGTCGGTATAGCCCAGACGTTCCATATTTGCGCGCTACGGTAAAAAAATGACCAAAATATGGCCATTACCTGGAAATAAGCGCAAAGCTTTATCTCCGTGCCATTGAAGGGTCCAAACATGAATCAGTTGTTAGATAGGACGTCGTCCCAATTGTCACTTGAGGGCTAGGAATTGGCAGAAAATTGGTCCTAAAAAATTTCAAATTGTCAGAAAAAATCATATGATTTCACCGTATTCAGGATCGAATTGATTTAAGAGGATTGTCTTCATGTAGCATTGCACAGTGATTAAAGATAAAAAAAATAAAATTAAATTAAAAGAATAATAAAAAAAAGCAAGAAGCTACAATACTTCCTACGTCAACGTCGTTAGTTTTGGGTCACGCCAAAGGAAAGTAATTGTGACCTGTTCACAAATTTTTATGGAACTGCAACCCTGCTAATGACGTTGACGTAGGAAGTATTGTGCCTCATTTCTTTTTTTTTTTAATTTTTTTTTATTTTTGTTATGTCTATTCACTGTGCAATGCTACATGAAGACAATCCTCTTAAATCAATTCGATCCTGAATAATAATAATAGCATTTATTGCCCAACAGTAATCCATTTATAGAGCAATTGTACAAATCTTTAGTAACTAGTAACTACATGGGTGAAAAATATATCTTCTACAAACATAAAACAACAAAAACACAAGGCTATACTAGAATAATTCTCTAAATAATAAGTAATTTAAGACAAAATTTATAAAGTATGAATTTGCTGAATATAACCATATATAACTTAACTATACTATAAACTATATATAACTATAGGTATATAACATAAATAATTGAAGACAGAATTTATAAATAATAGTTATGCAGAACACTACGTTATGAATAGCTAAAACAACAACAAAAAACATCGCACATATCAGAAACTCTGTTAGCATTATTGCACATCATATTAATTGGTGCCTTTAATAGAATATTAGTATGAGCCCTTTCACACAAGAAAGTATTGTGATATCTAGAATTTACTCTAGGAACAAGAATGTTTAAATAGGATAGTAACACAGGACTATCAATTTTTCCATGTAAAAGTTTGTGCAAGAATACGGTGAAATCATAAGATTTTTTCTGACAATTTGAAATTTTTTAGGACCAATTTTTTGCCAATTCGTGGCCCTCAAGTGACAATTGGGATGTGCGAGGTCCTATCCAACAACCGATTCAATGACACGATATAAAGCTTTGCGCTTATTTCCAGGTAATGGCCAAATTTTGGTCACTTTTTTGACCGTAGGGCGCAATTATGGAACGTCTGGGCTATACCGACCCCTGGATTGGTTTCAGGAACCAAAAATACATGGGGAACCATAGGTCGGAGCTCGGGCACAGAACTTTTTTTTATTTCTGTGTTCCTGTGTAATTTAAATCAAAATCTGGGATATTTGCGAACATTTTTGAGAATTTGGCGTCCTCGAGGACAATGTTTTATGCGGATAATAAAGCGAATCGCAAAGAAATGCATTATACCTTTAGATACGTATAAAGAAACAGATGAATGACATAATTATTATTGCTGTAGATGGAAATTGTTCCAAACTGCCTGAAATATTCGATGTTAAACGTTGGATAGACATTTGTGGTAGTTTCAAACTAATCCCTCTGGCTGTTGCTGGAACAAATCTATTGAGAACAACTAACTAAACATAGAACAAATAGAAGTGTTTTAAATGCCATATAAATAGCAAACATAGCCTTCAAGGTTGTCTATCTCTGAGCACAGGGTATGCGCCCATCCTTGACATACCGAACACATTTCATCTTTTTTACTTCCATCGCTATCAAATGGCATATTTGACATTTTCGTCGGGATCAAGATCGTACCGAAGGGTAATCAAAAGGGTAACTCCAATAATAAATTTATATGATCACAGTTATATTAGTTATATTATGTCAGTATTAAGGATACCTCAAACAATAACCTGATACTTTCGGTTATAAAAAACTAATTGCGACTTATTTTTTCCGAAACGAAGATTATAATGGAACGTCAAAATAAAGATGCGGCCATTATGAGCCGATAACAAATCCTTATTAGTTATTTGTACTTTAATATTGCCTACTTAATATATCTAACAAGAGATAGTGCACTAAGGGTCTTTTTGAAATTGCTCAGCGGGAACTGAAAAAAACCTGGGTGTGCACGATTAGCTGCTGCGCACCATTACCCGACTGTCCCCTACTTATTACTTAAAAAAAATTCCTCATAGTAGTTGTTTTTTAATCAACTATGGTTTTTCGGGTTGCTCGTGCCGTGACTTATGTAACTGTTCACCGTCAGTCATAGAATTAATACGTATTGCCTTAGCTTAGTTGAGAATCTATGACTTGCCCTTATTGTCACTGTGCTAGGCTCAGTGGGAGCGAACATACTATAAGATCTCTAGTTCCGCCTAAATATTACTTCAATTCCTATTGATGGTACTACGACTAGTACCCTCGGAACCGCTTCTCAGACAACAGTGATCCTCTAAGACGATCCTTAGTAGCCTCTATAACTGATATGATCTCATACTTATAAACGTTTAGCCGCTCTTGCATGGAATTCCGTAAAAGCTTTTCAATTTTTCACACAAATTGGTTACCTATAATATGTATGTGTTTTTTAGCGCGTTGTTTATGACACTAAACAGGACAACATATTAAATAATTTATGTTGAGCCGTTGTTTATAAATATGGTGGGATAGGCCAATGAAAAGTGTGTACCTATTTTTGTTGAGACGCAATATTTTCAGTATGACCGAAAAGGAACAATTTTTTGTGGGATATTGAAGTCGTCATCTTCATGCCCCTAAATAGGGTAACTACCCCGTTACAAAAACTTAAATAGTAAGTAGCTTCGAATAACACATCAGAGGAAAGCTCTCTAAATTCTCTAAGTAATAGTACGCTATTTTTAAATTTTAATTATAACAAAATATATGTATATTTTTAAACTTTTAGGCATTAGTATTAAATCAGAAGATACCACTTTATGTCATTTTTATAATATTGTTTTTAAAATGAATTAGTAGTCTAGGCAAGAAAAAAGAAAGACAAATTTTTCTTTTGAATAAATATCTATAGATTATTAATTCAATTAAAAAAGAATAACTGACTATTATTATAAAGATGGAAACTTTTCATTGGACCTAAGATAGGAAATTCACCTTGTCAAATATAAATTTATAGAAAACAAACTCTTAAGTTAAAAAAAAATGTTTTTGTTTTCTTTTCATACTACATAATAAGTAATACATACCGTATTTTTTTTAATACTGAAAGTGCTCATATAACATCATTTGAGTTATTGACGAACATTTACCTATATTATTGCAAGAAACATTTAACCTGGTAAAAAATAATTTACCTACTCTAATATTTATTTATTCCGAAGGGAATTTCGAAATATTGATATCAATTTGACAGAATGTAATGTCGATAAAACAGGACCGTAGGCAGGGGGGCCGAACTCCCTTACAGTTGGTCTGAGTCCCATCTGGAGAAAAATGTAAATATATTTTATTTATAGGTCAGTGGTCGCGCGGTTTAAGGCGTCAGTACTTGAATCGAGGTGACTAGATCAGTGTGGGTTCGCGCCCCACTGCCGGTAGACCGTATATAAGCTATATTCATGGAGAGGTTTGGCACCCTCTCTGCGGGTATGGTAGGGTAGAAGAATGTTGGCTTGGGTCAATGTGAGAGATTGATACCGGTTGGCATTTGACTACTCCCCTAATTAATGAGGTTTTCCAGGTTTCCCTCATTCTTGCACTGAATGGTGGTTAGAGCCTACCAACGTAAATCGTTCCTGGGCGTAAATGCGGCCTGCTTAATAATAATATGCCGCCCCGTCTCTTGCACAACTCTCCAACTTCTGGGCTAATCCCCATGATTAGAATGAGGGGTAGAGATATTATTATTATTATTTGGAATTTAAAAAAACAGGCCACGTTCGAAAAAAGAGAATTGTCGACAGTAACAGTATTCTTGTACATTTAGAGCCACATCTATATTTCACTTAACCATGTGCATGGTTATGATGTTATTTTATCGATATGTAAGTGACAAAAATTATAACTTCTTCTCATTTCCATAGCAGTTGATTTTCTTTTCAATCGTGCGTTGTACCCTACGCCTTCGCCAACATTTTAAATAGGAATTGTTCCTGTTCGTTACATGGGATTTCAATTAGGTATCAGACATCATTTAATCACAATATATTAAAAAATGAAAATTGGTTACTTTTCAAAAATATGAAATGCTTATTATAAAATATAAAGTTTCAAAGAACCCATTCTTTTCCATATATTCTAGATACAGCAGCTGTTATATTTCAAGAAATGTAAATGTGTGTCGTGGCTTTCTATGTAGAAGCTAAATATAAGTTGACAATAAGTGGAAAAATGCTGACAAAATATACAAGGAACGTGATTTTACAAAAAAATAATTTTTAGATACTGTTTATTAAGAAAGAGTCAATTTGTTTAAATGAAAATGCTAAAATGCTTATATAGCTATACATTCTTTTCATTGATATTTTAAATAAAATATAAATTATTTACACAATAGAAAACTTTACTTCCTCTTAAGAGACCTATTTAAGTATCTTAAAACTAGTTGCAAAATAACTTCTGTAATAATGTAGTTTCTTAAAATAATTGACAATAACTTTGTAAATGAAAGTGCATTTTAAGGAGCCATGCTAGATACAAGTCAACTCGACCGTTCCGCTAAGTGCATTGCAATCGTCCGACTTTCCTTACATCTTCTGTCTTTGCTTGCCCTTCGTCAGACGTACTGGAAGTCATACGGTTATAGTGTGCTTAGCGGAACAGTTGAGTTGACTTACGTCTATCTGGGCCTCTTAGTGTTATATCAACTTATGATAACAGTTTAATACACATTTTTTTTTAATTATGTAGGTATAATTTTTTGCGGGCTTATAATTTTTTAGAAAAAGTTTTGAGCGAAAATAAATAAAGCAGTCTTATAATTCAGTTTCGAAAAAGGTTCCTCAATATGGTATGTATCAGTCAGTAATAGTCGCTACAATCGAAACTCTCACGAATATATTTAATAAAGCTGCGTTTTCAGATGACCAAATTTAAAACCAGATTATCTTGGTTTTGGATAACTAAAATTAAAAAAAAATCATTTTTGGAGCATCAATTAATGGTAAAGAATAAAGACCATGTTAATATTGAATGAAAAAATAAATTTTATTAACTTTTCAAATGCTTTCAACTTTTGAACTCCTTTGAGAAATTTAAAATTGCTAATATTTGAAATTGTCATTATTTGTTCAGCAGCTTATTGTACAAAAATGTTCAAAATAAAGAAATGTCTCGTGTAACAAATATGCAGAATGGATTAAGTAATAGTCAACAACATACAATAAACCATTAAAATGATTTTGAAAATGATCCTACCTAGAAAGAGAAAATGTTCATGCTTATGCGTCTTTCTAATTTAATCAATATATGATAATAAGATAAGAGATAATAAAATAATGGTCAATAGAATAGAAGAGAAAGCTTTATTTCCTTTGGACAATAGAAAATTGTATAGGATGAAGTCAATTACATTACAACTAATTAGCACTAAAAAGGCATATAAAAAATACACAGCAATATATAAATACAAATATAAATAGATAACAATCATGACCCCAAGACATTTCAGTATAATACAAACAGACATGATTATTTAATCTATATGTAAACCTAAAAATCGAACATGACTTATCGACTCATTATTTAACAAATTATCATCAATTATTAATTTCAAATTATTACAAGGCTTTTGCCAATTATGAAACATCAAGCAGTGAGTTTTTTCCATATTTAGATGTAGAGAATTTTGATTAAACCAATTCTCTCAAAACGTTTTCACACTACATTTTTAAGTGATTATCTAATTTATGTAATGTTAAAATCGATGTGTCATCTGCAAAAATGGTAAAATGGGCATTAGGTACTGACTTATCAGATCATTTATATACAGTAGAAATAATATTGGTCCCAATATTGAACCTTGTGGAACCTATATATACTTTCAAAAACTTAGACTTCATGTTATTATTATTTCCCTATAAGCTCACATACTGGTTACGGTCTTTTAAAAATGAATCAATCCATGTCAGTGCAACGCCATCAATTCCATGACACTGCAATTTATGAAGTAATTTATCATGATCAACGCAGTCAAATGCCCTACTTATATTACAAAAAAATCTGACAGGACACTTACCTGCGTCGACCATAGTAATGAGATGGTTATAGAAGGAATGTATTTTTGTCATGGTAGATCTTGTATTAGAAAAGCCCGAAATTATTTGTGAATCATTGATAATTTTTTCAAATCTATCCAAAAAACGGTATTCAAATATTTTAGAAAAGCTGTAGGCACAGTTACAGGGAGATAGTTCATTAAATTAGATGGATCGTTATTTTTAAGTAAAGGACAACTTTCCCAATATTGGAGTGCTGTGGAAATATACCATTGCAAAATGATAAATTTACCAAATATGTAAACGGTTGAGCTATCTATTTCATCACTTTTTTTATAATGGAAGCTGCTATGCTATATCAGCATAACCTGATGAAAACTTGTTTTTTATTTTTTCATTTTTAGTTTGCATAATTCATTTTCTGTGAATGGTGTTAGAAGAAACTTATTATGTACTGGAGTTATTTTGTGTATGTTATGATTATTGTGACTTTTTACGATATTGTTTTTTACATTCTTTGGAGTATTTATAAAAAAAGCATGCTATCACTACCGGATCCCTAACTGATATATCATTCATATTAATTGATTGAATAATATTATTTGATTTGTTTACTCTATTTGTTAATTTTGACACTACATTCCAAATATCTCGTGTCAAGTTATTAGACGTCATAATTTTATTTTCATAGTACATTTCTTTTGTGTTCAATATTAACTGCTTATGAAGTTTTTTTTCTATATTTGTAATATAGATCTAATATCAAATTGGTTTCTAAAGGCTGTTCCTTCGTTCAATTTAATTTAGGAAGTAAACTTTTCATCTCCTTGGAAACAAATGGGAGCAAAACAAATTTGCCGACACCATGAATTCTGAAGCTACCCCGTACAAACCCAATTATAGTTCCTGCCCGTGGAAGTTATCCTAGCAACGCCAGTGTGTTGTCCAACGTTCGGCAACTATCGACTTGCCTTCCATCGTGTGCTCTGCTCATAAACCTAACCTAGCTATGAAAAAACCAGACGACTATTGAATGTTCTCAGGGATTGATTCGGTATGTTCGTTTTAATTACTGTCATTTTCTTTCGTTCCAAACCCGAATAGCAGGCGGCGACGACAATCACAGTCATCGCGGTAGGCTGGAAGTAGATCACGGGCAGACGGCCAAGAGTGTCGTTATATTGTTGCTCCACTCAATTGTTCTGTGTTTAACCTGTTGATTGTTGACATCGATCACCGCGACACGATTAGTAATCAAATTAGAACTCGGGCCAAAATATGAGAGCGATTTGCATGAAATGTGTCTGCGTTAATTTCTCAAGTGAAGGATGTGCATGATCCTGTAAGATTTATATGCCTAGGTACTTCAGTTTCAGAAGCTGGAACGTCTTATTTCACAAAGTAAGTACCACATTCTGTAGCACAAATTATTTTGACGTATATTGTACCCAGTTCCTTCGCCAATTTTTTAAATATTATTCCTGCTTCTACATTTAGTGGAAACGTTGAATTTATTATACAATATTTTATGTTACAATTTGTTTAAAAGTAAGAAATGTGTATAACTGTAGATTTCGTCATACACAACATATAATCAAAACTTTTTATACCATAACAAGTAGGTACAATAGCTGAGGTAATAACAGTTTTTCAAAAGTTTCCCATAGAGGTTGACTCAAGTGCTAATTAGTTTCGCATCAAAGTGGCAGCAAAGTGTTATTTAGAACTTTCTCGAATACCTACTTATTTTTTAATGAAAATTATGTCAGAAAATTATGACAATCCTTGCTAGAAAATTAGTACATTAGGATAAAAATATATTTTTTATTATTCTGTTTCAATGTAAATGAAATGAACCATATGTTATTGTATATACTTACCTACTTAAATTATATCTAGCGAAATTTCCAATAAAATTTAAAAATACATTTTTATTCGCAACAGACACATATTTGTGTAGATCTATATATTTTGTTTGATATCAACCTACATTTAAAAGTAAATATTATTAAAATACATTGTTACAATATGTATTCTTTTATGAAGGTATATTAAAGTATTATTTATTAAGTTCAAAAGAAATCGCAAAATTCGTTTCTGTATCCAAAACCGCTTTTGTTCTATTCTAGAGATCTTCGAAACACTAAATTTAGTAATATTTTTAGCTTGATTTTGACTTGCCGTCGTAAACAAATTGATTAACCCCTAATCATTCTGGAATGGTTTCGCCATAAACAAAGTAGGGTTAATATTTACGTTTCAAAATCACGTCACAAGCGTAATGTTTCATCAAAATAGACCGAATGTTCTGTAATGTAAAATATACAATTCTGTATTTTAAACGAATTTACATGGCAATTTCAAAGAAAAATGTTTGCAAAAATTATAAACAAAATTAGTGGAAATGTAAAGCAATATAAATGTTATGTTAAATTCATTTAACAGAATTAAGCAAAAAACTATTTCCACTTAATTGGCTTGGAAGTCAGGCAATGTAATTAAATAAATGATTAAATAAATATCATATTTTCATTTTGCCAGACTAAATTTTATATTAAGTATGCAAATTATATACTTCTAGAAATAAATTTAATTGTATTCGAAATAGGCATAGTATCCTCAGTAAGAGACAAGCCATATAAATATTGTTTTTGGTTTTTACATTTTAGATTTCCGTATCATAAAACATGATAATTTTACCAATTTTTCTAATCTAAATAGTTAACGCACCATTATTAAGCATACTACGGTGACTATCGTGCTAAAACAATCAAGAGCAATATTAGACCTAAATAATTTAGAATATAGCATGGACTAAATCTCATGGAGTAGAGCCAGGAGTGTATTACACACATCCTGTTTATCTGATAAATAAAATATTACCACTGTGAATCAACTCAAGATTTAATAACATGCAGCTTCATTTGAGAATTTCTACATCTTATTCAATGTAGGTAGTTTATTTAATTTCAAAAAGTTTTATCTCAGCACCTTTGGACGTGGTAAATGAAATATCAAGAAATTTCGAATTTAAAAACACATATTTCTTGAAAAAGTTTTGTAGGAAAAAAATTATTTAGGTATTTGTATCAGACTGGGTGGAAAGGTAGTCATATTGATATTTTTTAAAAACAACATAATTGTTTTACATAAAATTGGATAACTTAGCACTGTGTGAAATTTAATTGTAAAGCTACTTGCTAGCCTGGAATACCGACCAAGATACCCAAATAGCTATCAATCTGACCACATAGTCTTTAGAGCATTATTTCAAAAACTTCTAGAATAAGGTCTGTTCCAAAAAAGGCCATTTGTCCTACTGAAGTGAATGTACCGATTTCCGTTTCATCGCTAAAATGTTCAAGCGTTACATGCTTAAGGTGCTCCTTAGTAATTAGAATTTGGCGCTAGTTACTTCAACAACATCCACAACAATTTCACTTGTCATGTGGTCTGATAAAACGTGCGTTTCAAAATCTGTATGCAATTAGATCAAGACGATTTCAGTGTCACCGTTTGGGATAGTATTTTCAACAATAATTTACTGTCTACATATTTTAAATGATTAGTTTCCGAATAAATGGATAGGTCAACGAGGTCCAATAGCATGGCCACCGTGTTCCCCAGATCTAAATCCATTGGACTTTATGGGGTATATGAAGCAGCTTGTATACCATGATATTAGTATCCGTCAGCAGTTACTTGAAAAAAATCCGATGTGAGGCTTACGTTCAAGCCGACGGTGGACATTTTGAACAATTTTTATAGTCTTAAGCAGCGACGACTGGTAAGATTTTGGGTACGCCATATCTTAATAACCAGACATTAGACCCAAACCAAACTTTAGGATATATGTACTGTGACCATCTAGACAACTTTTGTGGAAGGAGAACTTTTTTGTAGTTTGCGAAAAAAGCTGAAAAATTGCTCAGGATTTTTCAGAATGACTTCTAGTGAAACATTTTTCCCCCATAAATTAGATGTAATTTTATCAAGGTATTTCAAATTTTATTAAAAAGTAATGATATTTGTAGAATTTATAGCATTTTGAAAGTTTTATAATATATTACAAATATGACATTCAAACTAAGTATTTCCACTTCCTCTATCGTCATTTTTTTTAAATCGAAATATCTATTTGGCAAAGTAGATCTGCACCTCCTATGCCGAAGAAATTACGTTACCTCTGACCATTCTGACTAGATAGAAAGTCATATACCATCCCATTAAGCTTCAATAACTTAAGTATCAATTAATATTTATTTAGAGATTCATAGAAATGTAATTGAAGGTTGGAAGAAATATATAAGGGATCAGTTAATATACTTAATTCCGAGCTTAATTCACAATTTTAAATCAGAAATGAGATCAGTTGGCTAATTGGTAAGACCAAAGCCATAATCCACACACACAGTTTCTCTCATTTTATAATTTCAGTAAATACACGTTATGTATTTCGTGTTCGTTCGTTCGTTTTATTTTTATTTGCGATGAGATTACGTCTTAGATGCTATTATTTTGCAGCTCTCAAATAAATTTATAGAACAGGGCGACAAAATTCAAAATATTTTTAATGTTCCTTCTCTAACCACACCATTTTCTGACCTTGTTATGGAAATAGCCATTTCATGAGGAGTATTAATAGCTTGTATTTTTTTTAATAACTTGGCAAATGACGGCAATTTTTTCAGAATAGGTACGTAATACCGGGAAATAAAGATTTCAAGTTGCAGTTGCTATAACTGTTTCAAATGCAAAAATGGCCAATTTAGTTATAGAAAGTCATTTACATTTTATCTAACCCTCATTTTACCCTATAACACTTTGCTGGCAGGTCATCTTTTAGCTTGTCAAAAATATTGATCGTTTTTGTCGACAAACTATTTGCATTAATAAACTGAGGAACAGATGACAAAAATAGTGCTTTTACGTCAACGCCAAGAACAGGAAATTGCTTAACCCTACGAAAGCAATTTTCTGAGCAAAAACTAGTACGTCTTTGCCTAAGCTGATGTCGGGTGTCTAGTGATATAAAGAAAAGATTTTTTACTAAGAATTGTTTTTGAAGACTATTGTTGTTGTTGCCATTACTGCTAAGGTTTGTTACAAATAACTCCGTCGTTTGGCGGCACCTCAATTCAAGAAAGAGTACTTCATCTAATATTCCACATTATCACTATTCTCCTGATCGTACTCCATCAGATTTTCGTCTCCTCCTCTGTCTATAAACAACCTTTAAAGAATCTCTTAATGATGACGCTTCAAAATCTTAACTTTCATCTCATCGAATTCCTTAGACATGGAATAGAATTACAGGCAGATCATTGATTCAGAAGCAAAGGATAACAGAGAATATATCTTCGATTAATTCATGATTTTTTATGATGGTTCACATATTTTGTTTATTATACATGCTGAATTCAATAATCAATCCAAAATAAGCTAGTCTCGTAGAAGGAGTAGACCTACTCTTATTTTTTTTTAAATTAATATGTAAACCGTCATTTATACATTTCATATAGTTATCTGCTGTAATTGTATCCAGTTCTTCTAACTGATGTAACACGTCCATTTTGTACAAATTTAAGTTACCTTTCCTAATGCATGGGAAATTTAAAAGTGTTCCTATTTTTAAAAAGTATAGCAAGCATCTTGTTCTGGTTTGGGCCTTACTGAAAATTATCTTATCGAAACTTGAGAAGTTATTATATCCAATATCGTGGTTTTCTGCCTATCAAGGTGTTTGCTACATCAGGTGTCCCACAGAGCTCTGTTTTGGGACCATTATTATTCTTCATTTTTAATAATGACATTACTTCAGAGCTATAGTGAAAAACTGATGTAAATTCTTTCTGTAAATTCCATTCAGGGTTTTGTTATTTACTTCAGGATAATTGAATACTTTTAAACACTTGATGTGTTCAAAATAAGTTACTTCCTAGCATCCAAAAATTCAACGGTTTCCTTAAGAATGATCAGTTATTCTATATGTAGGTATACTGTTGATGGCACAGGGTTAACTCGATGTAACAACTTCAAAGATTTAGGAATTACCTATAGTCAAGGCTTTGACTAACTGAAAACTAACTTTCATGTCACATGTAAATAATATGGTGGCCAGTGCCTCAACGAGTTTAGGTTTATTTTTACAAAAAGACAAACAGAACAATAATATCGAAATACGAACTCTCTTCTGCAATGCTTATGTAAGATAAACTCGAAGAGTACAATTATTGCATCTGTTCAGAAACGTTTTATCTAGTTTTTGTGGTGCAGAAGCGATGATATTTACCATGAACAGGTTTTTTCTCATAATGTATTACTTTCGAGATTTAATTTTACCCAATTTAGCTACGGAAAAATATCATTTGGTTGCGTTTTAATATAAGCTTATTCACAGTATTACTGACTATCCCTCACTTCTTGCTGCTCTTTGTTTTTTTAGCTTAAACCATAATCAATCCTTATTAGATCTGACTAGCTGCGAAAACCAATAAGTCCCTTGCAACTGAAATTGATAATTTTTTGACTAAAAAAGTATTGTTAATATTAGGTAATTATGAACACTAATTATTAATAAATCGATTTTATTTATTGGATTTTAGTCAATTGCTTTTTGAAAAACTTATTTTTAAGTTAATGTATAATGTCACCATTATTGACTACTGCCCTGTAATTGGAGTCTTTTCTCTATTTGGGCAGTCGTGTCGTAAATAAATAAATAAATAGTGATCTGTTAGTTGTGTTGAAAAACAATGGCAAAAACAGAAATAGGATTTGAGAAGTCATGGACATACGTAAAACATGCAATTTTATCAATTATGTTATTTGCGTTGTGTAATACTCCGGAAATTAACTATTTAAAATGATTTATTTGCATGAGTTTTAATTTTTGTTTACAATAAAACCCAAATAGTAATAGGGTTATTGCTAGTATATTTGAATTAAAGCCATTTTACATGTATTATAATTAATAGATTGATCGACTTACCTGTAAGGATGATCGATCTGAATTATTCGAGCTGTTGTCCGGAATGATTATTACACACTGTAGTATGCATGATTCATGCTGGCTCGCACAACTAATTCCAATATAAACAAAAAATCGGCCTTTTTCTCCTTTCGGTTCGTTCTTATCACTTCATTGTATTTATTAGTTCTTAATTAGATCGAAGGGAATTCTAGAGAAATAGAATGTGGGTAGGGTGGGATGTAATAATCATTCCGGACAACAGCTCGAATAATTCAGATCGATCATCCTTACAGGTAAGTCGATCAATCTATTAATTATTCTTCGCTGTTGTCCTACATGATTATTACACACTGTAGATGTTTAAAGAAAAGAAACCAATCTAATTAACACAAAATTATATTTAAATTTGAACTTTTAACCATTAAGAAGAATTGATATTTACATACCATAATTATTACAGTTTAACAAAACAAACATTCTTAACTGCTATACTTAGTTTTGCTAAGTGGTAATGGAAACCTAAGCAATCAAAATCGATATAATACATATTAGTATTTATATTTATATACCTATATATTTACTTATTTATAACTTAATTAATTATATATATATTATATATGCAAAAAGCAAACTTTAATGTTCAAAAATTGACCTTGCAAAGTCGATTGGGCAGGTTGTCAGAGGTCTGTTGTAAAATTTAACGAAAACATTCGACTTTTCTGACCAACCTACAGTCTTTCTAATCGTTTCTATGTTTATTCCTGCTCTAAATGCTGCCGAGGTACTTGCGTGTCGAGTACCGCTTTTGTCAGAATGACTTTTACCCATCTACTTAGGGTTTGTGAACTAGCCGCGTGATGGGGTTTTGCCAAGTGATGAAAAGCTTCTTTTCTTATTTGGATTTTAGGTTCGTCGTTTTTTCAACAAAGCATTTTAATGTTTTTACAATACACAGACTAGGTTTGTCGGAAAAACCATTAAAGGTTGAAGGTTTTTGTAACCTGATGTTTTGATTTTACCTGGTATTCTTATTTCCATTACATCATTATTAATTTTAATATTACCTAAATAAATTTTTAAAAGTGTTTGAATCCTATGACCAGATGTTAAGGCTAAAAGTGCAACTAATTTATAACTAAGTAGTTCTGAAGACAATGTCTCCAAAGGAAACATGTTTTCTAAATACTTTAATACAATATTCGGGTCCCATGTTGATGTTGAGGTCGCTGGTAGAAAAACTACTGCTAGTTTTATTTGCAGTTCCACGTCTTGGGAAGCCCGACGGCCCCGGTTGAGGATCCTTCGTGAAGTAAGACTTTTGAAACTAGAATCTAGTTTGAGTTCCTTGCTGGCTTTAGTGACTGTTCTATCCGACTGGATTGATTCTTGTAATCTGTTTCCAAATAAAAACTCGTCAATTGGGCATTCACTTAAAACTTTGCGCTTTTCTTCTTTCAAAAGGGTTTTATGAGAAAACGCCGATGATTTGATACTTGGTGTACATTATCGCATAGGATTTGTCCACTGTCGGCTAAGGTCACCAGTATTTGTTGGTTTTCCTCGCTCACTTCATTGTTTCCGTCCTCGATTATTTTTGAGACTATTGAGCCCATGACCGATAAAATACTTGCAATTTGCATTTGCAAGTGTACTAAGAATTGATCTTGTTTTGTTGGCATCTCTTGTCAAACAGTTTTCAATCTCAGTATTCAATTTTGGTGGCGTTATGTTGCAGTTTTTAGGGGCTGGATACTTTTTAACAATTCCTTCAATTGTACTTTCGTCGACGCCCTTATTCCTAATATAATTTTCCCAACGAACAGCTACTTCGTTGTGGAAGTCCATTCCTTGTTCCCCTCAGAGGTTGGACTTGAACAAAGAACTTCGATTAACTTTTGAGTTTTAGGTGCATTTGGGATACAGGAGTTGGTCCTGTGTTCCTCTGTAAGAATAACCAGAATTTTAGCCTTTTATCGCTAGCGAGTAAGATATACAATCTATTACTCGTTTTAACATGATGGTCTTAAAGTAAACTCTTTTTTTTTTTTTTGTAATAAGACAATTCCGTCAATTATTACGTAATATTAATTAATTAGAAAAATAAGTGAACAAGATATAAAATCAATTGTTCCTTCATAATCCATCAAAGCAGTAAGACATTTGTCGATTATTGCGTAATTGTATAGAGTAAGATATGATATCGATTACTCTGTTCGAAGTTCTCCTCCCCAGTTTAAAATAATAAATTACAGTTATTTACATTTGGCGGCTCTTTTAAATTAGTATACAGGGTGAGTCGGAAAGAATTGGGTTAACACTAAGCTGGATATACTAGACAACAAAATATTATGTTTGAGCTCATCACGCCTTATACAAATGTCGCTGGTTTAAGAAATACTGGGTGTTGAAGGTTTAAATTTGATACTTATTTTTTTTTTTGTAATAAGACAATTCCGTCAATTATTACGTAATTTAGAAAAAATAAGTGAACAAGATATAAAATCAATTGTTCCTTCATAAGCCATCAAAGCAGTAAGACATTTGTCGATTATTGCGTAATTGTATAGAGTAAGATATGAAATAGATTAATAAGTTAGAATTTCTCCTCCCAAGTTTAAAATAATAAATTAAAGTTATTTACCTTTATCGGAATCACTAAAGACTTCTGCCCTAGCGGTGTCTTGCACTTCTTGTTGGATTTCACGTAGTTTTGCCATAATTTGCTCATATTTTTGGTCTCCGATTTTCGTTCTCTTCTGAGGCACAGATTCGTGACGGTCATCTTCACTATCCGCGTCGGATGTTGATACAATACGCATCCGATTTGTTTTTAACATTTTCCACCACGTAGTTTAAATCAAACGCAACCCGAAGGTTCACCACAGTTGTTGCTAGTCCGGCACAAATAAATACAATGAAGCGATAAGAACGAACCAAAAGAAGAAAAAGTCCGATTTTTTGTTTATATTGCAATTCGTTGTGCGAGCCAGCATGAATCATGCATACTACAGTGTGTAATAATCATGTAGGACAACAGCGAAGAATAATGATAATTCTTCGTTATCAGAAAAATACTTTTTGAACAGTTTCTTGAAACAATGACTGACCACGAAGGTAAATGAACATTATCAGTTCCAACTAATTCAGTTTCATATACAGGGTGGTCCAACCAAATAGATCTAAGATAATCCTTTGAAATACTGAGACTAATATCAAAAGGGGGGAGAAATTATACTTCTGAAATCCAGGATAAATTTTAATTTATTTTCCTATTATTGGATTTTAGTCAATTGCTTTTTGAAAAACTTATTTTTAAGTTAATGTATAATGTCACCATTATAGACTACTGCCCTGTAATTGGAGTCTTTTCTCTATTTGGGCAGTCGTGTCGTAAATAAATAAATAAATAGTGATCTGTTAGTTGTGTTGAAAAACAATGGCAAAAACAGAAATAGGATTTGAGAAGTCATGGACATATACGTAAAACATGCAATTTTATCAATTATGTTATTTGCGTTATTGTATAATACTCCGGAAATTAACTATTTAAAATGATTTGTTTGCATGAGTTTTAATTTTTGTTTACAATAAAACCCAAATAGTAATAGGGTTATTGCTAGTATATTTGAATTAAAGCCATTTTACATGTTTTATAATGATAATTCTTCGTTATCAGAAAAATACTTTTTGAACAGTTTCTTGAAACAATGACTGACCACGAAGGTAAATGAACATTATCAGTTCCAACCAATTCAGTTTCATATACAGGGTGGTCCAACCAAATAGATCTAAGATAATCCTTTGAAATACTGAGACTAATATTAAAAGGGGGGAGAAATTATACTTCTGAAATCCAGGATAAATTTTAATTTATTTTCCTACTAGTTTCGGCTTCTTAAGCTACCCTCAGGGACACAGTCAACTGTAATATATAACAAAACCTCAAATCGTGCAAACTACAGAAAATTAAAAACAAACAGCACTTAATTTGTTACATATGAAATCAGTTATATAAAACCAGGTTCTTTTACAGTTAGTTAAATATTAATGAATATGCCATTTTAGGTTCAAAAGCCTTAATAAGCCGGGGAGCCTAAAGTTACTGGCGTCCAAAAGAGTATGAAGTTGTTAGACGTAGATTAACGAAACTCGGAGAAATGATGTAACTAATTAATGTAAATAATTCGATATATTTTTATGTAAATCTGAAAATGAATAGCGGAGATTCGGAGCCTTCTTATAAAAAGTCTCAGAGAAACTACGCCAGTGGAAACCAGTAACTTTGGAAACCTGATTAGTTATATAACCCAAAGAATGATCCTTTTAATTTATGACATGGACTTAAAATAAACCCTGTATACATATTTACTTACAAGAAACGTTAAAACTGAGTTCAAACCAATAATACGCTACAGAGAAATTAATTTTAAAAACGTATTCGAGAATGCATTAATACAATATCATTGCGATGCAAACACGAGGGTATCCTGATGCGTCAGTGATTAAAAATCACAATGGGCTCATACGTTACTTTTTTATTCTATATACGTCATTGCAGGGTCTTTCTTAGGTAGAGGTCGCCAGGGGCGTATTCTGTGGTCATAAATAATAATAATTATATTATACTAGGTGACCCGGCAAACGTTGTTTTGCCATAAGAATTATTTCTAGTGAATATTTTGGAAGTCGGCTTCGTTCTCATCCCTACTCCGTGCTGTTTACTGGGTGAGAAGCACAAACCTAGAAAAAATATAGACTGTGCCAGTGTCATATTGCTGGCAACCGCTAATTCATGACCTAAAAGGTCCAGTATCACTAAAACTTGGTTTTTATGCCAATTTACGTTGGTTGTATTGTAGCGTGAATTTAATTTATTTACTGTGATTGGTCACATTCTTTAATGACATTTAAAATGACAGCAAGTTAGTTAATTTCATATTGCAATGCAGCCATCATATTTGCACAACCGCCAACATAAAGCAAATAAAATATCAATTTTCTGGACCTTAGGTCCCTAGAAAACGCGGCACCTGTCACATGACCTATATCATGAACCGACGCTATCTATAGACGCCTGGCGGGGATAACTGATCTAGTGATAATCGATCAGTTATCTACCAAGGTTAAGAATGATTAATTACTAAAATGGCTATTAAAAAATAGGGGTTTGTGATAGAAGGGTGAAAATTAAGGGTTGTATGTACTTTTTAATGCCATATCATAATTAAATAAAAATAAAAAATTTTGTCCAAAAAATAAAAAATGAATGTTTGGGGTGGACCACCCTTATCACTTAGGGGTATGAAAAATAGATTACGACCGATTCTCAGACCTACCGAATATACATATAAAATTTCATAAAAATCGCCGTTTCCGAGGAGTATGGCGTCTAAAACTGTGACACGAGAATTTTATATATTTTATATTATATAATTTATTGTCTTAGTTTTTCTTTAGTTTTATTGGGTTTTTGCCACACTTCTGAAAAAATAATAAAGATTAATTAAATAAGCCCTTGTGCCAAACGGAACAGTCAAGGGTTATTTTTGAAACTAGTCCATTATTTTTTCAGAAGTGTGGCAAAAATCCAATAAAACTAAAGAAAAATTATATAATTTTTTGGTATACAGGGTGACAATAAAGTTCTGTCACTTTTTTGAGATATTTCAACAGTTAAAAAATACTGGATAACAACAAATTCATTCAACTTGAATTAATAACAACGTTTTATTACAACAATAACAATAAACAAAAAAATTACAATAAATGCTCAAAATTGCCTCCTTTGGCTTCAATACATTTTTTTACACGCTTCCTAAAATTGCCGACGATGGTCGCACACTCTTCCGCCGTAATCTCGCCCCAGGAGCGCGTCAAAGCCGCTTTCAGCTGCTCCACAGTAGCGTATCGTTTTCCTGAGATTTTTTGCTCCATAATGGACCACACCAAGTAGTCCATTGAACTTAAGTCCGGCGAATTTGGCGGCCAAACGTCCTTGCCCCAAAAGCCTGGAAACAGCTCTTGGCAGGCGGCGATTGTTGATCTGGCGGAATGTGCGGCCGCCGAGTATCAATACCGTGTGCTCTTACGTGAATTGAGGCCGTGGGCGACACAGCCGATTTACGCTGCAGCAGGACTGGGCGCCGGCACATTGTAAAACGTTGTTATTAATTCAAGTTGAATAAATTTGTTTTTATCCAGTATTTTTTAAATGTTGTAGTATTTCAAAAAAGTGACAGAACTTTATTGTCACCCTGTATAATTGTGGGGTTAATTTTTAAACCGCTTGAAATAATTTAATCAAATTCGGTGAGCATATTTAGTATGAGTAGATATGAAACAAAAAATTACCAACTTTATAAACTTACCAGTAGCGCAGGTGTCGGTATCATCGATCATTATTTGCTAAAAAACATATACTCGTATATACTCACCCTTTGTAATATTACAAATAAAATAGTTCATTATATGCGCCATTGTATTATATTCACTTTTTGTTTTTTTTTTACAATTTTTTGTATTGCAAATCGATTAACAACAACATTGATTTACACCGAATTTGATTAAATTATCTCAAGCGCTTTAAAAATTAAAACTGATTTTTTTTTAATTTTTGACACGCTATAGCTGGACAATGACTGTTCTAAGACCCCACATTTATATAACAAAATATTTTTGGCCACAGAATACGCTCCTGGATTTTTGACCTTATAACGCTAACACCTAGCAATTATATATGCACAATTTTCTACACTTTTTCATTATTCAGCACAAAGCAATATCAAAATGATGGAAGACAGAAACCGCCTTGAGAATTATCTTTGGCTAAACCGACGATCACAGTACCTTATCTCATGTGAAATAAAGTCACATACCAGTCACAATTATGAAGTATTGATACTGGAGGATTTCAAAATTGTGATGGATGGTTGATGGGCCTTCTTTTAATGCTAAGTATGTGCCATTAGATCATGCAAAGTTTATACATAGGGTGTGGTGTCATTAATGCAGAATGCAGACCTAGATTTCTGACAGCAAATTAAGTACAATAATATATGTCATCTCATAGGTCGATTATAAGATTTGATTATTAAAAAACATTACAAAAGTTAACAACGGCCCTAACCGTATAGCCCTTGCCACTGCGATACATGCACCTGTGGAGAGAATGCAGTGATTACGAGACCAGATGTGAATATTTTCTTCACATTGAAGAATTTTTACCCCTGCGAAGAAAAATTTTTTTCACATCAGTAAAATGTGAATTTTCGGATTTACTTTTAAAGGTTTCTATTTTCTATAAATTTTGTGATTTTATGAATAGTTGGATATCACTCTGTTCCAATGTAGCATGTCATAGTAAAATGTTCCTTTCATGATTGAAATTCAAATGACATTTGACATTTTAAAATTTATACTCTGGAATAAACTATACATTTTCATGTTTCTGCCTGAACGCTATACTGGGCATCTTAAAAGTGACCACTCTGTTAAGACCAAGTATTCCTAGAAATATCCACTTTTTCCATTTGAGATCCCACACACTTTTGTATATCTATCCATCGAACGATAATAAGGAAACATTAACAGCAGGCTCGTTAGTTGTACAGAAAATTAATTCCAGGGCTGGAATCAGCTCGAAAACGAACAACCATTTTTCAAAAAAATGTATTAACTGGTAACTAAAATGGTTTAATTTATACTTAAGGTATAAGTTTGACTTTAGGTGATTATTTATTTATTTTTGAGAAAAAAAAGTTTAGTAGGAACAGAACGAAATAGATTGTTACATACTTTTTTCAAAGCACAGAAGAGCCCATAAAATAACCAAATGACAAATGTTGACATTTTTTGCACTTATAATAAAAAAAGTAAGTATAACCTATTTATACTATAAAATATAGATCATAAAAAAAGTCGGAAATGTTTAGATCTACCAAATATAGCTGAGAAAAATTTTATGGAATTGTACCTTAGTACCCGATATTTAATATCAAGAAATATACTTGACTTATGACTTTATTAATAGGAACTGTGGGAATATCGATTTGTATTATGTTAAATACCTTTTAAAACGTTGATTATTATGTTGAAGGAAAGTACCATTTTTTTCAATATTATAACAAGACTGACTCTTAAATAGATACTCTTTATTTATTTGTTTAAAAATAATCTCAAAAAATTCACAGTATATGTTTTATTAAATACGTACAAAGTACCACAATATTTACCAATATCATTTACCAATATCACAGTAATTTTACTCCGTAACTTACTAGCTATCAATGTACAGTGACTCTTAAATTTACTTCAGGGCCTTCTCTGAGAATTGCACCTAAAGAAGCTTTGCTTACTATTAAACAGTTTAGATTTTCAGCGATATTGAGGAAATTATCGCTTTTGCTCGTATTTATTCCGCAAAAAGTTGACAAAGTGACCGAATCCATCTTGGAAGAGAGCTCTATAGTACTTTGATAATTTTCATCGGAAATAGTAAAAAGCCAATAAATCGCGTAAGAGCAGTGTGGTCTCCTTTCAGCAGACCCAGTCACCATTAGCCAAAACGAATTTATTGGCACCTGCTGGCAAAACTTGCTGCAGGTCTTTATGACGCTCTGCGAACTTCTGGATTTATTAACGTCTATTTTGTTAATCTCGTAGACGGTGATCATCGCCAGGCAATGGCTCAGGTCGTGTTCTATGATGGAAACGTTGCAGGGTATACACAGTTCCTTGCCTCTTTCGATGTTGTATCTCGGAATGTCAGCGTGCTCGTGCTTGAAGTGTGTGACGAAGGATGATAATGTTACCATTTTGTTGCATGGGTTGTGAGGGCATTTTATTGGCATTTTCGACATCGACAAAAAGCCGTTTTGCATAGTACATATCTTGGATTGCACGTTCCCCGCTCTCTCGCCGGCTGCCTCCATGAATATGCTGGAGTCCGTCCGGCGTGGCGAATCATTCCTGCGGCTCAATATCTTCTTTATTTCCTCGGAAGGGAGCTGAAACAGCCTCTCGATAGTTATTTTTGGTGGTGGATTTTGGTGCGTCGGTGATGCTTCATGAGCTCTCGGATAGTTGTGACCCCTGTTGATCAAATTCGTATTATACCTGTAAGGTCTTCCTATTCCCGGTTTATTTTTTATCTTATTTAGGAAATCTGTGTTTATTTTGCTTTGGGCAAATACTCCGGATATCTTGCAAATCGTACAGGTCGAACCCCCCTTGACATTTCCTGAAACAAAAATTTTGCGTTTGTTAATTTCCTATATTTTCTATAACAGAATAACATAACGTGAGGAAATGATGTCTTTAATGAATGTTCAAAATTAGAGACTTTCATTACATTTAGGGTTCGTTTTTCAATCACCTAAACTGATAGCTAATTTTTCATACTTATTTTTTTAATACTCTTACTTTCTTAGCTTACTGTTGATGCATTGTCCAGATGCAGAGGCCATTGCAATCAACCGACTGAAAGAAAGCGTCATTTTGATCCTGCGTCCACATACTGGGACAAAGCAACCAAAGAGAAAATATCATGTGGCTTTTATACACCCACATCGATTAGAGACAAAAACCCCTTGGTATTTTCACATGCATCGCTTTATCCTAGTGTGCGGGGATAGGATCAAAATGACACTTTTCCTCAGCGTAGTGGGCGTAAAAGTGTACTTTTCCGCACTAGTTTTCGTGACGGAAATAAAACTTTTCCCCTCTGGGGCGGTAAAGTGCACTTTTCCGCATAATTTTTGTTACATTATACAGAAGACCCATCGTTAAGCGAAAAAGTTTGCTGTAGATTTTTTTTCAAGGTGCTTATGATTATCGCTCAGTGCAGCTTACCCTCTAACAGTAAATAGCAGTAAAGGTGCTGCGACGCTGAATTAAGCTGGACAAAAGTAATCACCGATAAAAATTCCTGTCGTTTCCATAACTACGTGCAGTTTTGATTGTTAATATTTTTTGACATAAGTTCAGTGTGAAGGTTGAGTTTGATTTATTTTTCTTTTCTCTTCATCGTAAACTATTCAAAATGAGTGAGGAGTATCTTAATGATGTTCCGACAAGATATTGGAGGCCGCTAATGATGCATTAATTCCTGCAAAATAATTTGCTATGAAAAAGAGCTTCTTGCCTTCGACCAATGGCGCATGGAGAAGAACAGTTTATCTTTAAAAGAAGATATATTTTTTGGCCTATTTTGACGATATTGAAAACGTAACCAACCAAAATGTTGGCATGGTGGGTGGTCCACAGCAGTAGCTGAGTCATACATTGAGGATTGTTTGGATAACAAAAAGAAAATAGCTCACAGTATTCTCAAAGCATCAAATACTTCATCAGAAATGCAAGAAAACCGTGACTGAAGAACAGCATGTAGTAGCTATTCCCTCATTGCTGAAGTTAATCAAATAGCACATACTTTGTCAACAGTGAATTCCACGACTAAAGAACTCCCTCAAGCCGCTATTGCGTCAGCACTAAATTTACAAAATGCCACGAATTGCACATTTAATTTAAATGTTCCTTATTAACATATTCTGTTAGTTTAAATAACTACTTAATAATTACTTATTAATGTTATACATTGGTAATTAAAATAATCTGTTTGGCCTGATTAGAATTGTCATGATCGTAGGAAAAATATTGTTCTTAACACGTGCGAGAAGTGTCTTTTTCGTACTTTTTAGGTAAATAACTATATCTTTACTATTAGTTTTCTTTAAAAACATTTTTCACTGCCTCTATTACGCAGGAAAGCAGTAACAGGTACAGTGATAGTTCAACAAGTAGTAGCAGCATTCTGCTGGCTGTTAGAATGTATACAGGGTGTTTCAGGACGAGATGTACATACTTCAGTATGTTATTCTACGCTCAATGAACTTAGGCTTTGTGCCACTGTGTAATTTTGGAATAGAAAAAAAATGTCCCCTACCTTTGCTACTTCAATAGTGTACACCTTATCTAAAAATGGTGGTGCATGCAAATTATGTATTAGAGTAAATCGAAAGTTATTGTCAGGTTTCGTACATTTTGTTTAGAGATTTCATTTTTGCAATTCCCACAAAATATTCAGGCTGTTTTAATTAAAAACTAGTTTTTACTTCAAGTGTTATGCCTTGTTTTTTTAGATAAAAGTAGCACTCTAATACATAATTTGCATGCATCATTATCTTTAGATGAGTTTTTAATGGAAACGGCTACTCATAGACTCTTCAATAAGGTGTACATGTTTTAAGTAGAAAAGTTGAAGGGATTTAAAAGGATCCTAATGGTCGCTTGCAGCGTCCTCTTTGAGATATAGCCAATTGTGCATACAATTTGAATTTACCATAAATTTGGTAACCTGTACATCCGAAACGAAGCGTTTCCAGACCTAAGTTCATAGGAAATTTTTTGCTTAAAACTGATCGTAGAATAACATACTGAAGTACGTACATATCCTCCTGAAACACCCTGTATATTGAAAATGGTGCATTTTGGCGACATGCAATAAGTTTACCGTTTTAAAAACTAATCAAAAGCCGTTTCAAAATAAGTAATCATTTTCCAAAAAGTTCTATCCTTAAAAAAAATCTGAAAGGAATAATAGTGGCATAGGTGCTCCAAACGCCCTGTATATTTAACTCGAAAGTCAATTAGAAATTCGTGTTTACCTCACAAAAAAGTCTTTTCTCCCAGAGTTTGAGTATATTTACTCAACTATTAAGAAAATTATCGTAAAAATAAAATGAAATAATACTTTCTCAGGCCTATAACTTCTTAAAGATTGTACTAAAGCAAGTTGATTAAATTTACATTATTTTTGTTTAAAGAAGCTAGCCTTAAAGTATGACGCATTCTTTACTGAACACTCTGTGTAACCGTTTGATGGAATGAAGTGTTACCGAATTAATAACAACAATAAAGTCGAGTGGTATGAGAGATGAGATATTACAGTATACATATAATTGAAAAAAAAATACGAATAGAAGAAATATTTGGTATTATTGATAAAGCTGGAAAAAGGTTGGAAAATATGCCTATCTCACCAATTACCCAACATTACTTTCTTCGGGGAAAACTACCCTAGATGAGATATGTTCTTTTTTCCATTTTTTATCAAACCGATGTCATTGCAGACCAAGAAATAGCGAACTAGATAGCTTTTACTTGCCATCTTCTCGATGGTCTCTTCAAAGTAGACAAAAAATTTAGAAGTATACTCAATTAATTATATAAATAAACACATCCATAAAGTAAAAAAACTATAAATACAGATTTGTACCGAAGCCAAGTTAAGATTATAAGGAGAATAAAGTCATTTAGAATTCCAAGAATATTAAACGACACTAAATTTTTGAACAAATGCTTTGTCACCACGTTGCGATCATTTTTTGTTGCTGTTTAGATTCTCTAATTATGAATAATAATAATATGTCTAACCTTCATTATAATCACGAAGATTATCCCAGAAGTCGAAGATATATTTAATTCTACAGCTAGGTACAGATATAACATTAACATATGCAAAATATGACAATGACATTGTGATTATTATCTGTTACTATTTAAGTACGTAGCATTATAATAAATTAACCTCATTTTATCAGAACTAAAAACATTTTTTAAAGCTATTTTTGTTTTATGAATTGCGTTGTTTCTTTTTCTGAATATGTTTGTACCTACAAGTTTTAGATTACCTAAGCATGAAGGAAATATTGAAACTGGTAAGATACATCATCCAAAACTATATTGTTATTCAATTAGCAAAAATATTTGATCGTCACCTCAGAGAGTATTTTACACTTTGTTGTCCATCTATTACATCATTATTTAGGAATTGCAATGATACATTTATCGAAAACTAAGGTACCGTCAACTGGTAAAGTAATGAAGCCCTTTGTAGGAAGTATACAAAATCAGCTGGTACTCACCTCTATAATTCTTTCTTAGTTCACTAATGCAATTAAAACAGTATTGGTGCTGGAATGGACACTGATACAACGGTGCACTTTCTGGAATGATTCCGCACAAACTACATTTGACCATGGTGGCCCAATGAGCCGGGTATTCCATTCTGGTTTATGCAAGATCGCAGCATCTAATTTCTTTACAGTTCATTGTCCTTCAACGCACTATACAAAAATTTTGTGTTTTTTTTTGATGAGGGATGACTGATGGTACTTTAAATTTTTACTGAAATGTCACACTGCTGTCAACGTGTACCTTATTCTAGGGAAGTGACAATGCCTTGTTTTTAACTATTTTGCAGTGTAATACGTACGTTTATAGTGTAATAGGAGATCTAACTCATTTTTCTGTAATGTTCATTAATTTCAAGTGTCTTCGACCTTCATTTTTGAAAAAAAGATTTGCCTCACTAACCTTGCTTGCACGAACAAATTTAGAGTACTATTACAAAGATCTCGAAACAGTTTGAACATGCAAGGCATACTTCATGTTTGTATCCTTCGAATTTCAGATGTACGGGGTGTATATAAGATAACCTTCTATAAATGTATTTACCTAAAATATTTGATATTTGATATACACGGTGTTTCGAAAAGTCATGGCAATATTGTTAGGGTTGATAAAACGTTGAAAAAGTGTAGGTTTGCTTAATAAACGTATGTCCTAGAGCCATTCACACAGAGATTCAGGGATTAAGATAATTTTATAAAATCAAGTTTTGGATGTAATTTTTTTAAAGCACAACACATTTTATGAAAATTTAACACAAACATATACGTTTTTGGTTATGCAGAACACGTTGGTGTTTTTTGTACGAAATAGAGGCGCTAGTTTATTTATTTATTTTCCTTTATGACAATATTAATTATTGTATAGGAATGGTCATGTTAACTTAGGTCTAGTAATTACAAACTAAAATATTCATCTAAAGAATAAAAACATTTTTCTTTTAGAAAGTTGTTTAACCTCTTTTTAAACATCGCTTCCGTAGTACTCTGACTTACATTTTGCGGTAACATATTAAATATTTTAGACCATATAAATTTAGTTGAGTTACCGGTTATTTTTAATCTAGAAATAGGCTCGTACATCTTATTCTCTTGTCTTGTATTTAACTTATTATAATGGCTATTTAAAACAAAGTAATTTCTATTCTTAAAAACATATACACTAATTTCAAAAATATATATACAGGGCAAAGTTAAAATTTCAAATTCTTTAAAAATAGGTTTACAAGACTGCCTACTTGGTATGCCAACAATACAAAATTCTTTTTGCTACGAAAACGTTAGAACTTAATGTGGAATTGCCCCAAAAACAGACACCATACCTTAAGCGTGAGTCAATTTGTGCATAATATAATGCTTTAATCTGTGCTTTACTTAGAAATGGTTTAATATTTCGAAATAAATATGTTAATGAAGAAATTTTGGATATCAATGCTTCACAATGGTATTTCCAGTTTAGACATTCATCTAAGCGCATTCCGAGAAACTTAACAGTTTCCTCGCATTTAAATTTAGTATTACAAAAATTGATGTCCAAAGTGTCACATTTTCTTTGCCTATTACCTGAGTTTTGGTAGGATTCATATAGAAATTTTGTTGATTGTAATAATTATTTAACAAGGTTAGGACATACTTGCAGTTGTGCTGGATTAATTTATCAGATGTGCTAGAAACAATAACAGAGATATCATCCGCATACATAGTGAAATGTGCAGAAGATGTTATCTGCTCAATATAATTTATATATAAAAGAAATAGAATGGGTCCCAAAACAGATCCTTGAGGAACTCCCATACTTACATCTGATGTCTGTTACACATTTCACTATATGCTGCTCAGAATGCTTTAAATTCACACACTGCTTTCTACCTTCAAGAAATGAGGCTACCCAGTTTAAAGATGTTCCACTAATACCATAATGGGACAACTTGGACATCAATAACTTGTGATCGACGCAGTCGAATGCCCTGCTGAGATCACAAAATATTCCCACAGGACATTCTCCCGCATCAATATAATCTAAAATCCTATTAAGAAAGGAGTGCACAGCTGAAATTGTCGACATACGATTCCGAAATCCATGTTGATTTTTTGTTATTATATTAAATTTTTCTAAAAAATTAAGTAATCTATCTAAAAAACAATAGTCAAAAATTTTGGAAAATCCAAAAGGTTCTGTTTTTTTAGAATGGGCACTATTTTTCCATTTTTCATTACATTTGGAAAAACTCCTGTTTCAAATGATAAATTTGTCATATGTGTCAGTGGCTCTACAATAGATTTTATGGACTGTTTTATTATAAAACTTGGTATATCATCAGAGCCAGATGACCTTTTGGATTTAAGTTTTTTAGAGTTAAGTTGCTTGTTGCTACAATGTCGACATTTTATTATGTAACTTTTTTTTAATTGAGATTTTCCCATTCTTCCCACGTGATATGTAAAATTTAATTCTACACAAGAAGGTGCTTTTAATAAATTTGTTGATAATACACTGTTTTCGAGGAATAGTATTTATTTTGTTTATGCCAAACTCCGACTCTTCTACTGATATGTTATATTTTGTATAAGAGAACACGAAAACATTTTTTTCTTCGAGAACAAATCTGGGACTTCATTTGTGTTTTTAATCTGCCTTGACTTACGAAATGAGAGTACAATTTTAGTTTACAGGAGACATACAGGGTAGTCCGTCTTTCGAGGCTCAGTATACATAGTGGCTCAAATTAGAAAAAAGTTGCACCTGTGGCCATTAAGATAAGCCAAACAGATCTAAGATATCTGCTGCTGTTGTTGAAATATTGTGAAAAAACTGAAAATAGCGATTTTATTTCCCAACAGAAAGAGCTAAAAGGGGTATAATTCCTATGATCACTAGTCTGAGTTCTGCAGCATTCATTTATTTTTCTTATGGCCGCCAAAATTACGAACTCATTAGTATGTAACGATCAATAAATTATCTGATAACGAAAATCAAATATATGTTGATGCATACCTACATTCTTTACCATATTAAGTATAAATATGAAAAAAGTAATAGGTTGCCTGACAATAGTGTCTTGTTAAGCTCTATACAGGGTGTTTTAAGTACGTATCGAAACTACAGGGTTTGTTATACTCATCCATTTTCGAATAATCGGTTAATATTACGAAAACAATATAAGATACATTATTTGTTGTGGATTGTTAAGAATCGTTTGAAAGTAATACTTGCTACTTATCGTTATCGTAAAAAATATTAATTTTACAATAACTTTGAAAGAATTATGGCAAGTAATTTTACTAATGATGGATATGTTGACATGCTGCAAGTATTTTTTGAATGTCGGGATTACTGTGCCGCAGCAAGAAGAAAAGTCACAAAAGATCTAATGACTAAAATTACCATGACAGCCGCCTACTTAAATATTTCTCAGTTGCAATCGTGTGAGTTTTAATGCGAATGACAGTGAATATAATTTTTTTGTTATTAAATGGTGTTTAAAATAAAAACATTTTACAATAAACCAGGCTATCTGATACGTATATCTGAATACTCAATTTTTGTCTAACAAATAAGTTGTAGAAAAACACAACTTAGGGGATGCTTATTTAAATCCCATCCAAGTGGCAGACATTTTCGAAAAATTTTTGGGAAGTTGCACATGCATTAGTACAAAATTTGTATCAAATTTGGCTCGTGTACTGCCTCTATTCCATATTTCTTTAGAAACTTTGAAGGGCTGTATCTCCTAAGGGATGAACGTTTTGCTAAGGTGATTTTTAAGCATACGTGTTCTTTTTAGCTGTAGAAACATCGGTATCATTTGTGCTACTTATTTTGAAAACACCCTGGATATCTCGGAATATAAGCGTTTCCGGATAGGTATGAGTTTTTTTTTTTCTTCTTAAAATATCGTAAAGAAATACATGTGTACTTACGGATCTTATGTAGGAAACACGGCCAAACGTATTGCGCAATATGAAATTGAACAATAATTTGTACAATTTATATTGCGCAATACATTGTTATGACACAGTGTTTTTGTACAAAACTTTTAGTTACCTAGCTCACATACCATGTCAGGATTGTCATGCTTGTACACAGTAACACATAGTTATTGTGTCTCGCAGCCAGAGAGTTTTGCCTAGATTTGCATAAATTAACATGTCATGCAGCTGATCATGGTTACTATAAATTTTTCCATTTATGTATACCAACTACTAACTAATCATACTTTTAGGTTAACAGCACCAGCTGACAGATTGAAATATTGTCGAACTTTACAGTACGTTACAACTTTAAGGATTTTCTGGGAAATTTGTTTACTTCATTAAGATCACATGACAGGAGCTTTTACTTAACCTTAATTTTACCTTAGTTTGTAATTTCTAACAGTTTTGCATTCCACAGTTGAATTTTTACTTTTGAAATGTATTTGTAGAAAAACTATTCGTATCAAGAAGAAGTGAGTAACAACAAAATAAAAATCATTTAACATTTCTATGGAAGCAAAATAAACAAATTTTAATTAAACTTGACATACTTTTAATACATTTACTATTTTGAAAACGAAAACAGAGAGTTTTTCGATGTGTTTCTGTTATTTTTTACCTATCTGCTTTTTCAGTGTGAGATTTTTTGGTTAGGAAAACTTAATTTCAAAAATAACCCTTGTCTGACCCATTTGCCGCAAAGGCTTATTTAATTAATCTTTATTTTTTCAGAAGTGCCACAAAAACCTAATAAAACTAAAGAAAAACTATTCGTTTTAGACAGTTTTTTCCATGAATTTCTTTGTAGCTTTTGGTCGGATGTACAGTGGCGTAGCGTGGACTAATCTAGACGTGGGCGAAGTCGCATCAGCGAGGCCCCTTTCTTCCGCCATTGGATGCTGAATGAACTGCATGTTGTGACACATAATAGCTACATGCAAGGTCACAGTGTGCATCAATTTTGGTTCAAATATTTTCGTACAATAGGGAGATATTAAAAAAATTTAAATTTTACAAAATTTTTTGAAATTCTGTATCTTAAAACAAAAGGCGATCGGACATCAGTGTATATAACTTTTTTATTATTTTTTCGTCCTCTATCCCGTGATACTATGCATTGTAGTTTATTCAATGTCACCCTGTATATTTTCAAGAAAAGAATGGTGAAAAATCAGAGAGTTTGTTTACAAAATTATTCATTTATGATGAAACCAGTTAAAGTAGTGAAGTCTGGATGATCTGAAAATTTCATAATTATGAGGTGTTTAAATGCTAAAAATAAATATTTTTTGTAACCTCTTCAGTACTGAAAAATACGTCGATCAGGGTGTGCATATTAATTATTATAGTACGTGTGGTAAAGCTTATTTTTATTAAGGTCTTTTAGGGTGCTATTCGTACTATTTAGAGTTCATGGCGTTCGGTTTTAAATCACCCTCAAGGGGGCCTCGCGCGAGGCTCCTTTAAATGCGAGGCCGTGGGCGAGGGGCCGCTTCGCCCACGCCTAGCTACGCCACTGCGGATGTACAAGCTCTTTTAGTGTCGGTACTTATATTCCGGACACCCTGCATATTCCCAACTGTATTAGTAAAAAGTGTTCATATTTCTAAATGAATTGTCTCTGGTTGACTCGCTTCTCAGAAATATAGCTAAAGTTAATCATATTCAACATAGTTACGAGCACATAAATTAAAATTATCATTTGAAAATTCAAAATAATGAATGCAGTACTTATTATTTATGCAACCACTGACAATTAATAACGATTCATTTCTATTAACACTAAACCAAGAAATATATGGTGTAGCCATGCTCAATTAGATACGGTTAGAGCGAAACAGATAAATCTGAACGGTAACGTTTTGGAAACTAACTAACTCTCTTTTATGAGATTGTGAGCGGTTATATTTAATTGTTTTTATTAATCTAATTTTGTACAGATCTGCATAAATTTTATGTAGAATTACAGGTATTACGCTGATTATATCGGTCAGTGGTCGCGCGGTTTAAGGCGTTGGTACTTGAATCGAGGTGACTAGACGGAGTTGGTTCGAGCCCAGCTGCCGGTAGACCGTATATAAGCTATATTCGTGGAGAGGATTGGCACCCTCTCTGTGGGTATGGTAGGGTGGAATAATGTTAGCTTGGGTCAATGTGAGAGATTGATGCCGGTTGATATTTGACTACCCCCCTAATTAATGAGGTTTTCCAGGTTTTCCTCATTCCTGCACTGAATAGTGGTTAGGGCCTACCAACGTAAGTCGTTCCTGGGCGCAAATGCGGCCTGCTTAATAATAATATGCCGCCCCCTCTCCCGCACAAGTCTACGACTTCTGGGCTAATCCCTGTGATTAGAATGAGGGGTAGAGATATTATTATTATATTATTATTATATTATTATTATATGTAAATTTAATACATCCATGTTAATCACACAGCTTAGACCAATAATTATTTAGTTAACCATAAATAAATGAACTTATTTCTATATTTTAAGGAATAATTTTTCGAGTGGTTTCCATTTTCAAAATGGAATGAATAGATGTTTAAAAAATTAAATTAAATGTCCTACCAGATTTTAGTTCAAGTTTTATTATTTGAAGCCCTAATCTAGTTCATTTTTGAGCCTTGAAATTAGAACAAATTCTGAATATATTTAATTTAATTGTACCTGAAAAAATTATGATCTTTTGAAAATATACTGAACTTTTAAAATTTAAATATAGACCATAATTTACTTAAAATTGAAGAGTGAATTAGGAACGCTAAAGAACCTGCCATCGAAATATATATTTCATAATTTTCTTTGCAATAATTTCATTTGAGATCTTAAACAACATCATCGAGGAACTCTATCAACTTTTGCAGTATCAAAACAAAATTAGAGGATTTTTTAACGGAAAGCCGTTATCAAATCATTTGACGAGTTTGTATCATATTGTATATTTAAAATACAGTACTCTAAGTGAAAATAAAATTTTCGAGAGAGGAAGATCTACCTATATATTTTTTTGTCAATATGAATTAGCTACTTTAGACGCTGCGGGACAGGTTGACGTTTACAGATTTTCAAAAAGTTTTCGACCAAATAAATCGTATCATAATATTAATTAAATTGCGTATGTTCAGTTTTTCAGATACATTCATGGTTAAACATCAAAATTTTACTTCTCTTGTTTCTACTTTTTATCAACGATCTTTCAGATGTAGTATCATGTGAAAAATTGCAGTTTGCAGATGATTTCTAACTGCATTCGATTATAAATTTTTCTATAGATTGCGATCGGCTTCAGATAAACTTGAATAGTATAGCGTTATGTTGTCACTTAAAACAATTGCCTCTTTAACATTCCAAAATGTCCTTTACCCGTAAAATCAATTTTATTGGTTATGATTACTGTGTTAATGATTACATCATTGATTAGCTTGAAAGCTTTAAGGATTTGGGAATAACTTTTGACAACAAACTAACTTTCATTGAGCATATTAATAATATTGTATTTAGTGCATTCCGTACTTATAGATTTATATATCACAACTGTAAAGACTTCTCTGACGAACGTACTTTTGAAACATTATTTTGTTCCCTCGATAGATCGAAAATGATTTAATAATCTGGTATCCCAGTTTGAATCAGTTCAAAAACGATTCTTAAAATTTTTTGCTTATTGACAAGATGGCTTCTATCCCTCTATAGGCATTAACTCCTGAATCGTTTAGTATGGAAGCACTAGACTTTTAAATAACAAAATTGACTTCCCCATCTTGTTTTCCAAAATAAAATTCCGAATTTCGCGAGGCAATTCCAGGCAGCAGTTATTGTTTTATTGCGATACTCCCATAACAAACATCTCTTCAATTAATTTAATGTGTTGAGTGTACATTAAAAATGGAAACAGTCCCTTATACCACATAGTGGTGTAGGGTAACACTTTTTCCTATATTATTATATTTCTGATACACAAGTCTGCCCACACTTTTTTACTTCTTGATAGTATTTTTACTTGTCTCCAAGTTGTTCCTCTACGTTTCAGTATTTCCTCTACTACACCATACCACGTTTATCTAGGTCTTCCCCTTTTTTCGTCTTTTGTATTTTTGAATCCCATATCTGTTTAACTGGTCTCGAATCTTCCATCCTTTGTAGATGCTCCCACCAGCTTAACTGTCTTCTTTCAATAAAATCCAGTGTATTCTGAATTTTTAACTGTTCTCTTATTTCTGTATTTCTCAGATTCTCTTCTTGTGACCCGTTTCACTCTTCTAAGTTATTATTTCATTTCTATTCTTTGTATTCTGCTTTTCTGTCTTGTAAGTATCCATGATTCACATCCAAATGTTAATGTCGGTCGATACATTTATTTTAGTTTCTCTTCTTGTCTCCTTATTATTTAAAAAGTTATTCCTTGAGTAATATAATCTTGTAGATATTGAAATGTTCTTACTTGTTCTATATTAACATCTTCAATTTTCACATTTATATACTCAAATTCCCCGACTGTTATTACTTTGGTTTTGTTTTTGTTTAAAGTCATTCTGTATTCCTATATATAATTTATCTATGTACATTTCTTTATTATTTCGCCCATAAATACATTAAATAATAGAGGCGTCCATTATTGAGAACATGTCTGATAGTTTATTATTGCTTATAGTGCAGTTCATATTATCGTAAATTTTCTGTATAATTTTTGTAGGTTTATTATCAATACCCCTTCTACGTAGGATCTCTCATAATTTATTTCGTGGTACTTTATCAAACGCCTTTTCCAGATCTATAAACTCCAATTATCTGTTTTATTGTAAATATATGGTCTTGTATGCTTCTCTTTTTTCCTAAATCTGCTCTGTGATCCTTCTAATGTATTCTCTATAATAATTGGTCTTATTTTTGTATCAATTACTTTTTCAAAAATGTTTAGGTTTAGTTTTTCTATCTTTTTTTTAATTAACTTATTCCTGTAATTGGGGTTTTCTGTTGGAATATTAAATTTTATTATTATCTTAATATTTTATGAACAAAATTCGGTTCTTTGTTCTTGCAAGCAGTTGTATAATATTATGAACACCATGATGATGTTTCAGTGAAAAGCGACCTCAAAAATATCTGCAAAAGAATTTTCCTTTATTTTAGTTATCTCCATTAAAATACCGCGGAAGCAGCAAGTAATGACCCAATATTTTATATTGAATATGCGGAGCGGTCCTGAACAAATAAATGATTCCATCCTAAAATTATAAACGACATGCTCGAAGGATTTATTTATACTAACGGTTATTTCGGTGTCGGATGCGAATCTATCTGTTAAACCAGAGCTGGTCGCAATTCTGAAGTTGTTGGCCTTATCCCAATTGCTAGATGTTCAATTACGAGGACATGGACGCCAGTGAAACTGACCTATAGTCAGTAGATATATACGGCAGGCAAAAATGTTACTTCACTTTCATTTAAGTGCTTATGATTGAGGGCTGCGGTTAATGGCTTGTCGACTGGATAAATATATTTGTGCTGCTTTGGCATGTTGAATGACCGCGGTTTTCAACAGTCCACGTTCCTTTTGGATTAATTAGATGTCTTTAGATTAAAAAATTGGTTATTTATTGCAAAATGTAGCCTTGCTTCTGTCATTTCTATAGGGAAAGTTTGATAAACTAAGATGAATGTACATAATATGGTGATATGTGAAATTGGGTTCGTTTGATAACCTCGTATTTGTCGAGTTAGAAATTACTACCATGGAACCATGGAAGAAATTATGCTGTAGTAAGAATTTAGATTAGTATATACAGTGTGTCTCAAAAGTCCATGGCAGTTTTTGGAAAAATCGTTCGAACAGGGCAATTTTCATTTCTTGGGGATAATGTTGTTCTTTTAATGGCAATGTTATTTTTATTGTAACGTATGAAAGCATTTTTATGTTTTTCTGATTAATTTAGTGTGCAATATGTTGGGGGTTGGTAGGGGGAATTTTCTTAAAAATCAAAAAACCATAAACACTTTTCAACGAGATAGCTAACAATTGATGGAACCTGTTCCTATTAATATAAAGAAGTGCGTGCACACGGCCTTCTTAAGAAATTATTTGGACCATCAATTTCTACATTGTTGGATTAGCAGAAGAGGGAAAATTGAGTGGCCTACAAGATCTCCTGATTTAACCCCAGTTAACGTTTTCTTATGAGGATACTTGAAAAACAAGATGTATCATTGCGTATTTTATACACCCACCTTTATCTTCTTCCTTCCGCGAGTTTCCGACATTTTCGGTTTCGCAGTTGTATATTCTTCTTTGCCATGCTTTATTGCAACATTTACACTACTCACAGACACTCTGGTTAATGAACTACATATTTCAACCGTATCACTTCCACTCATATTTTGGTTTCGAGCCCTAATTCTTTCATACAAGTTTTATTTTATCATCCGATAATCCGCACTTGCTAGATTACGGCGTTTACAATATTGAGAACACGCTGTAGAGCTTCTCCATTCTTAAGAATGCAAACACAAAGCTCACCTCACCCATAGTAGCGCTGCAGATGAAAGAGGTGGATCAGTCAATTTGTCATAACCAATAGAATGCCAACATTCTGATGTGACACATGCGTATTTGTTGCAGCAGAAGCTGTGTAATCGGGTATACTCTCATATAATGCAATATAATTTTATAGAAAAATATATGGAGCATGTATTTCTCTTTATGTTGACTGCTATACAATGAGAGCGGATTTACAATTCAATGAATTCAATTAATATAGTATTTTTAAGATATATATCGAAGATAAGATTCTTGTTGCAAACATAACCTTAATTTAGTTAGCGAGTTGCAGAATTTAGAACTAGGTAATATAGGCAAGATCAAAATAACTTGGCTTATAAAATCAGTTGCTCTGATTCGAACAATGGACCTGTTTTTTCGTACAACATACGTACATAGGTATGTGTGTGATCATAATACCTCTGTTTATTAAACTAATAGAACATAATGTATTATCTACTCATGTTAATATAAAAGAAACTAAGTAACCTAATCCGATTCATTGATTAAAATGTATTTTTAATCAGTGGTTAAACGGAAAATATACTAGTTTTAACCTCAATATAACTAAAGTAATAATACTTAATATATCTTATTTATAAATCTTCTTAATTAATTAGCAATTAAAATTTCTCAATAAATGGTATAATTATTACTTTAGAATGCAGCAGAAGAAGTTACAATTTGTATTAAATAAAATATAAATGATAAAATATCATTAAGAATTGCCGTCCTCTACGAAATTTTATACTTTCATTGTATGACAAATTGATTATATCATTTGCTTTTATTTACCGCAATTCTTTGCATTAAACATGCGATGCAACGTTTTATATCGAACCAGAATGGAGGTTAAACAAATATGGAATGTCACAAATACAGTTGTATACAATCCTATAAGATGATAGATTTAATTCGTTACAATGTTTTTCTTACAAAATTAAGTTGTTTTTAAAAAATGCATGCTCTTTGGCGTCTTGTCTTATCGCCCACATTGGGTGCTGCCTTTCACTAATCAACATCGAGCTAACCGCTTACAATGGTGTAGAGAGAGGATGCAGTGGGACCAAAAATTGAATCAGGAGATCTTTAGTGATGAATCCCGTTTTTGTCTGGTCTGATGGTCGTACAGTGGTGAGAAGAAGAAGGTAAAAGATGCGATCCATAATTTGACAGACAGCCATGTCCATCACAGTAGGCGTTATGATAATGAAATGCTTTCGCATATGATAGCAGATCATCACTAGCTCTCATTAGAAGCAAAATGGCAACGCCCATATCTTTACACCATTCAAAACGCCATTTTTCAGCAAGATAATGCTAGACCTCATGTTGCCAGACCAATAATAACTTTTATGGCTCAACATCAGATCAACCGTTTACCCTGGCCACCAAGATCGTCGGATCTGTGACCTATTGAACATGTCTGGGACATGATTGGCCGCAGATTGCTGCATTTATAATGGACTTTAGCAGCTCTTACCCGTTCAGTCGTCTTGGTGCTATCAATATAATAATTAAACTTTCATAGCACCACGTAAAATTAAATATGTATAAGGATGTTTTTGCCTTGCCTTATATTTCTGGATGCAGAAGTCGCACTGAATTAACCGTATACCTCAAAATGTCTGAACCTTACACTCCCTTTATTAAAAAAAAATTGAAGCATTAACTAAAGAAGCGCGGGAAATTTGAATATGCCATTAAAATGCATATGTGATCGATATTGATGTACTCCTGAATTTCTCGATAACGATTTATTTAATTTTATGTACAAAATATAAATGAAATAGTGATAGTTACCCTCTCGACTTCTTACGCAATATTCGTTATTTAAATTATACTGCGTAAATGTGTGTCCAAATGCTCTACTCTAGGTTTAAAATAGGGATAAGATATCTCGAAACACTTCTAAGATATCGCAAAAGGCTTGATGTATACATATCTTCTCTCTTTAATAAATTATTGTACAAACTTACCAAATGTACAATCGTTTGCAATAATAGTGACACTCTCTTAAAACAGTTTTTGAACTTCTGGAAGTTCTGAATAGAAATTTCAAATCTCTCTTGGTAAGTGAAACAACTAATAACTAATGTTAAAAATTTAAAGCAGATTTCAATATGAATACGTCAGAAGTTCAAAATAAATCGCAAAATTCATTTTAGTGAGTGTCATTAATATTGCAAATGATAGTACCAGGTGTCACAATTTTGTTGTAATTAGAGGACAATTCGAAAACTACAAAAGATAAAGGGATGCAGTTTTCGCAACAGTGGACTACTTTTTCGAGAAACTTAAAATGCCACAACCAGAACTTTCATAGATCTCTTCGTTTTGAGATACGGGGCAAATTTAAAAGAAAAGTACTTATAAGGAATTCTTTGTATTTCGAAAAATAGCTGAGTTATTGCAATGGTGAAAGTGGCTTCTGATAGAATTTTTTACGTTCAAAGTTCAGTGATGTACTTGTAGTTTCTCTACTGGGGTCTCTATCAAAATTTGACCCAAACATACATGTTTTTAAATGGAACAGCCTTTATATTTTTATGCCATTCAGTTGCATTATCCTTTATAATGGAATATAATAGTTGCTACTTTACATTTTGAAAATTACCAAAAAATTATTAAATTGATAAAACTGATGTTGCCTGGTGCATAGTAGCCATGCATTTTTATATAATTATATAATTCATCAACTCTACCTTAGTTACTTGCAGTAAGTTAAAAATGTATGCAAAATAAACAGTTGTTTAATAGTTATTTATACAACAAGTGCACGCGACGTCAAATTGTCCAATGAGGCCGTCAGGCCGAGTAGGACAACACATCGAGTGCAATAAGCACTTTTTGTACGAGTTGCATACAATATTTTTTCTACTTTCATGTAAAAACCAAAATATGATATTTAGATGACACTAGGTCTAGGAAAAGGTGACGTCGATTTGAACGTTTATGTTTGTCATGATGACAAAACGCTGTAGTAGAATGACAGATGAATGCAATAAATATTTTATTGCACTAGTGTAATAAAGAGCCACTTTTCCCACTAAATATAGTTCAATAAAGTTTTGTTTTTTGCATGAACGTAGAAAAATAATTAAGTTATATAATAAATAGTATTTTATGCTATATCTAGCGGATATTTAGTACCACAATTAATAATACTAATAATATGATTTAAGAATAATATTATACTCCTGTTTATTTCTATTTTATAATTTACTATTATTATGATTATATTTAAAATATTCACCAGAGGGAAAATTTAAACAGTTTTTTAGATATTTTTTTAATATTAAATAACTGTTGTACAGTTTTTTAAATGACATTGATGGTTAATTTTCTTATTAATTATTTTTTTATATTTATTTTCAAATGTTATTTAATTAAACATATTTATAAATATCTTAATTGGTTAATATAATTATCTTGTTAAAATAATTTTTGAGTTATTAAAGAAATCATATTTGTAATATTTTAGATTATTAGTTTTAGATGTAAAATAATTTATTTATAAGGTTCCTTATCAATTACATCTTGTAGATATGGAAAATTAATACATATATTTTATGGTCCAAAATTTAGTCTAAATGATGTATATCTGATGTTGTTCTAGTATTTGTCATTTTTTATCTATTTTAACAACATCTAAATAATTTATCTAAAAACTAGTCTAATATATGATATCTATTAGATTAACTTAAATGGCTAAAATTTAATTTCGTCTAAAATAAAGTCTAAAATACGTCTATTTTAGATGAATCTAAAGACTGTCTTGTGTAATGCATCTAATTTACATTTTTAAAAAGCTTTAGACGGTTTTAGATTCTTTTTAACGTCTATTCGATGCAATTTAGACGGCCTGTGTTGCTTGGGAAACATTATTTTTAGATTTGTTAATGTGAATTAATTCATGATCCAATTCTGTGTGATTACATAAAAATGCATGGCCAACTGTGCACCACCCTGCAAAAAGGCAACATCAGTTTCACCAATTCAACGTTTTTTGACAGTTATAAAGTAGCAATTATGATATATCATTATGAAAGAGAAAAATGATGCAATTGAATGGCATAAAAATATATAGGGTGTTCTATTTAAAAAAATATAAATGTGGGTTATATTATAAAAGAAACACACTGTAGAGAAATTACAGGTACACCATTGAACTCTACGTAAAAAACTCTATCAGAAGCAATTTTCACCATTGCGGTATCTCATTTATTCTTTGAAATACGAACAATCTCTTAAAATTAGTTTTTTGTAATATCTGTATCTCAAAAATGAAGAGGTCTATGATTGATGATTGCGGCATCTTCGTTTCTCGAAAAAGTAGTTCCTATTTGCGAAAACCGTATCCTTCTATCTCTTATAGTTTCTGAGATACCCTGCAATTAATTATAACAACCTTTTAGGAAAACCTTTTTGGAAACAGCAGGTGATGAAACCTTTATTATGCAAAATCTGTTCAAAATTATCTAATTTTAAGAGATTTTTGTCACAGATGTGCTTCTGGATAAGAAAATGTTTTTGAGAATCGCCACACTCAGTTTTTATATTATGTCAAGGTTTATGTGTAATTATGGAACACCTTGTATTTTTCCCAGAAATATGGAAATAAGTTAATAATAGTATACACATATATGAAGTATAGGAAGTGTTTCATGAAATTTATTATTTCAATGACCTCTGCATGCACGTTGGATAAAGTTATATTCCTATAGCGTCAAGGATGCAAACGTATGAGTACAAGTTAGCAACGATGTAAACCTGCTTTTACAGAATGATTTTGCTTTTATTATTGCAAAAATTCGTATGTAAAACACGAGGTAGAACATTACAATATGAGTTAAAATTAATTGCCTACGTGAAAGGTTATAATTCATAATGTAACATTTAAATATTATTCACATTTTTGTACGTGTAATATAACCTTAAAATTTGCAACGATGGTAATTTCAGATTATTAATATCAGACCAATAATGGTGAAGGATGTTGTCCGAAAATTTTATACAAGTTTTAACAAAATAAATATTTGAGGATAATATATCGTATTGACATGGCGTCCGGTGTAGTCTCACCTGAGTGTGTTCTGCGTAGCAAAAGCTGTAAAAGATGTAAAAGAACCTTATAAATGGTTTAAAGTGCAAAAACTGTGAAAGTTACTTCCACACAAGTTGTGCGAAAAACTGTAATTTCGTAAAGTTCGTAAATGATGATTTAATCATGTGTTGTGAACCGGAGCATGCTACCGACCATTTATTCTTTGATGCTATGGAGATTTTGAATCCTGCTAGTAAGCTGATAGACATAAATATATTCAAATATATTTTAAAACAGAAGGACGACATTATTAAGGAATTGCATAGTAAAATTGATTTAATGGGTGAACATATTGCCTTGTTAAAGGAAAGGAGTGAATATCATTCTAAAAGAACAGCCAAAAACCACATCAAAAAGTACATGTACTGATAGGAATAATTTACCTACTACTCCGACCGTTGTTGCCAGTTCCTCTCAAAGTAAAGTAATTACTATGAAGGATGTCTCGACAGCATTAATGCAAGTAAATACTAATCAAAAGTGCAATGAAATTTTAAATCTGGAAAAGGAAAATCAAGTATATGAAAAAAATAATGAATGGAATGTAGTCAGAAACAAAAAAATTAGAAAACCATTAATTGTTGGAAATAATAACACAATGAAACTAAATGGGAAGGATGTTAGGGGTGTCCCTAAATTCACGGACCTTCATATATACAGAGTGGATCCTGCTATGACTGAAAACGACTTATGTGAAATAATTAAACCACGTTTCCCGGAAGTGATTGTAAGTGCTCTTAACTCAAAGTATCCAGATCTTTATAGTTCTTTTAAAGTAAGTGTATATAATTGTAATTACGAAAATGCTATGAAGCCGGAGTTATGGCCTCATGGAGCCCATGTACAAAGATTTTTTCAGATACAGCCCAAGAAACTTCTTCAAGGGTAGTACAAAGTAAAATTAATGAGGACGATATAATGTATAATAATAAGGTTAATGATATTGTATCAAGTTCAGAACACAATTTTCACATTATGAATGTAAATTGTCAATCATTAGGTAATAAATGTGACAGAATTGAAGTAATTTTAGAAAACGATAAGCCTGATATTTTATGCTTATCTGAGACCTGGTGCTATGATTATAGTATTGACTTAGTTAGATTTAATAATTATAGTGTGGTTGCTTATTTCAGTCGAAGTGATAGATTACATGGTGGGGTTTTAACACTTGTAAGGGCAAATAATGTGCAATATAAAGTATCTAATTTCTTAAGTAATTTATCTATTGAAATGCATTGTGAGCTTTGTAGTGTGTCTTTTCGGCTAGAAAACAAAGTTGTGTGTGTTTTGAATTTATATAGGCCGCCATCTGGCAACATTGAGATACTCATAGATCGACTCTTTGCGGCTTTAATTATGATTTTATAATGATATGTGGTGATTTTAATATTGATTTTCTTAGTGAATCTCCTGAAAAATCGCTATTAATTGACTTAATAGAGAGTTTTGATCTTCATTTACAAAACCTCGCACCTACTAGGATTTTTACTGATAAAAACATGAAAACGACAAAAACTAAGGTTGATTATTTCTTAACCAACGTCCCGTGGGAATATTCTGAAGAAGTTATTGATTTGCAGCTTGGAGATCACCTTGGTCTTGACATTAAAATTAAATGTCCACTTTCTTTTTCTGGGCAAAAGTATTACTTAGATGATTATAAAAAGATTAGATATAGAAATATGTCTCCAGATAGATTAATTAGTTTACGTGACCACCTATCAAGGGAAAATTTTCCCTCTGTATATGAGTATCTTGATGTTGCAAACAATGGTGGGGCTAACCTTGCATATAGTGTTTTTGTGAATATACTATCTTATTATGTTGATTTAATATGTCCTGTAGCTGTGAAAAATATTTGTAAAGTTGATAATAAGAAATGGGTTGATTCAATGTTATGCAGATGGGTATTGAACTTAGGAAATTGTTTTGGTTAACTAAGCAGTCTTTAAATCTTGTTGATCATGATTACTATAGAGAATGCAAAAATATTATATAGCCAATATAAATAATACAAAAATCTTTCTATCAAAAATGTCTTGAAAATAAAAATATGCTTGAAAAACAAAAACATATTTGGCGTATTGTACAACAAAAAGTTGGGGAAAATAAAAATGAAACAATCAAGTCCATTCAAATAAATGGAGGTATTATTGATGATAGATATGAAATTTCTAATGCTTTTGCAAATTATTTTTCAACTAATGTAAAGGATAAAGTGTGCGAGCATTTCAATGGCATCTCTTTTAATAATTACACCACAATGTACGTTAATAATACTTTTTATTTTAAACCTGTTATGTATATGGATGTTTTAAATGCAGTGAACTCCGAATTGTATTCCTACAAAAGTGGTAAAGTTATTTGGGCCTAATGTTGCATGTGTTCTGGCCGATTTGATAAATGCTTCGGTGGAGAGCGGTTGCTTCCCTGCTGACCTCAGAGTGGGAATAGTAACGCCTGTTTTTAAAAAGGGTAACCATCTTGACTTGGATAATTATCGCCCAATAACAGTTCAAAGTGTTCTATGTAAAATAATTGAAAAGTGCATTTATAGTCAGATGTTATCTTTCATAAACAAGTACAATGTTATAGCTGAGCATCAGCATGGTTTTTTTGCCTGGAAAGTCGACGGAGACTGCATCTATCGCGCTTTTCAACTATATCCACACAGCGCTGGATGAGCGGAGGTGTGTTGGTGCGCTCTTTTTTGATCTTTCAAAGGCCTTTGATGCAGTAAATATTAACATAGCGCTAAATAAATTAAAGGATTTGGGTTTTAGGGAAACATTTTTGGCATGGCTTGCCTCTTATCTTGAGGTCAGAGAAATAATAGTAAAGGTTGATGGGCAGCGATCTCTTGCTCACTATGTAGATACAGTTGTACCTCAGGGGTCTATACTTGGCCCCTTAATTTTTTTATTATATATGAACGATTTATCTAAGTTTGTAAGTACAAGGCACTTAGTCCTATATGCTGACGATACCACTCTGGCAACTGATGCTGATTCTCACGAAGATCTCATTATAAAAATGAATATTCTTTCCAGGGAATTTACCTGGTGGTGCGAGAGGAATTCACTGATTGTAAATGCAACTAAAACTACCTGTATGCAATTTGTTGCCAGGGGACAGCTTTTCGACTATGGAGAAATCTTAGTTAATAATACTAAAATACATTTTTCAAAATCTATAAAATTTTTAGGTTTGGTTGTGGACAGCAATATGAGCTGGAGTACAAACATAAACCAAGTCTGTAAAAAATTAAATCGTAGCTACTATGCTATTTTACAACTGAAGAATATCTTTAATCCTTGTCAGTTAATAAATATTTATTATGCCATTGATTACCCTCATATTTTGTATAATATTATTATGTGGGAAGTGTAGGAGCTGCCTCTCGAGTTTTTGTGTCTCAAAAGAGGATTCTAAGATTGATCTTTAATTTAAAATATAGGAAAACCTGTAGAGCACATTTTAAAAAATATAATATCCTCACATTTTATTCTATATACATTTACAGGTGCGTTCTATATGTTAAGAGTCATTATCTAGATTTTTATAGAAACTCTGATTATCATGATCATTTTACTAGGGCCTCTAATTCTATTAGGCCACCTAAACATGCTACTGGTCTGTATGAACGGAACCCAGTCTATATGGGTATCAAACTCTTTAACCATCTGCCCGAATGTGTGAGATTGGAGATTAATCCAAAGGCTTTTAAATGTAAACTAAGACAATTTTTGTCTGATGGATGCTTCTATAGTGTCTCGGAATTTATGGATAAGAAATTTTAGACTTTATTGACTGATCATATTGTGGCTTTTGTTGTGTGTTGTTGTTACTATGGTTGATGTGTTTGTAAATTGTGTTAAGAAATTGTACTCTCTAACATTGACTTATCCTATATCATTGCTGTATGATCTAGAAGGATGAATAAATATTATTATTATTATTATTATTATTATTATTATTATTATTATTATGGTTCAGAAAATTGAATTCTATAAATATTTATCTACCTAAACCATAGAAATTATAAAATATATAGAAGACCAGAAGCCTTTAGGCACTGAAAATACACTATGGAGGAGCTTAGAAAACAGCCATATAGGAAAAACTTAATGTATATTGGATTATACTGCACTTTAATCCCAGTGTACAGTTGAAACCAAATCGGAATGTTTGTATTCCGACCATAGAAATCATATGTTTCTATGAATTGCACGTAACATTTTTGTATGTTAAAATTCCCACCCATTAGTGTGGAGCTACGACGTTAGTGCCACTAACTCATAAAAGCTAAATTGCTACAAGATTATCAGATTCGCGTTTTCTCATTTCGTATTTTATAATTTATATGGCCTATACTCAGAGAAATTCTGTAATTGTACCAAATTGCATTATTCTATACATTTTAATTGTGCAAATTACTTATAAAGTATAATAGTATAATTTGTAAATTTAATTTCAGTAGTTTAGTCATAAACGGTTATAACTTTTACCTTTTATACCAAATTTGTTATGATTATTGTCATAATAAAGATACGAATACATACAGGGTGATTCACAACTTATTTTAAAAAAATTTGGTAATAGATGCGGTATGAGAAATGGAGTCCAAAAATATGTTTGTAAAATCCTTATAGTTCCCAAGTAAGTTGTAGTATTTTCAACCTTTACATCGCTGAGCTATTTGGCGAATTTTATTCAGCATCGGTTTACTTGAAAGTCAACCAAAATGATACCAACCGCATTCTATTGGACGCTCATGACGTCAAGGTAGCATTTTGGTCTGTCAATTTTAGGACCACGCAAATCGTAGCGATTCAAATTTTTGGTTTATTTACTTTACAAATAACAAATATTTTTAAACGTGTGTAAAGCACAACCCCACAGAACCAATGCATTCAACTGACAATAGTGATGACGTCATGAATTTAGAACCAAAGTAAAACCACTGTCAATTTTATGTCAACCGAAACCAGAAGTGGAGTATTGTAGTATAATATCGAGCCAGGCGATTCCGATTATTAAAATCCAATTATTTATAATAGATATTAACGTTTTTGTAATGGGAATATTTACATTAGTTTTTCAAGTGTCAAAAATAGCTTACGTGTATAATAACTCAGAGTTGGGTATCGTTTTAATTTATGGCAGAACCATTACCCAGTAAATATGTGCCAAATGCAGCTACTTTTACCTCAAAATGCAGTGAGTACAAGTGTAGTGCAAAGCGAGCGTGACACGGAAAATCTTAAACCGAATCGTGTACGAGATGGAGGTTCAGGGCATCCACAGAGTATTGCAGCAGTGTGGCGTATCATACACGAAGCTCAATAATATCCATACCATGTACAGCGTGTCCAACATTAATACGAAAGGATTAGACGAGGAGGACCGGTACCAAAGCCGCCACGATCGCCTGACTTTTGAGCAGCCGGTAAGTTTTTAAAAGATATGTAATTTGACAAGAGAATATTATTATTTATACAGTGCTTTCGAAAAGTAACTAATAAATTCATTATTTTTGAAATTGAGAAGTTTTCGAAAAAATCCCCTGGCACGTCGATTTTGTTTTTAAAAAAGGCACTTTTTGACATACGACCCATATTTGTGACGTCATCGACAATTTTTTTAAATAGCAACCTCCAATTTTGACCATGCCATTTGAAAGAGCGTGTCATTCTACATACATACATCATGAAAAATTTCAAGAAAATAATGTTCGATGATTTTAAAATTTAATGTTCACAATACTGTGCACCTATTCATTATACAAAACCTATCCGTGCTTATTTAATTTTCACAATACTGTGCACCTATTCATTATACAACACCTATCCGTGCTTATTTAGATGAGCTGTTCCCGAATCGTTGGATAGAAAGAAGGTGGCCAGCCAGATCGTCTGATTTGACACCCCTAGATTATTTCTTGTGGGAATACTTAAAAATCAAAGTATACGTTACTAGACCGTTATAAGATTTAAAAGCAAGAATTCGTCACGAGATACATCGTATACCTCCTGAAGTTATTGATAATGTCCAAAAAGAATTTATTAATCGTCTTGGCTACTGTCAGGCAGCCAACGGTGCACAATTTGAACATTTAATTTAGTCGATTTTTAACATAAGGCTCAAACTTACAGATAATAAAAATTTCGTTTTCATTTTGCTACAAAAATTATATTATGGCTGACAATTGAGATATACGATTTATAGGCTCGTTTAATTGGATTACTCTTTTTTATGTTTCAATGAAACTTTACTTGAGTGGCTTCATCATCGATTTTGATGGACTCCAATATTGTATTATATTTTCAATGTATAGTAAGGTTATTTAGAAAGTTAGAATGAGAAATGATGAAGAATTCGTGAATGATGTTACAGACAACACTTCCAAGAAATATAAATTACTGTACTTATATTTGTTGCTAATTAATACGAATGTTTATAATATTTGACAATCAAATTGCTATCGACAAAAATGAAGTTTAATTATTTAATTTATACAATTTAATTTTTCGATTCTATCTGATTAAATTAGTTTATAAATCCGTCTTTATTTTACGTTTAGGTATTTCAAAAATGTTAATAAATATTTAGTTTTATATGAACAAGTTTCAAGTTAGCAGTTAGTCATATCAAGTAAGTTATACAATTTTTTTAAGTAAATATGCCCATATATTGAAGTTCATCTCACTCTGTGCTAATTAGGCACGAAACGAAAATGCGTCTTAAGTATTAGCTAGAACAAATATTTTTGAATAACTCAAATATTGACCTTAAATATTGTAGTATCTCTAACAAATTTTCAAGTAAAACAGCGTGATGCAGGTATCTAAGAGAATTTTGCTGAACGATTTATTTTATTAGGAGGAGTAGTTTGGCTATAAGAATTTCTTTATACAGGGTGTTACAGGCAATCATCACTAATAAATTCTACAAACTTTGTCGACCAATGCCTCGTTTTCGAGATACAGTGCGTCAACACGGAAGAAATTACACCATCAACTAAAGCAAACACTAGAACTGAACACATGAATTTGAAAATATTTTGGCTTTTGCAAAGAATTTTTCACGTATCTAGAGGCATGCTATATGAATATTTTCTCAGATTGTTTTAATCAGAACGTTTTTACTTGAGTATTTTTTCAAATTACGAATACCTAGTTACACTAGTAATAAGAAAACATAATTTAAGTAAAACTAATACAAATAATTTACTTAATCATTTTAGGAAGAAAATAGTTAAAATATTATCTGTGGACGAGAATAACCAACTTTTAACAAAATAAGAATTTGATATTAACTTTAAAATGGATCTTAACGCAAGTACACAATCATCCATAATCTTGACAGCTGTATCCATTATTCATTTATAATGTTTTTATGTCTCTGAGCAAAATAAATGGTAGGTATGACAATTGCAAATGGGTAAAAAAATTCAATTATGCAAGTAATGTGTAATACACGTTTCTATAAATATGCAGAAATCTCATTTCACTAATTATCTAAAAATTAATACATAATAGCTGCACGCCATCTATTACTCCAGTTTGTCTAAATATTCTCATGGTTCAAATGAAATATTTAACTAAAATATGAATTTACAGTGCGTTTCAACGAGCAATCGCAGTTCATATGCGAATATCCTTTTCCTCACTACGGCAGTTGAGAGAGACAAGAAATTTATTTGCATACGAGTTGTTCCTCGAGAATCACAGTCCTGGTCACGTGGCTTATAATCATTTATGAAGACACTATAATAGGTGATAAAGAAGTAAAATTTGACTGATGAAGCTTTTTCTGAGGAAATATTTTTTATTCCCCTCGTCCAGTTATAATTCATTAGGCGTTCAGAGAAAGTACCCCCTATATATTTTTCATTACATTTTTTGCGGGGTTAACTTTTTCGATTGAAAATATATTAACCTATAATATTTGCCAGATTTTAATTCTTAATTTCTAAGCGTTTATAAGAAACTAAATAAAACTCTAAATTTATCACCCCCTATTAAAATCGGTCGTACAATCTAACCTTATTTTTTTGCACATTATTCGAGATCACCCTGTATATACAGTCTGATCATCATAGTTACCTAAATCCGAAATGAAACTCAAAATACTGACCATAAATGCTAAAAAATTTAAATACTCATAGTAGATGTTTTTACTGATACAGTCATGTATTCCTCAAAAAAGTACATCTCTTAGTTTCTTAGAAACTGCAGATTCTTTCTTGAAACTGAATTTTAACTTCTGTTACACGAATTAAGGAAAAATAAATACATGTTATAAAACTTTCTTCCAGTACTTTCTAAACGAACTTCTGTGAAAGGATTTTCTCATTGTATCTGAACTATTGCAGATAAAAACTATTTCAAACCACTCATCTATTGAATTGATGTAGACATTCCTAGCCTTTTAAAGCACGACATCGTCATTAAAGGATGTTCTTCCAAATATATGCAGGTAGAGAAGACATCTGATAAAACAGGGAGAATTTAATCTTTTTACCAAGCTACTAAAAAGCTACGTTTGATACCCGATTGAGAACCATCTTCAATCATTTCATGATGTCTCTATTTTTTTAATTTTAATTGTGAAAGCAACATAATGGAGTTGTTGACAATAAACCTCAGTAAAGGTCCCCATTCACGAGCGGACTGGTCCGATGGAGAATTCCCCCTCATTCTAATCACGAGGATTAGCCCAGAAGTCGAGCGGCATATTATTATTAAGCAGGCCGCATTTGCGCCCTGGAACGACTTACGTTGGTAGGCCCTAATCACCATTCAGTGCACGGATGAGGGAAAACCGGGAAAACCTCATTAATTAGGGGGGTAGTCAAATATCAACCGGTATCAATCTCTCACATTGACCCAAGCTAACATTATTCCACCCTACCATACCCGCAGAGAGGGTGCCAATACACTCCACGAATATAGCTTATATACGGTCTACCGGCTGCGGGGGTCGTCAGTCACCTCGATTCAAGTACTGACGCCTTAAACCGCGCGACCACTGACCGGCCAAACCACCAACCGACCAATATTTACCAATATTTGAATAGAACGGTTATTTTACTAACTTTTAGATCTCTTTCATTTTCTCCAGGAAATACAAAAGTTAATGCCTATCAAAAAAAATGCATTTTCTCCCTTTTTGAGAAGCATAAATTTTGAGCGGAGAGTTATTTAAAAAATGTTACATAAACGAGTAAAGAATTACCACTTATTTAGATACACTCTGTATATCATATACATCGAGATCGAATTATCTAAATTAGTCGTGGAGCCGCCAACCAGCAAAACACGTCAAAATGACAGCTAACCAGCTTACCTCCCATTCCATTATTTTTGCTGAGATTGATTTTGTCGTTTCTCTCTGGTTGTTCTTCTCGGGTTATACATTGACATATGTTTAACAATTGACTCCTAAAGCACTCTGCCAGAGACACCAAAGACGCTAAGAACTTACGCATCATTGAATATATCTGATGTAAAGATAAAGGGTATTTTGCCATTGAATTTTACCCTCTATTATTTTATTCACAGAAGCTAAGAAAAACACACCCGATACATGTCGGGTAAGACAAAGTAGGGATTCATCGATAGATTACATTTTGCAAGGGTACATAATATGATGAAATTCTATACCCCAACAACAAAACTTGACATAGAATACGTGCGGAGTAACCAAACAAAACAAATGAATCAATAATTTGTTTTACGTGTTCTTGGGCAGATCTGTTACAAAATATATAAAGCAAATAGAACCACCTCGGGATGGAATGTGTACACTACAGCTCAATAACTAAGATGTACAGGCCGAAATTGCTTGAAACGACACTTATGAACAACGGAGGGGACCTTATAGAGGGTAATTTAGTCATAATGTCATGAAATTTAACCACATATTCGGAATACCTAATAAAGACAGAAAATCGGAAAAATCTTTACTCGACCTTTTAAAAAGGAAGCAAATCAACCCGTAACACATTGCTCCTAGTACGCAACAAATTTTCTGATGACGAATCCATGTAGCGTTCGAGCGTTGTAGCAAAACAGCGTTGCCACGTCAGGACCACATACATAATAATATTATTTCATAGTGTTTATTCAAATCTAATACCGTCAATCGCATATTCCGCATTTATTTGGAGATCACTCCACACATCTGGATATGAAACAAGACAATGCAACCCGCAACCGTTAGTTTATTTCGAATGGTTTTGCGTGTCGGTCGCAATGGCTAATTTTATAAATTTCGAATATGCGAAAATAGTAGTCTAATTAACTTATTATATAGTACGTTAACTGCGTGCTATTAAACAATAATTTACAACATTCATTGCATATTTAGGTCGGTCAGTGGTCGTGAAGTTTAAGGCGTCAGTACTTGAATCGAGGTGGCTAGACCGGTGTGGGCTCAATCCTCGCAGCTGGTAGACCGTATATCAGTTATATTCGTGGATAGGATTGGCACCCTCTCTGCGGGTATGGCAGGGTAGTATGTTGGCTTGGGTCAATGTGAGAGATTGTTACCGGTTGACATTTGACTACACCCCCTAATTAATGAGATTTTCCAGGTTTCCCTTATTCCTGCACTGAGTGGTGGTTAGGACCTACCAACGTAAGTCAGTAGGTTATTATAGCCGTACCTGAGACTCCCGTTAGGGTTTTGACCTAGTACCGACCTTGGGTGACGTCATCCGTGACCTGGATGACATTGATAGGTCACGTCAGTGGCTGACATTCATTTGACCTCCACATATGGGAGGAGCCATTTGACATTGAATATCTTGATGGATATGTTTGCAAGTTAGAGGGGATAAAATCATTTCTATATAATCCAAGGGTTTGTGAACTAAAATCATATACTAGTTTAACCACCGGCCTTACAGTTGCAGTATGTACAATGCTTTTACATGATCGTTAATTGCACTAAATTATAACTATTACATCGATTTCCTTAATGTATACATGTAATTGTTATAATAATTGTAGTATGTACCGTGTTTTGACATGATCGTTGATTGCAGTAATTTTTGCTTATTACATAGATTACCTTAATGTATCTCTTTAATTGTTATTATAATTGCAGTATGTACAATTACAATGCTTTGACATGATCGTTAATTGCGCTAAATTATAGCAATTACATCGATTACCTTCATGTATCTCTGTAATTGTTATAATAATTGAAGTATGTACAGAGTTTTGACATATTCGTAAATTACAGTAAATTATGCTTTTTAAATAGATTACCTTCATGTATCTCTGTAATTATTATAGTAATTGAAGTATGTACAATGCTTTGACATGCTCGTTAATTACAGTAAATTATATTACATAGATAAGTAAATTAGCTTAATGTATCTCTGTAATTGTTATAGTAATTGAAGTAGGTACAATGCACATCATCGTTATATACAATAAATTATATAACATTGACACACACATCAGTAATTGTTATTATAATTGAAGTATGTATAGTGCTTTGATGTGATCGTTAATTGCAGTAACTTATACATATTACATATATTACCTTCATACATATCTGTAATTGTTATAGTAATTGTACTATGTACAGTGTTTTGATATGATCGTTACTTACAATAAATTATATTACATTGACATACATATCAGTAATTATCATAGTAATTGGAGTGGCTAGGGTGCTTTAACGTAACATGATTGACAATAAATACTATATGAACTGTCTTCATGTATCTGTGTAATTGTTAGTCATTATATCATTTATTTATGAATAATATAGATGTTCTATGCCACATGTATTGAAGAATTACCCTGGTTGATCTATGTAGTTATCATATATGCAAGTAATTGCTATATATGTACAGTGGATTTGATAATTGTGTGACATATTCAATTATTTATGAATGGTGTAGATTTTCTATACCACATGTAATGAAGAGTCACCCTGCCTGATGAATTACCATATACAAAAGTAATTACTGCATATGTACAGTGGATTTAATAATTGTGTGACATATTCAATTATTTATGAATGGTATAGAGTTTCTATGCCACATGTACTGAAGAATTACCCTGGCTGATTTATGTAGTTATCATACATGGAAGTAATTGCTATATGTGTACAGTGGATTTGATCACAATATGTTTCATATTACCATGTGAATTGAGAGAGATAATCTTCATTCTACAAATAACGATATGGATTATTGTTTCTGCGAAGAAAAATTATAATGTTGAACAAAAAAAAATGTAGTTTTGAAGAAATAATTGTAAATTTTGAAGAAAAAAATGTAATTTTGAAGAAATAATTGTAAATGTTTAAGAAAAAAATGTCATTGTGAAGAAAAAATTGTAATTTTGAAGAAAAATTGAAGAAGGAGAAGTTAGATAGCCCGAAGAATAAGCCACAATGCACAAAAATTGTTGGAAATTATATATAGGTTATTCCTAGTAAATTATCAATTTTATGTGCTTAATTTATACTTACATTATACTTTATTTTAAGATTATTATACAAATTATATATTACATTAATAAATTGTATTGTAACAATTGCCTCTTTTTTTTGTTTAAAGATCAATTACTTGGAAATTGATACATCTTGTTTAATTTAAATTTTTTTACCAATACCCGATACGCAAAATGTTTTTGCTGTAGTGGTTAATGGAAAGGGTAATTTGAACTTAGTGTTTTACCGCAAAGGGTTATATACAGTATACATAACATAATATATTTTGAATAAAATGAATTTTGTGAGAAAATATACTGTAACGTGAACCAAAACAATGTAATGTGGACCAAAACAACTCTATCTTTAAAGATGCCAAATGTAGTAAAGCGTTAAATAAATTTTAAATTATCAGTAATATTTATTAATTAAAAATTATATTGTAATAATAAATACATAAAATATCAAATAAGTTTATCTATGCTGTAACAATAAACCCAAGTATTTAATAATTTGTTATAATTTTGTAGTACGTGTTTTGCTCATAATGTTTTTAGCATTATTATACAAAATGTATATTATACTAATAAAATGTATTGCATTAATTATTTTCATCTTTTTGGTCTTATGTGATGTGTTATGAATAAAACAAATACATGAATTTTAAACTTTTATTTAATTATTTGTATTTAATTGATGACCATAAAGAAATGTTATACGTAATGCAATAAAATCTATAATTTGTTGGGAAAGGTTAGTTACGGTTAAGATTTATCTGTATACCTAAAGCTTATCTACCAGCGGGCTATAACCCCAGACTTCTTTTATATTTAAAACCATTGCAGTTCAGCATACCTAAATGGGAATTAATATAAAAGGATTTTGTAGGTGTTCTTTTGTATGCTTCTAGAGGAAAAAAGCAATAAACTAAGAACTGAATGTTACCAAAAAATGTTAAAGTTTGTAATATATTATTTTCTATTCAAAAATTCACCGAAACTAAATAAATGGGGAACAAAGCCCTGAAAATGTAGGTGGGTAAGAAGAGATGACCATAACTTTGCAAAAATCAGTTGATGTGTAGGTCTCGGTACAGAACACTCTAACGTAAGAGTGAAATATCAGAATAATGTTTTGTTGGCTCAGTTCTAAATCCAAGTAAATTATATACGCTCTAAATCTGCACCTAAATAAGTGTATAAATTTGGTATTTTTAGCGATCCGTCCGCAATTAGAAATCATTAAGAAACACCGGTTTTGTGCACTTAATACAAAAATAACTATTTTTATTAAAGACAACATAAACTATTTACTATTTACGTTCACTATTAAGTTACTATTTAAGTTAAATTTACATCAATAATTCACATAAAAATCTTTATAATATGCAGCATTACAGCTGTATCATTTTTATTGGTAAATAGTGATGTTGGATTTTAATTTTTTTTGTCAACAAATTTTGAAAAAGTAAACTTCTTTCCAGGACTAGGAGAATATTTTTTTAAATTTCCTGACTTTCCTTGTTTTCAGTATAGAATTAACATTTTGACTGACTTTATATTCAATTTCATAGTAAATGTTTCATAATTTTTTAGAGAAATAATGGTAAAAAACTGTAAAATATTAAAGCTGCAATTTGTTTGTTGATAAGGAAATACACGTAACACGTTAACACCAACTTCAAGTATGGTCTGTAATTTAGTCTAGGTACTTCATTTTGCACATCTAATATATATTTATTTATTTATTTATCTTGTTGTGGATGGACAAAAAAGGACTGTATAACAATAGTCAAATAAACATATAATAACTTAACCTAAGACAACAGCAGAAAAAATTCCAATAAAGAATAAAAACAATTATCTACTGAAAATGAGTTTTTGTTTAAATTGAAATATTGTAACTTATCAGTCTGGAGTTCACTCGGTAAATGGTTATATATCTTAAATCCCAAACAATCTGGTGAATTTGCTGTTATGGTATATTTTGCAAAAGGAATTCGGATATCATAGCATTGTCTGGTATTGATTGTATGTATATCCTTATTGAGAATTAAAGACTCCTTATTATTAAATATATACACGGACATTTTAAAAATAAATAATGACACTAACGTAAAAACATTAAAATTCTTAAATATAACTCTACATGTACGATGACTTGGCACGCCAGCAATTATTCTTAAAATACGTTTTGTATGACAAAAACTGAATGAGACAAGGTAGAGTTACCCCAAAAACATATTCCGTAACGCAATCTAGACTCCACATATGCATAATATAAATTTAACAATTGTTGTTCGAGCAAAATTTCTTTCATACACTTCATTAAGTGGCTTACTGAACTTAATGTAGATATAAGATTATTGCAATGCATTTTCCAATTTAATGTATCATCCAAAGTAACTCCTAAGAATTTGACACAGTCTGTTTCATCACTGGTAATAGTACAGTTGTTAATATTTGCCGCAACAGACTCGCATTTTTTTTTTGCCTATTGTGGAATCTAATTAATTTAGTTTTGTCGGTATTTATTCAGTTGTAATAACTTAATATAAGTTACCACCACTTACAATATATTTTCTAGATTAGTAGTCAGGTCTTTTGTTGAATTATTAGAAATAATTAATGATAAATCATCAGCATACATTGTGAAAAAGTTATTACCTATCGATACTTTTTTTATAATTTAATTCTTTTATTTTTTCCTTTTCCCCATACCAACTATTTCTTGATTCAATAAGGATATGCGACCGCTCTTTTTAACAGTTATATATGCATATTTCTTTAGAAAATATACAAGGTAATAATTAAATATATATACAATGTTTAAAAATGCCAGATTTCAAGACAAAAATAGGTTTTTTTTTTAGATATGTATAAAGATTTAAAATCTTAAAAGACAAATTTGTGTGTAATAATAAGATCTAATTAATACAAATTCAACATATCTTAGTACAAAATATTTGGATTTAGCATTTTCTTAGCATTTAAGTCACATGTATCTTGGTAAATAAAAAAAGGTTTTTGGTGGCTTCTTATGAACATAATGTCTTAGGGGGTTGTTGAATTTTAGGCAATTGAGAGATTTGATAGTACAATGTTCCCTTCCTTCTTAAAGAGGTAAGAGAGTAAAAAAGTAAATATTGTTTTACTGTTTTCCTTCCTTATCTGATTGCCATGTCTTAAAAGATAGACGATCTCCTCATTTTGTTTGATTTCGTATTCAATCTTTTCTTGGTGTTTAATAAAATCTTATAATGTAACTTTTTAACCGTTGTTGTGTCGTATTTTAATCAATGTATAGAATAATTTATGTGTTCTATAAGATGAACAGCTCATGTTGTTAACTGCCATTATAATTCTCAAATAATAAGTAACTTTTTTAATCATTATTGTGCAGGTTTGTCATCCATGTAGTTTTTTCTGATGAAGAAACAAATATATCTTCGAAAGCTTGAAAATTGTAAAAATGATGTAACTTTTTTACCTTGGCATGTTAATGTTTTAGTTATCAGCAGTTATTGTTGCTACAAATTTGTATTTTAATTTTACTACTTCAATTTCATTCATTTCATTAATTTTAAGTATTATTATTAATTAAACTACCGCATGCCAACAATTCATCCTATTATATTCCTATACAATTCGACTGTATCCCTACCACCACCCCCCACTTTTCATTCCACCGCGAAGACTTCATATATTCCATAATATACCTTCTAATATTTAGTGTGTCTGAGGCATGCTAAGTGTGGTTGAGGTGGTATGAATGATATGTTACGAATGAAAGCTAGTTGTTTAAGTATTATTTTACTTTAATACTCTTGTTACATTGTATTGCGGTATTAGATTCATCATTACGGTACATCACGCTCATTACATCGTTACTTACGTTACACATACTTTAATTGCACTCATTGTATTACCTAATTACTGTATGTAAGTACTACTTTTTAAATATTTAGCTACTTTTCAATTATGGTAATATATGACAGGTGAATACATTTTTTTCAATTACGTTGATTGAACTACATATAATTATATTTTTTCAATTGCATACATTATTACGATACATTACGTTCATTACCTTGTTACTTACGTTACACATACTTTAATTACTATGTCTAAGTACTACATTTTAAATATGTAGCTACTGTTCAATTATGTTAATATATGACATATGATTACATTTTTCAATTACATTGATTGCAATGCATATAATTATAATTTTTCAATTACACGCATTATTACGATACATTACGTTCATTACCTTGCTACTTACATTACACATACTTTAATTACATTCATTATATTTCCTAATTACTATATGTAAGTACTACTTTTTAAATATGTAGCTACTGTATACTTATGTTCATTTATTACATATGATTACATTTTTCGATTACGTTCATTGCATTACGACATACATACATTATTACGACACAATACTCTCATTTCCTTGTTACATAGGTTACACATACTTTAATTAATATATGTAAGTACTACTTTTTAAATGTTACTGTTAATAATAATTATTATTAGTTGATATTTATGGAATTATTTTCTTACGATAGCTAGCTACTTAATATCTAACTAAGAGTTCGTATTACTACAGATGAGAACTACAGAAAAATAAATATCAATTGTATTTATAGAAAGTAAGTAAACTAATAAAAAGTGGATACCTAATTTAGTAATCATCTACATTCTGAAACTTTGATGGAAAATATTTAAATTTTAAATTTCAATATAATTATTTTGACTGTGTATTAAATACGAGTATATGTATAAGGTGATAATAAAAATTATTTAAAATTAGTTAAATTAAATTCTGTATGTAAATCATTTATTAAAATAGTAAATACTTATAACATTATAATTATAAAGACACATATACTTTTAGAATATAGGTACTTTGTATTATCAACATTAGAGTAATAATAATAATATAGAAATACTTCTCATACTCATACTAAAAAAAATCTTATTAATTAATAAACGCTTCATAAATTCGATTGAGTGTATAATTTTAAAATCGTATTCTAACATGCATGATATATATGTAAGATACGTGAATGTCATATTAACTTAATTGACTGTACAAATATTAAAAGATATTCTAACATCCAAGATACATATATTTTAAGAAAAAATAAGTAAGATGACCTCTTTACAAATAAAGCAATAATGATAAAAAGTATAGTATAATAACAGTGTAATTAACAAGTTTAGTAATACATTATAAAATAAGTATTTAATTGTTTTTGTCTCTTGTATCCGTATGGAACCGACTCGTAATCTTCATGGAACCATCGTTTTGTCGAAATTGGTCGATATATTTTAGATTCCTCACGAGTTATAATTTCGTACTTATTCGTTCGACGTATATTGTTTGATATTATGTACACAGGCGCCGTGGGTTGGAGGGCCATATTCTTTATAGTTTCAACAGTTGTTAAAGACCACGTCTTAACACTTGAACTTCAGACGAAGAATTAAAGTTTTTAACATAGTAATCATAATTATATCTTAGTCGTTATGACCGAGATGAGATGAAGGGTGGGGGGGTGGAATTACTGAATTATTCCCGTATTTTGTAACTTAATAATAATATTTCTACATAGAGGATGTTCTATGCTGAAACCACAACCTTAGATGTAATATCGTAGCTCGTTTACTAGTATATTAGGATCTATTTTCTATTCCTAACGGATAATCTGTGCTAATGGCATCATCAGCACCTTCATCTTCATAGCTCTCGAGACTCATATCTGTTTCGGTGTAGTCGATAGGTCTGTACACATATTTTCTGTTTGGTTCTTTCATGTCGACGAGCAGTTTACTATTATTTATCTGATGATGCTTGTTTTTCCTGTGAGTTAATAAGTTGTCCCGTCTCGTAAATTTCTTTCCACATGTGTTACAGGGAAATGTTTTAGATTTATGTTTGTTAGCGTGGCGACTAAGTCCACTTATATTTACAAACTCCTTGGAGCATAAATCGCACACATACATGTTTACTCGCGGCGATATAATAACTATATACTTGCAGTATGTATCCTTTTGTTATCTTTTTTCTGTCATCGTTCTTTTTTTCTGTGGTTGCTGTCCTTTCTCTGTCATCGTTGTCCTTTTTCTGTCATCGTTGTTCTTTTATGTGGCTGTTGTCCTTTTTTATGTGGTTGTTGTCCTTTTCTTTGTCATCGTTGTCCTTTTTTCTGTCATTGTTGTCCTTTTTTTCTGTGATTGTTGTCCTTTTTTCTGTCATTGTTGTCCTTTTTCTGTGATTGTTGTCCTTTTTCTGTCGTCGTTGTCCTTTTTTCTGTCATTGTTGTCCTTTTTTTTTCTGTGATTTTGTCCTTTTTTCTGTGATTGTTGTCCTTTTTTCTGTGATTGTTGTCCTTTTTCTGTCATCGTTATCCTTTTTTTCTGTGTTTGTTATCCTTTTTCTGTCAGTGTTATCCTTTTTTCTGTCATCATTGTCCTTTTTTCTGTCATCGGGCATAGAACATCTATATTATTCATAAATAAATAATATAATGACTAACAATTACACAGATACATGAAGACAGTTCATATAGTATTTATTGTCAATCATGTTACGTTAAAGCACCTACCCACTCCAATTACTATGATAATTACTGATGTGTGTGTCAATGTTATATAATTTATTGTATATAACGATGATGTGCATTGTACCTACTTCAATTACTATAACAATTACAGAGATACATTAAGCTAATTTACTTATCTATGTAATATAATTTACTGTAATTAACGAGCATGTCAAAGCATTGTACATACTTCAATTACTATAATAATTACAGAGATACATGAAGGTAATCTATTTAAAAAGCATAATTTACTGTAATTTACGAATATGTCAAAACTCTGTACATACTTCAATTATTATAACAATTACAGAGATACATGAAGGTAATCGATGTAATTGCTATAATTTAGCGCAATTAACGATCATGTCAAAGCATTGTAATTGTACATACTGCAATTATAATAACAATTAAAGAGATACATTAAGGTAATCTATGTAATAAGCAAAAATTACTGCAATCAACGATCATGTCAAAACACGGTACATACTACAATTATTATAACAATTACATGTATACATTAAGGAAATCGATGTAATAGTTATAATTTAGTGCAATTAACGATCATGTAAAAGCATTGTACATACTGCAACTGTAAGGCCGGTGGTTAAACTAGTATATGATTTTAGTTCACAGACCCTTGGATTATATAGAAATGATTTTATCCCCTCTAACTTGCAAACATATCCATCAAGATATTCAATGTCAAATGGCTCCTCCCATATGTGGAGGTCAAATGAATGTCAGCCACTGACGTGACCTATCAATGTCATCCAGGTCACGGATGACGTCACCCAAGGTCGGTTCAAGGTCAAAACCCTCCCGGGAGTCTCAGTTCCGGCTATAATAACCAACGTAAGTCGTACCTGGACGCTAATGCGGCCTACTTAATAATAATATGCCGTCCCCTCTCCCGCACAAGCCTTCGGCTTCTGGGCTAATCTTCGTGATTAGAATGAGGGGTCGAGATATTATTATTATTATTATGAAATCATGAAGATTTTATCAAAGCATCTTCTTGACATTTTGTACACCGCCATTATTTTGCATTATGAACAACTCTTATTTTAAGTAACATTTTACGGTATTTTCAGATAAAGGTTTCATCAGACCTTGCAGATCTTCTTGAAATTGCACATCGCCATAATTTACCAGTTTGAGTAACGTTTTGCTGTATTTTCAGCGGAAAAGGCACTTTACCTGAGACTAAAACAGTTCTTTCTCGGTGCATTGAATATTTCAAATAGGATTATTTTCAAAACTGTTACTTCTAACAACTTCAACGAGGTATACCGTTTCCACATAAAAAATTAAGAGAATCGATTGTTTCAAGAGTCAGATGTATACACTGTCGCAAAGAAGTTCTGCTATTTAAAAGAAGCATGATGTTCCATAAGTAGGATTACTTTAAGCACTTTTTATTATATTGCAGTACATATTTTGTTAAACTACCTGCATTTGATTTTTCTGTAATTTCACATTTAAAGTTATTTAAACATTTCGAGTTTACCAAACAAGGTAAGGTTAGGTATTTAAATGAATAATTTTATTTTATAGATTTGATTCACAGTTCCATAAACAATATACAGTATGCGCCAAAAGTATGGAATAAATCCAATAAAAACGAAACAATTATTTTTTGGAAAAAATCCTCGAACAGGTCGATTTTTAATTTAAAAATACATATTTTAGCGTAAAATGCGATTTTCAAATGTCATTTGTTATCGAGTAATGACGTCATCGATTTTTTTTTAAATGGCTACACCAAATTTTTTTCCTTGATTCTGAAAGATCGTTTAATTCTCTATCAGACAGTACTAAAATTTTGCCCTCTTACATAGGAAAGTTTTCGAGTAAATGACGATTGAATGTTAGAAAACGTAAATCAATTAAAATAAAGCAAAAACGCTTTAGTTTTTCGAATTCCATAGTACTTTTATGGATCACGTAGGTGAAAATCTTTGCAAAGTGTCATTGTCACATCGACTTTCTAATAAGTATTGTAAGCGACATAGAAATTATTATTCAATTTAAAGTATTATGGCACATTTAACTGTTACTCAAAGAATTGAAATTTTAATTCTTATCGGATGAGGGAATATGACTAGAACTCAGCAGGCAGTTTGAGATTTATTTAATGAAAAATATCCAGATCGCCCTATCAGCCAATCAACAGTCAGTAAGGTAGAGTATAAATTTAGATGTTGTAAATATTCCAAAACCTGTACGTCCAAGCATTAATGAAAATCAGAAATAGAACATTTTGATAAGTATGGTGGATAATCCTTATAATTCTTCACGATTGGTTGCATTAAACAATGACACTAGTCAGAGTATCAGTCAGTGCTACGTATCTTGAGGAAGGAAAAATATCATCCCTACAAAATTCAACTTGTGCAGGAATTCAATGAAGATGATCCCGATCGCTGCTTACACTTTTGCGAAATTCTAATGGATTTATGTCAAGGAAATAGAAATTTACACCGGCAAATACTTTTTTCAGATGAGGCCACATTTTGTCTGAATGGTACAGTAAACCGTCAAACTTACAGATATTGGAGTCGGGAAAATCCTCATTGGATGGCAGAGGCACATACCCAACACCCTCAGAAATTAAATGTGTGGGCTGGAATAGTTGACGACAGAATAGTAGGGCCTTTCTTCTTTGAAGGAACCCTTACAGGACAAAGATATTTAGAGTTTCTAGAAAATGACCTTGTTCCAGCCCTTGCAGTAATTTTTCCTAACGATAATGACCCTGACATTCCTGACGATACCATATGGTTTCAGCAAGACGGTGCACCTCCGCACTATGCGCGCCCTGTACGAGATTTTTGGACAACTCATCGCCAGATCTTACACCTCTTGACTATTTTTTATGGGGATACTTGAAGTCAAAAGTGTACATTAATAAACCACGTAATTTAGAAGAACTTCAAATTCGCATTCGGGACGAAATACGCAGAGTTACCCCAGAAATCATTCATAATGTGCAAGAAGAGTTTCTTCACAGACTTGCGCATTGTCAAGAAGTTGGTGGATGGCAATTCGAACATTTAATTTAAGTATAAAATTTAATCAATTGTATTTTATTTTACATACCTCAGAATTGTTACTTTTTATGGATAAAATTTACGTTTTCTAACATTCAATCGTCATTTACTCGAAAACTTTCCTATGTAAGAGGGCAAAATTTTTGTGCTGTCTGATAAAGAATTAAACGATCTTTCAGAATCAAGGAAAAAATATGGTGTTGCCATTTAAAAAAATCGATGACGTCATTACTCGAAAACAAATGACATTTGAAAATCGCATTTTACGCTAAAATATGTATTTTTTAAATTAAAAATCGACCTGTTCGAGGATTTTTCCCAAAAAATAATTGTTTCGTTTTTATTGAATTTATTCCATAATTTTGGCGCATACTGTATAATGTATGTAGCGGTATTGCGTGTTTTATTGTCGATACCTACTTAGTCTGCATTGAAACAATAAATTATAATCCATTTTAACTAGCGAAGTATGTTAGTAGGTACATATCATTCTTGTTTGTGAAACTGTATTATTTTTTATTAAGTGCACATTTGTATAAAAAAAGTGATTAGTGGCATCCAGAATGACTGAAGGTGACGTCGATGCATAGATATAAAAATTATCGAAACTAATTTCATCTACATAAAATTATTTTATATTATTATAAATATTATGCATAGTAATAGTAAATGACAAAAACGAATTGCTGTCATTGTTATTAGCTGCGGCAGTTAGTGTTACTTTTCCTTGATCTTGTCTTGGTATCGCAAGATAAGACAATATTTGACAGCTTCGAATTGTAAGAAAAGGCGTTGTGAGGTAAGACGAAAAATATTACTACGGTAAAAAATCTTGCAAATATAAGAAAGGGTAATATTTAAGTGAGCATTAGCTGAATAAATTAATATTGTATTAATTGTAGATATATACTTTATTTAAAGAACATCCAGTATATACAATTATTTTTATTGGGTATTAAGATAATAAATTGGACATATTATTCATCGTTCAACATCGTTTTAAGTTGTTACTGTCTTCGATATTAAAATTCTGGAATTTTAGTGAAGGGTTGTTTAACAGTCATATTTTTGACTAGGGTCTATGAAATTTTTTAAAATTTGTGTATTATTTCACTAAATAACATTCTGCCAAGTATTTTTCAAATTAGTCTATCGATAATAGTCGATCAAATATGCTATTTTTTACACTCAACCAAAATATATGCATTGAATGGTTCATTGCATATTGATACAACCTTTTATACGTTCCGAACTTTTCAGTTCTAAAATGAAAATACATTATCTCGTTCTTTAATTTGATTTTGCTGTTATTAATTATAACTATTAACTTTTTTCTGCTCTAGAAATGAACTTGTTTTCAAGATATAAGACTCTGACGGAAAGAATGCCTTTGAACGCTTTAGTTTCGAGAGAAATATTAAATTCTTCATATTATAATGTCAGAGATAAAATATATTTAGATGTTCTAAGTTAATATTACATCAACCGAAAAGACGCTGTGTTAATAACTTTTCAGAGAGTACCCTTTATTAATTTTTTTTTCAGCATATCTTATGGCGATTTTTCCTTGAGATGTATGAATTTAAGTGATAGTTCCCAGCTCAATTGGCATTTAAGATTCTATTAGCAAAGAGAAAATTAAATATTTATGTATATAATTGACTGTACCTAATATTTAAACATATGTTATCTGAAGGCTAAATTTCTTGCTTTAAACCTTAATAAAAAGTTTAGAAAGGAGAAAACTATGCAACTTTCTCCTATCACATTTTTGTCTTGCTTGAAATTACTCTATCGAACTATCAGAAGATAAATAATTCCTGTTATACAGGGTGATCATTGTGTATCACAAGAAGAGTCATTAGTTACTGTTTAAGAAAGGTATTTTAAGCTAATATGTATCAAATCTCCTACAATTCCTATCAATGAAGTCATATGTATGTTCTCTGATACCAAACATCTAGGTATGCTAATGAACATCCACAGACAAAACTCTATTCAATAATTATCTAAAAATTTAAAATATTTACTAACCTCTGGAGTGGGAACTCGAAATTCAACCACAATAATTGAGATCTCACTTATTTCTACGTTTTATTAGGATCGCTTCATCAGGTGGCCTCCTTTAACTTGAGTCAAATATCTAATTATAAAGATTATTATACCAATAAATTAAAATTATTTGAAATTAAATGTCAAAATGAAATTAAATTTCGACAACGTCAAACTGATTATCTGTCAATGAATATCGTAACGACCTACTAAAATAAATAAAAATTAATAAAAAAATTTACCTTTTATGTATAGTTTTTTCATATTTTTTCATGTATTATCAAGAGTGTGTGAAACCAAATACTCATTGGACAAAAGCACGAACCTGCGTTGAATTACACACACTATATCTTCCCTTTTATTCCTTATTATTAGCTTTTGTAACAGTTTTTACTGTTTAAGAAAGGTATTTTAAGCTAATATGTATCAAATCTCCTACAATTCCTATCAATGAAGTCATATGTATGTTCTCTGATACCAAACATCTAGGTATGCTAATGAACATCCACAGACAAAACTCTATTCAATAATTATCTAAAAAATTTAAAATATTTACTAACCTCTGGAGTGGGAACTCGAAATTCAACCACAATAATTGAGATCTCACTTATTTCTACGTTTTATTCGGATCGCTTCATCAGGTGGCCTCCTTTAACTTGAGTCAAATATCTAATTATAAAGATTATTATACCAATAAATTAAAATTATTTGAAATTAAATGTCAAAATGAAATTAAATTTCGACAACGTCAAACTGATTATCTGTCAGAGGTTAGTAAATATTTTAAATTTTTTAGATAATTATTGAATAGAGTTTTGTCTGTGGATGTTCATTAGCATACCTAGATGTTTGGTATCAGAGAACATACATATGACTTCATTGATAGGAATTGTAGGAGATTTGATACATATTAGCTTAAAATACCTTTCTTAAACAGTAAAAATGTTACAAAAGCTAATAATAAGGAATATATGGGTAGATATTGTGGGTGTAATTCAACGCAGGTTGGGGCTTTTGTCCACTGAGTAGTTAGTTTCACACAATATTGTTAATACCTGAAAATATATGAAAAAGAGTCATTAAAATGTATAATTCTAATGAAACTTATTTTATATTTTAATTGTCAGTTTAATTTGCAAAAACAACATTACTTCAATGTTCACTGATTATTATATGCAACCAATTATGAATATATACAATATATTTACAAATTTAATTTTACCTATTTCACTTTTACAACTGTGAACCATAGATAATTGAAAAACATTCAATATTAACGCTAGATGCAACCATTCTAACTCGTACAGCCAGCGCTTGTCTAAACTCACTATAACCGTATGACTTCCTTTATATCATCTCTTATCGCCTGATTCTATTTGAACGTAAGCGGTTGTTTTCTCAGTTCCAAATTTACAAAGTTGTTATCAATTATATTCAGAAACAGTGTATATAAATTAATGAAATCATTCATCACTTCTAGGATGCCCATTTATTTTGTTCTCTTTATGTGTTAAAACCTAGGTTATTTGTATAAAAAAATATGATTTAGAGCAGGACTGCTGCTATATTTTTTACGGCTTGTGAAAGGGGGTGCCAAAAATATAAAAATATGCTTTAAAAACGAAAATATTCACAAGCAAGTCAAGCCCAATGATGAAATAAAATAACACATACACAGGCTATGTGATGCTAATGGCGCTGGATAGTACACTGCAAATTACTGGAATATGTATAATAAAGTTGAGTCAAGAATTGTGCAATTAAAATGGTAAAACAGTTTAATGAAACAAAAATTGCCAAAAAATTCGATAGTCGCAGTGTCGCATCAAACAGTTGCAAGATGTTAATCAATATGGATCCAAAAAATTGCACGACGCAATTGAAAAATGTAAATATTTTTCATTTTACCTGGACAAAAACGCTGACCTATTTGACGTTAGACAACTTGGAATTTTTGTCCGTACTATTCAAGAAGACTTCAGTGTAGCATATGAGATGATTTTTCCTCTCCATGACTAAGGGTACGGATATTTTTGAATCTGTAAATAAGGTGGTACCAAACTATGGGGGATTCAATAAATGTTCCTGTATTCTCATTGATGGAGTCAGAACCATGACAGGAACTGAAACTGGATTTGCAGGACTCTTAAAACAAAACGATATCAACTGTCCTGTGATACACCGTATTGTTCACTAAGAGGCCCTATGTAGAACACAAAGTATGAACTAGATTGCGATGTGGAAACGTTAAATGAATGTCATGAAATTGGTGTTAAAATAATTAATATTATAAGAGGGGGCAATCGTGCTTTGACTCACAGAAACTGATTTTTTTTAATAAACAAACAGGTTTTTTTGTACCTATTACAAATCTCTGATAAAGTTACGTACGAAGTATTTTATGATGCGGTCCTCACAACTGCAATTTTAGTTACGCATTTACTTACTTGAATTTGGACAGCTGTGATTTAGAGCATCCTAGTTTCAACATTTTTTTCTTAGACAACTGGTACAAGCCGCATCGAAATCGAATCATTATTCCGAGAGTTATTTTGAAACTAGTTTCAAGAGACATCAAAAGAAGTCTTGTATTTTCAAGATTACCTTTAAAAATTGACCAGTTCTATCTTCATTTTTAATTATTGTCTATCGAATTTTAAATACACTTTATTTGAAAGTTTTACTTTCAATATACGTACGTATAAGTTTTACTAAAACTCAGTGGTGCACCGCGAAAAAATATTGATGTTGATTATAATAATAATAATATAATAATCTTTATTAATCCTTTGGACATTTTACAAGTATAGGGCAAGTCAATAATATAACAATTACACAAACTGAATCCACAAAAAAGTTTAAATTGAAGAATAAATAATCGAACTTTATGCTAGTGTGTTTGATAAAAAGAAGTATTATCTGCAAAAATTGTTAGCATGTCAGGTTTTATGCATTGAGGTAAATCGTTGATGAATAATAAAAATATTAGTAGTCCCAGGACAGATCCCTGGAGCACTCCATAGATCTGTCCCTTAGGAAGCTCATCAGCCATTTCAAAAATATGCCTCTAAAGCCCAAATGAAACAATTTAGTTTCAATGAAATTTAAGCAGTCGAAGGCGCGTGATAGGTCAAGAAAAAACCTGCCACATCGAGGTACTTATAAACATTCTCTAGCAAGGCAGATGCCGCTGATTGTGCCGACATGCCTCGACGAAAGCCATGTTGATAATCCGTCAAAATATTAAACTCTGTTAAGAAATTATACATTTTATCGTAAACAACTTTTTTATAAATTTTAGAAAAAATACTTAAAATTGAATTCGAACGAAATAATTCTAATTGAGCAGTTTTTTATGTTATCTATGAGATTAAAGTTCTACTTTCTCTTGTTCGTAAATAATGGTTTTCTTTGTATTATCATACAATACTTCAAATCAGTTGTAAAAGAAATCGTAGACAGTAGAGTCAAGTTATTAGAAACAGGTAATGTAAACAATATTTGAAAACTGCATTGATACAATAGAAACGTGAGTTAGTAGACAGTTATACTGTTTAGTTCTAATTTCACTAAAATGCGCTAAATCAAAATGAGTGGCAACGAGGTATAAAAACTAAAAGTGAGAGGACCTATGAAAACTTTCGTTTGATATTAAGTGATAGCACAAAAACTGGCTAATCTGAACTTTGCAGTATTATCTAATCAATGCCAATAAAACTAGCTGAAAACTTAATGTTAATGGATGATGACATTCCACATAGTAAGCTGCGGGCTATTAAGGGCGTCGTATTTTTGAAATAGTGTTTGCTACAAATACAAATAATTTTAGATATTTAAGAACTCAATGATATACAGCTTCGCAAATAACATGAATGTTAACTCATGCCACCTGCGAAGTATAACGTATACGACAGAAAATGGTCTAACCAACTAACCGACAAATTTTTAGGTAGAGAAATCTTTCAAAATACGTATTTTTTCAAATTTAACTGTAGATGGAAATATTAGCATGAATAAACTTACATAGTTCTGCATATAAAATTGCAAATTAGTTGTTGCAATGATGAAAACAATCACAATTAGTTTCTAATAAGATATGTAATGAAAAAAAAAATGTTAATTGACTTCAAATGGCCTACTGGTATTCTAATACAAATTTGCATACGCTTTTATCGTTATTAAAAATCATATTTGATCTATCATTTTTCGCCTTGTTATGGTTTGATTATTATGTTAAATGTATGTAAATATACAGCTAAGGAGTCAAACGTCCAGATATTAATGTCGAAGGTGAAATTGAAATTATATAAAATAAAAATAGGTAGATTCTTTTCTTCACATATACGTATATCTGATAAAGTAATATTAATTGTACTTATGCACTTTTAATAATGAACATTATTAATTTATATGAGTAGCTAGTATTTTATGGACAGAGAAACGCTTCAAAAGGTACACAAAGAAAATCCACCTAGGAAATGACGGTTCTTATTATAGCGTACCTACATATAAATCATCATGCCGAAGTTGAACCGTTTCCTTTAACTTTTATAGGAAAAAATGCCCTAGAAAACATGGCTTCTATTAAAAAACCGTGAAATCAGTGGCGTACCGTGCCTTTTGAGGTAAAGGATTATTCGTTTTATTTAGAACGTTAATTAAGATTTGATTTGTATGTTCTCCTAACAATATATGTATACATAAAATCATGTTGAACGTGAAAAAAAAACAGAAATGTGAAAAGTAGTATTACAATTTTATTTATTTTGTCAATCTGTATCCTGTGAAGAGGAAGTTAGGAAAAATATTAATAAAAGTACCTAACCTTCTTTATTTTCACAAATGTTACGACATATATTATCGTAAGCCTGACTTACCGTGTATAATTTCTATTTTACTTTCATATTTCCTCTACCTACGTAGCGCTAAAATAAGGAATATCGGTGTATAAATTTCACGTCTTCAAAACACGCGTATCAAAATAATTTTGGTAATATAACAACACCCCCACCGTAATTTATCGAATATGCAAGTACAGCAATACGTGTTATAGATTCCTAATATTTATAAGACCTTTGGAAAACACTCCCACACAATTACCCTTACGTCTCATACATTTCATGTTTATTAGCTGAAAACTGAACTAAGCTTTATCAAATAAATATACCTAGAATTATTTCTGAAACTTTCTTTCATATTTAGTGATGTTCTGAATAACGTTTTACTATTTTACATTATACCTACTATATTATAAATAAAAGAATTGTAACTATTAAGCTTTCGTAGTTTGTACAACTACAGGTTTTCTTTCTAAAGATATACAAAGAAATATTACCGAAAACTAACCTCACGCAGAGTTGGCACTGTCGAGTAATAAATCGAAAAGGTTTTACCTCTCTACAGCATAGTCTGAGCTAACACTCCTTAGTAGATGACTAGCCCATAGCGCTGCAGCCAGAAGCACAACATAAATAAATAATTAAAAAAATAAAATAAAATAAATTTATTTATGCTGTGCCAGAAGTCGTTCCCAGGGGCTGAAAGCGTGGGCGGTGAAACACGTTAATTTTTAATGAAAATAAAATGATTGAGTGCAACCCTGAAATTTGGTGTAGTTATAGTTTTTAACTGTAGAAATCGCGCAAAATTATTGCCAGAAGTCGATAAAGTTGTAAAAAAATGGTTTGAATTTTAGTGACAAGGTGCACTTCTGGCGAATTCGTTTTCATATTATTTATTGCTTAAAAAACCTGATGGATAACAATAATTTCCAGAAGGCAAAATGGTGGCTAAGTATATGAAAAATGATAATAATGTCATAAGTTGGTAAACCGAATAGCAATTATTTAAAATTAAAATAATAAGGTGCAGTTCTGGCAATGTTATTTTTATTATTTATACTATTAGTTAACTACATATGCAATGGTAAAAGGCTAAGGTGAGGGAGATGCATACAAAAAAAATAGAATCTAATGATTTAGGTGTACTGAGGAGATACTCGAATCTCGAGAAATATATGAATGTGTCTACAACGTTTTATGGATTGGTGCAAAGAATAAAGCATTAAGTTGTATTCAGAAGATGTATTGATGATATATTTTTCAAACTTAGCCGTTAACGCTTTGGTCACAATATTCAATATTGCGATCAACGTTGGATATAAAGAAGGCGATTGCTATATAAGTAAATATTCAAAATTTCGTGTTATTCTCAAGATACAAAATGAGGGATATGTACCAAAAAATCGCCAGTATTTACAAAAAAGCAATTCGATTGGTTTTTAAATAATGCACCTGATAATTTATATTTGATGATGAAGGTAAACGCTTTAAAAAAGAAGAACAAAATTTTTAAACAGCTTCTCTAACAATTGATAATTAATCAATTTAACAATAATTGATAATGTTGAAGATGTAAAATCTGTCTTAATTATTAAAATTCCCAAAACCAAGAGACCACGTTCTTTTACTGTACTGGGAGACAATTATTTGTTTTTATCGAAAATATGTTGCTTTACGTCCAGCCGGATTGGTAGAATGCCGATTATTTCTCAGATATGTTAATAGAAAGTGTTATCGAATGGTGGTCGGTATTCATAAAATCAGTGCCGTCTTGCAAAATTGCGGAAAGCTATATTGAAGACTCACTTTTTAATAAAGAAAATATTGCGAAACGAATACTGAAAGTTGATAGTCGTATTGATAAACCAAGCGTTGTCATTTCTGATTTCACAACATCTGAAAATGATATAACTGTTAATGAAAACGCTTTGGACTGCTTTGAGAATTGCTCCAAGAATGAGGGTAGTGCCAATATCAGTGGTTTATTTAATTTTTAATACTTGTTGAAACTGTGTATTTAATATCAATATCTAATGAATAAAAACGTCATATTTAGCTCGTAACATTGAGTTAGTACTTTTGTTGCCAAGAAACCATTTTTTTCTCAGTAAGGAAAATGTCAACCTTAGAGACTGATAGTCAAAAATGTCATAATTTTGTGATGGTTGGGGAAAAAGGAAATTATCGTCCAAGTGTTCAATATCGAACAGTACATGCGTAGTACCTAATCTGATAGAATATTTAAAAAGGGATGATGTCTACATAGAGAACCTAGATTACAAAAATGTAAATAGTAGTTTTACAATTTCTTTTCGAATGTCGGAAAGTAAATATGAATATTTGTGGAAAAAAATTACGCCGAAGACTGATCGATGTCGAATGCATGTCTACACTCTAAATTCGATTCGACCGCCTCCTAATTTATGGACAGATCAATGGAAATCAGTAGGTATTATCGTCAGACATATTTTACTAATAGACAAAGTCGATTGATACATATAAGTGGAAAGTGAAGATTATCGATCGACTTTGCTGCTTATCGGCACTGTCGACTAACAAATCGTAAATACTGGACACCTGTCCACACTAAGTTGGCAGAAAGTTCAAACTGGGAATTGTACAAAACCCACCTAAGACTTTAAAAAAAATTGGTCAGGAAAAGACAGGGACTATTTGATTTTTCATTTATAGACAGGCGGAAGGCAGTAACTGACTGTATAAGATGAATGATCAATTTTTTTATTTTACGATAAAATGTATACACCTTCTGTAGGTACTCATTGAGTAACAAAATATGGTGGTAAAGTGGAGGGATCAGTTTAATAATAATTTTGATTTAAATTATTAGGTACTTACGTACGTACAAGAAAATATATTTAGTCAACGAATTTGAGGGTTTGTTTACACACCATGTATAATTAGTAGGTAACCAAACTCTAAATTAACGAAACTTAAAAATGCTGGCTAATAGGTATATAACAAAATAAATTTGTTTGTTGTTGTAGGTATCTAACTACGTAAAACTCTGTTTTCCTTAGGATGCAAAAAATTCCATTTTATTAATATTGTTACATAGTAAACACATATTTTTTAGTTAGTACTTATCTTCATTATATGAAAAACCTACCTGCTGTTACCGATTTTGCTTTAGAACTTACCATTGTATTTTTACACCTTATCTCAGCACTTAAATTTTGTAACTATATTATGTATTAAAATTGTCCACCATCTACCATCGGTAAATTAGGCGAATATGTTTTGCTTTTAAATAGCATGTTGTGAATTTTAAAAGTAGTTAGCTTTTGCTAATCTGTGTTAATTTAACACAGAAAGGCCCTGAACGAGATCGAAATGAACGAGTACCGAGAAGCTGCAGGAGGCAATGACGTCACGCCTCGCCAATTTGACCTCGTATATTTCGAAACCTATTATCAGATCGACTTCCAATTCTATGGATCCACGATACATCATAAATGCTATATACAAATTACAAATTAGGCAAATAATAATGATAATGAATAATATTATCTACTTATATTATCATATTTGGTCTGAGATCTGGAGTTATTTATTTTTGAAATCGTTAAACTTTTTTAAGAAGATACAACGTTCTACTTGTTTCAAAAGAATATACCTAATCAAATTAATTTTTAAACGCCAAATTAATATTTATATTAAAATTGTGAATAACCATCTGGAGAATTTGGATGTAGGATAATTCAGTAAAGTGAGATTAAAATTCTAAACTAATATAATATAATAATAATATCTCTACTCCTCATTCTAATCACGATGATTAGCCCAGAAGTCGAAGACTTGTGCGGGAGAGGGGACGGTATATTATTATTAAGCAGGCCGCATTTGTATATGAACACCAAATATGTTGCATTAAAAAAACAGTATCAAATATTAAATTTCGCCTCTGTGTAAGATTAAAATAATATTTTGTATTATCTTCTCCTATAAATATAAAGTTCAATTAAGTGGATTAAAAATACTTTGACAAAGCGATTAAAAAGTAATTGCTATAATATTAATGTTTATTATTATTGCAGAAATCAAATTGATTCTGTTTTGTTGGTTACCTATTTCACTACTGCATTTAAATAAAAACATAAAGTAAATAAATAAATAATATAGATATATAGGTAAGTGACATTGAATATAATTCCGATTAACGAAAATATCGAGATGTGACATTTGTGTTTTAAGCCGGTAACGGACGGCGAGCGATAATATATATATCTTTGCAATGAGATACCTAATATATTCCTACGGACAGCGTCAATGCGTAGCGTTCTATGCATTTTAATCACAAGCGAAATCTTTGTAATATTATAACTTATATACTTCTAGCAGTATGTTGGTATAAGAACGAACAAAATGAATGCCAGCGTTTTGCATATTCCATTTTGTCAACGAGGGAAAAGAATTGGTCCAAACTTTTCATATTGCGGAAGGGGGAGGCATGAGATTATGCGTTACGCCAATGGTACCACAAATTTATTTTGGCAATATTGAAATTAATTGTTTGTATTCCTTAAAAAAAGTTGACAAAAGTACCATTTTTGTATTTTAGTTACAAATGTCACATTTACCTGACGCGTGCGTCAAATTCAACATGATTTTAAAATTGTGTGATCATTGTCGCTGAAAACATTGTATATAATCCAAATTGTAATCAATAAGGTTATACCACAATATCCATCAAAAGAGTATGTGATCACTTTTTGTGACGAAAATGGTTTAAGTCCAACGTCTGATACTGATTTTGAAATAGAAGCATCACCAGTCACCAGTCATACAAGGTAATCAATTTAAATGTATGTTGGAAATAAAAACAAAGTTTAGACTGTGGGATTTCGTGTAGGTACTTAAATTTTACCAAATATTTTCATTTCATTTTTGAAAATAAAGTTTCCTCTTCAGAAAATTCGAAGTTTCCACTTAGGTTTTCACCTGCCAATATTCATTTGTTTATATTTAACTGTTTTAGAGAAAAATTTAAAAAACAGATTTTATGTCCCTCTTTTAAGATGCTGTAACTTTTTAAGAGAAACTGTAATTAAAAAAATTATACAAGGTGTTCCTTAAGTAGAGGTAAAAAATCTAGGGGCCAAAAATAAGGGTTTTCTGTTATATAAATGTGGGATCTTAGGACAGCCACTGTCCAGAGCGTGTCAAAAATTAAAAAAAAAAATAAAATTTTAATTTTTAAACCGCTTCAGATAATTTAACCAAATTCAGTGTGCATATTTAGTATGACAGTAGGTATCAAACAAAATTGATTTATTTGGTCAAATGCATTTTTACGATACACATTACATTACTTAAAATAATAACAAAATAATTTATTAACAATGGAATTACTTTACTATGATTTATTATAACAAATGTTGGAAATGGCCACCTTCAGCCAAAATACATGCTTCAGATCTTCTTGAAATTGCAACTCGAACGCGTACAAAAATTCCAGGAGTAGCTCTTATCACAACCAGCTATAATTTGTTGACGTAAGTGCTCCTCAGATTCAATGTGAACCTTGTAAACTAATGTCTTGAGATGTCTCCAAATAAAAAAATCAATAATAATAATAATAGAATAGAATAGAATAGCACTTTATTGACTTTTACATACATTCTTTGTACATTAACAGTCATACCTAAGGACTAATACAGATTAAAAAATCATGGACGCTAAAAAAACAATGAGAAATCAGAAATTTTTTAGTGTAGTTGTGAAATGATTTTACATAATAATAATGATTTTAATAATAATAATAATAATAATAATAATAATTAATTTATTAACAATGGAATTACTTTACAGAAGAGCAGCCGATGAACTTGGTCTCGTGTTCGATACTGAGCGGGAAAATCCAGACTCTGTCACCGAGTCGGATCCTGCTCAGTTAAAAGCCCTAATTAAAGCTGCAGAAACGCATCATCTTCTGCAGCTACATAAGGATAAGCCAATGCATGGTCTCTTCTACCGACATCTAGAGGGGCTTGGCTTATCTGAAAGGCTGACCTTTGCTTTTTTGAGGTCAGCGGGGCTGAACTCTGAGACCGAGGGATTCATAATGGCTTGCCAAGATGGTGTAATTAACACACTCGTCTATCGTAGTCGTGTCTTGGGTATCGAGGTTCCTGATACCAGCTGCAGGGCCTGCCGCCAAGCGCCGGAGACGCTTATGCATCTCCTGTCTGCCTGTCCGGTATATGCGGCCACAGCGTATATCCAAAGACACGATTCAGCCTTACGGGTGTTGTATTATCATTTACGACACTCGTATGAGATAGACGAGACGCCAGTGCTGCCTTATGCTCCGGGGGATATAGAATCCGTAGTGGGGAATGAGAAGTGCCGAATTTATTGGAACTATTCATTCCCCACCCTCAAGCAAATCCAAGCCAATAAGCCTGATGTAGTCCTCCTCGACCACCAGCTTAGGACGATGTTTGTGATTGAGTTCTCGGCTCCCGCAGAGAACAACATCGTCCTAAAAGAGGAGGAAAAACGGAGGAAATATCAAGATCTTCTCTCCGAGCTCCGCAGGCTGTATCCAGACCACTCTGTTAAGATTGTGGTGCTAATTATAGGCGTCCTGGGTGGAATGAGACATACGTTGCTTTCTGACTTAAAGATCATACCGGCTTGTCGAAATTCGGCAGAGATCTTAGCCGGCAAAATGCAGAAGGCTACGTCTGCTCAGAACACACGATTTACGGGCGCAATGATTACTGACTCCACGGAGTGGAGAGTGGTAATTGCTTGACTCTCCAGAACATCTCCGAATGTGTCGGAGCCTCGGAAGGTGTTTACTGGACAAAATAATAATAATAATAATAATAATAATCTTTATTAATCCTTTGGACATTTTACATGTATAGGACAAGTCAATAATACAACAATTACACAAACTGAGTCCACAAAAAGTATAAATTGAAGAATAAATAATCGTACTTTATGCTAGTGTGTTTGAGAAATAATCACTCACAGCATAGTAGGCTTTTTCTAAAAGAAATCTTTTTATATTAATTTTAAAAACATTGTCATTCATTGATTTATAATGCTGTGGTAAGTGATTATAAAGCTTTATTTCCATATACAATGGAGCCTTCTCAAATCTCTTAGTCTTATGTTTGGGAATACATAACATTCCACTATGTACGGTTCTTATCGGGTGATCTGGATGACCAATATTGACCTGGTTCTTGAGTGGGGGAGTCCCGTCGTGCATAAACAACATTTTTTGTTGTAGCGCATTGGGAGCATCGTCAAGTAGTTCAGGTAAAACGTTTTCAACAAAATGTCTGTAGGAGGCACTGTTTAAAGTTCTTGGTAAAAAGTAAAGCCCAACAAGAAAATTTCCAATAATTCTCATACATTCAAAGAAAACTGATGTTGAAATCGAGATTCCATTATGGCATTAAAGTATGACCAGACCAAACGTGTTTATTGTGGAAGTTCATTATAGCATCTCTGGAAAAATTATCTTCGTCGGTCAGTAAAGTCAATATTTTGTTTAATTTCTTGCAAAATCCAGTGGCAAAGTTGTAGACGAGCAGGCATGGGCGCCAGCAGAAAAAAATCAGGGGAGGGCAACAAAAATAACGAGTAGGTAATTTTTTCCAAATTTTAATGGAAATTGACTACACTCCTAAGTAAAATAAAATGGAATATTGCACCTGCAAATGTGACCAAAACATAAACAATCACAAAAATCTACATTCTAAAAAATATAGAAACAAATAAAAACAAAAGTAACAAAAATAAAATAAAATTTTTACTTCTTTACCGTTAGTTTTAATATACCTGGGGGGACAACTTTCCCCTTGCCCCCCCTGCCGGCGCCCTTGCGAGCAGGATAGTCTTGTGAAAGTAAGGCTTGATATGGGTGTAATACTTCAGAACAGATCAAACTAATTTACGATTCAAATTAAGATTTGCAGCAATCTTCTTAGTACTTGTATTTAGTAGAATAGCTTATTCCTGCTCAGGCGTTCTAACGCTCAAAGAGATTCCAGAATTACACCTTTTTGAAATGAGCCTGAAATATTTGTGAACATTATTGGATTTGGATATCTTTCCATATAAATTCGCCTAGTCTCAGTAACATTTCCATCCGCAAGGTCATAAATGTAAAATTGGCCATTTGAGCATTTGAATATGCATAAACCGTTATTAAAACTTAATCTTTTTTTTAAAATAAGCTTAATTTGACAATACACAATATTAAATAAGATGACGGCTTATTATTATTGTTTTGCATGGCCTTCCTAAGATGTTTAAATATTTAAGCCATCAATATGTAAAAAACGCACTTGATCAAATAAAAGAATTTTGTTGTCAATCGGTTTGGAATACAAAAAAGTGTAAATAAGCAAAAAGTGAGCGTGATATATATTTTTTTTGGCAAATAATGATCGATGATACCCATACCTCCGCCACTGGTAAGTTTCTAAAGCTGGTATTTGTATTTCATACCTACTTTACTGTCATACACACCGAATTTGGGTAAATTAACTAAAGCGCTTTAGAAATTAAAAACTGATTTTGTTTTAATATTTGATACGCTGTACCTGGACAGTGGTGGTCCTAAGACCCCACATTTATATAACAAAAAACTCTTATATTTGCACACAGAATACGCCCCTGGATTATTCACCTCTACCTAAGAAATACCCTTAAAATTTGTCAAAGAAATTACCTCTGAATTTTTTATACACTTATGCAACACTCTGCACATGCTTTTTTAATTATATTGGTAGATACTAATACATAGATTTTTTTTTAGGTCTTACAAATCTTCAATACAACGATTCGACACGCAGGTGTAATAGGCCTATGGGCCTCACCGGTAAGCGGCAAAAAACCTGGGGGGAAGCTCGGACCCCCCGTGATGCGTCAGTCAGGATTTGGAAAATTAGGGGGATTCTTAAATACAGCCGTTGCAGCTACCAAGAAAACCGCCCCAGGTACGCCAATATTAAAATATATATATAGGTACAGTTCTTTTCGTATATAGAGTGTCCAGAAACTAGTGTTTAAATATTATAAAGCATACAGGAGAAGTAATCAAAGTAGTAGTAGTATCAAAGTAGTCAAAATAATGACAGTACTTACTTTATGTATATTTCTGTCCGATCTGACTTTCTTACGGATATGCAGAGCTTCCATCATGTAAGAAGTTAAATATTGAATTTTAGTCATCATTTCTAAGCCGTTAATTAGACATGAAAACACGGAATTCCAGGAAACAACTACTCTGCGGACTAATATCCCGACCAGCATTTTGAGATGATTCTATGATAGAAACAGAGAATAAAAAATAATAAAATTGTTTGAAAACTGAAAAAATACGTATACTTAAATACACAATTTATACAAAAAGAATTAAACATTTTTCTAACAACATCAAAATTTAATTAAATATATGCATTTCTTTAATTTTACAGGAAAATTAAGAAAGTTGTTGCATAAATCCTACCTAACCTACATCACAATAGAACTTTCGGTAAAATTTGTATAACAGTTTCTAAATAATATATAAATAATTTTAAAAAATTGTAATTAATAGTTAATTATAAATTCAGCCTATAACACAAATTTATTTTAGAATAAAGGTAAAATAGACCAGTAAATATCCTTATAATGAAATATGTAGTTATTATAATAAAAACCATTTAATAATGTCTATACTAATAGCAATTTGAATTTTTAACACTTATCACGATAATAACAAAATAAATAATTCAATTATAAGTGACTAAAAAAGTTAATTACGGGCCTGCTGTCGTTCGCCCCGTCCATCTGCTGCCACCTTGCAGTTCCAAATCAAAACATAACCACCTTATTCTAATTCGTTCCTCAACCGTATCCGGTGAAGTCGCTGTCGTTGATCATTTTCATTTTTTGTGTCCTGTGGTCTCTCTCATGACGCCGTGTTGATTGTTGTAAAGTGTATCCAAGAAGTCACGTTCAAAGTATAGGTTTTCTGTAAGATTAACGAAAAAATATTCACATGAAGTACCACGAAAGGACCATAGTCAACGGGAAATCAGGCCACGACACTCCGAAACGTTCGCGAATTTCGAATAGCCCGCTCGTGAACCGTGTTATGGCCGGTAAGTTGTGTTGCAACATCGCCGTTTCTCGCCAACCGTGACCCCGATGAGGGGATATGTGAATTTTACTTGTGCAAAACAACTGTTTAATTATAAATAATGGAAGGTAATTTTGTTATTTGATATGGTGCAAACGATCGCATATTCTGAGAAGCAGTGACAGCCTATGTGTTTTTTGTTGGTCAAAAAATACGCCACATTCCTATCAAGAACTTCATGTCATGCCCATGTCGCTAAAACTCGGAGGGAAACTTTCCCTGTTCTTACGGGTCATAAAGCTTTACTTCGAAACATAGTACCTGCCTTTCTGTTAACAAAGTTATTCTAGTTTTCTGGTTTGTTATCCTTTGAGCCAATATGAACGCCAAGTTCCTAATGGCAGATAATTTTTTTTCTCTTATACCCTGTCTGACAGAATGTGTACACTTCAAAAAGTGCGAATCGAATAAGTTTTGCTTAGCACTCGGAAGCATATCTCTTGCTTTATTTAATAAATATTTACTAATTGCTTAGCTTGCATATTCAATTCTTTTTTCTTTAAATAGGTTAGGGTCGAGGTTAAAGCAGAAATTTTAGCAGATGTACCTACTGTTGTAACTTTTGTTAGTAACATCTTATTATTCACTGATATTAAATTCAATAAATAAAAATTATAACTACAACAAAAAGAAATGTAAAATGTACATCAGATTAATATGTCACCTAATAAGTTTCAATAAATCTATCTAATTTGCAAAATTAATTTCTATTTTGGAATTATCAAACTATTTGATTGCAACAATTAAATATGTCTGCATTTTAATTTAAACGACGTTAATTTAAAATTCCATTTGACTACTTTATTCATTTACATAAGTTGTCTTCATGATCAGTTTTCTTTATAATAGAATTAACATTTGTTTTGCTAAATTATGTTATCTCATGCAGATAATTAGACAAATGTTTGAATATTACTATCTCATGTTTGTGTACACAATAATTTTTTCCCTATTTCAAATAAAATTTTGCTCATTATATTGTAATCATTAACACATTGAAACTGCATTTGGTCATTTTGACATCAACGACATAACACGATATTTGTGTTTTCATGTTGAGGGCAAATGTCAATTTTTCTTACGAGTTTAAAATATTTTTACATAAAGTTATAGGTTATAATACCACACAATTTATAAAGTTATGCCTATAGAAAGCAAAAATAGCTAAATTGTTTGGGTATGTACATGAAGATTAGACCGATATCAGTTTGGTTTGTATCAAAAAATGAATAAAACTTTTCGCCAAATGTCATTATCATTTCACAAGCAGGTATAATTTTTGAAACATCCAAACAGCCATGCAATAAGTGAGTGAATTAATGAATATTTCATCATTTCATTTTAAACTCTGCTGTATATTGTTGCTGGCATCTTTTCATGCATTTGTTTTGCTATAACTCATACCTAATTGTATCTCACATTGTATCATGTTTCATTACTCTAAGCTATCAACATTAGCACCATATCATATTGTTACTAATTGACGTCTATCACAAGATTTAATAAAACATGTTAAATATATTAAATTTCTACATTTTATATGTGTGCTTGTTAAGTCACTGGAAAACATCGTACTCAATATGGCAAAATGGAATTTATTTATTTAATTACTTTATGTAAACTATTAACAGAAAAATATTTGATTTTGAATTTTTCTAGTCAATGTTTGTATTAAGACTTACGGTGAGCGCTCGATTCAAAGGGATATAGTTTTCGCTCAGTAACTCCTCAACGAAAAATGATAAAAATATGCGGTTTTTTTAATAGACTACAAATACTATTTTACGTCGGCGCTGTGTTTTGAAATTTTGAAAATATGCAAAATTCATTTTAAAAAAATTTATTTTACACTTTTTCAAAATTTCAAAACACAGCGCCGACGTAAAATAATATTTGAAGTCTATTAAAAAAAAAACGCATATTTTTATCATTATCCAGTCAGTCAGTTTAGTTGTTAATGTACTCTCGGCGAATGCGACGTAAGACGGTGTTGGTCAAACATTTCTCACGGTGCTGAACAGTTCTCGACGGTTTTTGGAACAGATGTTATATATCGTTTGATAGAGCGCTCACCGTAAGCCTTAATCTGTATGCATGATCTAAAAAAATGTAATAAGTAAATTCCATAGCGTTATGGACAACTAAATATAATACATTTTTTGTGTCTAGGAAATGGAGACATTCAGTGGTGCTTTTCTCAAGTGAAAGGGACATTAGATGATGACGTAACTGAAGCGGATATAATATCATGTGTAGAATTCAACCACGATGGCGAGCTGTTAGCAACTGGAGACAAGGGCGGACGTGTAGTTATTTTCCAACGTGATCCTATCTCCAAGACGGTACTTCCACGACGTGGTGAATACAACGTGTATTCAACCTTCCAATCACACGAACCAGAGTTTGACTACCTCAAGAGTTTAGAAATTGAAGAGAAAATAAATAAAATTCGATGGCTTAAGCGGAGAAATCCAGCCCATTTTCTGCTTTCAACAAACGATAAAACTATAAAGTTATGGAAGGTTTCTGAAAGAGACAAAAAGGTCGAGGGTTACAATACGAGATCCGAGAATGGTTCACTTATAGATCCTGTCAACGTTAGTTCGCTTAGAGTACCTACAATAAAGCCCATGGAGTTAATGGTCGAAGCTTCCCCACGAAGGATATTTGCAAACGCACATACTTATCATATAAATTCCATATCGGTTAATTCGGACCAAGAAACGTATCTTTCTGCCGACGATCTGAGAATTAATCTTTGGCATCTTGAAATTACAGATCAGAGTTTTAATATTGTGGATATAAAACCTACGAATATGGAGGAGCTCACCGAGGTTATAACGGCAGCAGAATTTCATCCTGCAGAGTGCAACTTATTTGTTTATAGTAGTAGTAAAGGGACAATTCGGTTATGCGATATGAGAGCGGCTGCTCTTTGTGATAGGCATGCCAAACTGTTTGAGGAGCCCGAAGATCCTACAAACCGAAGTTTCTTCTCAGAAATTATTTCCAGTATTTCCGACGTAAAATTATCGAACAATGGGCGATATATGATATCTAGAGACTATTTATCTGTCAAAGTTTGGGATTTACACATGGAGACTAAACCGATCGAAACTTATCCTGTAAGTAAATTAACATTTTATTTTTTTAACTGAGTGATTGGAAACATGCCACATAAGACATTGTCATTATTTATAAAAAATTTATTTAAATTTCTAGTGGATATTACACCAAAAAAATTGTCTATGTAACACAACCTTAAATGCCTTTAATATGATTATCGCCAAAACATTAACTTGAGGTTAAAAAATGCGCTTCACTTATAAAGGGGAAACACCACACCTATAATTTCCACAAAGCACCCTACATTGTCATTTTGTTGGAACTACCTGTCTTTATTTTTATTTTCTATGCTACAAAATTCATCTGCAAAAAATATGACGTTTTTGAATTTTAGCCGTTTTATTTATTCTATCATTTTGTGACGATTCAATTTTGATAGAGGTTTTTTTCAATTGCTTTCAATTACAACACAAACCTGATACAGGTATACAAAACTAAGAAAAGAAATGAGGGCAATAAAAAAATTTCTGGTGCGCCATTTTCCACACAATTTAAAGCTCTCAGCATCTTGCTGATTGGTACTTTGCAGATTTACCGCTGATTGGTACTTTGCAAATTTACCACTGATCCATTTCCTCTCAACAAAGCGATAGAAGCACATGTAATACATGTTTACTGCGATTATCGCGGGTTGCATAATCCTGTTTTATATATCAATTGTAAAATAAATTGATTGAACAAGTTGGCCTTCAATTTATTTTATGAAGTGTATTAGCTGTTTTACATACACAAATTTATTGGAGGTCTGTTTTACACATTTCAATATTTTCAACAATTCATCATTCAATTCTGTTGCTGCCAGCATCAAACCTCGTCATCTAAAATTCAAATATTCTGTCAAACTCATCATCTTCTAATTACCTATTTTTCAGTCATTGCAACTAAAGTAATTATAGATAATGACAGCATAATTCTTGATTTAGTTATAAATTCAACACTTCTAGGTTGGTATTTAAATACAAATACAAAATTTAACTAGATATCCTTAAAATTGACCAATAAATTGAAACATGTTCTGAATTCACAATTTATTAAAAATCAATAAATTGTAGCCCAATTTCTGTTTTACACTTAAAATAAATTGAAGGTCAACTTGTTAAACTTATTTGTCAATAAATTGGTAGGTATGTGCAAAACAGCTATAAACAGAAATTGGACTACAATTTAATGACATCAATAATTTAATCAATACTAAATTGTAGATTTAGAATTTAAAGTACCTAATAGGTAATTTGGTGGTGTTGAACCAAATCTTTGGTATAATTGTGAACTAGGTTAGTAGACTGTTAAAATGACAAATATCCGTCGTTTGTCAGAGAAAATGAAGATTATTAGACTGAAAACAATTATTATACTTTTATTGTCTTTGATTACTTAAGTTGAAAATAATCAGAAACTATGAATAGTAAAGATCAGTTAACATTGATGTTCGAAATTAGAATCAATGAAATAAATCTAAAATGAATCCATAAATTATTGTTAAGTAATGTTAAGATGTGTAAAGTAGTCTCAATAAATTATGAATTTGATAAATTTTGTGAAAAATAACTAATAATAGGTGTGTCAATGTTGGTGAAGAAAAAATAAACTAAAAAAAATGAACTGGAAGCAAAATATGTAGACATGAGAATATTATAATAAATTGTAATTTTAGTATTTTACTTTAATAGATGATAAGTAGTTTTGAGGGACACATTTCTGTCAAAAGCCATTGCGACTTGCTCAAATTTGTTTCCACAATCCTGATTTTTCCGTTTTCCAATATAGCAATTACTATGAAAAATTATTTCTGTAGCCACCCTGTTATACCTACTTTTTTAAATGCACTGTATGTTTCTCGGTTTTTGAAATCTGCATACAATTTACTTCCAAATGTCATAATATATTTGCATTAAATGTCATATAATAGAAATATGTACCTACCTACCGAAAAGTTTTATTTTTTAATTCAACTGTTTTTGTATTCAGGTTTTTTAGTTTTTTGTTTCTGTCTTAATGTAAATTAAAAAGAACGAAGAAAAGAGTAATATCTAAAGTATAACGTTTAGAATATCAACTCAAATTAGAACAACTGATTGGTTGAATTTAAAAATCCGTCATAAATTTTTAAATTCACTCAGCTGTTCTTTTTATTTTTTGTGGAATATTAGAGAGTTTAAGTTGTTTCCGATACGTGAACATGTACGTAGAATTTGACCATCGAGCATGCTCAAATTAGAATTTTCCACGTTTACGTGATACGGATGTACGTGGGCTCACGAGTCTTTGCATAATGTAAACAGAGACATATACGTGCCGAAGAGGTGGCCGAAAACTTCCGAATGCACAGCACAGATTGATAAAAGACTAACCGAACAGAAGGAGCAATACTCGTAGATTAAAGTTATAATCATCGTTTCTGAATAATATGATTCCGTGATAACTTACCCTATCTAAAATTTTTAGTACCAACCCCTTGACTGATCCATTAGGCCCAAATGTTTTTGTTTCAATATTTTTATATTTCAGTGGCAGGAATACCCAATTAAATAAAAATGTAGTTTTCTTTAATTTTTTCTGCATTATTTTGTCTTTTAATATACTTGCAAACTATATACATTTGTTATTGATAATTATAATTGTTCTTCCGTTTTTATCTTTATCTTAAAAATTAATTAACCATGATTTTGATAACCTTGTAAAGCTGATTATTAAAATTAAATTATATTTAAATTTCCCATCCTCTTCTCTTGACAAAACTTAAATTACTTAAATAAAAATTCATTTACCAATTGCTTTAGAGTTTTTATGTATAAGATCTCAATTTTATGAAAAGTTATTAAACAAAGGCATTATCAAAAAACTATAGTATTTAGTTATTTTTATTTACATCACAATCAATGCTAAAAAAAATAAAAATCTAATAATCCTTGCAAATAATAATCAGAATCAGTCTGGGATATTTGGATAAAACTATTTTTGCTAACCAAATCTACTTATGAACACCCAAGTAAGGAAAAAACTAAAACTATGCGATAAATAAATATCGTGGAGAATTCTTCCTTTAACTTTAGATTATAAAATGTGTACAGTTTTAGTTAGGACATACATTTGAGTGTTACGGCATCAGAATCATATAGAGATTATATAGGTTAACATCTGCGTGGCCATAGTGACTTGAAGAGGATACATTCACAGCAAAGTCAGTCCATAACCGCTGTGAATTTGCGACCACTGCACTCAACTCTGCCGAGCCTTAATACAGCAGCATATAATTTCAATGAATTACTGTCCTAATACATAGTTTTTATACTGCATATTCTACTTGAAAAAATAATTAGAAACTATGTTAAATATTTTCTTGAAATGGAAAACTGTTAGATAACAATAATTTGCTTTAAAATGCAGCTATTTTAAAATCTTAAAACAAATTTTTACAACAAATGAAAATTAAAAGTTCAAATTTTGCATATACTTATTTCTTTACTAAAAAAAAAAAATTAATGAAGTTCTTGAGGAAAATTTTTTTTGCAGAATTTGCCATCAGAGTTGAATTAAAACTAAAACCATGCAAAATATCTTTCATAAAAATTTATTACAAATACTAAAATCTATAACTATATTTTTATTAAAAGCGGCTGTGTATGATTTTTCTTTATTAATCGAGTAAACGAAAACCCAAGTGTAATCCAAACTTAATATGCTATGATAACAAAATTATTAAAAATGATACCTAAGTGCTGTTTTTTTATGTCTAAATAAATATTTGTACATAGGTAATATTACTCAAAATATTACATAAAATAATTTACTATATAGGAATATTAAATAAAAATATATTAATAATAAAACATGTTTATGACAAATGGTCTGAACATGTTGTACTTTAATATTAAAGTTATTAATATTAAAAAAAATATATAGTTTTAGTTAAATTTATTAATGAAACAGTTTTCACAATAAACTGAGAATCGTAAGTAGGTATGACTTTATTGTGGCAAAACTGAGTAGATTATTACTTTTACATGCTTTTTTTGAGTTTGTTACCTATGAAAAATCTAAATGCAATTAATTAAGACTTTCGGATAGGGAAAAATAATCCTTGAAGAACGATTCGTGACAATTTTTTTTTTGCAAAGGGTTGATTTAATTAGTCTTAAATTTGTTCCGCCTGGCAGGTTTTCCAATGAAAATAAAGACCTAATTATGCCACATATCATTGTTATACATCTTAGAGCTAAACAACTTTATATAAATGCACTGTCAATTACTATAACATTGACAACTGTTTTTTCCCATGATGTTTTTATTGGTCTTCAGGGTTGGCATTTTCACTGATAAGCTTTTGCAGAATCATCATTTGAGATGCTGACAGTGAAGGAAAGCCAAATATATCCTAACATTGAATGTAACCTGTTAACACAGGCTTTTATAGAGCGGCTCTTAGAGGATCATTATTATCCAAGAAGTAGTTCTGATTGAATCAGCGTTAGAACCAATAATAAGAACCCAGATCAATATATGAGCAAGCCCCCCAGTGGTTCAAATAACAAATCTACTGCCATTGCCCTTTGTTCCTTGCTTCGATTGTGCAACGTAATGAAATCACAAATTAAACAAATTAATTACTTAATCATGATCTGTTTTAGATTGAAGGCAAAAATAGAGACTTCTATACGGAAATAATAAATTTTCACAATCGAAACATGTTTCAGTGATATTTTTTCATATCTCTTGAACGAATTGAAAATGCAGTTGTTGCACTCAATTTATTGTATACAACAATTTGTGTTTTCATTATAGAACATTAGATAGTAGATCGATTTATTTGCAAATTGAAATTCTGACAACTTATTTAATCCATAAATGATATACTCGCAACAAGAATTCAGACGACTTACGTCATACGAATAAATGAATAATTCATTATATTTTAATCAAAATATTTAAGAAACTGCAACTGATAGTAATCAAACTATATACTACACTAAAAGTTTGCATTATATATTGCACTAAATTGCAAAAAATGATTGTTTTTAATGCGACCAAATATCGAAAATTACGTTGACAATAAAAACAAACGTGTAACGTAAGACGTCTGAATTCTTGACACGAGTATATTTAATATCCTTATTGATAAAATGTCATCCTGCCAAAATATTTTTAAATTTTCTATGATAACCTTATTTTAAAAACAAGCAACATTTTTTTATCAAAAATGGTAAAATAAAAAAACTTAAACATACTGTAACTATATGTATATGTATTAAAGTAATATAATGTCAAAAATAATTATCTTTTGTGTGATTGTTTTATATATACAAAAAAATGGATTGTCTAAATTCTATATTATATTTTGTACGTTAATTTTTTAATGGACTTGATCATGATTATGATGTTTTACCAACACTAGTTCAAGCCACAAAACAAAATGGGATGTGAAAGCCTTAGAACCACTAAAGTAATACAATATTTATTACTGAAGATGTATGAAAATTTTTTAAATAAACTCAAAATTACCAAGTGTTAATGCAGTATTTCTTTACAGGTGCATGAGTATTTAAGGGCGAAATTGTGCTCACTATATGAAAATGACTGCATATTTGATAAATTCGAGTGTTGTTGGAACGGCAACGACACTGCAATAATGACTGGTTCCTATAACAATTTCTTTAGGATGTTTGATAGAACAACGAAGAGGGAGGTCACATTAGAAGCTTCAAGAGACATAGCAAAACCCAAAACAGTTTTAAAACCTAGAAAAGTTTGTTCACAGGGCAAGCGAAAAAAAGATGAAATAAGTGTGGACTGTTTAGATTTTAATAAGAAAATATTACACACAGCATGGCATCCAACGGAGAATATCATAGCTGTGGCGGCAACTAATAACTTATTTTTATTTCAGGATAAGTTCTAGTGTAATATATAAAACAATTTTTCGTCGTATTCAGGTTGTTTTTTTATTGTTATTTATCTACTTTTATCCTTTTGGATAGCCAGCCCCTTATAAATCATGAATTTTATTATACTTTATTACAGTGTCAGATTGTTGTCGAAACCATACAGCATTCATTCGTTTTTAGCTTTACCGTAACAAATGTTTGAAGGCTGCAACTTTCTCACATAAATCTCAAATTGTTATATTATTATTGTGATAATTATAATAAAATAATTTCTTTTTTACATCCGAATATGTGTATTTCTTTATTTTTTTATTTGGATAAGTACGTAATGAGCATATTAAGTAGTATGAATTTTGAGGTTAAATTTGTTGGCCTTTATGTGAAAAAGCTTCATGCCTTTAAGCCAGTGTGATATTACTGATTGATATTGTTCTAAAGCTGTTTATTAGTAGAAAAATTGTAAAAAGATTAAGCGTATTTGACCGCTAATAAAATTTTACCTCAAAATTTTAATTCTTAATGACGAGGAAACGGTTTTTATTGAAGATGTACAGAGGTTATTCACGTCCTAGTACTACAGTGTATCCAGAGACTAAACTGGCATGCATCAAGGGTAGCTCCCTCGGGTAAGAATAAACTGGTTTCAATCCAGTTATATTGGTAGAATTTCATCAAAAGTTATGGGTTGTCAAAGAAATTTCTTCTACTCTTATTCAACCACTTGGTGTTAGTGCAGCCTATAAGACGCTTATTTTATGAAACGATGCCAAAAAGGGCACCATAAACAGTTCTTTGCCACATATTTTTTTAGTGAGGAGCGTGTTTTAAACACCACTATTTGTTTTCTGTAAAAATGTATTTGTACAGCTGTAGACAAAAAATATATCCAACCTGTTTTTTGAAGGACTAGAAATAGTTTCGGTTGGAAACTTTTTTGTCCACAATTGTATTTCCTGAAAGAAAATGGTTATCAATTTTTTACAATTACGATGATTGAGTGAGTGGGGGCATTATAATGTAATTACATTTAGTCAATTGCTCCAAACAGTAATAAATATTTAAATTTAACAAAGACACGGAATTAGACTGACACACTTTGCAGTCCAGAAAGATTAACTACGGTACCAAATTGAAATTTTCTCTTTGAGAACTATGCATTGCTCTTGCAGGAAATAAAGTAATGCTTCAGATAATTCCGTTTACTCAATTTTTTTACCAAGAAAAAAAATATATGGCAAAAAAGACTGTTTAAAATGTTATATGCCTATTTCACTGCAATACATGAAAAAGTAATGGAGTGATAACTTTTTAAGAGAGCAAATTTGTACCAAGGCAACTTGATCCAAATCGGTTTATTTTCACCAACGAGATCTACATTTACAGTGTAACAGTTTCATTTCTGGACACCTTGTACATAATAAAACTGACAATTTTATGAATGTACATAATCAGAATTGCATTGGACTAGAAACGTTTCAAACATAAATTTTGTAACCGAAGCTTCGTTGTATGGTGTTACAGTTGCAAAATGGAAAATATGATGTAAAATTGTACAAATTGTAAATAATATACATATAATTTTTTACCAGTATGTTTCCTAATGTAAAATGTTTCTTTTTGTCGTCATGGAATCAGTGTATTAACCAGTGACTACTTCTGACCTCATTTGATGCAGTTACTGCTATATTTAAGAAAATTTAATAATTGTGTGTATAATGATCGATTCAATCTGGGAAATGGAGTTAAATGTCATATTGTCTTTGTTTAAATTATAGTGGTGGCATTGGGACATATATTCTTTGGCAAACCGAATTTAAATATCGAGGGAATTACAAATTTGTAACTTAAGTGAAATTTATTTGTTTCGTTAGAGAATTAACAAAAACTATATTGCATTATTGATTTTAATATTAATGGAAAATATAAATGTATGGAGGAGTAAGATACCCTAAGCATGTATTTGTTTTTATTATTATGCATTTTCATTTTCTATTAGTATTTTATATGAAATTTTTAAAGTCATGTTACAGTATTCATTTCCATTTTTAATAACTTCTTTAAACGTAAAAGAAGTGTTGAATGCTATTTTATACTAAGGGCACGAGGAATAAAGAGAAAAGACATATCTGCTAAAATGATCTGACATGACTTAGTATTTTTTTTTCCCATGCTTAAAACCAGCAATTTGAAATGCCTGGAGTGTAAATTTCAAATTATGCATTTTATTGTGTAAATTAAACAGTTTTATTTTTTAAAACTAAAATGGACACTTGATTTTTATTTTAATTCGATATCACATAGCCTACGATTATACGATTAATTTGATATCTATAAAAATTTATAAAACAGAAACTTGTTTGATTTTGTTATAAATGCATAGAAATTAATCAAAAATATGATTTATTATATAATTTATTTAAACTCTGATGCCACCAAATAATTTTTATATTTTTCTTAGTATACAGTAACTAATATGATGACACACATTTTTTTTTGACAATTTATTTTTATTTACATATTGTTACCATACCAGTCAGCTGTATTACTGTAACGCTTCTTGAATATGGACGTAAAACTTGCAAATTGCCTACAGTGCCATGTCATTTTCTTTAAATAAAAAAAAACAATTTCTTGTTCTGCAAAGATGTATGAAGCTTTGCTTAAATTTGTCTGTGGATTGAACTACAGTCATTGTAATTTTTAAGTTAATAAATGTACATTATAATTTAGATCTTAGTTGGTTAACATTATGGACACCAAATAAATTATGTTTACTTTACATGTACCTATTTTAAGTGTTAAATTATTGATTTGTTGTACTGTACATTCCGTTAATACAAATCAAATCATATTCTAAATTGCTGTACTCATATTGTTATACATTTACAGTAATAGAAAATTAAAATTTTACCTTTGATTTTGAGTATTTATCTATATCCCTTTTCCCACACAATTAATATATTTATTTAACTGGTTTGATAACTGAAGAGCTTGGAAAATAGTACCTATAATAAGCCACAAATTATCTAAAATTGAGATTTCAATATAATTATTTTATGTAAGAAAGTCACAACTGGAATTATTATCAGTATTGTTTAAAAGATGTCGCCACAAATCAATCATTACGTTTTTACTCATGCCGAACGATGGCCATACCTATAATTTATTATATTCAAGTTTGTTTCAAAATTTAAGAATGTGACATTAACTTTCGGCTGAGGGGAGTTTATAAAATGATATAGGTAGCTGTATAACTAACAAAATTTAGATTGAAACATTGAATACAAATTTGAATTTTGGTACTTAAATATACCTATGCACATTGAGTTGAAAATTATTCTTTTGTAAAGGATTGAGAAAACTAGATACATAATAATAATTTCATATATGAGTCTTGCAGAACTAGAATCAAATGTTAAAATTTCCCCTTTGACAATTTGTGAAATTGTTAAGCCAATAATCGATCTATTTAATTACGATAACAATACAAAAAACAAATATAGCATCTCCACTTGTCACTGAACGTTTTGTTGTAATTGTGTACAATCCAAGTGGTGGAATATATATTGATATTTAAACACCTACCTATTGATCATCCGCCAGTTCATTGCAAACACAGTAGAGGTACTCTTGATATCCATAATTCTATACATCAATTAAAATATTCTCTTGAATTAGTGGAATATGTTATTTTATTTTGCAAAATAAAATGTTATGGTAAGATAACAAATATATATATAATTAATTTGAATAACCAGTTTATGAGTTGCTCATTTCATTGCTTCATTGGTAATTCAAGTACCTAATGGGATGTACAGTTTCTGCCGAAACTTCGATTTTAAAATCAGCTGAAAATGATATTTCAAACCCCTCGAGTTTGAAACAAGCGGAATATCAGAAAGAAATCAAACTCAAAAAAAACCGGAAATAGCTAAGCAATATACATATCACACATGCGCCCTAGGTGCAAATCAACTGACAGTTGAGGAGTGTGGGGACTGGGGAGTGTGAAGTCGGGTAAGATGTCAACAAATGTGTCAAATTTAAAATAAAATGTCTTATGAAAGTTATAATGAATGAAAATTGTTTATAAATGTAGAAATATTTTAACTATTTTTAGAAAAAGTAATTCATTACTTAAAATGAGTAGAAAATCTGGTAATGAAGCTAAAAAACTTTTCTCCGATAAAAGCTCTAACCTCACTCTAACCACTTTAACTTCATTAAAAACGAAGCATAAAAGTTTTAAATTCCAAACATTACCCTCCCCAACTCAAAGTGAGAGTGACAAAAAGGAATACAAGTAATTAATTTGTTAAGTATATTTAAAATACGTTTATTTTATTGGATAATTTTAGAGTAATTAAATTGGAAAATGGTTTGATCGCTTGCCTCATTTCTGACAAATCTGCTGGTTCTGAATTTGAAAATGAGTTTTTTTTTCAAACATCAGATTCAGAAGAGGACAGTTCTGCGTCTTCAGATGAAAGTTCTGATGGCCTTAATGACTCGGATGAAGAATCTAGTACCAAATTGAAAACGCAAGAACAAAAAATGGTAATTTAAACAGTTCTGTATAGGATTTTCTTATATTACTATTAGAAAAAAAAAACCTTTTATATTTTTGTAGGCAGCAGCTGGTTTATGTATTGGAGTGGGTAGTTTTAGTGACCCTAAAGATGTGCAAGGAATGGCTCATTTTTTGGAACATATGGTTTTTATGGGTAGTGCAAAGTTTCCAGAAGAAAATGATTTTGACTCATTTATAAAGGTATATTTTTTATTTTAATTTCTGCTAGAATAACAAGTTATGAAGTTGAGTGAATTTTAGAAAGGAGGTGGCAGTGATAATGCGTCAACAGATGCAGAAACAACTTGTTTTTACTTTGAGTGCCTTGAAAAACATTTGTATGAAGCTTTAGATAAATTTGCTCAATTTTTTATCTCTCCTTTGATGAAAAAAGAGGCTATGGGAAGGGAAAGGGAAGCTATCGATTCTGGTAATAATTCCCGTTTTGTATTATTTAAAATCATTTCAAACTTGTATGTGATATCCTTCAAAAATTGTATTGTTGTATATAGAATTTCAGATGGCTCTTCCTTCTGATGATATGCGCAAAGAGCAGTTGCTCTGTAGTCTGGCAAAACCTTTTTCACCTGTGAATTCTTTTGGATGGGGAAATTTAAAAACATTAAGGGACAATATATCAGATGACCAGCTCTATGATGGAGTGCATGAATTTAGAAAACGACATTATTCTGCACATAGAATGACTCTTGCTATACAGGTAATAATAATTTTTATCTAGAAGTTATACAGGTACTTACTTAGAAACAAATATGTTTCTGAGAAAAAAATATATAAACGACGCCGAGACACATAGCCTGTTGTCTAGCTCACAAAATAAAACACACACAAAGCTTAGGTTTATGCCTAAACATATTGTCACTGGTTTTTACCCACGACGGAACGGAGACGGTATATGCGTTTGGGGTGAGAGAATGTGTGTGCCAACCAATGTTGCCATTTATCTCCAAAACTACTAGTCCGATTTTGATGCGGTTTTCAGTGATGGCTTTGGATTTGATTGGTGCATGTTCTTAGATAGGTGTTACGGTGACAACTCACCAGGGGGCGCTGCAGTTAACATTTGTTTGTACAAACCAATGTTGCCATTTATCTCTAAAACTGCTAGTCCAATTTTGATGCGGTTTTCAGTGATGGGTTCTGGTTTGATTGGTGCATGTTCTTATATATGTGTTACGATGAAAACTCACGGTTGTAGTAAACATTTGTTTGTGCAAAACCAAAACTACTAGTCCGTTTTGGATGCGGTTTTCAGTGAAGGGTTTGGGTTTAATTGTGGTTCATATTCTTAGATATGTATTACGGTGACAGCTCACCAGGGGCGCTACAGTAAACATTTGTTTGTGCAAAATCAAAACTACTAGTCCGTTTTGGATGCGGTTTTCAATAATGGGTTTGTGGTTTATTAGTGAAGATTGTTAAATAAGTGTTACGGTAGTAACTCACTAGGTAGCACTGCATTAATATCTTGTCCGATTTTGATGCGGTATTCAGTAGGTATAGGGTTTGTGGTTGATGAGTGAAGACTCTTAAACAGGTGTTACGGTGTTAAATCACTAGGAGGCGCTCCAGTAATATATTTTATTTTATAGCTGCTACATATTTAAAAAAAATTGATAGAACTCGATAGGTAAGTATTTCTGTTGAGCGTGGTGATACAGACACTAAAAATTTTAGAAAAAACTTAAAAAACAAAGAATTCATCATGTCATCCGGCATTAGTTGAAAATGTCTTTTCTACCATCATTTTTATCTTCTCTTCTCTTTAACAAATATTCATCATACCTATCAACTTATTAATTTGATTCTACGTAATGATATCCGCTACCATCACTATTTTAAATTTCAACATAAATATAAATTACTATAGCAATAAAATATCTGCAAATTATTCACGTTACTATAAAACTACAAAACCAGTTCATTTAATGGCGCCCCGACGGATTTTCTTTGGTTTTTTATTAAGTTCATAGGAAGTTGAATATGTTGTTGCCATATCTGCATCTTCGAGAACCAAATAGATACATAGGGAAGAGCTATGAAAACTGACACTCTGTTGTTCATATGTCCGACTCTGCGAGAGATCAAATCTACTTATAAAACCTTTTTACGTTTTTTATATCTAGTTACATACATTCTTTAAGTCGGGGGTTTTTAAATTATTTTATCCTTTTTCAATTACATTTTAACCGTTGTGGGTTTTTTCAAAATTTTTAATTTTTTATAGTCTACTAAAATTATTTCTTCCAGTATAATCTTGGAAACCGTAATGTATAAAGAGTAGCTTAAATTAGAAAAAAAGTTGCATATTTTATTTTGTGTAGTTCTTCAAATAGAGGCTGAAAACTAAAAAAGTGCATTTTCTGTTCATAACTTTTTTTATTGTTTTAAAGATTATGGTATGATGTTTAGTACCGTAATAGTTTTCAGTGTAACCTTTACAATACAGATAGAGGATAAAACTAAATTCCCACAAATTCATAAGAAATTATAGACAAAATAACTTATTGAAACATTCTATATATGGTTACATGTTGACCTAGGACTTTTTTAGGTAAATATTCCTTTGAGAATGTTTTTTTTGTAGGCAAGATTACCAATGGAAACGCTACAGACTTATGTGTTAGACTGTTTTTGTAATGTACCAAATAATAATTTACCTCCAGATGATTTTTCACAGTTTGGAGAAGAAGTTTTTGATACGCCTGAGTTTAAGAAAATATTTTACATTAAACCAAATACAGATTTGTGTCAGGTATTGTATTTTATAATTATTTAATATGTTGTCAAGTGAGAGTATTGTATTAATTTTTGTTTTGTATATACATGGTGGATCAATGAGAACAGAACACAAATCATCAATTATTTTTTCGAAGAACTCCTCTTCTGGCATAGTTCAAACCCTTAATTTGTTGGAGATTCTTGTGCTATTAGAAGTCATTATGTTCAGTAAAAAATGGGCCATATTTTACGACTAACTTCCTTGGACAAAAATAATGTGAATAAAATCAAATCGGTGGATCGGTCAGTAGTCGCGCGATTTAAGGCGTCAGTACTTGAATCAAGGTCACTAGATTGCAGTGGGTTTGACCCCCGCAGCCAGTAGATCGTATATAAGCTATATTCGTGGAGAGGATTGGCACCTTCTCTGCGGGTATGGTAAGGTGGAAGAATGTTGGCTTGGATCAATGTGAGAGATTGATACCGGTTGACATTTGACTACCCCCCTAATATGTGAGATTTTCCAGGTTTCCCTCATTCCTGCACTGAATGGTGGTTAGAGCCTACCAACGTAAGTCGTTCCTGGGCACAAATGCGGCCTGCATAATAATAATATGCTGCCCTCTCTCCCGCACAAGTCTTCAATTTCTGGGCTAATTCTTGTGATTAGGATGAGGGGTAGAGATATTATTATTATTATAAATCTATATAAACTTTCCTATACAGGGTGTCCCACCGGGAACTCCCTTGGTCATTATCTGGAAAACTAGTGATCCGAAATATTTAAAAAATTTATTCGATTAAAAGACAATTTCATTGTGCACAAGACAGGGCAAAAAATACATAGTGTGCCATTTGAAATAAAAAAATTATAGTTGTTTGAAGTCGTCAAAATGAAATGGCAAAAATAAAATCTTTATATGATATCTTCAAATTTAGTCCAAGTCCTTTATGTATACCAAAAATCAACTTGATATATATTTCCAAGAAGTTATGGATATCTTCACACACCCTAGCATATGCCAATTTTTTTGTTAACAAATTAATATTCCAAAATCTGTCTCCTAGTTATAGGGAATGTTATACAAGACAACCTCAAAATTTTCCGTAGAATCCAAAAACACAATAATATACAGTGTCCCATTTGAAACAATGAAGTAGATGTCGACTTCCAGTATAACCGAAAGTGCTGGATATGCGGAGTACTAGGTATTTTAGTTGTAGGGACTTGCCATGTTGCCAAATTTTTAAATATTTGAGGTCAGTATTTTTCCTTTTGCTTCCTTAAGAAGTTAAAGGCCTGAGAAAGTACTTTTTTATTTCAGTTTTTTACAATCATTTTCATATTAGTTGGGTAATTGTACTCAAATTTTGGAAAATAAGGCTTGTTTTTGCGGGATAAACACAAATATCTAAATGATTTTTGTATTAAATGTACAGAGGGTTATGATCACCAGGGCCATTATATCATTCCTGTCGGTCATTTTTTGAGATTTTGTTTGTGCTATTGTGTAGGTTTAAGTGATATATTTTATTTTATTATTTTTTAAATATTATCTTTTTTTTCATGTTGTGTTTCATGCTGTTTTATAAGAATGACAGTACTAACTGCTTGAATTTATAATTTATTAGAATTTATTTATTGATTTCTAAGCTTAACAAATATGTTAAACGTAGATTTCTCTAAAATGCTGAATTTTGGCCATATGGAATAACTGAGAGAAATAATATAGTGGCTTAGGCACTCAGACCAAGATGAACGTTTAACTCAAAAATTAATTAGATATTCGTATTTATCTCATAAAAACTTTTTGTTTTAAATTAATTAAAAAAAGTGCTTTCTCAAGTCTATGACTTCTTAAGGATACAACGTTGTACTAAGTTGATTTAATCCACATTATTGTTGTCCAAGAAAGCTACCCTTAAAGAAAGGTCCATTATTTACTGAACACTCTGTATATGTATAATATACTAAACAACATTTTTTTTTCCTTAAACATTCACATTTTCAGCTTGATCTGACTTGGAGTTTACCTTGTCTTCAAGGCAGGTATAAAACCAAACCACACAGTTACGTGGCCCATTTGATAGGAGATGAAGGAAAAGGAAGCCTACTCACTTACTTAAAACAAAAGTAAATGCTTGCTTAAAAACTAGTCCCGCAACACTCATTTTTTTATCGATTTTAGAGTTTGGGGTTTAGCTACATCTATTGGTAACGGAGAAACAGGAATAGAGTATAATTCCATGTATTGCCTTTTTACAGTGTCAGTAGTATTAACAAAGGAGGGATTTGAAAATGTATATGAAGTAAGTTGATATTATATTTTGATTAAAACAGTTTTTTTTTCAAATATTCTCCTAAAATCATCGCGACCGGTTTTTAGTTTGCTGAAATTTTCTGTGGACAGACAGATACATTTATGATATTGTTACTGAAACTCACCTACCTTTTTATTTGTTAATTATGTTCCTGTTTTCGTTATAGTTTATAATTCTTGTGATGTCTTTATTTTGTTTTCTGGAATAGTACAGGCTATATTCTATTTAATTCTCGACACGGTCTCCATGTCACAGAAACTTCGAGAATCCTAAAAAGATATATTAGCAGTTCGGTATTGCCGCTGATTTCAGTTTATATTGAGCCGTCAAATCAAGAGTGTCAATAAAGTTTGTTTGTCTACGTGACGTGTGTCCACGCTAATCCAACATAGAGGTTACAATAGTTTTTGTTAAAAACTAATACATACTTTATAATTAAACGGGAAAAAATTAAAACACTGGAACTGCTTTTCACCTGCATAAATACAGGGTGTCCCGAATATGAATGCCTTTATTTTGCTGCATGATAAATTGCATCAAACAAAACATAATTGACTTAATAATATTTTTCTTTGATGAACGGTCTTCTATTGGAGTTATGACAAAAAATAGGTCTTGTATATGTGACAATGTCGCAGACCTACAGTATGTCAGATGTTTCTATATTATAATCACGAGTTGCTTCTAAACATAACTTAACAGTATGCAGCTTATGGTTACTAAAACGTTTAATTTTTTTTATCTATGCTCACAAACATCAAGCAAACACTATGTCCGAGGTCGAAAATAATAGAAAGTGATTCATTCACAGCACTTAAATGAGTACGGGAGGTGAGGGTTGCAGGGGTAAGATACCATAAGCGTGACACTTGAGACGGGCTAATTTGACGTTTAGTGAACCTAACACTTTAATAGTTTACTATAAAAAGTTAATACTCACCCGTAGAATGCTATCCTCTTAGATGGCAATGACCTACTACCACCGACTAACACCTATATGATGTGAACTCCACGAATATCACCCTTTCCTTTAACACTTAATACTATTTACATACACACTATACACTACCAATTACTAGCAGTGTCACTACACAAGCTAACACTTATTGTCGGCTATTAGGCCTGTTCGCAGAACAGTTAGAAACAGTTTCCAACCGTCAGACGCACACGTATTACGTTTTTGTAATGTTTACATATGGTTGAAAATGCAGTACGTTGCTTCTGACAGTAGGAAACTGATTCTGTTATACTACAAACAAATTTATTATAGGGTGCATTATTCATACAACCATGACAGCACCAGGTTCCATATGTCACAAAACAGTGCACTTTTATCATCATATGGCCTTTATTTATCCATGTTCCTTCAGCGTTTATGTAATCTGTAAGTGTATAAAATACATTTTTTGATTCAGACTTTGACCTTCTAATATTTGTCTAAAATATAGTAAATACAGAAATAGTTTCTTCGCTATATTACTATTTTGCCTATTTCTATCAGCATACTCGTTCTATTTCATTTTATAAAACAAATATTCATGTGTCGCATAAAAGCACTCTTGTAGATATTCCAGGTAAAGTTTAATTCTGTGAGATAGCAACCTGAATTTTTTTATTGTCGGAAGCTCATTCTTGAAATACCATCCATGAAGTGTTCACGTATTTTGTATTGTCAGCCTCTATCCCTTCTTTCACATTATTTTCAGGTTTGCAGATGTATGTTCTTCTCTGTCACTCTTTACTGCACTATAGGTATACACTACTCACAGACATTCTTAATAAGGAACTACATATTTCAACCACATAACTTCATAATCTAATCCCTTCATCCACGTCATCATCAATATTGCTTACTTGTTAGATTAAGGCATTTACGATTTTAAGAATACGCTGTAGAGCTCGAATAATTCTCCATTCTTAACAATACAAACACAAAATCACTAATAAATTAATTACATTCTCAATTAAATTAGCGGAAAAATATACTGGAAATTTTCCCACACGTTTGCCCATGGTAGTTGGCGTGTGTGTGTGGTGGGGGCTATCACGGCATGATTACCAATAGAAATAGAACTTTTCGATCTGGCGCATGCATATTTACTGCAGCGCATGTGTATTTGATGCAGCAGAAGCTGTGTAAATATATATGCGTACAGAGATATGTGGTACTTAAATTTTATATGATAAATATAAGAGCTGCATGCATTTATCTTCAGGTCAGTAAAACATTATTTTCTTTAGATAATTATTGAATAGAGCTTTGTCTGTGGAATTGTTCATTAGCATACCTAGATGTTTGGTATCAGAGAACATACATATGACTTCATTGATAGGAATTGTAGGATTTTTGATTTATATTAGCTTAAAATACCTTCCTAAAACGGTAAAAAATGTTATTTCCTTGTGAATAAGAAAAATAGTTCAAGGGAACCTGTAACAATTCTTAATCTATTAACGTAATTATGTTTTCTTTATTCTGGTTATATTATGTAGTTATAAAAGATACCTTTGAAACAAGTAAAAGTAGTTGTTTGGTTAAACTTCAATACCCCTTTATCTTAGGTTATAGAAGCAATATTTAGCTACATAAACATGTTGAAAGAAATGGGACCGCAGTCAAGAATATTTAACGAGATAAAGATGATTGCCGACACATCGTTCAAGTTTTCCACAGAGGATAACGCTGTGGATATAGTAGAAGATATATGCGAAGCAATGCAGTTTTACCCACCTGAAGATTATATTGCTGGTTCGGAACTTTACTATGAATACAGCCCTAAGGTATGAAATAAATTATTTTTATACATTGTGCATATTATTTACTAAATTTGTAGGATATTGAAATGGTTATGGAGAACCTTGACCCTGAGAAGATGAATATTAGAGTATTATCGAAAACATTACCTAACGGTTTAAAATTTGATAAGATAGAACCATGGTTTGGCACTAAATACACCAGTATAGGTAAAATTATGTTATTTTTGTAGGAGCAAATATAAAATCATAATTTATTATTGCAGATGTTCCCCAAACTTGGGTAGAAAGATGGAAATCTGTTAAACCTTATCCGGAATTGGATATTCCGCCGCCTAACCCCTATTTAACAACAGATTTCTCCATCTTGCCAGAAATAGAAAACAATCCAGAATACCCCCAAAAAATAATAAGTACACCCTTGCTGGAGATGTGGTATCGAAAAGATCAGAAGTTTAAGTTACCAATTGCCTATTATTACTTTTATTTAATTAGTCCCTTGGCAGTAGAATCACCTGCAAAGTATGTTTATCCAGTGATTTTTAAAGTAAATTCACATTTTACTGTTTTTTTAGCTCTTCCATGCTAGATATTATCCTAAACATGTTTGTCGTTGCCATAACTGAAGAATTGTATCCAGCAACAGCGGCCAACTTATCCTACTCTTTTGCGGTACATGAAAGAGGACTTATGATAAAAGTATCAGGTTATAATGAAAAACTGCCAGTAAGTAGTATATTTAAATTATTTTTTAAAATAAGATTACAATTTTTTGCGCCTGCCCTACTTTTGTGTAAACACATTTCGTGAATTCGGATAATTTTTGTTTGTGACTGTTCATGTATGCATATTCCTGATTCTTTGATTTTTGATTCATATTTACATGGATGAGTATTTGAGAATTCTACGAGCAATTGTTACTGATTATTCAAATATGAATATTTGCTAAAGCAGTGTTTGCTAATGGAATTAGGCCGATAATTTGGATTTATTGATTCTTGATCCACATTTATGTGGATGAATATTTGTGAATTCTATGAATATTCGTTGGTGATTATTCATGTATGAATATCTGCTAAAGCAATGTTTACTAACAGAATTAGCCAATAATTTGAATCCTTTAATTTCTGATCCACATTTACGTGGACGAATATTTCGAATTCTGCAAATATTTGTTAGTGATTGTTCATATATGAATATTTGGAAATAAATTGTCCATCAAGATCAACAGATCTGAATAAATGTGATTTCGTTTTCTGGGGGGCTTTAAAAAAATTTCTTTATTTTACACCGGTTGTATCTGAAGCGGATTTATGGAATCGTATAAATAATAAATTTAACGCCATAAAAAATGATCCACAGTTATTGCGCAGAATCAGCTTTAATTTTCGGCAGAGGGTACATTTTTGTATTAGAGAAAATAGTGGCCATTTTCAACAGTTATTGTAGTACCATTTAACGATATCGGTAGTTCATGTCGTTAAAAGTTGAATTTATTAATGTTTTGTTTGTTAGGTTCCTCTTTTTTAATATGTTAAAATCAAAATAAATCTAATTTAATGTGTCGGTAAAGTTATAAAATTAATGATCAGTTTGCAAACTGGAAATAGATCTACAATTATAGACATTAGTAGAAGGATAACATTATAATAGGATGATTAACAGTTAATGCTATTAAATATAATACTTTTTAATTCTTATGTATTTGTTATGAATATTCATATACAAACAAAGCAAAATAATAAAAAAAAATTCTGTGAAAAATATTGTTGCAAATAATCGAACTTGGTCGTTATTATTAAAAAAAAAATTTTATGTTTAACATTTCAGCTAGTCATTGAAGTGATTTCACGATATTTAGTTACCCTGAACGATCGTTTAACAGAAGACATGTTTAATGCTGTAAAAGACAAAGTAATCAAGAGTTATAACAATAAACTTCTGAAACCATCCACAGTATCGAAGTAAGTAAATAGGATTATATGTTACGCGGTGTAGAACTAACTACATCTATCGGCCGTTCGCTACTCCATGCCGGACTGAAAATGTCACAGGCACGAAGCGTTCTACATGCAGTAGACACCATTGAAAGCTGTCGATCTTTATCGCGATCGGCGAGAAACGATATTTTGCAAACACGGAATTCCAGGAAACAACTACTCTGCGGGCTAATGTCCCGACCAGCATTGAATTACACCTGGAAAACCTATAGGAACAGCTAGAGTCATTCGTCAGACGCCCACCAGACATATACCGGTTTCGAGCTTATTAGCTCTCATCAGTATGCCATAGGTAAGGTATCCGACGAATAATCCTAGCTGCTAATAGATGTAGTTAGTTCTACACCGCGTACTCATGGTCCCTTCTGTCGGGTTAGACAGACGAAAGCAGCTAGGATTATTCGTCGGATACCTCACCTATGGCATACTGATGAGAGCTAATAAGCTCGAAACCGGTATCTGTCTGGTGGGCGTCTGACGAATGACTCTAGCTGTTGCTATAGGTTGAATGGAATTTCGTGTTTGCAAAATATCGTTTTTCGCCGATCGCGATAAAGGTCGACAGCTTTCAATGGTGTCTACTGCATGTAGAACGCTTCGTGCCTGTGACATTTTCAGTCCGACATAGAGTAGCGAACGACCGATAGATGTAGTTAGTTCTACACCGCGTACTCATGGTCCCTTCTGTTGGGTTAGACAGGCGAAAGCAGCTAGGATTATTGTCGGTTACCTTACCTATGGCATACTGATGAGAGCTAATAAGCTCGAAACCGGTATATGTCTGGTGGGTGTCTGACGAATGACTCTAGCTGTTGCTATAGGTTTTCCAGGTGTAATTCAATGCTGGTCGGGGCATTAGCCCGCAGAGTAGTTGTTTCCTGGAATTCCGTGTTTGCAAAATATCGTTTCGCCGATCGCGATAAAGGTCGACAGCTTTCAATGGTGTCTACTGCATGTAAACGCTTTGTGCCTGTGACATTTTCAGTCCGGCATGGAGTAGCGACGGCGATAGATGTAGTTAGTTCTACACCGCGTACTCATGGTCCCTTCTGTCGGGTTAGACAGACGAAAGCAGCTAGGATTATTCGTCGGATACCTTACCTATGGCATACTGATGAGAGCTAATAAGCTCGAAACCGGTATATATCTGGTGGGCGTCTGACGAATGACTCTAGCTGTTGCTATAGGTTTTCCAGGTGTAATTCAATGCCGGTCGGGGCATTAGCCCGCAGAGTAGTTGTTTCGTGGAATTCCGTGTTTGCAGGATTATATGTTATTCCATAACCAGTTTAAATTTTCAGAGATATTAGATTAAAACTGTTGGTGTCCGACAGTTGGACGCCGGTTGAGAAACATGCAGCAGTATTAGATGTTACGTTGGAACACGTAAAGCAATTCTATAAGGAATATATGAAGTCTCTTTATGTTAAAACGTTAATACAGGGAAATGTTTCTGCCGAAGTTGCGTCTGACACTGTTAACAAATTTGTAAATACACTCCAGTTCCAGCAGCTTCCAGAAAACTCTTATCCAAGGGTACAGTTTGAACCATTTTTTAAATTTCAATCATAAATATGTCTGTGTTTCAGTTCAAAGTGGTTCAAATTCCAAATGGTGAAAAGTGTTGTAGAGTACAAGGGTTTAGTACACACGATACCAATTCTGTAATAACAAATTATTACCAGTCTGGCCCGTTTTCAATTAGAAATAGTGTAATTATTGAAATAATTATGGTAAGTTTATAATCCATTAAGTCACATTGTCTTTTAATACTAGTCTGTCGAATCAGTTTCTTAGATGAAAGACTTTATAATGGGGTTATTTCTATTTTTTTTTTTACTACTTACGAAAGATTTTCATCAGAAAATCCTATGTGCGAAAGATGAGATTTTTATGTCTTCAACACTAAAATTACTGCTAAAATTAGCTAAATTCTGTCACAATTTGCAAATGACCGCATGCTGTGCTCTTGGAAATTCATTGTATTTCATAAAATTATACAGGGTGTCTCATAATTAGCTGCCAACCCTAAACAGGCCGATTCTATGATCAAAACTAAGTAAAAAATTTCATATGAACATGGGTCCGGAAATGCTTCCTAAGGGCGCAGGGACCCATTGAAGAGGGAGGAATGGAATTTTGCGTGTGTAACTTTTTTGCAGCTTAGTGTATCCATCTGACTATCGAAACAATCGATTCTCTTACCCGTTTTATTTGGAAAAGGTATACTTTGCTGAAGTCGGTAGGAGTAATCATTTTTGAAATAATCCTATTTGAAATGCTCAGTGCACTGAGTAAAAACTGTTTTGGTTTTAGGTAAAGTGCCTATTCTGCTGAAAATATAGCAAAATGTTACTTGAAAAAGTTATTCAGAATGGTAAATTATGGAGACGTACAAAATTTCGAGAATACCGCAATATATCTATAAAATTGGCAAAGTCAAACCCGAAAATCCCAGGAGCCAAGCTGGCAGAATCCCGGGATTTTTGGGGTTGAAAATTCGCAGAATCGACGCCCTAGTGCTAGGATGATTTTTGCCTTCAGTTCACAAGAGCAAGACATTTATTTTATTTGAATGTAACCAATAACGTTATACTCATAACTCGTTCAAGCAGTTCTGAAAATATTTTTTTATGCAAATTTGGTACCACTATTTTGAAGTAAATCAGTTAAATGCATTTTGAACATCACCTACACAATAAAAATAATATAATTTTTCAATGGGTGATACACAAAATAAATACTAAAATGTTATAATTTTATTACCCTCAATGAACGGAGTGTATAACGTGGGTAAAATAATATGAAAAGAGTTGTTTTAGCAATGTTGCAGACTTCTCTTTATGGATAGACAAGTTAAATGGTAAAATTATATAATATTTTTGTTGATACTTATAATAAAAATATTTATATATGTATTGCATAAAAATTCCCTTTAACAAAACCAGAGTCCATTGTGTACATACACAATATAATAAAATACAAAAAAATGTAACAAAAAACGAATACACCGACTCCACGTAAAGCGTCAATGGCGGTTATGTAACGGTCACTGGCGGGATGGTGAGAACGATAGGAATATGTGACGTCACATCGCCCGCTGGACTGATTGAGGGTGTAGTGAACTTTGTGCATTAATATCTCCTTTGTTTTTGGATTAATTAATCTCATTTTTTTTACAACATATGCTTAAATTGCTTAGATCTGTAATAATATTGACTAATTAATGTAAAATTTGATTATACCAAATGACCCCATTATAATTATATTGCTATAACAAATCTGTCATGTGGCGACTCCATTGCTACTATCAGGAAGCACAAATGTCAAATTGTATCTGTATTTGACATTTGATTTTGGCATTTCAATCGTTTAGGAAAATATTCAAATTTCAATAGTATTTCTGTAATTGATCCCAGTTCTTTGGTGAAACTGTACTTGCATCGTTACTCCATTAACAATTTTTTACAGTAATATACAAAGCATTATTTTAAACAATTGATAAGTTTGTCAAATGTTTTGTAATGTGCTGCTTCAGATGGAGAACCACATGCTGCTAATGAACAGATTAGAAATTGCATAGGTACCCTTAACCCTTCGCGGCGGGGAACCTGTTATATCCGCAAAAAGGCCGTGTTCGACATACGGGAAGCGGATATTTACGCGGGGACTGAGGCACCACCGAGGCGGCGTATTGATCAGCAATTGCAGGTGTTTGTTATTGCCATAAAGATCATGAAAGACAGAGAGAGAGTTGGTGTGACTTTTTGGCGCCATAGTTGAGCATGTTATACGGTGCGGTAGTGAGTACTGAGAGTTGAATTGTTTATTATAATGGCACGTAATAAGTTTTATACGGTTCCAGATTTTTTTCAGCATGAAACATATAAAAACATAATATTTTGTAAAACATGAAAATAATGTTCGGAAAGTTAAACGGATAAATCAGAAAGAACTGACGACACCCGTACAGGCGGACGACTTAAATGAAAAGTTCCCGTCGAAAGGGTTAATTAGTTAAGCATAGATGAGATTACTGTTTTTATTTAGAAAAAAATTTTTAGCTGATAATTGAAGAACCTCTGTTTGACATACTGCGTACGAAAGAACAACTGGGGTACAGTGTCTATTGTTCGATAAGAGACACATTTGGAATTTTAGGATACACTATCACAGTTAACTCACAAGCTACGAAATTTAGTACATCTTATGTTGACCAACGGATAGAGGCGTTTTTGAAACACACAAAAAAATTATTGTCAGGTATTTCAGAAGAGCAATTAGATCAAACCAAGGGTGATTTAATCAAGACCAAGCAATGTGCAGACGTACATTTAAAGGAGGAGATGAGTCGTAATTGGTCAGAAATTATAACAGACGATTATCTATTTGACAAATTAAAGCAAGAAATTCAGACTATAGGCGATATTCAGATTGAGGAAATTCGAGAATGGTGGGATAAGCATAACGTTTTTGGAAATCATGAGAACTACAGAAAATTGAGTATTCAGGTGAATTTTGTTGTCAGTACTCAGTACTGTTAGAGTTTTTTTTTATTGCTAACACTAAAGAAATGTTTTTCTTCGTAGATCGTTGGCAGTGACAAAAATGGGGATAACAAACATCACAAAAAGAGAGATATTACAGGTAAAGAATTTGGAGGTCAGTTTAATGATGTGAATCGTTATGTTTCTAATATTGATTTGTTCCAGACTCAGCTGTAACACCCAAAATTGCATTTAATATGTTAGGGTCAGAAGAAATAAGCAAAAAAGAAAATAAAGCAAAAGATTATTTTGTAAACGACATTAATAAATTTAGAGAAGGTCTTTCTTTGTACCCTACAGTCCAAAATTCTCAGTAATTGTGATATTTGAATTTACATTATAAATTGACTAAAATGTTGCTCATTTTAAACACACAACTATGATTCATATATTTTGTTGAATATATATTGTCTTTTTATGCAGATTATTTTTTTTATATAATTGGAATATTATTTTAAATTAATGTTTTTTTTCACGATGCCGACATTTCAATCTTCAATACAAATTAATCGACAAATTTTGGAAATAATTTTATACATACATATATGTAGGGTACTGGAATATTTAAATCAATTATGGAAAAAATATTTTGTATATTGTACATTTTCAGTCATTTATTTTAACAGGATGTAGTACTCTCAAAAATAGGTTGATTTAATCAAAACTGCCTATATAAAATTCGGATAGTTTACCCGCTAGAGGACTAAAATTTTGACCAAAATTGTTCAAAGCTGTCGCCACTTGTTTAATTCACACATAATCTTGTTTTACGTATCCATGATTTTGTACATGTTGCAAAAGTGAATTCTGGATGTCCGTGAAACAATTTCACAAGCTGTAAATGATACTGCAGGAAACAACTACTCCACGGACTAATGCCCCGACCGGCATTGAATTACTCCTGCAGTATCTGTGTGAACAGCCAAGAACCCTTGTCGGACACACCATCAGCCATATACCAGTTTTGGGCTTGTTAGCCCTCATCAGTATGCCATAGGTGAGATAACCGACAATTGAACTGGCTGTTCCTTCATATGTATGTTCACATATAAATTGAGTGCAGGTGAGATATAAGTTGTCTGCTTACTTCCTCTCGGTCTAAGTGGCTCGACTTACAGGAAGCAACCTAGATTGCAGCAGGTACTTAACCCAGACCTCTCACCCTGGGCAACGAACCATTAAGACCGCATATCTCACAAACATTTTGTGTTTGTTCTCTCAATTCTTCCATAGTATGCTCACCTCTATCACGATAAAATAAAGTTTTTAGATAACTCCAGAGAAAAAAATCACAAGGAGTTAGATCTGGAGAGCGTGCAGGCCAAACAAACGTGCAAAGCAATGAAGAAGACCGTATTTAAATCGGTTAACACATTCTTGTGTTTTCTTTTTTCAAAAATTTGGAGCCCTGTAGCGGAAAAACTATGGCAATTTTTGTTAAATCGACCTATTTTTAAGAGTTCTACATCCTATTACTTTTTTCATTTCCAAATTTGATCTGATATCATGAAACTCTTTCTTTTTTCCTCCTAAAAAAACAGTATGGGCTCCGTGCTTGGTTACCAAAAATTGACCATTTTAAATTTCTATAACCGCTTCTGGGTCTATCTCTAATAGTAAGGGAGAGACGCCAGTTGACAAAGACTCGACCACCTAGTAACTGATAAACCCTTTCCAGTTGCATTATTTCTTATGGCTTATTTTTTGGTCATATCTCTCTTATTATTAAAGATAGACATATGAACTTTATATTATAATGACTGTAATCCTCAAGAAAGTTTTCTATGGAGAGATTGTACAAAATATGCAAAATGTTCAGTTTGAAAAAGTTTACTTAATTTTTACACTTTTTGGCATTAATTTGTTTATTTTTACAGTCTAAAAGATAATTCTTACAATAAACCAACTACTTGGGTGTGGAAATATAACTGAAGAGTCTCTACAGAGTGTTCTATGAGTTGTCACCAAAACTTACTTTGGCTATAACTTTATTATATAATTTTTGGTACGAGTATATGCATATACTACTAGAGGAAATTTCAACGTTATAGAGCGGCATTGAAAAAGTTCTCTTTATTATGTGGTCACTTAAAAAATTGATTCTGTAATTTTTCTACTACATATAACATTTATCTTAGCAATGCTAACAGTTTCATGACTCCCCGTTATAATTTTACAGTAACAAAATTCCAAGTTCCATCATTTTTATTGGAAAGGCTCTAATATTGTGATTGTGAGAGTTTGCTGACCTTCCATGCAATACATGGTTTTTAAAATAGATGCGCTTTTCTTGGGTAATAAAGGACGTAAAAATAAACAATTTTAATTAAGTAACCTGTGGTCGAAAACATCATGTGTTCTGGATAATTAATTAAGAATTATTACAACTTAAGCCGCGTACAAACCAAGTTTGAGAGCTGTTAGCTAACACCTGACGAACTGAATGTGTACCAGAGGTCGCAAACAGCTCGTGTTTGCTTTGCGAGTTCGGCTGAAGTTCGGTACATGAGCGGTAAGATCAAAGAAATTGTTAGCGAGCACGTGTTGAATAGCACTTGCAGTGTGGACGTTTTACCGAGCAAGTAGGTATATTGAAGTAAAATGGAGTGGAATACAGATCAAATTGGGAATTTGATCGAACAATATCAGTGCCATCCAAATCTATGGAATCCAAGAATTTCGAACTATAAAAAAAGGAATATTAAAAAAGACTCAATACAAAAAATTTGTGCGGTTTTAAACATATCGCCAGATGAAGTAGAACGCAAATTAGGTGTGATTTTAACCCAATATAGAAAAATCCGTTTTTTTTCTCTTTTCTACAATCGACTGATAATAATGAAACTGGCACAGGCAATTAAAATATCTTCATTATTACTCGACATTTTAATCTTATTTTGTTAATACCGAACAACCACTGCTTCGAACTACTGGCGAACCCTAACTTCATACCGGAAACTAGAACTACATATACCTAGTGTGGACGTTGAGCTCGTGAATTGCTCACGAGCTGTTCGCGAATAGCTCCCGAGCTACTCGTGAACAATATCTTTGGTCTGTACGCACCTATAGACTGACTCAGCTTACTCCATTTAATAAACTATATACAATCCAGTAACTAATTTAAGTTTAAACTGTGGCACAGCGCAAGTGTGGAAGTTTCTTGCGTTGTTTTATTTCAAAATGTCTTATTCAAATCAAGAATTAGCACATATGGTATTACGGTCAGTGTGTATATGATTTAAATATAACTTGTGCTGTTTGTATGCAAATAATTACCCTCAAAGACAATAACCGAAGCCTGGTACAGTACAAAATTCTACTGGACATTAGTAGAGAAAACCCAACCTATGAAGGCCATGGACAATAAAGACCTCAGCCGCAGTACTCGCAATCCACGTGAATGGGTGTATCATATAGGTAAAGTAGGCAGTTTATTTCTAATGGAGAGGCTCTAAGAAATGTTTAAAAGTAAACACTGACTGACGGAAAACATTGCTTCAAAAACATTGTTTCAAATTTTTCTGCCTCTTTGATTTGACTTTTTTTTTTCTCTTGAAATTGTTTGTTTGATCACTTATCACGCTGAAGGAACGCACTTATTACAGATACACTCTGTAGAGTGTATACCAATCGCAATGCGCAGAGCTACCTCTAGGGGCCATTCGCTACTCCATGCTGGACTAAAAGCCACATACAAGAAGCATTCTACATCGCGGTAGCAAAATGGCGATAATGATATGTTGCAAACACGGAATTCTAGGAAACAACAAACTACTCTGCGGGCTAATGCTCCAACCAGCATTGAAATACACCTGAAACACCTCTAGCAACAGCTGTCACCTCACCTATGGCATACTGATGAGAGCAAATAACCTTGAAACTGGTATATGTCTGGTGGATCACTGACGAATGACTAGCTGTTGCTAGAGGTTTTTGAGGTGTAATTCAATGCTGGTAAAGGTATTAACCCGCAGAGTAGTTGTTTCCTGGAATTCCGTGTTTATATATAAATAATTAATTCCCATAAATGATTGAAAAACTATATAGATATAGTCAAAGTAAGTTTTTGTGAAATTTCGTGACTCTCGACTCAGAATTTTAAATGGATATTAAACTCTGCCATTATAACACACGCAGTTCATGGACAATCCTGTATATAAATCAAGAAATCAATATCGTAGCTAAGTAACAGATCAACACTCTAGTACACATTAAATTCCATGTGATTAATGACAAACAGTTTTGACAGTTTATTTTATTATGCAATGTTTTAATGTATTTAAATTAGCAATGTTAATTACTCAAAAATGTCCAGAAAAGGCTTCTTAGTTAAAGTGGAACTTGACATACAAAAGGTAAGTGATACTATTAGTACTATTACACAAAATACATGAATGTTGAAGGTAACCTACTTTATCAAATAAGTAATTATCACTACTTAAAATTTATTAAGTCGATAATGATGTATTAATTGAACAATTTTTGAAGTGGTAAATTACCTTCTTATAATAATTTTAGGTGACCTGTCCAGGAGTGTGGCTTTGTTCCAATGGAAAAGTGTCTTTACAGATTTATATGCTCGATTCATCCATACAAACTTCAAGTTGTAAACCCACATTTCCAATTTATTTTCATGAAAAATTTGTGTTCTACAAAACGTTTAGCGATGACCAAAGGCTTAATGAACTGCAAAGGAGCTTAAGTATACTTTTAATATTTAATTTTTTTTTTAAACGTACAGTGTAATTTAATAGTACAAACTTTTAGCTGTAAGGATTTAAGAAACTCCGACATACTAATTTTAATGTCCATAAATTCATAAAGTATTAAAAAACATTTATTTAACTCATATTTATATCAAATTATTTTCTTTGTCTAATTCTGTTTCATATGAGTATTACTCAACATTTTTAAATGTAAAGATACAGAAATAAGAATAAAATTTAGATATCTACTAAACTGCTGAAATAATGTTTTCCTAGACAATGAATGGTTTTACGCTGAACTGGTACAATGGCAAAGTTGCGACGAGGGATGTGTTTTAGCTACATTTCAAACTACTTTAGACGATTTATTATACCCGTCGTCATTCCGTCGTATAATAAGTGGAATGGATATTGATTTACTTATGGAACCTACAGAACTATTTCCTGTATGTTTTAATTAAATTGAGATAATTTATATGAATATTTCATTTTCAGGGCACAATAGCACCAAAACTAGAAATCGGTACAAAAACTACAATAGAAGAAACTTTATGTGACATTGATGTGGAAACACCCAGTACTGTCCTTTGCAATCCAAAACTCTTACTTTCTACACAATCACCTCCAAGAAAAAGCAGACCTAGAAAAGTTTGCCATTCCATTGCCTTTAGTAGGTAATACGTAAAATAATAAAACACTGTATTTTACTTTTATCAATTATAATTATCTTCATAATAGAGCTTTGAAGAATGTTCCTCCTAGGCCGAAGAAAACCAAGCCTATATTTCAGTATCGGAAAGTGAGTGATGACTTAATATTGCGAAATAATCCAAACGTTGTTTTAAAACCCACCGAGGAAAGTGTAGGGCAACCTCCAAGGGACAGAGCCGGTGTAGTAAAAGGTTGCAACTGTTATTGCAAGTAAGGATTTATATATTTAGGGTGTTTAACTAGACCTCTGGCAAAATAATAGAACTGAAATATTCGCTTTGACACAATTTATATTTGGCTTGCTTTGAAGGCCGTTTACTCCAACATTGTTGCAATAGATATTGAACTGTTTTAGGATGTATCATTATTTTCTGACAATTTGAACTTATTTGACATAATATTCCTTAACACAGTTTCCTTTATTAGTTTAAGATCTAGAAGCATGGAAAATCTCTTACCCAAACAGTCTAAACTTACCTACAGAAGAACTTCCCCGGAAAACATTCACAGAAGACTTTGTAAGGGATGTTAGTAAAATTTTTAAATTATATTACACAGTAAGCTTATTTTATTAATTTATATTCATTACAGTGAATTGAAAGGATCATACTTGTTGATCCAAATAATTAGTAATGGCACAAATCTATTGGGCATGAGTAAAATATGTAACAAGTTGCCCATTGTTTTTAAATAAATAATATACAAATGTCAAAAATGAAAAAGAAATTGTATATAAAAAAACAATTAAAATGAACAGAGAAAAATAAAGTAAAAATCTTAAAATTTGAACTGTAAATTAGTACATGATAAATATTTAAAAAAAAAACTTGAAGCTGCTTAAAATATAATAATACATCTATTATATTTCATATTACTATACAATATATAAAATAGATATATCCGTAATAACATAAACAGAGATAAATATGCTAAATGGTTCTCCGATATCTCGGATTCTCTTCTTTTATAATATTTGTAAAAGATGCAACTAAGAAAAGGAAGAAATATGAGCTTCAATATTTTTATATTTTTATTACAACTGGTCCTATTTTACTCATATCCAGTCCAGTGACTATATGGTTTGGGTGCCTCAAATACAATTGGCAATTGTACTTGTTTATATTGGCAGAGAAGTACTTTAATTGTGGCAAATTGCAACTACAAAATATCATCGCTGTAAAGTAAGTCTCAAAGTAGAAGAAGTTTAATTCTAAACGCTTGACAATCGCTTTGTTTCTTCTTATGGAATCCCTACAATCTCTTTCTTTGATTGTGCCAAAAAGGCTTACCAGATGGCCCTACATAAAACGTTTATGAATATACAAATGTATAATAAAGCTAACAACTATTGGAATTTATTAATTAATCACATTAATAAATTATTATTATTAATTAATTATCGGTCAGTGGTCGCGCGGTTTAAGGCGTCAGTACTTAAATCGAGGTGACTGGATTGCTGTGGGTTTGACCCCCGCAGCCGGTGAATTACTGAATAAATCCGTGCTGTGAATTACTGAATAAATTATGTAACTTAAAAATCGCATTGTTCTATTGTACATGACTATTTCAAAAAATTTAGATAATACACTTAGCAAATGGATTGACGATAGTTTTCAAACATACATGGGTCCCCCTTTTTATATATTGGTCTGATAACAGAAAATTTTAGGTTATTGGGAAAAATTCCCTTTATGAGCGATTCATTTATAATATGACATAGAGGTGTTACAATATGTTCGAAGCATTTTTTCAAAATAAAAACAGAGATCTCATCATATCCAGAACTTTTCTTAGGTTCAATTTTATTAATTATATCCCACAATTCGAAATAGTAACAACTTAGTGCAAGTGACTCTGGGTTTAAAGATATACTACATGTAAATTTATTTGTGTTTGCTATTGCTTTGAGTACATGGGCGACTATATTGTTAAAGTATGCGTTCATGTCGTTTGCACACTTATTAACGTTTTTATATAAAGGTTGACGATCTTGTTTGACATTCCCTACCATATCCGAAATTATACTCCAACTTGTTTTAGTCTTGTTTTGTGAATTTACTAATTGGTTTTCATAATGTTTTATTCTCGATTTTTCAATAAAGTGTTATATTCTTGTTTGTACTGTTTAAATGTGTTTTTGTATTCGGAAAAGGCAAAGGATAAATTTTGATATTTTAGCATTATACTTTTACAGTTACTTAGTTCAGGATTGTTTATCTCTTTTTGTTTCTTTTTTTTGTTTTTTTGTCTTGTTTTAAGTGGGAAATGTTTATTGAAGTATACTAGAAAGGATTTATAAAGTTATTATATTTTATATTTACATCAGTGATCTCATACACGGAATGGAAATATTCATCTTTGATATCGTTACAGAACTCTTTTATAGCACTTTTGGGGAAAATTCTCTTTTTACTTAAATGCATAATTTTTTTACCAATGTTTGTAGTCAATATCTGTGCTGAGTGGTCGGATATGCCAGTGAATTCATTTGTGATATTAAAGTCATCTTCCAAATTTGTAATAATATTGTCTATACAAGATTGACTATATGAGTCTCTACGGTACATTCTGTTACCGTGACAGAAACATTATATGAATTTAATAAGTTTAGGAAATCATATCCTGTATCACTTGGTGAAAGTAAGTCTATATTGAAATCTCCCGTTATGAAAAAAAGGTTTTTTCTTATCAAATAAAAGTTGTAATAAAGAATTTAATTTGTACATAAAAGTATTTACATCCCCATCTGGAATTCTGTATACAGTGGCGATTATAATATACGTGTTACCAAACTTAATTTCTGCTCCACAACACTCCACAGTTTTATTTCGGTTAGGTCACTGATTTCACTAAAAGATTTTGCCCATATATCCGACTGGCAGTAGATGGCCACACCCCCATGTTTCTTTGGAGGACGACAGATACTTGAGATCAATTTGTAGTTCTTGATGTTGATGGCTTCCAATTGTTCTTTAGTCTGCCAATGTTCTGTTATGCATAGTACACTTATATTTCCAGCGTCTTCAGTATATTCAAGGAGTTCATCGACACAATTTCCTAGACTGCATACATTATGGTGTAATATTTTAAGCGTGTTGCACGTACTGGTTTGTTGGGAATGGATGTTGTTCTTAGATTCTATGTTTACATAAAATCCGCCTCCCTATTTTCTTGATATCCTCTATATTTCCTAAAATCGAACCTTTTGTATGCGACACTTCTTGGCCAGGATGTAGGTTTGTATATTTCCTCTTTCTTGTTCCAATCAATACCAAACATAAAACATTTTGATTGATTCTCCTTGGTTGGTAATTCTTTGATCACCAAGTTTGTGTTCTTGAAGGGTTCCTGTTTTTGTATAAAGTTCTTTATGTCGTCTTCAGTAATGTGCCTTCTTATTCTATATAGATATAACCAAGCTTTTTTATCAATAGCAAACTCTTTATCTTCTGTTATTCTTTCTCCATATAATTTCTTCCTTTCAGTGCCTCTGTTATACTTTTTGTGTGGAGTCTCCTTTCTATACTCATCCTCATTTCTATCTTCATTTAGGTTTATTATATCATACGCTATTTTCCGTTGTTCATCTTCTAACTTAGATAGTTTCTCATTATTTATTTTTATATTTGGAACTTTTGTATCATCCTGTATAACAGAACTCACTTGTTTACGTATACTTGGCCTGTGTTGTTCCATATTTGTTTTTACCTTTTCTTATCTCCATGGTTTTATCCATTGTAAGTATTTGTGGGGCCTCCTGTTTTTAATGTTTCCAATTTTCTTCTAACAGCTTTTTATTTTCTTGCAGTAGACTGATATTAGATTCTAATATCTTATGTTTACTTTCTGCTTCAGTATAGCATTTTCTGCAGCATTTTGTTTTCAAATAGTATTTTCTGTACATCTATATCATCTTCATTTTGTATGAGGTGGTTTCCTTTATTTAGGGAATAGATACTAGGACTCAAATTTTCATCTTCATTGCAGTTTTTCTCAATACACAAAACTGGATTTTCACAACAAACTTTCCTTTGGGAACAACTGTTATGAAATACTGCATCACATGTAGAGCATTTAACTTTTTTTGTCACTTTTTTACCACAGTAATTACATACTTTATTCAGACCATTTAAAACAACGTATGATTCGGCCATTTTAATATAACCGGTAGACAGTATATAAGCTATATTCGTGGAGTGGATTAGCACCCTCTCTTGGGTCAATGTGAGAGATTGATACCCGTTAACATTTGACTACCCCCCTAATTAATGAGGTTTTCCAGGTTTCCCTCATTCCTGCACTGAATGGTGGTTAGGGCCTACCAGCGTAAGTCGTTCCTGGGCGCAAATGCGGCCTACTTAATAATAATATGCCGCCCCCTCTCCCGCACAAGTTTTCGACTTCTGGGCTAATCCTCGTGATTAGAATGAGGGGTAGAGATATTATTATTACATTTTGTTCTGAATTGAAATATAGTACTACGGTGATCCAAGTAGAACCAAATTTATCTATAAACTATTTGCTTACCTTTTTTTTTTAATGAAATCAGGTATTATAAATCAGTTGGTGCCGTATGACACTACAAAAAATTGTCAGCAAAATTACTTATTTTGTTGGTAACTTTCGTTATAAAAATGTGAGTTTTAGTTAATTTATAAATGCTATTATGAATAAAAATTATAAAATTGCAGCAAAATTATCTCCATGCCTGCGCGTATAAACTAGGTTTATGTGGCACCATCTGTTGAGAGTGACTATCTTTTGTGAAATATTGAAGGAAAGGCGGAACCTATAATAATTACTATCAGATGACAATTGTATCAAAATATCGTTATTATAACATAAATATATGTTTACACAGCACAGAAGAACTATAACAACTATTCTCTTAAAAATAGAGCATTTAGACATTTTTATGGACAAAATTCTTTTCAAAATTATTTGATTTGTTTTCTGTATGCAACTACAAAATTAGAGTAGAATAGAATTACTGCAAAAATTCTGTAGACAATTTTTACGATATCATAATAAAAATAATATCTCTACCCCTCATTCTAATCACGAGAATTAGCCCAGAAGTCGAAGACTTGTGCGGGAGAGGGGGCGGCATATTATTATTAAGCAGGCCGCATTTGCGCCCAAGAACGACTTACGTTGGTAGGCCCTAACCACCATTCAGTGCAGGAATGAGGGAAACCTGGAAAACCTCATTAATTAGAGGGGTAGTCAAACATCAACCAGTATCAATCTCTCACATTGACCCAAGCCAACATTCTTTCACCCTACCATACCCGCAGAGAGGGTGCCAATCCTCCCCACGAATATAGCTTATATATGGTCTACCGGCTGCAGGGGTCAAATCCACAGCGATCTAGTCACCTCGATTCAAGTACTGACGCCTTAAACGCGCGACCACTGACCGATCCAATCCAGCTCCGATCCGATCATACAGCTTTTATACTGAGTGACCCAAACCATAACGTCGCTCCTATGTCTTATTTATGATTAGTGCTAGGAACTATACATTCAGTTATCACAATACGATTTTTAAGGTGATTATATTTTCCAGGTGTAAAAAGTAATTATGAAAAGAGTCATGGTGACACATATTGTCCAATCTGTTACAAATACCAGGATTTGTTCACTTCAAATTCTTCCAATGTGGTAAAATAGTATTTTTAATTTCAGTGCTAATTAAAAACAAATATCCTCTTTCTAGAACAATTCTGTTTCAACAAATTATATGTATACCAAAGTATATAAACCACACAAGTTATGTTCACATTGCAAGCGAATGGCTAAGTTTCACGTCAGATCCAGTACTGGATCAGCGTGTGAGTCCGACGTATCAGACAATTCAAAGAAGGTTTGCTTTTGTCTACCGAAGGATGCAACAAACAGTTTAGCACAACAGTTGCATGAAAGATTGTCTAGAACCTTAGAAAGCAATCGTAGATTCATTAATAATTGTATTTATTGTGAGGACACTACCGAGTAAGTAACGAGAAACGTGTATTGAATGAAAGCATTACTCCTAAAATTAATCAACTTCTATGGTGTCGGAAACCAATAAGCCATACTTCAAATAGAGTTTGTTTGAAAGAAAATAAATCAATATAGAGATTAAATTACCTTAGCATAATTTTGTTGTCTTGAAAAGTTATATATTTAAAATGAAAATAGATAAACCAACAAAATTTTCTATCAAAAATCAATCTACATCTGTCTTTTTTTGCATCCAAGAAAGCTACCCTTTCATTTCTGGATACCGTGTGCGTTATGAAACAGAAGTTGATTTACTTTAGAATAGCCATGCAATAATTACGTTTTTATCAAAAACGCAGTTGACCGATCATTTTCAGCGATTTTAAGAGTATCTTTTCTGTATAATAGTAAATTTTACATTGTAAAACGCGACATAAAAAAATCTGTGAAAAAGTCGTTTTGTCGTTCATCTTTACACTCAAACAGGAAAGAAACCATGAAAAAACCGCCTTATATTTTGATGTTCTATCACCCCATATATTTTTACACTTATTTCTAGAGCTCCCTGTATAATGCAACCATTTCTTTATTTTTAGATAAACAGAAGATCATAATAAACTAATAGTAAGTAAATATACCTCAAAATGAATGAAGTACAAAAATGAATGTAGTAAAAGCAATAAAAGATGATATACACAATAAAAACATTTTTTTATGCACCTACATTGAGTCAACTGCATTGATCAATATTGAGTCCCTGCCACTGAATATGGAATGGGGAAATTGCATAAATTTTATATTGGTTTGAAATGTATTGTGTAATCTTTCAAACTTATTGAAAGGTCAGAACATGTGTCTGGCGGCAATAATTACATAATAATTAAAATAATAACATTAATTCATTAATAACCAGCGCAGTTTGTTTTCGCGGATACAGGTGCAGGTTACGGTGTTGGTGATGTAAACAGGCGTTTGTTTCTTGTGGCATTCGTGGATCATAGATACATAGTGTAAATACTGTGTAGGTAATGTCATAATTATTAGTGCTGATGTGGTGAACTTACAGGATTTTTAAACATGACATTCCTTTGTTTACAATATAGATCCGCTCGTGACAATTATGACGACAATGCTGTTTGGTAAGTATACCAGATATAGATGGTTATAGTTGAGGTATTTATACAATTATCCCATTTGATTTCACAGTGCACTACTTGTTTTAAATTGAAAAATAATAATTAAAAGTAATGAATAATGATATTTGACATTTATTAATTTTTTTTAATTGATTTATTAAATTTTTGTTGCTATTTACTACTGATTTCATTTCTCCTTAAACGTTTTTGATAAATCTTTATTTATTACTTTTGCAATATGTGGTGTAAAATGTTTTCAGAATAAAACAGTTAATTTAATGGAGGGAAATCAGGTAGCAAAATTTTATAAATGTCTCAAATAACGTTCTATATCACATAAATGATAGGAGCAAATACAAAACATGTTGGAATCGGTATGAAGCGCTGAATATAAGAAGTGAAAAAAATGTAAGTTTGCTTTGCCATTGATTTTCTAAACGCCCTATATACAATCTGGCAGCTTAATAGAAAAGTTTAGTTGATTCTTTACAACTTTACATTTTAATTCTTTTGATAAACAAACCTACCTGTATTTCCAATTAAACTTACATTAAAATAATCTTCACAAACAAACAATATTGCAATGCTTTCTTCGCTTCATCGTCCCACACCACATTGCTGTATTCATCCATAATGGCATAGTCCATGAGATGCACTTTCTGTGCCCATTTTACTAGTCTATTCAATACCAATGTAACACCTAACAATATCACAAAAGACAAATTAACTCTTCTAAATGTATGTATTGCATTGTCCAGATGCATGGAAATCGTATACAGATATGAACTGAAGCACATTGCTGTAATTAGGTATACACGTGCGAACGGCGTCTGACGTCACAGGTCTATACTGTGGACTGCTCACTCAGGGACGAATTTTATTCAAGAAATTAAAACCAGACATAAATAATGTGATACATTAAATTCATTTAAAAAAGCATTAAAAGCATATTTGCGATTGAGAAACGTCTATATACACTGGACGAGTACTTTGCCACTTAAATCTGTGTACATATCTGTGTTTGTTTGTAATGTTTATTGTTTGTATTATTTTGTAATATTTACTTGTGACCATTCCTATACAGTTGTTCTGTACTGTGTTTTGGATAAAAAATAAATAAAATTAACAAATTATAAGCGTTTTTATTGTAAGCATTGTTAAATATTACATTATTATTATAAACAATAATTAACATAAATACATATTCAAATGCTGGTACAAAAATATGTTTTTGGGCGCCTTGTTTTAAATTATGATTTAGTGACATATTTATTAAACTGAAATTAATTATAAAACTTATTGAAAAAAGTATTTAACTACTGCAAATGTAAGCAGAACTTTGTATCAGTTTAGAGTAACAGAAGAGGTATGTAGTTATTCTTTTGACATAACTAAATATTTGAAATAGACATAATTGACTACCTAGGTAAGTAAGTGGTAAATACCATCCATATTGTATATGGTAATCAGTTACAAATTATAATTTGATGCTAAATTTCCTCAACTGAAATTAATTGTAAAACTTAAAAAAGTAATTTTCTAGAATAACACTCTTTATGGTAACAAAAAGTACTTGCAATAATGTATAGATATACCTAAATATTTGTTAAATAACTACCTATCGGTTGTGCAAAGTGAAAATATGGTAAAACCAACTTTACACCCAAACAAATCATTATAACATCTTAAGACATTTTCATTTGATTATTCCCAATACAATTTCGAGAAAAAAAATATAATTTGAGGGCAGAAGAACCTCTACTTGATCACCTTGATGAAATTTGTGAAAAATTTATTTATTTATTTATAACTTATCTAATAGGAAAATTAGTAGGTACCCATGCGTTGATAGGTACCCGTACAACATAAAATAACAATGTTATTTCACATTTCTAAAAGAGTTTTAATAAAATTGTATCATTTAAATGAATAATATTAGTAGACTTGTTTAAAGGTTATTAGTTTTTAGAACAGTAATAAATATTTGTAAATAGCTATGTATGTCTAATGTACATACACGATATAAATAAATTTATAAATCTTAAATAAATTCATTTTTTGAAAATAAAAAGTAACATAGTTGTACCTCTGGATCAATTATTTGTTTTAAAATGGAATTAATTTCCCTATATGTATTTCTTACTTTATTCTTATAAAATAAATCACGTTTTATGGTTATTAACTCCATAACTAAAATGCAATTCAAAGGTGATGTTTTGTACTTTAGCATATTAGTCAATAATTCAATTGTTTCTTTATCTTTCTTTCCGAGAATGCAAAATTTTGCTACAATCCGAATAAATTTTGAAAAAACAAACTCTCCATACTTATCTTTAACTTCTTCTGCAAACATAACAATGTGTTTTGCATACAGTTCGGTATTATATTCTCCATCTTTCTTAAATCTCAATAATTTTAGTAAAACATGCTCTTTAAAAGTTTCATTAGGAGTAAACAGTGTTTCCCACTCTGTGGAAAATTTAAGTACAAATTGTAAATCTGCATCCTCTTTAGAAGCTATTGCTAAAAACGCATTAAAAAATTTATCAACCACACTTCGCTCCTTTTCATTTGAAATCCAAGACTCCGATTTATAATCAGATAATATTTTAAAAATATATTTCAGATTGTTAGATTGGTTATTATGGTACATTAAAAATTTTATTGCAAATTCAAAAATATTATTAATTTCCTCCTCTTTGTCTACACCAAAATATTTTTTGATAATGGTTTTACAGAAATCTTCTGGTAAATTTGATAGGCTGTCTTTATCAATATTATCTAATACTGTTGACATCAGTTTGTTAAAACCGACTGCATTTGGATTTGTTTTTAATTCCTCAACTAAATTCCACATATGCATTATGAAGAAAAGTTTATAATTTTTGGGTATTTGCGCAGACGAGAAAATTTGCAATGATTCGGTATCATGATGTTTTAAAAATTTTGTATATGAAAGCAGTTTCTCAAAACATTCTTGAGTCTGAATTTTTGAGAAATATCGTAGGCAATTTAAGCAAATACATTTCTGTAAAGATTTATTTTTATCTAGTTGGAGGATATTAAATATCTCTGAAACTTTTTTTTGAGGGAACATATAACGTGCCAAAGTAAGACCATGTTTCTTAACTGAAATAGCCTTGTTATCAACTAATTTGTCAATATACACCTCTAATTTATTTTCTGGGATGTTATGAAAAGCAGCATATAAAGAAGTCAGAGATTCCCTTAAATAATCTCCTTGACAAAATTTGTCTATAAGCAATGACACATAATTCAATGGATTCCAAACATTCTTTAAATTTCTCAGAAACATATTTTGGAGTTGATACACTTTTCTGACTTCTGGATCACTAACATCTACTTTTGAAGAAGTTGGTATAAGGTTAAAATTTTCCATAGTTTTTATGTAACTCTCCGAATTTTGTAATACTGATAAAAGTTGACCAGTTTGATTATTGTCACCATCTTTTAATAACCGTATGCAGTGCTTTACAGTCTTTTCGACTAAAAATAAATAAGTGTGTAGTTTAATTGTAGTCCAAATTTTGTACGATTTTGGTGGTAATGCTTCTAATACCGATTCAATATGCTTTTCAATTACCATGGGGTCATATTTGAGATACCACTGTACAACCTAGAATAAAAATATGGTAATTAATTTGCTCCTCAATAGCATTTTTAGAAATGTAAAGTAGTAACTTCATAAAGTTGAGTAACATTGTAATATCTGAATAATAATGGATTAATTATGACAATATACACATTTTGACTGACTGAATACCGGTAAATAAATGCATACATACATTACCAGTGAATATACTAGGAGGCCTCAAAAACTTGTTGTTAACGGGTCTAACCATTGTCATTACCGAGATATAGGGTGTTTTACCGATATTGGCTATTTCTTTAATCTGCTATAAAAGACGAACTTTGTACAATCAATTGAAATTTGGTAGGGGTATTCTACTTACTTCAATCAAATTTCTCAAAAACGCAGTGATGTCCCAGGAGGCACCTTAATGAAATATTGAAAAACTTCATAAGAGAGAACATAGATCGAACTTTTTCTCGTAAACGGTTCATTTTATCGACAATAAACAAGAGTACATATTTCTTTAGTCTAAGGTTGAAGCTACCCAGATTTATTATTTTAAAGTCTTTATCATACAGGGTGATACCAATCTAGGCATAAAGTTGTAAAGCTTAGCCCGCCCCTGGTAAACTAAAAAGCTAAATATGTTTCAAGGACACTATTAAAAGTTATTTAAGAAAAATCGATTTCCAGCTGCGTCCTTCAGGGACACATATCTCCGTATGGAGGACGTCTAGGAAAAACATTATAAGAACTTGCCATCTTATTTTTTCATGTTCCATCTGAACCCGAGATAGATTTTCTACATTTTCTCTGACACCCTGTATATACATAGATATTAAAATATTCACAATATAAATCGTGAATGTTTACGTTGTTGCGAAATAATTTATCTCTCAAAATATTATTCATAACATAATATGCACATTTTCCTTGTTGGCACCCACTGAGAATTTTTTCTTCTGGCGCCCATATTCACTGTTAACATATGTACATTTCCCAATGAAACGCCCTGTATACTTGTATATACTTACCCTGTAAGCACATTGCCATAAAGTATTCTTTCCGAAATAAATATCTAGGAGCTCATTGTCAAAATCGCTGCGATTTAATTTGCAAATAATTTTAGAAAAATACAGTTGAAATTCATATGATACATATTCATCTTCTTCTATAACACTCTTTATATATTGGACCAGCATTTTGTTTTCTTCTATGTTGATTGAATGTTTTGGGTGTGTTATATTAAACCGGAATATTTTTAAAGCAATCTGAGATTTTAAATAAGATTTATTATCATGTACTTTGTGAGGGGCTTTTATGATGGTATCAATGTGCTTTATTGTTTCTAACAAAATATTCTTCTGAATTTCTGGATTTTTTATGTCATTTAGTGCGTAAAAGCTCAAACAGCTATATTCTATTTGGTCTTTTATGTATTCCAAGATGAAATACATTTTATCCTCTTCTGCCCTATTATTATTATATAAGTAATTAATGTGTTCTACTCTGAGCTTTTCACTGAACATCCCATATTCTCTTTTTGAGTTCTGAACTGTTAATATTTCAAGTATATATTTCCAGTGAATAGCTGTAAATTTCTGCAAATCAAATTTACCTCCAACTATTTGTAGAAATTTAGCCCTAACACTTTTGTCATCATTTTTATGTCTAATGCAAAAGTATTTTAGCACCTAAAATGAAATATTTATAGAAATATGTTTGCTTACTAAATATTATACAGTTACCTCTTCTAAATATTTTAGGTTTTTATTTATGCTACAAGATTTTGCTAAAAGTGATACCAGTTTGCTTCTTTGCGTAATGGAGGATGTTGTATTAATTTTTTCTGTGATTAATTTAATAGCCTTGGATATTTCATAAAATTTTAAGTATTCTTCATTACCGCTTTCCTTATATCTTGCCTCTGCCCAAGCTTCTCTCATTTCTACATTAGTAATTGTTCCCAAGAGATTGTCACGCATGCAACTAGTATAATTCCAAATATCTCCTTTCATGACATCGTTAAATGTGTTAGCAAATAAATTGTATTGGTGACTTTTTGGATAGTATTTTAAAAGACTGCTGCATAAGGCCTTTCCCGTTTCTACTTCTTCAATTTTTCTTGGAAATAAATTGTAGTAAAGCTGTTTAAAGTGACCCTGTTTATTTAATTTTCGCACTAAGGTTTCATGCCTTAAATGTTCAATATACTTTTCTGGATCGTTTACAATTTCTTGTGCCTTTGTAGATATCAACTTTTTCGTAGTTCTACGACCTAATTTTAATTTTTCATTAATTTTGTACTTTTTGATTAATTCCCAAAAATATACAGGGTTTCTTTCAGCTAAGTACGTCATAAAACTGTTGTCAAAGACATTTTTCTCACTGTATTGTCTCTGCTCGTCCAAATATATGTCAATTAAATTAGAATCTTTTCTATAAATTATTTTTAGTTGAGGAGTTGATAATTTTATTTTATATTTTTTTAAAACAGCAGCAATTTTTTCTGAGCTGCATATAGTTATTAACGGATTTGTCATAAATAAGCCATACCTACAAAAATACAAGTTTTCTATTAAATAATCATGTACTAAATTGGCTACAACTAATTACCTACATATCTAATATTAATTGTGTTTCTGCATATTTCAATCTTGTAGTAATAAAATAATAAATGGAAAATATAGATTTCTAAAATCATATAATAAAGTTCCAAATTTGATACTATATTCTATACATAACTTTGAAGACTGAAAAAAGCACTTATAGCACTTAACAATGTCAAGTATTTCTAGTTCTGTGAAATTTTGATCTGATGAAACAAAGTTAAACAACTTTACTATCACTTACCTATTTATTACACAATCAAAAAGTTCGTCTATCTTTTCTTCAGTATATACGTGGGAAAGACTTCTTAATAATTTTATTTTCATAGAAAAAGAAAGCAAAGGTAAAAAGTCGTCCACAAGTGACTTAGGAGGAATATTTTTAAATGCCTCCTGGAAAAACCATGGTTGCTTCATTATTTTCCTGACAAAACCTCCATATCCTTCTTTAAAAATCTCCAATAATCGATTTGTTTCTCTAAAGTGTATCAAGACATCAACATAAAATACATTTTCTAGGTATGTCTTTGGACTGAGGTTGTCTAATATAAGCTGCTTATCCTCTTTAGTTATGGATAGATTTTTTAGAATCTTGCTCAGATTTCTTTGCCGCTCTCCAACTGATTCCCCTTTTATTTCATGAAATTGTGTTATAAAATCGTGGGCCATGGTTAATTTACTGTAAATAAATCTATATTCAGTTTTTATTTTAGTTTGGGAATTTTGTAAAATGAATCATAAGTATTTTTAATTGTTTCAGTATTATAGGTATTTTGTTTAGAAAGTCAAAAGTTATAATAATGTGTTATTGCGATATTCATGTACTGTTTTCTTTTATGGAACACCTAATATCTGTGCTACTTAATATGCAAGGTGTTTTCTGAAAGTAGGTAAAATGTTTAAAAATTATACATATATTTTAAAATTTAACAAGAGTAAAAAAGTTTTAAATTAAATTCTGCGCGGACTATTATCATTCTTTTAAATTCGATCAACGGAAAAAAATTTGGTATAATTTTAGGGGTGACTCATCACCCTTAATGACCATCTTGTAGTGTTTTAATTTACTTGAACTCGTAGTCAAAGAAGGCCAATAATAAATAACCTAAATCATGTATCACATTTGGTTATTCCAAGTTAAAATAATTTCGAGATATTAATTTTTTTCGAAATATTCGACCACTTTGAAGGCCTCTAACTCCACCTGTGTACAACTTTGTATATACAGTGTGGAAGAAAGGTATGGAATAAATTCATTATTTCTAAAACAACAAAGTTTCATGAAATTTCCTCGGACCCGTCGATTTTGCTTTTAAAAAGACTCTTTTTTCTATACCAACGCATTTCCGACGTTCATTTGTTTTCGCGTGATGACGTCATCGGATATTTTTTTAAATAGAACCCCTATATTTTTTCTTCGGATTCTTGTAGAGCTTAACTTGCTGAATTAAAAAATGTATAATTTCAATATTTTATTCCTTCAACTTTAGCAATAGTGCAGCTATTGAAAACTGTTATCGTTTCAGGTAAAGTGCCTTTTCTACTGAAAATACAGCAAAATGTTACTTGAAAAAGTTGTTCAGAACAGTAAATTATGAGGACGTGCAAAATTTTAAGTGCAGGAATGAGGAAAACCTGGAAAACCTCATTAATTAGGGGGCGGTCAAATATCAACCGGCATCAATCTCTCACATTGACCCAAAAGCTAACATTATTCCACCCTACCATACCCACAGAGAGGGTGCCAATCCTCTCCACGAATATAGCTTATATACGATCTACCGGCAGCTGGGCTCGAACCAACCCCGTCTAGTCACCTCGATTCAAGTACTAACGCCTTAAACCGCGCGACCACTAACCGATCCCCATATGACCTCAAATTTCCACATTTTATTAATATCTCATAGATATCACACAAGTATGTAGCAAAAAAGTCACTATGGTACATTCTACACCTAGGCACTATGTAACTGAGCTGTTTATGGCACCTTACAAATGAATGTATTTTTGTCACCTAAAAGGAACATCACAAAAGTGCCCAGTTACGTTTACATGCTGGCTGGGTGCACTATTGCTAAAGTTAAAGAAATAAAGTGTTGAAATTATATACATTTTTAAATTCAGCAAGTTAAGCTCTACAAGAATCCGATGAAAAAATATAGGAGTTCTATTTAAAAAAATATCCGATGACGTCATCACGCGAAAACAAATGAACGTCGGAAATGCGTTGGTATAGAAAAAAGAGTCTTTTTAAAAAGCAAAATCGACGGGTTCGAGGAAATTTCATGAAACTTCGTTGTTTTAGAAATAATGAATTTATTCCATACCTTTCTTCCACACTGTATAGTTATGTTTGGTTAAATTGCAATTGTTATCACCTTAGGCGATTTTATATTCAGCATCGGTTTAATTCAAGGTCAACCAAACTGATACTAACCACATTCTATTGGAAGTTCATGACGTCAAGGCAACAATTCGGGTTTGTCAATTTTAGAACCACTCAAATCGTGGCGGTTCAAATTTGTAATTATATCAGTTTCTTATAAATAAGACCATCTAATATATTTAAAAGTGTATGCAGCACACCTCCACAGACACAGGACAGTAAATTGGCAATAATGATGACGTCATGAATTTAGAACCAAAAACGTCAAGGCAACAATTCGGGTTTGTCAATTTTAGAACCACTCAAATCGTGGCGGTTCAAATTTTTGTTTTATTTACTTTACAATTAACAAATATATTTAAAAGTGTATGTAGCACAACTCCACAGAATCAGTTCATTAAATTGGCAATAATGATGACGTCATGAATTTAGAACCAAAGTAAAACCACTGTCAATTTTATGTCAACCGAAGAACAACAAAATTCGCCATAACTTGCGCCCCCTACCGATGAGGACAAAATGGTTATGAGATTTGAATTGAAATTGTCAACCATGAAAATATGAATGAAACATGTATAATAAAATCGAATAATTATTAACAGAGGCAGAGCGGAATACCTATTGTACTAGATATCGAACTACTTAGTGTAAAAATTCTATTATAATTTTTTCATGATGCTTGACAATCCATTTAGTTTTCAAAGGAGCAAAAGTTTTTATTTAAACCAAAAAAGGAAATAAAATTCCGAATTGCGATTTGTGAATATTCTAAGTTTGGATATATTTAAATAAACAAAAAATGTTTGCTTTCCATTTAAATAAGCTAATCTATATACAGAGATTATCTCATATTGTGCAATCATACAGTTTTATTGGATAGGTATATTCTATTTTTAGTACAAATTAAACTATGTAGGTACCTATATTAAAAAATAAATGTATGATTCAAGTGTTTAGAAATGACCTACCTCAATAAAAATGTTTAAAAAGTCTAAACACAGCTGCCACTATAACCACAGTTTCCGTCACAAAACATACGCATATAAAAGGTTTCAGTTTCAGCACAATCAGCACATCAGATCCACTGATCACAACACACCGAAATAAAAACACCAGTAACACATCGATGTATAGGTTTTGTCTAAAGTTACTACATACAAATAAATGCTAAGGTAATATTTATTATTAGGTAGGTACTACTGGTACTACTTAATCGTATTTATTTCTATATACAAAATATAATTGACCTTGAAATTTAGGTGATAAAATTACAGGTATCCAAGTTTGCTTTTTTCCCAAATAGCTTCGAAACAAACTCCGCCCTTATTTCAATTAATGCTTCGAATTTGAATTGAAGAATGATGTAATTATAGGTAACACATGGGCACATGTGGTGTTAAACTCTACATCAGAGGTTCTCAAACTTTTTTGTGTGGTAGACCCCTTGCCATGTTTTTCGGTTTTGGGTAGACCCCCTACTTACCTGATATTGATTTTTTGTAAATTTCTAACTGTAGTGAAGTTTAGTGTTAAAAACTTAAACTAAAAACACATGTTAATTTATACATTTATTAATTGAATTATGTATGAAAATATGATGGCATTAGATACGCGTTGGCTCCCTAAATTTATACGAGGTATAGCATGTTCAAAATATATAGGGCTAAGATACGCGTTATAGATTCTTAGTTGTTTGGCGCGAAATTTAAATGCAATCAAGATACGAGTTGTATATGATCTGATGCGGCAACCACTGATCTATGCATAAACCGCGTATCTCATATTTGAATAATTTTGAGATACGAGGTTTAGCAAGAACGACCACGATATGGTATACTTTGATTGATTGATACTGGTATATCATTATGTGCAGGTTTTTACAAGTTTAAAATGTATTGCGACCACAATTTTATAAATATACAGGGTGTCAGAGTGTCTCTCCCTGAAACAAACGACAAACGAAAGACCAGAATTCCTCAGATAATCTTAAGACAATTTAACCCAATACACCCTAGTCAAAAATGCTGGCCCTAAGGAAACTAGAGGCTCTTTGAAGATGGCTTACTCTTGATACCAATAGTTTTTGTTTTATTTAAATACCTCCAGAACAACTTCTACTTAGAAAAACAAAAACTGGTATGCTTGTTTAGCCTTCAGAGATGAATCTGATTCCATCAATTGCGCAATTTCTAGTACCGGTCATAGGTGCGTCCGTTTGTGGGTAGTCAATGGATGACTTAATGCATAACTTTTATGCTTTAACTTTTAAGCATTTGTCTGACGCTAGATTGAACTGTGAATGAAATACTTCATAAATCATTTGATTAACTGCTCACCAAAGCAATTATTAACGCCTTACCAAAATGACAATAAGTTAATAAAAAAATACCATTTAGTACTAGAATACACGGTGTATTATCAATATTGTGTGACTCCATCCACTTCAGTATGCAAGAGTTCACCTGCTTACATAAGTACACTCCACAATATCTACCCATAGTAATCCTTATTGTTAGTTTTTGTAACACAAAGTCAGTATTAGCAGATCAAAATCTGCCTGGAGGCTAAATCTCCTACAATTCCTATCAATGAAGTCATATGTATGTTCTCTGATACCAAAACATCTAGGCATTGCTAATATCTTAAAATTATCAATTTCAATCTTCATTGTCCAGAAGAAGACCCTGAACACCCTGTATAATAAATTTTATACTTCATAGGTACTTTCATAAATAATGTATATGTCTTTATATTATAAGATAGTATGATGTCAGTCAATTGGTACTATCAGTGTATATTGAGATCCACCATCGTGGACCCCCACTTTCATTTCATGGTCCCCCAAATTTTTTTTTCGCCGACGTAGACCCCTTGCAGGTTGTCATAGACCCCTGGGGGTCTATACAGACCACTTTGGGAATGACTGCTCTACATTCTACAGTGACAGTGCATTATTATAGTTTTTGATAGTTATACAGATGCATGAGGTGAGTAATTATGATGCCCATGATAAATTTGTAAGTCGCATATACAATAAACCAAGTAATATACACTGAAATATACGATATGGAATGCGTTAAGTCCCATTGCGCATCCAAATAAAGGTACCAACCCTAGGAGCAGACAAAAGGAGGCACATGAAACTCAGCAAAGACATACTTCATTGGTTATGTATGTGGGCGAGAGAGAGACAACCATCTGCACGTACGATATGAATTGTGTTCTTAATTTCCCATTATTTTGTTTGTAAACACATCATTGGCGTACAGTGTGGCTTCTTCTTTTATCTTGTGTCTCAGTGTTATTCTTTGTGTATTTTTGTGGGTGTTATTGTTGGAACATGTCATGTTTTATAAGGGACTGTAAAATTAACCAGCATATAGCACGAAATAATTCTTCATATTCAGAATTCAATTCCATATCAATTCACAATCAGCTAAGCCCCTACTGCTCGGCCATTGCTAGAGGCACAAAACGAAATATGGCGCTGATCATAAATAATCCATTCGCGCAGCTTTTAGCGCATTCCAGTCATCATAATATAAAATTACATTTCAGTGGTAATATAAGCATTGAAAAGAGAACAGGGAGAGAAAAAATAAATACTAGTGAATTTTTGTGTTCATCATTTCTATTATATTACAAAATCCAACTTCCTTCAAACCATATTAAACAGAAAAATACCAAGTTATAACAGTCGCAAACATTTAAACTTATTTCTACGTCTGAATTTGTATTTGACTATTTGGTAATAGAAAAATAGAAATAGATTTTACAAATACAATACAAATAAACAACGCACCATCTTTAGACATTAGCTGAACTATTCTTCCAATCTTCGGTAATCTGATGTGCATGGTCTGAATTCAGGAGTAATATTAATTTACAGAAAAATATATACTTTAATACTTTGTAATATATGCAAGATAGACATCAGACAAGAAATTTATTTTGTGACGTATAAGCATCTTGTGATCTTGTTACCATACTACATACAATATACAATCGCTTTATGTGTTGAAAGAAGACGGCTAAATATTCTGAAAGCATGATAACAAATCATAGAAATATGATATTTTGCTCATGCTTTTATTACGTCACAAAATATAAATCTATTTTATCGTGACGCCTGCTGATCCATCCGCGTGGAAAATTTATATGGGTACCCCATATGACTAAATTTAGTTATTCGTATGGGGTACCCACTAGAGCTTTCCATTGCAAAGACAATGCTTAGAAATTTTTATTTATGTTGTGCTTAGCGTATCTTGCTACCCCAGAAGGCTAACCTATTTGGGAAAAGAAAAATGCAGCCTTTCAGGTTGGCAATAAATAATGATAATAGGTACTATAGGTAAGGTACCTATCATAATATGATATGAGAGTAACTTGGATAAAGATGAAATCGGAATGGCAATCTTTTACAGGTATAATAATATAATAATAATAATATTATTCATTACTTTTCACTCTGTGACTAAAATATATACTATATATATTTAAAAAAATTCTGTTATATTTATATACTTATATAACCCAAAACCAAATACAGAATTCCAATATAGTTATATCGTTACTTGCATACTTTGCATATGCTATAAGAAAATTTATTTATTGGTTAGATAAATTATATATTTTATATATATGAGTTAATATACCTTTATTCAAAAAACATGTTTTGTTTGATCCTTATTTATATGTCACATAAAGTGTAAAATGAATCTCTTTGAGGTTAGGCAACCAACAATTTACAAGAGTAATTTGGTGTATATATTTTTTAATAACTTTGTTATAGAAATGGTATGCTTTTGCAATAATAATGACACTCCCTCAAAATAGTTTTTGAACTTCTGATTAGAAATTCCATTAAATCTCTATTGGTGAGTGAAACAACTAAGAACTAATGTTAAAAGTTGAAAGTAGATTTCATTACAAATACCTACATCAGCAGTTCAAAAGAAATCGCAATTTGCAATCAAAATTCATCTTAAATAATAATAATATCTCTACCCCTCATTCTAATCATAGGGATTAGCCCAGAAGCCGGAGACTACTGCGGGAGAAGGGGCGGCATATTATTATTAAGCAGACCGCATTTGCGCGAATGCCATTATTATTGCATACGATTGTACCCATCTAATGCAGCAAAGTCAAAGCACCTACCTATATGCATACACCTATAGCACAGAATAAAGGAGATAGCTACTATTTTGATTTTGCTTTTAGTAGAAACATAAACTAGCTTCCATATTTTACAAGTTTGTCTATATAGACAGGTAGGTACCTTTTGATGTACAATTTTTTACTTGGTGTAATTAAAATTACACCTAAAACTGTCGCGTTTTGTTTGAAAATCAATTACCTAACACTACAAAGGTCTGTTGTTATATTATGTAGTCCAAGGAGGCCGGCACGTTTTAATTGAACTGCAAGCAAAAGTGCTCTAAATTGTTTATTTAATTTTTATCATTTACTCTTTTATATGCATATTTGGATAGATCACCCGGTTTATATACCTAGACACCCTGCAATCTTTAGTTAACCTGAAAAAAAAAAGATTAGATATGAACGAAGGAAAATAATAATTTAGTAGGTATGTAGGTACGTAGGCGTGTAATAACTAGAAGTAAATATGTATCAATATCACATTATAATAATTGTGTCATTAGACCAAATAAAGTTAAATTTTAAATTGACAGATTTACATAGCTCGATTTTTCTTGGAATTGGAAAGATTTTAATTAACTTGGTGTGACGGGTCCTTACTGACGTCATATCTAATCGTAAATAGGTCTCTTTTTTTATTAAGCATTCACCCACCCACGCATCTTGAAGATAAATGAAAGTTGAAGGTTTGCATGCAACATACGCTATAGTTAGTTTCCAGAGATAAAACATCAACGTATGTCTTAACTACAGTATAACACGAAACGATTATTACAGACTCTCATCAATGAAATGACGTAACGAAGCTGCTATTGGTCGCAGGTTGAAGACCCACGTGATCATAAGCCAATGATTGCGGGTGTTTTGTGTCGATTTTTGTCCGCACTCCCTCTCTTAGGAAATGGCAACAATGCGCGCACCATTCTCAGTTTTGTCCTCGCAGTGGGTGCACGTTTTTTTAAAGGTGCATCCTTCTATTTTTGTTATAGTTGTGAAAGAAAAACTATGTTTTGTGTTATTAAAACAATTTTGTTATGCAAGTGTTTATTTGCGCTGTGATTTAGTAAATATTATCTAACACTGCGTGAGTGTTTACATTGAAAAATGCCTACTACTCCGGAGTGTGACTACGATATCGTTTCGAATGAAGGGTTGCTCTCATTACTGAGGAGTGACTCTAAAAACATTGTTATTTTGGATTGTCGCAGCTCTAATGAGTACGGTGAATCTCATATTAGAGATGCAGTTAATTTTTCAATACCGTCTATCATGCTCCGTCGGTTAGCCGCGGGAAAAATTGATTTAGCCTCTACCATCAAATGTAGGGAATTAAAAAATAAGATTTGCAGCACCTATAAGGAGAATTTATTTGTACTTTACAATGATTTATCCGGAGTTCAACATTATCAGAGTGATTCTGTACTCAGCGTTTTGTTACGAAGGCTGACGCAAGATGGTTGCCGTGTCGCTTGCCTTGAAGGTTAGTATGCATTTTGTTTACAAACATTAGAGGTTTTAAACTATATATACATACCTATAATCTCTCAAACATAAATTTAGAAAAATGCCAAACGGGTTCACTTAGATCATTATTTTAGCAATGATAACATTGTAGCTGCAAAACATGAGCTCTTCCATTGTTTTGATCCACAGGTGCAGCTAGTCAACCAAGTAATCGGCGTGTATCGTCTTGTACTTTTTTGTGCGATCGCTTTAAATTGTATTTACGATATTCATTGATATTTTTTATAATTAGATCGTAAATAATCTTATGAATAAGAAAGAAACCTTCATTCAAGTAGATATATTTGCAATTTTTTAAAAATAAATTAAGTGATTTGCAAAAATACCTATTACCTAATAATTATTTAACCTATTATTCCATATTTATATTTGGGGATAATTTCCCATATATTTGTTTTAAGAATAATATTCAGGATTGGTAATAACAATTACCTAGATATAATTATTTAAAATAATTGATAATTTACCAATTATTTTTACTCTTTTGTACTTATTATACAACTACTTTTTACAGTATCACTGATATTCAATTATTGCTAAGTTAAGTACTTTTCTCCAGGGCCGTAGTAAGCGTAGGGCATATCACGAAAATGTATTCCTATTTAACACAATGTGGAAATGCATTAAACCGTTTGTAGATACCTATAAATAAAATGCAATTTCATTTTCCGCCCTCAGTATTAATTTGGTTAGGAACTACGGCCTTGGTATTATGTTATTTTTCTCAAAATGCGAACCTGCTGCACCACTTCATTGAGTATAAGTAATAATTACTAAGTTTAAGAAAATTCTAAGAAAGCTAAACAATAACAACTGTATAAAACTATTAAATTTTACCAGAATATATAAACTTGATATAAACTAACGAGTACTTTGGTACCTACTACCTATGATGTATTTCTATTGATTTGAATCTCTGGATGTCTTCATTTCGTCGAAAATAGTGGAAGTGGATTTTTTCCATTAGATGCACTTATTTTGCCTTACGCCATGTGGCACCGCTGGAAACAACTTCAAAATACCTCTATTCCCACACACAATCGAGGATTCCATTCATTTAACTTGTTTCGTAACTAAATTCATTCAGAACATTCGGAATGCCAATGTATCACGGACCTTACCTTCATAATTCCCAGCTCTGCAGGAGCAAGTTGGGTCAAAATACGTACGTCATCAGCATTTCTTCGAGTTGTCGACTACATTGTTGTAGGTGGTGTCATGAATACCAAATAGAAAGGAATATAAATAATCCTACGGATTCCCAGAAGTCTACTCGTGAAGGAGCAACGGCCATTCGAGAAATTCTCGGAAAGAGTGGTAAATGCATCGATTTACCGGCTGTACAAGTGCGTGAGAAGTTGATTCGAAACGTCCACTGTTGGATGACCTTGCGTACGAAAGACGCCCGTAGAAAATTAATGACAAAAAATGTATTCGACTCGAACGCATATATGGAAATTGGAAACGATCGTAGTACCTACCTACCTACAGTTGTGGGCTGAATATTATGCAAGGTTGATTGCATGGGCATTGGATAACCGAATGCCTTGCTTTCATTTCTGAACATATCCAATTTACTTGTTAATTAGTATTTTGACTATTTTGGCATTTCAAGTTAATATTACACATCTACGATTTTCTAGATGACCGAGGATCGAGGTCGATAAGCGGTCATCGAGTTATATGACGAGTCAAGGGCTGAAAGTTATGCAAATGTATGTAATGTAGATCATAGGGGAAATAATATTTATTTGTATTGCCTTTCAATCTTAATAATTTGACATCGCAAGCGTCTTATATTTACATACGGGATCTACCTATATACTTACAGGATGTAAAAAATATACGACACATTTAGGGGTATATAGTAAAATATAGTATACAGGGTGATTCAGAACTTTTCTAAAAAAGTATTTGAATGTAAAAAAAAATAAAAAAGGAGAGTTCGAGAATGATTTAAAAATACACTTCTGCACGGCACTGGAAACTGGTCCGTTGTGAAACCGAATAAGGCGGCAAAACATGCAATCGGCGACCGGAGAAAAAATTGAAAGAAATTCTCAAGGAATGAAATAAATAACACTTTATTAACACCTATTTTATAGAGTAAATTCAACTGCTTTTGCCGCTATTGTTATTAATTATTAATATAATTAATTCATGGTTTTAATTAATAAAATAGTTTGACGTACCTGATCTTACAACAATACACATGTTTCTACTTCTTGTCCGTTTTGAACTCGTAAGTTATTGGCAACAGCTATAATATGTTTGCGTAAATTATCAATATTGTCCAATTCGGTGCGAATCGCTTCATTTTTTAAATATCCCCACAAAAAGAAGTGCAAATGATTTATAATCAGGAGATTGTGGCGGCCACAGCTTGGACACGATATGGTACGGCTACGAGATCGTGTATGATATGCCACATTGCTGCAATACGTCGTGAACGCCTTGGACTTCCACGATTCGGTTCAAATTTCCCATGTTACGCTCGCGTTGTACTACATTTGCACTCACTGCGGACCGCGGTAAAACTAGCTGGATTTGACACATGTTTACCGGGAAATCGTTCTGCTAAAGCATTTTCACTTCACCATAAATTAAAACGATATGCATCAACTCCGAGTTACTGTCGTAAGCTATTTTTGACAGTTGAAAAACTCGCATCACAAAAACTTTAATACCTACTGTAGGAAGTAATCAGATTTCAATATTCGGCCTGGCTAGAGACTCGGAGACTGTAGCAACAGTAGCCCAGCGATGTAAAGGTTGAAAATACTACAACTTCAATAATTTTTAACTCGGAATTTATAAGGATTTTACAATTTTTTTTTACGATATTGACTCCATTTTTCATGACGCATCTAAATATTCCTGATTTTTTAGATAAGTTCTGAATCACCCTGTACATTGTTAAGGGCACAGAGAGCGTTGAACAAAACCGAGAAGAAAATATTTTAATTTTTCAGACCGCTGTTTCGTTATTTTTTTTAAATTATTGGTATGATTTGTATTCCAGTGACGGATGTTTAGGGTCTTCCCACCTTTTTTTTCGGTACAATTTTTACGCTCCACTTTTTAAAATATCTAATAAAAGCTTTTTAACTATTTATTTTTATTATAAGGAAAGCGTATTCTCTCTCAACCATCACCAAATAATAAACTTAATTTTTATCTATCTAAGAGATATTTTTTATTATTATTGTCCGAGTTATTTTCTATATCCATACTTACTACTGGGGGCATTCCACGCCAACTCAGCAGTCGATCCCATATCACCCTCTCAGATCTGGCTCAAGTACATCGATTGGTACTATCAAAAAAAGGATATTCCCAAATTTTCAGCCCCTAAGACCGCTTCCTGTCACCAGGGGCCCATAGTGAAGTTTTCGACCATCATTTCACCTCCAGATCTGAGAGGGTGATGTGGGATCGACTGCTGAGTTGGCGTGGAATGCCCCTATGTGTAAGTATCTAATTCAGATTGTTACCCATTTTTCTATTTTCGTTAAGGCATTTCTTTGAGAGTTCAATGAGATTGTAAGAATTTGTGACTAACGAAAATAAATGAATGCCGGAAGTCTGATTCGTGGAAGAATCAAAAAGTGCGGAACAACGATTATGCATCACTAATTATTTCGTGCTTTGCATTACTAAATAATACCTACCGTCGTTCAAAGCTCGTATGTTACTCGTGTACGATGCAGTTAGTGTATGACTCAATTTTAGATTTATATCAGATTAGAGATCATTAACTTGGTGTCTGAAGAGTAAGAACTGTTTAAAAAACTGATTTGCATTGTTTGCTCATTTTATCTCTTGGGCGACAAATAATAATACTCTAATGGAAAATATAAACTGCTTATCCAGCAATCAGCCTAATATATGTCTGAAGAAATTTACGATTGCTTTTTGATATGCGAGTACTGTTAACATCATTAAAACTTTTATCAATTTCATTAATGGTTTGTTTAGCGAAATGGATATCCATATGTATAGCTACCAGGCTATTTTAGTACTTAAGGGAAATAATTTGTTCCTTTGACTGCTTCAATTTGACATTTGTATATACTATCACTTTTTTGTTTTCGAATACTTCGATTAGCTTTCAGTTCATACAAAATTATTAAGGTTCTCAAATTATTTCGTCATCAAACTTAGGGTACCTAGTTTCAGCGTCAGGTCTTAATTTCGAGTTGTATGGAACATCCCACGCGCTGGAATTCAGCTTGTACGTGGGCGAACCAGGACCGTACTCGTCTCATTTAGGCACAAATTCGGTAATGGTCTATACAGTTCCATTGGAAACTATTGCTATGAAAAAGTGGCATGGCATCTAGGAAATGAAAAAATATACGGGATGGCTCAAATTAGAAAAAAGTTGCGCCTTTTCATGACCATTAACATATAATTGTGTACTAGTATTTGTATATGTGTGCATATGTGGATATTATTCATTGTTTTTGTTTTTTTAATTTTTTGCACACACTTTATTTCTTTGTTTATTTCTTTGTTTATCTGTATTTTCACAGGTTTGTGCTTCTATTAGAGCTAATTATATCTGACATTAGTATTGTATTCTAGCTAGTCCTGTAATTGGGTTTGCACCTGTTGGGCTAATAAAGTGTATTATTATTATTATTATTATTATTATTATTATTATTATTACATAACTAAACAAATCCAAGATCTCTGGTGCCGTTGCCGAAACCTTGTGAACATTTATTTAATGTATAGGGAACTCTTACAACTACAATTTTGAAAAAAAAAATAAAAAAGACAAATTTAAAAGTACACTGCACGACCTGGAACCTGGCCCACTGTAAAACCTGATAAAACAGCAAAGCACATGGTACGAATATGATTGAGCCTCGTGTATGATACACTCCTGCAATATGCCGTAGACTCTGGACTTCCATCTCTTCCATGATTCGGTTGTAAATTTTCCGTGTCACGCCCGCGTTGCACTACACTTGCACACACACTGTACGTTGCAGCACTTTCATTTCACCAGAAATTAAAACGATATCCAACTACTTCGAGTTGCTATACACATAAACCATTTTTGACACTTGAAAAACTAATGTAAACCTTCTCATCACAAAAACGTTAATACTACTACTAATACTATAAGCAATCGGATTTCAATGTTTGGAATGGCCTGTTTAGAAACTACCGTAGTCCAGCGATATAAAGGTTGAAAATACTACATCTTCAATAGTTTTTCTCGGAAACTATAAAGATTTTACAAAAATTTGTTTATGCTATTGACTCAATTTTTTATGACTCATCTATTCCCAAATTTTTTTAGATAAGTTGTGAATCACCCTGTATAGAAAATAAAATTACGAACAGGTTAATACATAACACTAATATTTTATTTGAAGAATAACCCATAAAATTAAAGAAACTCAATAATTTAAATAAAAAAAGTGTTTCTGACGTAAAACATTGCCCACATTTTAAATACTTTATAAAATGGACCTTAAAAGCAGCAAACATTAGTCTTACAGTACATTTTTTTATATTTAAGTTTTGTCTTGTTATCATTAGGCCCCTGTATTCGTAAGAATTTATGCACATATATTCAATTTTTTTTTCTATAAAGGTGTAATGAATTATAACAAATTCTTTATTTTTTTAAGGTCGCCGTATTTCTCGCCGTAAAATGGTGACATTTGTGGTGTTTTTGAGGTACAGATACAGAAAAGTAATAAATAAAATTATTGATGTTTTGTTTATCAACTTTTACTATTTAAATTCTCCTCAAATAATATAATAACTTTTAAAATGCATTTTTATGATACACACTATTTTGCTATTCTAATCCCACATTTTAACAATTATTTTAACATGTTTATAAGCAAAAGTGAGTAATCTTCTATGCAGAACTATGTAAGTTTTTGTTATAACAATATTTACATCTACAATTTCAAAAATACGTATTTTGAAAGATTTCAGTACCTACAAATTTGTTGGTTAGACCACTTTCGTTTTATTTCGGTGCCTTTGAATATTCGCCGGCCTATTAAATGTCTAAAATTTCTTGTATTTTTAGACAACAGTATTTCAAGAATGCGGCGTCCTTAACTTGAAAAATGGGGAATAATCGTGTTGACACTTCTGGCGGATCACATTGTATATATAGCTATAACATGATGATAAATTGCTATTATATGACGTTCATGGAAAAAATAAATTTTCAGAAATGTTTGCAGTGACGTGTGTATTGACTACACGTAGGCGAAAAAATGTGTGGCTTTATTCTGCCCCCTTGGTGCGGTCCTGGAGTTTCGTCAGCCAAGTAACCAGCGTGGGCAGACAACCGCCGCCCACGCTGCGTAGTAAACCTTCGCCCTGTGACGAATTTCAAGGGCATCTCCTTGCCTGCCTGAAAACTACCGCCACCCCTTCAGCCTTAATCCTAATTTAGCAACGTCTCTGATAAGCCAGCAACCGGGCGCCCACACGTAATGGCCCGTCTATTGAATTTTCCAATGGGCATATAATAATATTCGTTACGCAAACGTTACTGCTAATTTCGAACCTCGTTTGGCCGCCTACGCGGATAAAAGATATTCGGCAAGATTGATCGCGAATGTGGGTAATTATGTTTTTATGCTGAAAATCAGTAACGATAAAAATGCGACTGGCATGAAATACTTCTTCCAATGCTCTATAAAAATCATATATTTATTCGTAAAGGGAAATATATGTAGTTATTGTTTACATTTGGACGCAATCGGAGCACTTCATTCTTCTTACTGAGATTCAGTTTCAACTAAATGCTAAATATTACCTGAAATTTTTGATAGTATAATTACTAATTTACGGGAAAAATGGGAAAATTGCATGATTCTTTCATATACGTTCAGAAGATATTATTTTAATAGAGATTGCATTTATCCTTGACAATTTTGTGGAAAAATAATCGTAAAAATCGTATTTAAAAATTTAGTCTAGCCACGCTCTCATAAAACAAAATCGGTGACGTCAGACGACGTTCGTACATACCTAAATACAGCACTGTACTTTAGTTTATATCTGTATACGATTTCCATTTTCGGACTACGTTTAGAAGAGCTAATTTGTCATTTGTGGTATTATTAAGTATTAAGTATTGTGTTAAATAAAGCATTGAATAAAGTTTGCAAACTAGACTCGTACAATAAGCACAGAAAGTGCATCTCACCAGTCAAATGGAAGAAGTATTGCCATTATGTACGAATACAGCATACAGCGCCTAATAAAAAAAATTTTACCATGCCAAAAATTTAAAGAAAAATGTTGTGTAGGGCGATGAAGCGCGACGAAAGGAAGCATTGCAACATTGTTTCTTTGTGAAAGCCATTTGGAAATGCATATAAGTAGGGAGCTTTAAGTTCCTCGAAAAAATTAAAATGTGAAGTTGTAAAAAATCAAAATCACGTATTATGCTACCCCAATGTATACAGGGCGTTTAGAAAATCAATGGTAAAGCAAACTTACATTTTTTTCATTTATTGTATTCATTCCTATTCCAAATAACAGATACTATATTTGCTCCTACCATTTATGTGATGTAGAATGTTATTTGAGGTATTTATAAAATTCTGCTATCTGACTTCACTACATTAATTTATTTCTTTCTTTAGAGAAAAGTCATTCCTCATAAAAAATGTTGCTTTTCGAAACCATGACATTACTAAGTATAGAGATAAATTTAGATTTTGATATACATAGCGTAAAAAAAATAAAAACCGCAGAATAGTCGAAACACGATAATAAAAAGTGTATTAAAAAGTTGTTTATAATTAAAAAAGAGTAATAAATTTCAAATCCATCCTTTCTACCTATTCATTTTGTTTTTAAGTAATAGGAAAATATTGAAAACGAAACTAAAAAATGACCAACACATACCTTCAATATTTTTTCAGTTAACTGTGTATTTTTGCTCTCAATGGTGTCGAGTCCCAATAAAAATCAAATAATTTTTATAACTACAAAATTAGATGTTTCGTAATAGGGATCAACCAGTACCTATACGATTTTTGGCCGATACCGATATATCAAAAGCCGATATATCGGTAGACAATCGGCTATGTCTGTCGAGAGTCTTGTGTTTTGCATAGAAAACCCACTGAAATTATCAATTACGCGCATTTTTTGAGAAAATATTCAAAATAACTAGAAAAACTAATGCAGTTTGTAGTTTATGCAAAAAATGTATTTCTTTAAGCGGCAAAAGAAAAATTGCAAATATACAGGGTATCTGGCTAACTTCTGATAGGGCAGAAGGCTTATTATTTTTACATCACAATTTGCCTATATCATATTATAAACATTTATTAATCATTAATACAATGTTTGTTTTGACGACTTTTCGATTTCTTTTATTGTTTTATTGTTTTGGTTCTCATCCTTATATATCAAAATTATATATTTTTTATCATTTTATATACATAAACTAATTAAATTTCATTTGATTTATTATTTTATTTAGCCAATGAATGATTGCTATTTTTAGCACTTTTATACAAATTAATATTTTTAGTGTTTTTATTTAAAAATATATTTATATTAAAAAAAATATATTGGTCTATATCGACTGAAATATCGATATGCTGATATAGCGATATACGTATCGGTATCAGTCAATTCCTATTTCTTAACCTATTGAACAGTTAGATAGCTCCACCACCAAATATATTTCAACCAGTCAGTGGCTTTGATGTGGCAGATTATTTTTGCGTACAGTATGTTAAATGTTTATAACCTACTCAATTGTGAATACAAACAGTATTAGAATTAAATGTAATTATTTTGGTGCAATAATAGCTCTCATTTCGGTAATAATTTTTCTAAAACAATTGAACTTAAAGTTATTCCTCTCCGTGGACACACTATGTGATACGGAGATATTTAATGCTAATTCTATTAGTAAATAATGTTTATAAGTTCTTATTATAGGTGTGAAATATTTTTGTAATGTGCAATATTTCAAAGACAGTAAACTGGAAATATCTGCTATTTAAAATGGGACATCAATATTTTTTGAATCTGTGTCATTATTTCACTGTTAAGCGCCAGTTATGTACAAATTTCTAACGATGGGAAACAAAATATGTATATTTAGATATACGGATTTCGATCTCTCAACAGAAAATAGAAACCTGTTTGATTCGATCAATAACATATCGAATTTCTAGCCAAACTTTCTTGGAATTTATGATTGCCTTGTATTGTTATTTATTCAACAGGATCTACCTCAAACCATTGAAACTGTGGTGTAATGGTTCCACATCCTACTAACGATAACAGTTCACTTAAAATTTCATAAGCTTCTAGATTGATACAAATCTCTCAGGTCCAAATTGTTTTTTTATTATTTCTTACTGATTTTATAGGACTATTGCTCTTGTTGAAATGCACTGGATAACTTATTTTGTAATAAAATGAAAATGGCATGGTGAGAAGTGACATAGTTAGTTATATAATTTAATTGTATATGTAGGTACATATTTAATGTAATTACGTAGGCAATTATTTTAAAAAAACACTACAATATTATCTTTAACAAATGAAGATATTGAAACGAAATTTTTTAAGTATCTCTGTGTCTCCCGCACAAGTCTTCGACTTCTGGGCTAATCGTCGTGATTAGAATGAGGGGTAGAGATATTATTATTATTATTATTATCTCGATAGGTAAGTAATCAAATCTACAACAAATTCCAATAATAGGGCTGAATGATAACGGCAAATATTAATAAAATAAAAGAAACATAAAAATATATAAAATGTAGTGATGCAAATAGATGTAATAAAAATATACAAAGATAGACAGAAAAGAAATAAACAAATAGATAGTACATATAGTTAGTAATAATACAAAATATAAAAATGATTAAGAAGTGTCAACAGTACTTAGATGCGAGTACTAACTGTATACTAACAGATAAGGGTCCTAGAAGCACACTCTAATAAATCGTACATATGAATTCTTTGAAACACAAAACATATTTACTAAATTATTAATCAGGTTAAAATTTTTGCACATTGAATATATAGGTGACTAACATAGCATTTGTTGTCCCGTGCAGCAGAGCATAGAGCGGACACGGGACACACGGTAGAGCTAAGTGGAGCCAGCATGCTAGTAAGAGAGAGAAGATTTTGGCCCCGACTATACAGAGAGGCTATAGAAATTCACAAAAATCCGAACAATTTCAACAGGGACGGCGGCGTGGATCTGCCCGGTATTTGGAAACGATTCATCCGTGAAAGCAATCCACCGGAACATCATGGATCAGTGACCAACCCACCAGGACATCAAGGATCAGTAACCACCAAACCGGAAAATCATGGATCAGTGACCACCCCTGATATAAATAGTGCAATGACCAGTAGATCTCCAGTTTCAGAGTAACTTCTGAAGAAGAGAGCGATATGTCTCTCGAAACGTCAAGTGTTCTAAACCGACGACGTGGCAACCAGCCCGGAAATCACCTGACTAATTGTTAAAAATGTTATTAAATTTTTACTGTTTAAGAAAGGTATTTTAAGCTAATATGTATCAAATCTCCTACAATTCCTATCTTAAACAGTAAAAAATGTTACAAAAGCTGATAATAAGGAATATATGGGTAGATATTGTGGGTGTAATTCAACGCAGGTTGGGGCTTTTGTCCACTGAGTAGTTAGTTTCACACAATATTGTTAATACCTGAAAATATATGTTATTAAATGATAAACAAATCCAAATCGTTATATTTAAAACTTGGTAGAATTACAACTCTAGACCATACTTTATCGGATTTTTATAGATTGTCTTAACAGTCATATTTTTAGTTAAAGCAAGTAATATAGACTGGTTAATTATTTTCTAGGTGGTAATTTAATTTTTTCAAAAAAAAAAAAAAATTAAATAATTAATTTTTGGTAGTACACAAATGTCTAAATATACAAGGTTAAATTTGTCTTTTTTGCGTTGTATGAGGAATTACTAAGATGTAGGAGAATTTACTAACGAATTATGGGGACGTACAAAGATTTAGGTACTAAGGAATTACTAAGATGTACAGAGATTTAAATGGATGTAGGAAGATTTACGAAGGAATCCCAAATGTTTGAGGAGGAACAAGATTTATTTAACAGAATTTAGGCGAAGCTACACTTTTTAGCCAACGTATTCACTCTTCGCTTCTAGTAGTTCAAAGACTGATTTGAAGAAGTGCCATTATTATTGCAATAAATTGTACGTACTTGCAATGTAATACATAATATATACACTGAAAAATTACACTTTATATAATATTGTATGAATATATTCTTTCTTAGAGAAAATATATATTTACAAGAAAACAAAAAAATAATAAACCTACATAGTTTAGATCCAATTTTGATGTAAAAAGCATCATCTGTACTAAATTGAACAAAATTAGATTGGATTCATTAGTAACATATAATTCATATTACTACTATCCGCGCTGCTGTAGAATTCCAGCACCTGTTTGAGCGAAGTTGGTTTTAATAAGAGTCTTCCTTATTAATAATAACTTCGGAATGTTTCTGTCGATACCGCCATAATTACGAATTCTCGACTATTTTAATTGGATATGAAAAAGGACGATTTAAATTAACTTTATACATATATAAAATTAGCGGCTTAGGTCATCGTTAAATATAGTTGGTTCGACGAAACTCGCTTGAAATACAAATTATGTTTTAGTTTTCATAAAAAAATCACGGAAATCTTTGTTTAGTCAATCTGTCTTTAAGGATACACTGTAGTTTAGGGCAGGGTTCTTAGTAACCGTTAGAACTTAGAAATGTTGCTAACAAAATCCATATTAAAAAAGTTTTCAGTAGGATATGTGACGTGGTTTGAACCTTATAAGATTCATTTTCTCACCAACACTGTCATTCGCACAAAGACCTGGGGTTAGGATCTGGTCTTTGCAGATGTGATACAAATAATTAAATTTGATAATATTCATTTTTATTTTGATAACGTTTTCACAACTCTTCCATTATTAGATACACTCTCTCAAAGAGGCATAAAAGCCACAGAAACTATTAGGGAAAATATAGATTTGGTTCATGTTCTATACGTTCCTCAAAGATCTGGAAAAAAGAGAACAGAGAGGTAAATTTGAAAAAAAGAGAAATATACTAAATTTGACGTCACTAGTAGAGGGCGCCACTTGTGGCACACCAGGTTTCTTTTAAATGGCAGAACTTTTTTGCATATTAATGTATCCATCTGACTATCGAAACAATCGATTCTCCTACCTGTTTTATTTGAAAAAGGTATATCTTGCTGAAGTCGGTAGGCGTAACCATTTTTGAAATAATACTATTTAAAATGCTTTTTAAAAATTTTGCACATCTCCATAATAGACCGTTCTGAACCACTTTTTCAAGTAACATTTTGCTGTATTTTCAGTAGAAAAGACACTTTAACTGAAACGATAACAGTTTTCAATCGGTGCACTGAATCTTTCAAATAAGATTTCGAAAACTGTTACTCCTAATGACTTCAATAAGGTATACCTTTTTCAGATATAACAGGAGCATCGATTGTTTCAATAGTCAGATGGATACACTAAGCAGCAAAAAAGTTCTCTCATTCAAAAGAAACATGGTGTGCCACAAGTGGCGCCCGCTACTAGTGACGTCAAAATTAGGAACATATTTGAATTTCTCGTCCGCAAAAACCCCCGATTTACAAATTTTATGTAAATATTTGGATTTCTTAAGAAGTTATTTACAAATATCGAAAATACATAACACACTGTAACTCCGTTAATAATCAGTTTTGGAAAAAATTTTATAGAAAGAGGTAGCATTTATTTTCGGTCTAGAATTATCCCTTGAATTTCTTGTTCATCATTTCCGGACACCCTGTATATTCGTTTTACTTCGCTACCTTTGAATATTTGCAGGTGGCATGAGATAACATTCCTGTTATTTGCTAAGCTCTATATTATTTAGTTCTTAAATATCTAAAATTATTTGTATATGTAGAAAACACTATTTCAAGAATACAGCGCCCTTAAAGAGAGACAATTCTGCGGGCAACATCATCCAATTTTATTGTAGCCGCCATTAAGGCCGCTCTTAATGATGCGCGCAATGGTCTCCGATCCTTGTGACACGTGACACTGACGTTAGAATTTACAAGATAAACATAAACTGCTAGTTTTTACCTTCTCGATATCTTTGTGGAAGGAGCCGGCGTGGGTGTGTTTGGAATCAGCATAAAAATCAAGAGAGACCGCTACTAACTGCATCGGGAAGAGGACGGGTGTATGGATATCCTTCATTCATATCTCCCCCCGTTGCATGTTGGCGTCAATCAACAGCAACAATCATGCCCATAACATTAACACCTACGCCGACAAGTTTAGGTAAATAACCGGCACATTTTGTGTAGATTTCGACCGATGGCGACATGGGCGTCGTTATTGATCAAAATTTAATCGGGCTTTTTATGCCTCATAATTTTATGTAACCGTATAACAGATTCGCTCGTGGCTGACTTTAAAATAGCAGAGGTGGCGGTTCTCGGAACGTATTACTATAATGAAATAGAAACACGTGCGGTGTATAGGTAACATTCCGATTCTTGTACTATACAGGGTGTCTGTAAAAGGTTGGAAAAAAACCACATATTCCGGATGCCAAATTATGATGGTCTAAATCAAGTTACCTCAGTCCAAAATTTTATAGTTTTAAAACCCTGCACAGACACACATAAAAAACCGTTATATAAACGACATACTATCCTATGTACTGGACATTCCAATTTTAAGGGTGGAAACTCTGTAAAAATGTTTATTAACTTATAAACTTTTACCCCATTAAAGACAAAGTAGTTTTGATTTTCATTTATTTACACACTTTCCATATATATATGAAAATGCAACAAAATTCACATTTCGGTATAAATCTAATAAAAATCTTAAAATAATTAAACTAAAATTAGAAAATGTAAGAAATTGGCAAGTAGATACATACATAAACTTTAAAAAATAATAATTGACAAACTACCTTATCTTATGTACCCAAGCCACAGTCAACACAAAGGTGATCTCTGTGCTCGTCACACATAGCCCTTCTACACTGACGACATAACATTTTTATTTTTCTGTCCCTTTCTCTGGTACAAAAGGCACACCTGACACGTTTCTGTAGTGGAGTTACTTCCTCTGTGCTGGTTTGGATCCCCAGTAGATCTTCTATGGCAATTCTTAGGGGTCTGTGAAGAGTCTTAGACTGTAGACGCGATCTAATAAATGGTTCTGCCAACTGCCAGGATAACTCGTGTAAAAACTGCCTCCTTGATTTATTTGTTGCACCTAATGAAAATAACAGTTTTGCATTTACACCACATTGATCCAAAATTGATCCAAAGAAAAATCTTAGGGGCCAACGTCTGGTTTTCATCGAGACTGAATATATATGACACAGTTGATCAAAAGAGTCTTTGCCACCTTTTGTCCTGTTGTAGTCAAGAATAATTTCAGGTTTTCCTGTTTCTTGATCGACTTCTTCATTTGCACTTTGCTCAGATTCTGTATCACTTTCAGTTGATGACTGACTTCGTCAGATTCTCCCTCCATAATCTTCTTTATCTCTTCTTCTAACGGCTTGTTTTAAGGGACGGCGCCGCTCCGAATTTGACATGTTTTTAATCAATTTATAGCTTTTTTGATACAAAATTCACCGAGATATAAAGAAATTACAACACAGAACAGTTTGTAAACCTTCACTGTAAAATACACTCTGGGGTCAGCAGGACCCTGGACCGATTTTGCAACAGTAAGATTCCACTACTAGTTATCAACTGGTGGTAAATTGACCGTAGGAAGATACTTAAAGATGTGAAGTGAATTTAGACACGTACCTAGCCTCTGTATTACCTAAGCTAAAAACTTAGTGCAATAAGTAAATTTTCGTTGGGTATCATAGACCCCAGTGTGTTCTTTTAGGGTTTTAAAGATACAGGGTGTTGAGCTTTTTTAATATTTTCTCAATAACTTTATTATAAACTGTAGTAAATACATACAACTTTGTAGTGGTAAGTTTTCTGGCACGAGAAATTGAAATACGGTTTCGAATGTGTTGCCAATTGCAGAGGGCGTCACCTACAGTACTTCACATGTATTTAATTCAACATAATTTTTTTGATACACTGGTGTATTTTTTTCGAGGATTTTTTAATCAATAATTTTTTTCTTTTACATTTTTTTCTTAAAAAACCGTCGTGAATACCCGTTTTTTGAATAGGATTTTAAATGTTTATTTCATAAACATAATCTATTCTCTTAATTCATTCATACTTTATTCAATTAAGTACTATCAAATTCTGGACTAAGTTAAATTGGGTTAGGTCATCATATCTTGACCCATAGAACATGTGGCAGATTTTTTTAGAGACAATCTGTACTGGATGTACAGGCACAAAATATTATGACAATTTAAATGCATGTGAAGTACTGTAGGTGGCGCCTTTTACAATTGATAGCAATTCCGCGGACATACCTGCGTATGTCAATTTTTTGTGCCATAAAATTCTTCTATACCAATTAGATGTATTTACTACAAGTTATTGACGAAAAACTAAAACAAAATTGTACACCAACCTTTTACAGATATCTCGTGTATACAGGGTGTATACACGAGATATCAAAATATTTTCAACAACATACCTATGTATTAACAGAAAAGAATTTTTCTCAGATTACTCAGAATTGTGACATCCTTCGTCTAAAAACTGATTTCTTGCACAATCCTATAGTCACATCGGCGGCTTTACGACATAGCTGAAACTCTCAGTTTGATAAAAAATGTGAAATTAACAGTTTCTTAAAACGCGATTTTCTTGTTCTAAGTAATTAAAAATTTAACGTCGAAGTACAAAGTTAATAAAATGAAACAAAATACATTAAACTTTGCAGAAAAATAGCCTTCGAATAGTTCTAAACTACCCTGATACGTGTCGCGCACCACATGCTCTCGACTCATCGCATCGTCACACGTCATGACATAATAAAGAGAGCTGCGACCTGCGGTATTCGCGAAATAGAGACGGGAGTAAACTATAATAATATCGATAATGATGCAAAATGGCAGTATTGTCAGTCTTTACTGGTAATTTATCTCCAGATGACGTGGAATTATGCGTGATTTCTTGTGATTTCGCACAATTTTTCGGGATTTTCTACGATTTTTCAGGATTTCGCAGGATTTCTAAAGATTTGTGACAAGATTTCCATGAGTGGTTCCCCTTGATGTCCTCGTTCGTTTTTAGTTGGGAAAAAATAGAGCATGAAAGAATATAATTTCCTATAACATTTTTCTCTATGACATTGCGTTTTCCTGATATAAGTCGTTCAATTTAAAAAAATATATACATATATTTACTTTATTTATTATCTACTAAACAATAAATATTTTTCGTTCAAACTTAGTATGCGGTAATCATAATAAAATGTTAATATTTTGACCTAAATAACTTTTTGGAACTATAACCAGTGACGTACGAATGACGTTTTGTTCTCAATTGAACCCCCTAAACTGCTACCCCAATGGTGAAAAGCATTTTTTCAGTGCAAATATTACAATTTTACATTTTGACGTTTTCTAATTGCTATAGGGTTGTCTTACGGGACTACAAAGGTCTTACAAAAATTATAGGATTAAGTAGACATTGCCTGTTTCTAAGTTGGTAACAATCACAATAATATTAACAGACAGCATGTCAAATCAGTTTATTTGTTGTACGGTTAGAGCGTGTAGAAATTATAAGTTGGTTAAATATGATCTACGGGGAAAGTGAGTAGTCCAATCGTTTGGCTAGTTCGATGATCAGATCTCAATCTACTAGATTTTTTTTCTTTGGGGCTTTTTAAAGGAAAACAGTGTGTGTAGCTCTGGTGTATAATACAGAAAATCTATTACCTCTATAGTATTCGAAGAGGTTATGGTGAAATAAACAATAACGAGCTAGGTGAGATGAAAGAACAGCCGGTTCAATTATCGGTCATCTCACCTATGGCATACTGATGAGGGTTAACAAGCCCGAAACCGGTATATGTCTGGTGATGTTGCCGACAAGGGTTCTTGGCTGTTCACACAAATACTGCAGGTGTAATTCAATGCGGTCGGAGCATTAGTTCGCGGATTAGTTGTTTCCTGCAGTATCATTTATAGATTTATAAGCGCGTCGCCCAGGGCGAGAGGTCTGCGATTAAGCACCTGCTGTAATGTAGGTCGCTTCCTGCAAGTCGAGCCGCTTAGGCCGAGCAGGAAGTTGCAGACCACTTCTCACCTGCACTCAGTGTATATGTGAAAATACATATGAAAGAAAAGCCAGTTCAATTGTCGGTCTATGGCATACTGATGAGGGCTAACAAGCCCGAAACCGGTCTATGTCGGTTATAAAACAGAAGTATGTTGCTCGATTAGAATGAAATTTGGTACCTTTATCAAAATATGTTGGCACAATTGCTTTAAACTGAATACCTCAGTTGAAAAATATTCATATTTTATTGTGTATTATCTGATCGTGCACAAATTTTTGTCTGGTAAAAGTTAAAACTTTTTTTGAGTAAATTCTTTCTCCTAAAATTATTTTTCAAAATGCGCTTGTATACAAAACTAAAATGTCGTAATTTTTATCTTATTCAGGAAATAACAAATTTATCAAAGGTGAGTGACAGCTCTATGTACATACTTTAACAAAAATATATTTGACATTTCAGACCAGTCACTTAATATAATAGTATCGGATTTAAAACGAGTTCTATATTCTATATTTGCCATACTGACTTTATGTAACAATACTGTAGATTCTATGTTGCTTTAAAAATAGTAGCGTTGGCTATTCTCAGAATGCATTATTATTATGAGAATAATTGGGTAGGAACAATTTCGTACCGGCTATTGTGACAAGTAATTGGAAGAAATTCAAAAATAACCTCGTTGTTGCGAACAGCCTAAGAATAGAAGCCTTAGTTTACTAATTTTCGCTCCTATTTGTGTCGTTGTAATTAGTATAATACTGTTAATAAGGATTCACGCTATTTCAGGGAAGTCTAAAAATTACTTTAAGGATAAAATAACCGGCTGATTTTGTTGTTAAAAAAAATGTTACGTGAATTAATGAATACATTACTGTAAATTTAATATGACAATTATACGTAATCACCACCTTATTCAGTAAACTATTGATACCATGTTTCTACTAAATTAGTTTATTTTCAGTCAGGAATACACTCTTTTACCCTAGTTGTAATATTTATAAATCTTTGCCATTATCAAAGTTTACAGAATAATGTAAGTTGGATCAGTTTCTGTTGGCACTAGGCCACCTGCCGACACTGTAGCGCGAGCAACCGTGTATTGCCCGTTGAATATCTGGTAAAACTTCGTCAGCCAAAACTTACCAGTAGAAGAATGTGGGCAATAAGTACAATGTTATTCGATGAGTCTCTTCACTCAAAGCATCGGGACCAATTATGATCTATTTTGCTTTCAACTGTCCAATTATGAGCAAATTTGTTTTATTGGATAAAATCTAAATGTGTGATTGTAAGTTTTGTTTTCCATTTCCTATAATTCCTTCATGTTCTCTAGCCACCTCACAGCCTAACCTTATTGGTACTTATCAGTTCATTTAGCAATTGGTAACAGTTCTAAGCACATCGTGATTCTGTACCTTGCCTATCGGATAATATGTAGATAAACTTACATCTGAAATTCTCTGTTATTGATAATTTCTTCTTGGACTATTATATGAAACGCTTTACAGGTTACAACTTGTTTGCCACCACTGTATGTTTTAGACCAGATCTCTCCAACTTCTATTGATCCAAGGGATGATAAAATTTCGGTTGTGAGGACTGCATCATAAAACAGATACTCCTATGCAACTTTATCAGAGATTTGTAATAGGTACAAAAAATGTGTTTGTTTTTATAAATTATATTTATTAAAAAAACAACAAATATACAAAAAAAAAAAAATAGTGGGACTTTTGGAAATGTTGGTTTTCACTAACCAGTCTATCGATATTAATAGAAATATTTGTTGTTGACAAACGAAGCAACTGAGTAAGTGACTTATCAGACAGGGAAAACCTCGGGAAAAACCTATGTTTTGACTTTATAAATTTCATAAAGGAAAAGCCTTTTTCGCAAATATACGTGCTTCCCAGTATTGAATCCATTATTAAGGCCTAAGTTAGGGTAACGATTTCCTAGGAGTAATTTTAAAAAATCCATTTCCCTAGTTCCTTGGTAAAAAAAATCGAACTGCAAATCACACAATTCCAGTTGGTTTTTCTGGAAACCGAATTTTACAATTATTAGCATCTATCAGATCTTGTCTAAAATTGCCTCTAATGCAAATGCACTCAACACCTAGGAATACTGATGTGTTATCCTTCAGTATTTTTTTGCTTGCCACTGAGGTACTGTGACTGCCAGTCCTTTACATCATGGAGAAACAGAGATGTCCTTCAGTACTTCCAATCTCACGTCTTACTTGGTTTTAACTCATAATTTGTCTTCTTAATATTTTATGAAGAAGAACTTTCAATTCCAAAAATAGTTGATTCATTGAGGAAATAGAGTATCCAAATTAACCGGTGTGAAAACAGCAGCTAAAATGCAAATCACATGTGCATTATGTAAGTCTGCTGTAAGTTATGGTTGGAATATTTATCGGTCATTGATATCACCTGACGAAGGTGTCGCCAATAAATCAGTGTAACAGTTAAAAACGTGTTTCCCTTATCTATTTTGGTATAAGGCACCTGGTAAGGGATTCTCTCGTTTCCGGTTGGAGTAATTATATCCGCCGCCGTAACAAACATAAGCGTCTTTCTGATGTTATCCTGTAAAGGATATCCTCTTTACGCGACAATTATTATTTTTATTGTGGAGAATTAACAACACAATAGCCATGCGCTTCCTTTGTGCCTGCTGTACGTACAGGATGATCCAAATAAGGCGGGGGCAGAACTAACTGTTTCATGTAGTATTCAAATACGCAATATGCAACAAATAGTGATAAAAAAGTAACTTTCTATTTAATAGATATATTTGAAATTTTGGTAAAGTTTGTGATGAAGTTTACACTAGTTAATGTATTTAATTTTTCGGGTTGTTGAATTAATGTTCACTTCGACCTATTTGAGGATCTTTGATTAGCCCTTGTCGTTCTCGAGCTAGGTCTGTGGGAGTACATATCGGTTCCTGTTGTTGGCATTACGGCTGCTACAGTTGAAACTACTCCCACAACGGTGTTCTTCTGAGACGGCCCGTAATAGACTCTGTAACTGGTCGCATCTTGTGCTTCCAAACGTTTCGACGGTCTTCACTGTTGGTATCTTCACTGTTGACACCTGTCCTTACTTCCTTCCGAAGTAAGGACAGGTGGCAACCCTATACATAACTATTAATTATTTTAAATAGCTTTATAGGAACTTCCATTATGTTTAATTGACAATTATTACGAATTACGGTTATGTGGTGAGGTGGCCGACAAGGGTTCTTTTTACTGTTTAAGAAAGGTATTTTAAGCTAATATGTATCAAATCTCCTACAATTCCTATCAATGAAGTCATATGTATGTTCTTTGATACCAAACATCTAGGTATGCTAATGAACATCCACAGACAAAACTCTATTCAATAATTATCTAAAAAATTTAATATATTTACTAACCTCTGGAGTGGGAACTCGAAATTCAACCACAATAATTGAGATCTCACTAATTTCTGCGTTTTTAATACCTGAAAATATATGAGAAAAAAAGGGTTCTGCTGTTCACACAGATACTGCAGGTGTAATTCAATGCCGGTCGGGGTATTAGTCCGCGGAGTAGTTGTTACCTGCAGTATCATTTATGTACCTTGTATACTTACCATTCCCGCTTCAAAACTATCGAAGTAAGTATCGAAATAGTGACACTTACGGTGTACTACCCTGTACATAACCGTCTGGCCACCTAATGATGTTGAATTTTAATTTAGTTAAATGTAATTACTGTGTTATATTCCCATTATATTGTAATGTGGCTGGCGAGTCACGCCGAATTTGTTGTAACACTGAGATGAAAGAGCCGTTTTTAGTCCTGGCCAACTGCATCGTTGCAGGGAATACTAAGTTCTAATTGATGCCTCTAGTTAATATGTAAGGATGTTGTTATTGTTTCCAATTGTATTGTTTTAATGCTTAAATTTAATTGTTGGAGTGGTGTCATCGCGCATGCCGGCGTATCGTGACCGCACTACTTGAGTGAATATGCACAGGAACTGGAAGCCTGCCGGCGGAATGTAGCGAACAATTGTTTTATCATTGAAAATTACTTTTAATTGTGTGAAACTAGGAAACCAGCTTTTCCGTTGGATGAAAAAAATGGAACAAAAACAAAATTAATTATCTATAGTGTAAATATACGATGTTTACCATGCCTGGAAGAGCTAGAGGTAATTCAATGCAGAAAATCGCTGATGGATGATTAAAATTCTGTGTTATAAAATAGCAAAGAAGAGTTCAAGTAGCACGTTGGAACGTCTCGGTGTATTACTATTTGCTAGCTACTGACATGCCAATAAGCAACGTACTAACGAAGCACGTCATTTTACTTGCAAGCATATTGCAAATGTATCATCGTTGTGCCATCCACTGGCATTTCTTAGGATACAAGCTACTTATCTATTTTACTGGCATATGTAGGGTATTCCCGCTTTATAGTGAAACTCTGAAATATTCGACAATCTTCTTAAGTTACATGCACTTAAAACACAATTACAACTTAACTGGTCGAATATTTCTAACAGTTTGAAACCAATCCGTGACTCTTGTGAGGACAGACAGTAAAATAGGTAAGTAGCTTTTATGCTAGGAAGTACCGTATGCCACTGAAGCACAACGATGATACATTTGTAAGGTGCTTGCAAGTACAATGGCACGCCTTAGTACGTTGCTTATTGGTATTTAGAGATTGTCCTTGTATATGGGTATTTCAATGGGAACGTTGGACAATCAGCCCGAGAATATCGACAAAGATACCCTAATAGACATCAACCAGATGAGATAGTCTGTAGTGGACCATTTCTAGACTTTGAGAAGAAGATAACCCCGCTTTATGAAAGACCATTTGTCCTACTGAAGGGAATGTACAAAATGAAGAAGATATACTTAAGAGATGCTATCATGTTCGTTTATAACCGAAATTTATATGGCGTGTGCAAGGTTACATGCTGGAGATGCACCTATACACCTCATCGATTAGAATTTTTGTCGCCGGTCACTTTAACAAACACAAAATGATAGATTCATTTCGCTTGTCATGTGGTCTAATGAAGTGTGTTTTACTAGGAATGATATAAATAATAATCATAACATATATGGGCGTTATAGAATCAATCAGTGTCAACGTTTGGGGTAGCATTTTCAACAATAATTTACTGTTTGTACTGTATGTTTTAAATGATCGTTTAAATGCAAATCTGTATAGAACCTTCTTGGAAAACAACCTTTTTATTTTCGTTGGTTTGTTCCAAATAAATACTTTTGTACAGCCATGATATCGTCACGAGATTATATGCACTGATAATAGGCGCATGCGTCAAGTTTGTACCGTGTATGGAATCGCGAATATTTGGAACGTTTACTTGACTGAAGAATGAGTGGGGGACAAACATAATATAACAGCTACCTCTGAGTTTAACTTTTGGTCAAACATTTCTGACAGTTCTAAACCAGTTCTCGACGGCTGTTGAAACATACCTATTATCGCCGTGGTACGGTCCAATGCTCGTTCCAAAGATATTTGGAACGCTAAGTAAATTGTACAATGAATGATAACATAGGTCCACAAAAAAAAAGTGGTGTGTTCTGAGGGTCCCATTATATTTTCTCCATGTATTTTTTCCCGCTGCACACGAATCTGAAGTCAAAAATGGGGGGTCGCACACCAAATTTTAGAGAAAACCCATAAAAACGATAAAAATCATCAATAGTTTACACACAAAAAAAGTCATATGTGCTTTGAGTTAGACTATATTTTTCTTTTGTATTTTTTCCCACTGTACACGAATCTGAAGTTAAAATTGGGGGTTACACAGCAAATATTTGAGAAAACCTAAAAGAATCGATAAAAATCACTTTCTCGTACTTTATTGTATGTGATACTCTCTTAAACTGAAACAATGAGAAATGCTGTGAATTAGTGAATATTTACTGTTTTAGCTACTTTGGTATTCTTATAGCTGTAAAATAGTAAATATTCATTAACTCACAGCACTTCTCATTGTTTCAATTTTAGAGAGAATAGAATAAATTACGAGAAAGCGATTTTATCGATTTTTTAGGTTTTCTCAAATATTTGCTGTGTAACCCCCAATTTTAACTTCAGATTCGTGTTCAGCGGGAAAAAATACAAAAGAAAAATATAGTCTAACTCCCAGCACACATGACTTTTTTTTTTGTGGACCTGTGTAAACTTGTGATGTAATTTTTATCTTTTTTATGGTTTTTTTCTAAAATTTGCTGTGCAACCCCCCATTTTGACTTCAGATTCGTATTCAACGGAAAAAAATACATAGAAAAAATATAATGGGACCCTCAGCACACACCACTTTTTTTTTGCGGACCTGTGTAATTTTTAATTTGGAACAGTTTTTTGCTATTGCGCAGACTCGAAACCGTACACTGTACGGTTTTCTATGCATTTGGAACAAACCTCTTATCTATTTGCGTATCGTTCTATTTTGGTGTTATCGCTTGCGATTCACAAAATCTCTGAGCTTGTCAATCAGATGCAGCGATAAACAATATTGGCGGGCTAATCAGTCGATTGAAGAAAATCGAACTGCGTAGGTTCACCGATAATTATTTTAAGCACCGATAAAATTGCGATTACGTGGGGCCAAGGTAAGGTGAGGTGTGTACCGGAAGCCGTGATGGATGGATACGACTTCCGGCCGGATGAGCGACATTCACGGGGACGAGCAAGGCTCGGCCAACGCGTGGGAACTTCTTCGTTGGTATCTTGGCTGGCGACAGGTTTCGTGTCGAGCAGCAAATTCTTGTTACGACAGGCCATTAGTAACTATGTTACAAACTACGTTGATAGATATGACCTAAATCCCAAAAGTTTTCAAATCAATTTTTATAAATAGTATTTTGTTTTATTACATGCAGTGTGCAACTTTGAATGGGGATCTTTCTTTCTTGAAGAAGTAAAACACACAGACCTCTAACTTTTGAAATAACTATGCTCAGTACCCGTTGGCGCATGCGCACTTGTAGCTGCGGCAGTCACTCGAAATTGAAAAGAAAGACGGGAAATTGTATTATGAGAAAGGAAAATTCACGCAAAAGACTATTTTTTGATAGCTAACTCCATATAGCTACTTTTAGTTAGATTTACCGATTTCGGGAAACATATACTATGTACAAATCTTTTAAGAGGGGGTAGAGAAATATAAGAATTCACGGAATCGTCCATCAAAAAAGTTTCAAACATATTTATAAAGCGGAAAAAAATTACTTCCAAACTATTTAAACCCTTATTTATAGCTGACTGTGGCTACCTGTCAGACTGCTAGGTTAGGTATATTCACGTGTATGATTTACTCCGCTTTTACAGAAAAAAATTACAAAATGTAGATGATATTTAATGAGAAACAAGATATGGTAGCGCAGGTAGCATCTACATTACTGAGACTTTTAAGAATGTTAAACCATTTTCTGTATTATTACTTGATACATTAAAAATTGAGTGTTTGCAGGAGACCTACCTTTTGTTTAAAGCGAGGTACTCGGTCCGACGACCACGATCAGGTGGGTTCCCTCCGTCGGGAAAAACCTCAAAGAGTAGCAAAAAGGATCACGCGAATGTACACAAATACATAAAAACACTACCACACGTTTACCGCCAAGGCACTATAGCAGTTGTCCAATCTGGTTCAAAGAGGCTTCGGAATAACATTTTGTCTATCTGGAAAAAGTCTTTGGTATTACATTGCCACGCTACACGATAATATACACTTGTCATACTTTCAATAAATTAACACCTTATCCGTCATCTCGGCATTTGAATATAACATGTCTTTAAAAAAAACAAAATATGAAATTTGCGAAGAGCAAATAGGTACTGACAAATTATTTCCAACTAGACACAGAATGCAATATTTTTTATTGAAAATTCCATATAAAAACGGAGCTCTTAAATGCATTGGGATACAGATTTATTTAATGGACATAAACCCCTGCTATGGATCAAACATCGTTCATAGTTTCACTATCTTACTAATTAGAAAAAGTAAAATTGAGTAAAAATAATTCTGAATGTAACATTTATTGTGTTAATAGACTTCAAGTGCATAGTTATTGAATAGTTATTCATTTATTCAAATCAGACACTTCTGTTCAGACATCGATAGATTTGTTAAGTTCTTCTAGAGGTAGAGAAGTTTTAAATTTTTGTTACTGTTTAATAAATCTAGAAGTTAACATTGACATTATTTAATCGTAATTCGACTGATATTAGGAACATCCTATTTTTATTATTTAATTATTTTAATTGCTAATTTCCTGCAAAAATAAATTCATATTGGGTATAATATACACGTATTCGACAGATCTTCTCTTTTTGATATACTACCTTCAGCATCCCATTGTCGTTTATTCTTTTTTTTGATATACATAAACTAAGGCACCCGAATATTTTAAAACTGGTCAGGGTCTAAAGATGCCGCCCATTAAAGTCAGCTGAGGAATCGAAGATGTCTTCTGCGGACTGTTTTAAATGCTTCTCACGGAATCGATTATTCAGAGATAAGACATCTCTTCTATGCATCATCGGACCGTCAAGGACATTCTTGTTTAATGGAGCTACTGGTTATACACTTACAAACTGGTCAACAAACTGCGACTCGTTTAAAAAACTTGGTCTTTAGAATGTCCATTAGGCATAAAGTGTAAATTATCGAAATTATTTTTTTTCTTCAAATAACTGTAGAAATAATAAATTTGCGATTTGTTCCATCCTATCGTGATGTTGTATCACCAGGATAATTAGTACCTAGTATGTTTTTATTTCAAAATTTTATGGTTTATTTTAATATTATTATTAATAGTTATAGATATTAAGCTGATTATTTCCGTTATAGCCTTTTGTTGCTTGGTGATTAATGTGTCATCAAATCATTACATATACCTATAAATTGTACACTGGAAATTGAGCTAGTATTTTATGGTACATTACCTGTTATGTATATATTGGGTTATAATGCGATAACCTTTCAAGTCCATTAGTATTGATTTAATATGTTAATAGATAAATTATACCATTTGCCATTTAAACATACAGAGTGTATTTAAATGAAGAAGCACAATGCTACTAGATAATTCTGGAGTAAAATATTAACGATTGTACAAATCGTAGCTTAGCGCATAGTTGATTTTTCATTTCGATGCTACAGCGTACAGCGAAATCCAGTTTTACATAATTAGTAATAATAAGTAATAGACGAAATAGGCGAAGCAGAATCGGAGCTCTTCCAGTCAAGTGACAATGAATTTATAATTACATAGTTCTAGCAGAACTCAGTCTAGACTTTATAAAGGATGAGCAAATACAGAACATGTTAGGTATTTGGAATCGGAAGTGCAATAAATGAGAATAAATGTAAGTTTACTTTACCATTGATTTTCTAAACGCCCTGTATACATTCTAGTAGCTTAATAGAAAAGTTTAATTGATTGAAACCTACCTGTGTTTCCAATTAAAATTACATTAAAATTGTCTTCACAAAGAAACAATGTTGCAATGCTTCCTTTCGTCGCTTCATCGCCCTACACCATATTTTTTTTGGCACGTGCAAACGTCTGACGTCACAGGTCTACGTTGTGACAGCGACCGTTTTGTGGGGGCGTGGTGAGAATACATTTGTAAATATCGTTTTTACACTTATTTTCCACGAAATTGTCTACGACAAACGTAATTTCGATTAAAATAATACGCTTTCTTCTGCACGCATTTGGAAAAATTGTTGTTCTTGTACAAAACCAATTTGTTTTCAGTGCGACAATAAAGATTTTTTGTGGACCTCGTTCTAGTTCAGAAATATAGGTCTTCCAAGCCATTGAAGTTTCAAAGACGAAAGGCTATTTTCAATGAACTTGCCCGCTATTAAATTAATTACCGAGAGCATTCTTTGCGAGAGCATGTAAGGTGAAAGGTTAGCAGTTCAGAAGGGAGACCCATCGCGTTACGGCATTAAATTGATTCCGACGCCGCGTTTGTTCAAAGCGACGATGATGTAGTTCCTTTTAAGTGATTAATTTTTTACAGCTTTAATTGAGGTCCAATTAACGCTGCTAGTCGAGTTGTAAATTGCGTTGTGAGGAGAAATTATGAGCCGGATGACATTTTAGAAAACACAGGCGACTGTGTTTTAACATTATTAACATATTTATTTATTTAAAAAATACACTGCCCTCATAGACAATTCCAATTATAGGGCAGGATTACAAAGAAATAAACATACAAAAAAAATACATAAAAAGATACAGGCAATGACCTAAAACACACAATTTAATCTTACATACACTAGTATCAACAAATTAAGTGTCTGATACTGCCTTTGAATTAGGCACATAGAAAAAGTTGGAGAATGTTTCATCACATTGCTATATATGACCTTGATAAATGTAATAATGTATAAGAGGGAAATAGAATGAAGGTATGTATATCAAATACTATATGGCTAATAATATCAGAACAATAAATGTAATTATTAAGCAACTTAAACAAAAATAACAGTGAAACATTAAGTGAGTCGAGATGTCAGATCATCTAGTCTGAAAGATAGATATTTAAGAAATCTCCTCTGAACTGTTTCCAGATGTTGAGAATGAGTAACATATATAGGATTCCAAATAATATTCACATACTCAAGTTTTGACCTGACAAACGCATTATACAAAATATACATTGTAGAAACCTATCAGAGGTATTTAGCATTTGTTATAATGGATCCAAGATTTTTATTTGCAAGAGATATAATATTATTAATATGAGGAAGTTAATTTAGCGTTAAAAGTAACTCCCAGATCTTTAAATTGTATATTATATTTAGAAGTGTTAAACAAATCAAATATAATTGTAAACATGTGAAATATCGAAAGAACATTTTTTCCGATATTCACTTAGAAACTTAGTCTTTTCTTACAGTTACACATTATGAAGTTTAAAAATAAAATGGTACTGTCAAATTCAGTCAAGTCGGATTTCAGACGCTGCCCCAATTTCACTTTTTATTTTGCAAATTTCATTTTAATTTTTTTCTTGGGAAAGTTTTCTTTGTAGTCAAAGAAATAATTTTGTAAATAACGGAATGGGTCTCATTCTTCATTATGGAAAAATAGACATTTTATTTTTGCATCTGGACAGCATCTCAAGCATAAAACAGCCTTTGCTTATTTAATTAATCTTACAAAACTAAGACTAGACAAAAATAGATATATTAGGAGACTTGACAATTTGTTCGATTACGTAGATGACAGTGTTGACACTGCATCTTAATTTTCGATTCATTTGTTTGATATATTTCAAAATTTTGTCACTTCATGAAAATTCATACAACTTGATACTATATTTAACAACTTTTCTGTTATTAGAGTTATTAGATGTCTGGTAAAGTTAAGCAGTATTTAGGTTTCCCTTATGTTGATATCTATTGGTAAAAGAAAAGATAAATAAGCACAACGATAAGTAAATCCGATTCCACATTATTATCCAATAAGTATATTTTTGTGAACAAAATAAGAGCACAAGCATTATTTAAATAGAGAGTTATTGGACGTCTTACACGGTTAAGCAGTATTTAGGTTTCCCTTATGCTTGACATCTAAGCATGCGTACATGTGCTGTTTTATTAAGGCAGCAGTAATAGAGATAGTGCTTGACCATATTTAAGCAAGATTAAGGTAACACCAAACAGTCCCTTATTTGATAGATCGGGTCGTTCGACCGTAATAGATCCTACCGTTGTGACATACTTCTAATTTAAAATAAAGATAAAATATGTTTCGTTTTTTCAATTAGTTTCAGTTGCATATTCAAGAAAAAGTTAAATGAGGATAAGGAAGCGTATTCTCATTTTCTCAAAATATTGATTGATATTCTTTTCTGATTCACCATTACATTGCCAAAATCGAGAGATATAAACAAAAGTAGAAGTGAATCCCGTCCGACAAATTGTTGACCGATAACTATTTTTTTGTGGGCAAAATAAGGGTAAGCAGTATTTAAATTAAGTCGTACTCTTAAATATTGATCGATAGTATTAAAAGGATGTCCAATAACTCTCTAATATCTAAATACTGTTCGGTAGTATTGAAGGGATTTCCAATAACTCTAAATGATAAAGTCTTTGTTTAGATAAGATTCGATATGACATTTGTTATCAAAGCATTCATTCTGTTATTTTTTCATGTTATTCTCCGTGAAAAATACAAATTATAGCAACTAGAGCAGCTTTATTTATTCCAGGAATAAATTAGAAATTAATTTCAAATGTTAACAAAACTTGTTTATAATCATGGAAAGGATAGGTGTATTCAAATCCTGATAGAAACGTATCATTGTGCTGCCTGATGCTATTAATGTTGATTTACTAATATCATTGCAAAATTTAACTTGTGTGTTCATTGCTCCCTACAGAAAATTTGATAAGATATGAGAAAATATATGAGTTTTGCACATGCATGTTCAGACTTGTTCGTAACAGTCTCGACGTGATAAATAACTAAATTTAATCAATTTATAGGTCATTTCATTTTCTGATATGTATTTTGATGAAGTTATTTGCAAATTACTACTATTACCAATTGATTGTTTATTAACATTTTACTAAAATAGCACCTAGATATAACAATATTTTCGTGTCGGTTTTATTACACCTTTACCGTGCACAAATATTTTGCTTTGGATACGTTGCAGAGTCCGTTTTACGCCGGATTTCCTGTACGTATCTAAATATATACACTCTGTACACATTTTCGATGCGAGCTTAAAATAAAATGTTTTGGTAGTATGTGTAGCTAATCCTGTCGTGGCTGTTCACAAAGGTGACATCACCGGTTGTGTGTTTCAGGGTTTCATTAATGCCAAGATAATTTTAGGCAACTGGATTAATCGGTCTTCATTTCATAAATTCAAAAAGCCGAATTAAAGTTCTTTTTATTGTCTTACACTCAAAAATAATTCACTGTTCTTTTCTGTTGTCAATATAATATATTATGTATACTGAATTTAATTTTAATTGGTTCCTATTTCTCCTTTTCATGTTTTTTTTATTATCAATGAGACAATCCTTATTATTATTACTATTTTAAAATTTATAGACAAATTTAATATTTAATAGTGAAACGGTTTTTTTCAAAAATATTTCAGAAAGCTTCTATCGTTTTTTTTTTCAAATTATTTGTTCTTAGATATTTTATATTTATTTATATTTTAGAAAGTATCTGTATTACGGACTCATCAATTTTAATCGCTGGGCAATTGTGGTGTACAAAATCCAGGCATTACTGGAAATTACAAGGGATTACTGATATTAATAGGCATTACTTACGGATATTGCATGGGAATTGTTAAGAATCACTGGGGAATTACAGAGGAATTGTGGAAATTACTCAGGCTTACTAAGCGTTTAATGTGTATAGTGCACTTACGCAGACAGTGGTTATGCCCACTTTCTTTGCAAATTCTTGTCCGTTTTGAACTTGTAAGTTATTAGCAGCAGCTATGATACGTTTGCGTACATCATCAATAGTGTCCACTTCGGTGCAATATACTCCATTCTCTAAATATCTTCACAAAAATAAGTCCAAATCATTTAAAGTCAGGGGATCGTGGCGGCCATAATACCGGTTGTCCTCGTCCAATCCCCTGGTATTAATGCTTGGACACGCTGTGCTTGGTACGTATATAATTGAGCTTCGTGTATAATACGCCACACTGCTGCAATACGTCTTGGACGCCCTGGAGCTTCATCTCTTCCACGATTTGGTAGCAAATTACCCGCATCACGCCTGCGTTTGTACTACACTGGCACTCACTGCACACCGTTGTAAAAGTAGCTGCGTTTGGCACAAGTTTACTGGGAAATCGTTCCGCTAAAGCATGTTCACTTCACCATAAATTAAAACGATCATGCGAGTTGCTATACGTAACCCATTCTTGGTAGCGCCCATGTTGTTAGGAAACGTTTTGTTGAAAGTGGCGGTTAGTCCTGTTTTAATTTGGCATCAGATTTTTTAACATTCTCTACAAGCTACCAGTATTCATCCTTATTAGGAGTGCTATCAAGGGCCAATAATAATTAATTAAAGGTAAATCTACAGTACCCTGGATCCTGGATTTCTTTATAAGCAGACACTATCGCGGACATGTCGTACTAAAGACAAATTGTAAAAGGGAATTGTTTGTATCTGTTCGTATCATAGCTTTTATTTAAGCTATTATTTTTACAGTTGATAAAAGTTGTAATGCGCAAACTGTCACAAATATCGTCATCCAACGTGGTCATTTGAAAGGAAACATTTGAAAATGAAAAATGGGGAAGTAACATGTTCTGCTACAAATAGTAGCAAGTATACAGCTGGTACAATTTTTTTAACTGTAAAGTTATATGTTATATGTGAAAACAGAAATGATAATTAATGCAGAGCAAAACCACATGAAACTAAATCACCATCGTGGTAAAACTAAAAATAGTCTGTCATTTGCTAACGTCACAAACATTATGCACCGCTTGCCACCCTTGTGTGAAATTTGAATACCAGATTATTATACACGGCATATATTATATAAAACAAGCTCTAATTATAACAACTCTATCGATTTCAGTGGTTATTTTTTCAACTGCTCGGTTATTTCGGTCTTTGGCATAAGTGAGGACTTCCTAGTGCAAAGGATGTTTCGGTCGGCAAGTTCAATCGGATTTCACGGTCATAACGGATAATGTATGCTTTGTCGAAGCTCCGTCTATTTATAAAACGTAAACAGAGGTTAGCTTATAATAAACGTTCCGCGAATTTCGTAATTCTCTCATTCTAGGGACAGTGGCTTCTAAAATATATGCACGGAGTGTCCTATTTTCTATTCTAGAAACTCCGGAATCGTTATGAAATGTTAATTATTGTTGTTCATGTAGAAGTTTTGCGCTTTCCATAAAGTTAGGTCTACTGAAAATATGTTGGATAGAATAGTTTACCGTTTTTTAAATTACATTGAAAATATTTTCCAATAATATTTAGTCCAATCTATTTAATTGTGACCATGATATAGGTAGCCCGTATAATTAAACTTTATACAAGGTCGATAAAGTAAACATTGATATTTTATTTTAAAATAAAAAATAGGTACAATTATTTAAGTTTACAAGAGGAATCTCAGCCTTCTGAATGAAATTGATAATACTTCTCAAAAGCTCGATTTTGATTGGAACATTTTCCATTTTTGTAAAATATAAAAATTACGTTCAGCGTTAGTCGGTGTCAAAAAATAAATAGCTATTTAAGTTTTTTAACTTCACGATTTTATTATTATTTAATAAAATCACTTTTAACACGTATATCATACACTATTTTTTCTACAAAACAATCGGAAGAACTTTAAACTCAATAAAAATAAGAAATCAAAAAATACCACACAGATCGCAATGTTTATGAACCAAAATTTTCGTAGCAACCAGTTACTTTTAACACTAGTGCTAAAAGTAACTTACTTTTAACACGCGTGTCAAAAAATGACATTTTTAACATCAAAAATGACAATTAAAAAGCCCACTTTTAATAGTTTTATAGAAAAAATATTTTTTATACAGTCTATTTTCTTCTTCATCGACTACAACAAACATTATGTCAATTTTAGTTTAGTTACAAGAAGCGATTTGTCCAACTCCTGGGCTTTAAATTTCGATATATTTTCTCTTCTGCATGTTCCAACAATTAGAGCAGCTTTTAACAACTTCCATCTGGTGTTTCTAGTAGACATTTTTTTATAGGAAGCTTATGTCAACGTTGCCGTTTAAATTTATAGTGGCTTTTAACATAAAATAGTAGCCCCACAATGAAGAAATTTTGTAAAATTTGATAAGGCAAGAGTTTCTTTAGTATTTTTCTTGCTCCATCTTGCAAGATCATATTTTATATTGTTTTGTGAGAGACTTGTATATTTCTATTCTCATAATTTTGCAAGATCCTTGCATGATTCTTAGGAGACTCTTTCATACAAATTAAAAACATGAAACTTTATTATGAATTTTATAACAGTGGTGGTTCCGCTCAAAGCACATGCGTAACTATCGATATGGTCGATCATTGACAGTGGCTGATTGATAGACGTTATAATGTATAGAAACGGTCAGTTTTATTTAAGTAATGGATAAATTAGGCGAAATAGCATCAAAGTTCAGTCAAATCGCAGTTAATTTATGATTAGTTCTAGCGCAGCAGAACTGGACCTAGATTAAATAAACTTTGAGTTTAAAAATACGTTGATATGCTGGATGTCCTTTAAATAAAGTACTTGCCAAGTGACTTTGGAAGGTCTGTAAATATTAAATATTTGATGAAAGTTGAAAATTGATTTAATTACATTAAAAAAATGTGAAATTATCAGTGAACTAAATAAATTGTTCCTGTTCAAACAGCATGTTATATATCACGTTTTTCCAGCAATATTCTAATTTTCAAGATAGTTCTAACACCTCTGAAATTGTGACATAAATCACATGTTAACCTGAGGAACAAAAATATGTTTAAAATAAAATCTTCTTTTGCAATACGCGATTTCTCTAGAAAATTATAAGTAGCAGCATTTTTTTACACTTTGTCAGAATTCTAAGTAAACTGGAACGGAAAATGAGCACATTTCAGAGATTTCAATCAGCAAACCATTTTGTCAGTCATCCTGAATTTGTCAGCGGTCAATTTCAGGGAACGCTGTACAACATTGTTACTGAAATAGATAAAATGTAATCGTCATATATATAACGTCTGAAAATAAATTTGCAACATGTTTATATCTAATTACCAAAATTGATTATATATCTTTATGCTAAGAGTTGGTAGCTTTCAATTTAAACATGCAAGTACCATAAATTCATGTAGTGAATTGCGATAATTTCTTGAATTAAGTAAAAAATATATATTTTACTGTATTAGAACGGTATTTTAAGCTAATATTAATCAAGTCTCCTGCAGTTCCTATCAAAGAAGTCATATGTATGCTCTCTGTTGCCAAACATCTAGGTATGGTAATGAAAAATTCCACAGACAAAGCTCTATTCAATAATTATCTAAAAAAATAATCTAAACTAACTTACCTGATTTAATGAAAACACTCTATAAATATATAAGTTCACTTTTGAAACTGTGGCAACTCGAAAATTCAACCACAATAGATGAGATCTGACATATTTCTGCATTTTTAGGATTGCTTCTTCAGGTGGCCTCCTTTAAGTTGAGTCAAATATCTAACTATAATAATTATTATATCAATAAATTAAAATTATTTGAAATTAAATATCGACAATGTCAAAAGTGACCTATCAATGAATTTTAAATTAAACATGACAAATACCTACCTAAGTAGTGTTAATATTATTAATACCTAAAAATATATAAAAAATATATATGATGAACCTCTATTAAAATCTACCCACAAATATTTTTGTACATTATTCGGGATCACCCTGTACATACAAAATTTAATAACCGTAGATATTATTTGCTAAATTAAAAATTTTTACGCATTTAATTTTATTTCATGTCATACCCGAATGTTCAATACCATATAGGGTAGATATGTATAATTGGAATAATAATTTCAATATTTAAGATTTTTGTCTTTGAGAATTACATGTAAATCTTATCTGAAATTTAATTCCTGTCCTGAAAGAAATTTTTTTTAATAATATTGATTACGTTATATTATTTCTTAATATATCTATTTTTCCTTGAAAGTGCAGTGCATAAACATCATTCTTAATAATCGCATTTCCACAAAGAAAAATTTATTACTGTAACGCAATTTTTACTTGGAAGTAGCTAGAGTGGAAATGAGGTGGTGAAACACGTTCCACATTATTTATTTTTGCTTCCATAAATGAGTAATAATAATAACATGCTTTCTATAAAGCATGTGTCGTATAACCGGAAATAACAGAAAAATGCTACAAATGTTGTCTGATGAAACATTGTTCCGTGACTGTATTTCTCAGAAAGCTGGAACTGCAATATTTCTTTAATATATGAACCTTTAATATCGTTTTAACTGTACAGTGTGTCCCGATTAGTAAAATTTGCCTGAAATTGTATTGTGGTGTAAATGTTTTCTTGTAATACATACATAATGCGTACATGTACAATGGTCGTCAGCTTAAAGTCACCAGTTCTATGGTCCATTCTTTTCTAGTGCCATTTATTATACACGGTGCTAGAAAGGGACAAAACATGGAAGTGGTGACTTTAAGCTGACGACCATTGTACAACATTAATACTATTTATATTTACTGTCAGATTAAACAAATAAAATATCGACTCCAGAAAATGCCTAAATGACCCTCGCAAGCCATCGGCGACTGCTAAAAACAAGTAGTGGGTATTTTGTTACTAATTTGTAAATACCACCTGTTAGTTATAGCTTGTGTCACTTTCGAGAAAAATGATGACTGCTAGGCGTAATATTACTCTAGCTGGTCATCGAAATACTCGGCAACTAAGAAAGATAGCAAAGCGACAGTCATTAACAAATTTGTTGCTGACTTACGTTCATCTAACGAAAAATCAAAAAAGGCATCAAAAGAAAGTGGTGGATAATTTGTCTTTATTTTGTTGCTAATTTAAGCTACCAGTTTCAATTTTGTAGCTTGTGCGGTTTTTGAGAAAAATGGTGGTTGCTAGCGTAATATAGAGCTATATCGGATTGATTCGCAAGATAGAAAAAACTAAAAATTGAATTTATTGGATTTCTTGTTGAGAAAAAATGATTAATAGTATTGGATTTTGACTAATGGCTACTTGACACAAGCGTAAGACAGCAATAATTTTTTGACTGGTGAGTTGAACGGCTAATATTTTTTATTATTTTAGAAAACACCTTTACGCTGCCAGAAAGTACTCGACCAGCAACAAAATAAGTATGGTGCAAAAATCGGTTTGCCATCGTTCATATACCCGAATTCCAAAATAGTTATAGAGTGATCCATTTACAGCACTTAGATGAGTAAGGGTTGCAGGGGGCAAGATTTCATATGCGTACAACTTAAGAAGGGTTCCAAGAACACAAAATTATCAAAAATAACTTTACGTTCAGTGAACTTAACACATAATACACTGCAGTATTTACGTACACACTGTACATTACTGGTTACTAGCACTGTGACTATAACGGTCACACGTTACACTACTTATCGTCTGATATTTTATGATGTATTAGCCATTACAATCACAGCACCAGATTTCATATGAGTGCAGTGCCATACTTTTGCCATCTACGTATTTCACCTCTTATTTTGATTTCGAGCTCTAATTCTTTCATACCAGTGTTTTATCATCTGATATTTCACACTGTTAGATTAGGACGTTTAAGATTTTGAAAACACGCTTAGAGCTTGAATTATTCTTCATTCTTAAGGACACAAACATAAGAATCCCTAATAAATTAATAATTACAGTCACAGTTAAATTGGTGGAAAGATATACCGACATTTTCCTACGGGCACACCCATGGTAGCCCTGCAGATGGAACAGGTGGATCCATCAATTCGTTATAACGAATAGAAATCAAGCATTCTCATGTGAGTATGCTGTGCCAATAATACGGAACATACAATTCAGTACAATTTTATAGAATAATATACGGACAACACAATACATCTTGTGTTGACTGCTATAAATTGTGAGTGGGTTTGTAATATGAATCACTCCATTATTTCGATAGCCAGCTAGCGTAATATTATGCTAGCAGCCACCATTTTACTCTAAAACGGCAGAAGCTGCAAAACTGAAACTGTACAAATTAGCAACTAAATATCCGCTACTTGTTTTGGCTCCCACTGATGTTGCCTTGCCAAAGTAATAGACGTCTAAATCATGATGAATTTCAATGGTTTTAAGTCTAAAGGCAGCAACATTGCCATATTCTTTTAAATATCATAATAATATATCCGAGAGCATTCAAATCAATAGTTAATTACTTTGGCATTACTTTCTGTATTTTCCTTCTATTCTAAATTAAAACTGCGGTGTATTCCAAACACTAAACTTATCAGCACACAATTTTGCCAGTTTGGGAAATAAAAATCAACACGAGGATAGCTCTCTGTTTTCACTTGGGATATAACCGATATTAATTCTTCAGGGAGCAAAGCGGATGAATTAAATTTGCTAGATTATTAATAATTTGGGGCGAATAATGTTTCTTAATCTTCGTTTAATGGAATCCCAAATTAGTATTCTGTGTTTAGATGAAATTTGAACAGTGGTAAGGCCGTTATAAGAAAAATGTAATTAAAATTAAGAGAATATAAAATTTTAATTCAATTTGAAATTTAATCGCTAGTAGATGTTGATACGACAAAACTGCGTTTGCTTTTCCTGTCATTAACAGTTTCCAGTTAATAATTGGATAAAAAAAGATGTCTGGAAATCCTAGCAGGCGCCTATCCGGGGAAATTCAATTAAAGCAAAACTAAATATTTAGTGCAGTGAAAATAAACTTATTATATTTCGGTAAAGTTTGACGAACGCCAGACCAGAAGTGTAAATATTTAGAGTGATTTATAAAAGGATATTATAATTGAGTTTCAAGCTTCATAATCGTACATGCATGGTACTTTTCAATACACTTTGGATTCATTCACTAAAAAGTTGAAATATAATAAAGGAGTAAGTTCAAAAACTGCACTGTCTGTATTTTATATTTTCTGTTTTTTATATTGAAGGATCATTTCTTAAAATATGTCATCATCGATGTATAATTTATTTCTTGTAGAATGTTTTTTTCTTGCAAGATGCTAAATCCTTTTCTTTTCATCATTCATCATGTTGGTATTATTATCACTGTTTTATTAACCATTCGTCTTTTATTTGATATCCCATTTACTAGACTAGACTTTCAATTTTTAATAATATGTGTTCAAAGCATTATTATATTTTCTTATACTTATTAGTGTCTTATAGTTATTAGTGTTTTCGTTTGCATATTGTGTATTTGACTTTCTTATCATATCTCATATTTCTAATGGCGTCTTTCTAGTTTTTGTTAAAACCGTCCTTGTTTTATTTGCAAATAATATCTATAAAGAAATCGTCAATGCCTTGTGATATCATTAAGTGTTGTATTATAATTTATCAATTTTACTTTTCCTGAGTTTTTGATATTAAAATATTTTTGATTTTTTTGTATAAAGCTTCTTTGTTCTTGTTTCCTTTTTTGTATAATGCCACATCTTTCCATTTTATTAAACTTATCTAACACCAATTATTATTTCTTTTACTTAAAAATTTGAATCATAAAATTAAATTTTTCTCAGTGTTTGATATTACCCTCGATTAAGTGTAAGATATAGAGATGTATAATTAACATGTAATTTAATATAAAAGTGACCCTACTCTGATAGTTTTCCATGTAACTTATATTTCTTTGTAGGCTACACTACAACTAGCAGCTACCCTAAAAAAAAGACACTGAAAAAGAAATTACGTTTACGTTAAAAAAACACTTTTGTGCATTTTCACACTGGACACTCAAAGTTATTACTTTTTTTCTGATATGATTTACGTCACAGTGACAAGTTGACGTTATTACATACAAAATTGTCAAAATGTTCCCTTCGTAGTGCCTCTTCGGCAAAGCTATTGAATTCGGATTTGTACTAAAATGGTTTTATAATTTTGCAAGTAATGTAAAATTACATTCACACCACTAGTTGGTTGGTTGTTCTTGCTCCATCTTGCAAGATCATGTTTTGTAATGCTCTTGCATTATTCTTGCGAGACCATAAAAATGAAGAACTTGGAAATTTGGTAACAGTGGTGGTTACTCTCGGTCAGCATCGGTCCCGCTGAAAGCTCACGTATCTATCGATATGGTCTATAGTAGTCGATTGGTAGACGTTATGAAGTATAGGTCAGTTTTCTCTAAGCAATAAATAAAGGAGGAAATAGACAAAACATAATCGGAGCTCTTTCAGTCAAGTGGCAGCAAATTTATAATTAGTTCAGGTAAGCAGACTCAATAAACTTTCATTTTTAAAATAATTTTATATGATGGGTGCCCTTTGATTAAAGTACATTATTATGTACCTAAATAGAAATGCAATCAGCTATTATTTGCTTAATGTTACCCTTATATTTACAAGACTTCTTGCCGCAGCAATATTTCTTGTGTCTCGCAAATTTTTTTTTAAATGTAATGCAAGCTGTCAAGTCTTAGATAGAAAAAAAAGAAGAAGGAAGAAAATGAAGATTGCCAATATAAGGTTGTTTCGCTTTGTTATCCACTAAATGTGTCACTTCTTTCTATTTCACCAAACTTCTCTAACATTGGCGTTTCGTTTCTTTTTCAAATATTTTGTCCAACATTCGCCTATGCAGTGAACGCGACTTAAGGGCGTTTCAAGGACAAGGAATCATCTATAGATGCACAAAAAAATTCGCCCAGTATGTGGAGGTTCTTATTAGTGTAGTGCTCAAATATAATGCTGAAATTAAATCATTTTATTTAATTTTTGGGGGGAAAATGCGCTAGAGAATATGAAAGACGGTGAATTGTACCTTATCACTGTGTATTATACACCCTGAAAAATACTTAATAATTTACATCAATTTAAGTATCACTAGATTTTTAAAAGATTTCTGCGGGGTGTGACAATGTTTATAATGCCGTATACAGTTTTCTCCATGTGCAGTTGATGTATAAAATTCATGAGATTTTATGATAAAACACAACAGGTATGCTTTTTTTTCTTATTCTAAATGCCTTGTCAGCCTGGAAATTGTTAATAAACCCTGGAGAAACCTTGTATGATATTATTCCTAACTTACTCAGATTTTTTTTTAGACTGTCACAACAAACAGCTATGAATTCGTTGAAAATTGCCATATAAAAACGGCTCCCTAAAATTTACCTATTTATATTGCAAAATTCGATCGTGCTATTAGTTTTCTGAGATAAATGATTCCATTAGAAAGTGTAAAGTAAATGTATGAAGCCAGCTAATTTTTATCCAGACCTTTCCGGGGCCGCGGAAGGACCGATCAATGCGAAATCGAGTAAAAGTGCATTTGGGGCAGCCTACATTCCCGCAGCAGTCTGGCCTGGATGGGGTGGTGGGGTCGGAAACAAGAGAAATGCAGCACATGACAGGGTGCCTGCAGCTGGACCTACTTTACCTGTATTGCATCGTTGCTAGGAAACGGGATGAACCATGTCTCGCGCCCGGAGTGAGTACCTGTAGGAGCATTACACGGGATTTTTGTGTAGGCAGGTGCACTGCCATGGAATGGAGGTCATGCTGCAGGCCAAACGGTTTCATGCTACAAAAATAATCTATTAAAGCAAGCCCACATTAAGTCAGTAGAAAAGAATCGAAACTAATTGGATAAAGTTGCGAAAACCTAATAGAAACAGTGTATACCAAATTTTCACAAAATATTTCTTGGTTTTCTCCAGCTTTTCTAGGTAAATATTCCAATTTGCAGTTTCTCAATTTGTTTGTGGGTATCTCACAAATAAATATTAAACAGGGTATGGTTATTCGACAATTAGACTCCCATGAAGTTGCAGAAGACGCGAAATATTTTCAATTATGATTTTAGATAAGAAAAATCCTTCCTTGGAGACATACTAAAAATCTAAAAATTATGAAAAATTATAATAATGATAATCAATAATTGGGAATTGGATGTGGGTTATTTACGGGAGCCTTTTCTTAACTGCAGGCGTTCGATAGTGGAAACTGAATTTTGAAAAAAATATGTACCGGGAATTAAAAATATGAACATTTAACAAAAATTTAAGAAATAGAAACTGTTGGATTTTCCATTTCTTTTTAATACCTATTAACATTCACTTTATCTAATATTGCAAATATTTGGAAAATGTAAGTGTTGCTACCACATTATTTTGGGCGAAGTCGAAAACTTAGTTGTTCATTTTAAAGGTTGTTTTTTGGTGATACAATACTTCTCGAAATACTGTCAAAACTTACATTTTACGAAATTACATGTATATTTAGACCGAGATTTAGACTTTTATATCATGAGTACAGGTATCCTTTTAAGTATGGTAGTTATTTTAATTGTACAATATTTTGATACCATTTCAGTGCGTGTTCAAGTAAATAATATAAAATTTAATTCGTTTGAGATAAAAATGATGCAGGTATATGGAAGAACTATTTATCAAAGGAATTTTACGTTATTTAAGTAAACATTTTGCTTCAAATGTATCGGTCAGGCATGTTTATTTTCGGTCTCAAGATATATAAAATATTTGTTTTTAATTTGTTCCGAAAATTCGATATAGCTGAGACGGGATAATTTCCTGAAAACAGGGGTAAACACAATAATTCTTTTAAAAAATTCAATCGATACGATAACCGGACTATATAGGGCGAAATGTGCTGGCTTTGAACGGCACGCTGGAATGATTCGTTTGAGACTTGACACGGTGAAAAATGATGCATTTGTATACCGCTTTTCAGCCGAATGCTAAATTCAAAAGTTGAAAAGCCGGCCAAATGCTTTTGTTAATCTGTTATATTTTGCGAAGAACAAAAGAGAAAATGTAGAGCAGCCAGCCGCAATAACAAATATCACATCTCACTGTTCAATGATTTTATAGAATAAGTCTTCAGTAAATGTATATTTAATACATATTATTAAAAATAGATTGGGCATGTCATCAATGCTAGCGTCCTTGCCATAAATGTATTTTTTCATATTTATGTAAATTTTCAATATTTTTCTTAGTGCTGGCTGAGACAAGACTTTCTTTAAAGTCTTATTCTTTGCTCGATCTTGCAAGATCGTGTCTTGTGTTATCTTGCGGGAGTCTCGCAATTCTTTTGAGACGTTTGCACACAAATGAGAAACATGGACATGGTTACTCTTGATCTTGATTATTTTAACAAAAAAAGATTTACTTAGGAAAAGACATAACTATGCTCTGGATCCATTACTTTGTTCATTGTGGAGGAGCAATAAATCAATTATAGTTATTTATTATATAAGCATTTTACCCACGCAAGAATGTTTAAACGCGAGGACGTAGTTCGAGCGTTTAATATTCTTAAGTGGATAAAAGGCAATTAAAGCACGAATGCAATACAACGTTTTTATCGTATTTTCTAAATTTGAAGAAAAAATATGCAATTTCATCTACCTATGTGTCATATTCAATGTTGAGGGCTACTATAAAAGTCTAAAAAAATATAGATCATGGAAAATATAACAAGCTTACTGTTTATGTGAAGAGTGAATCGAGAGGATACAAAGCAAAGAAGGCTGCAGTGTTGGAATGAGTATATATTGAAGATTTTATGACAAAAATAATATTTAATGAATAATAATAAAATCATCATTGGCAGTTACCGACTTGTTTCAATACTTGACACCAATACGGGCATTTCAAAAAAATTTGGAATTATAGAAGAAGAATTTTGCATGAATGGTGTTGAAATATGCAGAAAATATATTTATCTGCGTCCAATTCGCTTAGCACAAGACAAATTCTTTTTAAGATGCGTCAATGAAAAATGTAGTGCTCATCCTGTTGAAATCAACACATTGGCGTAGGTATACCCTCAATAGTTGCTTCATTCCTGAATATCGCAAATCCAGTAGCATATACTGGCCATTGTATGTTGTTTATTGGCCTATAAAGGTGCTGATAACCATTAAACAGCATGACACAGCATGATGGAAGAGCTCCTCTGTAGCAGAAAGTTATGTTGAGGAGTCCATATCTAACAAATTTGATATTGCAAGGAAAATCCAAGAAAACTATAGCTGTTCCTTACAACAAGAGACATCCGTAACTTGCACAAACTCTTCACAAACTTTAGCAGATGTTATGCGCTCCGAAAATTGTGGCAACAATGCTACAAGGGTTGTTATCATAGGAAAGGAAGTTAAATGCGATAAAACAAAAATCAAAATATTACTATAAATGTAAATGTTAATAAATAAATTAAATTTGATTCATAGATTTATTACTTTTCTTTTTAATTATTCTACGAGTGAAATAAAGTTACTTGTCTTCAAAACGTAACATACAATTAATTGTCTTTTATGCTTTTCTTTGAAATCGTTAGATAAGTTTCTAACATTTTTGAAGTTATACTTCTTTGCGCCCGTTAGACACATTGGGATGTTGGTCGAGAAACCGCGTCACGCTCAAAAGGAAGAACAAATTTTTAAGAACTTTTTTTTTTGTACGTTCAGGCTTTGAAAGGAAGTTTTTTTTTTCTGTTTTGTCCCTGATAACTTAAGAATACTTTCCTCTAAACTGAACTGAAAAACTAGGAAAACATGTTTTTATTGTTAATAAATCGTCTTTATTAGATATTGATGGAAACAATATACCATGCGGTACTGGAGATTCATTCAATTTACCATTTTTGAATGGCATACTACTTTAATGCGGAATGATCGATGTTGCAATATGATATTTGTACCAACTTTTATAAGTAATTAAATTTTCACAACGCTTGCCACCACATCGGCTAATACTAAAGCGAATGTGACAAAAGGATGAATCATTTACCTGAAGCGTACAAATGAGCAACAATTCCTATTATATCATGCGTTTCCTGCTTTGTTCCCAGAAAAAGCCATACTACCTACTACTATTCAGTCCGTGCCGCTGAGCATACGTCCTTCATTTCCACGTGCAGTCACAAACATCAAAACCACAATAACATCGGCGACATCATCATGTATGCACCGCTGCTTCGTGCAGAACAATCAACGAGTCAACCTGTGGAATGGTGCAAGCGGTTCATTCGTCGGGCTTCATTCAATCTAAAACGGCTTTATTGATTAGATAGAAACAGGTCAATAGGTTAACTACTAATAATAAGTAAGACACAATGCCTCCTGCTGCTGGGCTGCTACATGAGTCAGCTCGTTAAGCGAAATGTTGACTGGTTAATCAGCCTGAAAGAATTCCAATAGGAAATGTGCAAGAGCAGAGCACTGCATCTGCAATGACTGAATAGTTCACACCGGAAATCGCGATATAAAAAATCACCGATGATTTACCTACCTTTAGCTCTGAATTAGTATATTAAGTATTGAGAACAGTAAAGATAATTTACCGTTCGAAGACATTGTCGCCAATTTGGTCCGAGAACGATATAATCCTTAACGTTCATGATGCTTATACAATTTTTTTCACAATCGCCATAAATGAAAACAAAGTTATATACAGGGTATTTCAAAACAAAGGCAAAACATTTCAGGGGGTGATTCCTTGGTGAAAATAAAAGGTAGTTTGTTATATAAACGTTGGGTCACAAGTCAACCATTAGGGAGATTCGTAATCGACGAAATTAACAATTCTGGAACTTCTAGCTATGGTGTTATTTTTCAATGGTTGGTAGTTCTCAAATTTTATGATTGTATTTAAACGTAAAACTTGGGGAATGTTTTATGAATTTAAAAGAGCAAAGTGTTTGTAAAATAAGCGACTCGTCTTCAGATGCAGTTAGATGAAACGTGAAGTGTTGGATGTTCCACATTAAATCCTGAGAAATCAAGGAAGCGATATGAAAATACATACAAGATTTTAAGAAACGATGTGAGACAAAAAACCAAAATATTACCGAGAAAGTTATGGTGGCGTACTTTGTCCAAAGGAACGAAACATTAAAAGCTTCAGGAAGCTTATGGGCATTCAATGTTAAAAAGTACAATTTTTATTCATGATTCGCTTGTCATTTCCAAATTTTCGCCATTAATTGGGTATCTCAAATGGAAAACTCTTGGTTACAGACCAAAAAACCAGTGTGTTTACGAAGAAAGACATGTCCCGATTCTGAATTGAGGCACCAGATGACAAATATTTAATTCATAAGGTAAATTTGGATGATGTATAGGTGCTAAATGTCGTTTTGCATTTTAGGTAGCACTGATATTAGAAATATCGGAAGGATGTAGAAGGGAAGAATTATACAATATGACCAGTCAAGATATTGACGATCAAGGAACATATAATAGTTGCAAATATTCCGCAAACAAAAACAAATATTCAGCGAATATGTATATACTGTTACAAGCATCAGACAAGATGAAAATATCCATTATTTAGAAATTTACCGCAAGTACAACCAGGTAGTGGAAAAAGGAACAATTGGACAGCGACCGTCGAAGATAGCCGAGTATTTAAAACTACAAAATCCTACAAACAGGTCATTCGTCTCGCCGTACTTCGGCCACCCTTCTAGCGAATAGAGATGTGGTTGTTGTGGTCGGTTTAAAAAGGCATGGGGAATGGAAATCCTCGGCCGTTGCTGAATATACGTCGAAGATTCCCTTCAAAATAAACTGCAGTATGCAGATAGCATTATTCACGATAATAACAACACATCATCCTGCAATACTTCTGAATCCTGTGCTGAAGAATTACCTGCTACTATAACTTCTACTTCACTGACCTCGCTAATTTTACTTTAAACTGAAGCCAAAATCGAAAAAACATGTACTGTTCCAATTTTTGTAAGTAATTGTGCAAGCTGCACATTTCATTTCAACATCAATAAATAGATTTAAAATACAACTTTCTTAAATTTGAAAATGAATTTTAGAAAACCCATTCCAAAATCAATGCGATGTTAAAAATGTCTATTTTGACAGTTATGTATTTACCGTTTTGTTAGCCTTTGCAACCAATAAGCGACATCCTGTTGTCGTAGAAACAAACATGGAACTAAAAAAAGTTGATAGTACAAAAAATAATTTAGCTCTTCATGACGTGCATTTCTGTCCTGTAGTTCATGGAATACAACTCTCTTTTAGCCCTCAAAGGATAACAATTTTATTCATATCAGAAACAACCACACTAAAGACTTGTTTGACCTTAATCAATTGTTGATTCATTAATTGTTTAATTTGGCATATATTATACAGAAATTATGGTTTTACATACTAGTTCTAATTTATTGGTCAGATTTTAATTGTTTATTCTGTTGAATTAAATACCTATTATTCAGTGGTATCATAATTAAATTTGATTCTAAAGTTGATAGCCTTGACCAGTGCATTGTATATTGGAGATTATGACAATTTATTGAGTTAAACAATGTAAAATCTATTAACGCTATAATTTGGCAGTTTATTAAAATTTGACATTTTTGACATGCTACCTAATTTAGTTATGCCTAGAACAACAATAATTATCATGCATTGATCAAATCGATTGCTCGTGGTTGCGTTTGAATTTATAAGTTTTTATATTGGCAACCGCTAAAGTTAATGATTTTTATATTCATATATCTGGTAAAACTACTTAGCTGCCAAATGCTATCTTTAGTTTAAGATGTGTTTCTTCCAAGTTGAAATCAAAACATGCAAGAATAGATAATATTCAAGAAAACAATAGTACACTACATTTAACCTTTTATTAATTTTTCATTACTATATTATTTATTTAGATATTGAATTTAATAAAGTTGTCTGTGGACTGGAATACACGTTGGCATTTATTTCAGCATTTTTGTGTGACTTTTGTCTTCTATTTGTTTGGATGATGGAAACATCCAAGAGTACCTAAATATTGTAAATCATCATCTATTATTTAATTGCCTTTAGGGTTAAATCTAAAACAAAAAAAAAATCTTAAGTGTTAATGTGTCTAAATTATTTTGTTTTATAACCTAACCTACACTTTCTCCCAAATCTTTAATGAATATATAATTTTTATTATGGAAAAGTATAATAATATAACAGACTTACGATTGTTTCTTTATTTTTCGAATTTCAACGTTAAAGCAGTCACTTGATCGCATAAACATGAGCATAAATGCGTCTGAAACGATAACAGTTTTCATTCGGTGCACTGAATATTTCAAATATAATTATTTCGAAACGACTTTCGGTATACTGTTTCGATTCTTTGATGAATACACTAAGCAGCAAAAAAGTTCTGCCATTTAAAAGAAACATGATGTTCCAGTGGCGGCCTCTACTAATGACGTCAAAATTAGAAACAAATTTGAATTTCTCGCTCGCAAAAACCACCGATTTACAAATTTTATGTAAATATTTGGATATTTTAAGAAGTTCTACAAATATTGAAAACAAAATCTGAATTTTAACACCCTGTATCTTTTTTACTATGCGGCTTGGGATATGTTAGGTTAAATCGATTTATTTTCACCTAAGGAATCTGTCTTATTTTTGTTACTTCATTTAAAAAACCCCTGTACATATAAAAGTAATATGCCTATTTACACATTTAAAATAAAACTTTTGTATAATGTATACAGGGTGTCCGGTAACTACGGGGAAAAATAAAGGGTTATATAGAGCAGGTCAAAAGAGTGCTAGTACTTCATATAAACTTTTTACCTAGGTGCCATTGTTGAGGAGTTATTGTCACTCAAAGTAAGAAGTTGAAAAATGAATATTGTCCATAATTTCTAAAGGGTTACTTTGATTAACTTGAAATTTGGGGGATCAAAGCAACTCATCGAAATGTATCTTTGTGCATTTAAAATTGAATCAATAATTTTGTATTATACAAGGACGGTCGAAATTATGTTCTAAAATTTACGCAACTTTGACGGAGCTGTCAAATTTGACATTTTGCCCTCGCAGGCAGATAGCCCTGTTACTTTTCTACAAATAAGGTATACTTCATAACTTATGAAAAAATGAACGGTTGCCAAGATAATTAAATTTCTGTATTTTGTGTATAGCTACAACCGGGGACACAACGCAACAGAAAAAAGTTAAAAATGAAACATATGGATTAAAAGAGGTTACTTCAGTAAATGCTCGATATGTCCTCCATCTAGTTCAATGCACTTCCTTATTCTTTTAAGATTATTTTATTGCACTCTAAATAGCATTTGTAGATTCCGCTTAATGTCATTACAATGATGTTCTATTCGTGCCATCAACTCTTCTCTTGTATAAACCGGAGTTGAATACACCAATTCTTTTAGGTAACCCCACAAGAAGTCAAGGGAGTTAAGATCTGGCGACCTAGGTGCCCATAAGTGTGGTCCGCCTCGACCAATCCACCTACCACCAAATGTTGCATTGGGGTACAGGGACCTAATTGGTTACCGATTAATCCTGCCCATACATTAACTATACATGTTTGCTGGTGTTTGCCTTGAATGACTAAATGACGGGTTTCATCACACCATGCATGTAAATTATCGGAGCTCATTATTTCGTCCCTGGTAAAACCTGTCTCATCCGTAAACAATACAGATCCAACAAAATTTAAATTGTTTCTTTGTTTTCGCGAAAACCAATTGCAGTAATTTAATCTTGCTGGATAATCTTCCGGTCCCATTGCATGTACTTTTTGATGCAATAATTGTTCTTTTATAACCTGTGAGCTACCCACTTAGTGGTTCTATTTTGCCTTGAAAGTTTTCGTAGGCTTGTTGAAGGATCTGCTTCTATTTGATCCAAGATCTGTTCTTAAATATCTGCGTTTCTGGCACGTCTAGGGACTCCTTCCCCACCACTTCGTTGCAATATGCTTCCTGTATAGCGAACGGTTAAAATAAATTTGTAACTACATTTCTATTCATTTATACCTGTTTCCCTTTGGCGACGATCACATCTTTGAAAAGTTTTCGATTTGGTACATTCCTACCTGGAAATCGTACCGAGTAAATTCTTTGAGCTTCTAAAGAATTGCAATGCGCTTCTCCATAAATCAAGTGCATATCTGCATATTCTTCATAAGGGTATTCCATTATTTTATTTTATTTTTTCACTAAAAGGGGCATTAATTTTAATTGCCTTAATGCTTATCACCTTTTACGGATCTCCTGTCACATTTAGCAACCTACTAATTTGATTATAATAATGCGATAATTAATTTCCCTTTACACAAAATAAGAAAAAATTAATTATCTTGAAAACCGTTCATTTTTTCATAACTAATGAAGTATATCTTTTTTGTAGAAAAGTAATAGGGCTATCTGCCAAATTTGACAGTTCCGTCAAAGTTGCGTAAATTTTAGAACATAATTTCGACCGTCCTTGTATACTTAATAATATTTGATTCAATTTTGAATGTACAAAGATACATTTCAATGAGTTGCTTTGATCCCCCAAATTTCAAATTAAAGTAACCCTTTAGAAATTATGGACAATATTTATATTTCAACTTCTTACTTTGAGTGACAATAACTCCTCAACAATGGCACCTAGGTAAATAGTTTATATGAAGTACTAACACTCTTTTGACCTGCTCTATATAACCCTTTATTTTTTCTCCGTAGTTACCGGACACCCTGTATAAACACAAAAAATAGTAATATGTACAGCTGCTGAGAATTCGATTCCTTTCTCATGATTGCTAACTGTGTCTCAACACTTTTAAATACCAAATTGAATGTCATTAATGGAGTAAATGAAGAGTAAAATCAAAAACTCAAAATTAGATTGCTTTGGAATTATTATTATTTTTCTTCATGGGTACGTTATTAATTCATATATCTATTGTTGCAGATGGATTTCCCACATTCAGGTCTTCGTTCCCCGAATGGTGCGACAGTTGCTCCGAGCTTCTGGATACCTCCGGCGGGAACCTTACGGCTCCCACGGGACCCGATCCCCTGCCCCTTATGGGGCTCAGGTCGCTCCGCATTTCCGCTCCTCCACTACACCGACCCCATAGAAGCTGCGACAGCCTCTCCTCCACCGCCAACAGTTCCACTGACAGTTCCGATACAGATGACAGATGTGATAGTTCACTAGGTATTTACCATATTATAGTATACAATCGTTCATTTAGAAGAATGAAGAATTAAGTCTTTCATTATTTGAATATTTACACAAGCAATATTAAGTTAGGTAGGTACTTGATTTTTGAAGAAGTAAGCAATGTGGATCTCGGTTTTGACCATATGCAGAATGTATAAGGTTTAAATGCAGACAATTTCAGAATCAATAGTACGTTGATAGAAGGAAATTTTTCCCTACTTGCCAATGGACAATCAATCACATGGGAGTATATAGGGAGGTTTTAAAAAGAAAATGTACGCCTACGAATATTTTCCGACTTTTTCTTTTACCAGACAACAATCCTTTAATTAATCACTTATATTTAATAACTACTCTGTACAATACTAAATCTAATTACAACTTAACTAAACACTATTTCACTTTGAAACTCTAGGAAATTTCCAACTAAACACTCCAATTCGAGACTAATTGAATATTCTACTTTGATAGACCAAACGAATATTCCGGGTATTTCCTAGCATCTCTAGATCCATTTCTTGAAAGATTCTCGTCTATTCTCCATGTTCCAGTTGCGCTTTGATACACGGCATTATTTTGTTTGTTTACTAGAATCACGCAGGGGCGATCGGGGCATTCTAGCGTTTCGCGATACCACAGTCGTCAAATTGGATGCGAGCGGGACAAATTCTGTGACAATATAATATGAAACCAAAAAAAGTTATGCTACGGAAAAAATTAAAATTCAATCCTTTGTATCCTGAAAACTAAGCGGTTTGACAAAAATTTAAAAATTACTATACTAGGACAAAAAATTACCCTCTTCCGACGTATATTGATACTGAAATTTTCTGCATTTAAACCTGATACACCCTGTATATACTAGTACAAAGGTACTAAACAATTTGATTGACATTTCGTTGTCTAAAGCCGGCTATTCATAGAACAATGACTGTCGCTGGCGACACTTCCCCTTCCTTTTACATTAAGAAAGCGCCATGTAGTTGTGATCATGTTCTCGCTGCTATAATATACATATTTAATTGGTACTTTTTGTGGTATTTATCACAAAGTAAGGTATTTATTGACAGTTGGTGAACATTAAGAATTTGCACAAGTAAAATTTCAAATTTGTCAGGATAGGTATATATTTTTGATTATTTCGTGAACCAACGTCTGTACCTGCGTATTAAAAATGAAAATGAAATAAATATCTTAACAATTTTGTACTAGAAGTGGAGAAATGCACAAAAGATAGATTTTATAAAGAAGAAAAAAGTTAGGTGTGTATTGTGTCAAATAATATACTGACTGTATATCACTGCTGTTTTAATATTACTCGTTGTGTACGATCTCCTCTATCATTTTTGGAGATTTTGGCTTCCATGTCATATTTTTTCTAACCAATTGATTTCTGGTTTTAACAGCTACAAAACTTTTTCTATGAACACAACTACGATTAGTCAGAGCGATTAGATTGATTTTCGAAGATACATTTAAACCAACATAACCTATAATATCTTCTCTTTCGTCTCGTATGATATTTCATTGAAAAAATAGTTTTATATATTTTTAGTTGATTCTCCAAATCTTTAATATTATTTAATATATCATATTGGCGTACAATTTGTACATAGATGTATGTTTTAAGATTTTTGTAATTTATGTTCTGTTGTATTTAATTAGTACTTACTTTTTCTCCTGTAAATTCTTTTATCTACTAACCCGAAAATTCAAATAAAACAATATAAACAACTACAGAAATTCGTTAACATGCTCAATATAATCCATAATTTAACAGAATGAATTCTTTCATAATCATTAAGTACCTTTAATATTTATTTAATATCTCACATCAATATTCAGTGTATTCTTAAAGCACTGTAATGTTAAGGGAATATCGACAAACACAAAAAATAGGCAATTTTCTTTTGACCTTCTACAATATAAACAAGTAATAAATGATTTTTCATTCTTCAAATCCCCATTGGCCAGTTTTCAGAATGAAATTGTTACTAAAAAATGTCAAGCGAAACTTTTGGAAGGAAACAATGTAATATTAATGATACAAGAACAAGGCTGAAGTTAATATGTCACAAAACAATTAATTGCTATTTATAACGAAAATCTATCTCCTTCTTAGGAATTAATGTCGGTTGCTCTTTGTGGTTGTACTCGGAATACCGATAAGATTTCCAACAAAAGCCGATTGAAAGGAAATTTGCATTTATTGAACAATGTTTTCATTATTCTACGATAATTACATTAAAAGTTACTTCATAAATAGTATCATTAAAGCAACTGTGCCGCCTACAAACGTCGAATAATTAATTATTATTCGATCCAAACTGTATTAGTGCCTTTCTTAAAGAATTGGCCTAGTTTTCTAGGCATTTTGGAATATTATCTAGATTTTGTTCATGAAATAATTTTACTGCATAACGTCAAAGAATAGGAATTATGAATTAAAAACTCAATACACTAGGTTATTTATGATAATTTAAATGCATGTGAAGTAGGTGGCGCCCTCTACAATTCAGCAACAAATTCGAGGCCATATTTCAATTTTTCGTACCAGAAAATGTCCCTTTGCCAAGTTTTATGTATTACTTTTACAGACATCCTGTATGTAGCCTGAACATCTCTAAAATTTGAGGTTTTGAATATTAGGATACATTTTAATGAATTTGTTAAAAGGTACAGAAATGTCAACAGTTTTGTTAGTTGCGTTTCCAGACGAAGATAAGGCGTCAAATATTATTCTTAGCTATACGTATATTTAGCGGATGTAGACATTAGCAGTCTTTATTAGTGATGTGTCGACCAAGCTATTTTTGTGTAGCAGTTGCTTCTGCTATTGCTACTTTTATTTAGCAGTTAAAAATAGCTGCTATTTTAATAGCAGCTAATGTTTTGGTTAGATGGCGCGTAGTGATGGGAAGACCCGGCTCTTTTTCGAGAACCGGGTCGTATCAGTCAATCACTGAAATGACCCGTTCACGATGATTCGTTCAAATGAACGATTTGAAAACCACATGCTCGTTGTTTTAATATCGGTCATATTGGAATCATTTTTTATATTTTATTATTGTTTATGATTTAAACGTTGTATGGTATATTCCGCAAATAAATGCACATTGTCCCTATACCTAAGTTGTAAAACATATATTTATTTGTACTTATTTTGCCCATAATTTTGGAAAATTGTTTCAGTTTATTTAGTTACATACAGACAATATAATGGAAATTGTTTTTAATAAATCAGCCTCCTATAAAAAATGTCAATAAATAAAAATGTACTATAGCAAAATGGAGAACGACACTAGTGGTAAAAGTCGATCCGTCCGGATTCCTATCTCGAATCATCTCATCGATCGTCAGCATTCTGTATCGTGAACTGAACTGTGAACGCGAGATCACGATCACAATCACACCACAGAAATAATCGGAGACCGGAACTGCGGACGGATCATATGAACGATAGGTCATTAGGGTCGCACGCCAAGATTGAATCGATCACGGGTCTTTGGAATGATTCGGTCAGTTCAGTAATCTGTGATTCGGTCATTATAAACGAATCGTTCGTGAACGACACATCACTAATGGCGCGTACCTAGCATTTATCGGCTTAGCGAGTTAGCAGACAGCAGACTGCAATAATAATTAACAATACTCCATACTTTCAGAGGCGCGATAATAGAAGAAAACTGAGAAATATAAAATATATTCGTTGTTTGCTGTAGATACAATTATTACGAGTAAGGATAGGATTTTGCAAAATGAAAGAAAAATTTGTATTTTTATTGATATAGGTATCGCGAATGACGTAAATATATGGAAAACGATAAACATTAGATTTGAAAAATTACTTTCTTAACTCGCTATTATTGTGACATATTGTTTGAATTTTTTTATTGTAATATTTTGTCATGGCAGACAAATATACTATGCCAACGAAAAAATTACTATTTATTCCAAGAGCACGGCATTCAAGTGTAACAGAAACATACAGTAAAAAATTAAAATGCTTGTATAATTGGTATACGTTTCAATATAACAAATGACTTAACTCGTTTTAAAGATCATATAACATATATTTTATTTCCCAGATATTTATAATAAATCGGGAATAAACGACAGTGCATAGCTATAGTTGCTATCTATTCGGCGCATTAGCGTTTACTCGTTAGGACCGCGGCGAGCGTATGCCAAACTGCTAAATAAGTAAAGCAGTTTGGCGTATTAGCATTCACATTCACCCGTTAGGACAACCATGAATTTATGCCAACCTGTTAAATCAATAGCAGCTAATTTTTTGAGCACGTAGCAGTTGCTACTGCTACTAACCAAATAGCAGTTAAAAAATAGCAGGCCGCTAAATAGCAACCCATCACTAGTCTTTATCCCATTTAAAAAGTTTTAAAAGATAATAGGCAAGAATTGCGTTACCACAGCAATATCATAACTTTTCATTTCAATAAGATAGCGAAACGAGCGGTTAACTGCATATCTAATTAACCTTCCATTTCACAGCCTACTGCCTTATTTTAAATTCAAATTTCGCATTCTTAGAAATAGATCAGTTTATCGGCGTTTTCTTTTAAATGTGAAAAAATGCGGGGTGTGTCTTTTGCCGGAAGTGGTGAATGATATATGTTATATTTACTGATGGCTCCAGTTTTTTCCTTTTTCACCGTATATTTGTACATTCGTTTCCTGTCGGGATAACGTATTAGCGTTTTCTGGTTTGATACGAAACTAGTAACGTATCTTTAAAATATACATATGGCTTCTGCCTTTAAAAATAGGTATTTTCGAACAATTTTTATATAAAACTGTGTATGTTAGTGAATCACCATCCATTTCTGAAGGCCAATATTTTGTATTAGCGTTATTTCTAAGAAAAAAACGGAACTCATCGTATTTATTTTAGGTTAGACGAAAAATACGATGATGTGATGAGTCGCACTTTATAAAAATCGTAAGGAAAGGATTTTTTAGCTTGATATCAACACCGTGGGTGGAGATGTTGATGTAAGGGACAAGTGGGTGTGAGAAAAGTCTATTCTATGCCTTGAGATGCTAATAGAATAGAATAATGTCTTTTATTTAAGACCCCATAGCAACGATGCCTCTTGAGAACATATTTTATTACTAAAGAAACTGGTAGAATAGCTAGTGAATCATCAAAGAAAAATACTTCATCATTTTAGATTAATCTATCATAACATGAAATTATGGATTTTAACTTTTCTTTAATCCTTGATTACTTATATTAGTCGCTATCAATGCTTTACTGTTAAAAATGTATTCTCTTTGTCTAGGATATTTTGTTGGAGAAACCTAACTTATAAAATGTGAATCGTGTGTGCATCGATGGCCTGCGGACGGCCCTGTTCAGTGCGGCTGGATTGTTTCGTGCCCCATGGCAACACAGACTTCAAGGCCGTGTTTTGGGTGGCCCCCCCGCGCACCGCAGATCGAGATCTCGCGAAGCAGGACGAGCAGTAGCTTGGTAGCTTCAGAGGATGCATGTCGTGTGCTCACTGGCACTCCATATGTTTTTACTTGTATGTATGTAAAGTTATCAAAAATAAAAAATCTATAAAAAACAGTCCACATCTCTGCTTTCGAAGCTGTGTAGGTGGAAGATAATACTGCCACCCTACATAATGGTCCATTCGAGGAATCCGGATATGTTTCTGGTATTGTAAAACCCTCGGAAAATCTGTTTAAAGCCAGATATGTTTCTGGCAGTCTACTAAAACTGTGTTGTGAAAACCAGATATGTTTCTGGGTGTTGGTTGTGATTAGCCGAGCAGTGTTCGAGCTGAAATTTCCACTGGGAGAAAAACTGCGTTGTGTTGTAAAAATTCAAGATAAACTGCAGTGCAGAACTGGGTGCCGTAAGAAGATTGGCTGGTAAAGTGTTCTAGGGAAGTGCACACAGGAATTACTAAAACGGTCAGATCTTTCTATTATTGTATATTCTTACTTGTTCACTATTTATGACTTGTTAAGTACTCGAATTATTGCTTATACTTAGATTTAAATAGAATAGGTAGTTAAAATCTGAAAAACTAAATTTGTAAAAACAAAAATGGCATCACAAGCTGTACTTAATCAAAGCAAAAGTGCTAAAGCTACAATAACGAGAATTATAAATTTTTTAGACAAAAATGAAGGACAACAGTTAGATAGTTTGCAATATAAAACAAGAGAAGAGACGTTAACTAATGCATTTGAAAAGTATTGTAACGCACAGGATGAAATTGATAGTTTTGAAACTTCTCCTAATGAAGAAGAAAGAGTTCAGTTAGAGGAAAAATATTATAACACATTAACTAGATTAAAAAGATTGTCAATAAATGAAAAAATGTCGAGTCCTTCAACAGTGGCTACGAAAATGCCTGAAATAACAATTGAAAAATTTACTGGTTTACAACAAAATTGGGCTAGTTTTTTTGATATTTTTCAGGCGCTTGTTATGAACAATGCAGATTTAGCCGATGTTCAAAAATTAATATATTTAAAATCTTCGCTCACGGGAGAACCTCTCAAATTAATAGAAACGTTGTCTCTCACGTCGGCAAATTTAAATGTAGCATTAAAAATATTAACTGACAGATATGAAAATAAATTAGCCACAATTTATTCTCACATTAAAGGCCTGGTAGAACTTCCGTCTAATACAAAAAGCAATCCTACACACTTGCGTGATTTTGTAGTTACTATAAAACAAAACACAGAGTCGTTAAAAAATATAGGCGTTCCTGTTGAAAGTTGGGATTTAATCTTAGTTTACATTTTATCGCAAAAGTTAGATTTTCATACTAGAAAAGCCTATGAGCTAGAGCGCGGACCCGCTCAAATGCCTACTCTCGATAACTTCTTGAAATTCGTAGAAAAAAGATGTTTAGCGACGGAAAACTTATCGTCTCCTGAAATAAAACGTAAAACTGCACATTTTGCTAATGCAAGTTCGGATATTCGATCTGACAACACTAATAAATTTCAGAACGGTTGTATATTTTGTAAGGCTTGTGATCATCCTATTTTCAAGTGTCCTAAATTTAAGGAACTGTCGGTATCGCAAAGAAAACAGTTCGCTTTTAATCAGCGCATATGTTTTAAATGTTTTTTGAAACATGCCGTAAATCAATGTCGTTGGAAAAATTGTCATATTTGCGGTCGATCCCATAATTTCTTATTACATCCACAAGATAACAGCAATTCTGTTGCGAATTCTGCAACGAATAGCAATCAGAATAATAATAATTACGGGCAAAATGGAGTGAACTCGAATTCTAACCAAGCGCGAGGTCAAATTGTTGCCACATCAGAGAGATCTTCTCAAAGTAATGTTTTACTTACTACCGGAGCTATATCACGCGATAATACGTACCGCGACACTTCATCAAATGAAAATTATCAACCGGGTAATAATGTACAGGGTCATAATGAATATAGTGACGTGCAACAAGTAAATACATTTTCAACAATGACAAGTAACCAATCACAGCATGTACTTATAGCTACAGCTACTGTACTTATCCCCGACAGTAAAGGAAAAATTATACGCGCTAAAGCAATTTTGGATAACGGTTCACAAACCTCATTAGTTACATCTAATCTGGTTAAAAAAATAAATTATCGGCCGTATATAAAAAATGTACAAGTATCAGGGGTTTCTTGCAAAAAATCTATGTGTAATGAAATGGTTGATTTTGACATAATTTCCATAATCGATTCTCAAAAGGTATTTAAGGTGTTTTGTTCTGTCTTAGACCGAATTACTTGTCCCTTGCCGCAAGTTATATTAGATAAAGAAAAATTAGATATTCCGGGAAGCCTACTACTAGCAGACCCGAGCTATGCAACGCCAAGCAATATAGATTTGTTGTTAGGCGCGGATGTTTATTATGACTTACTTGCACCCGGGTTAGTAAAGCTAGGAGAGGGAATGCCAGTTTTACAAAACACACATTTAGGTTGGGTTATTGGCGGTTCAATGTCGCAGGATTATATTTCACAGTTAAATGTAGTAGAACCGGTGTCATTATTTACTAGTACGGTAGAAATTAACGATGTAATGCAAAAGTTTTGGGCTCTAGAAGAAGTACCTAAGAGCAAAGTTTATCAAGCGAGGAAGAACTTGCTGAACAAATTTTTAGAGACACAACTAAAATTCTGGAAAATGGCAGATTTCAAGTTGACATACCATTAAAAACGCCAAAAGAACATTTAAAATTAGGGGAATCATTTTCACTTGCGGAAAAAAGTTTTTTATCATTAGAGCGCAGACTCCATAAAAATAAAGTCTTGTTTGAACAATATAAAGAATTTATTGACGAGTATGTCACTCTTAATCATGCAAAATATGTTCCTCTTTCGATAAAAAATGAAATAGGTGAAAATAAATATTTTATGCCACATCATTGTGTCATAAGAGATGACAAATCAACAACGCGCTTAAGGGTAGTCTTTGATTCATCTATGAAAACAAGATCAGAGTATAGTCTCAGGGACGTCACCTTAACGGGATTTTAAGTACAACCAGAGTTGTTTGATATATTATGCAGATTTCGTACTTTTCGATATACCCTCGTAGCGGATATACAAAAAATGTTTAGACAAATTTTAGTTAATCCTACGCAAACTTTTCTGCAGAATATATTGTGGAGAGATAAACCTAGTGAGACTTTAAAATGTATAGAATTGTCAACCGTTAGTTACGGCACAAATTTTGCGTCCTATGTTTCGACACGTTGTCTCATGGAGCTGGCAAATAAAAACGAAAAAGATTTTGCTCTCGCCGCAAAGGTACTGCAAAACCAGTGTTATATGGACGATATACTGGGTGGAGCTGAGACAGTCGATGATCTTATACTCATGCGAAAACAATTAGTTAGCCTATTAGAATCAGCTGGGTTTGCCTTGCATAAGTGGAACTCAAATTCTAAAGAGTTTTTGAAAACATTTGATGAAAATATTAATGTCAAATCAGGTACTCTAAATTACGATATTATTTCGGAAAATCATTCTAATAAAGTTTTAGGTATTTCGTGGAACACTACTGAAGATTATTTTTCAATATCATGTCCTAACACAATCAATATTAATCCGTTAACAAAAAGAAATGTTTTATCGATAATTGCACAGATATACGATCCTTTGGGGTTTGTTGCACCCTTAATTGTCACAGCCAAAATTTTTATGCAGAAAATTTGGTTAGAAAAATGACTTGGGATCAAGTTTTAAGCGACGAACTTAAGCTTGAGTGGATTAATTTCACAAATAAAATTTCAGACTTGGCAGGACTAAAAATACCAAGATGTCTAATTTCAAAAAATAAGGTAGACAAAATTCAACTACATGGATACGCGGATGCAAGTCTTAAAGCCTATGGGGCTTGTCTATATTTACGCGTTTTGTATGACACAGGTACGGTATCTTGTCACTTAATTTGTTCTAAATCTAGGGTATCGCCATTACGCACAGTTACGCTACCTAGGCTCGAACTATGCGCCTGTCTACTTTTAGCTAAACTGACGCACAAAATTTTGGAGATTTTTAAGAATGACTTGACATTTGAAAGTGTTAACTTGTGGTCAGACTCTCAGATTAGTTTATGTTGGATAAATTCACACCCAAGTAGGTGGAATATTTTTGTTTCAAACCGTGTAGCTCAAATTCAGGAACTAACGTCAGATTACACCTGGAGACACGTGCGCTCTGCTGAAAACGCAGCAGATCATTTATCCAGAGGACTGTCCTCCACCGAACTAATTAATTGCACGCAGTGGTGGCACGGACCTGAATATTTAAGGGAATTTAATTTAGATTTAAATAAATTTCATTGTCTTGAAACTGAGAAAATTGTAAATATCCCAGAACAAAGAAAAATATTTTGTTTGTTACCGCAGAAGCGGACTGGGACAAATGTTTTGAAAAGTTTTCATGTTTTATCAAACTTCAACGTACAATTGCATTTTGTATAAGATTTTGCAATAATTCAAAGCCCAAGTCAGAAAGAACCTCGGGTTCACTTAAGGTTTACGAACTACAAAAAGCTCTGAATGTAATAATAAAATATCTACAGAAAAAGTATTTTTCGCATGAAATTTCGCTCCTAAAAAATAATTAGGAAATCACTGATAAAGGTTTACTTTCTCTTAGTCCTTTTTTGGATGAATTAGGTATCCTACGTGTAGGTGGCAGACTGTCAAACGCAGAAATTCCGTTCTCTCAAAAATACCCCATTTTACTGCCCTCAAAAGATCATACTGTAACGTTAATGTTAAAACGTGAACATACCAAGTTATATCATGCTGGGCCTCAAACAGTTCTTTCAAATTTTCGGCTCAGGTTTTGGCCTTTGAACGGACTCCGAACAGTTAAAAAAATAATACGAAATTGTATAACATGTCATAGATTTAAGGCTCAAACTGCGCGCCAAATTATGGCTGACCTTCCAAAGGATAGACTAACGGCTACGCGACCTTTCCTCAAAACAGGAATTGATTTTGGGGGACCGTATTCTATAAAATCTTCAAGATTGAGACGCGCGCCTGTAGTTAAAGGCTACATAGCAATTTTTGTTTGTATGGTCACCAAGTGTGTTCACATTGAGCTCGTGTCTAATTTATCAACTGAAGCATTTTTGCATACACTAAGAAGATTTATTGCTAGGCGCGGTAATCCGTCTGTTATCTACAGCGACAACGCTACGAATTTCTTGGGAGCTCGTAATCAGCTAAAAGAATTATACGACTTTTTTAGAAGTAAGGCAAGCTCAAACGCGATAGAAAATTTTTTAGCTTCAAAAGAAATACAGTGGAAGCTCATCCCACCAAGAAGTCCCCACTGGGGTGGTATTTGGGAGGCTGCTATAAAAAGCGCAAAACACCACTTGTATCGAGTGGTAGGTGAAACACAGCTAACCTTCGAGGAATTTAGCACGGTACTTGCTTCTGTCGAAGGAATCTTAAATTCTCGACCACTCACTGCCTTGTCAAATGATCCTGCAGATATCGCATGTCTTACGCCAGGACACTTCTTAATAGGAGACAGCCTGTCTGCATATCCAGAAAAAGACATATCAGAAGTACCGGACAATCGTTTGTCTGTCTGGCAAAAGTGTGTAAAAATACACCAAGCCTTTTGGAAAAGGTGGTCGGTCGAATATCTAAACAGACTACAAAATAAGCCAAAATGGCTAAGTCCTTCAAAAAATTTAGCAGAAAATCAAGTTGTTTTATTAAAGGAGGACAATACAGTACCGTTAAGGTGGCCATTAGCACGCATAGTGGAAATAATTCCAGGACCTGATGGAAAGGTTAGGGTTGTCAAAGTACGTACCAAAGACGGAATTTTATATCAGGTCAATTGCTAAAATATGTCCATTGCCTGACGAGGCAGACCATGTAAAATGTTAGTATTAGTATTGTATATTGTATATTGTTGGAGCTTCTCTAAACCTCCAAGGGGGGAGTTATGTTGGAGAAACCTAACTTATAAAATGTGAATCGTGTGTGCATCGATGGCCTGCGGACGGCCCTGTTCAGTGCGGCTGGATTGTTTCGTGCCCCATGGCAACACAGACTTCAAGGCCGTGTTTTGGGTGGCCCCCCCGCGCACCGCAGATCGAGATCTCGCGAAGCAGGACGAGCAGTAGCTTGGTAGCTTCAGAGGATGCATGTCGTGTGCTCACTGGCACTCCATATGTTTTTACTTGTATGTATGTAAAGTTATCAAAAATAAAAAATCTATAAAAAACAGTCCACATCTCTGCTTTCGAAGCTGTGTAGGTGGAAGATAATACTGCCACCCTACAATTTATCAATGAACTTTGGTTATGAATAAAATAGAAAAGTCAGGTCGCAAGCTTATTTTATGAATGATACTTAATGGCAACTGCTGCCAGGTAGAAACAATTAACTCATGCTCCAAAAATTCATTAATATCCCATACAATAACCGGAAATTAAAGCAATTTCCATTTGCCGACTAATAAACGGGAGGCTTATCTTTATTGCCTCATGGTCTTATCATAATCAGCGCCAATGATTGAATATTTTACAAGCCTTAAAATTAGGAATGATATTGTATTTTTTAAGTAGTCCTTATCAGTACTTAATTAATGAAAAACATCCATAAAATAACAAGTGACCGGTTGGAATCAACAAAACCATCAAGGACTCAATACAGGGCGTTTAATTAAAGAAAGCTTTTAGCTTATAAAAGCCTCTATGTTTAATGATGTACTAAAGATAGTAAGCTTGAAATAATTCCTTGTATCTTGTCTTGGAAAAAAAATATCAAGTGGCTACTTCTATTTACAGATACTACTAGTCCATGTTCTATTAAATTTAACGTTACGAAAATACGAAATATATACAGGGTGATTCAGAACTTATCTCAAAAACAAATTTTGAATGTATAGAACTCATACAAATACAATTTTGTAAAAAATAAATCAAGAAGAGCAGTTAATACCTTCAGTGCCAGTGACGGAAAAATCCGTCGCGCTCGCTATCACTCTGGTGCCGCTGACGGAATTTTCCGTTTCAAGCAAAAATGATAGGGCATACAGAGAGAATCAAAATTATGTCAATGTTTTGTATACATTTTTATCCTATCTGGCTTTTCTACGAATATACAGGGCTTTCAAGTAAGACGTTAAATATTAAATTTCAGTCATAATTTGTAAATTACAATTTGACATGATTAATTATACAGATATACTGTTGAAAATGGCAAAATATATCAAATAAAACAACGTATAGTTCTTTTTATAGTAAATTGATAGATGAACGGAACTTCGAATGCAAAATGTCATGTTTGGCAACACCGTCAAAATTGTATAAATTCTAAAACTTAATTTCCACCGTACGTATTATAATATTGTATTGAAATTAAACGTACACATCAGTTATCAAAATAATGTTGAATAGAGACATTCCACTTTATATTAAATATATGTCGGGGACATTTACGCTCTGCATGTTTGATTCATATCATATTTGATTACTAATGGCTTACCAAGATAAACAAATCTTTTTATCAGGAAAAACTGTTTCTGCGGTAACCCATCCGGAAACATACTGTATATATAAAAGAAGATATATAATAGACAGGAAGAAAACTAAATAATTCACCTTCATATTTATAAAATTGCAATGTTTTGACAGTTTATTATTATCTTTCGCAAATTTACTGTCATGGAAATTTTTTATAATCGAACATGCAGCAGTTGGTATATCCGCTACGTTCATTCATCGGTAAACTTATGAATGGAAAAAACCTATTAGATAAGCTGCAGTTTAGTTTGGTTTACGATATATTAAAACCTTCAAAACAACTGTTTCCACTTGTTTATGTTGTTTATGTAATTGTTGATTTAACTTGCAAAAATGTGTAATTAATGGTATATACTTTAATGTGGTTAGAAATATCTAAAGAATATAAAATTTAGTGCAGAACGGTTACTGCGTACTACTTTTCTCAATTATGTATATATGATTTATTTTGTAAAATTTAAAATTTATTGCAGAAAAAGTCACGTTTCAGTTCTAAAAATTATCAACACGAGAATAACTGCATGGTATTATTTGAATTTGCTATTGTAAACTTTGTTTTCTGTGAAATTTTGTATACAATAGTTTTCTGTAAGAAGAAAATAAACGGGATTTTAACCTAAATAATGAATTTGTAGCATGTAGCCCAAACGTGTAAACATTTAACAATACTTGACTCAGTCACTTATACAGAGTGTCCGGAATATAAGTTTTTTCTCTGACCAACGTTAACAGAATTATTACATCATAAACCAGTCTTGAATGTGTGAGAATGTCGCTCACATAACATGCCAGAATTGTCAGGTGTTTGTACGTAATAATTACAAATTACACCTTACTGTGAATGGTTTTTTAGAGCTCTTTTTCACAGAATAAAATGTGAATAAGTTACAAGTGTTCAAAATGACTTGTGGTGCTTGCTACAAGTGTTTACCGTATCGTACTGTAGAGTTTCTCCCAAATTCGTCATAAATTTACATGTCATGGAACTAGTGACTATAAATTGTTCCATTTTTGTTTATGCACACTTACAAATATCGAGCAAGCACCGGAAAAACGAAACGATTAATAATATTTTTAGGTTAGCAGTAGGTGATGGAAATGTCGTGCGTTACAGTTTTAAGAATTTTCTGGAAAACTTTATTGATACTGATACAAAAAAAAATTAAAAATTAAGTATGCCACAGAAGCCTTTACTTTACCTTGGACCTGGGAAACTTGAAGGGTTTTTCTCAGTGTACCTTAGTTTATAATTTCCTAATACAATTGCAGTTGTATTTTTTAAGAGTTTTTTTGTTGCTTTTGGTACAAGATATGCAAGCCGCTGTAGTATCGGCACTATCTTTATACACTGTGATCTAATACATACCGACTTCAAGAATAAAATAAGCTTTTAAGATTCTTCAAAGCATATATGGAAAAAATATTTAAATTTTTGCGATATAAATAGCTTCTTTAAAACTAAACTTAAATAAGGTTAATAAGGAGGTATTTTAAAAATTAGAACAATAAATAAATATTATTTTCGTCTAGGGAAACATTCTAAGGCTCTATTTGATCTACAAATCGATCAGTAATTTTTTATTGATTTTTACTAATTAAATTGATCTAGGTACAGTTTATCATAAAGAAAACATACAACTTTGTTCATAAAAAATGTTTAAATAAAAGATGTTCACATAAAACCTATTGGTTTTTCAACAACAGGAAATTATGGGTAATAAATAAATTCCTACTAGGAAAAACTACTAAAGTAAACTATATATCTGTTCTTTTACATACTTTTTTATTAGGTATTATTAATATTGTGTGAAACTAACTATTCTGCGGAATAATACCCCCGACCAGCGTTGAATTACATCCACAATATTTACCCATTTATTCTATTATTAGCTTTTGTAGATTTTTCAGTCTATTGTGAAGGTATTTAAGCTAATATAATCGGAAATTATTGTTATCTAGATAGGAAGGTTCTAGTCGATCCAAAAAACCTTACTACTTTAATAATTCAGATAGCGTCAAAATTGTAACCATACTATCTATAATTTTAAATTGGCGAAATATTTTTTTACACAGTTTCCTAAACTCATCCTGGTTTTTCAAGTATTCTGCAGGTTTCTTTGTATTTGCATTTCACATTGCTTTAAGTCTATATGCTAAGGTATTTTTTGTGAAGAACCCTGTACATAATTTTTAAAATTAATATATTTCGTGATAATCTATGGACAAAGTCTTCTTTAGCTCTTGCAGATCATTATATTTTTCAGTCAGTATAGAGATTATCTAACTCATTCCAAGGAGTTTCGTCTTAGCACTTCGTCTCTGGGGCAAAAATTGCCAGAAATCCATCGCCATTTGCAGTCTATATCAAAGCTGCCTGTCACCTATTCAATTTCATTTTATAAAAGGAAAATTTTTGTCTGGCATAATTAACAAAAGCATCCAGGTAAAGTTTCGTCCTGTGAGGTAGCAACCTGATTTTTTTATTGTCATCATTTTTCATTTTCAAAATACCATCCATGAAATGTTCGAATTTTGTATTTTGTGTCTTCATCAGTCTCTATCTTCTTCCCGCGAGATTTCACTATTGTTCGTGTCACAGCTGTATTTTTAGTCTAGTCGAGAAGTGAGTTTCCTGCCAATAATAGTTAGACTAAATTTAAAAATATGGGGTTTGGTTTATCGGATTCAGAATTAAATTCTGAGAATAGGGAATTTTGAATTTTTGCCATTAAAAATTTCAATTATTATTAACAAAAACGAAGAGAAAAAAGATGGTCTCCGTTTTTGCAATAACTATGGAACTATTAAAGATAGCGCCAATATTAAAAGATCCTAAAAAGGAGAAAATTTCACAAAAAAGTCGATTCCCGGAGTTGTAGCTCCATTATTTATAATTTTAATTTTACGTTGAAAATAGGGTTCCGCGCGGCCGTTGTGGCGCTTACGTCCACTTTGCTCGGTGACGACGCGACGGCGCCACAACGGCCGCGCGGAACCCTATTTTCAACGTAAAATTAAAATTATAAATAATGGAGCTACAACTCCGGGAATCGGACTTTTTGTGAAATTTTCTCCTCTTTAGGATCTTTTAATATTGGCGCTATCTTTAATAGTTCCATAGTTATTGCAAAAACGGAGACCATCTTTCTCTTCGTTTTTGTTAATAATAATTGAAATTTTAATGGCAAAAATTCAAAATTCCCTATTCTCAGAATTTAATTCTGAATCCGATAAACCAAACCCCATATTTTTAAATTTAGTCTAACTATTATTGGCAGGAAACTCACTTCTCGACTAGACTATTTCTTCTTTGCCACACTGTTGTGATTATAAACTACAT